>OY723399.1:58094766-59412472 GCA_963210345.1 Inga oerstediana
ACTAAAGAAAGCCTTACATTTCCCAACTCTAACAATTAGTTTTGGGGTATGGTTTTCCTAAGGCTTGTTCTCGTTATAATGGTAATTTCATAAAAAGATGGCCAATCGAGGAAAGCTACCTACGGAGTGCTTTGATCGGAGAAGCTAACTAGTTAGGGACTAGGTGAAGTGTCGAGTAAAGTACTATAGGGTGGAGCTACTAAGGCGTCAGTTCTCGAGAATGGTATACTGTAATGAGTCCTATATTGGGAAGGGTTTCCTTAACAGAAGGGTTTATACAACCCAGTGTATCACCATAGGGTACTCCTATGTTGTTTACATGAATAAAGACAAAAGAAGGAAATTAAGAAAGAATAGGCTCGACGAGACAGAAATAGTCAAGTGAACTCTTGCTCTCATATCTTATATAATGGTTCTGCACGTATGGGTATACCATAGAATATGAGTGCTGAATTGTACTGGTTAGGTCCTAAAAATGAATATGAATGCTTGAGAATGAGATTAGTTGTTTTACGTACTTCATGAACCTTACATAAGGGTATGAATGGCTTGAATAGCAAGGGTTGGAGCCTGGAATGAATTTAGAATTGATGACCTTCTAAAACAGTTTTCTAGTTCCTTTATATTTTCAAAAATTGAATTTTGAATGGGCCAAATGCACCTGTTGTATTTGTGAATTGTATGAATTGAATTTTAAAACAGAATTTGTCAAAAGAATTTATGACTAGTTTGTAGTAGTCACTTCTAAACTATGTTGTGGTATATAAGGGATCCTCATGGAACCTAAAATAGTAGAAACAGTACAGAACTATAAGAGCCAATAAACTATTATAGAAATACTTGGTTTGTTGGGTCTTGCCAGAGTGATACAGAATTTTTCTTGAAATCACTTTGCTATTAATAATAACTTACTTAAAAGAAACAATTAAAAGAAAAAATTGCTTAAGTGGGATGATGTTTGCAAGAGGATTTCATAAGATTGTAGGAGATGTTGAAACTCACACCAATGAATATTCCTAATATGAGAAACAGACCTGTATAATCTGCAAAGAATATGATGTTGGAAATTGTGCCCAAGGGGCTAATCATTGTACTTTGGACATTATTGTTCAATCAACTTCTCTATTTTGTTATCATATTATTTGCATGTTTATTGTGATAGTTATCCTTGGATAAATCAAAATGATTGTCTTAAATGTTAGTGGTCAGTCATCTATGCGAGAGCAAAGATGAAATAAGACCAGTATGACTTTGAAGATATATGGAGATACGAATCAAAGTCCTAGATACTTATAAGAGTACAAGGTGCTGGATAAACCTACTATGAGAAAGCTATATGGATCAAGTCATGAGCTTGTCTCATGTATAACCACGTCACTATGCCCTTTAACCTAAGATAATCATGGATTCCAAAATGAGAGTCACTTAGCTTTAACCTAGTCAAAAGTTACCTTTGACTAGGTGATCATAAAGGCTATGTTCAGGCTTGGTGGTTTTCATGCAGAGGAATGTGAATGGTCAAGATGGAATTAATCCCTCACATTAATAGAGAGATATTTCTGGGCCCCTTGATTTTTGAATTTGAAAAATGTATAGCCATACTAAGATAGAAAGGAGCTTTCATTTCTATAGTCAGACTACTCAGGGATTGAGAAAGTAATGATCAGGAATAGAAGGAAGACATTTTCCATGCCTAATTCTTGACTAAAATATCATGTGATAGAAGGAACGTGATATGGTTGTATGACAGGTTGTATCATTTTATCGATCATCATATAAATTAGGTAGTTGTAATGTCTTGCTAGAGGCCACTTACAACTTGTGGGTTAGTTTAGTCATTGGCCTACTACCAACTTCATATGGGCCTACAAGGTCGCACACAACAGTAGCCCAACATGAGCTAGAATGTCCAGATTCATTGAATCTAAGATATGTCTAGTTTTAATGAATATAATGGTTAATCTAGGGTGGATAAATATATAATATATTCGAAAATAAAATTAATAATATTATACATACATACATACATACATACATACATACATACATACATACATTATATGATAATATTATTATAGTGTAATAGTTTTAAATTTAGTTCTATCTGATAAATTAAATTTAATAACTAACATGATAAATATATAATATATTCAATTTAATTCATAAAGATAAAATTAAACCTATTTCCATTTGCTCTTTATTTATATTAAATAAATAGGTTAAATTAAAACTGTTGGACATATTTAATTAACCATATTTATTTAATTTTCTTATCAAAAGACAATTAAGTGTTAATTGATATGATATGGATTTTGTATTTAATTGAGATTAATTTTAAAAATCCAATATCCATCATAAAATAAAAAGTCTTGACTAGTTATTTAAAGGGTGAGCTAGGGCTTTTTACGGGTGATGAAAAAGCAAGATAGAGAACTGTGAGAAAAGAAAACTCTAGATAGAGAAGTTGGTAGCGGTAGCACCCATTCATGTTGGATTCCTATTTTGTGTGGATACAAGTAGAGGAAGCTGATTCGAGTTGTTAGCTCCTTGAGATCAAAAAGAAAGATTGAACACATAAGAAATGTACATCTTCTAGTACTCGATTTAAACGTCATTAATAGATCCACTGTCAAGATTGGAAAATTTTTTTAATTTTAACTTTCTGCTTGCCTACCAATCCCAACAGTAGCATCAAAGCTAGGTCAATTGTGAGTTTAAGTTGAGTTTCAGGTTTTGTCTTGACAATAAATTGTATATGTGATATATTGCTTTAGATTCGATTGATGGTGATTAAGCGAAAAGGATAGGAGACTAAAGAAAACCTGGCCTGGCTTTGGTACTCTTGTGTTATGTGGTTGTTAGATTTAACATCTCATGGGTAGCATCTTGAGTAGAAACATGTGGGGATCTATTACATTAAATGTTAATGATGAATAAATTAAGAAGATTCATAACTATTCTTGGAGACATGTGATGCCTCTACTGCTAGTGTCAACAAGCTTGAAAATCAACCAAAATATAAGGAATTGTTATTTGATAAGAGTTAGAGAAAAGAAAGTTGAGAGAATATAAGGGAAATTAATGAACTTATAAGTTTTCTCCTCTAATCATATGGTCAATTACTAATATGGGGAAAAAGCTTAGAGAAACCCTTCCTTTAGAATTAGGATCACGTGAACTATCCTCTAAACCATTCCTTATCTTCTTCTTTTCCTTTATGTTTTCTTAGAGGAGGACTGAGAAGCATAAGTTCGGTAGCAAGATTGTCGTGGCTAACTATTCATAGCACGACATAATCATAACATCTATTGCTTTTCATATTGTATGAATTGTTATTTGTGGTTTTAATTTCTAAAATTTTGTGTATGGTGAAAATATGGCTTTAGTTTATAAGGGTTGTAAATTTTCTAAATACGGCTTGCGTGCCATGCTTTTCTCTTTATAGTATGGATGTACATTCTCTTCTTATCTCACTCCCCTCGTATATTTAAATGAGGTTTCTCAATGCATTTTGCTTTCATACTAAAGAGGTCCTCATATTGGCTTGTGAGTATTTAGGTTAGGTTAGCCATATTGTGTCATATTTAAATTATGTTTCTTTTGATTAGATCATTATATCCATATTTTACATATGTATGTATATTTGTATGAGTTACAACTACGATATATGTATTCATATAAATAAAATATTTAATTAAGCCCTCCAAATCAAATCTTAAGCCAGAATGCTATCAATTAATGAATACTTGTCAAAACCTATATCGCTCTATTGTTGGTTCTATCAAAGTGGATGCATTTGAGTTATCTTGTGAGACATGCATGAGTAATGGTGCTACTCACAAAGATGTTGGAAAGTGTGCCCTAAGGCCAATCATTATACTTTGAAAATTATTATTTTAATGAAATTTCTCCATTCTGTTATCATATCATTTGCATGTTAACTGTGATTATTGTATCCTTGGATAATTCATGAAGATTGTCTTAAAATGTCCCTGGTCGGTCATTTTTGCGGGAGTAGAGATGAAACAAGACCAGTATGACTTTGATAAGATATGAAGATACAAATCAAAGTCTTAGGCACTTGTAAGAGTACAAGGTGCTGGACCGACCCACTATGAGGAAGCTACATGGATCAAGTCATAAACTTTTCTTATGTATAACCACGTCATAATGCCTTTCGACCTGAGGTTATCATGGATTCCTACATGAAAGTTGCTAAGCTTTGAACTAGTCAAGAGTCACTTTTGACCGAGTGATGATAAAGGCTATGATCGGGCTTGGTGGTTTTTCATGTAGAGGAATATGAATGTTGGTGGTTTTTCAAGCAGAGGAATATGAATGTTGGTGGTTTTTCATGCAGAGGAATATGAATGATCAAGATGGAATTTGTCCCTCACATTAATAGAGAGATATTATTGGGCTCTTCGATGAGTGAGTATGAGAAATGTATAGCTATACTACAATGGAAAGTGTAACCCCCTTCATAATTATGATTCGAAATATGTATTTTAAAATAAAATAGAGACTAATAATAATAAAACGCATTTACAATCCCTTCCTTACGGAAGGGTTTTCACAAATATTTTCAAAATTTCTGCCTTACCCTGGTCTCAAATTCCACAACTCGAATATAATTACCCTATGCAGTTACATCACATTTACATATCAGAGTGTACAACAAAATCCTGGCAACCCCCGGGTTTCATACATAAACTAAAGGTTTATAAATTCCCATTAGGGGATTACACCACTGTCTCCAAAACAACATTTATAAGATATATGGTGATCTCCCAACAAAAACATGATATCCAACACCAAAATATAAATCTCCCTAAGGAACCCTATCCGCCCTTGGTCGTCTCCTTTCCCTTGGAGCCACTTGCCTTGTCTGAAGGTTTGTCAATGGAAAGAATGAGATCCAAAAGAATCCCAGAAGTAACAAATCACTCATACCACATGTATTCACAAAGCATGCAAGAAAATCATCAAGCAACATCACAGCATAAAGTACAGCATGTAGGCTGCCACATATACACATAATCACATAATCTCATCCCCCGTATTCCACCGCCTCGAAGGCACGGTCCTCCCACCGTCAACACCGATGGGTCGCGGGTGAAGGTGTCACAAATAGCCTTTCGGCTTTTACATATAGCCTTTCGGCTTTCACATAGTCTCATCCCCCGGATTCCACTGCCCCGAAGGTACGTTCCTCCCACCATCAACACTGATGGGCTGTAGGTGATAGACTCACAAACAATGATCAAACAAACATACCATGTATCAAATATAGTATAAGGGAAAAGAGTCACTACCTTGTTCTTTCCGATTGTGCTCTAGCGCAGGTGGATCACGAACAGGGAAAATATCAAATCCTACAATTCCAAATGCACTATTTAGACACTTCTATAGTGTTTCTTGGGGTTATATGAGTCTATAATGAAAATTTATAAAAATGCCCCGGGGACCTAGCCCAGGCCTGCAGTACCCGGTCCGGTTGCACTTTTCCCAAAATTCTAATCTGGGCTATCCTAACATATTTCCGCCCAAGGAATCCATTTTTAGACTCAGAATTATCAAATTTAATGTCAAATTAAAAATTTACCCTTGGCAGCCCTACTTAAGGGTTTCAGGGGCGTTTTCGTAATTATGCTTTTTCGGCCTTTTCTAAAAAAGTGACCAACTGTAACCCCACCTAATTTTCACTCCTGAACTCAATGGAACCATGAAATTATTAAAAATCCAACTCTAACCTCTCCAAACTAGCCTTGGCCAAAATTCTCATTTCCCTGAGAAAAATTGGGGCTTTTCGGTTTCGGCTTCGCATATGTGTTTCTTTCTACTCCTAATCACTTTATTAACCATTACATTAGGTTACAACTAACATTAAGACCCAATTTGGGCAGCATAACCCCTAGGCCATATCATTTCCAAACTTTAAAATCAATGGCAATCCGGTTCACCAATTAAATTGCCCACAACAGCCAGAATAAGAAATATATGAAAGTTTGGAAGTTACCTCAAGCTCCCACTAGCTTTTCCTCAAGGTGGTTGAAACTCCTAGCCTTAGAACACCCAAATTTCGTGCTCCACAAACCTTGAAGAACATAGAAGAATTGTAATATACCAAAAAGTGATTAAGGGCTAATGACTTCAAAAGTGAATGTAATTATTGTTGAATAAACACTTTTGGAGAATGGGTGATGGGAATTTGGATGTTTTAATGATTCCAATTGCTTCCTTGTGAAAATTCGTGTGGGGAGAGTGTTTATTGTGAAGTTGGAACCATTGGGAATAATTGTGCAAAAGTTGGAAACTCTGTCCATTGAAACTCTATACAGGGAAGTCGATTTGTATGGACGTTTTAAATAGGCAAATGATGTCTAAAAATTCTGAACTTTTGCACTCTTAAATTTCACATTCCAAGCTATAAAATGGACATATAATTTGTGTCATTTCAATTTGTGAGCTAAGAGTTATGATTTTCCAAAGTTTGGGATGGAAACTGGAATCTGTTTTGGAGCAGTATGGACTTTTGTGCAATTATGTATTTTTGAGGTTATTAAATGCAGTGATCCATATTTTTACAATAAATAGGACTTAAATATATTTCCATTGGCTTTGGGATCACCTCATTTTGATTTTTCTAGAATTAGTTATGATTTTTCAAAGTTTGGGCAGAAATCTGCCAGAATTTTGTAAAAATCCGAAATTGATGGAAATTTAGTAAATAATTAGAAAATAATATTATATTATATTAAATCATCATCCACCTCCTCCATCAGCCCAAAACCGTGATATTCAGCTGCAACAAGAGAGAGAAGGTGTGATAAATTCTAGAGAGAGAAGGAGAAGAGAACTTGTACGGTAAGTCGATTTCTTTGATAAATCCTTACCTAACGCGTATAACTCCGCTTCTAAGCTATTCTTCTATGTTCTTCAAGGTTTGTGGAGCACAAATTTGGGTGTTCTAAGGCTAGGGTTTTCATACACCTTGAGGAAAAGCTAGTGGGAGCTTAAGGTAACTTCCAAACTTTCGTATATTGCTTATTCTGGCTGCTGTGGGCAATTTAATTGGTGAAATTTCGCTGGATTGCCATTGGTTTTAAAGTTTGGAAATGATATGGCCTAGGGGTTATGCTGCCCAAATTGGGTCTTAATGTTAGTTGTAACCTAATGTAATGATTAATAAAGTGGTTAGGAGTATAAAGGAACACGTTTACGGAGCCGAAACCGAAAAACATCGATTCTTCCCAAAGTATACCAAGATTTCGGCCAGGGCTAGATCTGAGGGTTAGAGTTGGATTTTCAATGATTTGATGGTTCCATTGAGTTCAGGAGCGAAAATTAGGTGGGGTTACAGTTGGTCACTTTTTTGGAAAAGGCCGAAAAAGCATAATTACGAAAACGCCCCTAAAACCCTTAAAGTGGGGCTGCCAAGGGTAATGTTGTAATTTGACATTGAATTTGATAATTTCAAGTTAGGAAATGGATTCCTTAGGCGAAAATATGTCAAAATAGCCCATGTCAAAATTTCAAGAAAAGTACAGCCGGACCGGGTACGGCCGAGTCGGGTCCCCGGGGACATTTTTGTAAATTTTCAAAATATGCTCATATAACCCCAAGAAACACTATGGAAGTGTCTAAATTGTATTTTGGAATTGTAGGACCATGTTGTGAGCCCAGTGGTTAGCACGTTTTACGATGCACACTAAAAGGTGGTCTTTGATATAGTACTCCTTAACCCTTTAGGCATGTGTCTAGACTTCTAGTAGCCACCTAAAGAGTCCAAGTGATAACCAACTTTAAGTGTTCTGAAGGTGAGAAATTTGGAATAGAGAATAACCTGTCGTCCTTGACTTTGGTTTATCGGGTTCGACATTTGTCCTAATCGCAAGCAACCTGTGCCGGCGCACGTCAGGAAAGAATAATGTAGTGACTCTTTTCCCTTATACTATATGTGATACATGGTATGTTTGTTTAATCATTGTTTGTGAGTCTATCACCTGCGGCCCATCGGTGTTGACGGTGGGAGGATCGTACCTTCGGGACGGTGGAATCCGGGGGATGAGACTATGTGAAAGCCGTAAGGCTATTTGTGAAAGCCGAAAGGCTATTTGTGTAACCTTCACCCGCGGCCCATCGGTGTTGACGGTGGGAGGACCGTGCCTTCGGGGCGGTGGAATATGGGGGATGAGATTATGTGATTATGTGCATATGTGGCAGCCGGCGTGCTGTGCTTTTTGCTGTGATGCTGCTTGATGATTTTCTTGCATGCTTTGTAATTACATGTGGTATGAGTGATTTGTTACTACTGGGATTCTTTTGAATCTCATTCTTTCCATTGACAAACCTTCAAACAAGGCAAGTGGCTCCAAGGGAAAGGAGACGACCAAGGGCGGATAGGGCTCTTTAGGGAGATTTATATTTTGGTGTTGGTTATCATGTTTTGTTGGGAGATCACCGTATATCTTATAAATGTTGTTTTAGAGACAGTGATGTAATCCCCTAATGGGAATTTATAAACCCTTAGTTTATGTATGAAACCCGGGGGTTGCCGAGATTTTGTTGTACACTCTGATATGTAAATGTGATGTAACTGCATAGGGTAATTATATTCGAGTTGTGGAATTTGAGACCAGGGTAAGGCAGAAACTTTGAAAATATTTGTGAAAACCCTTCCGTAAGGCAGGGATTGTAAATGAGTTTGATTATTATTGGTCTCTATTTCATTTTAAAATATGTATTTCGAATCATAATTACGAAGGGGGTTACATTTTTGGTATCAGAGCTGTAGTTCCTAGCAAGGTTAGAGTTGCTAGGATAGATCCCTTAGTTGGCTATAGGGATAGAAGATCATTTGTGAATAATTATTATGTATGCACATGTACGTTCTATTGATATGGATATATACAAGACTTGTGAATATATGTGCATACTATTTCTGCTATATTAATGGGGTAAGTTATTTGTAGAATGAAGAAAACTAGAGGGCGCCCCAATACTCAGCAAGTAGACCCTGAGGTGGAGGTGGTGAATGATAATCCACCGGACCCGATGCAAGAATTGATGGGTTTGATTAAAGATCAGAGGGACATGATTGCTGAGCTGAGAGAGGAGCTCAGAGAAGAGAAGGCTAAAAGAAATGAGGGTCAGGGTCTGTCCATACAAGAGGAGACCCAGGATGGGACTCATAGGGAAGAAACTGCGGAAGGGTCGGTACGACCACTCGAGTCACCTCCTCACCCCGGACCAAACCAGGAGTCACATGGAGTTCCAATTAGAGAGGAAAGAGATATGCAATTTTGGGTTTCAAGATTCTGTAAGCACTTGCCTCCGGCGTTCATATGGAGATTTGATCCTCAAGCAGCTGAAGATTGGTTGAACAAGCTGGAAAAGATATTTGAGGTCCTTGGGTGCCCGGATGAGGTGAAGCCACGTCTTGCAGTTTATAAGCTCGAGGGTGATGCAGATCGTTGGTGGCGGAACATTACCTTAACGTTGAAAAGCAAAAATGTACCGTTGACTTAGGAATTGTTTCAACAAGAATTCAATGAGAAATACTTTCCCAAATCAGTACGGCTCGAAAAGGAAACTGAATTTCTGAACATCAGACAAGGGGACACAGAGACCTTTGATGACTATCTGTCCTATTTTATCCGTTTGTCTCGGTATTCTTCTTATCTTCAGAAGGCGGATAATGAAGAGTTGAGTGCAGACATGCTTATTCGTGGTCTGCGACAAGAGCTGAGGAAGAGGTTAGCTACACACTTGTTCACCAACTTTAACAAGGCGGTAAAAGAGTGTAGAATCACAGAAAATAATTTGAGGGAATTGTACCCTGCCAAAGCTCCTGGTAATCATAGTAAACCCAGTAAGGGTAATACTTCCCAGAAGCGGAAGGGCCAGGGATCCTCTTCGTCCTGGGGTACTAGTAAGAAGCCCTACCAGCCTAGAGATCGGGAGCCCCAGAAATCTTTGACAGAATGGGTATGTCGCCATTGCAACAAGCCACACTACGGTAGAAATTGTCGGGGCAAAATGATCTGCTTTAATTGCAAGCAACCAGGCCATCTTTCTAGAGATTGTCGGTGGCCTTAGGCAGAGCAGCGACCGAGGACTCAGGGTTGAGTATTCGCCATGACTCATGAGGAATCCCGGAAGTCCCCTGATCTTATTCAAGGTAAAATTCTCCTTGATGGTAATGTGTTACAAGCGTTGTTTGATTCGGGTGCGAGTTACTCTTTCATTGCTTATGATTGCGTGAAGTGCCTGGGTATGCATGTACATAAATTGCCCTTTGATTTTGTTGTGTCGACGCCAATGGGTGTCAAGGCTATAACTGTCGAAGCCTACCTAAATTGTGTCATAACTGTGGAGGGGCACCAATCCATTGTTGATTTGATTTGTCTGCCGCTCTATCAATTAGAAGTCATTTTGGGTTTCGATTGGTTGACGGCAAATAATGTGCTATTAGATTGTGGGAACAAGAGGATAGTTTATCCTGTTTCTTAAAGTGTTGAGGATGTGAATAGCAGTTTGAATTTCCTTTCAACGGCCAAAGCTGAGAAATATTTAGAGAAAGGTTGCTAGGGGTATATGGTGTTCTTTTCTATTCAAGGAGAGACCGGAGAAACTTTGAGCAGTATACCCATGGTAAATGAATTCCCTGAGGTATTTCCTGATGACCTTAGTGGATTGCCTCTAGAAAGGGAAGTTCAATTCCCAATCGAGATTGTACCTGGAGCTGGTTCTATTTCAAAGGCCCCATATCGTATAGCCCTAAATGAAATGGCGGAATTAAAGAAACGGATTGAAGACTTGCTTGAGAAAGGGTTCATTAGACCCAGTGTGTCGCCTTGGGGAGCTCCAGTGTTATTCGTCAAAAAGAAAGATGGAAGTCTGCGTTTGTGTATTGATTACAGAGAATTGAATAAGATTACTGTCAAGAACAAATACCCTCTCCCAAGAATCGATGACCTTTTAGATCAGCTGTCTGGTTCGTGTGTGTTTTCAAAGATTGATCTAAGGTCAGGATATCATCAGCTGCGTGTGAAAGAAGAAGATGTTTTGAAAACTGCTTTTAGAACTAGGTATGGGCATTATGAGTTTCTGGTGATGCCATTTGGGCTAACCAATGCACCTGCGGTATTCATGGATTACATGAACCGTGTCTTTCGACAATATCAAGATCAGTTTGTTGTTGTGTTTATTGATGATATTTTGATATACTCCAAGAGTATGGAGGAGCATGAGCATCATTTGAGGATTGTGTTGAACATCTTGCGTGAGAAGCAGCTCTATGCCAAATTGAGTAAATGTAAGTTTTGGTTGCCAAAAGTAAAATTCTTAGGCCATGTTATCTCACAAGAAGGGGTCTCTGTGGATCCCAGTAAGGTGGAAGCAATACTGGATTGGAAGAGGCCAGAAACTGTTGCTGAGGTACGCAATTTTCTGGGTCTTACTGGTTACTACCAGAGATTCATTCAAAATTTCTCCCGTATTGCTTTGCCAATGACCAAGCTCACGAGAAAAGATCAGCCGTTTGTGTGGGATGAGAAATGTGAAAATTGCTTTGTGGAGCTGAAGGAGAGATTGACTACGGCACCTGTGTTGATTATACCTAATCCCAGCTTGACTTATGTTGTGTATAGTGATGCGAGTAAGCAGGGATTGAGGTGTGTCCTTATGCAGCAGGGACGTGTGGTGGCCTATGCCTCTCGACAGCTCAAACCTCATGAAATGAACTATCCCACCTATGATCTAGAGTTTGCGGCCATTGTGTTTGCTTTGAAAATTTGGCGGCATTATTTGTATGGTGTGACGGTAGAACTGTACTGCGACCACAAAAGTCTCAAGTATTTGTATGATCAGAAAGAGTTGAATATGAGACAGCGTCGTTGGATGGAGTTGCTTAAGGACTACAACCTGGAAATCAAATATCATCCGGGTAAAGCAAATGTAGTCGCGGATGCTCTTAGTCGAAAGACGATGCTTGTGGCAGCAATGATGATACAAGAAGGGAAATTGATAGCGGATTTTCGAGATTTGAACTTGTCAAATCAGATCAACTACGCCAACTATACTGTTTCCCAAGGGGAAAGTGACTTGAGAGCTGAAATTGAAGAAGCTCAGAAGCAAGATGGCTGGATACAGCGAAACCTAGCTCGGATTGAATGAGGAGAAGCTCAGGGCTATGATCTATCGCCTAGTGGATTGGTTCGCTATCAGAAGAGAATCTGTGTTCCACTAAAGGCGGAGTTAAGATAGAAGATTCTGGATGAGGCGCATAAGAGTCGATATACTCTTCATCCTGGTATGACCAAAATGTACCATAATCTGAAGTCTATGTATTGGTGGCCAGGTTTGAAGAGTGATGTGACACAATATGTAGCGAGGTGTCTTACTTGCCAGAAGGTAAAAATTGAGCACCAGAGACCACCTGGTTTGCTTCAAAGTCTTGAGATTCCGGAATGGAAATGGGAAAGTGTGACCATGGACCTTGTTGTAGGATTGCCCAGAATCAGGAATTATGATGTGATCTGCGTGATTGTGGATCGGTTAACAAAGTCGGCACACTTCTTACCAATCAATGCTGGTTATTCTCCGGACAAACTAGCAGAGATTTACATTCGAGAAATTGTGAAGCTCCATGGTGTACCAAACATGCAGAGATTTACATTCAAGATTCTGGAAAGCTTTGCATGGGGCATTGGGTACTCAGCTAAGATTCAGCACAGCTTATCATCCTCAGACGGATGGACAATTAGAGAGGACCATTAAGACATTAGAGGATATGTTACGAGCTTGTGTCCTTGACTTTAAAGGGAATTGGGATCACTTTCTTCCACTTACTGAATTCGCCTACAACAATAGTTATCATGCTAGCATTCAGATGGCGCCGTATGAAGCGTTGTATGGGAGGAAGTGTCAATCACCCCTGTGCTGGAATGAGTTGTCTGAAAGGAAGCTTTATGGGCCAGATCTTTTTGATCAAACCTCAGCACAGATTCAAGTCATTTGAAAGAGGCTCCTTACAGTGCAGAGTCGACAAAAAAGCTATGCTGACAAGAGAAGAAGACCTTTAGAATTTGAGGTTGGTAATTATATGTTTCTGAGGGTGTCACCAGTCACTGGTATCAAGAGAGCTATCAAGCGAAAGAAGCTGAGCCCAAGGTATATAGGTCCTTTTGAGATTCTTGCAAGAATTGGGCCTGTTGCGTATCAAGTAGCCCTACCCCCAAATGTGAGCAGACTCCATGATGTGTTTCATGTTTCTCGACTAAAGAAGTACCAACCAGATCCATCTCACATTGTTGAGTATGAAGAAGTTGTTAGAACCGGCTATTACCCAAGAGGGGGGTGAATTGGGTATATAATAAAAACTTAAGAACTTTAGAAATCTTTTCGTATCTTAACAAAAGCAGTAAGTATGAAGGTTTATAAATCAACAGTTAGATTAAATAATATATGCTGGAAATATAAGAGTTTAGGGAAGAGAATATGCAAACTGTGATTTATCCTGGTTCGGTCCAATCTGTGATGGCCTACGTCCAGTCCCCAGGCTCCTCCTGAGATTTTCAAATCCACTATCTTCTCGTTTAATTCAGGCACAAGAAAAGCCTTTACAATCTCATAAGTTTAGCCGGGTACTTGTGAAACCTTTTACAAATTTCTCACCAAGATACTCCCCCTTACGACAAGTCTTACGAGCAGAGCAATCCCGAAGATCTTCCTCTCCTGCTTACTCATGCAAGTCTTAGGAACAGCAACGTTCTCTCCTGCTTACACCCCTGTAAGTCTTATGAGCAGCAACGTTCTCTACTGCTTGCACCTTGTAAGTCTTACGAGCAGAATGTCTTACGGCAATTCTCTCTACTGCTTCCCCGTAAGAAAATCAACCCTCTCAAGGTCCCTCTACCTTGAGATCAACTCAGAAATATAGTTGAAGGTGTTTACAGACTCTCTCACAGAGTGGATATAATCTCACTGAAGTACAATACAAATAATCACTCTCTCAATGATAAGTAATACAAAAATTGGAAAACAGAGAGTGTTTGGGTAGAAGCAGAGAATTCATGTTATTCGCATGTTGGTGTCGTTGCTCTGTTTTCTCTGTCTTTTTCTGTCTTCCATCGATATTGAATGCTTTCTCATTTATAGTTGATGAAGATGATGACTGTTGTGAGCATTCGTCCGTTGGAGTCCCATTGCTTCATTTGAACGTTTGAGCATATTTGAAAAACAAGCTACTGTCCATTGTGGAGCAAAGTGGAGCGTCTAGTTGAACAGCAGGAAGATTCATTTTGAGCTGTACATCACGTTGTGGAGCGTTTTGTGTTTCAGACAATTTCTCATGGTGGGTCATTTGCTTGTCGTGGTTGGTAGCCGCCATTCGGTGTGTAATGATGGAGTTCACCGTAATTGACTTTTATTTGAATCTGCAACCCGAACGTTTAATATCTTGTTTCACACTACAAAATACTTAATCATTAATATGATGAAGTATTAGTCATGGGTATATTGGATCATTGGTCAAAAACTGAATTTCTGGCTTCTGGGACTCATCACGTTGAATGAAGATATTCGCTGTGACCTCTGTTCTTGAAGATACAACCCAGATTATTTAATCTCCTGTTTTACACTTGAAATATATGTCAGTTAATGTTTAGGAACAATAATAAGTGAAAACATAATGATTGTATAACATTTAACCAAGTTTGGATTGATGGCCATGAGAATCTGAGCTTCTACATTGCTTCTGTCAGAACCTCACTTCGAGTGCAATATGGCTCACTCGAGTGCAGTTCATATTTTCACGTTCTGACTTCTTCTCGGGCAAGCACTCGCTGCAATTCACTCGCATATGCTCGAGTGAATTCTCGAATCACTCGAGCACAACACGTCTTGCTCGAGTGCGTCTTCTGCTTTCATGTGCATGCTTCTTCTCGGGTTATCACTCTCATGTTAAAACTTGCATGTGCCCGAGTGAGAAATCATCCAATGCTCGAACATGAATCCTAGTGCCCGAGTGATGCAATTTTCTTCACGTTTCAGCTGCTTCTGGACATCACTCGCACAACATTTTCAGAGAGTCAGTTTTTACACTCGCGGGTGATGTGGGGCCACTTTAGAAAAATTTTTTTTATTTGATTCAAATGATGTATCATAAGAAAGGTCTTGCCAAATGCATTCCAATGCAACAAGAATCAGCTCCAAACTCCTTGTATTCTGCAAGTTATGATCGAAAGAGTGTATATTTCGCTAATCTGCACAAGCATCAACTTCTAGAAGGCATAGCTCCTAGAATATACGTTCCAATTAGGCAAATGACCTATCTATGGAAATCTCTTTGAGTCTACTTTCATTTGGCACTGGTATCGTCTCAATCCGATTTGTAATTTGTAAGTTACGAGCAAAATACCGAACCTGTGTCGAAAAGTGACGGTGATTTCAGTTTCGTTTTCCACGAATCATATCTCCTTCATTTGATCTTCTTTCAATGTAATCCTAGTGCCAATTTTACGTGTTGTGAGTCCTCTTTCATATGCCACCAGTTTCGGGTCAATCCAACGTGTGGTTTGAGAGATATGATCAAAATACCAGACCTCACTCAGGCTGAACGTAAAACAGAGTAGAACAGAGTATACACCCCGTGCTCGAGTGAATTGGTCTGTGCTCGAGTGTGTTCTTCCTGTGCTCGAGTGAAACACCTCTAGAAGTGCCAAAACTCATATATAAGTCATCTTAGCTTCGTATTAACCTATTCCAACCATCATTTGATCATAGAAACCTCCGGTAACATTATAGAAACCTCCAATATCACATCTAACAACTTGAATCTTGATATTCATGATAGATCTTCCAAGTTCTTCATTCTTCAATATCTTTCTTCATAGTTTTCCTCTTGATAATAATTCTCCATAACCAAAGTAAGCATCTCCTTGACTATCTTCAATTTCTTCCTTCTTCTTCCTCTTGTTCATTTTCATTAATTCAATCTTCTTCATTCTTTGCTTGACTAATCTACAAAATATGTAATATAATAGTTAGTCAAAGAAATACATTATATAAACTTTTTGCTCTTATCATTTCACATCATCAAAACTAATCATATATAACAGAAGTCGAGTAACAAGACAACTTCACCTATGCAGTAGAGCCAGAACAGATTATCAATCGAGAAGAACGACAGCTCAAACATCGAAGCATTCCATATGTGAAGGTGATCTGGAAGGGAATGACTCAAAGAGAAGCAACTTGGGAAGCAGAAGCAGAAATGCGTAGGTGATATCTAGGGTTTATGGCTCTAGTGGTGTGACAAATTTCGAGGATGAAATTTATTCTACTGGGGGAGAAATGTAATATTCCAAAAAGTGATTAAGGGCTAATGACTTCAAAAGTAAATGTAATTATTGTTGAATAAACACTTTTGGAGAATGGGTGATGGGAATTTGGATGTTTTAATGATTCCAATTGCTTCCTTGTGAAAATTCGTATGGGGAGAGTGTTTATTGTGAAGTTGGAACCATTGGGAACAATTGTGCAAAAGTTGGAAACTCTGTCCATTGAAACTCTGTACAGGGAAGTCGATTTGTATGGACGTTTTAAATAGGAAAATGATGTCTAAAAATTCTGAAATTTTCCACTCTTAAATTTCACATGCCAAGCTACAAAATGGACATATAATTTGTGTCATTTCAATTTGTGAGCTAAGAGTTATGATTTTCCAAAGTGTGGGATGGAAACTGGAATCTGTTTTGGAGCAGTATGGACTTTTGTGCAATTATGTATTTTTGAGGTAATTAAATGCAGTGATCCATATTTTTCCAATAAAGAGGACTTAAATAGCTTTCCATTGGCTTTGAGATCACCTCATTTTGATTTTTCTAGAATTAGTTATGATGTTTCAAAATTTGGGCAGAAATATACCAGAATTTTGTAAAAATCCGAAATTGATGGAAATTTAGTAAATAATTAGAAAATAATATTATATTATATTAAATCATCATCGACCTCCTCTATCAGCCCAAAACCGTGATATTCAGCTGCAACAAGAGAGAGAAGGTGTGAGAAATTCTAGAGAGAGAAGGAGAAGAGAACTTGTACGGTAAGTCGATTTCTTCGGTAAATCCTTACCTAACGCGTATAACTCCGCTCCTAAGCTATTCTTCTATGAAAACCCTAGCCTTAGAACACCCAAATTTGTGCTCCACAAACCTTGAAGAACATAGAAGAATAGCTTAGAAGCAGAGTTATACGCGTTAGGTAATGATTTACTGAAGAAATCGACTTACCGTACAAGTTCTCTTCTCCTTCTCTCTCTAGAATTTCTCACACCTTGTCTCTTTTGTTGCAGCTGAATGGCACGATTTTAGGCTGATGGAGGAGGTGGATGATGATTTAATATGATATAATATTATTTTCTAATTATTTACTAAATTTCCATCAATTTCGGATTTTTGCAAAATTCTAGCAGATTTCTGCCCAAATTTTGAAAAATCATAACTAATTCTAGAAAAATTAAAATGGGGTGATCCTAAAGCCAATGGAAAGCTATTTAAGTTCTCTTTATTGGAAAAATATGGATCACAACATTTAATAACCTCAAAAGTACAGAATTGTACAAAAGTCCATATTGCTCCAAAACAGATTCTAGTTGCCATCCCAAACTTTGGAAAATCATAACTCTTAGCTCAAAAATTGAAATGATATAAATTATATATCCTTTTTGAAGCTTGGTATGTGAAATTTAAGATTGGAAAATTTCAGAATTTTTAGACACCATTTGCCTATTTAAAACGTCCATACAAATCGGCTGCCATGTACAGAGTTTCAATCGACAGAGTTTCTAACTTTTGCATAATTGTTCCCAATGGTTCCAATTTCACAATAAATACTCTCCCCACACGAATTTTCACAAGGAAGCCATTTGAATCATTAAAGCATCCAAATTCCCATTATCCATTCTCCAAAAGTGTTTATTCAACAATAATTACATTCACTTTTGAAGTGATTAGCCCTTAATCTCTTTTTGGGATATTACAGAAAGGAGTTTCCATTTTTATTGTCAGGCTACTCGGGAATCGAGCAAGTAATGGTCAGGAACAAGAGGATGACATTATCCATGCCTTATGTAATACCCCGAATTTCGAGACTCGAGGCTAGAGAATAAGCCTGAGATTAGTGGATTGCTAAGCCCCGGTTTAGCAAGATCCCAAATTGTGATTGGGGGTTAATGACTACAAAAGTGGACGTGGTTAGTGATTAATGAACTCTTTTAGAGAATATAAAGTGGATTGTAGTCGCTTGTGTTATGAGCAACGCCCAAACCCTGTATTTGAGTTCAATTGTGGATCAACATCCAAATTGACTTAGAATAGAGGGAAGAATTGAATGGGGTATTGTGATGGAAATGGTGTCATGTTGTGGTATTTAATCATTGGAATTGATTTAAATTGAATTGGACACATTGGTTGCAAAACTGGAAATGCTGTCCAGTGTGAATTCTGTATGGCCAGTCTTCTCGTGTGGATGTTTTGACTAGGCAAATGATGTCAGAAAATTATGAAAATTTCTAGTCTTAAATTTCACATCCCAAGCTTCACAATGGACATATAATTTGTGCCATTTCGTTTTGAGAACTGGGCGATATGACTGTCCAAAGTTTGAGGTCGAAAATGGACTCTGTTTTGGGGCAGTGATGAAATTTGTGTAATTCTGGAATTTTGTGGTGTTTCTGGTAATTGATCATATTTTTCCAATGAAGAAGACTTAAATACCTTTCATTTGGCTTTGGGATCACCTCATTTCGAGTTTTCTAGAATTAGTTATGAATTTTCAAAGATTGGGCAGAAAATCTGCCAGAAAATCCGAAAATGCCAATTTTGAGAATTATGACATCATCATGTTACATTGATGACATAAGCATAAGATTATTATTAAATAAACATCATCTTTCTCCTACAGCATTCCGACGCCATTCTGCAACCAAAATAAAGAAAAGAGTTGAGAGGGTTTTGGGAGAAAAGGAGAAGAGAACTCGCAAGGTAAGCCGATTTCTCCGACGATCTAGCTCCTAACGCGTATAACTCCGATCATAAGCTACTCCTTTATGTTCTTTAAGGTTTGGAAGCTCCTTTGTTGGTGTTTTGAAGTTAGGGTTTTCAGCCACAAGAAGGAAAAGCTAGTGGGAGCTTCAGGTAACTTCCAAACTCTTGCATATTGACTATTCTGGCTATTATAGACAATTTAATCGGTGAAATTTCGCCGGATTGTCTTTGGTTCTAAAAATGGAAAATGAGTTTATGGGGCTGTTATGCTGCCCAAATTGACACTAAATGGTAGTTCTAACCTAATGGAATAGTCAATAAAGTGGTTAGGAGTAGAAAGGAACGCGTTTACGCAGCCGAAACCGAAAAACCTCGTTTTTCCCTGGAAAACCCATATATTTCGGTCTGGGCTATAAATGGGTCTTAGAGTTGGATTTTCAATGATTTGATGATTCCATTGAGTTCAGGAGCGAAAATTAGGTGGGGTTACAGTTGGGCACTTTTCCGGAAAAGGCTGAAAAAGCATAATTACGAAAACGCCCCTGAAACCCTTAAAGTGGGGCTGTCAAGGGTAATTTTGTAATTGACATTGAATTTGATAATTCCGAGTCCGGAAATGGATTCCTTGGGCGAAAATATGTTAGAATTACCCATGTCAAAATTTCAAGAAAAGTACACCCGGACCGGGTACGGCGGGGTCGGGCCGGGTCCCCAGGGGTATTTTAGTAAATTTTCAATATAGCCTCATATAACCCCCAGAAACACTATGGAAGTGTCTAAATGGTACATTTGACATTGTAGGATCGAATGTGAAGCCCCGAGTTGCTGGCACGCAAATCGAGGAGAAAAGACTGGAGGTAGGGGACTTGCCTTACTTGCATGTATTTGATATCTTTGCTTGTGTAGTGATGTATGTGATTGCTTTACTTGATTGTGTAGAGCATATTTGAATAAATGAAGCTCTGTTTCTGTTTTACTGTGGCCATAGTTTTGTTACATGAAACATTGAGCATACAGAAATGTCATTATGTGGCATGCATCTAGATAAAGCTAACATGTCATACACATAGCATCTATCATGCATGCATTATGGTATCTGTTTCCTACTGAGATTCTCTCGAATCTCACCCTTCCTTACCAACAATTTAGACAGGGCAAGTGGCTCGTGGAGGGAGCGGCAGGACTCATTCGAGATGAGATTGTGTAATCCCCATTTGAAGAATTGTAATGGGCAATTGTGCCCTGTATATCTTTAGCAAAGGTATGTACCCGAGATTGCCGGGATGATTATGTTGTGCACTTTGATATTTATATGAATGTGATTTATCTTCGCGTAGTAATTGTATTCGAAATGTGAATATGAGACCAAGTTTATAAATGATTTCGAAAGGTATTTTTGAAAACCCCATCATGTGATGGGTTAGTAAATGTTATTTGATTATTATTGGTCTCTATTTCATTTTAATCGTGTATTTCGGATATAATTACTGAGGGGGTTACATTTTGGTATCAGAGCTGCAGTTCCTGGCAAACATGGGAATTTGCTAGGATAATGGCAATAGTTTCTGCCTTAAGTCATAGAGAATGGCTTTGTTTGTTGTGGTATACACATTAAGGTCCCTACTATTTGTGGATATATGAGTGTAAGGGCCATGTGTATACATTAATTGTGTTATGGATATGGTGAGTCAGTATGATTCACCCGAGGATTTGAGGTGTAGACCTAATGGTGGAGGTAATTAGACCCATCATTTGATTAGAGAACTAAGGAAAATGATTTCCTAGATGTGTGATATTGAGGTTCTAGGTTGATTATGGCTCCAACCTAGACGTTGGGTGAGAAACCCTAGGTGGTATGATGTTACATGTAGTGATGTCATACTGAGCTTATGTGTGTAAAGGCCTTAAGACCTAGGGGGCTGAGGTGCCTTAGGCTGGCAGAGATATTTGAATTTGAGTTTGAGTTGATGATGCTCTGTGAAATGAGGGAAGTGGTTTCCCAATTCAATTGAGGTTAAGACTTTGAGAACTAAATTGAATTGTGATCCAAGGATCAGACTCAATAGCTGGGCTGATTCTTAGGAGTTTGACTTGACCTGGATGGTCCGTGGTACCAGGATGTGGTACTAGATTGGCATTGAAATGTGTATCAGGTATCCTGAGGTTGCTAGTGTTCATCTAGCACAGGGAAAAGTGATTCTGCGGAGAATTTGAATTTGAAAGAGTTACCTATGAGGATTCGAAGTAGAGAAGGCAACCTACGAGGAGTTCTGATCGGAGAGGGATACCTACGGCGACGTCTGATCAGAGCGGCTATTTGTGTGTTTATTACCTGCGGCCCACTGGGGGTGTGTATGGCACACAGTGGGAGGACCGTGCCTTCGGGGCGGTGGAGATACGGGGAATATGTGAGTCCTGGGTGAAATGTGAGTAACCCAGCTGCCTGCCAAGCTCAGTGTAAGGGCCGGCCAGCGGAGCCCTGGTACGTAGTTGACCAGGGAGGTGGGCACTCTGAAGGGGTGTGACAATATTTATAAAAAAAAAAAATTTGTGACAGCCGCCGTGACGACAAACCCTAGTGTGCAGCTGCCGTGATGACAAACCTTAGTATGCACTCTCCATGACGTTGAATCGTAGAATAGAGCTCTGGGCATGTTGGGAGTATGGGATCTCAACGAAGTGCTGGTTATGGCTCTGATTGATTTGAGTTGAATGGGGCCAAGATCTGGCATAAATTGTGAATGTTGTCAGTTATAGTAGGAGATTCCTATGGGACACCTGTTAAATCAACTTGACATTGTTAAAGCACATATGAGGAGATTGACCTCAGAGTGTACATCGGAAGCGTGAGAATGAGATATGTTTGAGAATTACGTTGAGCAGAAGCTCGAGGTTACCGTGAGAATGATGTGTTAATCATGGCTTCGGGAGGTAAAACTTCGAAGTCCGGATTATTTTGTGAAAAAGGGGTCTTGAAGGATCCTAGTTTGGTGAAAAGAATTTGTGATGGGTGGAATTATTAAAATACCTGGTTCCAGCTTGTTGCAATTGTATATTGTGAGTTTCTCACCTGTGGCCGTATGGGGTGATTCCTATGGCGGAGGACCGTTCCGGTGGGGCGGTAGTTACGGGGGATTGACTATTTGTGAGCCGCGAGGCTATGTATGTGCACTGCCACGCCAATAGTCCCTGAGTCACTAGCAACGGTTCGGGTAAAGACTGTGTGTCTTCCCGGCGGTAAAAGGGGATGAGGGTGGAGTGTGATTGTGAATTTGTGATAGTTATGAACAAGCTGGGATTGAGGTATGTCGTAGCAGAGCAGAGCTAGTTTAGCTGATGGCGAATTTGACTACATGATCGGGGATTCTTGTTTGTGAGGGCGACACCATGAAATTTGATACAGAAGTAATATTGTGTTGATACCCAAAAGTCTCGGTTACCACTAGCGGAGTCACTGGTGGGTGTACGGGTGAGGGCGACACCATGAAAGTTGATACAGAAGTAATATTGTGTTAATACCCAAAAGTCCCGGTTACCACTAGCGGAGTCACTGGTGGGTGTACGGGTGAGGGCGACACCATGAAAGTTGATACAGAAGTAATATTGTGTTGATACCCAAAAGTCCCGGTTACCACTAGCGGAGTCACTGGTGGGTGTACGGGTGAGGGCGACACCATGAAGTTGATACAGAAGTAATATTGTGTTGATACCCAAAAGTCCTGGTTACCACTAGTGGAGTCACTGGTGGGTGTACGGGTGAGGGTGACACCGTGAAAGTTGATACGGTGAAGTAATATTGTGTTGTGAGACCCAAAAGTCCCGGTTACCACTAGCGGAGTCACTGGTGGGTGTACGGGTGAGGGAAAGGCTGTGGATGTGAATACAGCGGAAGAGGTTGTGTATACAGCTAAGGCCGTCGTTTGATGTATTGAGGTTGTGGTGTTTTGGGGTTACTCCCAGAAGGGGTAACTAGTTTGAGTTAGGCAGAGTGGTAGCCTATGCTGCTCAATTGCCAAGATCTTATGATATGGCTCATGAGTTAAGAGCCTCCGGATATTGAGATGCATTAGCCACTCATGAATTGGGGAGCTTGCGATGATTTTGGTTATGTTATGATGGTTTTGTGGCAATCGTATGTGGAAGCGATTGCATCTGTTTGGCAAAATGTATGGTGAATGGGTTTGTGTGGCAATCGTATGTGGAAGCGATTGCATCTGTTTGGCAAAATGTATGGTGAATGGGTTTGTGTGGCAATCGTGAAATGGGCCGATTGTAGTTTTATGGCAACGATGTTGCATTTGTCTTCGTGCCGAAGATATGGCGCTATTACTAGTAAGGGGTGATAGCAAAATTGTATGGTGATTATGAGAATCCCGAGTATTTGTATGAGCAACCGTGCATGACACATTAGTTTGTTTAAGATTCTTCCTAGAATCAGATTTTGTGGTGCACCAGTTCTCTGCGTGGTCTAGAAGGGACCATCCAATTTGAAATGAATTGTGAAACGGAAGCTGTCGTGAAAAGGCATCCGTAGTTTGTGGATTAAGTGGTTCGTCAAATTTCGAGGACGAAATTTATTGAACGGGGGGAGAAATATAATACCCCGAATTTCGAGACTCGAGGCTAGAGAATAAGCCTGAGATTAGTGGATTGCTAAGCCCCGGTTTAGCAAGATCCCAAATTGTGATTGGGGGTTAATGACTACAAAAGTGGACGTGGTTAGTGATTAATGAACTCTTTTAGAGAATATAAAGTGGATTGTAGTCGCTTGTGTTATGAGCAACGCCCAAACCCTGTATTTGAGTTCAATTGTGGATCAACATCCAAATTGACTTAGAATAGAGGGAAGAATTGAATGGGGTATTGTGATGGAAATGGCGTCATGTTGTGGTATTTAATCATTGGAATTGATTTAAATTGAATTGGACACATTGGTTGCAAAACTGGAAATGCTGTCCAGTGTGAATTCTGTATGGCCAGTCTTCTCGTGTGGATGTTTTGACTAGGCAAATGATGTCAGAAAATTATGAACATTTCTAGTCTTAAAGTTCACATCCCAAGCTTCAAAATGGACATATAATTTGTGCCATTTCGTTTTGAGAACTGGGAGATATGACTGTCCAAAGTTTGAGGTCGAAAATGGACTCTGTTTTGGGGCAGTGATGAAATTTGTGTAATTCTGGAATTTTGTGGTGATTTCTGGTAATTGATCATATTTTTCCAACGAAGAGGACTTCAATACCTTTCATTTGGCTTTGGGATCACCTCATTTCGAGTTTTCTAGAATTAGTTATGAATTTTCAAAGATTGGGCAGAAAATCTGCCAGAAAATCCGAAAATGCCAATTTTGAGAATTATGACATCATCATGTTACATTGATGACATAAGCATAAGATTATTATTAAAGAAACATCATCTTTCTCCTACAGCATTCCGACGCCATTCTACAACCAAAATAAAGAAAAGAGTTGAGAGGGTTTTGGGAGAAAAGGAGAAGAGAACTCGCAAGGTAAGCCGATTTCTCCGACGATCTAGCTCCTAACGCGTATAACTCCGATCATAAGCTACTCCTTTATGTTCTTTAAGGTTTGGAAGCTCCTCTGTTGGTGTTTTGAAGTTAGGGTTTTCAGCCACAAGAAGGAAAAGCTAGTGGGAGCTTGAGGTAACTTCCAAACTCTTGCATATTGACTATTCTGGCTGTTATAGACAATTTAATCGGTGAAATTTCGCCGGATTGTCTTTGGTTCTAAAAATGGAAAATGAGTTTGTGGGGCTGTTATGCTGCCCAAATTGACACTAAATGGTAGTTCTAACCTAATGGAATAGTCAATAAAGTGGTTAGGAGTAGAAAGGAACGCGTTTACGCAGCTGAAACCGAAAAACCTCGTTTTTCCCTGGAAAACCCATATATTTCGGTCTGGGCTATAAATGGGTCTTAGAGTTGGATTTTCAATGATTTGATGATTCCATTGAGTTCAGGAGCGAAAATTAGGTGGGGTTACAGTTGGGCACTTTTCCGGAAAAGGCTGAAAAAGCATAATTACGAAAACGCCCCTGAAACCCTTAAAGTGTGGCTGTCAAGGGTAATTTTGTAATTGACATTGAATTTGATAATTCCGAGTCCGGAAATGGATTCCTTGGGCGAAAATATGTTAGAATTACCCATGTCAAAATTTCAAGAAAAGTACACCCGGACCGGGTACGGCGGGGTCGGGCCGGGTCCCCAGGGGTATTTTAGTAAATTTTCAATATAGCCTCATATAACCCCCAGAAACACTATGGAAGTGTCTAAATGGTACATTTGACATTGTAGGATCGAATGTGAAGCCCCGAGTTGCTGGCACGCAAATCGAGGAGAAAAGACTGGAGGTAGGGGACTTGCCTTACTTGCATGTATTTGATATCTTTGCTTGTGTAGTGATGTATGTGATTGCTTTACTTGATTGTGTAGAGCATATTTGAATAAATGAAGCTCTGTTTCTGTTTTACTGTGGCCATAGTTTTGTTACATGAAACATTGAGCATACAGAAATGTCATTATGTGGCATGCATCTAGATAAAGCTAACATGTCATACACATAGCATCTATCATGCATGCATTATGGTATCTATTTCCTACTGAGATTCTCTCGAATCTCACCCTTCCTTACCAACAATTTAGACAGGGCAAGTGGCTCGTGGAGGGAGCGGCAGGACTCATTCGAGATGAGATTGTGTAATCCCCATTTGAAGAATTGTAATGGGCAATTGTGCCCTGTATATCTTTAGCAAAGGTATGTACCTGAGATTGCCGGGATGATTATGTTGTGCACTTTGATATTTATATGAATGTGATTTATCTTCGCGTAGTAATTGTATTCGAAATGTGAATATGAGACCAAGTTTATAAATGATTTCGAAAGGTATTTTTGAAAACCCCATCATGTGATGGGTTAGTAAATGTTATTTGATTATTATTGGTCTCTATTTCATTTTAATCGTGTATTTCGGATATAATTACTGAGGGGGTTACACCTTATCCTTGATCGATATATCGTGTGACAAAAGGGACGTGACATGGTTGTATGACAGGTTGCATCATGATAATGATCCTCATATGATTTGGGTAGTCGTAATGTCTTGCTAGAGGCCGCTTGCGACTTTTGGGTTAGTACAATTATTGGCCCACTACCAACTTCATATGGGCCTCCAGGGTCGCACACAAGAATGGCCCAACACGCGATAATGTTTAATTTAGGGTGGACGAATTTTATATTTATATATATAATAATATAAAATTTGTTAATAATATTATATAGATATATATTTTCAAAATACATATCTTATATATATTCTATATATGTATATATATATTATATGATATTATTATATTGTGTTATTTTAAATTTAATTTATTAAATATATTAAATTTAATAACTAATATGGTAGAGATATAATATCTCAGATTTAATTTATAAAGATAAATTAAATCTAATGGCTCTTTATTTGGATTAAATAAATAGGTTAAATTAAAACTGTTGGACAGATTTAATTTAAACTAAATTTATTTAATTAGCTCATCAAGATAATTAATTGTTGATTAATTTCAAAATTGATGATGATTAATTTTGAAATTTGAATATAGCCCTCATAGGTTATAAACTTGATAGAGCAGATATACTCTGATGTGTATGAGAATTCAGAGCCACAAGGGAAACCCTAAAACATTGGAGGTGCTAGCACGCAGTCTCTATTGGAGAGCATTCGTGTGGATACCGGTAGAAGGAATGGACCTAACATGTTGGCTCCTTGAGATCGTGAAAACCCTAAGTGAAAAAGGTACAAGTTCTTTCTAACCCGATTTTAACGCCGTTGATAGATCCTCGATTTTGATCTATAAAATTTTAAAATTCTTCTGCTGTGCCTGCCGATCCTAACAAAAGATTCATTATTAGTTTGACTTAATTGAGATTAATAAAATGGTTTTGGATCTCAATGTATTAGATGGATTAAACATGTCAGATCTTATGATGATCGAATCCTATAATAATCTAAGAGTTACATGTGATGTAATTGGTAAAGAAGTTACCTGTCTAAATAACTTGATTTAAGGTCCTGCCAAAGTGGACTTAAATTTAAGCAAAATATGGATCTTAGCCCACTAATTATTATATTGAGGGTTGTTAATTTATTTGGAGATTAATAACCAACTTTGCACATTTTATAGTAGAATCATGTCACTAGTAATACTACTATACAATCATTGTGATCAGTAATCAAGAAGGACAAACTTTATTGACTAGTTCAGGAACTTGAGAATTGTTCTCAAATAGGAAAGAAAAACATATGTCCTACTATTGGAAATTATGCCCTAAGGGCTAATCATTGTACTTTAAACATTATTATTTAATGAATTTCTCCTTTATGTTATTATATTATTTGCATGTTCACTATGATGACTGCATCCTTGGATAAATCATAAACATTATCCTAAATGTCCCTGGTTGGTCATCTATACAGGAGCAAAGATGAAGTAAGACCAGTATGAATTTGAAAAGATATAGGGATACGAATCAAAGTCTTATGCACTTGTAAGAGTACAAGGTGCTGGACCGATCCATTATGAGGTGTTGGCTCCTAGAGATCGAAAAACCCTAAATTGAAAAGGTACGAATCTTTCTAACTCAGTTTCAATGCTATTGATAGATCCACAATTAGGATTGGTGAAATTTTAATTCTTCCATTGTGCCTGCCGATCCTAACAGTGGTATCAGAATCAGATCAATTGTACATTTAAATTGATTTATGTTATATGATATATATGGTTTTCGTTAAATCTGTATGAGTTGCCTTTTGAAGTAAATCATGAATGTGTTCGAAACATGATACACAATATGTATTTGTTTCTTTTTCCATTTTCGGATTATGCTCGAATATGTGCGAAAAATGCTTTTGTTTTTGCTTTGGATTTCAATTATGTGCAAAACATGATTGTGAGAAAGATGCTAAAATTGTCAGTCGTCGAGGTCGCTGGATTGTCTAAAATTGTCACCTGATGATTACGGAGTATGGGTCATGTTCGGGTCTCTAATAGGATTTAGGGATCTGAAAGCTTGGAGAAGAACCGGGTCTAGTTCATATCTCTATTTAGGTTTTAGGGACCCAAAACTATGGGGAAGACAATATAACCTAATCACGACATTTTTAAGGAACCGGGTCACTAGTGGGACTGCCATGACTACCTGTTCGTAATGTGATATCACCTAATGATGACATTTATATTTTTCAAATTATATGAACTTTTACATATTGTGGTTTATTCTTCATATTTGTTTGGGTATGGTGAACAACATGGTTTTAGATTTTTACAAAGGGTTGTAATATTTAAATACGGCTTGTGTGTCCTGCCTTCTTCTAAATACTCTCAATGAATATTCTTTTTTCACCTCACTCCCCTCGAATGTTTAAATGAGGTTGCTCTCAATGTATTTCTTTTTTTATTTAGAGAAGTCCTCTCATTGGCTTGGGAGGATTTTAGGTTAGGTAAACCATGTTGTGTCTTATTTAAATTATGCTTTTGATTAGATCATTGCATGAATACTTTTGTGTTTATATATATGTATTTATCTATATGAGAAACAACCATGATTGTATTCATATAATCAAAACTAATTAATTAAGCCCTTGAAAACATATATTAAGTCATAATACTGTCAATAAATGAATACTTATCAAAACCAAGATCGTTCAATTGTGGGAACCACCAAAGTGGATGCTTTTGAGTTATCTTGGTGAGATAAGAGTGACTAATGGTGCTACTCACAAAATTCATAATTATTTCAACTTAACTAAGATTAACAAAACAATTTTAGATCTCAAGGCATTAGATGGGATTAAACATGCCAGATCATGTGATGATCGAATCCCATAAACATCTAATAGTTACATGTGATGTAATTGGTAAATAGGTTACCTACCTAAATAACTTGAATTTAAGTATCCTGCCAAAGCAGTTTAAGCCCAATATAAATCTTAACCCACTAATTATTATATTGAGGGTTGTAATTTAGTAGGAGATTACTAACTAACTTTGGATATTTTAATTGTAGAATCATGTCGACTAGTAACAGTTCTACACTATTATTGGGATTGATCCTTGAGAAGGATAAACTCAATGGGACAAACTTTCTTGACTGCTTTAGGAACTTGAGAATTGTTCTCAAGCAGGAAAGAAATGCTTATGTCATAGATTAACCCATTCTTGAGGAGCCTGCAGCCAATGCTCCAAGAGCTCAAAGAGATGCTTACATGAAGCATAAGGATGACTCTATGGATATAGGTTGCCTGATGCTTGCCACTATAGTTCGAGAGCTCCAAAGAGAGATCTGAAACTTGTGGAAGCTTATGAGTTGATTGTCCATCTTAAAGAAATGTTATAGCAACAGGCAAGACAAGAAAGGTTTGAGACCATAAAGGCGTTACATTCCTACAAGATGGTTGAAGGTGCATCAATTAGTGCTCATGTGTTAAAGATAAAAGGCTACATTGATCACCTTGAGAGTCTTGGATTTCTCATGAGCTAGGAGTTGCTATGGATTTGATCTTGAGCTTACTCCTGAAGAGTTATGACTAGTTTGTTATGAACTACAACATGAATAACATGAAGAAATCAATTTCTGAGATGTATGTGATGATTAAACTACAGAGCAAAGCATTAAGTAAAAGGCCAATACTGTTTTGCTGGTTCAGAAAGGAAAGGGTATGGAAAAGAAAGGGAAGGGCAAATGGAAGGGTAATGACTCAAGTATAAAACCAAAAAGTCAAATGCCCGTAACTAAGCCTACACCTAATAAGGAAAAGCATCCAAAGGAAGGAGTCTACTACTTCTACAATGACCCCGATCATTGGAAATGGAATTGCAGACTCTACCTTAAAGATATGAAAAAGAACAAGAAAGATATTGGGGTTATCACTTCAGGTAGTTATGTTATAGAAATTCATTTTTCTACTTCCTCTATACGGGTATTAGATACTGCATGTGGTTCTCACATTTGTACAAATGTGCAGGGTCTAAAGGACAGTAGAAAGCTGAAGAAGGGCAAAGTGGACCTACAAGTTGGAAACAGAGCAAGAGTTGATACTTTAGCTATAGGCACTTATGAATTAGTTCTGCCCAGTGGGCTCTTGTTAGTTTTGAACAATTGCTATTATGTTACTGCTTTAAGTAGTAACGTTGTTTTTCTTTCTTATTTGGATAAGGAAGTTATACTTCCATTACTGGGAATGATAAATGTTATATTTATCATAATGATGTTTTCTATGCTGATGGTGATTTGCATGTTAGCCATTATATATTAAATTTAGAACATACTAGTAGTGAAAATATCTGTAATGTAACTACTAAAAGGATCAAGTCAAATGATTTGAATCCTCCTACCTATGGCATTATTGTCTAGGCCATATAAAAGAGAAACGTATTACTAAACTCCATCAAGATAGTTTTCTAAATGCATTTGATTTTAAATAATATGATACATGTGAATTTTGTTTATTAGGAAAGATGACAAAGGCACCTTTTACTAGGCATAGTGAGAGGGCTACTAATTTATTGGGCCTCATACTTACATATGTATGTGGACCATTAAATCAGCTGCCAGAGGAGGTTAACTGTACTTCATTACATTTATGATGACTTTGTTAGAACCGGCTATCACCCAAGAGGGGGGTGAATTGGGTGTATAATATAAACTTAAGAACTTTAGAAATCTTTTCGTATCTTAACGAAGGTGGTAAGTATGAAGGTTTATAAATCAACAGTTAGATTAAATAATATATGCTGGAAAAGTAAGAGTTTAGGGAAGAGAATATGCAAACTGTGATTTATCCTGGTTCGGTCCAATCTGTGATGGCCTACGTCCAGTCCCCAGGCTCCTCCTGAGATTTTCAAATCCACTATCTTCTTGTTTAATCCGGGCACAAGAAAAGCCTTTACAATCCCACAAGTTTAGCCGGGTACTTGTGAAACCTTTTACAAATCTCACTGATATACTCCCCCTTACGGCAAGTCTTACGAGCAGAGCAATTCCAAAGATCTTCCTCTCCTGCTTACTCATGCAAGTCTTACGAGCAGCAACGTTCTCTCCTGCTTACACCCCTGTAAGTCTTATGAGCAGCAACGTTCTCTACTGCTTGCACCTTGTAAGTCTTACGAGCAGAATGTCTTACGGCAATTCTCTCTACTGCATCCCCGTAAGAAAATCAACCCTCTCAAGGTCCCTCTACCTTGAGATCAACTCAGAAATATAGTTGAGATGTTTACAGACTCTCTCACAGAGTGGATATAATCTCACTGAAGTACAATACAAATAATCACTCTCTCAATGATAAGTAATATAGAAACTGGAAAACAGAGAGTGTTTGGGTAGAAGCAGAGGATTCATCTTTCTATCATTTTTCACGTAGTTGCTCGCTGTCTCTGTTTTCTCTGTTTTTCTCAGTTACCCATCGACGTTGAATGCTCTCTCATTTATAGTTGATGAATATGATGACCGTTGTGAGCATTCATCCATTGGAGTCATTTTGACCATTGAGCATATTTGAAAATGAGCTACTGTCCGTTGCAAAGTGGAGCGTTATGTTGAACTGTAGGAAGATTCATTTTGAGCTGTAGTAACGTTGTGGAGCGGGATGAATTCGTTTGAGTTTCCAGACAATCTCTCATGGTGGGTCAGTTACTTGTCGTGGTTGGTAGCTGCCATTCAGTGTGTAATGATGGAGTTCACCATAATTAAATTTTATTTGAATCTGCAACCCGAATGTTTAATACCCTGTTTCACACTGCAAAATACTTAATCATTAATATGATAAAGTATTAGTCATGGGTATGTTGGATCATTTGTCAAAAGCTAAATTTCTGGCTTCTGGGACTCATCACGTTGAGTGAAGATTTTTCATACGTGACCTCCATTCTTGAAGATGCAACCCAAATATCTAATCTCCTGTTTTACACTTGAAATATTTGTTAGTTAATGTTTAGGAACAATAACAAGTGAAAACATAATGATTGTATAACATTTAACCACGTTTGTATTGATGGCTATGAGGCTCTGTTTCATTTCTGCATTCTGTCAGGACCTCACTTCGAGTGCAATATGGCTCACTCGAGTGCAGTTCATATTTTCACGTTCTGACTTCCTCTCGAGCAAGCACTCGCTGCACTTCACTCGCATATGCTCGAGTGAATTCTCGAATCACTCGAGCACAACCATTCATGCTTCGAGTGCGTTTCATGCTTTCACGTACAAGCTTCTTCTCGGGTTATCACTTCCATGTCAAAACTTGCATGTGCTCGATTGAGATATCATCCAATGCTCGAGCATGGATCCTAGTGCTCGAGTGATGCAATTTTCTTCACGTTTCAGCTGCTTCTGGACATCACTCGCACAACATTTTCAGAGAGAAAGTTTTTGCACTCGCGGGTGATGTGGGGCCACTTTAGAAAAATTTTATTCATTTGATTCAAATGATGTATCATAAGAATTCTCTTGCCATATGCATTCCAATGCAACAAGAATCAGCTCCAAACTCGTTGTATTCTGTAAGTTATGATCGAAAGAGTGTATATTTCACTAGACTGCACAAGCGTCAAGTTCCAGAAGGTATAGCTCCTAGAATATATGTTCAAATTAGGCAAATTACCTATCCATGGAAAGTTCTTTGAGTCTAATTTCATTTAGCACTAGTCGCGTCTCAATCCAATGTGTAGTTTGGAAGTTACATGCAAAATACCGAACCTGTGTCAAAAAGTGACGGTGATTTCAGTTTAATTTTCGACGAATCATATCTCCTTCATTTGATCTTCTTTCAATGTGATCCTGGTGCCAATTTTACGTGTTAGGAGTCTTTTCATATGCCACCGTTTTCGGGTCAATCCGATGTGTGGTTTGAGAGATATGACCAAAATACCAGATCTCGCTCAGGCTGAACGTAAAACAGAGTAGAACAGAGTATTCACCCCGTGCTCGAGTGAATTCATCTGTGCTCGAGTGAGTTCTTCCTGTGCTCGAGTGAAATACCTCGTGCTCGAGCATAACACCTCTGGAAGTGCCAAAACTCATATATAAGTCATCTTAGCTTCGTATTAACCTATTCCAACCATCATTTGATCATAGAAACCTCCGGTATCATTATAAAAACCTCCAATATCACATCTAACAACTTGAATCTTGATATTCATGATAGATCTTCCAAGTTCTTCATTCTTCAATATCTTTCTTCTTGGTTTTCCTCTTGATAATAATTCTTCATAATCCGAGTAGGCATCTCCTTGACTAAACACAATTTCTCTTCTTCTTCTTCCTCTTGTTCATTTTCATTAATTCAATCTTCTTCATTCTTTGCTTGACTAATCTACAAAATATGTAACATTAAATATAATAGTTAGTCAAAGAAATACATTATATAAACTTTTTGCTCTTATCATTTCACATCTATATTTGACATCATCAAAACTAATCATATCTAACAGACTTCAGTAGATAAGGATATATCTATCTAATGAAGCATAAATCTAAATCTTTTGAAATGTTTAAAATATTACAAAATGAAGTATAAAATCAACTAGGGAAGACAATTAAAACGCTTCGATCTTATCAAGGTGGTGAATATTTGAGCTAAGAGTTTATTAACTATCTTAGGAGTTGTGGGATAATCTCACAATTATCTCCTCCAGGAACACCATAATGGAATGACATTTTTGAACAGAGGAATTAAACACTATTAGATATGGTTTGATCTGTGATGAGTCAAACAAATCTTCCACCGTCCTTTTAGGGACATGCTGTAACCCCCTGCCGTAATTATATCCGAAATACGCGATTAAAGTGAAATAGAGACCAATAAGAACAAAATTTAATATTATAAACCCATCTACCAGACGGGGTTTTCACAAACACCTTTCGAAATCATTTATAAACTTGGTCTCAGAATCACATTTCCGAATACAATTACTACGCGGAATATCACATTCATAACAAATCAGAGTACACAACAATAATCCCGGAAATTCCGGATTCCATTTATTAATCAAGCCTTACAGGGCACAATCGCCCATACAAGCCCTCATATGGGGATTACACAAATCTTTCTCATACACATAATCAAATCCTCATTGACATACATATATACACATCCAAATATACATAATCCCAACCATAATGATAACCAACTACCAGAATGACAACCCGAAGGAAGTCCTCATCGCCCTTAGCTGCATGCTCCATCCTTGATCCACTACCCTGTCTGAAAGGTTAGCAGGGGAGGGTGAGATTCGAGAGAATCTCAGTAGGATAACAATATCAATATGCATGTACGATAAATGTTTAATGCATGACATGCTTGCATCACACAACTCATGATAACACAATGACAATTTGCCAGCTCAATGCTTCGAACAATATACCTATGGCCATAGCATAAATTGAAACATAGCTTCAAATTACACATAATTATGCAAAGCTAAGACATGCACCAACACACTAACACATATATCAAATACAAGCAGAAGAGATATGTTTCCTACACTCTTTCCACGTAAGCTCCAGCTCCGGCTGCTCACGATCAAAACGAACATCGAACCACAACCAGGGCGAACATCAACCCTATAACCAAAGCAAGGACATAGGGTTATTCTATATTCCAAACTCTTACTTTCATATCACTTAAAGTTGGTTACCATTCACACCCTTTAGGTGGCTAAAATAAGCTCAACGAAAGCTTAAAGGATTGGGACGTACTAGGTTGGAAATCACCTTTCAAAATCTCAAAATCCTGAAAAATGGGGGTTGGCTGCAGCCAAGACCCTCTGGCTGCAGCCAGAACACGCACAGAAGGTTTTTGGCTGCAGCCAAGAATTTCTGGCTGCGGCCAAAACGTGCACAGAAACTTTTATGCTGCAGCCAGGATTTTCTGCTGCAGCCAAGGTAACTTCAAAAATTCATAACTAATTCCACAAAAATCGAAATGAGGTGATCCCAAAGCCAAATGAAAGCTATTCAAGTCCTCTACACAGGAAAAATATTGGCCTTTACTAGAAATCACCACAAAAATACATAATTCCCCACAACTCAAGACTGTCCCAAAACAGGTTCCATTTTCGACCTCAAAGTTTGGACAGCTATAACTCCCAGTTCCCAAAACGAAATGGCACAAAGTTTATGTCCATTTTGAAGCTTAGGAAGTGAACTTCAAGACTGGAAAGTTTCAGAATTTTTAGAGACCATTTGGTCATTCAAAACGGCAACACAAAAAGACTGACCAGACAGAATTCTCACTGGACAGAATTTCTAGTTTTGCAACCATTGTGTTCAATCCAATTCAAATCAATTCCAATGATTAAATACCACAAAATGACACCATTTTCAACACAAAACAACATCCAATTCCACCATTCACATTCCACACGAAAATATCATAAAATCAGGGCAAAATTCACAAATCACAATACTTAACCAAAAGTCACAAAACTTAGATCAAAAGGCTTCAAATACTCACCTCTTCCTCTTTCCCAAATCAATTCCTTGATTCTTCATACTTCCAATTTTCCTCAAGCTATCAAACACCACCAATCAAGAATCTAAAACCATAGAGATGAAGCTCTCATCACTATGAACAACTTTATAGAAGATGAATTGAGCATTAGAGGACAAGAAGCCAACCAAAATCTCACCTTTTTCTTTTCTCTTCCTTCCCTTAGCTTTGGACGTTCATGGTGGACAAGAGAGAGATGAGAGTGATTAGATGATGAAGCAAGTCAGTTTTTTGGGAGCCAAAACCGTCCACATAAAGAGAGGAAAGAGGGGAAATGAGTTGAAAACCTTGTCCAAATCCAAGGGCTCAAATTGTGACACTTGTCACACCCTTAATCCATCTCTATGAGTTCACATGAACCCACACACATGGGATTCCACCCACTTAATCTCTACACAAATCAATCTCAACCATTGATCTTGAAGTTACCAATGAGTTTCCTCTTCGGTAACTGACCAATTGGTCGGTAACTTTACCGTTTTGCCCCTGATTTCGGTAATTCGGTAATTCTCATTGAATCACCACCAAACACTTCATATCGTTTCATTTAGCCACAATATGCGCCTTCCTCTATTTTAAGTCAATTTAGATGTTAATCCATAATTGAGCTTAAATACAGGGTTTCAGCGCTGCTCAGAACGCATACGAATCACATCGGGTGCCAAAACACACCATGATCTCCAAAAGGGTTCATTTATCACTAATGACATCCACTTTTGGAGTCATTAACCCTAGATCACAATTTGGGATCTTGCTAAACCGGGGCTTAGCAATCCACTAATCTCAGGCTTATTCTCTAGCCTCCAGTCTCAGAATTTGGGGTGTTACACATGCCTTAGAGACAGCTGTATTAGCACTAAATTGAGTTCCATCTAAGGCAATTGAAAAGACACCATATGAGATATTGACTGGAAAGAAACCCATTTTATCTTTTCTCAAGATTTGTGGATGTGAGGTATATGTTAAGCAACAAGCCTCCAATAATTGAGTGCACAGTTCCTCAAAGTGCCTTTTTGTAGGGTATCCTAAGAAAACAAAAGGATATTATGTCCATAATCCCACCGATAACAAAGTATGTGTTATTCGAAATGGTAAGTTTCTAGAAAGAGAGTTTATCTCTAAAAGAACCAGTAGGAGCAAGGTACATCTCAAAGTGTTTTAAGATTCACAAGATAGTACAAAACCACAGATGGAAGTTAGAGAAGATTCACAACAAGTTACTGAGCCTCCTTAAGTAACAAAGGTCCACGAAGATCTGATAGGACATGGCATCAAAGATAGAGATATGGATTTCTGATTACTGGAAGCCGTGATGTGTTGCTTATTGAGCTAAATGAGCCAACAACCAATCGAAAAGCCATAGTGGGACCAAACTATGAGAAATGGCTAAATGCCATAAAGTCCAAAATACAATCCATGTATGACAATCAGGTATGGACCTTAGTCGATCCACCTGAAGGTGTAAACACCATAAGGTGAAAATGGGTTTTCAAGGAGAAAACTTACATAGATGGCAATATATATGTCTTCAAGGCACAACTAGTTGCAAAAGGATTTACTCAAACTCTTGGTGTAGACTATAATGAAACCTTTTCCCCAGTTGCAATGCCAAATCAATCATAATCCTTCTTGCTATTAGAGCATACTATGACCATGAAATATGGCAGATGGACTTCAAAACAGCCTTCCTTAATGGAAAGCTCCATGAGGATTTGTACATGACACAACCTAAAGGTCTTATGTGTCCAAAGGACTCTGATAAAGTTTGCAAACCTCAAAGATCCATTTATGGATTGAAGCAAGCATCTCAGAGTAGGAATCATTATTTTGACGAAGTAGTCAAAGAGTTTGGATTCATTCAAAACATCGATAAACCTTGTGTTTACAAGAAGGTTAGTAGGAGTACAGTTGTATTTCTAGTGCTTTATATAGATGACATCCTACTTATTGGGAACAACATTCCTACCTTGTAGAGTGTCAATTCTTGTTTAGGAAAGTCTATTTCACTGAAAGACTTGGGTGAAGCTACTTACATCCTGGGGATTTGGATCTATATAGATAGATCCAAGAGACTAATAGGCTTAAGTCAGAGCACATACATATATAAGATACTGCATAGGTTCAGTATACAGGATTCAAAAAGGGGTTATATGCCCATGTCTCATGGCATCCACCTTAGCAAGGATTTGTATCCTAGTACACTTGACTAGCAAGATCGTATGAGTAAGGTTCCATATGCCTCAGCCATTGGATCCATCATGTACCTGACCGGATATCCTATTTGCCTTAAGTATGACCAACAGATATGAACAAGATCCTGGTAAGGGTCTTTAGACTGTCGTTAAGAAAATCCTAAAGTACTTAAGACGAACTAAGGACTTATTTTTGGTCTATGGTAGATTAGATGATGGGCTCTGTGTAACTGGTTACACAGTTGCAAGTTTTCAAATTAACCAAGATGGCCTTAAATCACAATCCAGATACATGTTTCTCCTGAATGGTAGAGCAGTAAGCTGGAAGAGCTCCAAGCAGAGAACTGTAGCAAATTTTGCAACAGAAGCTGAGTATATAGCAGTACCAGATACGGCTAAGGAAGCCGTTTAGATAAGAAAGTTTATTACTAAACTAGGGGTGGTGCCTACCATCTCAAATCCAATAGATTTGTTATGTAACAATAGCAGTGCTATTGCATAGGCTAAGGGGCCAAGGTCACATTAAAGGACAAAGCATATACTCAAGTGATTTCATCTCAATAAAGAAATCAATGATAGAGGTAACATAAAAATATGCAAAGTAGCAGGAGAAGATAATGTTGTTGATCCCCTTACCAAGCCACTTGCACAAGCAAAGCATGAGCGTCATGTTAGGACAATGGGAATTAGGCAAGTTAATGATTATACATAGTATAAGTGGGAGTATGTTGGAAATTGTGCCCTAATGGCCAATAATTATACTTTAAACATTATTATTTAATGAATTTCTTCATTATATTATCATACTATTCGCATGATCACTATGATGAGCATATTGTTGGATAAATCATAAAGATTGTCCTAAATATCCCTGGTTGGTCATTGATAAGTAAAATATTTACAAATTCATTTTTCCTTATATGATAATTTTGTGGAGGATATTTGAGCTCAATTTAATGAATTTGGCTGTAATTAATAAATAAATAATGATTTGGGCATAAAATATAATTTCTTGAAAAACACTAAATTAGACCCTATTTTAGTTTTCAGGCAATATCTAAAGCTCTATATGTCAGATTGGGACGTTTTATATATGGATAAAAAGCTAAGAAAGATCTCTACAACTGTTATTTTAAGACCAAAACCTAGTTCTATCTCCAAGAGCTGTGAATTTTGCTTGGACGTTGATGACATGAATTTGTCCAAGTCTGACCTTTGCCTACTAATTTACCAAACTGGAGCTGGAAATATTGAAATGATAAGTTTCTACTTGCGTCTTTAAGATAAGATCCAGAGCTACAACCTTTATGAAGATCAAAATGTGAAATTCCACCAATGATTCTATCTATCACATTCTATCTATCACATTTCATCTACCACTTCATCTTCCATTTCACCTACTACTTCATCTACTATACTCCATTCTTCCGTATATATAGCCATCCTCTCCCTCACATTTAACACACACCATTTCATATCCATTACTTTCCTCTCTTTTCCACATACACCATGTTAGAGTTAATTTTATACATTGTATTTAATTCCTCATGCCTCATACATGGAAGGCTTAGATAGTCCTCCTTTATAAATGGTATATGTTGTCATCTACATGGAAGGTTTTACCTCCTTAAGGGACAGTTAGATTTTCTACATATTCAGGCATCTTTTGGTTGTACATTTATATTTTAGAATTTAATATTCAAGTTTCATGCAATATTTATGAAGTTCTCAATTTATTTTGCTTTTTTTAATTTCATCATGAGCTAAATTTCTATTTTCCTAGGTGATGATGTAGCTTACTAATGACGGATTGAATCTTAACTTATTAAATCTAGTTTGAATTTCTCCTCCATAATTGAGCTTTTATTATTGTTCTTAATGCTTTTGATTGATTAACCACGTTTTGAATGATTTCAATATCTATATTGAGACCGGAAGGAGATGCATTTGTATACATCCTATAATTAAAACCATGACTTACATATGAAATAGAAATATATTCATATGAGTTGTGCAATCTTACCGAGTTCCATAAATCTTAATGCATAATTAATTGCTTAAATTCATATAGGAATATATTGGATTAGCAATTAATTATAGAATTGCTTGACCTTGAAAGAGGCTAGTAATTAAATTAGGGAAACTTGACTATCAATTATGTGGAATAAATTGGGCTAGAATAGATAAGTGATTTAATGAGAAATTTGTTAAGTGAAATATGACCTCTAGGGTTTTTTCTTATAGTTGCTTTCATATCATTTTCACTGATATTTAGTCATCTTTTATTTCATACTCTCAATCACCAACTAATCAATCAACTAAATAGAGTTAAAATTATCCATTTTGGTACTTAGTGATTGTAACCTCCTCTGTAATTATATCCAAAATACACGATTAAGGTGAAATAGAGACCAATAATAATCAAAACTCATTTAAAATCCTATCCTAATGTGTATAATCCAATCTTTTCTCCTTGATTTATGTGCCAACAACTCGGGGCTTCACGTTCGATCCTACAATGTCAAATGTACTATTTAGATACTTCCATAGTGTTTCTAGGGGTTATATGAAGCTATATGGAAAAATTACTAAAATACCCCGGGGACCCGGCCCGGCTCCTCCGTACCCGGTCCGGCTGTACTTTTCTTGAAATTTTGACATGGGCTATTCTGACATATTTCCTCCCAAGGAATCCATTTCGGGACTCGGAATTATCAAATTCAATGTCAATTTACAAATTTACCCTTGGCAGCCCCACTTTAAGGGTTTCAGGGGCGTTTTCGTAATTATGCTTTTTCGGCCTTTTCCGAAAAAGTGACCAACTGTAACCCCACCTAATTTTTGCTCCTGAACTTAATAGAACCATAAAATCATTGAAAATCCAACTCTAAGACCCATTTATAGCCATAACCGAAATATACAAGTACTCAGGGGAAAATTGAGGTTTTTCGGTTTCGGCTCTTTAAACGTGTTTCTTTCTACTCCTAACAACTTTATTAACCATTACATTGGGTTAGAACTACCATTTAGTATCCATTTGGGCAGCATAACACCTACACCAACCCATTTTCCAAATTTACAAACAAAGACAATCCGGTGAAATTTCACCGATTAAATCAACCACAGCAGCCAGAACAATCAAAGATTGAAGTTTCGGAGGTTACCTTAAGCTCCTTCTGGCTTATCCTTCTTATGGCTGAACCCTAGCCTCTTTAAACAATGAAATTACTTGCTTCAAGACCTTAATTCACATAGAGGAATAACTTAGGAGAATGATTATACACGTTAGGTACGAATTCACCGAAGAAATCGACCTACCTTGTGAGATTTCTCCTCTCTTTCTCTCTCTAAAAGCTCTCAAACTTTCTCTCTCTCATGGCTTCTGGTTCAGCACGAAAATGAGAGCTGAAGATGATGAGAAAATGTTTTAATTTCCATGCTGATATCATCTTTTATTTTAATGATGTAATAATTCCCATTTTCGGATTTTCTGGCAAATTTTCTGCCCAAACTTTGAAAACTCATAACTAATTCTAGGGAACTCAAAATGTGGTGATTCCAAAGCCAAATGAAAGATATTTAAGTTCTCTTCGTAGGAAAAATATTGGCCATTACTAAAAATCACCACACAATTCCAGAATTACATAAAACTCATCACTGCCCCAAAATAGAGTTCAGTTTCCATCCCAAACTTTGGACAGTCATATCTCCTAGTTCACAAAACGAAATGGCACACATTATGTGTCCATTTTGAATCTTGAGATGTGAACTATAAGACTGGAAAGTTTCAGAATTTTTAGATACCATTTGGTCATTAAAAACGTTTACACAAACTGACTGCCCAGAATAGAGTTTCACTGGACAGAATTTCAAATTTTGCATCTTTGCTTTTATTGGTTCCATTTTCATACCAAACATCATTCCCACATAAATTTTCACAAGGAATCTATTGGAAACACCAAATCAATCAAATTCACATCACATTGACATGTTTTCACAACCATCTCAACATGTCAACACAATTCACATTCAATTCTTCCCTCTATTCTAAGTCAATTTAGATGTTAATCCACAATTGAACTCAAATACAGGGTTTCGGCGCTGCTCACAACACACACGAATCACATTCGAGTGCCAAATCACATCATATTCTCCAAAAGGGTTATTTATCACTAACCACTTCCACTTTTGAAATCATTAACCCTTAATCACAATTTGGGATCTTGCTAAAATGGGGCTTAGCAGTGCACTTCTCTCAGGCTTATTCTCTAACCTTGAGTCTCAAAATTTGGGGTATTACAGTGATCAATCCTCGTAGGAACGATACTTTACTCACTTCTGTATTACTTGATTACTACAATATACACTTACACTATTTAATAGGCCATTTACACACATAATAAGTTTTTGTCGCCTTTGTCGGGGATTGTAGTCATTAATATCAATACCATGTAATTTTAATACTAATTTGGTCTTTATGTTAAAATTTCAAAAAATAAAAAAATAAAAAAATGGATTATTCACAGCATTCATTTAGTGATAAATTGTCATATATTGGTTCTTTTTTAGGAATTCCTATGGATAGAATGAGACAAGAAAATATAAATTCAAGTTGGATTGAAAATCCTTCTCCTTATAATTGTCTTTCTTGTGCATGTTGTGGAGAGTATCATTCCTATGAGCATTGTCCATATAGCACTACTAGTCATAATATGAGAGATGATTTCACTATGAACCAAACTTGTTTTGATCATTCACTTTATCCCTGTGGAATTTTAGAGCAACAAGAGTCTTTGGATCTATATGTCAGGTATCGTCCTAACCCTCCTTTCAACTTTTATCCACATACTGAAGAACACATCCTTGAGTATAAGGAAAAACCTGATTTAGAAAGATTATGTGAGGAATTTGCAAAATTATCAAAGAGATTTATTAGAGAGCAAAAGGAACTTGTTACTAGAGTGGAGTCAAGTGTCCAAAATATTAGAATATATATAAGTCAAATTATTTCATCATTTGACATTATGAGGCAAGATAACTCTTTAAGCATGATGACCACTTCTTATTTGATGATGATCATTGTGAGGAAGATGAGGATATGGAATTGAATGAAACTTTAGCTCTTATGGAATGTGATAAGGAATTTTAAGTCACTTTTGGAGAGGATAGGGGGTGTAGTCTAGAAGAGGTTCCGGTTGTAGAACCTAATTCCTGTCATTTTGATGTTGAAACTAATATGGATGTTCCAACAGCTATTGTTCATGTCTCTCCTGTTGAAGTATTGATTCTTACTGATGAGAGTCAAGTGGATTTTGTAGGATGCTCTAAAATTTTGGAAACTCCTAAATCTATTTATAAAAACATTCGTGCTGTGATTTATTTGAATTCAGTAAGTATTTGAACTCTAAAATTGTCTATGATTGAAGAAGTACAAGTAATTACCTTGAATGATTATTGTTGGTGGCTGAACTAATATTGCTTGAAAAGAAATGAAGACAAGGTAATCATGGTGTTTGATACTTTTAATTAGTAATTTGTGATTTTGGAAGTCTGGCTGAAGACTATGAATTTAGCGCTACTTGGGAGGTAACCTAAAGTTTGGTTGGATGTTTTGTTGTGATTTTGTCAGACTTTTGGTAGCCCCTGATGATGTATTTCATTTTGGTGGTTACAATCAAGAACATTCAAAGAGTACAATGATAGTGCACTTAACACTTTGAAAACTATCATCACATTTGAGGAACCAACAGGTAAGTCCTCCTTCTCGTAAAATTTTAAAAAATTAAAAATAAAATAAAATAAAAAAATAAATAAAAAAGAAGAAGAAGAGAGTTAAGTGGTTTAGTTTTTGTCTAGCTAAAGACATTAAAGAAGGACAGCTATTTAGGAGGTAACCCAAAACTTCTTTTCTACTATCTCATTTTTCCTTCTTATTCTCTCATTTTTCTTTCCTACTCATCAAAACACATTGCACTACTTTGAGAGTTTTAGTTTTCATCATTTTCATTACAAGTTCACATAAAGGAATCTCTTGCAAAGCTTAAGAACAGGTTCCCTAGTCTTCCTAAAGATGTGCTCAGGAAGATTAATAGCAGTTGACTTGACAGGATGGAGATATTTAAGTGTTTGGGCCTTCTTAAGGATGTACGCTGGATCATTGAAGCTAAGGTACATTTAGTAGGTGAGATTTATAAATCATTTGTTAAACTTTTGCCAGGAGTGGGAAGAAGTTCTTACTTAAAAAAGAGAAGAGCTAAAAAAATGAATGTCTGCTATAAATGTGCAAGGTGGATATATGATCAGTACTATAGGAACAAAGGTATGGTTTCTATAAATTGAGAAGATAAAATTAAATTTATAAATAATAGATTAAGAAAGGAGTCAGTGGATGATATCATTCAAACTATTGAGACGCATCCGAGTAGTGATATTTATCGTATTCTTCTTGATTTAGTGGAAGTATTCAACAACAAAAAATGGTGCTACTGTTGTCTTGGGAATCTAACTTTAAAAGATCCTATTTGCTAGTTTATAAGAAAACTGAATGGGAAGTAAATCCTTGATTCAGAGAAAGCGTTTAAGCCGTTACTGGATATAAAATCGGAGGAAGATGTGAGCCAAAACCACAACTACTTACATAATTATGCTTTTGTCTAAAGTGAGCCAAAACCACAAACTTCTTTGAAAAATGCCTGATTTGCATGATCTTGTTGTCATTGTTTTAGTGTTGTAAATATGCACTCTTCAATTATAAATATGCATTCTTCTACTTGTAAATAAAAATGGTTCGAGAGAAACAAAGAAAAAAGGGTATCATAGAAAAATGTAGATTTATATCTATCTGCATTTTTTGGTGAAAGTGATTCAGGCAAGGATAGAGAGTTTCTAATTGCAGCAAACGAACTTGAAAGTGCATTAGCTACTAGAAATATCAACTATGTATACGAGGGAGGCATCCAAAGACTAAGGGGAAGTGTGGCCATTTCGGCATCCATAAATGGAAGCAAGGATTTGAGTTAAGGGTAAAGGAGTTGGAAGATCACATCTTTTCCTTAGGACAAGAGTTGTAGGTTTGAAGCTTGCTTGAACGAATGGGACAAATGTTCTACCATGCTCAAGCTTTTATCACTCTACCCGGTGGTTTGGAGATATTGGATGGGATTTCTAGTGTTGCATATTGGGCTAAGTTAAACTATCACAAAAAGCCATCAGGATTGTTAAATGTTAATGGTTTTTATGATAATCTGTTGTCTTTTTTTTATCATGCTATGGAAACAGGATTTATACCCCAAGCAACTCCCACTCCATAATTTCTACACCAACTACTGATCATCTGCTCGATCAACTGCAAACCTATGATCTTAAACCAGATCTACTAGTTAAGTAAATAGGTGGCCAATCTTCATATAGCAGTCAGAAGTAGAACCTAGATACCGCTCTTCAGTTTTAACTTTCCTTAATCTCTTGGTTTTACTCTTGACATTTTGGTTTTACTTTATTCTGTGTTTATGTTTAAAAAAACTTCCTCTGAGCGCTAGAAGACATTGGGCACAATGTCTGATTTAGGTTGGGGGATGAGAAAACAAATATTTATATATTTAGTTGGTTAGTAAAACCATTAGATACATGGGGTGTGGAAAAAAGTGGCAGAGTAAGGAGTTATTCTTAACTCCTGAGACACATTTTATTAGTTACATGTTTTGTTCCTTTTTTTTTATAAAAAAGAGTAAAAGTAAAAAAAAATCATTTTGTTTAAGTGCTTTATAATGATCTTCAGAAGTATATAATTTTTGAGTATGGAACAATTGAATTGAAAGATTCCATAGCATAAATAAACAACTGATTGTTGCAATTGATGATGAATTTTGAGATTGAATGAGTTGAGTTTAAAAGCCCCTTATCGTGAGCTTTTGAGCCTATAATGATTATTTCTCTTATATGTGATATTTAACTATTAAGTTGTTACTCTAAAACTTGCTTTAAATTTGGTTGAGATTACATTTCACATGCACATTCAAAGATGATAAAGGCATTCATTTTGTTTAGCCAGATCCAAATAGCCAACCTTGCAATTATACCGTTGATATGCCCCTTTGAGCCTAATTGACTATTTCTTTGTTCTCAACCTATTAACATGTGTTTTAATGACATATCAAGTTCTTTTACCTAATTCAAAAGATTAGCAGAGCATTTGAAATTCTTGTGAAATGGGCTTGTTGACAAGTGTGGGGGTGTATATATCATCAACTTTAGAGTTGCACATTTATGAAAACAAAAAGAAAAAAATGAACCAAAAATATTAAGCATTTGAATTATAGGTTGTTGTGATAAGATAAATTTATTCATAAGTTGGTCCATTTTTCAATTGTTCTGTTAAATTTCTTAAATATAGTATCTCATATCATGTTTTCCATTCCTTTTACCATAAGCCTATTACAACCCTTAATAAGTCCTTTTGGTTTGAAATATGCATGTGAACTAAGTAGTGGAGATTGAGATTTTTAGCAAGCCTATGGCAGTGCAATATTTTCGGTTGAATTTGAATGAAACACTTACCCTTAAACACTTGAGAGATTGAGAGAATAAGTTACAAGTACAAACTCGATTGATTCAGTTTCAAATAAAGTCACCAGTTTATATTTTTATTTATTTATGAATACTATGATCTCTTTATTTTTCAATTGTGTTCTTGCTTATGGCTCGACACTTCTAATTTTGTTGAAAGCACTTATTAGTCACTCCTTATCCGAGGACGTCCAAGAGTTGTGTAAGGGAATTTGATAAGTAAAATATTTATATATTTATTTTCCCTTATATGATGATTTTGTGAAGGATATTTGAGCTCAATTTAATGAATTTTGATGTAATTAATAAATAAATAATGATTTAGGCATAAATAGAATTTCTCAAAAAACATTAAATCAGACCCTTCTCAGTTTTTAGGCAATATCTAAAGCTCTAGATATCGGATTAGGACGTTCTTTACATGGATAAAAAGCTAAGAAAGAGCTCTACAACTTTTATGTTGAGACCAAAATCTAGTTCTATCTCTAAAGGCTATGAATTTTTCTTGGAAGTTGATGACCTAAATTTGTTCAAGTCTGATCATTACTCAATAAGTTACCATAACTGGAGCTGCAAATATTGAAATAAGGAGTTTCCAATTGCGTCTTCAAGCTAATAAGATCTAGAGCTACAACTTTCATGCAGATCAAAATGTGAAATACCACCAACCATTTTATCTATCATATTCCATCTACCATTTAACCAACTCCATTCCATCTACCGCTTTATCTTCCATTTCACCTACTACTTCATCAACCACATTCATCTACCATACTCCATTGTTCCCTATATATAGCTATCATCTCCCTCACATTTAACACACCATTTTATATACATTACTTTCCTCTCTTCTCCACATATACCATGTTAGAGTTAATTTTATGCATTGTATTTAATTCCTTCATGCCTCCTATATGGAAGACTTAGGTAGTCCTCCTTCATGGATGGTATAGGCTGGCACCTATATTGAAGGTTTTACCTCCTAAAGGGATAGCTAGATTTTCTTCATTTTCATACATCTTTTGGTTGTATGTTTATGTTTTAGAATTTAATATTCAATTTTTATGAAATATTTATAAAGTTCTCAATTTATTTTAGTTTTGTTTTTAATTTCATCATAAGCTAAATTTCTATTTTTCTAGGGTGATGATGTAGCTTACTAATGACGGATTGAATCTTAACTTATTAAATCTAGTTTGAGTTTCTCCTTCATGATTAAGTTTTAATTGTTGAGTTCTTAATTCTTTTGATTGATTGGCCACCTTTTGAATGATTTCAATATGCTTGTTGAGACTGGAAGGAGATGCATGTGTAGAGATCCTACAATACCATGACTTGTATATGAAATAAGAATATATTCATATGATTTGTGTAGTCTTACTAAGTTTTATAAATCTTAATGCATAATTAATTGCTTAAATTCATATAGGAATATATTGGATTAGCAATTAATTATAGAATTGCTTGACCTTGGAAGAGGCTAGTAATTAAATTAGGGAAACTCAACTATCAATCATATGGAATAAATTGGGCTAGAATATATACGTGATTCAATATGAAATTTGTTAAGTGAAATCTGACCCCTAGATCTTTTTCTCATAGTTAATTTCATATCATTTACACTTATATTTAATCATCTTTTATTTCGTACTCTCAATCACCAACTAATCGATCGACTAAAATGAGTTAAAATTACCCATTTTGGCACTTAGTGATCAATCCTCGTGTGACGATACTCTATACACTTCTGTATTACTTGATTACGAAAGTGTACACTTTTACTAAATAATAGACCATTTACACACATAATAGTCATCTATACAGGAACAAAGATGAAGTAAGGCCTGTATGACTTTGAAAAGATATAAGGATACGAATCAAAGTCTTAGGCACTTGTAAGAGTACAAGGTGCTAGACCGACCCACTATAAGAAAGCTATATGAATCAAGTCATAAGCTTATCTCATGTATAACCACGTCACAATGCCCTTTGACCTGAGGTCATCATGGATTCCTACATGAGAGTTGCTAAGCTTTGAACTAGTCAAAAGTGACTTTTGACTACATGATAAAGGCTACAATCGGCTTGGTGGTTTTTCATGTAGAGGAATATGGATTGTTAAGATGGAATTTATCCCTCACTTTAGTAGAGAGATATTACCGAGCCCCTCGATTCCTAAGTCTGAGAAATGTATGGCCATGCTACAATGGAAAGGAGTGTCCATTTCTATTGCTAGACTACTCAAGAATCGAGAAAGTAATAGTCAGGAAAAAGAGGATGACATTATCCATGCCTCATCCTTGACCGATATATTATGTGACAAAAGGGAGTGACATGGTTGTATGATAGGTTGCATCATGTTAACGATCCTCATATGAATTAGGTAGTCTCAATTTCTTCTTAGAGACCACTTGCGACTTATGGGTTAGTACAGCTATTAGCCCACTGCCAACTTCGTATGGGCCTATAGGGTCGCACACAAAAATAGCCCAATATAAGATAATGTTTAATCTAGGGTGGATGAATTTTATATTTATATATATAATATAAAATTTGTGAAAATAAAATTAATAATATTATATATATATTTATTTTTGAAATACATATATATATATATATATATATGATAATATTATTATATTGTGTGAGTTTTAAATTTATTTTATTAAGATAAATTAAATTTAATAACTAACATGATATAGATATAATATCTCATATTTAATTTATGAAGATAAATAAATCTATTGGGTCTTTATTTGGTTTAAATAAATAGGTTAAATTAAAAATGTTGGACAGATTAATTTCAACTGAATTTATTTAATTAGCACATCAAGATAATTAAGGGTTAATTAAATTCAAAATTAAGAAAGATTAATTTTGAAATTAGAATATAGCTCTCATGAGTTATAAAATTGATAGAGCATAAAAAAATCATACACGGATGAGAATTCAAAGCTGCAAGGGAAACCCTATGAGACATTGGAGGCGCTAGCACGTAGTCTATATTAGAGAGCAATGGTGTGGATATCGGTAGAGGGAGTGGACCTGAGGTTTGCTGAGATCGAAAACTTGCTATTATGTTCTTGCTTTGAGTAGTGATATTGTTTCTCTTTCTTATTTAGACAATGAAGGTTATGCTTCCACTACTGGGAATGGTAAATGTTTTATTTTTTGTAATGACCTTTTCTATGCTAATGGTGATTTACATGTTGGTCATTATATATTAAATTTGGAACATCCTAATAGTGGAAATACCTATAACGTAACATCCAAAGGGATTAAGTTAAACGATTTGAATCCGCCATACCTATGGCATTATCGTCTAGGCCAAACAAATGAGAAACACATTTCTTAACTCCATTAAGATGGATTTCTTAACCCATTTCATTTTGAATCATATGATACACGTGAGTATTGCTTATTAGGAAAGATGACAAAGGAACCTTTTACTGGGCATAGTGAGAGGGTCACTGATTTATTGGGCTTTATACATACAGATGTATGTAGACCACTGAATATCGCTGCCAAGGAGGTTATATGTACTTTATTACAGTTATAGATGACTTTAGTAGATATGGATATATCTATCTAATGAAACATGAATCTAAATTTTTTGAAATGTTAAAAATATTCCAAAATGAAGTACAAAACCACTTAGCATAATGATTAAAGCACTTCGATCTGATAAAGGTGGTGAATATTTGAGCCAAAAGTTCATTGACCATCTTATAAGTTATGGGATAATCACAAAATTGACATACCTAGGAACACCATAATGGAATGGCGTCTCTAAATGGAGGAATTGAATATTGTTACATATGGTTCAATATATGATGATTCAAATAAATCTTCCACTGTCCTTTTAGGGCCATGCCTTAGACAAAGTTGCATTCACACTAAATTCTATTCCATTTAAGGTAATTGAAAATACACCATATGAGATATGGACTGGAAAGAAGCCTAGTTTATCGTTTCTCAAAATTTGGGAATGTGAGGTTATCTTGAGCAACAAGCGTCAGATAAATTAGTACCCAGATCCTCAAAGGCATTTTTTATGGGGCATCTTAAGGAAATGAAGGGATACTATGTCTATAATCCCACTGATACCAAAGCATTTGTTATTTGAAATGGTATGTTTCTAGCAAGAGAGTTTATCTCTAAAAGAACTAGTAGGAGTAAGGTACATATAAAAAAATTTTGAGAGTCACAAGATAAGATAGAACCACCGATGACTTACAAAAAGTTGTTGAGCCTACACAAGTAACACAAGGTCTACACACATCTGCTAGGACACAGTATTAGCCTCAGAGATATGGATTTCTGATTACTAAAAGTCATGATATATTGCTTATTGAGCAAAATGAGTTGACCACCTATCGAGAAGCCATGTGGGACTAAACTCTAAGAAATGGCTAAATGCCACAAAGTCTGAAATGCAATCCATGTACGATAATCTAGTATGGACCTTAGTCGATTCACCTAAAGGTGTAAAAACCATCAGGAACAAAAGGGTTTTCAATGAGAAAACTGACATGGATAGAAATGTAAATGTCTTCAAGGCATGACTAGTTGCAAAAGAATTCACTCAAACTGATAGTATATACTATGATAAAATGTTTTCCCCTATTGCAATAGCCAAATCAATCAAAATCCTTCTTGCCATTACAACATATTATGACTATATAAAATATGGAAGATGGATGTCAAAATAGCCTTCCTTAATGGAAAGCTGCTTGAGGATGTGTACATGACACAACCTAAAGGCTTTATGCATTTAGAGGACTATAGTAAAGTGTGCAAGCTTTACAGATCCATTTATAGATTAAAGAAAGCATCCTGGAGCTGGAATCATCATTAGAATAAAGTAGTCAAAGAGTTTGGATTCATTCAGAACTTCGATAATCATCATTTTGATAAAGTAGTCAAAGAGTTTGAATTGCTTCCAACGGACACTACAAATCATATATACATATGGAGTATTCAAAGAGCAGAGTACAACAACTGAGAACACACAAACATATATTGATCAACACATTCTTAGTGCTCTAGTTTTCTTATACTCATTCATTATACTTCAGTGATTATATATTTGCTCTATGAGAGAGTTTTTCATTACAAACTCAATATTTGTTATTGAGACAACTTAAGGTTGTAGAACCTTGAGTTGGGGATTTGATTACACATGTAAGGTGGAGCGAGTGTCTAAGTGAAGGAACTTGCTGTGTACTGAGGTGCCAAGAACCCACTAAATCTTGGAGAATATAGTGAAACTCTCAGAGACACTCTGAGGACTGGACGTAGGTCAAAGTGGTTATGACCGAACCAGTATAAGTCCCATTGTACAATTCGGTGATATTTCTCTATGCTCTAAACTGCTTTAAATATTCTGTTAATTTTCTTATACTCAACGAAATTTATGATATCACCCAATTCACCCCCCTCTTGGGTGAAAGGCTTGCACTAACATTTGGTATCAGAGCGTAGGTCTTCTTGTTAAGGTATAATAGCCTAAGAAGGATCTAATGGCAAGCATGGGTGAGGGAATTCTTCTCAATGGAGCTTTTATCATAAGACCTCCATGTTTCAATGGAAAACACTTCTCATGCTAGAAAGCAAAGTTCAAAGTCTTCATAATGGCTACTAAATATGGTCTATGGGATGTGATTGAGAGTGGAAACTACAAACTTGAAAAGATTGTAGATTCATAGGGAGTTCCCAAGACACTAGCAAAATATGATGAGAATGACAAGAAAGTCATCACACTCATCAGCAAAGCAATTTTGATGATTCAAAGTGCCTTGAGTCAAAATGAGTACTATAGAATTTGCACACTCCCAATAGCTAAAGAAATATGGGAAGCCTTGGAAATAGCTCACGAAGGAATTTGAGGAATAAAAGAAAACTGAATCAATACTCTAGTTACTGAGTTTGATTTACTTCAAATGAAATCAGGTGAGTCGATAGCTGAATTTGAACTTAGATATACTCACCTTGTTAATCAACTTGCAGTACTTGGAAAAGTCTATGATCAACATAGCCAAGTATGAAAGATTCTGAATATTCTTTCTAAAGACTGGAAAGCAAAAGTCACTGCAATTGAGGAAGCAAAAGGTGAATCAATGCAATCAGTTTCTTCTCTATTCGTAAGTCTTTCTGAATATGAAAGTAAATTAAAGTTCAAATGAGAACTAGATGATATTAGTGATAAGAAGAAAAAAGGTCTAACACTAAAAGCAAAAGAAGAAGAACAAGATAAAGATAAAGAGCTTGACGATGATGAAATGGGCCTAATCATAAAACTATTCAGAAAGTTTTACAAGAAAGGACAAGGATTCAAAAACTTTCAGAAAGGAGGAACAAGCAATAAAGAACACATCATTTGCTATGAATGTGGAAAGCCAGGACATTTCAAATTAGAATGTCAAGAATTGATTCAGAAGACTAAAGAAAAGAGAAAAGGAAAATTCTACAAGAAGAAGAAAGCCTTTGTATCTGCCATATGGGGAGATAGCTCTTCTGACAAAGAAAGAGATGAAGAGGAAGTAGCCAATATCTGTCTAGTTGCTCAAGAAGAAATAGAAGAAGAGGTAACTAATTCTGATCCTACCTATGATGAATTACTTATCGAATATAATGCTTTACATTCTGAATTCATCAAAGTAGTTAAATAACTAGTTGTTTTCAAAAAGAAAAACAAAGCTCTTGAAATAGAACATAAAGAGAATTTTGAAAAGGATTGTAAAAACTATACTTCTTTGAAAAAGAAAAACACTAATCTTACTAAAACTCTTGAAAAACTCACTAAATGAAGTGAGATGCTAAATGTAATTTCAAAAGCACAACGATTTGTGAATGACCGATCTGGCACTGGATATGATCCAAAATCAGATAGAAGGAAAGGAAGAAAGAAAGCTGGAGGTAAATCATACTTGAACTATTTTTAGCATTCTGTGCATACATCAAATCCTTTTGCATACTGTAATTATTGTAATAGAAAAGGTCATTATACTTCATCATACATTCATAAAAAGAAAGGAAAGATAGGAACCTACAAATAGGTACCTAAAGGTTCATATGTTCCGAAAATCTTTTGTACTAACCCAAAAGGACCCAAAAAGAAGTGGGCACCTAAGACTTAATTGCATTTGATTACAGATATGTCTTAAAGCATCGAAAAACAACAAGTGGTACATAGACAGTAGATGCTTAAGATATATGAGCGATGATTTAGAAAGTTTTACCATATTGCAACCTAAGGTAGAAAGGTAAAATTTGGAGGAAATCAATCCGGAAAGATAGCAGGAATTGGTGAAATAAAAAATGACAAAGGAATACAAGTCAAAGATGTATATTACGTTGAAGGCTTGTGTCATAATTTGTTGAGTGTAAGTCAAAGTGCAGATAAAGACAACTGGGTAATATTTGATTAAGAGGAATGTCTAATTATCAACAAGAAAGACTTATAACTTGATAAGAAAAATATCAAGGCAAAGCTCAGAGCAAAAAGAGAAGATAACTGCTATACTCTTGATATCAGTAATAATGGCTCTAAAAATTGTTTTCTAAGTAATGCTGATAAAAGTTGGTTATGGCATAAGAGGCTAGCTCATATCAACATGCACCAACTAGGCAAGTTAATTAAAAAGGATTTAGTGATTGGATTACCCAAAGTAAATTTAAAAAATAATTTGATTTGTGATGCATGTCAAAAAGGTAAACAAACTAAATCTTCTTTTAAATTGAAAAATGAGATATCAACCAATAGACCACTTCAGTTATTACACATGGATTTAGTTGGACCAGCAAGAGTTAAGAATCTTGGTGGCAACTTATATTCATTGGTCATTGTTGATGATTTCTCTAGATTTACATGGACCATTTTTCTATCATCAAAGGATGAAACCTTTAGAGAATTTATTGTTTTTGCCAAGAAAGTGCAAAATGAGAAAGGTATGTCCATTGCAGGTATTAGGACAGATCATGGTGGAGAATTTGAAAGTCAAGCCTTTGAAGAATATTGTGATACTAATGGCATAGATCACAATTTCTCTGCTCCAAGGACACCTTAACAAAATGGAATCGTGGAACGTAAGAATAGAGTGCTAACTAAAATGGCTAGAGCAATGTTGAATGAAAATAAGGTGTCTCAAGTTTTTTGGGATGATGCAATGAGCACAACATGCTATATTTCAAATAGAGCCTACATTAGAACAAAACTTGGAAAGACACCATACAAGCTATACAAAGGAAGGAAGCCAAACCTTGCTCATTTACACATCTTTGGTTGTAAGTGTTTCATTCATAATAATGGTAAGGATAACTTAGGAAAATTTTATTATAAAACAGATGAAGGAATTTTCCTAGGCTATTCTAACTGAAGTAAAGCATACAGAGTTTTCAATAATAAAACATGTGTTGTAGAAGAATCAATTCATATTGTATTTGATAAATTTGAATCCTCTGACAAAATCATTGATGATGAGCAGGAAGTTGTTTTAAATCAAGAAAATGGTCAATCTATTTCTAAATCTCTTATTCCAGATGTTGATGAAACCAAGGAAAAAGTTCAGTCACAAAGACAGCCTAGAGCCTGGAAATACAATAAAAGTCATCCACTAGATCAAGTCATAGGAGATGTGAATGAAGGAGTCAAAACTAGAAATAGAATTTTCAATGAAGTTAGTTTTTCTGCTTTTATTTCTGAGATTGAACCTTCTAACATTGACGAAGCCCTATTAGACAATGATTGGGTTATAACAATACAAGAAGAACTAAACCAATTTGAAAGAAATCAAGTTTAGGAGTTGGTACCCCGTCCTAAGGATCATTTGATCATTGGCACTAGATGGGTATTCAAGAACAAACTTGATGTATCCATAATCATTGTCAGAAACAAGGCAAGATTGGTGGCCAAAGGCTATAATCAAGAAGAAGGAATTGATTATGAGAAAACGTATGCTCCAGTGGCTATATTGGAAGCTATACGAGTACTCTTAGCCTTTGTATACATCAAAGGATTCAAACTCTATCAAATGGATGTAAAGAGTACATTTCTAAATGGCTACATCATGGAAGAAGTATATGTAGATCAACCTCCAGGTTTCAAAAATGTAACCAAACCTGACCATGTTTTCAAACTCAAAAAGGCTTTATACGGTTTAAACCAAGCTCCTAAAGCATGGTACGAAAGGCTCAGTAAATTTCTCATGATCAAGTTTTTGTTTGAGGAAAAGTTGATACAACACTTTTTACAAAACAAAAATGGGATGATATTTTAATTGTGCAAATATATATTGATGATATAGTTTTAGGTGCTACTAGCGAAACCTTATGTAAGGAATTTTTTGAGATAATGCAGGGGGAGTTTGAGATGTCAATGATGGGAGAATTGAATTTCTTTCTCGGTTTGTAAATCAAACAAAGAAATAATAGAATTTTCATATCTCAAATGAAGTATTTGAAAGAGCTATTGAAGAAGTATGGAATGGATGAGGCAAATGGAATGGACACACGAATGAGCTCAACTACATTGCTTGATGTGGATGTCAAAGGAAAAAATTACAACATCACAAAATATAGAGGAATGATTGGATTATTACTGTATCTCACTGCAACCAGGCCTGACATTCAATTTAGTATGGGTATGTATGCAAGATATCAATCAGCACCAAAAGAGTCACATGTTGAAACTGTCAAATGTATCTTTCGATATCTTGCTGACATAGCAGAATTAGGTCTCTGGTATGCCAAAGGAAGAAGTAAATATCTAGTTGCATACTCAGACTCTGAGTATGTTACAGCATCAATTTGTTGTGCACAAGTATTATGGCTAAAGCAACAACTCCAGGATCTTGGCATTTATTTGAAGGAGATACCAATATACTGTGACAACACTAGCACGATAAGCTTGGCAAAGAATCCTGTTCAACATTCCAGAACCAAGCATATTGATGTTAGACATCACTTCATCAGAGATCATGTCCAAAAGAAAGATGCCAAAGTGATATTCATCCTAACTCATCTTTCACTAGCTGATATCTTTACAAACCTCTTGCAAAAGATCAATTTTTGTATATTAGAAGAGAATTGGGAATGGTAAATCCCAATGAATTGTAATTTATTTAGTGTTTATAAAATGTTAGATAATGTTATTTATTGATGTTTTGATGATTACTAACTTAAGCATCGGAGTCTCTAGCAATTTGTTTTGCAAGATCATGATATTCTGTTTTGGAGTATGAAAAGCACAGGTTAACAGAGGACATCATTATTGGAGGGACAACTTCAAGTAACCACCATTACTGGAGTGACACCTTGAAGTAATTGACTGGATTACTCGAGTAGCCACTCGAGTAATGACATGAAAATTATAACAGTGGAGTATTAATTTAAAATGAATTCAAAAGAAATGATAAAACGGTTGGAAATGAATAGTCAGAAGGTGAAGAAATGGATTACCAGATGGAGGCCTCGAGTAAACTTCAAATTTTACTCGAGTAAGGCCTCGAGTGAACCTGGGTGCAGATCAGAAATTTGCTGAGTTTCAGCTCAAATTTGTCCTAAAGAGCCATCAAATGATTGAGGGAATATACATGGGTAATTACAATATTATTCAAGCCAGGTACGCATTTGAATTCACTGCATTTCAAAATTTCTGGTATGATCACTTGAGTAGCTTTTCAAGTGAAGCTGACGATCACTCGAGTAAGCCTTTAAATGATGTCGGGCCCTAGATCTATTTTAGTCATTACTCGGTCATTTCTCACAAAATTGCCTAGAGTGATTCTCCTAGTGATCTCAAACTTTTCACAATCATTTTCTCTTCTCATAACTGTCAAAACTCATTGATTTTTTACTACAAAAACCTCCCAGATTGCTTAGAATCATTCCTATTTCTCATGACTGTTGACCCTATTTTCCCAGAAATATGTCTTTCTTAAATCACAATGGTGAGGATAAAATCTCCCAATCTTAGCACTCATTCTGAGTCCTCTGAACCATTTCAACCCTCTGATTCTCTTTCATCTCCACCACTAAGAAATGAAAGCTTTCTCCTAAACCTAAAGGCAAAGCTAAACCACAAACTAAGCCAAAGGTAAAAGGGGTTGTGATTAAGGAGCCTATTGCCACAAGAGCTCAATCAAAGAAGAGTATATCCACTAGAAGAGCCAAAGGAACAAAGGCACCATCCCCTCCTCCTTCTAACTGATTCGACACACCTACTTTTTCTCCAAAACCTCCAAAAAAGCCCAAGATTGATGAGAAGATTACCAAAGTTATGGTAGGCATACTTGTAGAAGCCTTTCAGTCTAAGGGAGCAAAGAAAGTGGAATCTTCAAAGCAACTAGAAGAAAGGGATGAAGAAATCACATTCCTTCTACAGGGATTCGATGTCAGCAGCTTAAGGAATCTCAGAAGTACCTAAGTCACTTTGTAAGAAGAAATGTGTACAAGATGCACTACATTAACTACAAGGTTCTTTAAGAGGTATTGTAATTTGACCTGAGTCCCTATCTTGATTCCTATATGCCCTGGCTGTCTGTTAAACTCCCATTTTGCACCAACGTTGTAAGGCATTTTTACTGTAACCTTGGACCTATAATGATCCTATCAGGAAATCTATGGAAGAAGAAATTACTTCTAAGGTTTGAGGACAGGGAATTCTAATCTCACCTTCCAAAATCAATACCTGGTTAGGAATAGAGGACCCTCCTGATGATAATTACCTTAATCTTGACTCAAACTAGATATTCTCTATTCTAAGACCTGGTGAGATAGTAGGACCTCTAAATTTCAATCTGAGTGATATGAGTGATTTTCATCGAGTCCTATGGTATATCTATTCTAGAGCCATAGTGAACAAATCCAACAACTACACACATTTCATTAAGAGGGATTTCAGAAAATTTGCCTCATTGATTCTCAAAGAACAAAAGGACTTGGGAGAGTATATCTTTACTGAGATAAAGAGATATAGGTATGAAGGAAAACCTATTACTCCATGCCTTACCCTCAACTTATTTCTTTGTTTCTCAAGAAGAATAAGGTTTGGTACTTAGAGAGTAAGGAGCCAATTGAGAGGATAACACTAGTTGGGAGAAATCAAATTGGAAAGTTGAACGTTGAGATCCCTTTGAAGACTTCTCTAGAAGCAAGTCCCAACAAGAAGAAGAACACTGAAACTGCAACTAGTCAAATGGATGACACACAGTCTTCTGCTCCAACCAACACATCCTCTCCTTCTTTCTTTGCTACCTCAATGCAAACATTCATGGAGAATATTCTGAAGAGTTTTCATATCGACATTACAAATACCAATGCCGAGTTGATAACTCATATGAATGAAAAGATGGGAAAACTTGTGGAGAGAATGGATAAGAGGCATAAAGAGTTGTTACCTAAACAACATGCCCAGGGTGATCTTCTGAGATCCATTTTTGCCAGACTTGATGCTATGGCTTCTGGCTCCCCTATTCCTGGTCCTTCTGTTATTCCTGAGCTAGTACCTGTCTCTGAACCTGGACCTTCTATACCTACTGAGCATAAACCCTCTGAGATTGGACCAAGTAATCTCTCGTTCTCTATGTCTGACCTTGACACATCCCAGCCAATCCACATCACCACTAATGATCCAGCTCAGCTTGTTCAGCCAGAGCCTATATCTACTCCCATTGCCTCACCTACATGCATTGAGGAGGTGCTTGTGTCTTCACCTATTGCTATAGAGGAAGTAGAAATTACTTCTCTGGTTCCTTACCCATAATCTCTATTGAATCCTCCAGAGGATCTTTAGACACCCCAAGTGAAACTTCCTGACCCTGAACCATCATCTTTAGATCCTTCTAGTTTAAATGGTTCATATGAATCTTTGGCATTTCCTATCTCTCCTATCTCAGCAGCCAAGCCATCTACTTCTCCTCATGATTGATTCCACCTTTGTGATGAAGACAAAAAGGGGGAGAAGAGCCTGAGTGATTTTTTGATCAATGGCTGAGGAAATGCATAGGGGATATGAGTGTATAGGGCTTTAGAGAGCTTTTAACTTTGAATTCTAAGTTTGATTATGTAATGAATTCTTCTTTATGCTATTAAAGTTAAATTTCATTGAAGTTATATTGCATTGTGGGACTAATGAGTTTTCGATTGTGTATACAAGCTGAACAAGTAAATAAGAACAAAAACTTTGAAAAGATCTTTACTAAGCTATTCAAAAGATTTTTCAAGTTTAAATTGAACAAAATATTTCATACAAAAAGTATTTAAGAAGCATATGTTTGAAAACTCAATTTCAAAAACTTTGTTCAAAATCACCAAGTTTTGTCATTATCTAAAAGGGGGAGAATGTTAGATCCCATATGTTTTGATGATAACAAAGATTGGACTAATGATAAAAGAGGATATTATAATAAAAATTGAAAAAAGTAAATAAATGGCAAACAAAGCATTACTTGAAGTAAGCACTGGAGTAATGAAGAAGATATGAGAGACAGAGTAAAGGAAAAACATCACTGGCAGAATCTTTAAAGGTTTACTCGAGTGAGCACTCAAGTAAGGAACACAGTTACTTGAGTGGTCACTCGAGTAATCATCAAAAATATAATCCAGAGAAGCACTACCAGATTTTGGATGTAGTTACTCGAGGGGTCACTCGAGTAATCTGTAAAGTTATATGAACCATCACTCGAGTAGCCACTCGAGTAACAACATGAGCATAAGGTATTACTCGAGTAGCCACTCGAGTAACAAGGGAGAAAATTTTCCTTTAGCTCTCGGCCAAGAAATGCAACAATTTACTCGAGTAGCAACTCGAGTAATAAGGTGCGAAAAAGGTATTACTCGAGGGAGTACTCAAGTAATCTGCAAAGTTATTTGAAGCATTACTCAAGGGGTTACTCAAGTAATCAAGTAAGCAAAGAATAGGTACTCTCGGCCAAGAATTTGATGCTATTACTTGAGGGAGTAATCTAGTAATCTATAAACTTATTTGAAATTTACTCGAGGTCTCACTCAAGTAACTTGTGAAGAATAGACATGGTTACTCGAGTAATCTGGTATTTCCAAGGTTTGTGATATATCTTACTCCATATCTTACCCAAGTAATATTTTATGAAAAATATTGAATTACTCTCTGCCATGTTTTTGATAGGTTTACTCGAGGGACTACTCGAGTAATGAGCATGATTGCCCAAGTAGCCACTCGAGTAAGGTAGTCTAGAAATCATGTTTTTAATCGAATGTTTTTTTATTTGTTATCTATATGATTAATGCTTCATTGCACTAGTATTCTAAGTATGTTCACAGAGAAGTAATGAAGGGGTCATGCCATAAGTGAATAGTCAAATAAAACATCCGAGATCTCACCTACCGCTACCTACCACAAACGAATAGTTTTCAAGTTTGAAGAATGGTCAACCGTTATTGCGTGACTCTAACAAACATGTTTGATTTGCTTCCAACGGACACTACAAATCATATATACATATGGAGTATTCAAAGAGCAGAGTACAACAACTGAGAACACACAAACATATATTGATCAACATATTCTTAGTGCTCTAGTTTTCTTATACTCATTCATTATACTTCAGTGATTATATATTTGCTCTGTGAGAGAGTTTTTCATTACAAACTCAATATTTGTTATTGAGACAACTTAAGGTTGTGGAACCTTGAATTGGGGATTTGATTACAACGTGTAAGGGGGAGCGAGTGTCGAGGTAAAGGAACTTACTATATACTAAGATGCCAAGAACCTACTAAATCTTGGAGAATATAGTGAAACTCTCAGTTTGGTGTTTTAATGATTTGTGGATATGTACTTATCTTGATATAAGCATATGCATAATTATTGTGAACATATATTGAATTTTAATGTGGATGACATGCATGTTCATGTATAATTTTATTATACCTCATTTTGATTTGAAATCATGAGTGAATCAAAATGTGATTTTGGGAGTTGAAATCATAAAGGAATAGTGGTGACACATAATTATGAGAGTATTTTTCGTAAGCATAATTATGATGGTTAGCTTATTATAGTTTCTTTTTTGGGGTCCATGAATGTTGATTATGGGAAAATAGCTAATATATGGAAACTAAAACCTCTAAATTGAAGGAAAACTTTGTTGTTTATAATTTGCCATAGTTAAATTGGATATCAAAGTTTCATTGGTTTAATGATTTTGTTGGATTTGAGGTGCTGACATTGTCCTGAATATGAATTGCCTTTATTAGTTTAGTTTCATTTAAATTAAGCTGAGATGGTTTGTTATTTTGATTTTGGGATATCTAAATTTTAAGGGTAAATGCTGTAAGAGGCAAGCTTCACCCAAGAGGGGGGTGAATTGGGTGATGTTATAAATTTTTCGCTTGAGGTGGTGATATGTAAATATAGTGGATAGAGTAGAATAGAGAAGATTTGAACACAGAGAGTTATACTGGTTCGGCCTAACAACAATGCCTACGTCCAGTCCTCAGAGATCAAGACCTACTGAGCTTTTCACAATGTCTCCAAGATTCAATGGGCTCTCAGAACGCCACAAGACAACAATCGTCCTTGAACGGACTACGAGCAGAAATATTCTCTCAACAAGAAACTTCTCTCCCCCTTACGACAAGTCTTATGTGCAGAGAAACAACCTATGACCCTTCTCACTTGCTTATGTATACAAGACTTATGAGCAGCAACGTTTTCTTCTGCTTACACCACTGTAAGTCTTATGAACAACAACGTTCTCTTCTGCTTGTATTTTATAAGGCTTATGAATGGAAGACACTACAAGGAATTCTCTCAACTGCTTCTCTCGTAAGGAATAACTACCCTCTCAAGATCCCAATACCTTGAGATCACATAAACATAGAATTTTGAGTTGTATGAAGACTCTCTTACAGAGCAAATCAATGAATACTGAAGATCAATGTGTATACAGAGAAAAATGATGAATAGCAGAAACTTGATATGAGCTTATGAATGCGTGTGCTACGTTGTTGTTGTTTCTCCGTGTGTCTCTGTATATATATAGTTGCTCCAGTTTTTGCCCGTTTGGAAATTCTTCATTTGTGGAGCAGGACATTTGAAAGTATTGGCAGACACGTGCATGTTTGAATAATCTGAGTGCGGTAGGTGCCAGCGTGTTTATAATCATCTTGTCTGCCGTTGTATTACTTTCCTCATGTGGTGCATTCAAACGTTCATATTCCTGTATCATACTTTTAAAACATTCAAAACAATGTTAAACAATGATAAAAAGTAATGATGATATGAATTAATAACAATAAACCATATTCGTAATGAACGTTGTGATACTTAGCATTTTCTGTGATCAAACAGGGCATCACTCGAGCATGAAAGGCTCACCTCGAGTGATCTCCTATTTTCCTTCATATACCTCTGTTATCGGGTCGTGCTTGCATTGAAAATCAGAGAGACAACATCTTCACTCGCGGGTGAAGAGGGGTCTCACTCGAGCACAAAACCTCTGCTCGAGTGATCTGTGCAGTTTACACAGGGAATGTCTTCTCGGGTCTTCACTCGCATACCATTATGACAAGAGTGAGAATTTGCACTCGCGGGTGATATGGACCCTCACTCGAGCACACTTACCTCTGCTCGAGTGAGAAGCATATTCTCAAGGAATATGCTCTCAAAACCATCACTCGCATCAGAATTTCAGAGGGATAGAATTTTCACTCGCGAGTGATGTGGGCCCTAACTCGAGCACAAAGACTCCTGCTCGAGTGAGAAGAATATTCTCAAGAATTATACCTTTTGAACAAGCACTCGCAACTGATTTGGAGAGGGATGAAATTTTCACTCGCAAGCATTGATGTGTCACTCGAGCATGGATGGGTGTGCTCGAGCACACTAGTACTTCTCTGTACTTCAAGACTCTCGGCCAAGTACTCGCAGTCCCTTGCTCGAGTGAATAGAGGAAGCATGCCATTACTTGCTCTCGGCCAAACACTCGCAGACCCTTGCTCGAGTGAATAGAGGAAGCATGCCATTACTTGCTCTCGGCCAAACACTCGCAGACACTTGCTCGCATGTGTGCTCGAGTGAGAATGACTTCTCTGCTTCGAGTGCATACCTTGTGCTCGAGTGATCTAGTGAACACAAAGGGAGAATGCCTCTTGGGTACTCACTTCCTGGCTTTCTCTCACACCTGCTCGAGTACATAAGTGATTTGTGCTCGAGTGCAAATTTCATGCTCGAGCACTCCAGTGCAATTTCACAGCAGATATCAGCAAACATCAAATATGCATTTGGTAACTTGGAATCTTTTCTTAACCTTCTAAAAACATGTTTTACACATAATTGAATTATTGTTATCATCAAAACTTGGGATCTAACATTCTCCCCCTTTTTGATGATGACAAAACTCTTTGTGATGAAGGTTTAAAAGAAATTGAATGAAATTGAAAAGTTTTGAAATTTCTTCAATGTTTCCAAAATGCATATCAATTTTAAGTTCCAAATTCAAGTTTTCCTGCAATGTTTCCTCTGGACACTTAACAGCCAAGATAAGTATAGTATGAGGTATATAACTTAATAAGAACTTAATAACTTGAAACATTGAAATTTTGATAATCAAAAACTTGAACCATGTCATTAACTTTAAGGAAAACAAAACCAAACTTGAACAACACAAGATAACTTCAAAATAGCAAAATGACATACATATCAAATCCTACCCAATACAGAAAACTACCCAAACACCCATATAAACTACCCAAACACCCATATACACCCTACAGATACACCCTACAGAAGCTCAGAAGACATCACACATCATACACCCTACAGAAGCTCAGAAGACATCACACATCCTTCTCCCCCGTTTTGTCAACATCAGAAGGGGGTCTGGAGGTGGAACAAAAGATACCATGGCAGAGAGAGGGTCAATGGGCTGGTCAGAAGGAGATGGTGGCTATGGTACAGATGATGAGGGAGGTAGTGAAGGCGACCGATCAAATGTGACATCAACATTAGACTCAGGATCAGTGAAAAGTACATGAGTCTGTGGATGAAGTGGTGAGGTATGAGTGGTCTCTGGAGGTACCCCGGAAGAGGAAGAGGGAAAATGTGAATGCAGGAAGGTCTCCATATTGGTGATCCTCTGTGACATCTCATCCTGAGTTTTGAACATCAGTTCAAAATTCAGATTGGCCTTGTCTACCATATTGATGACTTGTGCTTCCATTTTCTCCACAAGCTTCTCATATTCAGTCACTAACTCCTTCTTCAAACTTGATACAGCTTGATTAATTACCTCAGACAGATGATTGGATAGAGAGGCATTGAGAAATGAAGGAGGAGGAATAGGACCTTGTGCAGATGATTGTGTCTCATCTCCTCTGGATGGAGTGGCTTCCCTCTTTGATGTGGCTTTGGTCCGACTCACCGGAAGATTGATACCCATGTGAGTTAACTGGGTCTTACCAAACCTTGAGATGAGTACCCTTTCTTTTCCTTCCAAATACCAAATTTTATTTTTCATTAAGATGAAGGAAACAAGTTGAGGGTAAGGTATGGTTGTGGATCTTGTTGAAGAGAATCGAAACCGCCTCATCTCATTAAAAATGATCTCCCCTACATTCCTTTGTTGCCCAGCAACCAATGAAGCCAATAGATAGTAATCCTTTTGAGCAAAGTGGGTAAAGTTTTTGGATTTATTGACTATGCTCCGGGAATAAATGTAATGAAGGATTCTGTGATTATCAGGCATATCAATAGGCTTGAAAGTGAGGGGGCCAATTGGGTCTTTTGGTCTCAAGATTTTAAAAGTTTCATTGGCAGAGAAAGAGGGTGGATCAGTAGGAGGTGCAACATAACCAAGTAAATCATTAATGATTTTGGCAGAAATCATAATGAATTTTCCTCTAATGGTTGTAGATACAGCTTCTTCAATCAAATCACCAGATCTAGACATAATATTATGGGTTTTCATATTGCAATAAAATGTTTTCACAACAGTGGGGGAATATGGCAGATGAATATTTAGCCAAGGAGCATAGTATTGAAGGTAAGGGTACAAGTCCAAATGACAATTCTTTTTCAGATAATCCAAATCAACATATACTACTGGGCAGAAATGTCTATGTTTGAATTCATTATCATATACCTTCTGTGGTAAAGCCTTAAGCTCTGTCACATTGAATCCCTCAGGAGGACTAGTGAGTTGATCATCCATTGGTGCTTGGGAGGCAGAAGGTGCTCCTGAAGCAGAGGCACTTGGTTGATGTGAACTTGAAACACCGGCTTGAGAAGCAATCTTCCCAACTACCTTGTCAAGTTTAGATTTCTTTATTGCTTCCCGGAGTTGTCGACTGAAAGTATCCCCAGAAGAAGAAGTTGATTGGGGTTGTTCTGTATCCTTCTTCTTTCCTTTTCCTTGTACCTCTTTGGATTGAGACCGGGTGATTATTGGTTCCTTGAAGACCACACCCTTTGGTTTCTTTTGAGGAGGTTGGTCTTTCTTTGAGACTTGAGGCTTTGGGTGAGGTTTCTTAGCGGGAGTCCTCTTTTTGGTTTTAGGCTTAGGAGGAGGTGAAGGTGAGGGAGAGTTTTTGGGAGATGGAGGAGTAAGTAAGTTCAGGGGTTCCAGATTCACTGGCAGCAGAGTGAGTAGGAGAAGGAGAATGAGACTTTTGAGGAATAGAAGGTAACTTTGTTCTTGCCATTGTAGATAAAGTGAAAGATAAAGTGAAAGAGAGGCAAAAACTCTTGGTTTTTGAAAGAAAGATAAATGAGATTTAGGGCACAAGTGAAAAATGCAGAAGACAAAAATCACCTCTTATAGAAGATTGAAGGGTTGTAACGGCGATTTGAAGCAGAAAGACGTGATTGAATGATGAGAAAACGGTTGAAGATGAAGAGTTGTGTCTTTCGAGTGAGAGAGCACTTCGAGTGAGAGGAGGAAGTGCGACGTTCTGAGCTCCCCAGTAACTGATATAAGTGACAGTGCTCGAGCATGAACCCTAGTGCTCGAGTGATGTTCATACTGTGCTCGAGTGTGTTCTATCTGTGCTCGAGTGATCTTCTGGAAAAATAAAGAAACATGTAAAACGTACCTGGATTGTGAATTCCTTGACCTATTTTGCATCTTTGTACTCAAATCCTCCAAGATCATTTGAGTAACTATGATTTGGATAGCTTTTGCACAGAGATTCTTCTTCCTCACTCGAGCAGACATTCCTCACCTCAAGCATGTTCATATCATGCTCGAGTGAGGATTCCTCACTCGCGAGTGAGTTCAATTCTCACTGTTGTTTCTGATATATTCCCTTGGTATTCTTAACTCCTCTGTTAACCTCTGTTTTTCATGTCAAGAAGCAGAGTATCATAAATAGTGCTGTGCTCGAGCAGAGCTTCTTGTGCTCGAGTGACACAGCTCCTCACTCGAGCAGTACCTTCAGTGCTTCGAGTGAGACTCCTGCAAAAACAAATTTTGGCCACTCCGATGCTAAAGGCAGTATGGTTATCATCAAAATAAACATTTAATTAAACTTTTTAACAAGAAAACTTACAACTCATTGGGATTAACCATTCCCAATTCTCTTCGAATATAAAGAAATTGATCTTTTGCAATTGGTTTTGTGAAAATATCCGCAAGTTGAAGATGAGTTGGTATGAATTCCACTTTGACATCTTTCTTTTGAACATGATCTCGAATGAAGTGATGTCGAATGTCTATATGCTTGGTTCTTGAATGTTGTACAGGATTCTTTGCCAAGCTTATCGTGCTAGTATTATCACAATAGATTGGGATTTCTTTTAAATAAATTCCTAAATCTTGAAGTTGTTGTTTTAACCATAGCACTTGAGAACAGCAGCTTGCTACAGCTATATATTCAGCTTTAGTCGAAGATAATGAAACTGTGTTCTGCTTCTTGCTGAACCATGACACTAGAGAACCTCCGAGAAATTGACATTGTCCACTGGTACTCTTTCTGTCAGTTTTATATCCACCGTGATCTGAATCTGAATATGCCATTAAATACTCGTTCCCTCTCTTTGGATACCAAAGTCCAAGCTCTGAAGTATCTCCTAGATATTTGAAAATTCTTTTTACTGTCTCTGCATGAGATACTTTAGGATTGGATTGATACCTTGCACACATTCCTACACTGAACTGAATATCTGGCCTGCTTGCTGTAAGATAGAGTAATGAACCAATCATTCCTCTATACTTTGTGATGTTGAAGCTAGGTCCCTTTACATCAGCATCCAGCAATGTTGTAGAACTCATTGGAGTATCAGCTCCGTTAGCATTATCTAGTCCATATTTCTTCAGCAACTCTTTCAAATACTTTGTCTGAGATATAAATATGCCATTCTTCTTTTGTTTGATCTGAAGTCCAAGAAAGAAGTTCAATTCTCCCATCATGGACATTTCAAATTCTCCCTACATAATCTTAGAGAAATCTTGACACATAGATTCGTTAGTAGCACCAAAGATAATGTCATCGACATAAATTTGAACTATTAGAATATCATTTTTGTTATGTTTGATGAATAGAGTTGTATCAACTTTACCTCTGACAAAACCTTGATCAAGAAGAAATTTGCTTAGTCTTTCATACCAAGCTTTGGGTGCTTGTTTCAAACCATATAATGCTTTCTTAAGTTTGAAGACATAATCAGGTTTTGTTTCATCTTCAAAACCAGGAGGTTGTTCTACATATACTTCCTCCATAATATAACCATTTAGAAAAGCACTTTTTACATCCATTTGATAAAGTTTAAAACTTTTGATGCAAGCAAAAGCTAAGAATACTCGTATTGCTTCCAATCTTGCCACTGGAGCATATGTTTCCTCATAATCAATACCTTCTTCTTGATTATAGCCTTTGGCAACCAATCTTGCTTTGTTTCTCACAATGATTGCTGATTCATCAAGTTTGTTTTTGAAAACCCATTTGGTCCCTATAACAGTATGATCTTTAGGTCGAGGAACCAAATCCCAAACTTGATTTCTTTGAAATTGATTTAGTTCTTCTTGCATAGCAATCACCCAATCATTGTCAGATAAAGCTTCTTCTATATTGGAAGGCTCAATTTCAGAAATAAAAGCTGAAAATGTTACCTCATTGAGAATTCTATTTCTGGTTTTGACACCTTCATGAATATCTCCTATAACTTGATCAATTGGATGATCCTTCATATGTCTCCATGCTTTAGGTTGATCATGATCATCAACATCTTCTAAATTTTGAAAATCATTTGTTTCAAAATCATCCTGCTTTGAAATAGATTTGTTTTTCTTGATTGAATCCATTTCTTCTTCATCATTAAGTTTTGTCTGAGATTCAATTTCATCAAACACAACATGAATAGATTCTTCAATAGTACATGTTCTTTTATTGAAAACTCTATAAGCTTTACTTCTATTAGAATATCCTAGAAAAATACCTTCATCAGACTTTGAATCAAATTTACCTAAATTTTCCTTACCATTGTTGTGAATGAAACACTTACACCCGAAGATATGAAGATGAGCAATATTTGGCTTTCTTCCTTTGTAGAGTTCATATGGTGTCTTTCCAAGAGATTTTCGAATATATGCTCTGTTTGAAATATAGCATGCAGTACTCATTGCATCTGCCCAGAACACTTGTGACATTTCTTTTTCATTAAGTAAAGCTCTTGCCATTTCTGTAAGCACTCTGTTCTTCCTTTCCACTACTCCATTTTGTTGAGGTGTTCTAGGAGCTGAGAAGTTGTGATCTATCCCCTCGTTGTTGCAATAATCTTCAAACAATTGATTATCAAATTCTCCTCCATGATCTGTTCTAATAGAGACAATAGAAATACCTTTCTCATTTTGAACCTTTTTGGCAAACATAATAAATTCAGCAAAAGTTTCATCTTTTGAGGCAATGAATATAGTCCAAGCAAATCTTGTAAAATCATCTACAATTACTAACGTATATAAATTTCCTCCAAAACTTTTTACTCTTGCAGGACCTACCAAGTCCATATGAAGTAATTGTAAAGGTTTTGAAGTAGAAATTTCATATTTTGTTTTAAAAGAAGATTTAGTTTGCTTGCCTTTTTGACATGCTTCACAAATCATGTTATCTTTGAATTTGAGTTTGGGAAGGCCAACAACTAAATCTTTTCTGATCAATTTGTCAAGTTGATTCATATTGACATGAGCCAAACGCTTATGCCATAACCAACTTTCCTCTGATCGACTAAGAAAACAATTTTCAGAAGAATTTGAATTTAAATCAATCGTATAACAATTACCGTCCCTTTGAGCTCGGATTTTTGCCTTGATAGTTTCTTTGTTTAGAAGTAGATCTTTCTTACTTACTATCAAGCATTCTTTCGAGTTGAAAATCACCCAGTTATCTTTGTCAGTGCTTTGGCTTACGCTTAAGAGATTGTGGCATAATCCTTCAACATAATATACTCCGTTGATTTGAAAGCCATCTGTTCTTCCCACTTCACCAATTCCAGCAATACGTCCGGATTGATTTCCTCCAAAAGTCACCTTTCCTCCTTCTCTAGGTTCAAACATGGTGAACTTATTTTTGTCACCAGTCATGTGTCTCGAACATCCACTATCAATATACCATTTGTTCACTCGAGATGCTTTGAGACATACCTAGAATAAGATGATCAAGTTTTAGGTACCCACACTTTCTTGGGTCCTTTGTGGTTAGTATTTGGAATATGTGTCCCTTTCGGAACCCATTTATATGTTCCAACAACCTTTCCCTTTTTGAAACAACACGATGAAGTATAATGTCCTTTCCTATTACAAAAATTGCATGACACAAATGGATTTGATGTATGCACATAATTCCTGAAATATTTAAGATAGTCTCTACTACTCTTCTTATTCTTATCATGCACAGCATTATATCCAATTCCAGATTTATCAAAGGAAACTTTCTGAGAACTTAAGATAACTTTGAGAGTTTCACTTCCTTTAGTAAATTTTTCAACAATCTTTGTTAAGTCTTCTATTTTCTTATCTTTCTCTTTACACATTTCATGTGATGATATGACATTACTTTCTAACTCTTTTACTTTCTTCTTATAACTAACCATTTCTTTAGCAACTTTAATGAATTCTGTATGCAATGCATTATATTCAGATAATAATTCATTATAAGAAGGTTCAGAGTCACTTACCTTAGAGTCTGATTCTTCTTCCTTAGCTACCAAACATAGGTTGGCTACTTCGTCGTTGTCATTTTCTTCGTCTGACGAACTATCACCCCAAATAGATGATATATATGCTTTCTTTTTCTGCTTCTTTTTGTCTTTGTTTCTGAAGCATTCAGATTTGATGTGTCCTGGTTTTCCACATTCATAGCATACTATTTGGTGTTCTTTGTTTTCTTTCTTGCTTGGTCCACCTTGATAATTCTTGAAATTCCTTTGTCCTCTTCTGTAGAATTTCTTGAACTTTCTTACGATCATTCCCATTTCATCATCACTAGGAACATCTTCATTCTCGGAAGTTTCTTCTTCTTCTTTAATAGCTTTAAATGCAACTCCCTTTTTCTTTCTATCATCGACTTCTTCAAGTTCCTTTTTGAATCTCAATTTACCTTCATATTCAGAAAGGCTTCCAAAGAGAGCAGCTACGGATCTCATAGACTCTCCTTTGGCTTCTTCGATGGCTGTCACCTTTGCTTCCCATTCTTTCGTAAGAATATTAAGAATCTTTCTTACCTGGGAATTTTGATCAAACGACTTTCCAAGAGCAGATAATTGATTAACAAGATGAGTATACCTTAGTTCAAATTCTGATATACTCTCTCCAGATTTCATACGAAATAAATCATACTCTGTAATTAAAGTATTGATCCTATTTTCTTTGATTCCAGATGTACCTTCGTGAGCAATTTCAAGAGCATCCCACATATCTTTGGCAGTAGGTAGAGTACATATACGAAAGTATTCTTTTTGACTAAGAGCACTCTGTATCATTAAAATGGCTTTGCTATTTAATGTTACTAACCTCTTGTCATTTTCGTCGAACTCATCTGGACTCTTTTTAACTGCTCTATCTTCGATTTTCTTCATTGGAACATAGTCACCATCTTGTATAACATTCGATAATCCGTACTCGTTGGCCATCACGAACACTCTGAATTTGGCTTTCCAGAACGAAAAATGTTCTCCAGCAAAACCAGGAGGTCTAGTGATTGAAGCACCGTCTGGAAGGATATTTTCACCCATTGTTGCCATTTGTCGGATCCTTCTCAAGCTGTTAGGCTCTTCGGAGAAGACGTGGCTCTGATACCAAATGTAAGAGGCAAGCTTCACCCAAGAGGGGGGGTGAATTGGGTGATGTTATAAATTTTTCGCTTGAGGTGGTGATATGTAAATATAGTGGATAGAGTAGAATAGAGAATATTTGAACACAGAGAGTTATACTGGTTCGGCCTAACAACAATGCCTACGTCCAGTCCTCAGAGATCAAGACCTACTGAGCTTTTCACAATGTCTCCAAGATTCAATGGGCTCTCAGAACGCCACAAGACAACAATCGTCCATGAACGGACTACGAGCAGAAATATTCTCTCAACAAGAAACTTCTCTCCCCTTACGACAAGTCTTATGTGCAGAGAAACAACCTATGACCCTTCTCACTTGCTTATGTATACAAGACTTATGAGCAGCAACATTTTCTTCTGCTTACACCACTGTAAGTCTTATGAACAACAACGTTCTCTTCTGCTTGTATTTTATAAGGCTTATGAATGGAAGACACTACAGGGAATTCTCTCAACTGCTTCTCTCGTAAGGAATAACTACCCTCTCAAGATCCCAATACCTTGAGATCACATAAACATAGAATTTTGAGTTGTATGAAGACTCTCTTACAGAGCAAATCAATGAACACTGAAGATCAATGTGTATACAGAGAAAAATAATGAATAGCAGAAACTTGATATGAGCTTATGAATGCGTGTGCTACGTTGTTGTTGTTTCTCCGTGTGTCTCTGTATATATATAGTTGCTCCAGTTTTTGCCCGTTTGGAAATTCTTCATTTGTGGAGCGGGACATTTGAAAGTATTGGCAGACACGTGCATGTTTGAATAATCTGAGTGCGGTAGGTGCCAGCGTGTTTATAATCATCTTGTCTGCCGTTGTATTACTTTCCTCATGTGGTGTATTCAAACGTTCATATTCCTGTATCATACTTTTAAAACATTCAAAACAATGTTAAACAATGATAAAAAGTAATGATGATATGAATTAATAACAATAAACCATATTCGTAATGAACGTTGTGATACTTAGCATTTTCTGTGATCAAACAGGGCATCACTCGAGCATGAAAGGCTCACCTCGAGTGATCTCCTATTTTCCTTCATATACCTCTGTTATCGGGTTGTGCTTGCATAGAAAATCAGAGAGACAACATCTTCACTCGCGGGTGAAGAGGGGTCTCACTCGAGCATAAAACCTCTGCTCGAGTGATCTGTGCAGTTTACACAGGGAATGTCTTCTCGGGTCATCACTCGCATACCATTATGACAAGAGTGAGAATTTGCACTCGCGGGTGATATGGACCCTCACTCAAGCACACTTACCTCTGCTCGAGTGAGAAGCATATTCTCAAGGAATATGCTCTCAAAACCATCACTCGCATCAGAATTTCAGAGGGATAGAATTTTCACTCGCGAGTGATGTGGGCCCTCACTCGAGCACAAAGACTCCTGCTCGAGTGAGAAGAATATTCTCAAGAATTATACCTTTTGAACAAGCACTCGCAACTGATTTGGAGAGGGATGAAATTTTCACTCGCAAGCATTGATGTGTCACTCGAGCATGGATGGGTGTGCTCGAGCACACTAGTACTTCTCTGTACTTCAAGACTCTCGGCCAAGTACTCGCAGTCCCTTGCTCGAGTGAATAGAGGAAGCATGCCATTACTTGCTCTCGGCCAAACACTCGCAGACCCTTGCTCGAGTGAATAGAGGAAGCATGCCATTACTTGCTCTCGGCCAAACACTCGCAGACACTTGCTTGCATGTGTGCTCGAGTGAGAATGACTTCTCTGCTTCGAGTACATACCTTGTGCTCGAGTGATCTAGTGAACACAAAGGGAGAATGCCTCTCGGGTACTCACTTCCTGGCTTTCTCTCACACCTGCTCGAGTACATAAGTGATTTGTGCTCGAGTGCAAATTTCATGCTCGAGCACTCCAGTGCAATTTCACAGCAGATATCAGCAAACTTCAAATATGCATTTGGTAACTTGGAATCTTTTCTTAACCTTCTAAAAACATGTTTTACACATAATTGAATTATTGTTATCATCAAAACTTGGGATCTAACAAATGCTACCAAAATTTGGAAAAACAAAACAGTAAAAGGCAATCCCAGTATTGACAATTATTCTTAACTTGAGTGTTAATGGAAATGGCATGGGTGGTAGTAAAATGGATCAGAGTTGGATGAATTCTTTGAGAACAAGAGAAGAATATGAGAATGGGCTTGAAGAGTTTATTGGATTTGCTAAAAAGAACGCTCTAGCCAAAAATGGAATGTATTTTTGTCCTTGTGTCAATTGTTTAAATGAAAGAAGACATGATGTTGAAGTTATAAGGGATCACCTACTTTGTGATGGAATAAATCTTCATTACACAAGGTGGATATGGCATGGTAAGGAAGTAACTGATTGTTCGTCGCATAAAAAGGAAGCTGTGGTTGTCATAGATGAAGATAGAATGGATAGAATGATTCACAATATTGAGGTAGAATCTTTTGCACAGTTGCATGAATATGACAGCCTACGAAGTGATGCAGAGACACTGTTGTACTCTGGGAGTAAGTACACACGGCTGATGGGAACATTACATTTGGTTAACATAAAAGTAACTTATGGGTGGACCGATAGTAGTTTTACATTGCTGCTTGAATTGTTGTGCAATATGTTTCCAGACAATAATGTACTTCCAAATCGTATGTATGAGGCCAAGAAAATCCTATCTACTATGGGTATGGAGTATAAAAAGATACACGCTTGCCATAATGACTATATACTATATAGAAAGGAGTATGAAGGTCTGAGTGAGTGCCCTATGTGTCAAATTGTATGATACAAACTGAAGAAAGATGATCGTTGTGACGATCGGACAACAAAAAGGCAACCTTTAAAGGTTTTGTGGTATCTTCCAATAATACCATGTTTTAATCATTTGTTTAGGACTGAAAAAGGAGTGAAGAAGTTGAGATGGCATTCAGATGAGAGAATATTCGATGGAAAATATCTTCGGCACCCGGCTGACTCTCCATAGTGGAAGAAAATAGATGAAATGCTCCCTGAATTTGGTAGCGAGCCGAGAAACTTTCAGCTTAGGCTTTAGACAGATGGGATCAATCTGTATAGAATTCTTAATAGCACACACAGTGCATGGCCGGTACTCCTTGTCCTGGATTTGTATGAAACGCAAATATGTGATGCTTTCTATGATAATTTCTGGACTAAAACAGCCAGGGAACGATATCGATGTCTACTTGGTGCCTTTGATTAAGGACTTGAAGATGTTGTGGGAGGAAGACGTATATGTGTTTGATGCATATAAGAAGGAGTCCTTCAAGCTACGTGCAATGATTTTCACTACGATAAATGACTTCTTTGTGTATGGAAACTTGTCAGGATACATGTGAAAGGGCATAAAGCATATTTGATCTGTGAAGCAGACACTCACTTCCACGACATACGATTGCCATAAAACTTTGTCATGCATAAACACATTTATCAGAGGCTCTAAATTATAAGCCATTTCACAAGATCTCAATAGTTGGGCGGCATATGCCACCACTCAACTCAACTCAATTTAGTTACCCCTTCCGAGAGTAACCCGAAAACACAACAAACTCAAACGACAGCCTCTGCTATAAGCACAAGCACCTTAGTTCTCGCTATATCCACTTTCATAGTACTACCCTTACCCATACACCCATCAGTGACTTAGCTAGTGGTAACCAGGACTTTTGGGCACTACACAAGATCCGTAGCAGATTTCACATTGATGCGTGACTCGTAAGTCGCAAGACGACAGTACTCCCAGCTGTAACCACAATAATATGTGACCAACGTCACAAGATCCACGGTCACATCCCACCCTCATCCCCTGCTATGGCCGGGAAGGCACGCAGTCCTTTCCCGAACTATTGTTGGCAACCCAGGGACTATTGGCGTGGCAGTGCATGTACATTTACAAGAATACCTCGGCCTTTCACCGTATTCACATAGCTTTACAACAACCCACATCGCAGACTCTAATTTTATGCACCACCTTTCAGCCTAGGGTCAACACCGGTGCAACTAGCTTGGGGCTAGCCATGCTAGGGTAAGTGCCCTCACAAATGATAACCCCCGATCATATAGTCGAATTCGCCATCAGCTGAACTAGCTCTGCTCTGCGGCTACAATCACACCCCGATCTAGCTTGTTCACAATTGTCACACCCCACCCTCATCCCTTTTTACCACTAGGAAGGCACGCAGACCTTACCCAAACCGTTATTAGCGACTCGGGGACTATTAGTATGGTGATGCAACTCATAACCTATACTGTCACATCCCTGTGGCATCGCCCCAAAGGCATGGTCTACTGGCACTGTCCCGAAGGCATGGTCCACACCTAGTACTTGACGATCACACCAAGGCTAGGGTCCGAAGATAGACACACAATACAAATCACATCAAGCTGGAACCTAGCATATATTCATCACCAATGCCTTTTCACATCACAATTCACACTATCCTTCAGGCTAGGTAGGGCACACCCAACCCTTGCTTATTCACAACATATCACAACACACCGTAAAATTGAACTGGGATCCTCCAAGACTTCCTTCTCACACAAATACATGACCTTGAAGTTCTTCTTCCTGAAGCCATAACCAGCACACCGTTGAGAGCCCATACTCCTAATATTCTCATAGCTCTACTCTACGATTCAACGTCACGTTGACTGCACTCTACGGTTCGTTGTCATGGCGGCTGCACACTAGGGTTTATCGTCATGGCAGCTTTCACATAATCATCTTCCCCGTATTCCATCACCTCGAAGGTACAGTCCTCCCACTATCCACAAAGATGGGCAACAGGTGAAGAATTCACACACATCCCCCGTATTCCACCGCCTCGAAGGTATGGTCCTCCCACCATCAACACCGATGTGCCACAGGTAAAGAAATAGCCTTACAGCTCACATAGTCTCATCCCCCGTATTCCACTGCCCCGAAGGCACGGTCCTCCCACCGTCAACATCGATGGGTCGCAGGTGATAGACACACAAATAGCCTCTCTGATCATATGTCACCGTAGGTAGCCTTCTCCGATCAAGACTCTTCGTAGATAGCATTCTCCTATCTGAATCCTCTATAGATAACTTTTCCCCTATACTAGATTAGCAACTAGCAACCTCGGGATACCTGATACACATTCTAACTAAAATCTAGTACCATACCCTGGTACCTCAGACCATCCAGATAAAATCAAATTCCTAAGAATTAGTTCAACTAGAGTCTGATCCTTGGATCACATTTCATCTCTTAAACCTCAACCTCAATTGAAACGGGAAATCACTTCCCTCATTTCCACAGAGCATCATTTACTTCAACACAAGTTCAAGTATCTCTGCTAGCCTAAAGCACACTAGTCCCTTAGGTCTTAAGGCCTTTAAACACACAAGTCTAGCAGACATGGCTATTGATGTCATGCCACCTAGGGTTTCTCGCCCAACATCTAGGTTAATGTCATGATGAACCTAGAACCTCAATATCACATTCCAATTAGACCCATCATCCTTTACATAGGATCTGGTGGATTATCTTTCATTACCTCCACCTCCGGGTCTACACATCAAATTCTCCGGCGAACCACACTGATTCACCACATCCACATCACAGATAATGTATACACACATCCCTTAAACTCATATATCCACAAATAGCAGGGACTTTAATGTGTATACCACAAACAAACAAAGTCATCCTCTAGGACTCAAGGCAGCAACTACCGCCACTATCCTAGTAAATCCTATCTTTGCCAGGAAATGTAGCTCTGATACAAAAAATGTAACCCCCTGCCGTAATTATATCCAAAATACATGTTTAAAATGAATTAGAGACCATCAGATAATCAAAACTCATTCTCAACCCATCTGCCAGATAGGGTTTTTCCCAAACACTTTTCGAAATCCAAATAACCTTGTCTCATATTCATATTTCGAATACAATTACTACACGAAGATAAATCACATTCAATACATACATATCAGGGTGCACAACATAATTCCTGGCCAATCCTGGGTTTCATATATTAACTCAAGCTTTACAAGGCAAATACGCCCATTTACAATATCTCATTTGAGGATTACACAAATCCATCATGTATACATAACCAAATACTCATCCATATATACATATCAAATCATATACAATTATCCCAACTAGCAATGATAACCAACTACCCAAATCTACAACCAAAGAAGTCATCACCGCCCTGGGTGCCTGCTCCATACTTGATCCACTATCCTATCTGAAAGGTTAGTAGGGGAGGGTGAGATTTGAGAGAATCTCAGTTTGGAAACAATACCAATATGCATGTATGATAAGTGTTTAATGCATGACATGATTGCATTAGATAACTCATGTTCACACAATGACATATCTGTAAGCTCAATGCCTCAAACAACAAACTTATGGCCATAGGATACACAGAAACATAGCTTTAAATATTCATTTATGTTACACATAATCATGTTAAGCAATAACATGCATCTAAACACCAACAAAAATATCAAATACATGCAGGAGAGGTAAGTTCCCTACCCTTGATTGTTCCACGTAAGCTCTAGCACCAGCTGCTCACGATTAGGGGAAACATCAAACCTTATAACCAAAACAAGGACATAGGGTTAATCCCATTTCCAATTCTTTAACTTCAAATAGTTAAGTCGGTTATCATTTAAAACCTAAACACGTGACTATAGGTGTAACCCCCTTCACGTTCAAGGCCAAGATTTAAGTTTATAAACACGTAGTTAATGTGGAATTATAGACCATAGACGATTTGGGACTTAAAAAAGTAAATTTCCCAAAATCAGGGTTTTTAAAAAAAAATTTTAAAAACCGGTTCACAATGGTGTCCTATTCACATTTCAATACACAAATGGCTTGTACAAGTGGATTTCATTTATACATATCAAAGTACAGCATAATTTCCCAACTCACTCGGGTTCTATTAATCAAATAAGGGTCTACAAGGAACAATTGCCTATAGAGTTTCTCGTAATTAGGGGATTACACAAATACTATCTACTATGTACATGTAATTCCCAACAGAATGTGCCCAAATGATTACAAAATGATAACCAAATATTCCAAAAGTAAAACTCCTTTCTCGGAACTCTAACTACTCTTTGTCGCCCGCTTTCCCTTGGATCCTTCAGCCCTGTCTAAAAATTTATGTTTTTTGTGAGAGTGAGATTCTAGAGAATCCCCGTAGTAACAAATCACTCATAATATGCACAACATCAAAGCATGAAAGTAAATTATCCACAACACACAGCAATCACAACAACAGTTGCAATAGCTAGGGTAGGTATCATGGGCATCGCCCCCTATGACGGCTCACACTGAACTGCTTGCTGTATTGCACATCCACATGAACATATCACATATATCACCACAGCTGGGATCTATATAAAACATTTCACAATGCACAGCCCCATGGGTTGGAGTCTCTAACAGGAATCCACGATTCCATAACACAACCTCGGCACTTACAATGGCATATACAATGGCCGAGGTAGGTATCATGAGCATTGGCCTTACAACGGCTCACACTGAACTACTCGCGCTGTAATGCCCTATGGCCGATAACACATTCATAATGATAAACATGCATACCAAGTATCATACACAACATGAGAGAAAAGTCACTACCTTGATCCTTCCGTGCGTGTCCTAGCGCCGGTCTCTCCCTATTAGGGTAAATGTCAAATCCTAAATTCATAATTAGGGACGAAGAGTCAATTCTCTATTCTAATTCTCAATGATTTCATAAAACTTAATTTGGTTATCAATATTGCTCTTTTAGAGTCATTAAATACCCCTAACAAAACTCTTAAAGGGTTGGAAGAACTATCCCAAAGATCCCCTTTTGGAAACACAAAAACTGATTTCTCACTACTGCACTCGAGTGAAGATGGCCTCACTCGAGTGTTGGTACGGACAGTCGAGTGAAGAAGGCCTCACTAGAGTGATGGTACAGTCTACACCTCAAGTGCTAGAATGTGAGGACTGAAAGTATTTGCCCAAGATCACAAGAACTTTCAAAGAAGAGGAGCACTCGAGTGAAGAAGACCTCACTCGAGTGACAACTTAACATTCGCAAGTATTAAAGCGCACTCTTGAATTCTGGACGCAAGTGACAACTCGAGATGAGAGTTCATGGTGTTAAATACACCCGCACTCGAGTGAGAGGAGGCTCACTCGAGTGAGAACCCATAACACTTGCAAGTGAGGCAACACTCTTGCCTCTCGACCAGAAGTGCAACATGAAAATCGAAGACTAGAGGGGAAAATACACTAACGCACTCGAGTGATCTCACCCTCACTCAAGTGATGTTTATCCCTCACTAGAGTAAACTCACCATCACTCAAGTGATGTTCATCCCTCACTCGAGTGGTTTTATAAAAAACCAAAAAATGCAACAAAACTAACCACTTTTCCTAACACTTGCCAAATGATCCCAATAGACCAAAAACTTCTACCAAAGCTACTCCCACACAAAAACACCCAAGGAATTCAATGGAATCATCAGAATTATCCAAATCCTACTCCATTATCATACTTTGGTTTTGGGCAATATAATCATCCAAACATACCATTTCCATCCCCAATCAATCTACCTATCCAAAACTCATACCAAAACACTCATTTCTATACCAATAACATGCAAAAAGCCCAATGATTGTTTTCCAACAAAAATGGGCCAAAAGTCCCAGAAATTCAAATCTTATTCATTTAGCATAAAACATAGATTGGTTTCATTTACCTTATCAACTTTCTTAAAGACACTTCTTGATTCACCAACCTTCAAAATTTTGTGTGGCACAAATCAACACCATTAGGCACTCTATAAACATCAAACTGAAGCTCTCACTCAAAGGATCAAGATTAATGAAGTGAATTTGAGCAATAGAGGCTATTTGCTTACCTCAAATTCCAGCTTTTCTTCTCCTTCCTTAGCCAAAAATGGCTGCACACATGAGAGAGAAAAAGAGAGAGAGAAGAGTGTGAGAGATGGAGTGAAGAGGGATGAAATGATGAGCCTCCAAGCCCATGCCTAGCTTCAGCCGAAAATATAGGAGGGAAGAGAGAGAAAAACATTTTAAAATTCTGTTTTGACTTTTCTCTTATCTCTCCCTTCCTCTACACTTGCCACTTGTCGAAAGCATATTGGTTCCCATACAATAAGCCACCAATTAGCTACTATAATCCCTCCATTAGCTATTTTAATCACACTTCTTATTTTCCTTTTAGCTAGTAATTAATTTCTCCCTTAATTACCAACTCATGGCAAAAAATTCCATTCTTCCAATTTTTCCACCAATTATGACATATTAATTTATATTTCCATAAAACACATAATAATGCCAATTAAATCCATAATTATCCATAATAATCATAATTAGCCCTTAATCAAAAATTAGGATATTATAATAGGGTTGGTAGAAACTTGACCAAAGACCATCTTTTGCAACCTCAAAATCCCATTTTTGGCTACAGCACTCGAGTGATGAGATGACATGTACTCAAGCATGAAAGCTCACTTATTCGAGTGCTTGACCAAAAGCACAGACAGAGCCCAGAAAATCTCATTACACTCGAGCACCAAGATTAACACTCGAGTCCCACCAAGTGAGGTACAAGAAGTGCTCACCCGAAAGCACAGAAAACCTAGAACCAAAAGTGCACTCGAGCACTAGCTCTAGCACTCGAGTGAGGGCACAAAACTTTAGAGTACTAAAGCACAAAAGACTATGAGTGTTATCTTGAGAAGCGGGCTTATACAACAAAATACACATTCACTCGAGTGGAAACCTACTTCACTCGTAGGTACAAAAATGCACTCTTGCTCCTTTCACATGCAAATACAGCCAAAACTAAAGGGGAAAAGGAAAATATAATGCTATACTCAAGTGAGGCCTCCACACACTGAAGTGAGGCTCTATTAGAAGCCAAAACGCAGCAGATAGCAGAATCTTCCCATCTCAACCAATATGTTTCTAATGGTTCTAAAATTCTTATCCAAGACTATTCCCACACAATTTTACATAAGGAACCTATTGGAAACCTTAAAACATCCAAAATCATATCACAATGATATTCGCCCCCTTGGTCACGCCTATCATACACATTATCCAAGTTTACTACTTTTACTTCCAATGTTCCCAAACAATCCCAATGGCACCAAACACATCTAACCACCATTTTCAACACAAAACAACATGCAATTCTGCCAATTACATGTCACACAAAATCAAGGCAAAATCCATAATTCACAAAACTCATCAAATAATCACAACACTTAGATCAAAGGTAACAAATACTCACCTCTTCCTCTTCCTCAAGCTTGTTTCTTGATTTTTCATCTTTCAAATTTCCTCAAGCTTCAAAATACCTTTCACAAATCTATAACTATAGAGATGAAGCTCTCATCACTATGAACAATATTGTAGAAGAGTGTTCAAGCTAAAGAGGATAAGAACAAGGTTAAAACATCACCTTTCATTTTCTCTTTCTTTCCTTAAGCTTGGCGCCATGGAGGATTGAGGGGAGAGAGAATGAGATCAGAAATTTGGCCTCCCCCAAGCTCCTTTAGCAGATTAGAGAGGAGAGGAGAGAGGGAAGAGTTGAAAAGTTGACCATGATCCAATGGCTCATATTTTGCCACTTTCATGATCTCATCACACCAACTATAAGCTCACATAAGCCCACACACACATGATTCTACCCCTTTTGATCTCACAATAATCAATCTCACCATTGATTTTCCAAGTTACCAATGAGTTTCCTTTTTGGTAACTGACTAATTGGTCAGCAATTTTACCATTTTGCCCCTGATTATGGCAATTACTCTAAAATCAATATTTTAATTTCTTATCATTCCATTTCTCCACATTATGCGCCCTCCCTATATTTTAAGTCAATTTAGATGCTAATCCCTAATTGAGCTTAAATACAGGGTTTTGGCACTGTTCACAACACATTCAAATCTCAAATCACATTATAATCTCCAAAAGAGTTATTTGTCACTAATCACATCCATTTTTGGAGTCATAAACCCTTAATCGACATTTAGGATCCTATTAAATTGACTCTTAGCAGTCCACTTATTTCAGGCTTATTCTCTAGCCTCAAGTCTCAAAATTTGTGGTATTACAAGATCCATGTCAGAAGTATTCATATTTGTCTCTAGAGGACTAGAGGTTGTTTATGGCATCACGGGAAGATCCTAACTTTTTGGTAAAATTTCTTTTATCATAGTGTTTTATTTGAATATAGTTGACATTATTGATTCGGTGTTCCTTATTTTTCTTTTACAGGAATTAAGTTGAGCAAATACAGATAGGCAAGCAGCTAATAAGTATCAGCATTACATGTCTCGTGGTGGTTATCAGAAGCTTGAGCAAAGGATGATGGTAGTGGTGTTAGAAAAAATGAAGAAAGTAGTCACATCAGATCCTAGCGTTGTAGTCCAGGCCCTGCCACCTCCTCCACGTCACAAAAAATGAATAGCAAGGAATATTAAGGGTCAGAAGTATATAAATCTAACTATTGCTGAGGTTGCCGCGAGGATTGTAAGTAGTTAGAGCATAAGTAAGAAGTTTTTTTCATATTAGGAGCACTTAATTTTCTTTTACGATAACTTTTATGCTGCAAGATGAACTGGAAGATCATAGTAGCCAAGGTTCGTTCACTCCAAGTGGACAGATGGACACCTTGTCAACGGTGATTGGGAAGACAGATCACCCCGGTCATGTTTGAGTGGAGGCAGGGGGTTCGTGTCATGAAGTATTTTGGCAGAGCCTTACATTCTTATTCATCACAAGCTGAACCTAGTAGGGAGCTTGTGGCTAAGATTAGCCAGGAAGTTGAACAAGAGCTTCAAGCCAACCTTCATGACAAGCTCTACCAAGAGCTATTGTCAGAGATACGTCTTGAGCTGTTGCAAGAGCTACGAGCTGAAATGACAAAGATGTTTAAATTATAGATGGCAACTTTCGAGCGTAGAACCCAAGAATCCTTGGCCTTCCACAGCACCAAAGGAAGTTACAACCCACTGGAGGAACCACTTGAAGACCCTTATCCCACTCTAACACTGGGCTAACCTTCCATCCTCTATTTGGATGCCCCACTGCTATATGTAGTTATAGATGCTCTCATTCACACATAAGCTACCACCTACCATCATCAGTAAATTCTAAAGTATTTACATTAAGTGACTGTGATGTGTGTTTGAGACGGGGAAGAAGGTACAACCATCCTTATCCTTGATAACGAGGCTGCCATGATAGGTCAGGCGAGAGGATCTTTCATCCTTTGGCCTATAAATCTTATTGGCTCAACGGAAACACCACCAATGGTAGGAACTACCTCACTTTTACTTGGATCTATCGGCTTCCTATTAACAATATATTTTTTAATGTTCTAACAGAATGAACAAGAACCAGGAAAATGGTGCTTCTTAGCACGATTGCAGCATATCTATAAAGGCATTCACCAGATTGATTTGCATATGCCTTTAGGGATTATGGGCCAGAAATTAAAGTATCCCTTCACAATTGATAAAGAATACCTTAAATAGTTCATTAAGTTACAGGAAATAGATGTAGGATGGGTCAAAATTGCAATCCTGTAAGTTTTTTATTTCCCATTTTTTCCTTTATTTAGTAAAGTGGTTTTTTAGTTTCATATATTCACTAGCGGATACATTCATCATTTTAATTATATTATAGCTCCTTCCATCGTATATGAATTAATATACAAAGACATGATTTATATGGATTCTTGTGTCCTGCAAATATGACAAGGGATAAGAATACAGTGGCAGCAAGGACTCACTCTGCAGGCTTTACAATGGGAGAGAACAACTATCGTTGTTATCTAGCACCAATTGTTCAAGGGTATGCATTTTAGTTTTGTCTATTTAAGATTTTTAATACATAATTGCCTTGCCATCTAATTTCATTTTAATCTGTATATGTTGTTATAGTTCTACTAGAGTTTTTGTGCTTTCTGTCCTCGGATCAACATAGTTTACTGGTTTGATTCCTTGCGTAAAAGGCCAGACGCAAAAGCAAAAAATGTCTTTAACACGTAAGTTATTTTTTTTGTATTTCATTAATTCTTTATTCTTGAATTAAATGAATTGTTCTAATTTTTGTTTATTTTTATTTTAATGATAGGGTAACCCAGACATATCGAGTGCTTGGCGGGCCACGCAATCGTAGAGGTAGCAGTGACCCGAAATGGTTGTATCAAAAGGTACATAGTTTGAAATCATGTTCTTTTAATTGACGGTCATTTTAGATATGCCTTTATTGATTTTAACCATTTCCTTTTGATTTATAGTGCCCTCGATAACATGGCAGCATGGAATATGGATACTATATATTACTTTTTATATATAACATCATTCAGAGTGGCATTATGACAGATTTTGAACAAGTAATCACTTCTTTATTCTCAAAGGATAATATTTTTGGTGTTGTAATTCAATTGCAAATTAATTCATTCACTTGATTCATGATTTCATCTAAGCTTATTTTCTAATTTGCAGATTTTTGACAATAAAGATGCCTAGTTATATGAAGACATTAATTTGATCAGAGATTTTTTGTCTATAAATCTTATTCAACATATACCAGAGTAAAGTCTTTCTTTATATTAGTTAATTAATTAGTAGTTTGTGTGCGTAGAGGACACACTTTGTGGTGGTTCTATATATTGTACATATAATTAGAGTTATTGTTGTACATAGTATTAGGTTGTTGGATAACATTTTTATTAGATAGTGCTAAACTGCTGTTGTTTCCATTCTGGTTTATGCAATATTTTCTTCTATCCTATTTTTGCAGTTTAATTTACCAGAAAGTGAAGTATATATATAAAAGGCCATTTTATAAAAACTTTTAAAGTCCTTAAATATAAAGGGATGTAAAAACACTTTAGATGTTAGTTTTGACGTCCCCACTTCAAACTGGTGATGTCTAAAGTGGGGTAAGGTCCATTTTAGACATCTCGAGTTTGAAGTGGGGACGTTTAACATCAGACCTTAGTTGTTCCCACTTAAAATTAGGGACATCTAAAGTCAATCTTACCCAACTTTATATGTCCCCACTTCAAAATGGGGATGTCTAAAGTGTAATATCCCAATTTGTGATTAAGGTCTAATGACAATGGTATTGATTGTAATTTGTGTAATTAAATGTTTTTGGAGAAATGAGATCTGAATTTAGTATAAATGTGTGTGGTGTTTAAGATCAAGGGTTGAGATGTTGACATGTGGCAATGTTATGGACCATAGGATGAGGCATAAGAGACAAAAACCACCTTTTTTCTCTCTCTTCTCTCTCCTATGCGATTTTTAGCAAGGGCAAGGGGGAAAAGTGGTACATTATCATCATCCTTTCTTCATCCCTTCTATCTCTCATTTTCTCTCTCTTCCTTCCCCATTTTCGCTGAACTCAAGCTTGGAAAGAGAAAGGGAAAGCTTTGATTTTAGGTGAGTAATGGTCCTCCTTTGCTCAAATCCTTTTCTCTAATGTTGTGCATCTCATTGAGAGCTTCATTATGGTGATTTCAGAATTTGGAAAGGTGGTGGTTTGTGTGTTGGAGTGAAATCAAAAGTTGAGAATCAAGAAACTAGTTTTGGAAAGAGGAAGAGGTAAGAATTTGGAACCTTTTGACATATTTATTGTGGTCATTGGTTTAGCTTTGAGGATTTAGGATTTCGCCCTGAATTTGGCTTAATTTTGAAATGTGTGAATTGGTTAGTGTTTAGTGTGAAATTGGTGTCATAGTGTGTCTTTGAGCATTTGAAATTGACTTGGAATGTTGGTTTGGATTGGTTTGCAATATGGTGGTTTGATTGAGTTCTTGGTAAGACATGTGGTGGTCATTGTGTAACATCTCAATGGAGGTTGAATTGGGTTGTTTTGATGATTCAAATGGATTCCTTGTGCAAATTTATGTGGGAATGGTATTTGATCTGAATTTGGGAACCATTGGAAGCATTAGTGCAAAATTGAAATGTTGTCCAATGAAAGTCTATTCTGGGCAGTCAGGTTGTGTGAACGTTTTGACTGGGCAAATGATGTCAAAAAATTATGAAAATTTCTAGTCTTAAATTTGACATTCTAAGCTTCAAAATGGATATATAATTTGTGCCATTTCGTTTTGGGAACTAGGAGATATGACTGTCCAAATTTTGAGGTCGAAAATGGACTCTGTTTTAGGGTAGTGATGAGATTTGTGTGATTCTGTATTTTTGTGGTAATTTCCAGGAATGGCCAATATTTTTACTAGGAAGAGAACTTCAATAGATTTCATTTGGCTTTGGGATCACCTCATTTTAATTTTTCTAGAATTAATTATTATTTTTCAAAGTTGTCTTGGCTGCAGCAGAAAATCTTAGCTGCAGCGCAAAAGTTTCTGTGCTCGTTTTGGCCGTAGCCAGAAATTCTTGGCTGCAGCCAAAACCCTTCTGTGCACCTTTTGGTTGCAGCCAAAAACCTTCTGTGCATGTTTTGGCTGCAGCTAGAGGATTCTTGGCTGCAGCCAACCCCCATTTTCAGCATTTTGTGATTTTGCAAAGTAATTTCCAACCTAGTACTTACCAATCCTTTTAGGTTATCTTTGAGCTTGTTATAACCATTTAAGGGACTCATATGGAACCTATTTTAAGTGTTTGGAAGTAAGAATTAGGGGTAGGAAATTAATCCACCATTCTTGATTTTTTTGTTTATAGGCTTTGACATTTGTCACCCGCGAGCCCACTGTGCCAAAGGACGTCAAGAAAGAATAAGGTAGTGACTCCTTCTTTATACCTTATGTGATACATTGTATGTGTGCTAAATCATTGATTTATGATGGATTCGTATGCTGCAAGATTTGTGAAATTGTGAATGCACCGCTATACCAATAGTCCCTGAGTCGCTAACAATGGTTTGGGTAAGGGCTGTGTGCCTTCCCGGCAGTAAAAGGGGATGAGGTTAGGATGTGATATTTGTGAATTTGTGGGCCGAAAGGCTATTTGTGGGCTGAAAGGCAATATGTGAGCCGTAAGGCTATTCGTATGCACTGCCATACCAACAGTCCCTGAGTCACTAACAACGGTTCGGGTTAGGATGGTGTGCCTTCCCGGTGGTAAAAGGGGATGAGGGTGGAGTGTGATTTGTGTTGTTGCTGATTATGTGGTGATTTGTTTACATGCTATGTGATTACATGTGGTATGAATGATTTGTTACTACTGGGATTCTTTAGAATCTCACTCTTTCCAAATGACTAACATTTCAGACAAGGCGAGTGGCTCCAAATATAAGCGGCCAACCAGGTGCAGTTAGGGCTTGTAGGGACATTTATTTTGGTCTATGTTAGTTATCTGTTTTGGTTGGGATTACTGTATGTATATAGTGAATTCTTTTGGATAAGTAATCCCCATTTGGGAAACCTTAAACCCATTTTATATATATGAACCCTGGGGTTGCCGGGATTTTAGTTATGTACTCTGATATTTGTGAATGTGATATATCTGCACGGGTAATTGTATTCGAAAGTGGATGTAAGACCAGATGAAAATGTGTTTCTGAACTATTTTTTTGGACACCCTATCTTGAAGATAAGGGATTTTAAATGTTGTTTTGTCTTATTGGTCTCTATTTCACTTAAATGATGTCCTCTATTTTATGGATGTTATTGATAATTTTTTCTACATTGCTCAGATAGATGTCCCCCTATTTTTAAATGTTAAAAGGCCCAGAAAAGGGACGTTAACAGTATTTTTTGTAGTAGTTATTCCTCCTAAATGGTGGAGCTATAAGATGGAAGAGCTCTAAGTAGAGCATTTTAGTATATTCTATAATAGAAGCTGAGTATATAAAAACATCAGATGCAGTTAAGGAAACCATTTAGATCAGAAAGTTCATTACTAAGCTAAGGGTGGTGCCTACCACTCAAATCCAATATATTTGTTCTTTGATATAGCAGTGCTATTGCACATGCCAAGGAGCCGAGGTCACATCAATAGACCAACCATATACTCAGGCAATTTTTTCATATTAGAGAAATCAATGATAGAGGTGATATAAATATAAGCAAAGTAGCAAGCAAGAGAAGACAATGTTTCTGATCCTCTTACCAAGCTGCTTCATAGGCAAAGCTTGAGCATCATATTATGACAATAGGAATTAGGAAAATTGATGATTGTACCTAGTGCAACTGGGAGGATGTTCGAAATTGTGCCCTAGCGCCCAATCATTGTACTTTAAACTTTGTTAATTTAATGAATTTTCTCCATTATGTTATCATATTATTCGTATGATCACTATGATAACTATATCTTTATATAAATCATAAAGATTGTCCTAAATATGTCTGGTCAGTCATCTATATGGGAGCAAAGATGAAACAAGACCTGTATGACTTTGATAAGATATGGAAATATGAATCAAAGTCTTAGACACTTTGTAAGAGTATAAGATGCTGGACCAACCCGCTTTGAGAAAGCTGCAAGGATCAAGTCATAAGCTTATCACATGTATAACCACATCACAATGTCTTTCAACCTGAGGTCATCATGGATTCCTACATGAGAGTTGCTAAGCTTTGAACTAGTCAAAAGTCACCTTTAACTAGGTGATGATAAATTCTATGATCGAGTTTGGTTGTTTTTCATGTAGAGGAATATGAATGGTCAAGATGGAATTTGTCCCTCATGTTAATAGAGAGATTTTACTGGGCCCCTCGATGAGTAAGTCTGAGAAATGTATGGCCATACAATGATAGAAATGAGTTTCTATTTCTATTATCAAACTACTCAAAAATCGAGAAAGTAATGGTCAGGAATAGGAAGATGACATCATTCATGCCTCATCCTTGACCAAAATATCATGTGACAAAAGGTACGCGACATGGTTGTATGACATGTTGCAATTTGTTAATAATCCTTATATGAATTGGGTAGTCATAATGTCTTGCTAGAGGCCGCTTATGACTTCTGGGTTAGTACAGTATTAGCTCACTGCTAACTTCATATGGGCCTACAGGGTCACACACAATTAAATCTATTGGTTCTTTATTTGAATAAAATAAATAGGTTAAATAAAAAATTTATGACATATTTAATTTGCTTGTCAAGAATTCAGAGTCACAACAAAAACCATAAGACATATTGGAGGCGCTAGCACGCAATCCATGTTGGAGTAACATTCATGTGGATACTGGTAAAGGGAGTTGATCGACGTGTTGGCTCCTTAAGATTAAAAATCAAGAACATAAGAAAAGAGAGGTACAATTCTTCTGAACTCTGTTTAAATGCCATTAATATATGCTCGATTGGGATTGGTGAAATGTTTTAATTCTTCCGCTGTGCCAGCTGATCCTAACAATGACATCCTACTTATTGGGAATGACATTCCTTCCTTGCAGAGTGTCAAGTCTTAGTTAGGAAAGTTTTTCTTTATGAAAGACTTAAGTAAAGCCACCAACATCTTAAGGATTAGGATCTATAGAGATAGATCCAAGAGACTAATAGGCCTAAGTCAGAGTACATATATAGACAAGATATTGCATATGTTTAGTATGCAGAATTCAAAAAGGAGTTATATGGCCATGTCTCATAGCATCCATATTAGCAAGGATCTATGTCCTAGTACACCTAATTAGTGAGATCGCATAAGCAACGTTCCATCTGCCTCGGCAATTGGATCCACATGTATGCTATGTTATGCACTTAATTGGATGTCTCATTTGCCTTAAGTATGACTAGGAGAGATCTACAAAATCCCAGTGAGGGTCATTGAACCGCTATCAAGAATATCCAAAAGTACTTAGTTGAATTAAGGACTTATTCTTAGTATATGGTGGATTGGAAGATAAGCTCTGTGTAGCTGGTTACACATATGCAAGTTTCCAATCTGACTAAGATAGCCTTAAATCGCAATCTAGATAGATATTCCTCTTGAATGGTAGAGCAGTAACATAGAAGAAATCCAAGTAGAGTGCTATATCAGATTATGCACTATAAGGTAAGTATATAGCAGCTAGGGAAGTCATTTGGATCAGAACATTCATTACTGAACTAGGGGTGGTGCCTACCATCTCAAATCCAATAAATTTGTTATGTGACAATAGCGGTGTAAGGGGTGGTGCCTACCATCTCAAATCCAATAAATTTGTTATGTGACAACAGCGTTGTTATTTGTATAGGCTAAAGAGCCTAGGTCCCATTAAAGGACCAAGCATATACTTAGGCTACTTCATCTCATTAGAGAAATCAATGATAGAGGTGACATAAAAATATGCGAAGTAGCAAGAGAAGACATTGTTGAAGATCCTCCTACCAAGCCGCTTGCACATGCAAAGCATGAGCATCATGTTAAGACAATGAGAATTATGCAAATTGATGATTGTTCCTAGTGTAAGTGTAAGATGTTGGCAATTATGCCCTAGGGGCCAACCATCATACTTTAAACATTATTATTCAATCAACTTCTCTATTTTGTTATCATATCATTTACATGTTCACTGTGATAATTATCCTTGGATAAATAATAATGATTGTCTTTTAAATGTCTGTGGTCGATCAACTATGCAGAAGCAAAGATGAAATAATACTAGTATAACTTTGAAGAGGTATGGAGATACAGATCAAAGTCCTAGGCACTTTTAAGAGTATAAGGTGTTGGCTCGGCCAGCTATAAGAAAGTTGTATGTGTAATGCCCCAAAAATGGGATTAAGGGCTAGTGACTTCAAAAGTAGATGTAATTATTGTTAATAAACACTTTTGAAGAATATGATGTGAATTATGATTTGAATGTGTTCTGATCAGTGCATAAACCCTAAATTTAAACTTACTTGTCTGGTAAAGCTTAAAATGAACCCTAATGGTAAAGGAGGGCGAATAAATGGTGATAGGAATGATATAAATGTGCTTAGTGGTGGCTCAAATAGAATTGCAATAAATAGGGGCAAAATAGGGAAAACATAAAGTTATCGAACAATTGATCAGTTACCGAAGAGAAAGCACATTGGTAATTTGAAGATCAATAGTTGAGATTTAGTGTCAAGAGGTTGGAATCTTGTACTTTGAGTTCATGTGTGCCATGTGAGAAGTCATGAGATTTAGACAAGTGGCAACATATGAGCAATAGGATTATGGTAAAAAATTAAACATATTTTTACTTCCCTCTCATTTGTCAAGTCTTTTATGAGCATGGGGAAGGGAAAAACTGAACGTCATCATCATCATCACATCTTTTCTCTCTCAAGACTTCATTGTCGCCTAAAGCAAAGAGGAAAGAGAAATTCAAAGGTGAGATTTGGACTAGTTTGGTGTCCTCTTTAGCTTAAATGTTCTGTATTAATCTTGATCAAGGCTATGAGAGCAACATCTTCATGTTTTTAGATTTTTAAAAGGTGGTGCTTGAGTGCTTGAAGAAATTTGGGAGTTGTTGTATATATCAAGCATATACTTTTGGGAAGAAGAAGAGGTAAGAAAAAGCTCTCTATTGACATATTTATTGTGATCATTAGTTAAGTTTTAGAAAATTGTGATTTTTCCCTGGTTTTGGTGTCATTTGGAAATGAAATATTTGGATAGTGTATTATGTTGGATTTGGTGTCTTATTGTGTCTTTGTGTTATGGGAGTTAGTTTGGAACTTTGGAAGGAAAAGTGGTCTCATTGGTTAATGTGTGGGAATGTGATGACCAAAACCAAAACTTGTTGTTAGAATAAGAATTTGGTTTTTTCGGGGTTTCCATTGGGTTCTTTGGGAAAAATTATGTAGGAAGTGATATTAGATAAGTATTTTGGGACCCTTGGAAGCATATTGGTTAAGTTTGGATAATTATGTCAGTTGCTGCGTTTTGGCTTTTGATAAGTCTCACTCGAGTACATCATGGCGCCACTCAAATGCAGCATCCTATTTTCCCTTTTCCTTGAGTTTCCAACCATACTTCAATGCTAGAAAGCAAATGAATACTTCCTCACTTGTGAGTGATATTGGTTATCACTCGAGTATAAGAGCATTTTGCACTATGAGGCCAAGTCTTTGGTTGTCACTCATAGGCATTTTTTAAGAGTATGTGCTAGCACCCGCAAGTACTGAACCATCACTAGAGTGCTAGAGCTAGTGCTCGAATGCACTCCTCATTTTAGGGTTTCTGTTGCTCTCGATTAGTCACTTCTTATGCCTCACTCTGTAGGACTCGGGTGAGTTGCAGGTTATCACTCGAGTATGGGGTTCAGGACTCAAGTGTTGTGATCACTTTTTTTCTCTATGGTTGCTCTCGAGCAAGCACTCGCATGAGTAAGCTTTCATGCTCTAGTACAAATCTCGTTATCACTCAAGTGAATGAGGCAAGAATCAGTGTCATACTTCCAAAAGAAAGGTTATTTGGTGTAGATCTTCCCAACCCTTTAGGTAGGTATCTAGGCTTCTAGCAGCTACCTAAAGAGTTCAAATGATAACCAACCTTGATTATTATGAAGATAGGAATCCGGAATAGAGAATAACCTATCATCCTTGGTTTTGGTTATAGGGTTTGATATTTTCCCAACTCGTGAGACATTTGTGCTAGAGCACGCTTGAAAAAACAAGGTATTAACTCTTTCTCTTATACTATATGTGATAAATGGTAGGTTTGATTAATCATTGTTTGTGGGTCTATCATATATGACCCAACAGTGTTGACGGTGGGAGGACCATGCCTTTGAGGCTGTGGAATCCGGGGGATGTGACAATGTGAAATATGAAAGGCTATATGTGAAAGTCGAAAGACAATTTATGAAACCTTGACCCGCGGCCCATCGATGTTGAAGGTGGGAGGACTGTGCCTACGGGGAGGTGGAATACGGGGGATGAGACTATATGATTATGTGCATATGTGGCAGCCTACGTGTTGTGTTTTATGCTGAGATACTGCTTGATGATATCATTGCATGCTTTATGATTATACATGGGATGAGTAATTTGTTACTACTGGGATTCTTTTGAGTCTCATTCTTTTCATTGACTAATCTTTAGATAGGGCAAGTGGCTCCAAGGGGAAGGAGACGACCAAGGGCGGATAGGACTCCTTCGGGAGATTTATATTTGGGTTGTTGGTTATCAGTTCTTGTGTTGGGATTACTGTACATATTTGGGATGTAAATAGTGAATTGATTTTGTGTAATCCCCTAAGTGGGAAATTCTAAACCCTTAGTATTTACATGAAACCTGGGGATTGCTGGGATTTTTGTTGTACACTCTGGTATATTAATTGATTTAACTGTGCAGGGTAATTATATTCAAATTGTGAAATTTGAGACTAGGGTAAGGCAGAAAATTTTGAAAGAATTTGTGAAAAAACCCTACTATAAGGAAGGGATAGTAAATGAGTTTGATTATTATTGGTCTCTATTGCATTTTAATTACATATTTCTAATCATAATTACTATTTATGAGGTAGGGGGTTACATTTTTGGTACTAGATCTATAGTTCCTGACAAGAGTAGAAATTGCTAGGATAGTTCCTTTAGTTTGGCCTTAATGGTAGAAGATGATTTGTGATAGTTGTTGTGTATACACATTTATGTCTACATTGTGAATATATATATATGAGATTTGTGGACATATGTGTATACTTATTTGTGATATTGATGGTGTGAGTTATTTGTAGAATCAAGAAAATAAAAGGTCGCCTCAGAGTACAATAGGTAGACCCTGAGGTAGAGGTGGTCAATGACAATCCACTAGACCCTATGCAAGAACTGATGGCTCTGATTAAAGACCAAAGGGATATAATTGTTAAATTGAGAGATGAACTCAGAGAAGAGAAAGCTAAACGGCATAAAGGTCTGGGTCAGTCCACACAAGAGGAGAACCAAGAAGAGACTAGATATAAAGAAACTGTCGAAGGGTCAGCACGACCATTAGAGTCACCTCCTCATGCTGGACCAAACCAATAATCATACAAGAATCCAATTAGAGAAGCAAGAGATCTGCAATACTGGTTCTCAAAATTATGTAAACACCTACCTCTAGTGTTCAGGGGGAGGTTTGATCCCCAAGTAGCCAAAGACTGGTTGAATAGCACGCCTGGCTATATACAAGTTAGAGGGAGATATGGATCGTTGGTAGCCGAATATCGCCCTAACATTGTAGAGCAGGAATGTGCTGCTGACCTGGGAAGTGTTCCAGCAGCAATTTAATGAAAAGTATTTTCCTAAGTCAATGCGGCTTAAGAAGGAGACTGAATTCCTTTCGATCAAGTAAGGTGACTCGGAGTCTTTTGATGATTATTTGTCTCGTTTGATCTAGCTATCCAAATATTCCTCATATCTACGAAAAATGGATGATGAGGAGTGGAGTTTTGATATGCTGATATGTGGGTTGCGGCGAGAACTGAGAAAGAGGTTAGCCACCCACCAGTTTACTGAGTTCAATAAAGCGGAGGAGGAATGTAGGATTACTGAGAACAATCTAAGAGATTTGTATCTGGGTAAGGGTACTAGTAGCCGCAGTGAACTCGATAAGGGTAATACTTCCCAGAAGTAGAAAGGCTAGGGATCTTCATTGTCTAAGGTCCGTAGTAAAAAGCCTTACCAGCCCAGGGATCATGAGCCTCAGAGGTTTACAAAAGAATGGGTATGTCCCTATTGTAACAAGTCGCACTATGGTAGAAATTGTCAGGGCCACGTGATTTGTTTTAATTGTAAGCAACCGGGGCACCTTCTAGAGATTTTCTGCAACCGCAGGCGGAGCAGAGGCTAAGGACTCAAGGTCGAGTATTTGCTATGACTCACGAGGAAGCCCGGAAGTCCCCTGATCTCATCCAAGGTAAAATTCTCCTTGATGGTAATGTGTTGCAAGCATTGTTTGATTTAAGTGTGAGTCACTCTTTCATTACTTATGATTGCATGAAGCGCCTAGGTATGCATGTATATAAGTTACCCTTTGATTTAGTTGTGTCGACGCCAATGGGTGTCAAGGCTTTGACCATTGAAGCTTGTTTAAACTGTGTCATATGGAGGGACACCGATCTGTTACTGATTTGACGCTCTATTAATTATAAGTCATTTTGGATTTTGATTGGTTGATGGCAAATAATGTGCTATTAGATTGTGAGAACAAGAGGATAGTGTATCCTGCTTCTCAAAGTGTTGACAGTGTATGGCAGTCTGAATTTCCTTTCGATGGCAAAGCTGAGAAATATTTAGAGAGGGTTGCCAAGGGTATATGGTGTTCTTTTTTATTCAAGGAGAGACTGGAGAAACTTTGAGTAAAATACCCATGGTAAATGAATTTCCTGAGGTATTTCCCAATGATCTTAGTAGATTACCTCCTGAAAGGAAAGTTTAGTTTCCGATTGAAATTGTGCCTAGAGCTGGTTCTATATCAAAAGCTCCATACCATATGGCCCCAAATGAAATGATGGAGTGGAAGAATCAGATTGAAGATTTACTTGAGAAAGGGTTCATTAGACCCAGTTTGTCACCTTGAGGAGCATCAGTGCTATTCGTTAAAAAGAAAGATGGGAGTCTACGTTTGTGTGTTGATTATAAAGAATTGAATAAGATTACCGTCAAGAATAAGTACTCTCTCCCAAGAATCGATGACCTTTTAAATCAACTCTCTGGTTCATGTGTGTTTTTGAAAATCAATCTAAGGTCAGGGTATCATCAGCTATGTGTGAAAGCAGAAGATATTCTGAAAACTGCTTTCAAAATGAGATATAGGCATTATGAGTTTCTGGTGATGCCATTTGGGCTAACCAACGTACCAGCGATATTCATGGATTTCATGAATCATATCTTTCGATAGTATCTGTATCAGTTTGTTGTTGTGTTTAGTGATGATATTTTGATATACTCCAAGAGTAGGGAAGAACATGAGCATCATTTGAGAATTGTGTTAAACATCTTGCGTGAGAAGCAACTCTATGCCAAATTGAGTGTGAGTTTTGACTACCAAAAGTAAAATTCTTAGGCCATGTTATCCCATAAGAAGGGGTTTTTGTGGATCCTAGTAAGGTGGAAGCAATACTAGACTGGAAGAGGCCAAAAACTATTGCTGAGGTACACAGTTTTCTAGGTCTTATTGGTTACTACCGGAGATTCATTCAGAATTTCTCTTGTATTGCCTTACTGATGACCAAGCTCATGAGGAAGGATCGGCCATTTGTGTAGGACGAATGTTGTGAAAATTGTTTTATGGAGCTGAAAGAGAGGTTGACTATGGCACGTGTGTTGATTATACCTAATCCCAGCTTGACTTATGTTGTGTATAGTAATGCCAGCAAGCAGGGATTGGGGTGTGTCCTTATTCAGTAGGAATGTGTGGTGGCCTATGCCTCTCAACAGCTCAAACCTCATGAAATGAATTATCCCACCCATGATCTGGAGCTTGCGGCAATTATGTTTGCTTTGAAAATTTGGCAATATTATTTGTATGGTGTGACTATAGAATTGTACTGTGACCACAAGAGTATCAAGTATTTGTACGACCAGAAAGAATTAAATAGGATACAGCATCGTTGGATAGAGTTGCTTAAGGACTACAACTTGAAAATCAAATACCATCCGGGTAAGGCAAATGTAGTTGAATATGCTCTTAGTCGAAAGACAGTACTTGTGGCGGCAATGATGATACTAGAGGGGAAGTTGATAGAAGACTTTTGAGATTTGAATCTGTCGAACCAAATCGTTTGTGCCAATTATATTGTTTCCAAAGGGGAGAGTTATTTTGAGAGCTGAGATTGAAGATGCTCAATGGCAAGATGATCGAGTATAGAGAATTTAAGCCAGAATCGAACGAGGAGAAGCTCATGACTATGATTTGTTGCCTAGTGGATTGGTTCATTACCAAAAGAGAATTTGTGTTCCACATAAGGTAGAATTGAGGTAAAAGATGCTTGATGAGGCACACAAGAGCCGGTACACTCTTCACCCCAGTATGACCAAAATGTACCATAATATGAAATCAATGTATTGGTGGCCAGGTTGAAGAGTGATGTGATGAAGTATGTGGCATGGTGTCTTACTTGCTAGAGGGTAAAGATTGAGCACTAAAGACCGCTAGGTTTGCTGTAGAGTCCTGAGATTCTGGAATGGAAATGGGAAAGTGTGACTATGGACCTTGTTGTGGTGTTGCCCAGGATCAGGAAATATGATACAATCTGGGTGATTGTGGACCAGTTAACAAAGTCGGCGCACTTCATACCAATCAATTCTGGTTACTCTTCGGACAAATTGGCAGAGATTTATATTTGCAAGACTGTGAAGCTCGATGGCATACCATAGAATATCATTTTCGACCGAGATCCCCGATTCACTTTGAGATTTTGGAAGGCCTTGAATGAGGCTCTGGGTACTCAGCTGAGATTTACTACAACTTATCATCCTCAGACCAATGGAGAGTCAAAAAGGACTATTTACATGTTGGAGGATAGCTGTGAGCATGTGCTCTCGACTTTAAAGGGAATTGGGATTACTTTCTTCCACTTGCTGAGTTCGCCTACAACAATAACTATCATATGATCATCCAGATAGCTTTGTATGAAGCGTTGTATGGGAGAAAGTGACAATCTTCCTTGTGCTGGAACAAGTTATCTAAGAGGAAGCTTTATGGGTCGGAACTTGTTGATCAAACCTCAGTACAGATTCGAATCATATGAAAGAGGCTTGTTACAGCGCAGAGTCGACAGAAAAGCTACACTGATAAGAGGAGAAGGCCTTTAGAGTTTGAGGCTGGTGACCATGTATTTCTGAGGGTATCCCCAGTTACCAGTATCGGGAGAGCTATCAAGCGAAAGAAGTTGAGCCTGAGGTATATAGGTCCTTCTGAGATTCTTGTAAGAATTGGACCTATTGCTTGTGGAGTAGCCCTGCCCCCAAACTTGAACATACTCCATGATGTGTTTCACGTTTCCTAACTGAAGAAGTACCAACCAGATCCATCTCACATTGTTGGTATGATGAATTCAAGTTTCAAGACAACTTCACCTATGTAGTAGAGCTAGAGCAGATAATTGATAGGGAAGAATGACGGCTCAGATACCAAAGCATTCCGTATGTTAAGGTGATATAGAGGGGAATGACTTAGAGAGAAGCAACTTAGGAAGCGGAAGCTGATATGTGAAGACATTATCCGAAGTTTATGGCTCAAGTTGTGTGACAAATTTTGAGGATGAAATTTATTTTTTGGGGGGAGAATTGTAATGCCCCAAAAATGGGATTAAGGGTTAATGACTTCAAAAGTTAATGGAATTATTATTAATAAACACTTTTAAAGAATATGATGTGAATTACGATTCGAATGTGTTTTGATCAGTGCCTAAACCGTTTATTTAAGTTTAATTGTGTGGTAAAGCTTAAAATGAACCCTAAGGTAGGGGAGGGCGAATGAATGGTGATATGAATGATATAAATGTGCTTAGTGTTGGCTCAAGTGGAATTGCCATAATCAGGGGCAAAATGTGGAAAACGTAAAGTTATTGACCATTTGGTCAGTTACCAAAGAGCAAGTTCATTTGTAATTTGAAGATCAATGGTTGAGATTTAATGTCAAGAGGGTGGAATCTTGTACTTTTGAGTTTATGTGTGCCATGTGAGAAGTCATGAGATTTTGAAAAGTGGCAACATGTGCACCATGGGATCATGGTAAAAAATTCAACACATTTTCTCTTCCCTCTCATTTGTCAAGTCGGTTGTAAGCATAGGGAAGGGAAAAGCTGAACATCATCATCTCATCTTTTCTCTTTCAAGACTCCATTGTCGCCTAAAGCAAAGAGGAAAGAGAAATTGAAAGGTGAGCTTTTGGCTAGTTTGGTGTCATCTTTAGCATAAATATTCTTTATTAATCTTGATCATGGTGATGAGAGCTATATCTTCATGGTTTTAGATTTTTAAAAGGTGGTGTTTGAGTACTTGAAGAAATTTGGGAGTTGTGGAATCAAGCATCTACTTTTGGCGAGAGGAAGAGGTAAGAAAAAGCTCTTTATTGACAATTTCAATGAGATCATTAGTTAAGTTTAAGAAATTTGTGATTTTGCCCGGGTTTTGGTTTCATTTAGAAATGGACAATTTGGATAGTGTATTATGTTGGATTTGGTGTCTTATTGTGTCTGTGTTATGGGAGTTAGTTTGGAATTTTGGAAGGATAAGTGGTGTCATTGGTTAATGTGTGGAATGTGATGACCAAAACCAAAACTTGTTGTTAGAATGAGAATTTTGTTTTTTTGAAGTTTCTATTGGGTTCCTTGGGCAAAATTATGTGGGAAGTGATATTGGATAAGTATTTTGGGACCCTTGGAAGCATTTTGGTTAAGTTTGGAAAATTCTGTCAGTTGCTGCGTTTGGGCTTCTGATAAGCCTCACTCAAGCTTCTGATAAGCCTCACTCGAGTGCATCATGGTGCCACTTGAGTACAGCATCCTATTTTCCCTTTTTCCTTCAGTTTTCAACAGCACTTCCATGCCAGAAAGCAAAAGAGTACTTCCTCACTTGTGAGTGATATGGGTCATCACTTGAGTGTAAGAGCATTTTGCACTATGAGGCCGCGTATCGAGTTGTCACTCACATGCCATTTTTCAAGATTGTCTACTAGCACCCGCAAGTGCTGAGCCATCACTTGAGTACTAGAGCTAGTGCTCAAGTGTACTCTTCATTTTAGGGTTTTTGTTGTTCTCGGGTAGTCACTTCTTGTGCCTCACTCTGTAGGACTCGGGTAAGTTGCAAGTTATCACTCGAGTATGGGGTTCAGGACTTAAATGTTTTGATCACTTTCTACCTCTGTGGTTGCTCTTGGGCAAGCACTCGCATGAGTGAGCTTTCATGCTCGAGTACAAATCTCGTTATCACTCGAGTGAGGACTTCTTGAATCGAGTAAATGAGTCAAAAATCAGTGTCATACCTCCAAAAAATGGGTGTTTGGTATAGTTCTTTCCAACACTTTAGGTAGGTGTCTAAGCTTCTAACAGCCACCTATAGAGTTCAAATGATAACCAACCTTGAGTAGTTTGAAGATAAGAATTTGGAATAAAGAATAACCTATTGTCCTTGATTTTGGTTATATGGTTTGATATTTGCCCTACTCGTGAGCCATCTGTGCCGTAGCACGCTCGGAAAGAACAAGGTAGTGACTCTTTCTCTTATACTATATGTGATACATGGTATATTTGATTGATCATTGTTTGTGGGTTTATCACCTGTGGCCAATGGGTGTTGACGGTGGGAGGACCGTGCCTTCGGAGCAGTGGAATATAGGGGATGAGACTATATGAAAGTCAAAAGGCTATATGTGAAAGCCGAAAGGCTATTTGTGAAACCTTCACCCATGGATTATCGGTGTTAATGGTGGGAGGACCATGCCTTCGGGGTGGTTGAATACGGGGCATGAGACTATATGATTATGTGCATATGTGGCAGCATGCATGCTGTGTTTTATACTAAGATGCTGTTTGATGATATCATTGTATACTTTATGATTATGTATGGTATGAGTGATTTTTTACTACCTGGATTCTTTTGAATCTCATTCTTTCCATTAACTAATCTTCAGACAGGGCAAGTGGCTCCAAGGGGAAGGAGACGACTAAGGGCGGATAGGACTCCTTCCGGAGATTTATAGTTTGGTTGTTGGTTAACAGTTCTGGTATTGGGATTACTGTATATATTTGGGATGTAAATAGTGAAATGGTTTTGTGTAATCCCATAAGTAGCAAATTGTAAACCCTTAGTATTTACATGAAACCTGGGGGTTGCCAAGATTTTTGTTGTACACTCTAGTATATTAATGTGATTTAACTACGTAAGGTAATATATTCGAAGTGTAAAATTTGAGCCAAGGTAAGGCAGAAAATTTTGAAAGAATTTGTGAAAAAGCCTACTGTAAGAAATGGATAGTAAATGAGTTTGATTATTATTAGTCTCTATTTCATTTTAATTACGCATTTCAAATCATAAATTACTGTTTATAAGGCAGGGTGTTACAACATGGATCAAGTCATAAGCTTGTCTCATGTATAATCACGTCACTATGCCCTCTGACCTGAGATAATTATGGATTCCTATACGAGAGTCGCTCAGCTTTGACCTAGGAAAAAGTCACTTTTGACTCGGTGATGATAAAGGCTATATTCGGGCTTGGTGGTTTTCATATAGAGGAATATGAATGGTCAAGATGGAATTCATCCCTTATATCAGTAGAGAGATATTACTAGGCCGTTTGGTGAGTAAGTTTGAGAAATGTATGGCCATACTATGATGGAAAGGGGTTTCCATTTCTATAGTCAGACTACTCAGGTATCGAAAAAGTAAAGGTCAGGAAGAGGAGGAAGACATTCTCCATGCCTCATCCATGACTAAAATATCGTGTGACAAAAGGGACGTGATATGGTTGTATGATAGGTTGCTTTGGTTTATCGATCCTGACATGAATTAGGTAGTTGTAATGTCTTGCTAAAGGCCGCTTATGACTCATGGGTTAAATAGTCATTGGCCCACTGCCAACTTCGTATGGGCCTACTGGGTCACACACAAAAATAGCCTAATACAAGCTATAATGTCCAGATTCATTGTATCTAAGATATTTCTAAATTTAATTAATGTAATGGTTAATCTAGGGTGGACAAATATATATATATATATTCAAAAAGAAAATTATAATATTATATATACATATATGTATTTTTGAAATACTTACATATATATATATATATATATCATATGATAATTTATTATATTGTGTTACTTTTAAAATTAATTTTAACTGATAAATTAAATTTAATAACTATCATTATAAAGATATAATAAGTCTGATTTAATTTATAAAAATAAATTAAATCTATTTTCATTAGCTCTGTATTCAGATTAAATAAATAGGTTAAATTAAAACTGTTGGATAGATTTAATTAAACAATATTTATTTAATTTGCTTATCAAAAGATAATTAAGTGTTAATTGATATGATATGTATTTTGAAATTAAGATTAATTTTGGAAATCCAATATCCATCATAAAATAGAAAGCCCTGACTAGTTATTTAAAGGGTGAGCTAAGGTTTTCCACAGGTAATGAAAAAGCAAGATAGTGAGATGTGAGAAAAGAATACTCTAGAGAGAGACATTAGTGGCGGTAGTACTCTATTCGTGTCAGATTCCTATTCGTGTAGATACTAGTAGAGGGAGCTGATATGAGCTGTTAGCTCTTTGAGATCGAAAAGAAAGACTAAATATATAAGAAATGTACGTTTTCTACTATTCGATTTAAATGCCTTTAACAGATCCGCAATCCGGATTGGACAAATTTTTGAATTTTAATTTTCCACTATGCCTGCCAATCCTAACATGCGACCCGTGTGGTCTATAGAGAATGCAACCCGTATCTTCGTAGATGCATTTTTTGGATATATGAGATTGAGACTTCAGAGAAGCAAAACCATGAGGGTGGGGGCTACGGCTAGCCACCAAAGTGAACAATATCTATGTGGTGAGTAGTTAAAGTGGCAAGTATGGTCTGTAATGAAATGAGAAAGAAAGGATTGGGATATGTCCTAGTGAAGCAGGATGGAATGGTGGTTTGTGCATCTCAACAGTTGAAACTTCACGAGATGAATTACCCCACTCATGAATTAGAGCTGGCATTGAAAATATGACAACACTATTTCGTATGGTGCAATTGTGAAATTGTACCGTGATCACAGGAATTTTGAATATTTGAAAAATCCAAAAAGTTGAATAACAGACAACGTAGATGAATAAAAAAAGCAGTGGCACAATTATTGTTGCTAATGCTTTGAATTGGAAAGTGGTACAATTGATTGTCAAAGTGATATAGGAACAGAAACTGATAGAAGGGTCTAGAAATCTAAACTGATTAAGTTAAATAGTACTTGCAAGCTACAGTGCTAGTCAAGAGGAAAATAGTTTAATAGCTTAGATCGAAGAAGGTCAAACGCAGGATAGACAAGTAAAGTCTATAAGACTATAATTGAAGGAGAAAACCTCCAGAATTGAGGTGTTCTCTAGAATTTAAGGTGTCAGAATGGTATAGAAGTAAAGAAATGAAACGCTCGCTACAATGGTCTAATTAAAGTATTATTAAGAATTAAACTGGTAGCAAATTTTGAGGACGGAATTTATTGAATAGGGGGAGAATTGTAATACCCTGAATTTTGGTATTAGAAGCTAGAGAATAAGATGAATAAAGTATACTACTAAGTCTAGTTTAGTAAGAATCCCAAACAGCACTTAGAATAAAGCATTAGTGGAAAAATCACTTTTAAGACCAGGTAAAAACGACATTTTAAACCAGTTTTGGATGCGGTCTTGATACAGCCGGTCTAAAGAGTCTGCTACCATACCTTTTAGACCGGTTAAAAAACAGGTCTAAAAAATAAGTTATTGAAGTAAACATAAAGACATTTTATACCTATTATTGAAGTAATAGGTTTTAATGTCATTCTTTTTAGACCGGTTATTTAAATAACCGGCCTAAAAGAATGATTTTTTAGACTGGTTTCATAGACAACCAGTCTAAAATGTCTTTTTTAAGACCAGTTATTTAAATAACAGGTCTAAAAAGTTTCCATTTTTTTAAATTTATTCCTTTTGAAACATTTTACCCAGCAAGCAATTTCCCCTGTTAAAACATTTTAGCCAGCAAGCAGTCATTTCAACGACATCCAAATAAATTCTTCTCTTACACATTATAACAAACACCTTATGTAGAAGCATTTTCATCAAGCATTACTGGATGGTGTAATACTTACATCATACTTCCTATACCCTACATTCCATAGAAGTAACAATAATAAATCATTCTTCCTACACCCTAAATAAATTATTCTATTACACATTCCCATTTCCTCAAGCATTTTTAAACATAATTTCAAATGGAGTAACTTACATCATTCTTCCTACATACGACCCATATTCGACAGAAGCAACAACAATAAATTATTGAAAAATTATTGAAAATCAACACATTATCACACACAATTAGAAAATTAAGGTATGCTGCTACACATTTTTATTCCCCTAATTTAATATTACATTTTGACAAAAGAAATCAAAACTTTAGCTAATAATATAATCAAAATACTTTAATTGATGATAAAGGAATCTACCGAGAAAGAATATGAACAACAGACAGTAATCCATCACCAATGATCACTAGTGGCTCCAGAGCATCTACACTAAGACACCTCATATCCCTCATTTTCCTGTGACGACAATAAAAATAGTAGTTTTATATATAAAAAACAATATACATAATTTAAATATAATTCATGATAATTACTTAATCTAGTTAACCTTCAAAGTAGTTTTATAAAGGGATATCCTCCCATATTCCTTCATGATGATCGATTCTTATGCCATGTTCATTATCTGCTTCATCTTCTTCATTTAATTCTTGTAGACCCCTAGAAAAAGGAGTCTCAAGAAGATCATTCATTGAAGGACTTTCCTGATAAATATCAACAATCCTTTTTCCTTGGAGAGCTACAAACCATATTTTATTTGCCTGATCGGTAATATAGAATACTTGTCTCGCCTGATTTGCCATAATAAAAGGTTTATCTCTAAAACTTATACTATTCAAATCACCCAATGTAAATCCTAACTGATCGATCATCACACCATAGTTGACATCAACCCACTGGCATTTGAAAATAGAGAATTTAATTTTAACATAATCAACCACCCAACTCTCTTCAATAACCCCATAATAAGGTATGGCTGCCAATCTAGGGTTCTTGTCTTTCAAACTAGAAAAGAGCATAGATTCAGCTACTAACATAACACCACTAGTTTGGATGGTGCTCCTATTGTTAGATCCCAAGTTTTGATGATAACAAAAGGTAATTGTATGCAAAGTATGGTTTTACAAGTCTAAAGAATGATTACAAAGTTACCAAATGTGTAATATCCTGGATTGTGACCAAGGATTAGTAACTTCAAAGTGATGTAATTAATCTTAATTGAGCACTTTTGAAGTAGATAATTGTGCATTGTGATAATCAGGGGCAAAACGGTAAATTTACCAACCGACTGATTAGATATCATTGAGGAAACCCCTTGGTAATCAAGATCAATGGCTAAGATTGAAAGACCAAAGGGTGGAATCTTGTGTATGTGAAACTATGTGAAATCATGGTAGGGAGAAGGAGATGGTGCCAAGTGTCAAATTATAGATCATAGATGAAGTCAAAACTTTCAAACTCTACCTCTCTCTCCCTTTCAAGTCGGCTGTATGTGTGTGTGAGCAATTAAACAATGAATCATCATCTTCAATATCTCATTTCTTTCTCATCTCTCTCCATTCTCTCCATTTTCGCTGAAGTTAAGCAAGAAAGAGAAAGAAAGGGTTGGAATTTTAGGTGAGTATTTAACTCTAAATGCTCACTTCACCTTCATTGATTTTGTTCAAATGGTTAAGAGCTCCCTTGCTATGTTTTCAGATTTGTGAAAAGTGGTGTTTGATTGTTGGACAAATCTGAAAGTTGGTGGAATCAAGGTGTTGATTTCAGCAAGTTTAAGAGGTAGGTTTATGATGAACTTTGGTATATATGTTATGATGTTTGCTTAATCAATGAGAATTCTGGAAATTTAACCTAATTATGATGTTAAGTGAAGGGTAGGTTTTGATTAGAGTATCACTGTTCATTTGGTCAGTTTTGACACTTGGGAGTGATTAGAATTTGATTTGAAGTTGAATAAGGGAAATTTGCTAGAATGAAGTTTTGAGTGGTTTTATGATCAAGAGTGAGACATGTAGTAGTTGTTGAGCAATATGTCAATGGGAGTTGAATTTGGTCATTTTGATGGTTCCAATGTGTTCCTTAAGCCAAATTGTGTGAAAATAGTATGTGATTTGAAATTAGGGACCATTGGAAACCAATTGGCAAAATCTGGAAAATCTGTCCAATGTAAGCCTGTTTTGGGCAGTCAGATGGTGTGGACGTTTTGACTGGGCAAATGATGTTGGAAAATTATGAAACTTTCCAGTCTTAAAGTTCACATCTCAAGCTTCAAAATGGAGATAAATTTTGTGTCATTTTGATTTTTGAGCTGGGAGTTTGAACTGTCCAAAGTTTGGCATCAAAGCTGGACCCTGTTTTGGTACAATGTTAGGTTTTTGGTAAATCTGGACTTTTGTGGTGATTTCTAGTTATGGCCAATATTTTTCCTTGAAAGAGGACTTAAATAGCTTTCATTTGGCTTTGGAATCACCCCATTTCGATTTTTCCTGAATTAGTTATGATTTTTGGAAGTTCAGCCAGAAACTGGATTTTCTTGGGCCGCGGCCCAAGGATGTTGGGCCGCAGCCCAAATGTTTCTGTGCGTCTCTGGACAGCTTTGGGCCGCGACCCAAGGATTCTGGGCCGCAGCCCAAATGTTTCTGAGCATGTCTGGACAGTTTTGGGCCACAGCCCATGTATTTTGGGCCGCGGCCCACCCCCAAAATTATGTGTTTTGCACTTTTGAAAGGTGGTTTTGGGTATAGTCTTTCCCAACCCTTTAGGCATATGTTTAGGCCTAAAATAGCCACCTAAAGAGTCTAAATGAGAACCAACATAAAGTATTATGAAATTAGGAAACTTGGAAAAGAGATTGATTTATTGTCCCTACTTTGGTTTATAGGATTCGACATTTGCCGTCCTCGTGAGCCCACTGAGCCTGCAAACGTCAGGAAGGAACGAGGTAGTGACTTTCCTTTTGTACCATATATGATGCATTGTATGTGTGTTATATCGTTGATTTGTAATGAATTCGTATGCTGCGACATCTGTGGATTTGTGTTAGCACTGTCATTCCAATAGTCCCTGAGTAGCTAACAACGGTTCGGGTTAGGGCGGTGTGCCTTCTCGGCGGAGAAAGGGGATGAGGATGAGGTGTGATATATGTGATTATGTGAGCCGAAAGGCTATTTGTGGAGGCCGACGGGCCATTTGTGAAAGCCGAATAGCTGTATGGGTTATAAGGCTATATGTATGCACTGCCACGCCAATAGTCCCTGAGTAGCTAACAACGGTTCGGGTTAGGCGGTGTGCCTTCCCGACGGAGAAAGGGGATGAGGGTGGAGTGTGATTTGTGGTGCTGTTGCTGTATGATGATTTGCTTACATGCTGTGTGCTTATGTGTGGTATAAATGTTTTGTTACTACTGGAATTCTCTTGAATCTCATTCTTTCCTTTAACTAACCTTTCAGACAGGGCGAGTGGCTCTAAGGAGAAGCGTACGACCCGGAGCGGTTAGAATCCTGTAGGGACATTTATTTTGGTTATGTTGGTTAAACCTGTTGGACAGGGTGTCTGTATGTTATGCTGGTTGTAAAGAATAGTTGAACGTAGTTGTGTAGTCCCCTATATGGAGGTTGTAAACACTTTTTGTGTATGAATGGAACCCGAGGGTTGCCGGGATTGCTATTAGATATTCTGATATGAATGAATGTGAATTAACTGCACAGGTGATTATATTCGATAATTGAACTTGAGATCGGAATAGGAAAGAAGTTTTGAAAATTTTATAAAGTCCCTACTTCACAGGGAGTTCTAAATGAGTTTTGAACTATTCGACGGTCTCTAAACCAATTTAATTACGTAATATCGAATTATAATTACGCTATTTAAGGCAGGGGGTTACAAAATGCATATGGCAAAGTTTTGTAATGTCTGCTGTCAGATTTAACTGATACACTCGAGCAACAGAGCTAGCACTCGAGCATGAAGCTCTTTTGGTCGAGAAGATGTGAGTGTTGGACAGAAAGTGTTTGCCCAAGAGCAAATTACTGTCAATCTTACTGATGCACTCAATACTAGAGATAGCACTCGAGCATCAGGCTCTTTCTCACTCGAGCACATGCAAGTGTTGGACAAGAAGTGTTTGGCCGAGAGCAATTACTATCAATCTTACTGATGCACTCGAGCATGACGCTGGTTTGCACTCGAGTACTAGCGATTGAGGGACTGCAAGTGTTTGGCCAAGAGTCATGAAGAACAGAGAAGCACTAGTATGCCCGAGTGATACATTAGCACTCACGAGTAAGAAATCTAACTCTCTCAATTTTGATGAAGTGCTAATGACAAGAGTGTATTACGGGAGAATATTTTTCTCACTCGAGTAGGATTATGTATGCTCGATTGATGGCCCACATCACCTGCGAGTGCAAAATCACACTCTTGCTAAAATGGTATGTGAGTGTTGTCCAGAGACACAAATCTTAGTGTAAATTACAAGGACACTCAAGCAGGAGGAGTAGTGCTCGAGTGAGGACCCACATCACTCGCAAGTGAGAAAATGTACTCTCTCAAATCATGTGGAAGTGTAAGTGTAAAACTGAAGCAAAAGGAGAAAATATGTTTGTTCACTCGAGTGAGCCCCTCAGTGCTCGAGTGATACTTTGCCAGAAGACAAAATGCACCAATCTTATAGCGTTCAATCTGAATATGGTTTAATGATATTTATTTAGCTTATTGTCACTTATTATTATTATTATTATTTAACATCATTTTGAATGTATTATAAGTGTGATACAGGAGTTTGAACGTTTGAAATAAACAGACGCAGAGGAAGTCAAACAACGGCAGACAGCATCATTATGACCATCCAAGCACGTACCTACCGCGTTCAAATATTTCAAACGTACGCATGCCATTCCACAGTAACATGCCCCACTCCACAATGATCATTATTCAAACGGGCAAAATCGAACATCTATAAATACAGAGCTCCAGAGATCATCAACAACAACGAAGCACAAGAATTCACATAAGCAAATTCACGAGTCTCTGTTATTCATATTTTCTCTGTATTCATATCGTTCTTCAGTGTTTATCATACTTGCTCTGTAAGAGAGTCTATATACACTTCAAATTCTATTTCATTTGATCTCAGGGTATTGACACCTTGAGAGGGTAGATATCCTTACGAGAGAAGTAGCTGAGAGAATTCCTAGTAAAACTTTCCACTCAAAAGACTTACAAGATACAAGCAGTAGAGAACGTTGCTGCTCCTAAGACTTACAGTGGTGTAAGCAGGAGAGAACGTTGCTGGTCATAAGACTTGTATATGTAAGCAAGTGAGAAAGGTCATAGGTTGTTCTTTTGCATGTAAGACTTGTCATAAGGGGGAGAGAAATTTCTTAGTGTTAGAATATTTCTGCTCGTAGTCCATTCGAGGATGATTTGTGTTTTGTGGCATTCTGAGAGCCCATTGAATCTTGGAAGTATAGTGAAAACTTAGCAAGTCTTGATCTCTGAAGACTGGACGTAGACCTGGTTTTTAGGCCGAACTAGTATAAATCTCTGTATACTAATCCTCTCAACTCTACTCTATTTACAACTACTATCATATCACCGTATCAAATGAAAAATTTATCACATCACCCAATTCACCCCACTCTTGGGTGAAGCTTCCCTCCTTCATTTGGTATTAGAGCGAGGTCTTCTCCGAAGAGCCTAATAGCTTGAGAAGGATCTAATAAATGTCAACAATGGGTGAAAACATTCTTCCAGACAGAGCTTCAATCACTAGACCTCCTGGTTTTGCTGGAGAACATTTTTCATTCTGGAAAGCTAAGTTAAGAGTGTTCGTGATGGCTAACAAGTACGGTTTATGGAATGTAATACAAGATGGTGACTATGTTCCAATGAAGAAAATCAAAGATAGAGTCATTAAGAAAAGCCCAGAGGAGTTTGACGAAGATGATAAAAGGTTAGTAACGTTAAATAGTAAAGCTATTTTAATGATACAGAGTGCTCTCAGTCAAAAGGAATATTTTCGAATCTACACTCTACCAACAGCCAAAGATATATGGGATGCTCTTGAAATTGCTCACGAAGGTACATCTGGAATCAAAGAAAATAGAGTCAATACTCTAATTACAGAGTATAATCTATTTCGTTAGAAACCTGGAGAAGGAATATCAGAATTCGAACTTAGGTACACTTATCTTGTTAATCAACTATCTGCACTTGGAAAATCTTTTAACCAAAATTCCCAGGTAAGAAAGATTCTTAATATTCTTACAAAAGAATGGGAAGCGAAGGTGACAGCTATCGAAGAAGCTAAAGGAGAGTCAATGAGATCCATAGCTGCTCTCTTTAGTAGTCTTTCTGAGTATGAAGGAAAGTTGAGATTCAAGAAGGAACTAGAAGAGTTCGATGATAAAAAGAAAAAAGGAGTTGCACTTAAGGCTATCAAGGAAGAAGAATCTTCTAAAAATGAAGATGTTCCTAATGATGATGATATGGGAATGATCGTGAGAAAATTCAAGAAGTTTTATAGAAGAGGTCAAAAGAACTTTAAGAATTATCAAGGTGGACCAAGCAAGAAAGAAAACAAAGAGCAACAGATAGTATGCTATGAATGTGGGAAGCCTGGACACATCAAATCTGAATGCTTCAGAAACAAAGACAAAAAGAAGCAGAAAAAGAAATCATACATATCATCTATCTGGGGTGATAGTTCATCAGATGAAGAAAGCGACAATGACAAAGTAGCAAATCTATGCTTGGTAGCCAAAGAAGAAGAATCAGATTCTGAGGTAAGTGATTCCGAACCTACTTATGATGAGTTATTATCTGAATATAATGCATTCCATAGAGAATTCATCAAGGTAGCTAAAGAAATGGTTAGTTATAAGAAGAAAGTAAAGGAATTAGAAAATACTATTATATCATCGTGTGAAGTATGTGAGGAGAAAGAAAAGAAAATAAGAGATTTAACAAAAACTGTGGAAAAATTTACTAAAGGAAGTGAAACTCTTAAAGTTATTCTAAATTCTCAGAAAGTTTCCTTTGATAAATCTGGAATTGGATATAGGTTCGATCATGATAAGAATAGAGGAAATAAGAAGAATAGCAGTAGAACTTATCTTAAATATTTCAAGAATTCTGTGCATACATCAAATCTGTTCGTATCATGTAGCTATTGTAATAGGAAAGGACATTATACTTCATCATGTTATTTTAAGAAAGGACAAGTTATTGGCACGTATAAATGGGTTCCGAAAGAGACACATGTATTACATACTAACCACAAAGGGCCTAAGAAAGTGTGGGTACCTAAAACATGATCACCTTACTCTAGGTATGTCTCAAAGTATCACGAGCAAACAAGTGGTATATTGACAATGGATGTTCTAGACACATGACTGGTGACAAAAATAAGTTCACCAAGTTGGAAACTAGAGAAGGAGGAAAGGTAACATTTGGAGGTAATCAATCTGGACGTATTGCTGGAATTGGTGAAGTGGGAAAATCCAATGGTCTTCAAATAACGAGGTATACTATGTTGATGGATTATACCACAACCTCTTGAGTGTAAGTCAAAGCACTGACAAAGATAACTGGGTGATCTTTGATTCAAAAGAATGCTTGATAGTAAACAAGAAAGATCTGTCGCTTAACAAAGAATCTATCAAGGCAAAGATCTGAGCTCAAAGGGATGGTAACTGTTATACTATTGATTTAAATTCAAATTCTTATGAAAATTGTTTTCTTAGCAGATCAGAGGAAAGTTGGTTATGGCATAAGCGTCTGGCTCATGTTAATATGAATCAACTTGATAAACTGATTAGAAAAGTTTTAGTTGTTGGTATTCCTAAACTAAAATTTGAAGATAACATGATTTGTGAAGCATGTCAAAAAGGCAAACAAACTAAATCTTCATTCAAAACAAAGTATGAGATTTCTACTTCCAAACCTTTACAATTACTTCATATGGATTTGGTAGGTCCGGTAAGAGCAAAAAGTTTTAGAGGAAATCTATATACTTTAGTAATTGTCGATGATTTTACAAGATTTACATGGACTATATTTATTGCTTCAAAAGATGAAACATTTGTCAAATTTATTACGTTTGCTAAAAAAGTCCAAAATGAGAAAGGTATTTCTATTGTTTCTATTAGGACAGACCATGGAGGAGAATTTGATAATAAACTCTTTGAAGACTACTGCAACAACGAAGGAATAGATCACAACTTCTCTGCACCTAGAACACCCCAGCAAAATGGAGTAGTAGAAAGGAAGAACAGAGTCCTCACAGAAATGGTGAGAGCAATACTTAATGAAAAAGAAATGTCACAAGTGTTCTGGGCAGATGCAATGAGTATTGCATGCTACATTTCAAATCGAGCATATATTCACAAGTCACTTGGAAAGACACCATATGAACTATACAAAGGAAGAAAGCCAAATGTTGCTCATCTACACATCTTCAGATGCAAGTGCTTCATTCACAACAATGGTAAAGAAAACTTGGGTAAATTTGATTCAAAGATTGACGAAGGTTTATTTCTAGGATATTCTAATAGAAGTAAAGCTTATAGAGTTTTTAATAAAAGAACATGCACAGTTGAAGAATCTATTTATGTTGTGTTTGATGAACTTGACTCTCAGACAAAACATGTTGATGAAGAAGAAATGGATTTGATAAAGAAAAACAAAACTATTTCAAAACAGAATGATTTTGAAACAAATGATTTTCAAAATATAGAAGATGTCGATGATCATGCTCAACCAAAAGCATGGAGACATATTAAAGATCATCCAGTTGATCAAGTAATTGGAGATATTCACAAAGGTGTCAAAACCAGAAATTGAATTCTCAATGAGGTAACTTTCTCTTCTTTTATTTTTGAAATTGAACCTTCTAATATGGAAGAAGCTTTATCTGACAATGATTGGGTAATTGCTATGCAAGAAGAATTAAACCAATTCCAAAGAAATCAAGTTTGGGATTTGGTTCCTCGACCTAAAGATCATACGGTTATAGGCACCAAATAGGTTTTCAAAAACAAACTTGCTGAATTAGCAATCATTGTGAGAAACAAAGCAAGATTAGTGGCCAAAGGCTATAATCAAGAAGAAGGTATTGATTATGAGGAAACCTATGCTCCAGTGGCAAGATTGGAAGCAATACGAGTACTCTTAGCCTTTGCTTGCATTAAAGGTTTTAAAATTTATCAAATGGATGTGAAAAGTGCTTTTCTAAATGGTTATATTATGGAGGAAGTATATGTAGAACAACCTCCTGGTTTTGAAGATGAAACAAAGCCTGATCATGTTTTCAAACTTAAGAAAGCTTTATATGGTTTGAAACAAGCACCTAAAGTTTGGTATGAAATACTAAACAAGTTTCTTCTTGATCAAAATTTTTTCAGAGGAAAAGTAGATACAACTCTTTTCATCAAACATAACAAAGATGATATTCTAATTGTTTAAATTTATGTTGATGATATAATTTTCGGTGCTACTAACGAATCTATGTGTCAAGAATTTTCTAAGATTATGCAGGAAGAGTTTGAGATGTCCATGATGGGAGAATTAAACTTCTTCCTTGGACTTCAAATCAAGCAAAAGAAGAATGGTATATTTATGTCTCAAACAAAGTATTTTAAAGAGTTGTTGAAGAGTATGGATTAGATAATGCTAATGGAGCTGATACTCCAATGAGTTCTACAACGTTGTTGGATACTGATGTAAAAGGTCCTAGTTTCAACATCACTAAATATAGAGGAATGATTGGTTCATTACTCTATCTTACAACAAGCAGGCCAGATATTTAGTTTAGTATTGGAATGTGTGCGAGGTATCAATATGCTCCTAAGGTATCACATACAGAGACAGTGAAAAGAATCTTCAAATATCTAGGAGACACTTCAAAACTTGGCTTATGGTATCCAAAAAGAAGAAAGGAATATTTAGTGGCATATTCAGATTCAGATCATGGAGGATATAAAACTAACAGGAAAAGTACTAGTGGTCAATGTCAATTCCTTAGAGGCTCACTGGTATCATGGTTCAGCAAGAAGTAGAACACAGTTTCATTATCCTCAACTGAAGCTGAATATATAGCTGTAGCAAGTTGTTGCTCTCAAGTATTATGGTTGAAACAACAACTTCAAGATTTGGGGATATACTTAAATGAGATTCCAATTTACTGTGACAACACTAGCACCATAAGCTTAGCCAAGAATCCTGTGCAACATTCAACGACCAAACACATAGACATCCGACATCATTTCATTCAAGATCACGTGCAAAAGAAGGATGTCAAAGTAGAATTCATACCAACACACCTTCAACTTGCTGACATATTCACAAAGCCAATAGCTAAAGATTAATTCCTATATATTCGGAGAGAATTGGGAATGGTTAATCCCAATGAATTGTAAGTTTTTCTTGTTAATTATTTTACTTAAATGAGTTTTTGATGATAACCATACTGACTTTGGCATATGAGTATTAGAAGTTGTTTTTGCAGGCCTGCCACTCTAGCACAGGAAGTGTTACTCGAGTGACACGCTCATACTCACTCGAGTCAGTCAACACTGCTCGAGCATAGAACTATTGAATATACTCTATTTCTAAGCATGTAAAATAGGGGTTAACAGAGGAGATAAAAATACCAAGAGACTATTTGAAGTGCAACAGTTATAATTATTCTCACTTGGGTAAGAGAGATCCTCACTCGAGCATGGTATGAACATGCTTGAAGTGAAGTAAGAGCACTTAAGCAGAAAGGAAGGAATTCTTACATTTGCTTATTCAAAGCATGGTTATTCAAATGATTTTGGAGGATATGAGAACAAAGATGAAAAATATAGCAAGAAATACTTAAACCAGGTATGCTTTTACATGTTTTATCAAAATTATTTGAATGTCACTAGAGCATAGTATGAATAACACTCGAGCACTAGGGTTATTGCTCGAGTGTTGCAACTTATATCAGTTACGCGATAGCTCAGACAGTCACACTTCCTACTCTCACTCGAAGCGTTGCGTCACTCGAAGGTCCTCTCTCTTCACCTCCAACCGTTACCCATCGATCAAACATCTCATTTTACTTCAAATCACCATTACAACTCTTCAATCTTCTTTATAAGGTGAGATTTAACCTCAGAGTCTCTCATTCCGTGCCTAAACTCTCTGAAATATTCTCACTCAATCTTCAGTAAATCTGTGATTCTTGTTCTTTTTATGGCTAGAACTAAGATTCCTGTTATCACACAAAGATCTCATTCACCCTCTCCCACTCATTCTGCTGCTAGTTCTTCAGGAACTCTGGTACCAATACCTTCATCTCCTATAATGTCTTCTTCACCAACACCTCCTCCTAAACCTAAAACCAAAAAGAGAACTCTAGCCAAGAAATCTCATCCTAAGCCTCAAATAGCTAAGAAGGATCAAACTCCGTAAAAGAAACCAAAGGGTGTGGTTTCAAAGAACCAATGATTACTCGGTCTCAATCCAAAGAGTTCAAAGGAAGAGGAAAGAAGAAGGACACTGAGCAATCACAACAATCCTCTTCTTCCTTTGATGACACATTCAATATGCAACTCCAGGAAGCAATGGAGAGGTCAAAACTTGATAAGTTGTTGGCAAAATTGCCTCTCAAGCCGGTGTCTAAAGTTCTCACCATGTTGGTCAGTCCAGTGTAACTACTTCAGGGGTACCTTCTACATCACAGGCTCCAGAGGAAGAACAAGTCACAAGTCCTCCTGAAGGTTTCAATGTTAAGGAACTGAAGCCACTACAATAGAAGGTATACGATACTGAGTTTGAACATAGACATTTATGTCCTATAGTTTATGTGAACTTAGATTATCTGAAAAAGAATTGTCATTTGGATTTATACCCTTATCTTAGATTCTATGCTCCCTGGTTGAATATTCACATTCCTTATTCACCCTCTATTGTGAAAACCTTTTATTACGACATGAAATCCCATAACATTAAATCTAGGGCTGGAGAATTGATTGACGAAGCAGTATCTACCACTGTTAGAAGTCAATTCATTATGATATCTGCTAAGATCATTAATGATTTACTTGGGTATGTTGCACCACCTCCAGATCCACCCACTCTTTCAGCCAATGAAGCCTTCCAGTTTTTAAGACCAAATGACCCGATAGGCCCTCTTAATTTTAAGCCTATTGACAAGCCTGATTCTCATCGAGCCCTTCACTACATATACTTTCGTAGCATGGTTAACAAGTCCAAAAACTATACCCATTTTGCTCAGAGAGATTATTATCTGCTAGCCTCTTTCCTAGCCCAACAACAAAGAAATGTGGGGGAGATTATTTTTAGTAAGATGAGAAGATTTTGATTTTCTTTATCAAAATCCACGACTATACCATATCCTCAACTTGTGTCCCTCATCCTCATAAAAAACAAAATATGGTACTTGGAAGGAACTGAGAAGGTAATCATTCCAAGGTTTAGTAAGACTCAATTGACTCATATGAGTATCAATCTTCCAGTGAGTTGAACCAGGGCTACATCTCAGAGAGAAGCCACTCCATCAAGGGGTGATGAGGCTCAGTCATCTGCTCAAGGTCAAGTTCCCCCTCCATCTTTCCTGAATGCATCACTTTCCACTCATATGACTGAAGTGATCAATCAAGCTGTGTCTGGTTTGAAGAAGGAATTGATGACTGAGTATGAGAAGTTGATGGACAAAATAGAGTTACAAGTCTTAAAGTTGGTAGACAAGGCTAATACCAACTTTGACTTGATGTTCAAGACTTAAGATGATATGTCAAGAAGAATCACTGATATGGAGATCTTCTTACGTTCTCACTTTCCAGCTACATCTTCTAAGGTGCCACCTGAGACCACTCCTGCCTCGACTTCACCTCTTCATCCACAGACGCATGTTCTCTTCACCGATCTGGATTCTAATGTTGATATAACTTATGATCGGTCGCCTTTACCACCACCCTCAGCCTCTGTTCCTCAGCCATATCTCCACCTTTTGAGCCCATGCCAGTAGACCCTTCCACTGCCATGGTGCCCTTTGTCCCATCATCCGATCTCACTTTTACTCAGCCCCCTTCTGATGTTTACAAAACAAGGGAGAAGGATGTGTGATGGTTTTCTGAGCTTTCATGGAGCATTTTCGGTGTTTGGGTAGTTTTTGTGTATTGGGGTAGGATTATAATGATTACTATTATTTTTGGGTTTATTTCTGTTTCTGCTGACATGGTTGTATATGAGCTTTATGGGTAGATGATGATTCAAACTTAATATTATACTTTTTCAGTTTACTAATGGTTATTTTCAAGTTTATTAAGTTTTCTATTCAGTTTATATTGTTTCTGAGATACTATGACTTATCTTGGTTGTTAAGTGTTCAGTGGAAGTATTGCAGGAAACATGTGTAGATAAGTGCAAAAATCTGAACTTGAATTTAAACTTTGGTGAAGATATGCATTTGGAAACATTGATGTTGGTTTTTAAAAATTTTCACTCTAATCAATATTTTTTTTCTTTTCTTAAAACTCATCACAAAGGTTTTGTCATCATCAAAAAGGGGGAGAATGTTAGATCCCAAGTTTTGATGATAACAAAAGGTAATTGTATGCAAAGTATGGTTTTACAAGTCTAAAGAATTATTACAAAGTTACCAAATGCATATGGCAAAGTTTTGTAATGTCTGCTGTCATATTTAACTGATGCACTCGAGCAAGAGAGCTAGCACTCGAGCATGAAGCTCTTTTGCTCGAGCAGATGCGAGTGTTGGACAGAAAGTGTTTGCCCAAGAGCAAATTACTGTCAATCTTACTGATGCACTCAAGCACTGGAGATAGCACTCGAGCATCAGGCTCTTTCTCCCTCGAGCACATGCAAGTGTTGGATGAGAAGTGTTTGGCCAAGAGCAATTACTATCAATGTTACTGATGCACTCGAGCATTATAACCAACACTCGAGCATGAAGCTGGTTTGTACAAGAGCACTAGCAAGTGAGGGACTGGAAGTGTTTGGCCGAGAATCATGAAGAATAGAGAAGTACTAGTATGCCCGAGTGAGAGTTCATATGCCCGAGTGATACATCAGCACTCGCGAGTGAGAAATCTAACTCTCTCAATTTTGATGCAAGTGCTGATGACAAGAGTATATTAGAGGAGAATATTCTTCTCACTCGAGTAGGATTATATATGCTCGAGTGAGGACCCACATCACCTGCGAGTGCAAAATCACACTCTTTCTAAAATGGTTTGCGAGTGTTGTCCAGAGACACAACTCTTAGTGTAAATTACAAGGACACTCAAGCAGGAGGAGTAGTGCTCGAGTGAGGACCCACATCACTCACAAGTGAGAAAATGCACTCTCTCAAATCATGTGGAAGTGCAAGTGTAAAACTGAAGCAAAAGGAGAAAATATGTTTGTTCACTCGAGTGAGCCCCCTCAGTGCTCGAGTGATACTCTGCCAAAAGACAAAATGCACCAGGCTTATAGCGTTCAATTCGAATATGGTTTAATGATATTTATTTAGCTTATTATCACTTATTATTATTATTTAACATCATTTTGAATGTATTATAAGTGTGATACAGGAGTTTGAACGTTTAAAATAAACAAACGCAGAGGAAGTCAAACAACGGCAGACAGCATCATTACGACCATCCAAGCACTTACCTACCGGTTCAAAGATTTCAAACGTACGCATACCGTTCCACAGTAGCATGCCCCACTCCACAATGATCATTATTCAAACGGGCAAAATCAAACGTCTATAAATACAGAGCTCCAGAGATCATCAACAATAACGAAGCACAAGAATTCACATAAGCAAATTCACGAGTCTCTGTTATTCATATTTTCTCTGTATTCATATCGTTCTTCAGTGTTTATCATACTTGCTTTATAAGAGAGTCTATATACACTTCAAATTCTATTTTCATTTGATCTCAAGGTATTGGGACCTTGAGAGGGTAGATATCCTTATGAGAGAAGCAGCTGAGAGAATTCCTAGTAAAACTTTCTACTCAAAAGACTTACAAGATACAAGCAATAGAAAACGTTGCTGCTCGTAAGACTTACAGTGGTGTAAGTAAGAGAGAACATTGCTACTCCTAAGACTTGTATATGTAAGCAAGTGAGAAAGGTCATAGGTTGTTCTTTTGCATGTAAGACTTGTCGTAAGGGGGAGAGAAATTTCTTAGTGTTAGAATATTTCTGCTTGTAGTCCATTCGAGTACGATTTGTGTTTTGTGGCATTCTGAGAGCCCATTGAATCTTGATTGCATAGTGAAAATCTCAGTATGTCTTGATCTCTGAGGACTGGACATAGGCCTGGTTTTTAAGCCGAACCAGTATAACTCTCTGTATACTAATCCTCTTAACTCTACTCTATTTACAACTACTATCATATCACCATATCAAACGAAAAATTTATCACATCACCCAATTCACCTCCTCTTGGGTGAAGCTTGCCTCTTTCACCTATCATCTAGAGACTTCATGTAAAACATATAACCATTGATCATAAATGAAGTCCAACTTATGACATCAACCTCATGACCATTTAATTATATCAAAGACACATTCTTCTCTGTCAACATTTTGTTTGAACCAATTTACAAAAGTTTTATTATGCTCCTAAATTAACCTTTGTTCAGTCATTCGACTATTTCCTTTCTGGAAAATTTCTTTGAGCATTAATGTAATCTTGAACTTCAATATTATTCAAGATGCACAAGTGGACTTGTTGTAATTCATCAGGATCCACACTCTTTACTGTAGCCCTGCATCTACCCCCTTCTTCATCATGACATTCAAGAAGCCTAATATGTCTTACATTTGACAAGCAATCTTGACAAAACTCCATGGCTTCTTTAGAAACATATTTCTGAATAATAGATGCTTTAGGGCGATGTGCATTCTTCATATACCCCTTTAAGATTTTCATAGTTCTTTCAATTGGGTACATCATCATAAATAGATAGGGCCACAAAACTTTATCTCCCTCACTAGATAAACAATTAGATGTACGATGATACCAAAAAAAGAAGAAAAAGCTTCTTAAGCTGGCACAAGATCATATATCCTTCATTTTTCAGTTCTTCTAATCTTTTTGTCTCAATGACTTTACTACAAATAGCATTGAAGAAGAAACAAAATCTAGTCAAATGTGTTGAATATCATATTCGACAATGCCTCAAATAGCTATTGGGAGTAGTTATTGCATTAAGACATGACAATTATGAGACTTTAGCCCTATTAACTTCAAGTCTTTCATTGACACAAGCTTCTTCAAAGTTAAAGAATACCCTGAAGGAACTTTAATGCCATGTAAACACTCATAAAAACTACTTTTCTCATATTAGATTCCAAGTTTTTATGATAACAAAAGATCGTTTTGTGTTCTGGTAAGAAATTCATACTTTGCAATGGTTAATAATATTACCAAATGTATTTCATAAAGTTTAGAAGTATTTGCTATCATTTTTACTAATGCACTCGAGTATAGAGTTATTTTGCACTCGAGCACATGCAAGTGTCAGACAGAAAGTGTTTGACAGAGAGCAATAACAAAGTGAAATATCATATTCTCACACGAGCATAGGAGCTCTACTCAAGTAATAGTCTCAAGTACACTTGAGTCTAAGCGAGTGAGGAACAACAAGTGTTTGCCCGAGAGTCACCAAGTGCATGAAGGAGAAAGTATGCTCGAGTGGAGGAATCTGTACCTGAGTGATACCTCAGTACCCGCGAGTAAGAAATGTAACTCTCTCCATTCTGATGCAAGTACTGAAGACAAAGAGTATCTTATAGAAAAATATTCGGTTCACTCGAGTGATAGTAAGAATGCTCGAGTGAGGACCCACATCACCTGCAAGTGCAAAATCACACTCTTGATAAAGTGGGATGCGAGTGTTGTCAAGAGACGTAACTCATAGTGTAAAATAAAGGTGCACTCGAGTGATTAGACCTGTGCTCGAGTGAGGACCCACATCATTGGCAAGTGTGAAAATGCACTCTCTCAAAATCACGTGGAAGTGCAAGTTTAAAACTGAAGCAAGAAGAGAAAATATGGTATTGTACTCGAGTGAGCCCTCTCAGCACTCGAGTGATGCTCTGCCAGAAGTCAAAATGCACCAGTCCTATAGCGTTCAATCTGAATATGGTTTAATGTTATTTATTCATTCTATTTCTACTTATTATTATTATATAACATCATTTAACATATATTACAAGTGTGATACAGGAGTTTGAACAGTTTAATTAGAAAAGCATAGAGGAAGTCAAATAACAGTAGATAGCATCATTACGATCAACTAAACACGTACCTACCACGTTCAAAGATTTTAAACGTACACATGATGTTCCACAGTAAAATGCTCGGCTCCACAACGATTAGTATTCAACGGGAAAAATCAACTGGCTATAAATACAAAGCTTCAGAGACTATCGATAATAACCAAGAACAAGAATTCACATAAGAAAATTCATGAGTCTCTATTATTCATATTTTCTCTGTATTCATATCGTTCTTCAGTGTTTATTATATTTGCTCTGTAAGAGAGTCTATATACACTTCAAATTCTATTTTCATTTGATCTCAAGGTATTGGGACCTTGAGAGGGTAGATATCCTCAAGAGATAAAAGTTGAGAGAATTCCTAGTAGAAAGTTTTGCTCATAAGACTTATAAGATACAAGCAGTAGTGAACGTTGCTGCTTGTAAGACTTGTATACGTAAGCAAGAGAGAAAGGTCATAGGTTTGTTTTTCTGCACGTAAGACTTGTCGTAAGGGGGAGAAAAATTTCTGAGTATTAGAATATTTCTGCCCGTAGTCCATTCAAGGATGATTGTTGTTTTACGGCGTTCTGAGAGCCCATTGAATCCTGGAAGCATCAACCAAAAAATTTATCAAATCACCTAATTCACCCCCTCTCTTGGGTAAAGCTTGCTTCTTTCATCTCATACTTAAACAAAGTATGAGAAGCTAGAGGATAAAAAGTTCTCTTACCATATGCTTTAGATGCAAGTCTTCTCGTATTTTCATTTCTTGCAAATCTAATCTTGCCTTCTGCCATCCTTAGAACTACCTTGTACATTAAGCAATGTGTAATATCCCAAAAAGTGATTAAGGGTTAATGACTTTAAAAGTGGATACGATTATTGATAAATAAACACTTTTGGAGAATACGATGTGAATTGTGATTCGAATGTGTTCTGAGTAGTGCCTAAACCCTGTATTTAAGTTCAATTGTAGATTAACATCTAAATTGAATGGGAATAGATGGAGGGCGAATATTATGGTAAAATGGAATAATAATTGTGTTTGGTGGTGATTCAGTAAGAATTACTATAATCAGGGGCAAAATAGGAAAAAGTAAAGTTACCGACCAATTAGTAGTTACTGAAGTGGAAACTCATTGGTAATTCAAAGATCAATGGTTATGATTAGTGCTTAATTGGTCAAGAGGGTGGAATTATGTTCTTGTGTGAGCATGGTAAATGATGCACGTTATGACAAGTGTCACCATGTGAGCGATGGATCAAGTCAACATTTCAACCACTATTCCTCTCTCTTTTCTCCCTTTAGGTCAGGCAAGAAGGCCTTCATGCCCCAAAAATCTGATTCTTTATCTTCATCTCATCTCTCTCTCTTCCATACTCCATTTTCTTGCAAGTTTAAGGAGGAAAGAGAAAGGTAAAGTTGAGATTTTGCTTGCTTGGTGTCCTCTTTAGCTTAAATAATCTTCTATAATGTTGTTCATGGTATTGAGACCTTCATATCTATGGTTTTAGATTTGTGAAAGAAGGTGTTTAAGTGCTTGAAGAAATTGGAAAGTAGAGGAATTAAGGAACTAGCCTTGGGAAGAGGAAGAGGTGAGTAATTGTGGTATTTTGACCTAAGTATTGTGATCATTGATTGAGTTTAGGAAATTGTGGATTTTGCCCTGATTTTAGTTTGATTTTGGAATGGATTAATTGCCTAGTGAATTGTGGTAAAAATGGTGTCATATTGTGTCATTATGGCATTGGATTTTTTTTGGAGCTTGAAATGGAAAGTTTGGCAATTTGGTGGTTTGTGTTGCATTGTGGTTCAAAATTGAATATGTGTGGATGTGATGAGAATTTAGTTGTTTTAGTGATTCCAATGTCTTCCTTGTGAAAATTTACATGGGGGAGAGTGTTTGTTATGAAATTAGAACTATTGGAAACAATTGTGCAAAAGTTGAAAATTCTGTTCATTGAATTAACTCTATACAGGGCAGTCAGCTTATATGGACGTTTTGAATCAGTAAAATAGTATCCACAAATTTTGAAACTTTCTAATCTTAAATTGCACATGTCAAGCTTCAAAATAGACAAATAATTTGTGTCATTTCGATTTGTAAGCTATGAGTTATGATTTTCCAAAGTTTGGGGTTGAAACTGGAAGCTATTTTAGAGCAGTATGGGATTTCATGTAATTCTGTACATTTGTGGTTATGAACAACATTTATCCATATCTTTTTAGTGAAGAGGACTTAAATATATTTCTATTGGCATTGGGATCACCCCATTTTTATTTTTTCTAGAATTAGTTATGAATTTTCAAAGATTAGGCAAAAAATCTGCCAGAAAATCCGAAAATAGGAAAATAGGGAATTTTGTCATCAGCATGGACTATTAAACATTTCCTTCTTCGTCTTCCTCTCATTTACGTCTTGAAGTTCAGCTGAATATAGAGAGAGAATGTGTGGAATTGTAGAGAGATAAAGGAGAAGAAAAATCACAAGGTAAGCTGATTCCTTTGATGATTTAGCTCCTAATGTGTATAACTCCGTTTCTAAGCTACTCTTCTATGTAATTTAAGGTATAGAAGCTCCATTTCTTGTGGTGAAGAGAGCTATGGTTCAGCCACTTTGAGAAAAGCCGGAAGGAAGCGAAAGGTAACCTCCAAACCTTTGTATATTGACTATTTTGGCTGCTGTGGACAATTTAATCGGTGAAATTTCGTCGGATTGTCCTTGTTTTAAATTTTGGAAATGTGTATGCCTAGAGGTTATTTTAGTGAAATTGGGTCCAAATGGTAGTTGTAACCTAATGTAATAGTTATAAAGTGGTTTGGAGTAGAAAGAAACACGTCTACGGAGCCGAAACCGAAAAACCCCAATTTTTCCCAGGGAATTGAGAATATTGGCCAAGGCTATTTTAGAGGGGTTAGAGTTGGATTTTCATGAAATTAATTGTTCTGAAGTATTCAGGAGGGAAAATTAAGTGGGGTTATAGTTGGTCATTTTTTTGAAAAAGCATAATTATGAAAACGCCCCTGAAACCCTTAAAGCGGGGCTGTCAGGATAGTCAGGAAATGGATTTGAAAGTGAATTTGGTAATTCCAAATCCGGAAATGGATTTCTTGGGCAAAAATATGTCAGGATAGTCATAAACAGAATTTTAGAAAAAGTACAGCCGGACTGGGTACGGCGGGTCGGGGTCCTAGGGGCATTTTGGTAATTTTTTGCCATAGGCTAATATAACTACAATAAACACTATGGAAGTGTCTAAAATGGTACATGAGTGGGCTTGAACCTAATTCGTGTACATTTGATATTTTAGGACTGAGTTGGAAGCCTAAGCTTGGCATGCTTTTTGAGGTACACAAAATGGGGTGAAAGATACTTAAGGTAGGGACATTATCCTTCATACTTCATGCCTTAGTCTATATGAATGTGTGGTTGCCATGGTTTTTGCTTTATTAATTAAAATGCACTAGTGCAAAAAACTAATTTAACTACATGATTTTGCATCAGTTTCTTGAAGAACAGAAGTGATGATTCATGTGACGTAATTTCGCTTCTGTTTTACGTGTAACTGAATCCGTAATGTATAATATGGCATCAGTTACTTGAAGAACAGAATTGATAATTCATGTGACATAAATTTGCTTCTGTTTTAAGTGTAACCAATGCTGTAATGTACAATATGACATCGGTTGTATATTCAACTGATGTCGTAATTAAGATGATATAACAATAATAATTATGGAGTCAGTTTAGTAAGCACCAAAAGCCATAATTAATATAAAGTTTTGGAATTTAATTGTGAAACAAATAAATTTGAAATATAATATATCATAATTATAATTAAATACTTTAACTAAATTTTTTAAAATATTTTTTCCCAAAGTATAATTATATTATATTTATATTATAAATGACTTTTTTTAAGCAGGTCATTTATAGCTTAGGTAGAGATTAGTGAATTTTTTTAACTATGGAACTAAACCTAGTTAGTTAGAAAAAAATGGGATGATCAATTTATAGGTAGAATTTGACCCATAATTTATAATTTATTTACCAAGCTTATTTATAGCGTCGGGTCATATAGGAATCCAAGATCTTTATTATAACCCACATGGCTCTAAAGAAATCTTAGAAATATGTTAATTATAGGAATCCAAGATCGCTTTACTATTGTTAATTTTTAAAAAAAAATCGTAAGGTGGCATTAGGTTTAGAGAAATACTACAACATTTATAGGTAGCCTTTTGCTAATAAAATACAACATCATATATATATATATATATATATATGTAAGTGATAAGTAAAATATTTACATATTAATTTTCCCTTATATGATAATTTTGTGGATGATATTTGAGTTCAATTTAATAAATTTGGGTGTAATTAATAAATAAATAATGATTTTGACATAAAATAGAATTTCTTGAAAATACTAAATTAGACCTTCTTTCAGTTTTCAGGCAATATCTGGAGCTCTAGATGTCGGATTGAGATGTTCTTTATATGGATAAAAAGCTAAGAAAGAGCTCTACAATGTTTATGTTAAGACCAAAATCCAATTCTATCTCAAAGGGTTTTGAATTTTTCTTGGAAGTTGATAGTGGGAATCATCTACCATTCCACCAACCATTTCATCTAGCACTTCATCTTCCTTTTCACTTACTGCTTCATGTACAACATTCTATCTACCACTTTATCTTTATTTTTATCTACTATTTTATCTACCACATTCTATTTATCACTTCATCTACCCTAGTCCATTCTTCTCTATATATAGCCATCCTCTCTTCTTCACTTACAACCCAATTCATATCCATTACTCTCTTCTCTTCTCCACACATAATCATTTCATATCCATTACTTTCCTCTCTTCTATTTCTTCTTGCATGCCTCCTATATGGAAGGCTTAGAATTGTATTACTTTTTGCATGTGCCTACATGGAAAGTTTTACCTCCTAAATGAATAACTAGATTTCTCCATTTTTCATGCATCTTTTGGTTGTATATTTATGTTTGAGAATTTATTATTCAAGTTTTATGCAGTATTTATGAGAATTTCATTCTAGTTTTATGTAATGTTAATTTATTTTTATTTTGTTTTTAATTTCATCATGATCTAAATTTCTATTTTGTTAGGGTGATGACCTAGCTTACAAATGACGGATTGAATCTTAACTTATTAAATCTAATTTGAATTTCTCCTTTATGATTGAATTTTAATTATTATTCTTAATGCTTTTGATTGACTAGCCATCTTTTGAATGATTTCAATATGCATGTTGAGGCCCGAAGGAGATGCATATGTATATATCATATAATTAAAATCATGACTTGCATATGAAATAGGAATATATTCATATGATTTTTGTAGTCTTACTGACTTTCATAAATCTTAATGCATAATTAATTGCTTAAATTCATATAGGAATATATTGAATTAGCAATTAATTATAGAATTGCTTGACCTTGGAAGAGGCTAATAATTAAATTAGGGAAACTCGACTATCAATCATGTGGAATAAATTGGGCTAGAATAGATAAGTAATTCAATCTAAAATTTGTTAAGTGAAATCTGACCCCTAGGGCTTGTTCTCATAGTTGTTTCATATCATTTGCATTCATATTTACTAAATTTTTATTTCATACTCTCAATCACCAACTAATCGATCAACTAAATAGAGTTAAAATTACTCATTTTGGTATTTAGTGATCAATTCTCGAGGGAACGAAACTCTACTCACTTTTGTATTACTTGATTACGACAGTGTACATTTGCACTATTTAATAGACCATTTACACTTGTAACAATAAGCTTTTTTTATAGTAGCCTTTAATAAAATAAATGCCTCTTCTTATTTGTAAATTATATTTTGTATATTTTAAAAATTAAATTGTAAAATTTAAAGCTCTTTTATCGGATTTTCCTAAATATTGTTGAGTTTTTAAGAAATCAACTAGGTAGCATTAGGTTAAAGAAATTCTAAAGCATTTATGGGTAGCCTTTTACTAATAAAATGCAACCTCATATGTTTTTATATTTCCTTATAGTAGCCTTTAATAAAAGAAATGTTGTCTCTTCTTTATAAATTATATTTTGATCTTTTAAAAAAGCTAAATTGTAACATTTAAAGTTCTTTTATAGGATATCTCCCTGAATATTGTTAATCTTTTAAAAAAATCAATTAGATAGCTTTAGGTTTAAATAAATGCTACAACATTTGTATTTCATTTTAAAAATTACTTTTGCTGATAAAATGTAACCTACTATAATTTTTATCTTTTTTTAAATATATAGTGATAGTGTTTTCAATAAATCAACCTTACTTAATGAGGGAATATATATTTTTTTTAAAAAAAAATTAACAATGGTAGTTCTATAGGCTAAACAATACCGACATGCTTTTTAATTTTTTTTATTATTTATAGATTGATTTTTAAAAGATTATGATCTTTTGGCCAAAATGTTATATATTGTTAAATGTTACTGCATATATTATATTTTTAAGAGATCATGGAACCTAATATCTATCTATTAATTTATTTATAGATTGTGATCTTTGGCCAAAACATCAGTGTGTATATTTTTTAAAATATTATTAAATTTTTAATATTTTTATCATTAAACTAAATCTAATCTCCTACCCACTACTTAGTCCCATCCCGTTTTCCTCGACCTACCCCTAAACTCAACACCCGCTTTTTTTTACTTTCCCGCGCAACTGTTAAGCTCTTGGCTCTCAAATTTTCTTCTTTTCGCTCGTCTTCCCTATAAGCTCAACAAGTCATTCTTCCTTCCTTCCCTGGTAATTATTATTTCTCTTTCATTCTCAATGTCACCATTTGTATTGCACCTCAAACAATTTATCACCATCATTAAGTTCATGGGTTGCAGAAGTTAAATTGGTTCAGAGTTTGCGTCGGAAGTGTTGAACTCCTAAGCTCTACGGGTAAATTTTTTTTTAAATAGCTTTTAGAGGTTATATTTTAGATGTAGTACTCTTTCTATGCTCCAAAAGTCCATCTGTGCCTCACATCAAAACAAGCTATATCCACTCTACTAATTAACCTATTTATTTGTTTTCTCTTATATTAAAAAAATGCCCATAGAGCTGAACTTCAAGTGTATATATAATTAATGAAATCGAAGGGTCCCTTCCGTCCACAGGAAGCTTAGGTTAAACTCCAAAAGCTTCAAGCTTAACTAATCATCTGTTTTAGTTTATTCCAAAAGAGGTCCCTAACGTGCCCTCAAAACATCAACATATGTTGTTCGCCATTAGTTCTTCCCATTATTACTACAACTGTTTTCATGAGCCAATGTGAAAAACTCATAGTAGTTTTAATGTAATGTAAAATATTAACAAATAGTGTAAATAAATGAAAATACCATGATCGTATCAAGTGATGTAGTAACATTTTCCTTTGTAATTTTGATATATTTGCAAGATTAATAGTTGTGTACACCATATGTTGACCAGCGATTCCTGCTTTAATTTATACAAATATACATTAATTGCTTCATCTTCATGTCTTTAACCAGGATTCCTTTTCATTACTCATCATTGGGAAGCTCATAACTTCCTTTTTAGATCATATATAATTATTGAAGCTACAAGTTTATTAGTTTCTTATATTATGATCAATCCTCAATAGTATTTGATTTTTGCCAGGTTCAAAAATTAAACTAGGAGCATTATTTCTTCTATTCCCTTTGCTGTTATGCTTCAATTTCTTCTTTGTCAATATTTGTTCTTTAACTCTATAGTCTCTAGACTGCTAATAGTCCTTGCTTGCTGGATGAGTTTAGTTGAATTATTGCATCTTAGTCTTTATTAAATTCTATTTGTAAGCATCTTAGTTGGATTACAATGGTATGCATTTTCAAATTTTTATTACTTATTGATTAGAAACTACAACAATCAAAGGATTATTTCCATTCATATTCTCAACAAGCAATTGGACCCAGTGCTAAACCAAAGCAAAATGGCTTGAGACGATTGGCTTCTTTTGTTGTCTATATGGACTACTTCATTGGATTGAATTTGAGTAAGGAGATTGTAGGGCACCCTTTTAAATTAAAGATCTTCAAGCGGGATGTTCTTGACCTAATTTCTTTTGATTGGTTGAACATATCGATTATTCAACTTTTTCTTAACTAAGTATGCACTTTTATTTTTGAATTTAACATTGATTTTTTTTATTTCTTCACTAACTTATTTCCCATTTTCATAGGTATCTACACAATCTTTGCAAAGAATTGGGTAAGATTAATAATTATAGATTATTGTGCCCACATTCTATTCAATCATCTAGAAATAATAATGTAATTGAGAGAATGTCATATATTGGAAGGACAATTAAAGAAGGGAATAAAGAGTGTTGGTTTGCACTATTTATAGAAAGGTATTTTTTTCTAATCCATTTATCACTTAAGTAAAAACTTTCTTAATGACATAATATTAATAAGAATTCATATTGTAGTAACCATTGGAGGCTCGCTGTTATTTGCCCACATGAATATATTATATATTGGTTATGTTCTTTACAATGGACAGTGAGTGTTTGAAACGTAAGTTTTCTGTAAAACTCTATTCTATAATATTTGAATATATCACATTCATACAATTCTTTAATAATAGATCTTTGAATATGCATTCCATGTTGGTGGGAAAGAATGGTCAAAGTGATGTCAATTGGGTCCTTTTGAAGGTATAAATACTTTAAATTTAAACAATGGATTGATGAATTATATTACTGTTTTACTAAATTTGATAGTTCTTGTTTGTGTGCATTCAAGTGCCATAAACAACTTAAAAGTTTTGAGTGTGGATATTATGTGATGCGGTATATGTATGAAATCATCATTGAGGGCATCACTAACTCATTTAACAAGGTAATAATATATATATATATCATAATTTTAGTTTAGACTTTGATTTTTCTCATAATATTGTTTACCTGCAGATTTTTTGAATTTGTAGCATTTTTGAAGTTTGGAGTCATATTCTGAAGTGCAAATAAGAGAGATATGCAACCTTTGATCTGAATACTTTCTACATTTAACAAAATTAGAGTAGAATGATAAGTTGTACGTGGTTCTCATTTGTAATTTGATAATATTATATGCATACATTTGTTTTGACCATTTATTTATGTTATACATTGGTTGCAAGACTTACATCATTCACTACTAGAAAAAAGGGTTTTAACGTCCCTTTTTTTGGCCTTTCAACGTCTGAAAATAGAGGGACGTCTATGTGAGAGTCGTAGAAAAAAACGTCATTAACGTCCGTAAAACAGGGGACGTCTAAGGGGGACCTTAGACGTCCCCAGTTCACTGGGGACGTCTAAGGTCCACCTTAGATGTCCCCAGAAGACTTGGGGACGTCTAAGGTGGACCTTAGACGTCCCCAAGTCTTCTGGGGACGTCTAAGGTGGACCTTAGACGTCCCCAGTTGAACCTGGGGACGTCTAAAGTGTCGCCAACTACTACCCACGTCCCTTTTTTATTAAGGACGTTGAAAGTTTTTTTTTTTTAAATGGACCTTTTATACATATTGCACTGTCTGGAAAATATGTAAACTGCAGAAATAGAATTCCAACAATAGCAGTTCAGCAGAATGAAAACAACAACAAACACAGTGATCAACCCAAGGCTACTACATGCCACACAAACTACACAACAATCTATATCCAAGTCTACTACATGCCACACAAACTTTCAAACCAGACAAACTACACAGCAATCTATATCCAAGTCCCCAGTTTGTACAATAACCAAGACTAAAATCCAATCCATATCCAACAACAATAACGCTAATTATATGTACTACTACAAAAGTATGTCCTACACAAACTACTAAAGACTTTACTCTTCTGGTACACGTTGAAGAAGATGTCTAGCCATAAAGTCTCTGATCATATTTAAGTCTTCATATGAGTAGGCATCTTCATTGTCAAAAATATGTAAATTAGAAAATAAGCTTAGATGAAATAATGAATGAAGTGAATGAATTCCCATTGAATCACAACACCAAGAATATTATCCTCAGAGAATGAAGAAGCGATTACTTGTTCAAAATCTGTCGTAATGCCACTCTGAATGATGTTAAACATATAAAGCAAGACATAATATCCACATTCCTAGCCGCCAGGTTGTCGAGGGCACTATAAATCAAAAGCAAATGGTTAAAATCAATAAAGGCATATCTAAAACGACCGTCAATCAAAAGAACTTGATTTGAAACTACGTACCTTTGGAAACAACCATCTTGGATCTTTGCCACCTCTACGTTCGCGTGGCCCGCCAAGCGCTCGATACGTCGTGCATGCGCTATCATTAAAATGAAAATCAACATAAATTAGAATAATTCATTAAGTCAAGAATCAAGAAGCAATGAAATACAAAAAAATAACTTACTGGTTGAAGACGCTTTTAGTTTCTTTGTCTGGTCTTCTATTTAAGGAATCAAACCAGTAAACAACGTGCGACCGAGGACAGACAACACACAAACTCCAGTGATAACTATCACAACATATACAGATTAAAATGAAGTTAGATGGCAAGGCAATTATTTACTAAAAATCTCAAATACACAAAATTAAAATGAGTACCCTTGAACAATCGGTGCTAGATAACAACGATACTCGTCCTCTGACAATAAGAAGCCCACATAGTTCGTCCTTCGTTTCAATGTATTCTCAACCCTTGTCGTATGTGCAGGAGACAAGAATCCATATAAATCAACTTTCTGAGAGTCAATGCATATACGACGGAAAGAGCTATAATAGAATTAAAATGATGAATGTATTAGCTAGTTAAAATCAACTTAACTAAATGAATCAAAAAATGGGAAATAAAAAACTTACAGGATTGCAAATTTGCCCCATCCAATATCTAGCTCCTCGAACTTCATAAACTGTTTAAGATCTTGTTTATCAATTGTGAAGTGATACTCTGTATTCTGGCCCACAATTCCTGGAGGCATATGCAAATCAATCTGGCGAATGCCTTTATAGATATGCTGCAATCGTGCTAAGAAGGGCCATTTCTCTGCTTCCTGCTCGTTCTTTTAGAACATAAAAACACATACTGTTAGTAGGATGTCAACACATCTCAAGTAAAAGTGAGGTAGTTCCATACCATTGGAGGTGTTTGTGGTAACAAGCCAATAAGATGTACAGGCCAAAGGATGAAAGATCCTCTCGCCTGAGCTATCGTGGCAACCTCGTCATCAGGAATAGGGATGGCTGTACCTTCTTCCCTCTCTCGAACACACGTTACAGTCACCCTACGCAAATGCTGTGGAATTTGCTGATGGTGGTGGGTGGTAGCTTGTGTGTGAACGAGAGCATCTGCAACTACACGCAGCACTGGGGCATCCAAAGAGAGGATGGCAGGTTCTCCCTGCGCTGGAGGCGGAGAAGGGTCACCAAGTGGTTCCTCCGCCGGGTTGTAACTTCCTTTGGTGCTGTGGAAGGCCGGGTATGAATGGGTTCTACGCTCGGTAGTTGCCATCTGCGAGTCAAACATCTTCTGCATTTCAGCTCGTATCTCAGGCATCAGCTCAAGACGTAGCTCTGGCAACAGCTCTTGTCGGAGCTTGTCGCGAAGGTTGGCCTCGAGCTCTTGTGAGACTTCCTGACGAATCTTGGCCACAAGCTCCCTACTGGGTTCAGCTTGTGACGAATAAGGATTAGAGGCTGGGCCAAAATACTTCGTGACACGAACTCCCACTGCCTCCCCTCGAACATGACCAGGGTGATCTGGCTTCCCAATCGCCATTGACAAGATGTCCATCCGTCCACTTGGAGTGAACGAACCTTGGCTACTATGATCTTCCAGTTCATCCTGCAGCATAAAAGTTATCGTAAGCACTCCCAATATTAATAAATAAGTTTGTAATTATGCTCTAACTACTTGCAATTCTTGCGGCAACCTCAGCAACAGTCGGATTTACGTACTTCCCACCCTTAAGCCTCCCTGCTTTCCATTTTTTGTGACATGGTGGAGGTGGCGGGGGCTGGACCACAACGGTAGGATCTGATGTGGCTGCTTCCTTCAATTTCTCCAACTCTTCTACCATCATCTGTCGCTGAAGCTTCCGATAACCACCACGAGACATGCAATGTTGATAGTTATTAGCTGCTTGCCTCTCTGCATTTGCTGCACTTAATGCCTTTTAAAGGAAAACAATGAACACCGAATCAATAATGTCAACTATATTCAAATAAAACACTATGATTACAGAAATCTTACCAAAAAGTTTGGATCTTCTCGTGATGCCATAAACAACCTCCAGTCCTCTGGAGACAAAAATGGATACTCATGACATGGATCCTGACCCCTCAAGTCCCCTCGAATGTAATCTCGTGTGAGCCTGTTCTTGAAATCTTTCCATCGTAGACGAACCTCCGTCATCCACTCCTTGTACATCTCCGCGGTGTCAGGGACATCATAGGTTTGCTGCAAGGTAAAAACATACGTTAATTATATTTGAAGCGATAGGAATAAAGATATAATGCAGATGTATTGAAACTTATATACCAAAAGTTGTTGCCAAATCAAGTCTTTGGTTTTTGGTGGAACCAACTTCCAATTAGCATAGGTAATGCGAACTTTGCTTCGAGCCAAAAAACCTACGTAGCTAATGAAATGGTCTTCCTTCGGACCAATTGGTTTCATATCTTGATCAAAGTCAATATGCAACCTCTCCTGTTGATGGTTATGACGTGCTACCAATGCAGGCATTTTTGTACTGCCTCTAACCCTTCGTCTCGCAACCGGTTCACGTGTCGCATCACGTTCAGTCCTATTCATTTCATTGTCCCTATCACTTGGAGAGTCACCAGAGTTGTCCATATTCCTGTAAGCACAAAAATCATTGTCAGATAGGTGAATAAATTGTAAGTAAATGAATAAACTGAGACGTAATAAAACAAACAGCACACATTACTATTTTCTAAGTTAAGCTCTTACTCTAGATTGTTTCCCATAGTCCTTCACCATGATCATTTCTCACAGCATATTCTTCATCATCTACTAATTCTACTTCACTTGTTGTAGGTGGATTAATTGTGAAAGGTGGTGTGTCGTCAAGGTTGAAGGTCGGATCACCATGCTTCTGTTTTTTACTCTGAAGTACAATGGACATTTTTTTATTTGCTGGATCTGTGACATAAAACACTTGTTTCGCCTAGCTTGCTAGAATGAAGGGCTCCTCCCTATAACCTACTCTTTCAAGATCAACTGAGACAAATCCAAATTGTTGATCTATTACCACAGCATTATTGCTAACCCACTTACATTTGAATAAAGCAACTTTGAACTTGTTGTAAGTGATTTCCCATATTTCTTCTATCACTCCATAATAGGCCATGGATGCTAATATGGGGTTTTTGTCTTTCGAACTAGAAAAGTGCATGGATTCAGCTTCTACCATCACCCCACTATTTTGCATGGTACTCCTGTCATCTTGGTCTTTTGTATAGAAAGAATACCCGTTTATATCATAACCGCTCCAAGTAATGATCTGAAACGAAGGCCCCCAGGCTAGCCACTCTATTGTCCCAGACACACCGGACTCATGTAAAACCTTTTCCTCAAACCACTAAATGAATGTCTTGTTTTGCTCAATAGTAATCTGCATGTCATTCTTCCTCGGATTCTCTTTCTTCAATCTCTTTCTGTGTTCCTCTATGTACGGTTGCACTTCTGCCATGTTATTCAGGATATAAAGGTGTGCTTGCAACACCTCTTCACGAGGCATAGTCTTCACTTTCAGTCCTCGTGTTCCCTTACTCCTCCCCTCTTCATGCCGAGATTGTTCCTTCTTCCCTGATAGATAATCGCTGCAGAAGTCCATAGCCTCTTCAACAACATACCTTTCAACTATTGAGGCTTCTGGTCGATAGGGATTTTTAGAGTACCCTTTTAAGATCTTCATGTATCGCTCGAAAGGGTACATCCACCTCAGGTAAACTGGACCGCAGAGCCTTACCTCCCTTACCAAATGAACTATCAAATGGACCATTATATCAAAAAAAGAAGGAGGAAAGTGCATCTCTAATTGGGACAATATGATATAACCCTCAGCTTCCAGTTCATCCAGCTTTTCAGTGTCAATGACTTTGTTACAGATAGCATTAAAGAAAACACACAATCTTGTCACAGTGTTTCGAACTTCATCTTTCATAATCCCTCTAATAGCTACTGGTAACAGTTGTTGCATCAACACATGATAATCATGGGACTTCATTCCCACTAACTTCAAATCGTCCATTGACACACACCTTCTCACATTCGAAGAATATCCTTGTGGTACCTTAATTTCATGCAAACACCTACACAAACTTCTTTTCTCCGCTTTTGATAGTGTATGCGCTGCTGGCTCCATGTATGCCCTCCTACCATCATCTCTTAGCTGTGGATGTAACCGTTCTCTTATTCCCATATCAACAAGGTCTAGTCTCGCATTAATCCCATCCTTGGTCTTCCCTGGAATGTGCAAAAGTGTACTGACAAGGCTATCACAAACGTTTTTCTCCACGTGCATTACATCAATACTGTGCCTCACGTCAAGACTACGCCAATATGGAAGATCAAAGAAAATTGATCTCTTCTTCCATATGTTCTTCTCACCCGAAGTCTTATGATTCTTACCGAGTAAGACATTGATACGTTTAACCCGACTGTAAACTTCCTCTCCGGTTAATGCCTTTGGAGCCATTCCATGCTCCGGCAAGCCGTTAAAACGCTTTCTTAACCTATGATACGGGTGGAATCTAGGAAGGAACCTACTGTGACCTAGGTAGACCGTTTTTCTTCCATGTTTCAGTTGGTGGAAGTGAGTGTCTGCTTCACAGATCGGACATGCTTTATGCCCCTTCACACTGTACCCTGAGAGGTTTCCGTAGGCAGGGAAGTCATTTATGGTGGTGAACAGCATTGCACGTAGCTTGAATGACTCATTCTTATACGCATCAAACACATCTACGCCTTCCTCCCACAACTTCTTCAAGTCCTCAATCAAAGGCGCCAGGTAGACATCGATATCGTTTCCTGGCTGTTTTGGTCCAGAAATCATCATAGAAAGCATCACATACTTGCGTTTCATACAAAGCCAGGGAGGCAAGTTGTATATTACAAGGAGTACTGGCCACGCACTGTGTGTGCTATTAAGAGTTCCATACGGATTGATGCCATCTGTACAGAGCCCAAGCTGAAGGTTTCTCGGCTCGCTGCCAAATTCAGGGAACATTTCATCTATTTTCTTCCACTGTGGAGAGTCAGCCGGGTGCCGAAGATATTTTCCGTCGGATATTCTGTCATCCGAATGCCATCTCAACTTCTTCTCCTTTTTTGCAGTGCCAAATAAACGCTTAAAGCGCGGTATTATTGGAAGATACCACAAAACTTTTACAGGTTGCCTTTTAGTCTTCCCATCGCCACAACCACCATCTTTCTTCACTTTGTATCGTGCGGTTTGACACTTAGGGCACTCACTCAGGCCTTTATACTCCTTTCTGTACAGTACACAGTCATTAGGGCAAGCGTGTATCTTTTTATACTCCATACCCATTGTCGATAGGATTTTCTTGGCCTCATACATACGATTTGGAAGTACATTATCGTCTGGAAACATATCACACAACAGTTCAAGCAGCAATGTGAAACTACTATCGGTCCACCCACAAGTTGCTTTTAAGTTAACCAAATGTAATGTTCCTGTGAGCCGTGTGTACTTACTCCCAGGGTACAACGATATCTCTGCATCACTCCGCAGGCTGTCATATTCATGCGACTGCGCAAACGATTCTACCTCAACATCGTGAATCATTCTCTCCATTGTATCTTCATCTATGACATCCACAGCTTCCTTCTTGTGTGACGGACAATCAGTTACTTCCTCACCATGCCATATCCACCTTGTGTATCGAAGATTTATTCCATCACAAAGTAGGTGATCCCTTATAACTTCAACATCCCGTTTTCTCTCATTTAAACAATTGACACAGGGACAAAAATACATCCCATTTTTTGCTGGAACGTTTCTCCTAGCAAATTCAATAAAGTTTTCAACCCCATTCTCATATTCTTCACTTGTTCTCAGAGCATTCATCCAACTATGATCCATTTTATTACCACCTATGCCATTTCCATTTACACTCAAGTTTAGAATAATTGAAAACACGGGGAATTGCCTTTTACAAGCATGTTTTTCAAAATTTTGGCAGCATTTCCCCTTAAAAGTGAGACATCCCAAAATCAAAATAACAAACCATCTCAGCTTAATATTTCAAAAACATATTCTATGCAATAATCCTGTTTAGATTTTATTGTTTAGATTCAATTTTTGAGCCAATGAAAATTAATTCACTAGAGATTATTTTCTTACTATTTAACAACAACATCTACAACAACAATAAGAACAATAATTATAATAATAATAATTTATTTCTTAAGATCTCAATTTAGATTCAATTTTTGAGCCAATGAAAATTAATTCACTAGAGATTATTTTCTTACTATTTAACAACAACATCTACAACAACAATAAGAACAATAATTATAATAATAATAATTTATTTCTTAAGATCTCAATTTACCAATTTCTTAATTAAATATGCTTTATGAAAAATATGAATATCTACTAAGTAAATAAAAAATATGTTTATTCATTATATTCTAATTGAATGATAAGTAAATATGCTTATTCAATTTTGTCAAATAATGAATATATATATATATATATATTAAATACAAATTATATATACACTTCAGCAGCCCCAAATACGCAGGGCAGTATACATTGCCTAGTGTCTGGTCTTGCTTAGTACTTGGCCTAGCTTGAAGATGCCTCAATAATTTATGGGTTGATTTTTTAGTTAATGAGAATTTCATGTTTCTCAAAACAATGGAAAAAAGCAAAAGATTAAAACTTGATGTGGTACGTCTTAAATTCAGAAAAATAGCAAAGATAAAGCTCAAGCACAAACCACACTTCAATTCCAGCACAGAACAAAGGCATTTTCCTAATCATTCACAAATTCATTCAAACCACACTTAAATTCCAGCACAGAACAAACGCATTTTTCCTAATCATTCACAAATTCATTCAACCCACACTTAAATTCCAGCACAGAACAAAGGCATTTTCCTAATCATTCACAAATTCATTCACAAGTTTAGTTTTAGCTAACCTGAAGCACAGAACTTTAGAGCAGATGACCCACGGTGGTAAGAGGAGCCCGACTGTGGAGAGAATGATAGAGAACAGTGCAGAACCAGCAGAGCAAAGATGCAACGGTCTGGATGAAATAGAGGCTAAGAAGGAACAAGAAGAAATAGGGGAGAGGAGAAATGGCCTCGCATATTCAGAAGTGATGAAGGTAGGAGAATAAAGCAACAAGCAGGGGAGAGGGGACGGAAGTGAAAGAGTAAAGTAAAAAAAAACAAGAAGCAGGGGAGAGGGGACGGAAGTGATGAAGGAGAGGGAGAGTGACAGAAAAATCTGACACTTCACATGCAGTGGTCGCCAGCCTAAGACGTCCCCAGCTGGTCTGGGGACGTCTAAAGTCACCCTTTACACGTCCCCAGCCCAGCTGGGGACGTCTAAAGGCGACTTTAGACGTCCCCAGACCAGCTGGGGACGTCTAATATAAGCTTTAGACGTCCCCAGCTGGTCTGGGGACGTCTAATCTTCATCTGGTCTGGCAACTTTAGACGTCCCCAGACCAGCTGGGGACGTCTAATATAAGCTTTAGACGTCCCCAGCTGGTCTGGGGACGTCTAATGTTCATCTTTAGACGTCCCCAGATGGCTGGGGACGTCTAATGTTCAAGCTTTAGACGTCCCCAGGCCATCTGGGGACGTCTAAAGTGTGTTATTTTTTTTTTCCCCGAAGTTCATATGCTTTTCTGGAGTGTTTAGACGTCCCCATGTTTGTTGGGGACGTCTAAAACAGTCTTTAGACGTCCCCAATGAACATGGGGACGTCTAAAACTAATTCAGGCGCGAGATTCAATTTTTTTTTACGAGCCAACCTTTTCAACTTTGATCTATAATTACACATATGCCACCGCCCCATATTTTGGGCGTCCCTTTTTCAAAAAGGGACGTCCTTTAGGGACTTTATAGATATATTCTGTAGTAGTGATTGTACAATTTTTTTGTCGACATTGCATTGTTATACATTGGCTCTATATGATAGCAAGTTCTTGCAAGAGGAGTTAATATATATAAGTTTAGCTCTTTTTCTTAAAAAAATATATTACAATTATGGCACCAATTATGACCAGAACTGACGCCATAATTGGTAATTACGGCATCAATTTAGATAAGAACAGACACCGTAAACAACCAAATTATGTCTCTATTATGGAGTTGGTTGAGCATATGCAAGATGCCATAATAATCTATTACGGCGTCGGTTTAGCTATAATGCAATGACTTAATATATTCATTTACGACATCATATCTTAAGCAACTGACTCCATAATATATTCATTTATGGTATCATATCTTAAGCAAGTGACGCCATAATATATATTTTTTGCTACGGCAAATTCCGCTACACCCTATATGTTGTGGCAAAAATGCAATTTTACCTGATGCCAAATTAACTTTTTGCACTAGTATGGTATGCCTAGAGAGGGCAGTTAGTGGTGGAACTACACTTACACCTGAGGGATTGGATGAGAATCCAACTGGTGTACTAGTAGTGGGGCTGGAGACCTACTCATGTATACATGATGATGTGTTATATTGTTTATTAATTGATTCATTCATGGTGCATATCATATTTACTCATCGCATGTTATGTGAACGATAATATATTTCTACTGAGATTCCTCAGAATCTCACCCCTTTTTCTAAATAAAATACCATAGTGGGTACCAATAGCTCTAAAGGCAAAGACGGAGATAAGGGAAAGTGGCAAGCACATTTCCCAAGATGAAGGTTGTGGTTATATCTAGTTTTTAATTTTGAATATGTCGAGAAATTTTATATATTACCTAACGTTGAAGGGAATTCCTTCATGTAATCATGTACTATATATCAGTAATTTTACTTTATTTATGTGTTGCCCACCAAACTGCATGCAATCACTCTGAAAATATGGAAAATATAATAAGGGTATGACATAGTGTCCTAACAATACTATCACATACATTTTTCTCTATATGCATGAAATCAATACAGTGTCTCACATCAAGATTAGGCTAATAGGGAAGATTGAAGAAGACAGACCTCTTTTTCTATTTATTTTTTCATTACTATTCTTTGTAGTCTTACAAAAGATAACATTGATATTTTGCACCTTTTCGTAAACTTGCTCCCCAGTTAATGCCTTCGGAGCATCTTTAAACTCTTGTCCACCAAAAAGGCTTTCTTTAATCTATGATATGAGTGGCCCCGTCTAAGAAATCTCCTATAGCAAGATAAACCGTCTTTCTTCCATGTTGAAGTTGATGGTAGCATGTGCCTTCTTCACAAATCAGATATGCTTTATCGCCTTTTACACCATATCCTGACAATTTTCCAAATACAGGGAAGGCAATTATAGTACAAAGATCATAGCTGGCATTTTAAAAACCTCCTTCTTGTTCACATCTAAAACATCAACACCTTCATCCCACAACTCTTTCAAGTCTTCAATCAAGGGTCATGGGTAAACATCTATATCATTTATGGGTTGTTTTGGTCCCGAAATCATCATAGACAACATGACATACTTTCATTTCATGCATAACAGAGGAGATAAGTTGTAAATTACCAACAAAACAGGCATGAAGTATATATACTGTTTAGGCTGCCAAACGGATTCATGCCATCCGTGCTAAGCCCAAGCCTAAGGTTCCTAGGTTCTTCACCGAAGCTAGGAAATAATTGGTCAATTTTCTTCAATTGAGAAGAAGCAGCCAGATATCGAAGTTTTCCATCGGATATCTTCTCATCCGCATGCCATCTCAAATTTTTTATATCGTTTTCATTAGCAAACAAGCACCTGAACCTTGGTATGATTGGAAGATATCATAATACTTTTACATGGGTGTTATTTGATTTCTACCTTAGGGTTCCACATATTGGACACTGTTGTTTCTCTTCATGCTCTTTTCTATACAATATACAATAATTAGGGCATGCATGGATCTTTTTATACTTTATCCCTAGTGGACACAATATTTTCTTAGCATCATAGTGTCGATAAGGCAATACATTATCATATGGAAGCATGTCCTTAAAAGCCTCAAGCATTTCTAAAAAACTCTTGTCACTCCATCTATACCATGCTTTTAAGCTTACCAATTTTAATACTATTTTCAATAATTGGTATTTTTTACACCCCGGGTACAGTGACTTCTCAGCATCACTGCATATATTACCATATGCATGTGATTGCTCAAAGCCTTTTCTCCTATGTCACAAATAATATCATCTATCGGATCATCCATATCCGTGTCATTATAATCAAAGGCTACTCTTCCATGTTGAGATGAACTTGGCATTTTTAATTCTTCACCATGCCATACCCATACTATATAACTCTTATAAAATCCTTCACAAATTAAATCTATATATATATATATCTACAGCACTTAGTCAAATCTCATTCAAATATACTACACAAGGGCAATAAAACATCCAACTATCATCATCGGCATTTCTTCTAGCAAAGTCTAAAAAACCCCTTACGCCATTACCAAGCAGTATTTCATAGTCAAGTTATATAGATTCATGTTTTAAAACTTGTATTGCAAAGCTATTCAATTTATATGCATCAAGTTTCAGATAATTCTAACATGCACCATTTGAAACAGTATTGTTTCAACAAACCAATAACACTAACAATCAACAATCACACTAAAATAGAACTTAGAATGGTATTACTCTAAGCCAAACATAATATCATAGGGATGTCTAAGTCAAAGCATCTAACCTAGATGTATATTTTTTTCTTCAGAATACGTTATTACAAAATAGTTGGATTTCAAACAATCTATAATAGAAACTTGTAGGAATTAAGTGCTCAAAGCAACATCAAAGGCCATTTTCAATGGACATTATTGATTATTAAATAACAACTCAAGAACAGAACATTAACCTGGTTGAAGACCAAGGAGTGAACTTCTAGCCAAAGTCACGACAGCATCAACTGAGGTTAAAATTCGCAGTACTGACAAAGGGAAGTAACAACAAAAGAGAATGGTAATGGTGAATAATAAATGTGGCAGAGGAAGAGTGCGACGATAATCAAAGAACAGTGACGAGCACGGCGGAGGATCGCGATCATGATCAAAGAACTGGTAGCGCTGACTAAAATAGGAACGGGGTGTGAGGAGGAGTTTAGAACAAGCAGGGATAGAGCTCACAGAGAAATGGATGGCGATAAGAGAAGAAAGGGTTCAGAAAGTGTTGGATCTAGGCACAGAAATTTTGTAAGAAAACACATTTAGACCGATTGTCACTAATAACCGGTCTTGAAAACACATTTTAGACCAGTTTTCTAAAATTTTTGCTGTTTAAGATCGGTTATTTATTTTAACTAGTCTTAAAAGTTTTAAAAAAATTTATTTTAAAAATATTTTAGATTTTAGACCGATTTTGTATATAACCGGTCAAAATAATATATTTTAGACTGATTATTTTTATAACCGGTCTTAGAAGTTATCTATAATTACAAAACTGCCACTGGTCATCTTTTTTAGACCTTATCCACTATAACCTATCTAAATGTAGAGGTCTAAAAAGCCAATTTTCTACTAGTAAAGAATGAATTTTTGTGCGTATTAGTTGAGGGGAAGTACTTGATTCCTTTAGGATCTGTCAGAATGACAAAAAACCTAACTTGGATCCAAAGAAAAGGGAAATTGTGTCTAGAAAGAAGTAATAATGAGAACTAAAATAGCTAATGGCACAAAAAATAATATTACCATAATTAAGGGCAAAAGATACATTTGTTATTTGATCTTGAGGATGGAATTGGAAACCAAAATGAAGGGCTAGGACTTTCTATTAAAAAGCAGGAGTAATGATGAAGATGAAAAGTAGTATAACCCCCTCCCCTTATATTGGTCAAAAACTTCCAAGGGTAAATAAAAGGAAGAAAGAGAGTTTAAGTAATGCACTTCCTTACTTTTTCCATTTGAAAAGTCAACTAAAGAGAAAGAAAGAAATAGTGAAATTGAATTAATATACTTCCTCATTTTTTCTCATGTTGGACATCCAAGACCAAGGAAAAAGGGAAGAGAATATGTAATTAAACTATAACCATTGACAAATGAAAAAGAAAGAAAAAGAAGAATAGAAGAAAAGTCAATATGGTTTCAACTTTGTTCAACTTGGAGTGTTGACCAAATTGTAAGGTTTCAAGAGGAAATTAGTCAACACAATCCCCTCCTTTTTGAAAGCTAATGTCGTCCAAGACAAGCCAAAGAGAGAGAGAAATATCCACCCTAGTTAATCAAACTTACCTTAGTTAATTAACTTTACAAATTTTGAAGAAGCCATGACAATTTGACGCATCACCATTTCCTTGTCTTTTAGAGTGAATTTCAGCCAAGTAAAGTTATAGGCTAGAGATGTATTGAATTAAACATATTTTCACTCTCTCTCACTCTCCAAAAGTTATCCAAGTTGAAAGAAAAAGAGAGAAAAGAGACGAAAAAAGAAAAAGGAAAGAGAAAGAACATTTGAAAATCAAAGAAGCAAGATGAGTCTTCTTAGTCCAATTCACCTTCTAAATCACCTTTCTAGCTCAAAACCTCTTCATAAACATTGTTTCCCTTGCTAAGAGCTACAATTCTATTATTTTTGTTTCTTAAAAGAAGGTGTCTTGTGTTGTCTTCAAAGTGTCAAAGTTGGAGAAACAAAGAACAAGCTCTAGAAAGAGCAATAGGTGAGTATGAACTTTGATTTGAACCAAGTATCTTGTTGATTGGTTGATGGTGGTGAATTTTAGTAGTTGCCCTAATTTTGGTTATCTTGGGTTTTTTAGGGTTTCATCATGCTTTGGTCATATACAAATGGTTATATGGTGTTTGGGAAGCATATGGGCCTAGTTTGGTGAATAAGATGTGAATTGGCAGATTGTTATGTTGAACCCTAATTTCTAGGGTGAACAAAACATCACGAAGGAATGAGAATTGATCAATTCGATGTTACCGTTGTGTTTGACATGAAAAACTATGTGGGAATAGCCCTAGTTACAAATTCTGGAACATTGGAACATAATTTGTAAAATTGCACATTTGCTGCCAATTAGGGTTTCCTGCGTGGCAGTTTATTGCAATATGCTTTTGAGTAACTACACTATGTCCAATGATAATGAGCTTTTTCAAAATAAAAGTACACTAATCAGATTTAATTTGACAGGTCATATGGGTCAATTTGATATGTACACTATGAGATATGCATTTTTGAAGTTGGTCATGTAAAATTGGCATGTTTTTATGACAGTGTCTAATGAATGGTAATTCTAGAATGTTGTGTGTCTAATTGGCTAAGGGCAATATTTTACCCTGAAACTAGACTTAATAAGAGTTACATAACTCTTGAAATCACTGCAATTAGACTTTTGTACATAAAGATATGAATTTTCAAAATTTGTTGAAAATTCTGCCAGCTTTTAATGAGAAAATAAAAAGGTAACGGCACAACGTAATTACCTTGAACTCCAAGGGTAATATTAATCACTCTAGGATTGTTTGACCACATTGACTCTTCCTTCGTCTTAATGTATTAATCTTAATGATACCAACTTTAGTATTTGAATTATGAAAGAATTGGACTAAGCAATAACTCATTGTCCGTAAATTTTAATTATAGGATTCGATATCTACCCTGAGTGGTAGAACCAGACAAGTAAGAGACCGAAAAGTCTAAGGTGGTAACTTTTGCCTCATATTCTATGTATCATGCTTCATGCATATTATTGCCATTATGAATACTTGAACTGTGACATGAATTGGGTAAGGGGGGAGCTGTAATATCCTAAAATTCATTCACCAAAAATCCCCTATATATTTATTATAATGAATGGAATAAAATGGTGAATTTTGGTGCACTTGGAAAGACAAAAATACCCTTAGTAAAGGCCACACGAAAATTGGGCCAATATAAAACATAAAGTATATTTTTTTGTCTTACAAAAAGCCTATTCTTGAGGCCCAAAATAATGAATGGAAGAACACAAATTTTAGGCTTGATCAATCGAGAATTTCGGCCAAAAGAAGTGAAAAATAAGAAGAATTCATTTAATACAAAAAGACCACAAAAATGTATAGGCAAAATGGTTATTTGGCTAAATAAAAATTAAAAAGAAGGAAATAAATATTGATGTCCAAAAAGAAGGAACAAGAAGGAAATAAATATTGATGGATAATTATGCCAAAATATAGAGGAATTGTGGCCAAGCAAAAATGGGTTGAAAAGTCAATAATTGTAGGTAAATGTTATAATATTTGAGGATGTAAAATTAGGATATTTCAAGAAGACTTTTCACTCTTCTAAGGGCCATTATTTCAGCCAAGTTAAATAGGGTAAGAGGAAAATATTTATGGCCAAAAAATAAAAAGATGAAGCACAAATTAAAATGTGATAATTACATTAAAATAATAATTAATTAAGGAGGTGGATGATGATATTTTTTAGAGCTATTATCCCTTTTCCAAAAGCCACTTTCATCCAAACACAATAAGGAAAAGAGAGAGTGTGTGTGTGTGTGTGTATCTTAAAAAATAAAGAACAAGAGAGAAGGAGCAAGAATAAGAGAGATAAAGAAATTGAAATCATGGTAATTGGTTGTGAAATTCTTGTGATTAAGCCTTCTAATTCATGGCAAACCCTCCCTAATCTCTATGCCATCTTGAAACACACTTGTAGCAAGGCAAAATCAAGATGAAAAGAGAGGAAGAGGAATGGTTTCAGTGAGAGAAGAAAAGGAAATCAAGGTAAGCTTCAAAACTTGTCCTATCTTGATGATTTATACTTGTTATTGGCATTTTTGTTGGTTGTTTGGTTTGTTGTGGTTGATTTGCAATTTGGGATGATGAAACCCTATGGGGTTAGGCAATCTAAATTTTGATTAAATATGTGGGAAATGAAATTAAGGAGTTCAAGAAGTAATTTAGGTTGATCAGAAGGTGCTTAGTTGAATAAAATCAAGAAACTCCAGTTTTTCCCAATTTATCGTGATTTTCAGCCAGGGCTATTTGGTAGTGTTTGGACTGGATTTTGGTGATTCTGGTTAATTTGATGATTCCATTGTGTTTCAAATGGAAATTTGTGTAGGGTTTATGTGAATTTTGAACTGTGAAGGCATTAAGGTGTGAAACGACAATTTTACCCTTAAAATCCTAAGTTAGGGGCTGTCAAGGGCATTTTCATCTTTTGGAAGTGAATTTGGAAAGATTAAAAATGGATTCTACACGCGAAATTGCTTAGGAATAGCCCGGGTCATAACTTTAGGAAAAGTATAGTTGGACTAGGTATAAAGCGACTTGGACTAGGTCCCAGGGGTATTATGGCCATTTCATAGTTTTAAGCTAAGATAACCAATAAAATGAGTTTAGGATAATACATGAATGAGTAATAACTCATTTCTTGTAAATTTAGAATTTTAGAACTGGATGGTTAGCCTGAGCCAGATCAGAGTTGAGGAACCATTAGCGAACAGAAAAGGAATTTAAGGTAGTAACCTTATCTCTCATACACTATATAAGTGTTTATATGCTTTGTGCATGCTATCTTTTGTGATATGAATAATGAACACACACTCTCTAGCTATGGTGTGGGAAAGCACAAGTACCATAGCTATGATACATCGTGACAAGAGGCACATTACCTAGTTGTGATCTAGGAGCCACCTAAGGTACATCAACAAGTAAGGGTCCAAATAAACAATTTAGCCTTAAACATTGTGCACATATAGAATTGACATTGTTATTGTTATGTTGCTTTATATGGTACATTGCATATTTATTTATCACATTTTATATGACTAATTGCATGTTACTACTGAGATTCGTTTGAATCTCACCCTTTTCCCAACATGTAAAATATTTCAGCAAAGGTAGTGGCTCTAGGGGTAAAAATGTAAATACCGACAATTGAGGGTTCCAGTTCAAGATCAAGAGCTAACGTTGGTTATCCTTAGTTTTTGTTAGTTTTGAGAATTTTGTATAATTTTTCAAACCCTATTGGCATTTTCTGTAATGTAAACAAACACTTTATATCAGTATGTTTATGCTATTTCTGTATGACCTTTGAACTATACGTTTATTACTCTACAGATATCAAAATGTTAAGGGGTTTGACATTTAAGCCATTATTGGACACAAAACCAGAGGAAGATGTGAGCCATAATCCCAATTGTTGTTCATAATCATGCTTTTGTCAAATCTGTCTTATCTTTTCAGTAACTTTTGACTTTCTTTACTCATTTTGTTTAATTTCTTCACACAACATTATACCAATCATTCATGTTGGAAATTTTTTTAAAACTTCTTTAAAAAAAAGTATGATTTGTATAATCTTGTTGTTGCTATTTTAGTAGTATAAATATGCATTCTTCCACTGGTAAACACAAACTATCCGAGAGTAAAGAAGAGAAAAAGGGTATCACACTAAAATGTAGATTTAAATCTATTCGCATTTTTGGTGAAACTGATTTAGGAAAGGATGGAGAGTTTCTAATTATAGCAAAAGAACCTGGAAATGCACTAGTCACTAGAAAGATCAACTTTGTATTGGGGGAGGCATCTAGGGCCTAAGTATTGGAAATTGTGCCATAAGGGCCAATCATTATACTTTCAACATTATTATTTAATGAATTTCTCCATTATGTTATCATATTATTTACATGTTAACTATGATAATTGTATCCTTGGATAAATCATAAATATTGTCCTAAAATGTCCCTAGTCGGATGTCTATGTGGGAGGATAGATGAAACAAGATCAGTATGACTTTGATAAGATATGGAGATACGAATCAAAGTCTTAGGCACTTATAAGAGTACAAGGTACTGGACTGACCCAATATGAGAAAGCTATATAGATCAAGTCATAAGCTTTCTCATGTACAACCACGTCACAATGCCCTTTGACCTGAGGTCATAATGGATTCCTATATGAGAGTTGCTAAGCTTTGAACTAGTCAAAAGTCACTTTTGACCAGGTAATGATAAAGGCTAAGATTGGGCTTGGTGGTTTTTCATGCAAAGGAATATGAATGATCAAGATGGAATTTGTCCCTCACATTAGTAGAGAGATATTACTGGGCCCCTCGATGAGTGAGTCTGAGAATTATATGGCCAGATTACGATAGAAAGAAGTTTCCATTTCTATTGTCAGACTACTCAGAAATCGAGAAAGTAATAGTCAGGAACAAGAGGATGACATTATCCATGCCTCATCCTTGACTGATATATCATGTGACAAAAGGGACGTGACATGGTTGTATGATAGGTTGCATCATGTTAAAGATCCTCATATGAATTAGGTAGTCATAATGTCTTGGTAGAGGCCACTTGTAACTTATGGGTTAGTACAGTTATTGGCCCACTACCAACATCATATGGGGCTACAGGGTCGCACAGAAGAATGGCCCTGTTAGGATCGGTAGTCACAACGGAAGAATTTTAAAATTTCCCAATCCTAATCGAGGATCTATCAACGACGTTTAAACGGAGTTAGAAAGATTCGTACCTTTTTCAATTCAGGGATTGTGACCTCTAGGAGCCAACATATCAGGTCCGTTCCCTTTACCGGTATCCACATGAATGCTTTCCAACATAGACTACGTGCTAGTGCCTCCAATATCTCCTAGGGTTTTCTTTATGGCTCTAAATTCCCATCCGTGTATCAGTATATCTGCTCTCTCAAGTTTATAATCTATGAGGGCTATATTCGAATTTCAAAATTAATTAACAATTAATTATCTTGATAAGCTAATTAAATAAATTCAGTTTCAATTAAATTTATCTAACAATTTTAATTTAACCTATTTATTTAATCCAAATAAAGAGCCATTAGATTTAATTTTTCTTCATATATTAAATCTAAGATACTATATCTCTATCATGTTAGTTATTAAATCTAATTTATCTTAATAAAATTAAATTTAAAACTAACACAATATGTAATATCATATAATATGTATTTCAAAAATACATATATATAATATAATATTAACGAATTTTTATATATTATATATATAAATATATAATTCATCCACCCTAAATTAAACATTATCTCGTGTTGGGAAATTCTTATGTGCGACCTTGTAAGCCCATCCAAAGTTGGCAGTGGGCCAATAACTGTACTAACCCACAAGTTGCAAGTAGCCTCTAGCAAGAAATTACGACTATCCAATTCATATGAGGATCATTAACATGATACAACCTGTGTACAACCATGTCAAGTCCCTTTTGTCACACAATATATCGGTCAAGGATGAGGCATGGATAATGACATCCTCTTATTCCTAACCATTACTTTTTTGATTCTTGAGTAGCCTCACAATCAAAATGGAAACTCCTTTCCATCGTAGTATGGCCATACATTTCTCAGACTCACGCATCATGGGGCTCAGTAATATCTCTCTACTGATGTGAGGGATAAATTCCATCTTGATCTTTCATATTCCTGTGCATGAAAGACCACCAAGCCTGATCGTAGCCTTTATCATCACCCGGTCAAAAGTGACTTTCGACTAGTTCAAAGCTTAGCAACTTTCATGTAGGAATCCATGATGACCTCAGGTCTAATGGCATTGTGGCGTGGTTATACATGAGAAAAGCTTATGACTTGATCCATGTAGCTTTCTCATAGCATGTCAGTCACACACCTTGTACTCTTACAATTGCCTAAGACTTTAGAAACTTGCATCTGTGTAACCGGTTACACAGAGCTCATCATCCAATCCACCATAAACCAAAAATAAGTCCTTAGTCCTTCTTTAGTACTTTAGGATATTCTTGACGGCAGTCAAATGACTCTTACCAAGATCTTGTTGATATCTGCTTGTCATGCTTAAGGCAAATGAGATATTCGGTCAAGTACATTACATGGCATACATGATAGATCCAATGGCTTAGGCATATTGAACCTTACTCATGCGATCTTACTGATCAGGTGTACTAGGACACAGATCCTTACTAAGATGGATGCCATAAGACATGGGCACATAACCCCTTTTTGAATCCTATATACTGAACCTATGCAGTATCTTGTCTATGTATGTGCTCTGACTTAGGCCTATTAGTTTTTTAGATCTATCCCTATAGATCCTAATCCTTAGGATGTAGGTGGCTTCACCTAAGTCTTCATTCAAAAGGACTTTCTTAACCAAGACTTGACACTTGTAAGGTAGGAATGTCGTTCCCAATGAGTAGGATGTCATCTACATAAAACACTAGAAATACAACTATTCTCCCACTAAATTTCTTGTAAACACAAGGTTCATCGATATTTTGAATGAATCCAAAATCTTAACTACTTCATCAAAATGATGATACCAGCTCCATGATATTTGCTTCAATCCATAAATGGATCTTTGAAGCTTGCAAACTTTACCAGAGTCTTTTGGACATATAAAACCTTCAGGTTGTGTCATGTACACATCCTCATAGAGCTTTCCATTAAGGAAGGCTATTTTGATGTCCATTGCCATATTTTATAGTCATAATATGTTGCAATAGCAAGAAGGATTCTGATTGATTTGGTCATTGCGACTGGGGAAAAGGTTTCATTATAGTCTACACCATGAGTTTAAGTGAATCCTTTTGCAATCAGTCGTGCCTTGAAGAGATACCCCATGAAAAGGCACTTTGAGGATCTGGGCTCTAATTTATCAGAGGCTTATTGCTTAATATATACCTCACATCCTTAGATCTTGAGAAAAGATAAACTTAGTTTCTTTCCAGTCCATATCTTATATGGTGTCTTTTCAATTGCCTTAGATGGAACATGATTTAGTATGAACGTAGCTGTCTCTCAGGCATGTCCCTAAAAGGATGGTGGAAGATCTGCTTGACTCATCATAGACCGAACCATATCAATAGTGTTGAATTCCTCCATTCAGAAACACCATTCTATTGCAGTGTTCCTGGAGGAGTAAATTGTGAGATTATCCTATAACCCCTGAGATGGTAAATGAACTCTTGGCTAAAATATTCACTACCTCAATCAGATCGAAGTGCTTTAATTGTTTAGCCAAGTTGGTTTTGTACTTTATTTTGGAATATTTTGAACATTTCAAAAGATTCAGATTTATGTTTCATTAGATAGATATAGCCATATCTACTAAAATCGTCTATAAATGTAATGAAGTAGACATAACCTCCTCTAGCAGCTGTATTTAATGGTCCACATACATCTGTATGTATGAGGCCCAATAATTCAATAGCCCTCTCACTATGCCCAATAAAAGGTGCCTTTGTTATCTTTCCTAATAAGCAAGATTTGCATGTATCATATGATTCAAAATCAAATGAGTTAAGAAATCCATCTTGATGGAGTTTGGAAATGCGTTTCTCATTTATATAGACTAGAGACAATGCCATAGGTAGGTGTGATTTAAATTGTTTGATTTTATCCATTTAGTAGTTACATTATAGATATTCCCATTATTAAGATGTTCCAAATTTAATATATAGTGACCAACATGCAAATCACCATCAGCATAGAAAATGTCATTACCATAAATAGAACATTTAATATTCCTAGTAATGGAAGTATAACCTTCTTTATCCAAATAAGAAAGAGAAATAATGTTACTACTCAAAGCAGGAACATAATAGCAATTGTTCAAAACAAACAAAAGCCCACTGGGCAAAATTCATAAGTGCCTACGGCTAAAGCAGCAACTCTTGCTCTATTTCCAACTCGTAGGTTCACCTCACCCTTCTTCAGCTTTCTACTATCCTTTAGAACCCGCACATTTATGCAAATGTGAGAACCACATGTAGTATCTAATACTTATGTGGAGGAAGTAGAAAAATGAATTTCTATAACATAAATACCTGAAGCGATAGCCCTGCTATCCTTCTTGTTCTTTTTCAAATCTTCAAGGCAAAGTTTGCAATTCCTCTTCTAATGACCGGGTTCATTATAGAATAGTAGACTCCTTCCTTTTGAAGCTTTGCCTTCTTGGGGTCTAGGCTTGGTTTCGGGCTTGTTTAACTCTTTGGTCTTACCACCTGAGCCATTACCCTTCCATATGCCCTTCCCTTTCTTTTCCATACCCTTTCATTTTTGAACCATCAAAATAGTACTGGGCTTTTTCTTAATACTTTGCTCAGTAGTTTTAAGCATCCCATACAACTCAAAAATTGATTTCTCCATGTTGTTCATATTGTAGTTCAGGAAAAATTGGTCATAACTCTCTGGGAGTGAGTTTAGGATCAAATCCATAGCTAATTCTTGGCTTATGGGAAATCCAATCCTCTAAAGGTGATCAATATAACCTTTTATCTTTAACATATAAGTACTAACTGATGCACCTTCAGCCATCTTGTAAGAATGTAAGGCCTTTGTGGTCTCATACCTTTCTTGCCTTGCCTATTGTTGGAACATTCTTTGAGATGGACAATCATCTTATGAGCCTCCATAAGTTCAAAATCTCTTTGGAGCTCCAAAACCATCGTGGCAAGCATCAAGAAACCTATATCCACAGAGTCATCCTTATGTTTCGTGTAAGCATCTCTCTGAGCTCTTGGAGCATTGGCTGTAGGCTCCTGAGGAATGGGTTGATATAGAACATAAGCCTTTCTTTCCTGCTTGACAACAATTCTTAAGTTCCTAAAACAGTCAAGAAAGTTTATCCCATTGAGTTTGTCCTTCTCAAGGACCGATTGCAACGATAGTGTAGCAATATTACTAGTCGACATGATTCTATAATTAAAATATGCAAATATAGTTAGTAATCTCCCACTAAATTAACAACCCTCAATATAATAATTAGTGGGCTACGATCCATATTTGGCTTTAACTTAAGTCCACTTTTGCAAGATGCTTAAATTCAAGTTATTTAGGTAGGTAACCTATTTACCAATTACATCACATGTAACTCTTAGATGTTTATGGGATTCGATCATCATATGATCTGGCATGTTTAATCCCATCTAATGCCTTGAGATTCAAAATTATTTTGTTAATCTCAATTAAGTCAAAACAATAATGAATATTATAAGCATCACAATTACTCATGCTTGTCTCTTCAAGATAACTCAAGTGCATCCACTTTGGTGGTTTCCATAATTAAGCGAACTAGGTTTTGACAAATATTCATTAATTGACGGCATTATGACTTAAGATTTGATTCAGAGGGCTCAATTAATTAGTTTTGTTTATATGAATGCAATCGTGGTCATATCTCATACAGAAAAATACATATAAACACAAAAGTATTCATGCAATGATATAATCAAAAGCATAATTAAACGTGACACAATATGGCTTATCTAACCTAAAATCCTCCCAAACCAATGAGAGGACTTCTCTAAATAAGAAAAAAAATACATTGAGAGAAATCTCATTTTAACATTCAAGGGGAGTGAGATGAGAAGAGAATATACATTGAGAGTATTTAAAGGAAGGCACAGCATGAAGGCCATATTTAAATATTACATCCCTTTGTAAAAATCTAAAGCCATGTTGTTCACCAACCCAAACAAGTATGAAGAATAAACTAAAACAAGAATTCATACAATATGAAAAGCAATAAATATCGTGATTAGATTATATTGCGCTACGAATAGGTAGTCACGGCGGTCCCGCTAGTCATTAGATTCAATTTATCTTCATAAATTAAATCTGAGATACCATATCTCTTTCATGTTTGTTATTAAATATAGTTTATCTTAATAAAATTAAATTTAAAACTACCACAATATAATAATATCATATAATATATATACACACATATATATATATATATATAAATATGTATTTCAAAAATACATATATATAATACTATTAATTTTATTTTCATGAATTCTATCTTATAAATATAAATATGAAATTCGTCCACCATATATTAAACATTATCTTGTGTTGGGCCATTCTTGTAGGCGACCCTGTAGGTCTATATGAAGTTAGCAGTAAGCCAATAACTATACTAATCCACAAGTTACAAGCGGCCTCTAGCAAGACATTATGACTATCCAATTCATATGAGGATCATTAACACGATACAACCATGTCACACCCCTTTTGTCTCACGATATATCGGTCAAGGATGTGGCATGGATAATGTCATTCTCTTATTCCTAACCATTACTTTCTTGATTCCTAAGTAGTTTGACAATAGAAATAGAAACTTCTTTCTATGATAGTATGGCCATACGTTTCTCAGACTAACTCATCAAGGGGCCCAGTAATATCTCTCTACTAATGTGAGGGACAAAGTCCATCTTGATTATTCATATTCCCCTGCATGAAAAACCACCAAGCTCGATTGTAGCCTTTATCATCACCCGATCAAAAGTGAATTTTGACTAGTTTAAAGCTTAGTAACTCTCATATAGGAATCCATGATGACTTTAGGTCAAATGGCATTGTGACATAGTTGTACATGAGAAAAGCTTATGACGTGATCCATGTAGCTTTGTCAAAGTTGGTCATTCCCGTACTTTGTACTCTTACAAGTGCCTAAGACTTTGATTCATATCTCTATATCTTATCAAAGTCATACTAGTCTTATTTCATCTATGCTCCCGCATAGATGACCTGCCAGGGACATTTTAGGAAAATCTTTATGATTTATCCAAGGATACAATTATCACTATTAACATGAAAATACTATGATAACATAATAGAGAAATTCATTAAAATTTAATGTTTAAAGTATAATGATTGGCCCTTAGGGTACAATTTCCAATATATTGGTTGTGCTAAATCTCAATTTCATTCACAGACCTTCATGTAGAGCCCTCTAGAATCTTGAAGTAAAATGAGGATCTCTGTCTGAAATGATACTCTTCGGTGTGCCATGTAGTCTTACTACTCTTGAATATAAATTTCTGTCAATTTGTCCAAAGAGTAGCTGGTATTGATCAGGTATAAAATGTGCTGACTTCTTGAATCGATCCATGATCACCTAAATTGAATCATAGTTTCTAATCCTAGGCAAACCTATAACAAGATCTATGGTCATACTTTCCCATATCTATTCTAGAATCTCAGGAATCTGTAGTAATCCCGGCAGCCTCTGGTGTTCAATTTTTACTTTCTGACAAGTAAGACACCTTGCCACATACTTGGTCACATCACTCTTCAATCCTGGCTACCAATACATAGACTTCAAACTGTGATACATTTTGGTCATTATAGGGTGAAGAGTATACAAACTATTGTATGCCTCATCCAGAATTCTCTACCTCAAGCCAACCATTAGTGGAACACAGATTCTCTTCTTGAATAGAAAAATTTCCTTAGGTGATAAATAATAGTCCTGAGTTTCTCCTCATTTGATCATAGTGCTAATAGATTGCACCCAATCAACTTGCCTCTGAGCCTCTTCAATTTCAACCCTTAAATCACTTTCCCTTAAGGAAATAATGTAATTTGCACTTAAGATTTGGTTTGACAAATTCAAATCCGTTGCACTTGCCTCTGAGCCTCTTGTATCATCATTACTGCTACTAGCACCGCCTTTTGACTAAGCGCATCCACAATGATATTAGCTTTACCCGGATGATATTTGATCTTCAGATTGTAATCTTTCAGCAACTTCAACCACCAGTGCTATCTCATATTCAACTCTTTCTGATCATACAAATACTTGAGACCCTTGTGGTCGTAGTACAGTTCGATCATCACACTATACAGATAATATTGCCATGTTTTCAATATAAACACAATCGCCACAAGCCCCAGATTATGAGTGAGATAATTTATTTCATGAGGCTTCAGCTATTAAGAGTCATAGGCTACCACTCGTCCCTGCTGTATAAGGATACACCCAACCCCTGCTTACTCACATAACTATACATAACATAAGTTAAGATAGGATCGGGTATAATCAACACTGGTGCCATAGTCAACCTTTCCTTCAGCTCAACAAAACTATTTTCACAATGTTCATCCCACTTAAATGGTTGATCTTTTCGTGTGACCTTGGACATCGCTAAGGCAATATAGGAGAAATTCTGAATAAATCTTCGATAGTAACCAACAAGACCTATAAAACTGCATATCTCAGTGACTATTTCTGGCCTCTTCCAGTCTATCACTATTTCCACTTTACTGGGATCCACTGAGACCCCTTCTCATAAAATAACATGGCCTAGGAACTTTATTTTTGAAAGCTAGAACTCGCACTTACTAAACTTGGCATAAAGTTGCTTTTCACATAATATTTCCAACACTATTCTCAAATGATGCTCATGCTCTTTATTGATCCTGGAGTATATCAGAATGTCATCGATAAACTCCACTAAAAATTGGTCTAGGTATTATTGAAAGACACGATTTATGTCATCCATGAATAAAGCAAGTGCATTAGTTAGGCCATAAGGCATTACTAGAAACTCATAGTACCCATACCTAGTTCTGAATGAGTATTTTTGCTTGTGGAAATCTGCCTTGATTTCAGCCAAACCAGGGTTTGGAGAATTCATGGAGTTTTGGTTATGATATTGGTATTTTATGATTATTAGAAACCATATGACATAAGTTTTATGCTCAAATTGGGAGTTTGGTAATTTCTAGAATTTTTGTTCATTTTTTGCTAAAACAGAATATGGGGAAAGAGTGAGAGTGTGTTCATTTTGATGTTACCATTGTATTCTACATGAAAAATTATATGGGAATAGCCCCGTGTTGTGAATTTTGGATCATCGAAACTCAAAAAACACAACTGGAATTTTTACTGGTGAAAGATTTCTGCTAGGTATCCTATTTATGTTGTGGTGTTAGATAACCAAATGAAGTACGATAAATGTGAAAATTTCTAGAATGAAACTAGACATATCTAGCTTTAATTTGATAGGTTATTTATGTCATTTGGACTTGTACTCTGGGAGTTCTGAATTTTTGAAGTTAAGTGATGAAAACTTGTGTGAATTCTGGCAGTGTGCAATAAATGACAATTATGAAAATGTTGTGCATCTAATTGGCTATGAGTGTTATTTTTCCGTTCAAAATGGACTTTATAGGGGTCACATAGCCTTTAGAATCACTGTAATTGGACATTTGTACATAAAGATATGAATTTTCAAAGTTGATAAAAAATGCTGGTAGATTAGGTCAATTGTGTAAGAATTACAAATGTAGTGGCATCATGTAATAATTTTGAACTCTAAGGGTGAGAATTATTCTATTAGGTTATTTAACCACTTCAACCCACTTGTTGACTTAGTATATGAACTATAATGATAACCAACTTAAGAGTTTGGATTATGAAAGAATTGGACTAACTAATAACTAGTCATCTATAATTCTAATTTATAGGATTTGATATTTGCTCTGAGCAGAGAAGTTAGGACAAGAACCAAAAATGAACCGAAAAGGTAAAGGTAGTAACTTATCCCTCATATACTATGTGTTATGCTATATATATTTGTATTATCGTGAACTTAAGCATGTAGATGAGAAGGGCTCAGGCCCAATAGAACACCTAGTGTTGTAGCAAAGGATAGTTGTCCTTGAATTTACCCAAACTTTATGCTATTTGCATATCTAATATTGGTGCTTATATGCATATTGTAAATTATCTATGAATGTTGAGTATGCTACCTGTATGGTAACTTTGATTGACATGACATGTTTCATATATGCAATTTATAAGTGCTATCTGTTACAACTGGGATTCTTTTGAATCTCACTCCTTTCCAATAACTAATCTACAGAATGAGGAAGTAGTTCACATGGAAGAAGGTAGCCATGGACAATTAGAGTTGAAGGCTTAGAGTCTATTCTCTATTGGTTATCTATTTCTTTTTGGGAAACTTCATATGATGTATATGTAACCTCTGATAGTCAGATGCTAACCTAAATCGTAGAAGTAGTAACTATGCTTATATGTACTGTACATTAAGGCTATAAATGAACTAGAATAGTCTGTCAATGGAATGTGTCCTTAAGTTAACAAATCTAACCAGTATGTATATTGAGAACTGAAATAACCACCCTGATATTAACAAATGGAAACAAAATCAAATGAGTTGAATAGATTTAAAAATAAAAAATGAGACCACTGAACAAACGTTTGAAAGTTTTTGGAAAACCCACTTAAGTACGGACTAAACCTTGTATCAAAGTTGGGACCTCAAAAGGTCTAAAAATTGTTTTTGTTCACCGGTTTGGCTTCATGTCATGTTTTTAACTTTTTTAAACTGTAAGAAAGTATGGTGTTACATCACCCATCCCGAGATTATTCTCGCCTAAGCATGCTTAACCACGGAGTTCTACTGGAATCTGGGACTTATGCCAATTCAGTGTCAGATTCACTGGAGCTCATACCCTTCTCTATTGGGTATACATCATTGCTACTCCATTTCATTCTCTATATACAGCTCTGGCCCTTCCCTTGGCAGGGGAATCTATAGTCAGCTGTGATAAGTAAAATATTTCTATAATTATTTCCCCTTATATGATAATTTTTTGGATGATATTTGAGCTTAATTAAATGAATTTGGGTATAATTGATAAATAAATAAAGATTTTGGCATTAAATACAAGTTATCAAAAAATACTAAATTTTAACCTTGTTTCAGCTTTCAGGCAATATTTTGTGCTCTAGATGTCAGATTAGGATGTTCTTTATATAGATAAAAAGCTAAGAAAAATCCCTACAGCTTTTATGTTGAGGCTAAAACCTAGTTCTATCTTCAAGAGTTTTGAATGTTGCTTAAAAGTTAAGAACGTAAATTTGTCTAAGTTTGACCTGTGCCCACTAATTTTACCATAAATTGAGCTGTAAATGTTGAGATGAGGAGCTCTCACATGGTTTTTCAAGCTACGATCCAGATCAACAACTTTCATGAAGATAAAAATTTGAGAATTCACCATTTTGACATCAAGATTTTGCTGCAATTGAGAAGCATGGTCGCCATAAGGTCAACATTGGTGGCTTAAAGTCAAGAGTCATACCTAATAAGTGGAAATCTTTGCACCCCATTCATCTATAAATAGAGGAGTAGAAGACACAAGGAGATACACAATCTTAAAGTTTAATTTCATGCATTGTATTATTTCTTGCGTGTCTCTTACATGAAGGCTTAGGTAGACCTCCTTCATAAATGGTATAGGTTGCCACCTACATGGAAGGTTTTACCTCCTATAAAGAAGGGTAGATTTTTCCATTTTCATGCATCTTGTAGTTCTATCTTTATGTTATATAATTTAATAATTAAGTTTTACACAATGTTTATGAAGATTTCAATTTGTTTTGATTTTGTTTTTAATTTCATCATGAGCTAAATTTTCATTTTTCTAGGGTGCTGATGTAGCTTACTAATGACAGATTGAATCTTAACTTATTAAATCTGGTTTTAATTTTTCCTTCATGATTGAGTTTTGATTATTGTTGTTAATGTTTTCAATTGATTGTCCAATTTTTGAATGATTTCAATGTGTTTGTTGAGACCCGAAGAAGATGCATGTATGTAGATCCTATAATCAAAACCATAACTTGTTTATAAAATAGGAATATATTCATATGGGTAGTGTAGTCTTGATGAGTTCTATAAATCTTAATGCATGATTAATTATTTTAATTCATATAGGGATATATTGGATTAGCAATTAAATATAGAATTGCTTGACCTTAAAAGAAGCTAGTAATTAGATATGGGAAACTCGGCTATCAATCATGAGGAATAATTGGACTAGAATAGATAGGTGATTCAATCAAAAATTTGTTAAGTGAAATATGATCCATAGGGCTTTTTCTCATTGTTGCTTCCATATCAATTGCATTTATATTTAATCATTTTTAGTTTTGTAATCTCAATCACCAACTAATCGATCGACTGAATAGAAGTAAGATTACCAATTTTGGAACTTAGTGATCAATCCTTGTGGAAACAATACTCTACTCACCTCTATATTACTTGTTTATGATGGTGGACACGTGCACTTTTTAATGAATCATTTACACCCGTAACAAGCTGGTTCATCGATATACAGCTCTACCCTTCCTTTATACCAGCCTGCCAACTAGTGGTCAGGGGGAATTCTATTTCTCTGGATTCATCAATCACCCATAATTCTTAATCATAGTATTACTCAAGATTATCCAAGTATCACTATGGATACTATTCATATTAGCAGAGCATACTATCCAAATGCTATAATCTCCAATCTGATACTAAAAGATGTAACACCTTATTTCCATAATTGATCTGATGAGTTTGACATAGCGAATTCTAACCATTAAGTAATATTCCTTTGTAAAGTTCTTTTAATTCCCAACCTCAAGACAGCATTTGAACCTATAGTCGAGTGGATTTTTCTGAATAATTTAAAATTTTTTTAAAAACCATCATAAAGTGGTTCATAATATCTTAGTGACTCATTGTTTATTAATTCCTTTTATAATTACTAGAGTATTTCTCTGCTCATTCTTAGTTCATTCATTTAGCCTTGTAAATTGTATTATCTAGTTAACTTGTAAATTCATACTCTTTCCTTATTGTGTATATATTCATACATGCCATATATGACCATACATAACAACAACATTATTTAACTAAGCATGTTTATACAATTAATCTTCACTTCACAATTGCATCTTCCTCTTGCATGACCTTATGCATTCCTCTTCAGTGCTCATTGCACCTAAATGGTTGGAGAGGGAGAATGAGATTGAAAAGAATCACAATGGCAAACAATCCAACTATGAACACAAGATACAAGTTTAATGCATGACATGATTGCTTACATAAATTTTGTTACTGCAAGCATTTCACCCAAGAAGGGGATGAATTGGGTGATCACAGAAATTTCTTCTTGTATATAAAATAGATTGGAAATTTAAAACAGTTAAGAGCTAAGTGTACACTGGGAGTTATATTGGTTCTTCCACAACCAATTTAACCTATGTCCAGTCCTCAGAGCTTCTCTAAGAGTTTCACTATAACTTGCAAGATTTAGTAGGTTCTTGGTACCATAGTACACAACAAGTTCCTTTACTAGACATTCTCTTCCCTTTACATGTAATCAAATTCCCAACTCAAGGTTCCACAACCTTAAGTTGTCTCAATAACAAATATTGAGTTTGTACATAAAAGCTCTCCTACAGGGAAAGTATATACTCACTGAAGTATAGGAAAGAATATAAGAAAACATAGCACTAAGAATATGTTATGTGTTCTCAGTTGTCCTCTTTTCTACGTTGAATGTTCTTATATTTATAGATGTATTGTAATTACCATTGAAACCATTTAAACATGTCCGTTAGAGTCGCGTAGCTTTGTTTGACCATTATTTGGATTTGAAAATTAGCAGTAGAGATAGGTGAGCATTTTGGACGTTATGGATGTTATGTTTGACTTTTCTCTTAATGCATGATCTCTTCATTGTTTTTCTACAAATATAATTGGAATACTAACACAATGAAAGATTAATCATATAGATAACAAATCAATAAGCAATAGATTAAAATCACACTTTCTGAACTTTATCACTCGAGTGGATACTTGAGTAATCTAAATCTATCACTTGAGTGATCTATTGAAAAACTTAGTAAGGAATGAAGTCATCATTTCTGACCTTATCACTCAAGTAGTCACTCAAGTGATTTAGCGGCATTATTAGAGTGGTCACTCGAGTGATCTCTTCAAAATATTGGTAGATATATCACTGCCTCATTTCTTACCTGGTCACTCGAGTAATCCTTTATCATTACTCGAGTACTCCCTCAAGTAACACCATTCAAATCTTGGAAGAGAGCTTCTGGAACTATTTAACACACATTACTCAAGTGATCACTTGAGTAATGAAGAATCATCACTCGAGTGATCCCTTGACTGATCTCTTCTGCAAGTTAGCAGTAGCTCTTTCTCCTGTTCCTTAACTGCATAACTTTCTTCATCACAAGAGTGCCTACTCGAGTGATGGCTCTTCCTCCCACTAAATACTTGGTTATTTTGTTCAAAAATCTTGACTATTATCAAAATCTTTTCTAAGATTAATCCAATCGTTGTTATAACCAAAACATATGGATATAACATTCTCCCCCTTTTTTATGATGACAAAACTTGGTGATTTTTTAACAATATATTTGAAAGAATTTCAAAAATTTAAACATCAATTAGAATCATTTTCCTTGACATCTTTCCATTAGTATAGACTAGACTTGGATATTTCAAAATTTCTTTTCAGTCAATTATTTTGAAACTTATATTTTGAAATCATTATTTTGAGTTCAATCTTAATAACTCTGAAACTTTTAACATTTGAAACTCCTTTGAATCCAAATCCAATGATTGTGGATCATTTTGAGATTTGTAAAAATAGAAGTTATTAACCTAATGACTTTATAAGATTAGTTTGAATCAAATCTTGTATCAAATCCTATCATCATCTTGCATACACAACCAAGAGTTCATCAGTCCATAAATTGATAGTAATAATAAGTTTAAACGTCATAATAACTTCAAACTACAAAATTCATAAAGTGAAACCATGAAATTCATTGCATAGCCAAAAATAAGTTAAGAAAATTATAAAACTCCCAAAATCCCAATACCATACACCCTATGCTGCACAAACTATCAGATCTTCACAAAATGATGTTGTACAAACTGTTAGATCTTTACAAAATGATGCTGTATAAACTGTCAGATCTTCACAAAATCACATCCAGATCTTTTCCCCTATTTTGACATCATCAGAAAGTGGGAATCAACTAAAAGAAGAACTGGAGCTGGATGTTTAGCAACAGAGATTGGGGTAATGTTAAGAGGTATTCCTCCAAAGTCAAGTGAGTCACCCTGATGAGAGAAGCTAGGAGATGATGGCTCAAGCTCAAGGAGATTCACAAGCAGTATATGAAGTAAATTATCTGGAGATAGGATAAAAGTAGAAGGGTTCTGAGGTGTTGTGGTATGAGTAGTAACTTCCACCTCCTCTTTACTAGTAGGTGACTGATGGTAATGATCACTGAAGGAGTTGTGTGAGGAAAGTTGCTCCATGCCTGCAGGTGAGGCAATAAGTGTTGGCATTGGCTGAGGTTAGACAGGCTTATTATTAATGGTTATGTCAATTGGATAAGAAGTAGATGGGCCTAGTATGGTGAAAAAAAGGTTGGCGGGGATGGTGATAGGTATTATAAGAGGCGGGATAGTAGAAGGACCAGGCTCATAAGCTAGAACAGAATGAGTACCAGGAGCAGAGGTAGGTATAGATGGTCCGGGAGCCAGGGTATCAATTTTGGATGAAATGATCACATGAGGTTACCAAGCTCCTGAATGGCAATTCCTTTTCCCTATTACTCTGCTAGCATTGCCCATTGTGTTGGTTCATACTAGTTACTAACTCACCCATCTTGTGGTTCATATGGGTTACTAGCTCTGTATTTGTGTTAGTGATGTCCACATGAAAGCCGTCAAGTACATTCTTCATGAAAGTCTATAGAGTAGCATCAAAGAATAATAGAGGAGCTGTAGAATCAAGGGTAGAGGACTTAGTATCATCCATCCTACTGGACCCAGCCTCAGTTTTCTTCTTCTTCTTGGGGCTAGGTTCAAGTGGCTTCTTCAGTGGAATCTCAATCCCTAATTTCCCAATTTAATTTCTTCCCACTAAAACTAGCCTCTTAATAGGCTCATTCTTCTCCAAGTACCAAATTTTTTCTTCTTTAGAAATAGGGAGTTGAGCTGAGGAAAAGGCATGGGGGTGGTCATGGTTCCATTGAATCTATATCTCTTAATCTTAGCAAACATGAGTTCACCTAGGTCTTTTTACTTTTTCAAGATAATGGAGGCTATGTTTCTGAAATCTCTTCCTATGAAATGTGTGAAATTGTTTGACTTATTGACTATGGCTTTAGAGTGATATACCATATGACTCTGTGTAAATCACACATATCACTAGGATTAAAGTTGAGTGGTCCTATACTCTCTCCCAGCCTCAAAATGGTAAACACTTGATTTGATTCAAGGTTGGGATGAACATCTTCAGGAGGGTCTTATATTCCTAACCAAGTGTTTATTTTAGAGGGTGAGATCAATATTTCTTGCCTCCTAATCTTAGATACCATTTCCTTTTCTAGATAGTCTCTTAGGGCATCATTAACTGGCTCCAAATTGCAATAGAAATTACTAACTATTTTTGTACAAAAAGGAAGTCTAATAGATAGCCAGGGCATGTAAGACTCAAGGTAAGGGCTTAGTTCAAGTTTTAATACCTCTTGAAGAAGATTGAGGTCAATTAGTGTATTTTGCACACTTTTCTCCTCAAAAAGTAATCCTTGAACTTCTGAGACTCCTATAGTTTCTCACATTAAAGCCATTAGGTGGAAATGTAATCTCTTCTTCTTTTTCTTCTGTCAGATCCTTTAAGATTGCCCTTCCTTTCCTCTTCTAGACTTATAAGCTTTATCGAGCATATTTGCCATTGCTTGGGCAAGTTTTCTGTCATACTTGGCTCCTTTAGAAGGTTTCCAAGACCAATAAGGAGTGTCAAATGAATCTGAGGAATGTGAGGATGGATCTTTGGTTTCCTTGGTTTTGCTTAGAGGAATAACCTTCTTTGTTTGATCCCTTGTGACTATAGGCTTCTTGATCACAACCCTTTTGGCTTTAGGATTCGCTTGAGGCTTGGGTTTCGGATTCAGCTTGCAGGTGCTTTTTGATTTCTTGGTTGGAGGAGATGAAATAGATTCAGATGGTTATTGAGGATCAGAAGACCCAGAAGGGTATTAGAATGAGGAGATTTGGTTCTAACCATTGTGATTTTAGAGGAGGACCAAATTTTTGACACTGTGTGCCAACAAACACAATTTTTGGGCTAAGAAATTTGATAAAAAATTGATGGGTAAGAGTTTACAAGATGATTTTGTGAGAGCACTAGGAAAATCATTGGAAAAGATTTTGTAAAAAATGACAGAGTACCGACAGATATAGCCTTAGCGCCTTACATCACTCGAGTAATCTTAAGGTATCACTCAAGCGGTCACTCAAGTGATCTTGTTAGAAATTTAAAAATGATGCTTTTTAAGTATATACCTAGCATGAGTAATATTGTAATTACCCATGTATATTCCCTTTGTGATTTTATAATACTTCAAGTCATGTTTGAGATGGTTGATTTATGTTTTGCATTGATGATCACTCGAGGGTTTACTTAATTGATTCTGAGACAACACTCAAGTCATCCCTCGAGTGATCAGTCTTTTCACCTCCTGACTATTCTAATTCAACCGTTATGCCATTTCTTTTGAATTTATTTGACTTGAATGCTCACTACCATGAATTTTAAGGCAACACGCAAGTGGTCACTCGAGTAATGTTGTCCATTACTTTCAATTATCACTCAAGTAATGTGGAGATTACTTGAAGTTGGCCTTTAAGTGATGTTATACTTTGTTAGCCTCTGCTTTCATACCTCAAAATAGAGTATCAAGGTCCTACAACACAAATTACTAGATATTCCGATGTTTAAGTTAGTAATAATCAAATCATATATTCTAACATAAAATAACTTATAATTCATTACGATTTACCATTCCCAATTATCTTCTAATAAATAAAAGTTGATCTTTAGCAAGGGGTTTTATAAAGATATCAGCTAGTTGAAGATGAGTTAGAATGAATATCACTTTAACATCTTTCTTTTGAACATGGTCTCTAATGAAGTGATGTCTAACATCAATATGCTTGGTTCTTGAATATTGAACCGGATTCTTTGCTAAGCTTATCATGCTAGTGTTGTCACCATAGGTAGGTATCTCCTTTAAATATATACCAATATCTTGTAGTTGTTGCTTTAGCCATAGCACTTATGCACAACAACTCGACGTTGCAACATACTCATCTTCTGTTGATGAAAGATACACTGTATTTTGTTTCTTGCTAAACCATGAAACAAGTGCGCCTCTTAGATACTGACATTGCCTACTAGTACTCTTTCTGTCAGTCTTGTATCCTCTGTGATATGAGTTTGAGTATGAAATAAGGTATTCATTTCCTCCTTTATGATACCAAAGACCTAATTCTACTGTGTCGGCAAGATATATGAAGATTCATTTGACAGTTTCAGTATGTGATTCCATTAGTGCTGATTGATATCTTACACACGTACCAATACTGAATTGGATGTCAGGTCTACTTGCTGTAAGATAAAGTAATGATCCAATCATTCCTCTAAGATAGAGTAATGTCAGGTCTATACTTTGTGATGTTATGTTATAATCATTTCTTTTGATGTAGTTGAGCTCATTGGCGTGTCTACTCTGTTTACTTTATCCATTTCGTACTTCTTTAATAGCTCCTTTAAATATTTTGTTTGAGATATGAAAATTCTATTCTTTCTTTGTTTGATTTGCAAACCAATAAAGAAATTCAATTCTCCCATTATTGACATCTCAAACTCCCCCTGCATTATCTCAGAAAATTCCTTGCACTAACTCTCGTTAATAGCACTGAAAACTATATCAATAACATATATTTATACTATTAAAATATTATTTCATTTTTGTTTTGAAAAAAGTGTTGTATCGACTTTTCCTTGTACAAAACCTTGATCAATGAGAAATTTAGCAAGTCTTTCATACCATGCTCTCAGGGCTTGTTTTAAACCGTATAAAGGTTTTCTTAGTTTGAAAACATGGTCAGGCTTAGTCACTTCTTCAAAACCTAGAGGTTGATCTACATACACTTCTTCCATGATGTAGCCATTTAGAAATGCACTCTTTACATCTATTTGATACAGTTTGAATCCCTTGATGCCTACAAAGGCTAAGAGAATTCGTATAGCTTCTAATCTAGCCACTGGAGCATATGTTTCCTCATAATCAATGGCTTCTTTCTGATTATAGCCTTTGGCCACCAATCTTGCCTTGTTTTTAACAATGGTTGCGGATTTATCAAGTTTGTTCTTGAATACCCATTTTGTGCCAATGATCCGATGATCCTTAGGTCGAGGAACCAAATCCCAAACTTTATTTCTTTTAAACTGATTGAGTTTTTCTTTCATTGCTATAACCTGATCATTGTCTGATAGGACTTCGTCAATGTTAGAATGTTCTATCTTAGAAATTAATGTTGAAAAACTAACTTCATTAAAAATTCTTTTTTTAGTTTTCACACCTTCACTTACATCTCCTATAACTTGTTCTATAGGATGACTTTTGTTATATTTCTAGGCTCTAGGTTGTCCTAGTAGTTGTTCTTCTTCCTTGGCTTGGTCATTTTTAGGATTGTACAATTTAGGATTAGGTTGCTCATTTTCTTGCTTTAGTACTATTTTCTGCTTATCGTCAATAGTTTTGTTGGAGGATTTAAATTCATCGAATATTGTTAGAACCGGCTAACACCCAAGAGGGGGAGTGAATTGGGTGTAAGTTAAAAACTTAAGAACTTTAAAAATCTTTTCGGATCTTAGTGGAAGCAATAAATGTGAAAGTAATGAGTCATAAATCAACAATAAGATTAAATAATGTAAGCTGGAAATATAAGAGCTTAGGGAAGAGAATATGCAAACTGTGATTTATCCTGGTTTGATACAATCTGTGATGGCCTACATCCAGTCCCCAGGCTCCTCCTGATATTTTCAAATCCACTATTTTCTTGTTTAATCCAGGTACAAGAAAAGCCTTTACAAAGTTCTCACCAAGATACTCCCCCTTATAGCAAGTCTTACAAGCAGAGCAATCCTGAAGATCTTTCCTTCCTGCTTACTCGTGCAAGTCTTACGAGCAGCAACGTTCTCTCCTACTTACACCCTATAAGTCTTATGAGTAGTAACATTCTCTACTGCTTGCACCTTAAAAGTCTTACAAGCAGAAAGTCTTACCGGTGATTCTCTCTACAGCTTCCCCCGTAAGGAAATCAACCCACTCAAGGTTCCTCTACCTTGAGATCAATTCAAAAATACAATTGAAAGTGTTTACAAAATCTATAACAGAGTGGATATAATGCCTACTAAAGTACAATATAAATAACTCTCTCTCAAATATACTTGATATAGAAAATAGATAAGACAGAGTAGTTGGGTCAGAGTGGATGATTCATTATATGAGCACATTTGCGTTGTTGTGTTCTCGTTGGTGTTGTTCCCATATTTATAGATGAGTTGTGATAGCCGTTGGAAGCCTTTCAACCTTTCTATTAGAGTGGCTAGCTTCGTTTGACTATTCTTTGATTTTGAAAACCAGCAGTTATGGTTGGTGAATGCTCCGCTTCTGTAAAGTCAACTTTTGTCTCTTCACATCATCTCTTCATTATATTCTTGGACAAATGCATTAAATACTAATACAATAAAGTGTAAGAGTGATTAGAAACAAGAAGAATGAGTTTCATAATTAATCTCATGATTTTCGAAAGCTTCATTACGTTGTTCTGTTCTCCTGGGAAGCATTACTCGAGTGGTCACTCGAGTAAGCCTGGGTCATTACTTGAGTGAGCCCTCTAGTAATCTAGTTTAAAATATAGCCGAAAGTAATTGCTTCTTTGCTTCTCTAATTACTCGAGTGACTCCTCGAGTAATGGATCAAATAACTCTACAGATTACTCGAGTGATCCCTCGAGTAATGTACTCTTCCATATCTGGTTACTTGAGTAGTCCCTCGAGTAAAGTTTGTCTTTTCTTGGCTAAGAGCTATTGGATAATTTCTTCTCTTGTTACTCGAGTAATCCCTCGTGTAAGCTCTTAAATAACTTTACAGATTACTCGAGTGGTCTCTCGAGTAATGTCATTTAAATCTTGGCCGAGAGCATTTCCAACTGCATTACTCGAGTGGTCCCTTGAATGAGGTTTCAAATAATTTTGCATATTACATGAGTAAGCCCTTCAAGTGAATTCTTGATTTTGATTTGAAACATGGCAAATTATATATCATCAGAAAGATTTCATCATCTATATTCCAATGCAACAAGAATTAGCTTCAAACTCGTTGTGTACAGAAAGTTATGATCAAAAGAGTATATACTATTCTTAGACAATTTCTGAAATCACAAGTAGAAACTTCCAAAAGGCATACCTCTTAGGAAGCTCTTTGGGTCTACTTTCATAAGGCACCAGTTTTGTCTCAATCCGATATGTAATTTGAGAGTTATGTTCAAAACACCAAAGCTATCATGGAATATGACGGTGATTCATGTGTCAACTTCAACAGATCATATCTCCCTAATCTGAACTTCTTTTAATGTGATCTTGGTGTCCATAGTTTGTGTTAGGAGTCTAGTTTCACATGCCACTTGTTTCAAATCAATCCGACATGTGGTTTAAGAGATATACCTAAAATACACAAAACCTCTATTCTGCCATGCGAAAACAGAGTGCCATTACTCTAGTGAGCCCTCAAGTAATCTTCAAGTAACTTTGCAGATTATTCGAGTAAGCCCTCGAGTAATCACCTCCCAAATAAGGTAGTGCCATATTACTCAAGTTATTACTTGAGTAATCATCTATGTAGGTGCTATAACTTCCGTACATGTCATTTTAACTTCGTATTGACCCATTCCAACCTCAGGTATCACTTCTAAGAGCTTGAATCTTGATATTCTCATTTGATCTTACAAGTTCTTCTTTCTTTAATCTCTTTCTTCTTGTTTTTCCTCTTGATGATCATTCTTTATCACCCAACTAGATATCTTCTTGAATTGATGATCATTCTTCATAGCCCAATTAGATGTCTTCTTGAATATCTTCAATCTTCTTCAATCTTTGCTTGATATTCCCATTACTTCTTGCAATTCCTTCTTTCTTCAATCCATTGCCTCTTGATTTTTTTCTTGATGATCATTCTCCATATATGAGGCATTATAACATCAACCCACCATCGGGTTTATGACTAATCTATAAGATATACAACATTAAATATAGTAGTTAGTCAATATAGAGAATAAGTATATCATACAAACTTTTTGCTCTTAATACTTGACATCTATATTTGACATCATCAAAACTATTCATATCTAACAAATATAACATGAATTAATTCTTCAACAACTGGTGTTCATTTATTGAAAAAAACTTTACTTCGGTTAGAATAGCCTAGGAATAATCCTTTATCTGTTTTAGAATCAAATTTTTCTAGGTTATCTTTACCATTATTATGAATGAAACACTTACAAATGAAGATGTGCATATGAGCGAGATTTGGTTTCCTTCGTTTGTATAGTTCGTATGGTGTCTTTCTCGGTTTTGTTTTGATGTAGGATCTGTTTGAAATGTAGCATGTTATGCTGATTGTATCGGCCCCAAAAACTTGAGACACGCTCTTTTCATTTAGCATTGCTATGGCCATTTCAGTTATTACTCTCTTCTTTCATTCCACGACTCAATTTTGTTGAGGTGTCCTTGGAGCAGAGAAATTGTGATCAATGCCATTAGTGTCACAGTAATCTTCAAAGGCTTGATTCTCAAATTCTCCATTATGATCTGTCTTGGTACCTATAATGGATATACCTTTCTCATTTTGCACTTTCTTGCCAAAAACAATAAATTCACTGAAGGCTTCATCCTTCAATGATAAGAAAATAGTCCATGTAAATTGAGAGAAGTCATTAACAATGACATGAATATAAGTTGCCACCAAGACTTTTAACTCTTATTGGTCCAACTAAATCCATATACAACAGCTGTAGTCGTCTGTTAGTTATGATCTTATTTTTTGATTTGAAAGATGATTTAGTTTGTTTACTCTTCTGACATGCATCACAGATCAAATCGTTTTTGAAATTTGCTTTAGGTAGACCAAGTACTAAATCCTTTTTGAGTAACTTACCTAGTTATGCATATTGAAATGAGCTAGTCTCTTATGCCATAGCCAACTTTCATCGGCATTACTTAGAAAATAGTTCTTAGAAGCATTTCTACTTATATCAAGAGTATAGCAGCTACCTTCCCTTTTTGTTCAGAGCTTTGCTTTGAGATTCTTCTTATCTAATTGTTAGTCTTTTTTGTTTACAATTAGACATTCATCTGAGTCAAATATTACCTAGTTATCTTTATCTGCACTTTGACTCACAATCAGCAAGTTAAGACACAAGCCTTCAACTTAATATACATCTTTGACATGTTTGCCTTTGTCATTTTTTATTTCACCAATTCCTACTATCTTTCCGGATTGATTTCCTCCAAAGTTTACATTTTCAACTTCCTTAGGTTGCAACGTGGTAAAACTTTTGAAATCACCGGTCATATGTCTAGAGCATTTACTATCTATATACCATTTGTTACCTCTGGATGCTTTGAGACATATCTGCATTCAAATACAATCTTGTTTTAGGTACCCACTTCTTTTTGGGTCCTTTTGGGTTACTATAAATTATTTTCTGAAATATGAACCTTTAGGCACCCATTTATAGGTTCCAATCTTTCCTTTCTTTTTATGTATAAATGATTAAGTATAATGACCCTTTCTATTATAGTAATTGCAATATGTGAAAGGATTCGATGTATGTACAAAATGTTACAAATGACTCAAATACATCTTACCTCCTATTTTCTTTCTTTCTTCCTTTCTATCTATTTTTAGATCATATATAATACTAGATCAGTCATTTACAAATCATTGTGCTTTTAAAATAACATTTAGCGTCTTACTTTATTTAGTAAATTTTTCAAGAGTCTTAGTGAGATCAATATTCTTCCTTTTCAAAGAAAAGCAATTTTCATAAACTTTTTCTAAACTCTCTTTACATTGTCTTCAAGAATTTTTCTTTTCCTATTGGCAACAACTAGTTCTTTAACTACTTTGATGAATTCAGAATGTAAAGCATTATACTCAGAAAATAATTTATCATAGGTAGGATCAGAATTTGTTACCTCTTCTTTTGTTTTTTCTTGAGCAACCAAACAGATATTGGCACTTCTTCTTTATCGCTATCTTCTCTAAGAAACTGTCTCCCTACATAGCAAATATAAAAGCTTTGTTCTTGTCAAAGAACTTTCCTTTTCTCTTTTCATTGATCTTCTAAATCAGTTCTGAACATTCTGACTTGATATGTCTTGGCTTTCCATATTCATAGCAGATGATGTGTTCTTTACTATTTGTTCCTCCTTTTTAAAATTTTTTGAATCCTTAGCCTTGCTTGTAAAATTTTCTAAATTTTTTTATTATCAGTCCCATTTCATCATCGTCAAGATCTTTATCATCTTCTTGGTTTTTCTCTTTTGCTTTTAGTGCAAGGCTTTCCTTTTTCTTGTTACCAATATCCTTTAGTTATCATTTAAATTTCAATTTACTTTCATATTCAAAGAGACTTTCGAATAGAGAAGCAACTGATCAAATTGATTCACCTTTTGCTTCCTTAATCACAGTGACTTTAGCCTCTCACTCTTTAGAGAGTATGTTTAGAATCTTTCTTACTTGGCTATGCCGATCATAGACTTTCTCAAGCATTGCACGTTGATTAACAAGATGAGTATATCTAAGTTTAAATTTAGCTTTTGACTCATCTAATTTCATTCGGAATAAATCAAATTCAGTAACCAGAGTATTGATCCGGTTTTCCTTTATCCTTGAAGTTCTTTCATGACCTATTTCTAAGGCTTGCCATATTTCCTTAGCTGTTGGAAGTGTGCAAATCTTGAAGTACTCATTTTAACTGAAAGAACTCTGAATCATCAGAATTGCCTTACTGTTGAGAGTGATGAGGTTCTTGTCATTCTCATCGTACTCGACTGGTGTCTTTTGAACTTTTTCTGAATCTACAATCTTTATAGGTTCATAGTTTCCATTCTCAATCACCTCCCACTGTCTATATTTTGTAGCCATTACGAATACTCTAAACTTCACTTTCTAGAAGTAGAAGTGTTTGCCACTGAAACCTAGTGGTCTGGTGATAGAGGCTCCATTGGGAAGTATTTCTTCACCCATGCTTACCATTGGATCCTTCTTAGGATATTATACCTAAACAAGAAGACTTACACTCTGATACCAAATGTTAGGGCAAGCGTTTCACCAAAGAGGGGGTGAATTGGGTGTCACAGAAATTTCTACTCCTATATAAAATAGACTAGAAATTTAAAGCAGTTAAGAGCTAAGAGAAATATCACTGAACTGTACACTAGGAGTTATATTGGTTCGGCCATAATCACTTTGACCTACATCCAGTCCTCAGAGCTTCTCTAACAGTTTCACTATAACTTCCAAGATTCAATGGGTTCCTACACCTCAATACACAGCAAGTTCCTTCACTGGACACTCGCTCCCCCTTACACATTGTAATCAAATCCCCAACTCAAGGTTCCACGCCTTAAGTTGTCTGAATAACATATATTGAGTACGTAATGAAAATCTCTTTCTCTCAGAGCAAATATGTAATCACTAAAGTAGATTAATGAATATAAGAAAATAGAGTACTAAGAATATGTTGATCAATGTATGTTCATGTATTCTCAGTTGTCCTCTTTTCTACGTTGAATGTTCCCATATTTGGAGATATGTTGTAAAAGTCGTTAGAACCATTTCAACATGTTTGTTAGAGTCGCGCAGCTTTATTTGGCCATTTTTCAAATTTGAAAACTAGCTGTTGCAATAGGAGAGCGTTTCGGACATTACAGACATTATGTTTAACTTTTCTCTCAACACATGATCTCTTCATTATTTTTCTACAAATATACTCTGAATACTAACACAATGAAAGATTAATCACATAGATAACAAATAAAAAACCAGCAGATTAAAATCTTGCTTTCTGAACTTTATCACTTGAGTGGTTACTCTAGTAATCTAAATCCATCACTTGAGTGATCGCTCGAGTAATCCATTGAAGAACTTGGCAGAGAGTCAAGTTATCCTTTTTGACCTGATCACTTAAGTAATTCAGTGACATTACTCAAGTTGTTACTCGAGTGATCCCTTCAAAATATTGGCAAATACGTCACTGCCTTATTTCTTACCTGGTCACTCGAATGGTCAGTGGAGTGATCCTTTGTCATTACTCGAGTACTCCCTTGAGTGATGCCATTCAAATCTTGGTAGAGAGCTTCTGGAGCTATTTGATATGCATTACTCAAGTAATCACTCAAGTAATGAAGAATAATCACTCGAGTGATCACTTGAGTGATCTTTTCTAAAATTTGGTAGTAGCTTTTTCTCTTGTTCCTTGACTGCATAACTTCCTTCATCACTCGAGTGATGGCTTTCCCTGCTACCAAATACTTGATTACTTTATTCAAAACTCTTTTGTCTATTATCAAAACCTTTTGTAAGATTAATCCAATCTTTGTTATCATCAAAACATGTGGATTTAACAAATTCATGCTAGAATAATGACATACTTGCATGCTCAGTGCTTTACACATTACACCTATGGCCATAGCATAAGTAAAAACAAAGCTTCAATAATTCATATATGCATTATACCATTTATCAAAGAAATTAAACTCATCAATACATAAGCATACTTATCAAGTAAATGCAATTCAGGAAAGTTTTACTACCTTTTGTCTTTGAGTCCATCTCTTATTCCCTTTTCTTCCAATTGTTGTAGCTTCTTACAAAGCCTTTCCTTTGCTCTTCCTTGACATCTCATGGTCCTAAATAGATAACCACATCATTAGAGGCGTGAAAGCAAGTCATTACTCTTGCCTTGCTCTCATTACATAGTCTTTAGAACTCTTGTGTTCAAATATTAAGTATGTGTCTAATCTAAGACACAATAGGTGTCTCTTGACCCTTGTGACTTAGGTACCTAAGGTGATCCTATTGCACACTAGGTCATACCTTCATTCCCTATAAACTCCAATCAATCCTCTCTGCCATAAATATCATTCCAGGTTTAATGTCTAACTTAATAGGTCTTAACTCCCAATGTACTAAACCAAATGCAACATATTATATATCAAATTAAAGCTTATCATGTCTAATATTGTTCTAGAAAGTATTATGACCATTGAATAACATTTGGTAAATAAACATAAGCCATAAATATCCTACCTCAAATCTGGTAGCACCTAACCTAAGCAACATCAAAATCCAATTTTAATATTTCCTATCTAATTCATCCAAAAGCATAATCATAGGCTACCCCTACACAATTTTTCATGTATAATCCATTGTGACATTAAATTCAGCAAAATCAAACTCATTCTTGCTGCCCTACACCTGACCGAAACTAACTACGCAATCCAACAAACAACAAGTTGGCCATTTTACCACCAAACTAGTATAGAATCATCATTAAACATAATATATCCTCATTTATATGATCATATCAACATGAAACCCTTACTTTCCCATAGTAATAGAAACTAGGGTAGCCAAGAAAATCCATTATACTAAACCAATCCACATGATATTTGGTTCAAATTAAAGCGTAGACTCACCTCTATTACTTTATAAGGCTTATTCTTGATTTCTGCAACTTTGGCACTTCATGGGCAACTTAAAACTCCTTCCCTTGAGAAAAAAAACTTATAGAAGTGTAGCACTTACTGAGGGGAACAACATTTATAAAGGCCTTAAAAGTTAGAGGGGTGATCTTGAAGGTGAAAATTAAGCAAGAACACTTACCTTGCTTCTTGTTTCTTCAAGTTCGTGCCTCTTACCTTTTTCTTTTTCTCTTATTTTTCTCCCTTTATGGCAATCCAAATTAGTGTAAATGAGAGAGTGAGATATTTGATTCATTAATCCTCTTTACCTTTTTAAGGCTTGGCCATAATTTGTGGAAGGAGTTCGGAGGGTGTCAAGTGATTGTGGTGTCTTTCATAAAATTGGCTAGTTAATTAATCAAGAATGGTTTGGTTAATTGAAACTTTACTTCTAACCTCTCTCTTCTTTATTTTGATCGAAAGTTCCCATTCAAAAAGGTGGCAAATATGTTGAACAACTTCTATCTTGTACTCTTGCTTTTTGGTCAACTCTCCCAGTTAGACAAAGTTGAAGTCTTGTTGACTTTTCTTCTTCTCTTCTTTTCTTCCGTTTTGGCTTGGTCAATAGATATGGTCTTCCCTCTTTCCTCCTTACCCTTGACCAAATTACTATATGAAAAGGAGAGAAAAATATGTTGACCAAATTCTTATAAGTATATATGCTCAAGGTTGACCAAGGTCTTCTTGCAAAAGGGTTGACACTTTGACCACTCTCTTCTTTTTTCCCCTTTGCCCCTCTTAGCCTTCCTTATCTATGTAAGAGGAGAGAATTAATTTTCCTTTCAACCTCATAATTACTCTTGCTTTTTATAGCTAAATCTTGACCGTTCATTTTTGTATCAAATGACAAATATCTCTATTGCCCTTGATTATGGCAATATTAATTAAATTGCTATTAGTTATTTTATTCCTCTTTATTCTCTCTTCCATGCTTCATTCCCTCTTCTTTTTGGTTCCAAGTTAGGCTTTGTATCATCTTTTAATTTAGATAAAGGAATTGGGTATTTTTCCTTTGACTAATTAGAACTAAATCCCATACTTAATTATAAATTCGTCTTTACAAGTTATTATGGATCTTAGACATTCTGGGGCCTCTTGCTAAATTGCAGCTTAGTAGTCTCTTAGATTTAGACTTATTCCCAAGCCTCTATTCTAAAAATTTGAAATATTACAGGAACAATCTGGCACACTCAATGGATAGAAGTGTGGCCTTGCACTTAAAATGACTACATTCAAAAGAGCAACAATCATCAATTATTCTCACACTATAGATAGAAGAGCATTGAAGACGAAGCAACTAACTCTTTGCAAAAAATTTACTATTGCATTCATTGCTAATTCTTAGGTTCTTTCTCTATGTGATTCTTACTTCAGTTATATTCATTTACTCTTGTAAGAAACATTATTGAATCATTTATTTATTTAAGTTCCTCATGGTATTAAGACCTTGAGTGTGGGCTATGATTGCAAAGTGTAAGGAGGAGGGAGTATTCTTTGAAGAAGAACTTACATGTATTGAGGCACCAAGAGCCCTGTGAATCTTGGAACAAACAAAAGTGGAACTCTCAGAAAGGCTTATGAGGATTGGTTGTAGGTAAAGTGGATTGAACTAAACCAGTATAAATCTTTTGTGTCTATCTTGAGTAATATCTTTCTAACTCTACCCTTTATATTCAGTTTGTATTTGAGTTTAAATTTTTTAATATCACTCAATTCACCCCCTTTAGGTGGATAGCTTGAACTAACACTAACTCATCCACCTGAGCCGCCCCTTTCGCCTCCTCCTCCAACCCCTCTGGTGTGCAGAATAAGGATGCATGACTTATAGCACTAGAGGAAAGAGCACTAAGGAAGGATCTTGTTGTGAGGAAGAATGTTCAAAAAGTAAAGGAGGGAGGAAACTCATTGTGAGATACAACAAGAAAGATCAAGTTGTGAAATCTAACAAGTTCATTATCTACCTTGGGTATATGGCAAAAAGCTACGTGCCTATGACTTTAAACAATGAAGGCAATCGATTCAATGAGGAATGCTATATAGGATGTAAGGGTGGTAAGATATGATGCTACATAGTTAATAATATCTTGTAAACTAGTATACTTAACACTAACAAGAAGAAGTATGTGCTTGGGAAGGCTGGTAGGGCACTGCACACATTCTGATCATTTGTGACAAAAAAATTGTTGGAACCTAAATCTATAGATGAGTCAGTGGTTCAATACTGTTAAGGGAAGTTGTCAAACAACCCGAATAAGTTGTTTTTGTATGATCACGATGCGATAAAGCATTGAAAGTAAATTAAGTTTAAAGAAATTAAATTTTAATAGTAGTTGTATATTAATATAATGTAACTCAAACATCTTTGTTGTTTCTTTTCATAGGAATTAAGCAAGGCAAACCATGGTAAGGTGAAGAACACTGCATACCCGTACCGTGAAGGTTGCATAAGGCATATGTGTAATATCCCAAATTTTGGGACTAAAGGCTAGTGAATAAGCCTGGATAAAGTAGACTACTAAGCCCATTTTGAGAAGAGTGCCAGCAATGTCCAAGAGACATAATGACTTTTAAAGACTAGTTTGGGAACTAAAGTATGGGATTTAGTTCCAAATAGTTAGGGGAAAATACCCAACTCCTTTATCGAAAGTCAAATTGGAACTAAAGCCTAACTTAGATCCAAAAGAGAGGGAATTGAATGGCATATTGGAAGAAGAAAAAAAAAAGAATTAATGGTAACTTAAGGAATATTGCCATAATCAAGGGTAAAAGAGTCAATTACCACTTGATCTGTGTAACACACCATTTTTATTCACCAATATTTCTTATAAGTATTTGTGGCATTCAATGGAATAAAATGGTGAATTTTATTACATTTGGAATGACAAAAATACCTTTAGTTGTGGTCACATGAAAATTGGGCTAAAACAAGACATTAAGCCAATTTTTATCTTCCAAAAAGTCTATTATTAAACCACAAATTTAAGAACTGAAGTGCATAATTTTTTGCCCAATAATAAAGGAGAATTTCGGCCAAGAAGGAAAGAAAAAGGATGAAGAAACACTTTGGTACAACAAATCACAAAAATGTATGAGCAAAATGATAATTTACAAATAAAGCAAAGAGCTAATTATTTTCCTATTTCCTTGAAGTAATTTTCAGTCAAATAAGAAAATAAGAGGGAAAATAAATATTGGAGATAAATATCCAAATTTGAAGTAACTGTGGCCAAGTAAAATAAGTTGGAAAAGTCAAAAAGTAAAAATGGAGTAATTAATTATTTAAAGAAACGAATTATGGAAAAAGCAAGAAGCATTAATTATTTCCCTTTTCTCTTATAAATTTTAGCCAAATGGGAAATAAAGGAGGAAAATATTTACTTGGAAGAGAATTATGTCATGTGTAATATCTTGAGCCAAGTAAAAAGCAAGAAGTCATAAAAGTAAATTACACATGCTTGATTGACATTAAAATATATTATAATTAAGGAGGTGTAAGAAAATATTATAAGAGTTTATCATCTCTTTCCTTTAGCCAAGAGAGAAGCAAGAAGCAACAATCAAGAGAGAAGAGAGCTTGAAGAAACAAGAGCCAAGAGAGAAGCAAGAAGCAACAATCAAGGTAAGTTAGTGTCAAATTCAAGTGTCTAGCTCTCTAGTTCATGTATAACTCCCTCTAATCTCTATGCCACCATGAATAACATTTTTACCAAGCAAAAATCCAAGAGAAAAGAGAAAGGAAGAGGATGGCTAGAGAGAGAAATAGGAAAAATCAAAAGGTAATCGTGAGAACCTTTATTATCTTGTTGATTATGGTGTTGTTGTGGTTATTGTTGGCTTCATTTGTGTTTCATTTGATTGATTTCGTAATTTCTGGATGATGAAACCCTAAGAGGTTATGTTGCCCAAATTTCTACAAATCATGATTAATAAGTGTTTAAGAGGTTAAACGTATAATTAAGAGTGAAAAGAAAGGTGTTTAAAGGGTATACATCAAGAAAACCCAAATTTCCCATTTATGTTGTAAGTTTTGGCCAGACCCAAAACTATAGGTAGAAGCTAGAATTTCATCAATTTGATGGCTCCACTATGTTTAGAAGGGAAAATTATGTAGCGTATATGTTAAGTGTGAATTGTAGAAAGCATTAGAATGTGAAATGACATGATTATCCCTAAAACCCTAAGTTAGGGTCTGCCAAGGGCAAATCTGTCTTTTGGTAGTGAATTTGACAATTCTAAGGTAAGAAATGGATTATACACATCAAATTGTGTAGGATTAGCCTAGGTCATAACTTTTAATAAAATACAGTTGGATTGGGTATAAAGGGACTTGGACCGGGTTTCTAGGGTATTTTGGTAATTTTGTAGTTTTAAGCAAAGATAACAAAAAAAGTGAGTTTAGAAGAATACATGAATAAGTAATAACTTAGTTCTTGTATACTTGGAATTTTAGGACTGGACAGTTTGCCCAAGCCAGGATAGGGTTCAGAATAGATTGTAAGCCGAAAAGGGACTTAAGGTACTAACTCTATCTTTCACACACTATGTGAACTTTTATATGTTTTGTGTATGCCATCTTTTGTGATATGTATAATGCACATGTATTTTCTAACTGGTGCTGGAAAAGCACAAGTATCGTGTAGAAGAAAAAGCACAAGTACCTCAATGGCCCAAAGGGGACCCAGTTATGATACACAGTGCCAAGAAGGTACATAGCCCAATCTATGGTCTTGAGCCCAGCTAAGCCATGGACAAGTAGGGGTTCCAACAATGGTTGGCCCTAATTATGTGTACATATTGATTATTATGATTACAGTGCTATAATTCTGTTGCATTATATGTTGCTTGGCATATTTATTTGCCATATTTTATATGACTGATTGTTTGTTACTACTGATATTCATTTTAATCTCACCCTTTTTAATATTTAAAAATATTCCAGCAGAATCTAGCATCTCTAAGAGAAAAACTGTAAATACTAGCATGTGAGGGTATCGGTTCAAGCAAGGGCTACCGTTGGTTATCCTTTGTTTTAATTTGGTAGTATTGGACAATTAGCATGTAATTTTCAAACCCTATAAGGATTTCCTGTATTGTAAACAAGTGCTCAATATCAGTATATTTGTGCTTTTTCTATGAACCTGTAGAACTATGCCTTGATTACTCTAGCAAATGTCAAAATGTTAAGGGGTTTGATATTTTTGGTATCAGATCTAAAAGTAGTTATAGCATTATCATAATAGTATATTGATATGGTCTTGTTTACATGTTAATAGGAACTATGTGCGGAAGGCAGTGATAATGGAATAGATCACTACCATCAATGAACCAGCTTCCACCAAATGAGCGGATTCCTGAGGGACAACATCACGTAATGTACCGGCCACCGGGTGGCAACAGGATGATGAGGACACCTAAGAAGCGGGTCTGAGTCAGGTCAGTGTATAGGTTAAAGCCTTGACTTGTACCAGCACTATTTGACAGTTCATCAATGGGAGATACGAAGTAGCTGATGTCTGAAGGTATTGAGTCAAACTCAAGTATCATTGACATTTCCAGTGCTAAGATTGTGTCGTACCATAGACCTACAGTCGGATGAGGAGTTATGGGAGTATGTCTAGGGTAGATATCGGCGGGCTGTACAAGCACATGACACCCCGATTGATTAGTACCTCACATATTTGAAGCCATGGATTCACTGTACTGAAAATAGGTTCTGTTAGAGCTATTGGAAATTGTTCCCTAAGGGCCAATCATTGTACTTTGAACATTATTATTTTGATGAAATTTTTCCATTCTGTTATCATATTATTTACATGTTAACTGTCATAATTGTATCCTTGGATAATTCATAAAGATTGTCCTAAAATGTCCCTGGTCGGTCATCTATGTGGGAGCAGAGATGAAACAAGATCAGTATGACTTTGATAAGATATGGAGATACGAATCAAAGTCTTAGGCACTTGTAAGAGTACAAGGTGCTGGACCGACCCACTTTGAGAAAGCTACATGGATCAAGTCATAAGCTTTTCTCATGTATAACCACGTCACAATGCCCTTAGACCTGAGGTCATAATGGATTCCTACATGAGAGTTGCTAAGCTTTGAACTAGTCAAAAGTCACTTTTGACTGGGTGATGATAAAGGCTACGATCAGGCTTGGAGGTTTTTCATACAGAGGAATATGAATGATCAAGATGGAATTTGTCCCTCACATTAGTAGAGAGATATTACTGGGCCCCTCGATGAGTGAGTCTGAGAAATGTATGGCCATACTATGATGGAAAGGAGTTTCAGTCTCTATTATCAGGCTACTCAGGAATCGAGAAAGTAATGGTCAGGAACAAGTGGATGACATTATCCATACCTTATCCTTGATCAATATATCGTGTGACAAAAGGGACGTGACATGGTTGTATGATAGGTTGCATCGTGATAACAATCCTCATATGAATTGGGTAGTTGTAATGTCTTGCTAGAGGCCGCTTGCGACTTTTGAGTTAGTATAGTTATTGGCCCACTGCCAACTTCATATGGGCCTACAGGGTCACACACAAGAATGGCCCAACACGAGATAATGTTTAATTTAGGGTAAACGAATTTTATATCTATATATATATAATATAAAATTCATTAATAATATTATATAGATATATATATATTTTTTCAAAAAATATATATCTTTTATATATATATATATGTGTGTGTGTGTGTGTATATATATTATATGATATTATTATATTGTGTTAGTTTTAAATTTAATTTATTAAGATATATTAAATTTAATAACTAACATGATAGAGATGTAGTATCTCAAATTTAATTTATGAAGATAAATTAAATCTAATGGCTCTTTATTTGGATTAAATAAATAGGTTAAATTAAAACTGTTGGACAGATTTAATTTAAACTAATTTATTTAATTAGCTCATCAAGATAATTAATAGTTAATTAATTTCAAAATTAATGATGATTAATTTTGAAATTTGAAAATAGCCCTCATAGGTTATAAACTTGATAGAGCAAATATATTGATATGCTCATGAGAATTGAGAGCCGCAAGGGAAACCCTAGGAGACATTAGAGGCGCTAGCACGTAGTCTCGGTTGGAGAGCATTCGTGTGGATACCGGTAGAGGGAGCGGACCTGACGTGTTGGCTCCTAGAGATCGTGAAAACCCTGAATCATAAAAGGTATGAATCCTTCCAACTTGGTTTAAACGCCGTTGATAGATCCTCGATTAGGATTGGTAAAATTTTAAAATTCTTCCGCTGTGCCTGCCGATCCTAACAAGAGCTAGATTATCTGTATGAGTTTTGGATCGTCACCACAATTGAGTTCTTTCTAGACATAGCATTCTGGAATTGGAAGAAGAACGAGAATGTTGAGTGAGGCTCAAACGATCATTTTGGAAAGTTTATTGAGCATATGATTAACTATTTACAGAGGTACATTTATCAAGAGTGATACACAGTCTAGGCATGGTGTTTTGATAACCAGAGGCAGCCGGCATGACTTTTGGGACAAGGGTAGTCATAGGGTACTAGTGGTTTAAAGTAGATAGATCCGATATATGTGTTTTGGCACTGTTATAAAAAAGTTAAGCATGCTCAACCTAGGAAAATCACGAGATAGGTGACCCCCTGGGAAGTCATATGTATAGTATGTCATAGTATGAAAAAGAAAAAAGTCATATTGTACAGCAGTTTATAGCTATATGATGTTAAGTGCTTTCCCTAACTACTGTAAATTTTTATTATATGATATATCTATGTGCCTAAAATTTTGAGAAGTGACAAAAATGCCCTTGTGTTTATATGAATTTTTTTCTTCTCTATTTTCATATTGTGAAGTATAAAATGGTACAAACACGTGGAATGTAATATCCTAAAATACATACAAAGGCTCAAGGACTAAAATGGAAATGTAAATAATGTTAGAAAAACACTTTTGGGTATGAAGTGAGAATTATGACCTGAATTAGTTGTAGAAAATGCCCAAATCCATTATCTAAATTCAATTATGATATAAAGTTTAATTTGGAATTAAAATAAAAAAGGGAATGGCGCATAAAAGGGGGAAAAGGAATTAGATAAAACATCATATGGAAATTTAATTAAAATTGTCATAGTCAAGGGCAAAATGGGGAAGAAAAGAATTACTGGTCAATTAGTCAACAATTTCCTTTCCTCTTGAAGAAAAAATTGGTCAATAATCAAATGAAGATGAGGGAGGACTAAATGGCTAACTAAACTAGTTGTGGTAACTAAATTAGTTACTTTTTGAGGAACCATAAGCTTTTGACAAGTGGCACCATAAGGACTAAGTATTTTGGTTAGGTGAAGAAAATCATCTCACACTCCCTCTCTCCTCTTAGTTTTAGTCAAAGGGATGGGAGGGGCTGAAGTTAGATCATTTTATCACATCTAACTCTCTTCTCTCTCTCCAAGCTCTCAAGGTTGCCTAGCAAGGGAAGATGAAAGAGAAAAGTGAATAGTGAATAGTGATTTTTCTTGAGTTTAATATCAAAAATCACTGCTGAAGTGGCGTTTCCACCTGAAAAAACCTTCTATAATTTTCTTCTCCTCATCCTAAGCTTCACTTCTATGGTTTCAAAATTTCATTTGGAGGTGTTTGGTAATAAGTTGCCAGACGAAGTACTGCCAGATTTCAAAACCAGTTGTAGAAATGTGTAGAGGTAACCGTAAGCTTTAATTTAAACTGGTTATTTTGAGGTTTTCATGAGTTTTGTAGGGCCTGTGGATTTTAGCCAACATGGGTTCTTAGAGGTTTGATGATGTTTTGATCATGTATATGTTGTTGAATGATGGTTCATGATGATGTTAGACTAGTTTAATGGTTAAAATATAATTTTGGTTAATTGTTGTTAGGGCCCTTTTTTAGCCAGAATAGAAAGAATTGGAAGGGTTTGATTTTGGTATTTTTGAGGCTTCCATTATGTTCTACGCAAAAAATTGTGTGGGAATAAACTATGATTGTGAATTTTAATCAGTAGAAATGAAAAATCAAAATTTGAAGTTGCAATTACTTGTGGTTAGTTGCTACCAATATTGGGTTAGATTGCTTGTAGGACACATTTGATAGGCCAAATGATGTCCGATTGCTATGGTATTTTCCAAAACAACACTAGACAGTATAAGCTTTAATTTGGTATATAATATGCTCAATTAAGGTTTGTACATTGGGAGATATTAATTGTTAAAGTTAAGGACTGAAATTGGAATTGGTTTTGGAACAGTGAGACAATGGATGGAATTATAAGCTTTTATGGTTGGAAGTAGTAGTGGTTAATATTTTTCACAAGTAAAGTACTTAGAAAGTTTTAATTAGGACTTTGAATCACTTTATTTGGATTTTTGTAGATTAAGTTATGATTTGTGGAAATTCAGCTAAGAAACAGGGAAAATCTAGAAGTCCAGATTCTTGGCTGCGGCCAAGCTCCAAACTATTTCTTAGCCACGGCCCAAATGTTTCTAAACTCTCTTGCTTGTGGCAAGAGAATCCTTTGGCTGCACTAAGACCCCCTATTTCAGCACCTTATATTTTCTGAGCGATGTTGATTGTTCTAGCCTTTCCCAACCCTATAGGCATTTGTTTGAGCTTCTAATAGCTACCCAAGTGACTCAAATGATAACCAACAAGTTCAAAATGATAGATAAACATTGGGATAGGTCAAGAATAACTTAGTTTACCTTATGCCAAATGCATTGGACTAAGTAGTAACATGTCAATCGTAAATTCTGATCATAAGACCTGTTACCTGTGTGGGATCTAAGACCTACCCGAGCTTGGACAAATAGTTGAACACCCTTTAAGGGAAGCAACCAAGTAGTAACCCTTTCTTTCATATTTTATGAGATACATTGTATGCTTGTGGTTTCTGTTGGAAATTGTGCCATAGGGGCCAATCATTATACTTTGAACATTATTAATTTAATGAATTTTCTCCATATTGTCATCATATTATTCACATGTTCACTGTGATGACTGTATCCTTGGATAAATCATAAAGATTGTCTTAAATGTCCCGGGTGGTCATCTGTGTGAGAGCAAAGATAAAATAAGACCAGTATGACTTTGATATGATACAGAGATACAAATCAAAGTCTTAAGCACTTATAAAAGTACAAGGTACTAGACTGACCCACTATGAGAAAGCTATATGGATTAAGTCATAGCTTATCTCATGTATAACCACATCACAATTCTCTATGACCCGAAGTCATCATGGATTCCTACGTGAGGGTTGTTAAGCTTGAAACTAGTTAAAAGTTATCTTTTGACTGGGTGATGATAAAGGCTACGATCGGGCTTGGTGGTTTTTCATGATGAGGAATATGAATGGTCAAGATGGAATTTGTCCCTTACATTAGTGCCCCTCAATGAGTGAGTCTGAGAAATGTATAGACATACTACGATGGAAAAGAGTTTCCATTTCTATTGTTAGACTACTCAAGAATCAGGAAAGTAATGGTCAGGAATAGGAGGATGACATTATCTATGCATCATCTTTGACCGAAATATATTATGACAAAAGGGACAAGACATGGTTGTATCACAGGCTGTATCGTGTTAACGATTCTCATATGAATTGGGTAGTCATAATGTCTTGCTAGATGCCACATACGATTTGTAGTTAGTACAGTTATTGGCCCACTGCTAACTTCATATGGGCCTACAGGGTCATACATAAAATTGCCCAACATGTGACAATGTTTAATCTAGGGTGGACAAATTTTATATTTATATATGTGTATAATACAAAATTTGTGAAAATAAAATTAATAATCTTATGTATATGTATTATCAAAATACATATATATATATATATATTATCATAATATTATTATTGTGTTAGTTTTAAATTTAGTTTCATTAAGATAAATTAAATTTAATAACTAACAAGATAGAGATATATTATCTCATATTTAATTTATAATAAATTAAATATACTAGCTATTTATTTAGATTAAATAAATAGGTTAAATTAATACTGTTAGATAAATTTAATTAAACCAAATTTATTTAATTATCTCATCACGATAATTAAGTGTTAATTAATTTTAAAATTAATTAAGATTAATTTTGAATTTCCAATATAGCCCTTATGAGTTATAAAAAAGCAATGGGGCTGAAGGATTCATGTACGGATGAGAATTCAGACCCGCGGAAAACCCTAGTAGATGTTGGAAGTGCTAGCACATAGTCTGTGTTGGATTAACATTCGTGTGGATACTGGTAGAGCGAGTTGATCGACGTGTTGGCTTCTAAAGATCGAAAACCAAGAATGCATAAAAAGAAAGGTATGATTCTTCCTAACACTATTTAAACACTATTGATAATCCTTGATTAGGATTGGAGAAATTTTTAAAATTATTTCGTTACGCCTACCAATCCCAACTGTTTCATCATGAGTTCTGGAAGCATTCAAAATTTACGAGGTGGTCGTCTGAGGCCTGTTGTGTGGGTGGACACCTAAGCTATGAAAATTACTACTATGCACAAGTGGAATCCTGAGGCCTGTTGCGCGAGTGAACACTTAGGCCCAAGTAATTTAAATACCTAGTGCTATGGTAATGTGATATGATGTATGATGTGTTTTGAATGTTGATTGTTATTTCCATGTCGTATGATGAATAGGTGGCATGCTTTATGTTCTTCTATATATGTGATTAAATGTCTGTTACTACTGGGGTTCTTTTGAATCTCACTCTTTTCCTATAACCAATCTACAATACAAGCAGTGGATTAAGGGGCAAGAAGGTAAACCAAGACAACTAGAGGATAGAGCAAAGAGATTTTATTTCTTATTAGTTGTCTATTTATTTCTGTATATTATATAGTCTATTTTGGTATTGTATATGATGTATATAAGTTGATAGAATTAGATTAACTTAGTTGACTAATGCTTCCGAAAGATAAGGGAATGTTAAACAATATATGGAACATAACGCTTAAGCAAATAAACACTCGCATACTATGCTAAAGGAAACTAAGAGCTAGTGGGACTTAGCAAAGCAATAAACCTTTGCGAAAATGTTTTGAAAATTTTATTTTCTTTTGCAAAACCCATGCAAACCCAGGTTCACGTCTGGTGTTTGTAGTTGGGATTGATAAACAATTTTGAAAGTTTGTCTAACTAGATCATTGGTTTAAAGTAGATAGATCCGATAGTGATAACCGGTGGTTTAAAGTAGATAGTGGGATTGCCCATAATTTGGTTGACTCCTCATGCAATGCATCCACACTATAGATTGAGATAAAATTGTGTGGCCTTATGCCATCACTCAAGTGCAGTGCCTCTCACTCAAGTACTACTGTAAAATCTCTAAATTCTGTAGCCTCTATAAAACACTTTCAGACCAACACTTCCTGGACTCGAGTCAAAATTGGTTCTCACTAGAGTACGGCTGCTTTACTGAAGTGCATCATTTAAAATCTCAGCAGCTTTCTCTTAACTTTGTGAAATGCATTTGATAACTATTTAAATCAATGTTTATACTTCCAAAACATGAGTTTCTTATCAAAACACATAATCACCTTTTGTTGTCATCAAAACTTGGATTATAACATGACAAAAAGTATTTTATTTATATTTTACAGAAATTTATGTATCAAACAGGAAAGAATTCAATTCTTGACTACTAATAAAACTTATGGTCTACAATTGATGTTGATGCAATGAACCTATGATCAATGAATAATTTTTCCCTTTTGTTTTAGGCATTTTGTAACTTGAACTCCTCCATCGTACCCGTCACTATTTCACACATTGCTCCTCCATCATTACTGCTGCCGTTGTTGTGTGTCGTCGTCGGTATTCAAAGCCTTTCTTCCTATATGCAAAGCCCCCTATCAAACAAACTGATCTTTGCTGTGTAGTTTCTGGTCTTCAAAGCCTTTCTTTGAGTGATTGATTGAAGTAATGCCTAGCAAATGATCTCTACTACATAAATGCATTATAATGTACAATTTGCAATGTACTTGTTCATTATTATTTAGTAGTTAAACTAGGTGCTTGATGAGTATAATGATTGCATACTCTTGTCATACTCCTGCCTTTTCTTGGGGAAAAAATAGAAAGGAGAAAAGAAAAAAGTATTGAAATATATAGTTGATAGTTGGATAAGGCTAAACAGATAAGTGTTGAATATCATAATGGGGTGAGGGGTTTTTTAGGCGTTGCTAGAAGGAATGCCGATGATGATAGACGGATGTTCTATTGCCATTGTGTATAATGCTTGAATAAGAAGTGACTAAGTGCTATAGTTATATATATACATTTAATTTGTGAAGGATTTTGTAAGAGTTATACAGTATAGATATGGCGTGGTAAAGAATTAGAAATTCCAAGTGCATCTCAACAGGGGGAGTGGCCATTGATGATGACACGGATCTGGATGATAAGATAGAGGATGTTATTCGTGATGCAAGAGAAGAGGCTTTTGAGCAATCACATACATATGGTAATATGTGCAGTAATGCTAAGAAGCTACTGTATCGGGGATGAAAACAATACCAATTGTTGAAAGCTGTATTGAAATCGGTAAGCTTGAAAGCATGGCATAGATGGAGCGATAAGAATTTTTTAGAAACACTTGAGTCCTTTACAGACATGCTTCTTGATGATAATGTTGCTTTGTCGATACTATGATGCTAAGAAAATACTGTGTCCACTAGGGATGAAGTATAAAAGGATCCATGCACACTCTAATGATTGCATATTGTATAGAAAAGAGCATAAAGAGAAGTAATAACGTCTTATATGTGAAAATCCTAGGTATAAATCAAATAAGGCCCTTACAAAAGTATTGTGGTATCTTCCAATCATATCAATATTCAAGTGCTTGTTTACTAATGAAATTGATGCCAAAAGTTTGAGATGGCATGTGGATGAGAGGATTTTTTATGGAAAGCTTTGATATCCAGCTGATTTTTCTTAATGGAAGAAAATCGATCAATTATTTCCTAGCTTCGGTGAAGAATCTAGTAACCTTAGGTAGCCTAAGAAGTATAAATAGTGCATGCCCTATTCTGTTAGTAATTTACAACTTATCTCCTTTGTTATGCATGAAATAAAAGTACATTATATTGTTTATGTTGATTTTAGGACCAAAACAACCCTGAAATGACATAGATGTTTACTTAGAACCCTTTATCAAAGACCTAAAAGAGTTGTGGGATGAAGGTATCGATGTTTTTGGTGTGAACAAGAAGGAGATTTTTAAAATATGAGCCATGAACTTTTGTACTATAATTGACTTCCCTGCATTTGGAAACTTGTCAGGATATATCGTTAAAGGCCACAAAGCATGTCTAATTTGTGAAGAAGGCGCATGCTACCATCAAGTTTAACATGGAAGAAAGACCGTTTATCTTGGCCATAAGAGATTTCTTAGACGGAGCCACCCATATCATAGATTAAAAAAGTGTTTTTTGGTGGCCAAGAGTTTAAAGATGCTCTGGAGGCATTAATTGGGAGAAAGTTTATGAAAATGTGAAAATTATCAATGTTATGATAAGACTACAAAGAGTAGAAATAAGAAAAATATATGGAATAAAAGGTCTATCATATTAGCGCACTCTTGATATGAGACACTATTGATTTCATGTATGTGGAGAAAAACGTATGTGATAGTATTGTTGGGACACTGTTCAACATACAAGGAAGTTTTAAGGATGGCGTGAAGGTAAGATTAGATTTGCAAGAAATTGGAAAACGAGAAGACTTACATCTAAGGCCATATGGTAAGAGAACGTTTTGTCCTCCTCCTGCTCATACATTATCTAAGGATGAGAAAAGAAGTTTTTGTGAGTATTTACATGGCATCAAAGTTCCCTCAGGGTATTCTTCAAATTTTAAGAAGCTTGTGTCAATGAAATACTTGAAGTAAGTAGGGCTAACGTCTCATGATTGTCATGTCTTAATGCAATAACTACTCCCAATAGCTATTCAGGGCATTGTCGAGTATGATCTTTAATAGATTTTGACTAGACTTTGTTTCTTCTTTAATGCTATTTGTAGCAAAGTCATTGAGATAGAAATATTGGATAAACAGAAAAATGAAGTATATATGATCTTGTGCTAGCTTGAGAAGCTTAATCTTCCTTCTTTTTTGATATTATGGTACATCTAATTGTTCACCTAGTGAGGGAGATAAAGTTGTGTGGCCTTGTCTATTTTTAGTGGATATACCCAATTGAAAGAACTATGAAAATCCTAAAAGGGTATGGGAAGAACCCTAACCGACTTGAAGCATCTATTGTTTAGAAATATGTTTCTGAAGAAGCTATGGAATTTTGTCATCATTATTTGTCAAATGTAGGACATATTGGGCTTCCTAAACATCATGATCAAAAAGGGGTAGATGCGAGGCAATAGTAAAGAGTATAGATCCTGATAAATTGTGACAAGTCCACTTGTACATATTGATTAATGTTGATAAAGTTCAAGGTTACATGAATGCTCATAAAGAAATTGTACGAAAATAAAATAGTCAAATGACTAAACAAAGGTTAATTAGAGAGCATAACATAACTTTTGCACATTGGTTTAAATAAAAGGTTGACGGAGAAGAATGTGTTTCTAATATAATTAAATGGTTAGAACGTGGTCCTGAGGTTGATATCATAAGTTGGACTTCATTTTTGATCTATAGTTATACCTTTTACATGAAGTCCCTCGATGATAAGAGCACCGTGCAGATTAGTGATGTTGTGTTAGTAGTTCAATCTATGAATTTATTTAGTTCAAAAGATAAGAACCCTAAATTGGCAATAATGCCTTATTATATGGTTATTGAAGAGATTTAGGTGGTTGACTATGTGAAAAATAAGTTTCCCATTTTCAAATACAAGTGGGTTGATGTCAATAATGGTGTGAATATTGATAGGTTAGGATTTATATTAGTATATCTGAATAGTAGAAGTTTTGGAGATAAACCTTTTAGTATGGCAGATCAGGTGAAACAAGTGTTCTATATTATGGATCAGGCAAATCAAATGTGATCCTTAGCTCTCCAAGGAAAAAGGGTCATTGATATTGATGAGGAAAGTCGCTCAAATTATGACCTTCTTGAGACTCCTTTTTCCAGGGGTCTACCAAAATTAAACGAAGAAGATGAAGAAGATATTGAATATGGCATATGAAAAGTTCATCATAAGGGAATATGGGATGATATCTCATTTTGAAACTACTTTGAAAGTTAGCTAGCTAATGTAATTATCATTATGATTTATAGCTGAATAATGTATAAAGTTATTTTATAGATATAGTCTTTTCATGTTATAGCTAAAGGATTTATCTTTCTTTGTTGTCTTAGGAAAATGAAGGATCCAAGGCATCCTAGTATAGAGGATCTGAACCCACCTAGTGATCATCAGAGTGACCCAGCTAGTGTTATTCAAAGCGAGCCTAGCAATATTCCAAGCTAGAAACAAAGTGAGCCCAGTAACTAGTCTATGCGGAGGAGTAGAAATGGCACACGGTTAAGAGACATTTCCCTTAGTCAAAGTGCTGGGCAAAGATACTGATTGAGTTTGATAGATATTGGAATCCAATCAGGCCTAATACAAGCTGATATAGGAGTTTTATTGTCCTTCTTACGTGTAACAAGCCTAGCATCTTGATAATGGAGTGGAGAAATGTCAATGAAAAAGTGAAGCAACATTTTTATGACACTATCCAGGTATGCAATTCTCTTCTACATGTATTGATTATCAAATTTGTCATAAATTTGTCACTTACTCCTTCAATACAAGAATTATAGCTCACTTATGACGTTCGTCAGAGTAAAATCCTTTACAATAAGACAATGGCGTATTGTTATGAACGTTAGAGCATGTTTAAGACAAATGTGGTCAACAATTGCATTTATATCGAGGTGGAAGATGGTGAGCCTTATTTTACTCGGTGCAGCAAGTATTCATATGTTAAAGAAGTGACTTAGCAATAATTTGTTAGGCTTTAGACTACTCCATAATCTTTGGTTAGTTGACTTATTTTGCATTTTATTTACTTATCAATTTCTTAATTAATTGTAACCTTGTTTTTGGTTTAATTTCTTATTCGTAAGCAAAAAGGTAAAAAGCACAAGAGAGTGGAAGAAAGAATGATTGCCCTCATACATGTCTCGTAGGGGTTATGTGAAGGCTGAAAAAGACTTGTTGGTAGCCAAACGGAAGAGATTGGAAGAAGCATCTCAATCTGATCCTTCAATTCTTCTTTCTCCACCATCTATGATTTGTCATGAACAAAATGGTTATTTGCTCACCAAAAAATGAGTCAGTCTTGTAGGAGTGAACAATCTCGTATAATAGGTTAAAAAATTGTAAGTATATATCATTGTTGTTATTAATTACATAAGAAACATATTTCATTGCTTATGTTTAGTATTTTTATTATCTTACAAAAGGAACTTAGAAAAAATAAGTCATGGAATCTTTTAGGTCGGAGGGCAAGATATTGCCACTGTAAAACATGAGAATCCAGGCCATGATAGGGGAGTTAAACGAGGGGTAGGCATAAGGGATTACTTTGGAGCCCCCTACGCCATTGCTCAAGCATCATGACTAGGGAGGAATTGGAGCATATGTTGGCTACTACAAGAGCAGAAGCAGGGGCTAATGCTGAAGCATTATTTGATGCACTATTAGAAACTGGGTTGAGTAAGATAAAAGAAGAAATTATGATGTTTCTGAGCTCAAGACAAGATACCAGAACTCCCCAGGCACAATCGCTTGCTCCTAATAAGCAGAGCACTAAAGGGAGTTGTTGCAATATTGGGTAGTCATCAGAGGGTCCTCTGAGACATTTAGTTCCACGGGGAGTGTGCATAACCTAGGATCAACTGTCCACTACCAACAAATGAAAGATAATCAAGTTAGGGTGTCAGTTGAAGAGGTGATCATTGCAAATGCATCTATCCCTTTGCCTTTTAATGATTTGAAGATTGTAAGCGATGTCCTAGGTGCTTTCATCTTGTGGCTTAAACAACCTTGCTTTTGTTCGAGCTGAGAAAACCCCGATCAAAGCCCCAACAAGTCTATCACCCTTTGATCAAGAAGTTTCACAGCCTTCATTGAATATCATGCAACAAGAGTCCAGATGGCATATGATAATCCTTTCAAATAAGAGATCCAGATGGCATATGATCAGCAAATGACTTGAAAAAGACCATGAACTCAGAAGTTTTCTTTCATTATTACCTTTTGTGTGTACAGTTTATGGAATTTGTGTGAAATAAGTAACCTTTGTGATTTTGATGATAGAGCTATGTGAATATTCAAACCAACAAATGACTTGAAAAAGACTATGAACTCATAAGTTTTTGGTAAGCATGTTCGTGACTTAAAAGACACTACATGGATCATGCCAAAGGTTAGTATATATTGGTTTGTTTTAATAATTTATTCAATAAGCCATGCTTTTATATTTGTTTTAATGATTTAATGTTCTTTTTCATAGTTGTAGTAACCACCGGGGTCTAACTTATAAGGTTTTATGATTTTAGACACATTTATAATATTATCACTCGAGGCATGACTGAGTTTACTAAAGAGGTAAATGTATATTTCAAAACTCTTGTATTGCTTTTATTGTTTTTAAGTTACCAAGTTAATGTTTTTTTGGCTTTGGTGTCACAGATGTTTGATATTGCTGATCCCTTTCTTGAAGATGATATTGATTTCATCTATAGATGTTGTACTGAATTCATCTACAAGCTTTTACAAAAATAGTGAATTTTTGAATCCAATGCTACGTATATTATACTTTATACATTGTTCTCATACATATTCTTATGCTATATGAATTATAAAGTGCTATTTTAATTGCAATTACATGTTGTGTGCTAGATTACTGTGTTGCTGTGTGTATTTCCATTTCAATGCAATTACATGCTATGTGCACTTATAAAGTGTTATGGTTTTCATATCTAACTAGGTTTATGTATCTGTGTAGGACAATTTCTGAGATATGGGTGGTATATGTCTGATGTTGATACAGCAGGCATGGGATTTGAGGGATTGACCTCTGTACTTTTTCTTCCCTTTGTTTTTCTGTAAAACTGACTAAATTTCTGTACATACTGAGGAATTTTTTGCTGTTACTTGTATCAATCCTTGAATTTTATTACTGCCATTGTCATTCAAAGTTTTGCATCCATTTCTAAGCAAATTCTTCTATTTGGTCATTCCTTCATATTGTACATTGAAATTGATTCATAAGCTGAGTTTTAGGTCTAGACATTTGTTGAGTGCATTTTCAAGTTCCTGGAATCCGATATAAGCTTGTAGCTTGAATGTTCCATATTGAACTGATAGTCAACTCATGTTTATGAATTAATATTGCTGCAATTTGCAAAAATCTGATTCCAACCAGTGGGAATTCATTATTGCTTATTTTGACTTGAACCATAATATCTTGAAAGATTTTAGAAATTATGGGCTAAATCATTTTATTTGTGGCTGAAAAATAAGTGTTATACACTTACCATTGGTTAGAAGTGATTAAAAGTAACTTACACCTTTATTTATGCTTGCTGTTGATCTTGCTAACATTGCTTCTGTGAAATCTGTGTTACATTGTTGCTTCTGTGGAATTTGGGATAGATGTTGTTGAAATGGCTTGCTGGGTAGGGTTAATTTGTAAGAGGACCATTTTTTAAAAAACTAGAATTGTTTAGACTGGTTATAGATACAACAGGTCTAAACATTTAAGACCAGTTGTAGCTACAACCGATCTTTAAAGTATAACGTTTTAGCAACCGGTCTAAAAAGTAACAGACTTTTTAGACAAGTTGTAACAAAACCTAATCCACAACTGGTCTAAAAAGTCTCTTTTAACTAGTCTAAAAAGTCATTTCTACTAGTGAATTAAGAAAACCCAAATTTCCCTTTTATGTTGTAAGTTTCGGCCAAACCCGAAACTAGGGGTAGGAGTTGGAATTTCATCAATTTCATGGCTCCATTGTGTTTAAAAGGGAAAATTGTGTAGGGTACATGTTAAGTGTGAAGTGTAGAAAGCATTCAAAATGTGAAATGACAAGATTATCCCTAACACCCTAAGTTAGGGGCTACCAAAGGTAAATATGTCTTTTGGCAGTGAATTTGACAATTCTGAGGTCAAACATGGATTCTACACGTGAAATTGTATAAGATTAGCTAAGGACATAATTTTTTGAAAAAGTGCAGTTGGATCGGGTATAAAGGGACTTGGACCAGGTCCCTAGGGATATTTGGGTAATTTTGTAGTTTTAAGCTAAGATAACCAACAAAGTGAGCTTAGAACAATGCATGAATTAGTAATAAATCAATTCTTGTAAAATTGGAATTTTAGAACTATACAATTTGGCCAAGCTGGGATAGGGTTCAAAATAAATTGTGCGCCGAAAAGGGACTTAAGGTAGTAATAACTTTATCTTTCATACACTATGTAAACTTGTATATGCTTTGTATGCCATCTTATGTGATATGTATAATACACACACATTATCTAGCTGGTGCGGGAAAAGCACAAGTATCGTCTGGGGGGAAAGCACAAGTACCCTAATGGCCCAAAGGGGACCCAGTTATAATACACAGTGCCAAGAAGGTACATTGCCCAGTCTGTGGTCTTGAGTCCTGCTCAGGTAAAGACAAATAGAGGTTTTAACAATGGTTGGCCCTGAATATGTGCACATACCGATATTATGATTACAGTGTTATTATTCTATTGCATGATATGGTGATTGGCATATTTATTTGTTGCATTTTATATGACTCATTATATGTTACTACTAAGATTTATTTGAATCTCACCTTTTTCAATAGTTTAAAATATTCGATCAAAAGCTAGCAGCTCTAAGGGCGAAATTGTAAATATCGGCGTGTGAGGGTACCAGCTCAAGCAAGGGCTACCGTTGGTTATCCTTGTTTTATTTTGATAGTTTTGGACAATTTGTATATATTTCTCAACCCTATAGGGATTTATTGTATTGTAAATTAGTACTTAATATCAATATATTCGTGCTATTTCTGTATGCCTGTGGAATTATGCCTTTATTACTCTAACAAATATCAAAATGTTAAGGGGTTTGACAATCTAGAGGATAGATTTGGGAAATAAAATGAAAGGCTAAGATTTGCTCTTACAAAATAGAAGTAATGATGAAGATGATTAAAGTAAAAGACTTATCTTTTCTAAAATCGGACTACATGACTCATGCTTACATAAGCAAGACAAATGCAACAAATTGCCTTCCCTTTTTCCTCAATATTTCATCCAAGACAAGAGCAAGGAAGAGAGAGGATTTAATTAATACAATTCCATTCTTTTGTAGTAAAGAATCGTTCAAAGAGGACAAGAAAGGAAAAGTAAGAGAGGGTTAAGTCAACATGTTCTTACCATTGTAAAAAATGGTGCCTAGGCATAAAAGGAAAAGAAGTGAGAATTGAATCAATATAACTCCCTCACTTTTTGAGAAGTAAAGGATGTCCAAGCAAAAGGAAAAGAAAGAGAAGAGAATTTGGTCAAAGTCCATCCTACTTTGCAAAAACCACATGACATACATACATATGCAACAAAGATTAAAGACAAAATCAATTCCCACTTTTTTCATCTATGATTGTCGTCTAAGGCACCAAGAGAGAGAAGAGAGTGTAACTAATTGCTATCTTCACCTTTTACTTAAAGAAAGATGGTAAAAGGCATACCAAAAGAAAGAGGAGAGGCAAGAGAAGCTAGCTCAATTTGGACCAAACCACAGTTAGGCAGTTAACCACACATCTTGCAAGAAGCCATAGCATTTTGACACATGGATTTTTTTTCTTTTTCCTTAAGTGAATTTCAGCCAAGTAAAATGAAGGAGATAAAGTGGATTAATTAAAACACAATTCCCTCTTTCTCAAAGCTCAAAATGTCGAGCATCAAACATAAGGAAAGAAAAAAGGAAGACAAGGTTAAGCTGAGATTTTCTACTTGGATTTTGACCCTCTAAAGCACTTCTATGGCTCAAAATCTCTTCATAAATATTGTTCCTCTTGATGAGACCTTCATTTTTATGGTTTTATAATTTCAATGGGAGGTGTTTTGAGTCATCTTACAAGAGCTAAAGTTAAAGAACTATAGAAAGAGCATAGGACAGTAAAAGAGGTAAACAAGAGTTTCATTTTGATATATATATTGTGTTGATTAGTTAAGAAATTTGAAGTGTTAATTTCTGCCCTAATTTTAGTTATATAAGATGTGTTAGGGTTCATTAAGCCTTTCTCATATACATGTGATTATATGTTTTTTCAGAAGCATATGGGCTAAATGTGGTGGTTAAAATCTGAGTTGGTAACTTGTTGTGTCATACCCTAAATTTCTGCCAAAATAGGACACATAGAAGGAATGAGAATTTGATTATTTTGATATTACCATTTTTTTCTACACAAAAACCTGTGTGGGAATAGCCCCTGGTTATGAATTCTAAATCATTGGAATATAATTTGTAACTTTGCAATTTCTGCCAATGTGATTTTCCTGCGTGACAGTCTGGCTGTGTGATATTTTTAAATAGGGAAATGATGCTCAATGTCTGTGATATTTTCCAAAATGAAAGTATACCTAATAAACTTTAATTTGATAAGTCATATAAGATATTTTGAGCTATACACTAGGAGTTGTGTAGTTTTGAAGTAGGTCATATGAAAACTAGCATGTTTCTTGATAGTGTCTAATAAATGCAATTCTGGATTGATGTGAGTCAAATTGGGTAAGGGCAATATTTTTTCCTAAAACTAGACTTAATAAGAGTTACATAGCATTTTGAACTACTGCAATTGGACATTTGTGCAAAGACATATGAATTTTTAAAGTTAGTTGATAAATTCTGCCAGTTTGGGTAAATATGCGTAAATTGCAAAATGTAATGGCACATTGTAATTTCTTTGAACTGTAAGGATGAAAATTAGTCCCTTAGCATAATTTGACCTCTTTAACTCATTGGTTGACTTGGTAACCATGATGACCCTAATGATAACCAATATAAGAGAAAGATTTATGACATGAATGGACTAAGTAATAACATGTTCTTCGTAAATTCTAATTATAGGGCCTGTTAGCTCTCTGGGATCTAAGATCTACCCTAGCTAGGGGAAACAATTAGATACTCCTCAGGAAAGGAGTTCTGGTACTAACACTTTCTTTTATATGTTATGAAATACGTTGCATGTTTGTGGTTTCATCATAAGTGTTGGAAGCATTCACAATTTGTAAGGTCGTCGCTCGGGCCCTATTGTATGAGTGGACGCCTAGGCCATAAAAATTACTGTTATGTATACGTGGAATCTCAGGGCCTATTGCATTGGTAAACACTCGGGGCTAAGTGATTTATATACCTAGTGCTATTGTAATGTGATATGCTGTATGATGTGTTTTGAATGTTGGTTGCTACTTCCGTTTTATATGACCACTGTATGGCATTAGGGGTGAAAACAGGCTAGGTTATGCCAGGCTTAAGCCTTAACAAGCTAGACCTATTTTGCAACATACTAGCCTGAGTCTGGCCTATGGCTTATTATAGGCCGTTCTCTCAGTCTGAGCGTGGCCGGTACAAAGGCATGGCCTGGCCTAAAGCCTATCAAGAAGCCTGTGTTTTTCAAAACTTCAAACAGGCCAATAGGATGCTATATATAGGCCCTATAGGATCGGGCATTCAAATAGGCTCAACTTAGGACAAAACTAAGTAGATTAATCCAAAATTACAATAACTTAATCTCAATAATTCAAAATATATCATAAAAAGATTATATAATCTAATAAATCAAATATACAACACCAAATGCAACAAAATAACAACTTTGATTACAATTATAACAATTTAGCCCAAATTAAAAGCATAGTACTAGCCACAAAGCACCAAATCATCAACTTGATTTCCTTTTGTTCCAAATGTAATAATATAGGTGGCTATCAAAGGAAAAATCAAATGTAAATTATTAGATGATAACACAACTAAGAAAGTAATAATATAGTTGGCTATCATATTGAACAAGTATATATCTATAAACATGAGAAAACCAGTAAGTTGGGTGAGTTATCTTTCCATAAACATTTACTCACCAGTCACCATAAGTTTCATTCAATTGATAGTGTCTCCTTCTGATAAGAAACAACCACAACTACATCTACATGTTCCCTTATGTGGGAACTTAGTATTTGAAGAGTGATTCAAGGACAATATAACTTTGATACTCCTTCCATTAAGTTGTATAAAGACCTAGGCATTCTTACTTAATTTACTAAAAAATGTTGTAATTAAGCGAGTGAGAGAAAAATATTCAATAGAGTATTTATTGAAAAATCAAAGAGGTCAATCAAATAAATCAACTATAAACTTTTTTTTTGTTAAAATTGATGAATGTTTGGTGAGAAAACAAGAGGGAGTGTATCATATTAGTGTGAGAAGACTGTAAACAAAAGGATTATGAAGTCTACCAAAAAAAATCATAAATACAAATTGAAATAGCAACTAAATTGGACTTCAAATAGCACATAGTCAGAAATTAAGCCACCAGATGATAAGCTTTAAAATAACCATCAAACCAATAAGGAGCCATTAAACTATTTAACAGAAAACCTCAAATAGCATAGAAAACCTCATATAAAAATAATGTTCCGTAAATAGCAAATAGCACAAAAAGATCTAAACCCTCGATCTTCCTTCTTCAAGTTGAGAAGGGCAAGCACAAAATGGCCGGTAGGTGTACTTTAAATATGAAAGGGTAGTTAATTTATTAGAAAAATAAGATGGATTTTCTAATTTGAAAAGATTTAATCCAAATCATCATAGTTGCCATAAAAGAAAAGGGAGAGCATTAACCTAAAACATACCTGTGGTGGCCTATGGGTGAGAGATCAATATTGTGTGAGTTTGAGATACTGAAGGCGGAGATGAGAGTGAGTAGCAGCGAGTTGGCAACCTACGAGAGATGAGATGAGAGGGAGATATTGAGACAATGAGAGTGAAAGATCAGAGAAGCAAAGACATGTTATGTGAACTCAAGAGAGAGAGATACTGAGTGGCTGGCCACATGTCGAAAAGAGTGAGAATAGAGATGAGAGAGATTGAGAGTAACCATCAAAGTAGAGAGAAAGTAGAACAACGGTGCTGATGATGGTGGGAGTGAAGAGATAAGGGGTAGGGTTTATGTCTTTGTGATTTTAAAAAAAATTTAATAATATATAAATGTAAAATAAGCCAAGCCAGCCTGACAGCCCTATCAGGCTTCTTAGTGAGCCTAGGATTTGCCTGTTTAGTGAAGCAAGCTTTTAAATACGCCTTGCCCTACCTTTTTTTACTGACAGGCTAGGCCTGAGCAGGCCGTAACCAGGCCAGGCCATAGGCCCCTGACAAGCCGCTTAGCTGTTTGCACCCCTATGTGGCAATCTCTATGTTCTTATATATATGTGATTGAATGCTTGTTACTTCTGAGATTCTTTTGAATCTCACCCTTTCCAAATAACTAACCTGTAGCAAGGGCAAGTGGCTGTAGGGCAAGAAGATAGTCGCAGACAAGTATAAGATTATGGTTAAGATTGAAAGTCTGATTGGTTATCTATTTTGGATTCATTGTATATTATTTATAACTTGAGAACATAACTACATTATTAATAGTAGCGATAGTAGAAATAGCCATATACTCATATAGTAAACTAGTACATACGATGTTATGATAGAGGAACTGGGTTAAGGCATCTATATACTAAAAAGGCCCATAACCAAGTGACGACATAAAAAGCAATAAGTAGAGAGATGCTTGAATCTTTGAAAAAATGAATTAAGAACTGAGGAGTTATGATGGAATTGCAAACCTTTATGAAACCATTTTGAAAATTTTTAAATTCATCAGAAAACCCATTTAATTACAGGTTTGAACCTCGATTTGAAGCTAGGATTTATAACTATTTCTAAAGTCTATTTGCTCCATGACTGAACTCCTGGCCTAATGGTTCAACTCGCTATGTATTTAAACTCATTAGGTGACCATGAAGGTAAGGATGTTACAATAAGAATATCGAGCAACAGTTGATAGAGAAGCAGGGGTTAGGATCGGATGTTACTATATAGTGTAGAGTGTTGTGAGCCTTTTAAAGCAAAACAAGGAGGGCAACATTTACAATCTATGCATGTAGGAGGATTTTGTCAAACCCCTTAACATTTCGAATTTTCTAGAGTCATAAAGGCATAGTTCCACAGCATATAGAAATAGCACAAATATACTGATAAAGAGTACTTGTTTACAATACAGGAGTTCCCCATAGGGTCTGAAAAATATATGCAATTCAGTCCAAAACTCTCAAAATAAACAACTATAACTAATAGCTCCACCTTCTTTACCCGAACAGTTCAATTGCCAGTATTTATCATTTTGCCCTTAGAGCCACTGGCTTCTATTGGAATATTTTTAAATTTGAATAGGGGTGAGACTCAAATGAATCACAGTCATAATAGACAATCGATCATATAAAATGTAACAAATAATTATGTCAGGTACAATATAATCCAATAGAATAAATGCACTGTAATAATATTCATCGGTATATGCACATTTTTCTGGGCTAATGATTGTTAGACCTTGAGTTAGGGCCAACTACTATTAGTCCACGACTTTCATACCTCAGCTGGGCTTTTAACCACAGACGGGCAATATACCCTCTTGGTACTGAATTCATATAACTAGATCCCCTTTTGGGGACATTGGGGCATTGTTGCTTTTCCCCCAGTTGGTACTTGTGTTTTTCCCACACCAATTAGAGAGTGCATTATAGGTATCACAGAAGATAGCACATGTCCAAACCCCTAAACATTTTGATATTCGTAGAGTAATAAGCACACAGTTCTATAAGGCATACAGAAATAGCAGAAACATACTGACATTAGGTACTTGAGAAATATACACAAATGTACAGAGCATTTAAAAGAAAGTAAAGGTACAAATATAAATAACCATAGTAGCTTTGGTATACACCAAGACTCTATGCACCGGTAGCCCCTGTCTTTCCCCCCGAGCCACTAGCTCTGTTAGAATGTTTTCAAGTGTAGTAAAAGAGTGAGATTTAAGCAAAATATGAAAATGAATATGCAATAAACCATATCATGTAACATGATAGACTATTGTTCATGATAGAATGATATGTGTACACTGTCCAAGGCCAAATGAGTGTTTACAACCTTGGCTGAACTCTGTGCCTCTGTTGGGTCCCAGACCACAAGTAGACTACATGTCCAATGTTAGGATCGGCAGGCACAGCGGAAGAATTTTAAAATTTTACCAATCCTAATCGAGGATCTATCAACGACGTTTAAACAAAGTTGGAAGGATTCATACCTTTTATGATTCAGGGTTTTCACGATCTCTAGGAGCCAACACGCCAGGTCCACTCCCTCTACCGGTATCCACACGAATGCTCTCCAACCAAGACTGCGTGCTAGCGCCTCTAATGTCTCCTAGGGTTTCCCTTGCGGCTCTAAATTCTCATGTGCATATCAATATATCTGCTATATCAAGTTTATAACCTATGATGGCTATTTTCAAATTTCAAAATTAATCATCATTAATTTTGAAATTAATTAACTATTAACTATCTTGATGAGCTAATTAAATAAATTCAGTTTAAAGTAAATCTGTCCAACAGTTTTAATTTAACCTATTTATTTAATCCAAATAAAGAGCCATTAGATTTAATTTATCTTCATAAATTAAATCTGAGATACTATATCTCTATCATGTTAGTTATTAAATTTAATATATCTTAAAAAATTAAATTTAAAACTAACACAATATAATAATATCATATAATACATATATATACACATATATATATAAAAGATATATATATTTCAAAAATATATATCTATATAATATTATTAACGAATTTTATATTATATATATATATATATATAAATATAAAATTCGTCCACCCTAAATTAAACATTATCTCGTGTTGGGCCATTCATGTATGCGACCCTATAGGCCCATATGAAGTTGGCAGTGGGCCAATAACTATACTAACCCAAAAGTTGCAAGCAGCCTCTAGCAAGACATTACGACTACCCAATTCATATGAGGATCATTATCATGATGCAACCTGTCATACAACCATGTCACGTCCCTTTTATCACACGATATATCGATCAAGGATAAGGCATGGATAATGTCATCCTCTTGTTCCTGACCATTACTTTCTCGATTCCTGAGTAGCCTGATAATAGAGACGAAAACACCTTTCCATCATAGTATGGCCATATATTTCTCAGACTTACTCATCGAGGGGCCCAGTAATATCTCTCTACTAATGTGAGGGACAAATCCATCTTGATCATTCATATTCCTTTGCATGAAAAACCACCAAGCTCGATCGTAGCCTTTATCATCACCAGGTCAAAAGTGACTTTTGGCTAGTTCAAAGCTTAGCAACTCTCATGTAGGAATCCATGATGATCTCAGGTCTAAGGGCATTGTGATGTGGTTATACATGATAAAAGCTTATAACTTGATCAATGTAGCTTTTTCATAATGGGTCGGTCCAGCACCTTGTACTCTTACAAGTGCCTAAGACTTTGATTCATATCTCCATATCTTATCAAAGTCATACTGATCTTGTTTCATCTCTGCTCCTGCATAGATGACCGACAAGGGACATTTTAGGACAATCTTTATGAATTATCCAAGGATACAATTATCACAGTTAACATGAAAATAATATGATAACAAAATGGAAAAATTTCATTAAAATAATAATGTTCAAAGTACAATGATTGGCCCTTATGGCACAATTTCCAACATCCAAGACACTATGCTCATGTTACAGAGAATGGCATACTCAAACATATAATAATCACATAGTATATGCAAGAAAAAGTTATTACCTGACTCCTTTCTCAATTCCTTTGTCAGTCCTAAGCTTGGTTTTGGCTCGGGAAATTTCCAATTCCTATCCATATTAGAGTTAACAAGTAGCTACTTATTACTTGTACTCTTACTACGTTTAAATCAAATTCTACTGGTTATCTAATGTAGTTATATTTGTTTTGCATGGTGCAATTCTGCACAGTACAATTTCACTGTTTCCAGAAAACTGGCAGATTTTCAGTCAACTTTGGAAATTCATAATTAATTCCAGGAAAATCCACTTTGACTGATTCCAAAGCCTAAATGAAGCTCTTTAAATGTATTTTCATGGACAAATACCCAAAGGTAGCCACCATTATCACATTTTTCACAAAAATTCGCAAAACTTCCCCTGTTCCATATTACATTCCAAAAATAGGGCACAAATTCAAAAATCCATATCTTTTAGTATACAAGTCCAAAAATTATGTACACCTATCAAATTAAAGCTCTACATCTCTACTTTAATCTTGTCAAGTTTCATACTTTTTGGACCAAGTTTGGCCCACTAAATCTATTGAGCAACAACACTGCTTTACTGGAGGCAAATCAAATAGCATGCACTTACAACTTTAATAAAATCCAGATTTGCATACAAATTTCCAAAAATCATGAACACCTATACTGCCATAGAATTTCCCATTCTAAATCCTATGGAACCATCATAACTACAAAATTCTAACTCCTTCCCCCTATTCTGCATCAGACTGAAATTTAGGTTCTTAGGAGAAAAGTGTGTTTTCTTGGTTTCTCTTGATTAATCACTTCCTTTTGACTTACAAACACAAGATTAACTTTGTAAACACTGAACAGACTTGATTAATGGTAATTTTGGCAGCATTTCCCTCTATGGTTTCATATTTCCAAATTTACAAATCAAGCCAAAACCTATAATAACACCACCACCATCATATAGCACAAGAGGATCAAGTCCATGAGATTGCCTCTTTGATTCTAAACTTTCTTTCTCCTCAACACCTCAACCCTCTCTCTCTCTCTAAACTCTTGATTTGGCTTGCTATCTATGGATTTCAAGGAGGAGAAGAGTTTAGAGGAAGTTCTAAAAAGTTTGGAAGGCAAAAATCACTAAGATTGCAAGCTTTTACCTTTGATTTTTGCTTCTTGGAGACCTAAGATCACCAAGCTTTCTTCAACTCTTCTCTCTCTCTCTCTCTATTTGGTGGTAGCTTAACAAAAAGGATGCCCAAATGGAAAGGAAATGGCTTTTAAAATATTACTTTTCCCGCTCTTGGAATATATTAGTTTAATTGAATTTGCACATGTGTTTTGCTTGGGCTTATCTCTAATCAATTAGATTTAATTCTTTCTCTTCCAATTCCCTTTTATTGACTGAAATATGGAAGGAAAGAAGCAAAAAATGGCATCTTGAAATACCCATTTGTTTTATGAAATATTATTGTTTAATGTAATTCCAACATTTGTAATTTTACTTGGCCTTAATTTTTCCTTCTTGAATTAATATCAACCAAGCAATTATATTTCCCCTCCAATTTCCCTATTTGACCAAAATTGACAAGTGGAAAGGGAAATAATATTTGTTTCATGCATTTCCCATAATCTCTTTCATCAAGTAATTATTCTAGTACATGTTGCTTTTTGACTTTTCCAACTTGATTTTACTTGGCCAAAAATGCTCCAAAATTGGGATATTTATCCCCAATATTTATTTTTTCCCCCTCATTTCCTCTATTTGGCTAAAAATGGCCCTTAATTATTTATCAAAATATAGTTTCTTGCTTTATTTGGCAATTTATCATTTTGCCATTACATTTTTGCAAAAGTTCATATACATCGCAATTCACCATTTTATTCTATTAATTGTATCAATTACATATAAGGAATATTGGTGACTTAAAATGGGATGTTATAGCATATATATGTTCACATAGTGTACAAGGGATAGAGTTACTACCTTAGGTTTCCTTTTTGAGCTCACAACTGTTCCTGAATTTTGTTCCGACTCGGGTTAACTGACCAGTTCTAAAATTTCAAATTTTACAAGAATCGAGTTAATACTCATTCATGCACTACTCTATCTTCCAAACTCATTTTATTGGTTATCTTAGTTTAAAAATGCAAAATGACCAAACTGCCCCTAAGGGCCCGGTCTAAGTCCCTTTGTACCTTGTCTAATTGTACTTTTTCAAAAATTGTGAGCCAGGTTAATCCTGCATGATTTTGTGTGTAGAATCCATTTTTGACAGATTTGCCCTTGGTAGCCCCTATTTAGGATTTTAGGGTTCATTTTTTCATTTCACATTCCAAGGCTTTTCACACTTCACACTTAACATATACCCTACACAATTTTCCCTTCTAAACACAATGGAACCATCAAATTGATGAAATTTCAGCTCCTTCCCTTAGTTTCAGTTTTGGTCGAAACATGTATAAAGACAAGGGAAAATGTGATTTTCTTGATTTAACCCTTGAAGCTCATTCCTTTTCACTCCTAATCACATGATTAACCATTTCAATACAATTTGAACATGAGTTGTAGAAATTTGGGCAACATGACCCCTTAGGGTTTCATCATCCCAAATTTACAAAGCAACCACAATCAAGCCAACAATCACAACAACAACACCATATCATTAAGAGAATCAAGGTTCTTGAAGTTACCTCTTAATTGCTCAACTTTTTCTATCTAGGCATCCTCCCTCCCTTTCTCTTCCCTGGGAGTTTTGCTTGCTAGACATGTGTTGGAAATTGTGCCCTAAGGGCCAATCATTGTACTTTAAACATTATTATTTAATGAATTTCTCTATTATGTTATCAAATTATTCTCATGTTCACTATGATGATTGTATCCTTGGATAAATCGTAAAGATTGTCCTAAATGTCCCTAGTCGGTCATCTATACAAGAGCAAAGATGAAGTAAGACCAATATAACTTTGATAAGATATGGGGATACGAATCAGTTTCTTAGGCACTTATAAGAGTACAAGATGCTAGTTATATATATATATCTGTGTGTGTGTGTGTGTCTATATATTATATGATATTATTATATTGTGTTAGTTTTAAATTTAATTTTATTAAGATAAATTAAATTTAATAACTAACATGATAGAGATATAGTATCTCATATTTAATTTATGAAGATAAATTAAATATTTGGATTAAATAAATAGGTTAAATTAAAACTATTGGACAAATTTAATTTAAACTGTATTTATTTAATTAGCTCATCAAGATAATTAAGGGTTAATTAATTTCAAAATTAATAAAGATTAATTTTGAAATTCAAATATAGCCCTCATGGGTTATAAAATTGATAGAGCAGAAAAACTCATACACGGATGAGAATTCAGAACCGCAAGGGAAACCCTAGGAAACATTGGAGGCGCTAGCACGTAGTCTGTGTTGGAGAGCATTCATGTGGATACCTGTAGAGGGAGTGGATCTGAGGTGTTGGCTCCTAGAGGTCGAAAAACCCTAAATTGAAAAGGTACGAATCTTTCTAACTCGGTTTAAATGCCGTTGAAAGATCCGCAATTATGATAGGCAAAATTTTAAATTCTTCTACTTTACTTGTTGATCCTAACAACATGATATTTCAAAGAGATTACAAGAGGTTTTCCATGGATTTTATGAGCTTAATCAGTTGAAATCACAAGTACCTATCTTGATTTTTCCCTCTTGAACCCTTTATGCTTATGTTCTTCAAGCTCTTCCCCTCTCTATTTTTTTTTTTACTTTAGATGAAAATGAGCTAAAGAAGGAGATAAGAAGCTCTTAACGAAAATATCTTCATACACCTCCTTAACTATTTATTTATTGCTAATTCCCCATGTGCATTTTGCTTTATGACTCCATCTTTTTACTTGGCTTAAGATAATGACACATGGCCTGTCTAGTGTCCAAGTAAATATTTTTCCTCCTATTTAGAAAAAAATGACAAAAGGAAAGGGAAGTAATATTTGTTTCTTGCATTTCCCATAATTACCTTCTTTAATTAATAATCAAGTACATATACTTTTTGACTTTTCAAACTTGAATTTACTTGGCCAAGAATGCTCCAAAATTGCATACTTATGCTCAAAGATATATTTTCCCTTTATTTTCCTTATTCAACCAAAATTAACTTCAAGAAAATGAGAAAATTATTAATTTTGTGCTTTATTTTAATTTACCATTTTGCCCTTACATTCTTAGATTTAATTTAGGCATTCTTCCTTTTTTTCTCTTCATGGCCGAAATTCCTTAATATTGGGCTAAATATTGTGCTCTTTTATTCTCCATTTTGGTCTTGAACAATGGCATTTTTGAAAGACAAAGACTTAGCTTGATGTCTTACTTTAGCCCAGTTCTCATGTAACCTCTATTAAAGGTGTTATTGTCATTCCAAATATATCAACATTCACCATTTTATTTCATTAAATGCCATAAATAATTACAAGGAATATTGGGGAAGAAAAATGGGGTGTTACAGCTCTGCCCCTTAAATAAATTTCGTCTCCAAAATTTGCTACGTATACATAGGTATAAACTCCAGGTAACGCTTTCACATTGTTAGATATGATTAGTTTTGATGATGTCAAATATAGATATGAAATGATAAGAGCAAAAAGTTTATATAATGTATTTCTTTGACTAACTACTATATTTAATGTTACATATTTTGTAGATTAGTCAAGCAAAGAATGAAGAATATTGAATTAATGAAAATGAAGAAGAGGAAAAAGAAGAAAGAAATTGAAGATAGTCAAGGAGATGCCTACTCGGATTATGAAGAATGATTACAAGAGGAAAATCAAAAAGAAAGATATTGAAGAATGAAGAACTTGGAAGATCTATCAAGAATATCAAGATTCAAGTTGTTAGAAGTGATACTGGAGGTTTCTATGATGATACCGGAGGTTTCTATGATGATACCGGAGGTTTCTATGATCAAATGATGGTTCGAATAGGTTAATACGAAGCTAAGATGACTTATATGTGAGTTATGGCACTTCTAGGGGAGTTATGCTCGAGCACAGAGCTCAATACTCGAGCACGGGATGAGCACTCTGTTCTACTCTGTTTTACGTTCAGCCTGATAGAGGTTTGGTATTTTGATCATATCTCTCAAACCACACGTCGTATTGACCCGAAACTGGTGGCATAGGAAAGAGGACTCACAACACGTAAAATGTGCATCAGGATCACATTGAAAGAAGATCAAATGAAGGAGATATGATTCGTGGAAAATGAAATAGAAATCACCGTCACTTTTCATGATAGGTTCAGTATTTTGCACGTAACTTACAAACCACACATCGGATTGAGACGAGACCAGTGCCAAATGAAACTAGACTCAAAGAGCTTTCCATGAATAGGTAATTTGCCTAATTTAAACGTATATTCTAGGAGCTATGCCATATGGAAGTTGCTACTTGTGCAGTCTAGCGAAATAGACACTCTTTCGATCATAACTTGCAGTATACAACGAGTTTGGAGCTGATTCTTTTTGCATTGGAATGCAAATGGCAGGAGCTTTCTTATGATACATCATTAGAATCAAATAAACAAATTTTTTCTAAAGTGGCCCCACATCACCCGCGAGTGTAAAAACTGACTCTTTGAAAAAGTTGTGCGAGTGATGTCCAGAAGCAGCTGAAACGTGAAGAAATTTGCAACACTCGAGCACTAGGATCCATGCTCGAGCATTGGACTATTTTTCACTTGACCACATGCAAGTTTTGACAAGAAAGTGTTAACCCGAGAAGAAGCTTGTACGTGAAAGCAAGAAGCGTACTCGAGCATGAATGGTTGTGCTCGAGTGATGTCGAGATTTCACTCGAGCAGATGCGAGTGAAGAGCAGCGAGTGTTTGCCCGAGAGGAAGCCAGAACATGAAAATATAAAATGCACACGAGTGAGCCATTATGTACTCGAGTGATAACGTGGTAGAATGTAGAAACGAAACAGAGCCTCAGAGCCATCAATCCAAACGTGGTTAAATGTTATACAATCATTATGTTTTCACTTGTTATTGTTCCTAAACATTAACTAACATATATTTCAAGTGTAAAACAGGAGATTAAATATTTGGATTGCATCTTCAAGAACGGAGGTCACGTACGGCAAATATCATCACTCAACGAACAATCCGAATATGGTTACATGTTATTGAATCATTGTGTTCTCACTTGTTATTGTTTTTAAATGATAGGTAACATATATTTTAAGTGTGAAACAGGATATTAAACGTTCGGATTACAGATTCAAATAAAAGTCAACTATGGTGAACTTCATCATTACACACCGAATGACGGCTACCAACCGTGACAAGTAATTGACCCACCATGAGATATTTTCTGAAACACAAAACGCTCCACAACGTGATGTACAGCTCAAAATGAATCTTCTTGCTGTTCAACGAGACACTCTGCTTTGCAATGGAAAGCTCATGGTAGCTCATTTTTCAAATATGCTCAACGGTCAAAATGACTCCAACAGACGAATGCTCACAACGGCCATCATATTCATCAACTATAAATGAGAGAGCATTCAATATCGATGGGTAACGAAAAAAAAACTGAGACAGCGAGCTACTACGTGAAAAATGATAGAAATATGAATCCTCTGCTTCTACCCAAACACTCTCTGTTTTCCAGTTTCTATATTACTTATCTTTGTATTATACTTCAGTGAATATTATACCCACTCTGTGAGAGAGTTTATAAACACTTTCAACTATATTTCTGAGTTGATCTCAAGGTAGAGGGACCTTGAGAGGGTTGATTTCCTTACAGGAGAAGCTGTAGAGAGAATTGCCAGTAAGACATTCTGCTCGTAAGACTTACAAGGTGCAAGCAGTAGAGAACATTGCTGCTCATAAGACTTACAGGGGTGTAAGTAGGAGAGAACGTTGCTGCTCGTAAGACTTGCATGAGTAAGCAGGAGAGGAAGATCTTTGGGATTGCTCTGCTCGTAAGACTTGCCGTAAGGGGGAGTATCTCAGTGAGAGATTTGTAAAAGGTTTCACAAGTACCCGGCTAAACTTGTGGGATTGTAAAGGCTTTTCTTATGCCCGTATTAAACAAGAAGATAGTGGATTTGAAAATCTCAGGAGGAGCCTGGGGACTGGACGTAGGCCATCACAGATTGGACCGAACCAGGATAAATCACAGTTTGCATATTCTCTTCCCTAAGCTCTTATATTTCCAGAATATATTATTTAATCTAACTGTTGATTTATAAACCTTCATACTTACTGCTTTCGTTAAGATGCAAAAATATTTTCAAAGTTCTTAAGTTTTTATTATACACCCAATTCACCCCACTCTTAGGTGATAGCCGGTTCTAACACACATATCTTCCATTATTTCCCATGTTGCCTCTTTAGGAGTTAATCTCTTCCAGATGATCTTTACAATTGGGATACTCTTGTTTCTGAGATGTTTCTCCTATTGATCAATAATTCGATCAAGAGTGACCTCATATGTCAAATAATCCCGCATATCCACATCTTCATATTCAATCACATGTTCTAGACCAGGTTGATATTTTTCAACTAAGAAACATAGAAGACATCATACAATCGACTCAGATTTGGTAGTAAAGCTATTCAGTACGCTACTAGCCCAATCTTCATAAGATCTCAAATGGACCAATATACCTCAAATTTAGCTTCTTCACATTCAGTGCCCAGCCGATGCCTGTTACAGATGAAACTTTCATAATCACGTGATAGCTAACTTTAAATACTAGAGGTTTTTGCCTCTTATCAACATAGCTCTTCTGTCATGTTTGAGAGTTAACAATCTTTGCTTGATTAACTTAATTTGCTCTATTCTTCTAATCAGCTATGTCAAGCCCAAGTAAGCGTCTCTCAGACAATTCTATCCAACACAAGGGTGATTGACATTTCCTTCCATATAATACTTCATATGAAGCCCATCTATGTGCTCAAGTGATAACTATTGTTATATGAAAATTATGCCAATAGAGGGAATTTGTCCCAACTGATCAACATATCCTCTAATGTCTGTGTGGTCCATTCTGTCTTTCCATCTATCTGGGGGTGATTTGCTATACTAAATTTAGGCTTTGTACCAAAGCCTAATGCAACACTTTCCAGAAATTAGAAGTGAAGCGAGGATCTCTGTCTAAAATGATATTCTTTGGAGTATCATGTAGCCGTACTATCTCCGTGTAATAGATATTTGCTAGCTTATCAGAAGAATAATGAATGCTAATAGGTAGAAAATAGGCTGTAGTCATGTAGCCGTACTATCTCCGTGTAATAGATATTTGCTAGCTTATCAGAAGAATAATGAATGCTAATAGGCTGTAGAAAATAGGCCGTGTAATCGCATCATGATTTTTGATATTGGGTAATCCTATCATGAAATCCATAGTAAAGCTTTCCCATTTCCACTCAGGAACCTCTGGGTTTTAATGAAGTCTGGATTCATGAAGTGACACAATGAGCAACAAACTTTGTTACATCTCTTTTCATCCTTGGCCACCAATACATGGACTTGAAGTCATAATACATTTTGGTTACTCCTGGGTGTAGAGTATATTTACTCTTATGTGCCTCTTCCAAGATTTGCCATTTCAACTCTATTTTTCATAGAACATATACCCGCTTTGTTGCATCTGAGCTTTTGTAATTACTGTTCTCATGTCATTTTAAGCCTGACTAATATTGTTGCCACAAATCAAAATCTGATTAGCCAGATTAAGATCTCTGAAATCCTCAATCAGTTTCTGCTTATGAATCATTAAGGCTGCAACATTAGCCTTTCCTGGATGATATTTTATCTCTAGGTTGTAATCTTTAAGCAGCACCATCTATCTGTGTTGTATCATATTAAGCTATTTTTGATCATATAAAAATTTCAAGCTCTTGTGGTCGCAATATAGTTCTACGGTCACACCATAGAGATAATTTCTCTAGATTTTTAGAGCAAATACAATTGCCGCTAACTCAAGATCATGTGTGGGGTAATTTTGTTCATGAGAATTCAACTATCTAGATGCATAACCACTACACGGCCATGCTGTATTTATACGCTCCCCAATCCATGCCCACTAGCATTAGTAAAGACAACAAAGGTCAACGGTGGATCTGGGATTGTTAGCACTGGGGCTATTGTTAATTTCTGTTTTAGCTCTGTGAAGCACCTCTCACAATTTTGGTCCCACAGATAAGGTTGAGTTTTTCGTGTTAACTTCGTCACAGGCAAAGCTATTCTGAAGAAATTCTGTATGAATTTTCTATAATATCCTAAAAGACCTAGAAAATTGCGTATTTCAAAAATAGTCTCTAGCCTCTTCCAGTTTAGTACTGCTTCCACTTTGCTAGGATCTGTTGAGACCTCATTGTGTGAGACTACATAGCCTAAAAATGTAACCTCTGAAAGCTAAAATACACACTTGCTCAGTTTGGCATAGAGTTGCTTATCTCTCAGTGTATTAAGCACTGTTCTCAGATGTTGCTTGTGTTCAGTTCTACTCTATAAGTATACTATAATATCATAGATAAAAACTACTACAAATTGTTCTAGATATAGACAAAATATTTGATTCATGTAGTACATGACATATCAGCCCAAATGGTATCACAAGCAATTCGTAATGGCCATATATGGTCATAAAAGTAGTTTTTGGTACATCTTCTACTTTTACCTTGAACTGGTGATATCCTGATCTCAAGTCAATCTTCAAGAATACGCAGGAACCAGATAACTGATCGAGTAAACCATAAATTCTTGGGAGTGGATATTTGTTCTTGATGATTGCCTTATTTAGATCCCTGTAATCAATACAGAGTCATAGGCTTCAATCCTTCTTTTTGACAAAGAGCACTGGAGATAGTCATAGTGAAACACTATGTTAAATAAACCCTTTCTCTAAAAGCTCATTTATCTACTTTTTCAATTCTTTCGTTTCACTTAGAGCCATTCAATGTAGGGTTTTAGATATTGGTCCTGCTTTAGGCTTAAGGTCAATGGTAAACTCCACGTCCCTTTCCGGAGGTACTCTGTTGATATCTTCTAGAAACACATCTGGAAATTCATTCAATATAGGGATACTCTCCAATGCTATTCCAACTTTTGATGACATAGAGAAGAGCACTATATACCCCTAACAGCCTTTATGCAGACATCTCTCAACCTCAACTGCCGAAAGAAAGTTAAGGTTGGTTTCAGTACCACCATGTGGTAAAAGATTAGGATAAAGAACCCATTTTCTTCTGCATTCTAGCATCACACAATTTGCTATTAGCAAATCAATACCAAGGATTACTTTTAAGCCTTATAGTGGTAGACAGATCAAATTCACTATTGATTCGTGCCCCTCAGTATTAACTATGCAATTTAGATAGACATCAGCTATGACAACTCTAACACCCGTAGGTGTATACACAACCATATCATTAGGAATTTGTATACTCTGAGACCTAGCCATCTCACATAATGGGTATAAACCCTCTACTCGCTATTGTACATGTACTTCACCACGTACAGTGTCATATGATCCATGAACTCAATAAAATAATCGTTGGGACCCCACTCGACAATCTCGTTCTTCTTCCTAGCCCAAAATGTTGTGACTGGTAAGAAGTACATCAAGTAAATCCAAACCTTGTTCGAATAGTCCAGTCTCCATGGAACTTGCTCCCAGTAGAGCGAATCCATATAATCCAAATATAATAGATACTAGCCTACAGAAGTGCCATACTTCTTGAAAGCCAGTAAGTATCTATACCGAGCATGCTCCCACATCCTTTGGTCTAGCCACAGGTCATATCTCACATCTATTGGTTTGGCTCTAGAAAGAGTAGCAATACAGAAATCAGACTCTCATCCATTACAAAGTGGCTACTCAAAATCTCCCACTAACTCTCTGGGTACTCACTCGGGACTCGGCTATGGCCCTATATTGGTCTGACTCAGACCCGCTCCATGGGTGTCCTCATCTCTACAGAATGCTACCCTTTAAAAATCCTCTAACCTGGTTCCAGGTTTCCTCGATTCACAGACGATAGTAACCTATCTCATTGTTGATGCCTTCCGCATATCATTCCTGTGAACCTGTAAACAAGACCATATCAGTATACTATTATGATAATGCCAGAACCACTTTTAGCTCTAATACCAACAATGTTAAACTACTTAACATTTCGATATTTGCCAAAATGATAAAGGTACAGTTCCACAGGCATATATAAATAGTACAAATATACTGATAAAGAGTACTTGTTTACAATATAGGAGTTTCCTGTAGGATTTGAAAAATATATACAATTTTGTCCAAAACTCTCAAAATAAATTAACTATAACCAACATCTCCACCTTCTTGACTCGAGCACCTCAATATCCTGTATTGAACATTTTGCCCCTAGAGCCGCTTGCTTTTATTGTAATATTTTTAAATTTGAAAAAGGGTGAGATTCAAATTAATCTCAGTAGTAATAGAAAATCGATCATATAAAATTAAACAAATAATTATGCCAGGTACCATATAATATAGTAGAATAAATACACTATATTAATATTCATCGGTATGTGCACTTTTTTTAGGGCCAACAACTGTTAGACCTTGGTTAGGGCCAACTACTGTTTGTCCTCGACTTCCGTACCTTAGCTGGGCTTTCAACCACAGATTAGGCAGTGTATCCTCTTGGTACTAAATTTTCATAACTAGATCCCCTTTTATGGACATTGGGGTATTGGTGTTTCTCCCCCATACGGTACTTGTGTTTTTCCCACACCAGTTGGGTGCATTATACTATCACATAAGATAGTATACACAAAGCATATACATGTTCACATAATGTATGAGGGATAGAGTTACTACCTTAGGTTTCCTTTTTAGCTCACAACTATTCCTAAATTTTGTTTCGACTCGGGGTAACTGTCCGGTCCTAAAATTCCAATTTTTATAAGAATCGAGTTAATACTCATTCATGTACTACTCTATACTCTTCCAAACTCATTTTGTTGGTTATCTTAGTGTAAAACTGCAAAATGACCAAAATACCCTTAAAGACCAGGCCCAAGTCCCTTTATACCTGGTCTGACTGTACTTTTATAAAAATTATGACTCGGGCTAATCCTACATAGTTTTGAAAGACAGATTTGCCCTTAGTAGCCCTTATTTAGAGTTGTAGGGTTCATTTTGTCATTTCACATTCCAAGGCTTTTTATACTTCACACTTAACATATACCCTACACAATTTTCCCTTCTAAACACAAAGTAACCATCAAATTGATGAAATTCCAGCTCCTTCCCTTAGTTTCAGTGATGGCCGAAACATGCAAAAGAAAAGGAAAAATGTGATTTTATTTATATAACCCTTAAAGCTCCTTCCTTTTCACTCCTAATCACGTGATTAACCGTTTAAATACTATTTGAGCATGATTTGTAAAAATTTGAACAACATGACCCCTTAGGGTTTCATCATCCCAAATATATAAAACAACCAAAACAACCACAAATCAAGCCAACAATCATAACAACAACATCATATCATCAAGAGAATCAAGGTTCTTGAAGTTACCTCTTAATTGATCAACTTTCTTTCTCTAGGCATCCTTCTTGTCTCTCTCTCTTCCCTTAGAGTTTTGCTTGCTAGACATGATACTCAAGAGAGAAAAGAGATTATAAGAGGTTTTTCATGGATTTTATAAGCTTAATCACTTGAAAGCACAAATGCCTACCTTGCCTCTCAAACCCTTGTGTGCTTATGTTCTTCAAGATCTTCCTCTCTCTCTCTCTCTCTCTTATTTGCTTTGGCCGAAAATGAGCTAAAGAAATAGATAAGAAGCTCTTAACAAAATATCTTCATACATCTCCTTATCTTAATATATTTTAATGCTAATTCCCTATGTGCATTTTGCTTTATGACTCCATCTTTTTTCTTGGCTCAAGATAATGACACATGGCATATTTAGTGTCCAAGTAAATATTTTTCCTCCTATTTTCCCCCATTTGGATGAAAAAGGAAAAAGGACAGTGAAATAATATTTGTTTCTTGCATTTCCCATATTATCCTTCTTTAATTAATAATCAAGTACATCATACTTTTTGACTTTTCAAACTTTATTTTACTTGGCCTAGAAGGCTTCAAAATTGCATATGTTCAACGGAGATTAACTTCAAGTAAATGGGAAAAAAATTAATTTTGTGCTTTATTGGAAAATTTCTATTTTGCCCTTACATTCTTGGATTTAATTTGGGTCTTCTCCCTTTTCTTCTCTTAATGTCTGAAATTTCCTTTAATATTGTGCCAAATATCGTGCTCTTTTATTCTCTATTTTGGTCTTTAACAATGCCCTTTTTAAAAGACAAAAACTTAGCTACTCATAGCATTTATATATATATATATTGATTTTCATTTTTTTTGTATATAAGGTACCTTCACAAAGTGTAGGTAGTCCGCAAAGATCCATAGGACATGTTCCTGTTCCTAGACCCCCACCACTATTTAGGAATGTTAGACATAGGCTTGAAGGTAGATTTTATCAAAAGGAAATTTAGGGAATTGGAGGACATAGTCATTGAAGGGCTCTAAAGAAGAAGTATAATTTTTTCTTTGTGACGTACTACCAAGGGTAAGTATACTACTTCATTAAATTGTTTATTAATTAAGAAGTTTTGTTCTCATTATGTTTATTGAAGTTAGGGGTCACTGTCTCCTCATTGTGCTAAATCCCTTCAAGCAAAAGATTTGGTACATTGATTTAGTTCATGGGGTTGCAAACAATCGACCACAGATGGTCAAGGTTTTCAATAAATAAGTTGATAAATTTAAATTTGGTACTTTAATTTCTTATTGTCTTGTCAGATTTTATTATAAATGTGTTGCTTTAATTTCTTATTGTGATCTTGTCAGAGTTCTTTATTATTACACCACGGATAAAGACCTCGGCTACCACGTATTACATGGCTACGACATTGCTTCTACTTACAAATGGAAGAGAGTAGAGGTAATTCATGAATACTTACCTTTTTGTTTTAGATTTTTTGAAGTTGGTTACTTGTGTTAAACTGATCCATTTCATTTGCTTATTTATAATGTCCGCGACCACCAGATAAGAGCTCTTATTATAGGTACTGTGTCATAAAGTTCATGAAGAACATAGTCACACACAATTCTACCTCAATTAACATGAAGGCATGTATATATATATGCAAGTATATGTGTTTAAGTTAAATTAAAAGTCATGTCATATAGCATTTAACATACCTAACTTGTTTTTTAAGTGTAGTACTTTATGGACAGTTATTATGAGCAATATTCTATTGAACAAATTGAAGAAGTAATAGAAGAGTTCGCTATAACTGTTTATTGTCAATGGTTTACTACATGAAGGAGTTAGTGCAACGCCCTAATCTTATTTCAGCATTTTTAAAGTACTTGAGTGCAATTCGATGAGCAACATAGGAATAGTTTAAATATACTAATATATTGATACAAGGTATTTGATTACATTACAGGAGTCTCCCCATAGGAGTTGATAATATATACAATTTTGGTCCAAAACTATCCAAAATAAACTAATAATAACTAACAGCTCAATCTTCTTGTCCCAGACACTTCAATTATCGATATTTATTATTTTTCCCCTTGAGCCACTAGCTTCTGTTGGAATATTTTTATATTTGAAAAAGAGTGAGATTCAAAAGAATGTCAGTAGTAACAGAGAATCGATCATAGAAAATGCAATAATAAATATGCCAAGTACCATATACAGCAATATTATAATAACACATAATTCAGTTCGGTCAGAAACATTCAGAGCCAACTACTATTGCAACCCTTACTTGTTCTGTGCCTTAAATGAGCTCAATCCCACCAACTGGGCATATTGGTGTACTTGTAGGCACTATAATTCGGTGTACCCATAGGCACTGTGTTTTGGTGTACCCATAGGCACTCTAATTTGATGTACCCATAAGCACTGTGTATCATACATATTTTGGAAGATGTCATATACAAAGCATATAAATATTCACATAATGTATGAAGGATATAGTTACTACCTTAAGTCTTTTTTTTTCACCAATAAGTCCTTAATTTGATCCGGTTCAGGCTCAACAGTTTGGTCCTAAAAATCTAAGTTTATAAGAGTTAGGTTAATACACATTCATATATCACTTTAAACTCTTCCAAATTACTTTTGTTGGTTATATTAGTCTAAAACTGCAAAATTACCAAAATGCCTCTAGGACCCGATCCAAGCCCTTTTTACCCGGTCCAACTGTACTTTTCCAAAAATTTTTACCGAAGCTATTCCTATATAGTTTTGCATGTAGAATCCATTTTTTACCTTGGTTTTCACAAAATCACTATCAAATGACAGTTTCGCCCTTAACAACCCCTAATAAGGTTTTAGGGGTATTTTTGTCATTTCACTTTCTAGGGCTTTTCTCTCAACTTGATCAACATCAACCCTATACAATTTTCCTTTCTGACACAATGGAACCATCAGATTAGTGAAATTCCAGCTGCTACCCCTTTTTCTTGAGATGGCAGAAATTTATCTAAGAGAAGGGAAAATGTGATTTTGTGTTCTAACCCTTAAAGCTTGCTCCTTTTCCCTTCTAACCACTTGTTAAATCTTTTAAAAACTTATTAAACATGATTTGAGGAAATTTGGGCAGCATAACTCCTTAGGGTTTCAACATCCCAACTTAACAAAATGAACAATCCAAACCATAAATTATGACAAGAACCACAACAACATCTACTACCACAAGAATTGAAGTTCTTGAAGCTATATCTTGATCCTTAACTTTCTTTCTCTAAACCCTGTATTTAATTCTAATTATAGATTAATATCTAAATTGAATTAAATTATAGGGAGGGCGCATAGTAAGGTGTACTGGAATGACAAAATGTGTTTGGTGGTGATTCAGTAGGAATTCCTATAGTTAGGGGAGAAGAGGGAAAAAGAAAAGTTACCGATCAATTAGTCAGCTACCGTAGAGGGAGTTTACTAATTACTTGGAGCTATTGTGGAGTGTTTGATTGCTAAAGATATTATGAGAGAGTGATCCTATGCTTGCATGAACATTAAAGGAGTGGGGAAGAGGCTCAAGATCATGACACTTGGCTTTAGGTGAATAATGGTTCTTGGTGAATGTGTCAACTATTTTTTCCTTCTCTCCTCTCCCTCATTAGGTAAGCCAAAAAGGTCCTTGGCTCCCCAAAATCTGACTATCTTCATCATCATCTCATTTCTCTCTCTCCAACTCCATTTTCGTCTAAGCTTGGAAGGAAAGAGAAAGAAAGAAGTTCAAGGTAGGTTTTGTATTTAACCCTTAATGGTGAAATGCTCTTCTTTAACTTTGATCATAGTGATGAGAGCTTTATCTCTATGGTTTTATATTTTTCAAAGGTGTTTGAGTGCTTGAAGAAATTTGAAAGTGGATGAATCATGGAGCTATCTTTGGAAAGAGAAAGACGTGAGTAATAGTTGCATTTTGACCTATGTATTGTGATCATTGGATGAGTTTTAGAATTTGTGAGTTTTGCCCTAATTTTAGTGTGATTTTGGAATGAGTGATTTGCCTAGTGTATTGTGGTGGACTTGGTGTAATATTGTGTCATTGGGACAATGGAATTGGTTTGAAACTTAGAATGGAAAGGATTTAAATGTTGAGATTTGTGTAGTGATATTGTGTTGATAGTTTGTGGCCAACATGGAACATGTCAATGTGATGTGAATTTGGTTGTTTCAGTGTTTCCAATAGGTTCCTTGTGAAAATTATTATGGGTATAGGTTTGGTTGTTGATTTTGGAGCCATTGGACATATTGGTTGAAAATTTGAAATTCTATGTAATGAAACTCTGTGTTGGGCAGTTTATTTGCATGGACGTTTTGAATGAGCAAATACTATCTAAAAATTCAGAAACTTTCCAATCTTAAAGTTTCCATGCCAAGATTCAAAATGGACATATAATTCATGTCATTTTGATTTTTGTGCTAAGAGTTATGATTTTCCAAAGTTTCAGGTTGAAACTGGAAGCTATTTTAGAGCAGTATAGGATTTTGTTTAATTCTGTATTTTTGTGGTTATGGACAACATTGATTCATATTTTTCCTATAAAGAGGACTAAAGTAGATTTCAATTGGCTTTAGAATCACCCTATATTGAATTTTCTAGAATTAGTTTTAATTTTTCAAAATTTCCTTAGTTGCAGCCAAAAAATTTTTGGGCAATCTTTGGCCATAGGCAGAAAATCTTGGCTGCAGTAAAAAATTCTCTGTGCAATTTTTCGCCGCAGCCAGAAGATCTTAGCTACAGCAAAAAACTCTCTTTGCTGTTTTTGGCCGCAACCAGATATTTCTTGGCTATAGCCAACCTTTGTTTTCAACACTTTATGATTTTGAAAAGTTATTTCTAACTTAGTATTTCCCAATCACTTTAGTTTATTGTTAGAGACTTTCATAGCTACCAAAAGGCCTCAAATGATAACCAACCCTGATCATTTGAAATTAAGAATTTTGAAAAGGGAATAACACTACATCCTTGGTTTTGGTTTTAAGATTCAATATTTGCCCTATACAAGATCAACCGGTGCTAGAGCACAACCGAAAAGAACAAGGTAGTGACTCTTTCTCTTAAACTATATGTAATGCATTGTATGTATGTGATATCATTGGATTGTGTATTGCCAGTGCTGCGAAGCTCGTTGCTATATGTATGCTGTGAAGTTATGTGTATATTGTGACTCTAGTCATGCATTATGTGCATATTGTGACTTTGATCACGCATTATGTGTATATGCCTTTGAGTTGCATCACCACACCAAGAGTCCTTTGGTGGCTAACAATAGTTCAGGTGAGGGTTGTATGCATCCCAGGCTGTGAAAGAGGATAAGGGTGGGGTGTGACAATGAATTAATTGTGTATGTGAAAGTCAAAAGGCTATGTGACAGCCGTAAAGGCAACATGACAGCCTAAAGGCTATGTGACAGCTGAAAGGATATATGTAAGCCGTAAAGCTATGTGATTTCTGTGAAGACTATGTGTATGTTGTTAAGGCTATGTGTATACTGTGATCATTGCTATTATGCTAATTGATGAATTTCTTGCATGTTATGTGATTATATACTGTATGAGTGATTTTGTACTACTGGGATTCTCTTAAATCTCATTCTTTCTATTGACTAGCCTACGGACAAGGCAAGTGGCTCAAAGGAGAAGCAAGCAACCAAGGGTGAATAGTTCTTTATTTTAGTTGTTGGTTGGTTGTCATATCTAGATTAGGATTACTGTATATTTATAAATGTTATTTTGGATATGATATGTAATCCCCTAAATGGGAAATGGTAAGAGGCGAAAATGCCCCATAAACCCTTTACTAAATATATGGAAACCCGGGGGTTGCCGGGAATTTTGGTTTACACTCTGATATGTATGAATGCAACTTAACTTCACAGGTTAATTATATTCGAAATGTGAGTATGAGACCGGATTGAATAGGTTTTGAAAGAAATTTTGAAAACCCACTGCATTTTAGGGTGGGTCCTTGTCTTGAAGCGGGAACTTAAACAGATTTTGTATTAATCATCGGTCTCTAATTTAACTTAATTATGCATTTTCAAATAATATTTATGGTTTATAAGGCGGGGGGTTACATTTGTGATATTAGAGCTGTAGTTCCTAGCAAGGGTAGATTTTGCTACGACAGCTCCCTTAGTTCTTTGCCTTAATAATAGAAGATTATTGGTGATTGGTTATTGTATACATATTAATGTTCCTACTATTTATGGATATTTTTGTCTTAGGACATATTTGTATACATTATCTATGATATTGACATGGTGAATCATTTGTAGAATGAAGAAAATAATGGTTCGCCCCAAAGTATAACGAGTACCCAGAGGTAGAAGTGATTAATGACAATCTGCCAGATCCTATACAAGACCTAATGGGTCTGATAAGAGAGCAACGAGATATGATTACTAAGCTGAGAGAAGAGCTCAGAGAAGAAAGAGCAAAACACAATGAAGACCGATCCAGTCCACATAGGAAGAGACCCATGAGGAGACACAATAAGAAGAAACACCAGAAGGGTCGGCACAACCATTAGAGTCACCTCCTCATACATAACCAAACTAATAATCTCAAGGGGTTCTAGTTAGAGAAGAGAGAGATTTGCAATTTTAGGTCTCAAAATTCTGTAAGAATCTATCTCCAGTGTTCAGAGGGAGGTTTGATCCCCAAGCAGCTGAAGACTGGTTGAACCATCTAGAAAAGATCTTCAAAGTACTTGATTTCCCGATGGAGGTGAAAGCACAGTTGGCTGTGCACAAGTTAGAGGGAGACGCTGATCGTTGGTGGCAAAATATTGCCCTAACATTATGAAACAGAAATATGCCACTAACCTGGGATTTGTTTCAACAACAGTTCAACGAGAAGTACTTTCCCTAGTCAGTACAACTCGAGAAGGAAACTAAATTTTTGTCTACCAAGCAGGGTGATTTAGAGACCTTCGATGATTATTTGTCTCACTTCATTTGACTATCCAAGTATTCCTCTTATCTACGGTGAATGGATGATGAGGAATGGAGCTCTGATATGTTAATTCATGGGTTGAGACGTGAATTGAGAAAATGGTTAGCCACCCACTAATTCACTAAATTTAACAAAATAATGGAAGAATGTAGAATCATTGAGAAAAATTTGAGAGATTTATACTTGAGCTTATCTCTAGCTAATTAAGTGATAAACCTTTTATTACATTTGATCTAATTCTCCTTCTCTCTTGTTTGCCTATAAGGATGCCACTTTTAGTTCTTCATCCACTAATTAGGTTTCTTTCAATTACCTTAACCAATTGCCCAAAGTATAATATTTTATGTTAATTCTACATGTGCTCAATCCTTAATTAATTCTTGTTTAATCTTTTGGCTTTGAATGATGACACTTGACATGATTAATACCCAAACAAATATTTTTCCCTCTTATTTCCTTATTTGGGTGAAAATATCATGGGAAAAGGGAAATAATATTTATCTCATGCATTTCTCAAAATTACCTTAATTATTGGACCAAATATTATGCTCATTTATTCTTCCATTTTGGGCTTCAATATTGGGCTTTTTGGAACACCCAAAAATTTATTTCATGACTTATTCTAACCCAATCCACCATCTTGTTATGTGGAAAACATCTTGATCAAAACTTTTCTTCCAACTCGACCGAAGAAGTGACACGGCTCTCTTCCAAATTGTTGACCCACTCTCCTTGTAGAGAATAAGGAAATAGCCTAAAGTGAATCACATCATTAGGAGCTTCATTTAGCTTGAATGAGTTACAAACACCAAGAAATTGAATCAACTGCCTATTTGGATCTTCAAAATCATTGTTAGCATACTAACCATGTAGTTCAAGCATCTTCAGCATAGTCTTCTTGATCTTAAAGTTGTTTGCTTGAAATTCAGGCACTCTGATTCCTAATTGATACCCACGAGTTGTCATCCCAGAAAATTTTTGACACCTAAATTATCATTTTCATCCTTAAGTCTAAGGTTTTATAGCTTCTAAAAGTTCTTATTCACTCTTTTTTTTCCATGGTGTCTTAGTAGGTTTGGATTTACAGGACATATACCAAAGTACAGAAAACTAAAACAGAACTTAAGACTATCACACTATCACAAAAAAACTACAAAAAATAAATTAAAATTTCTTACGCTAAAGCTACTAAAGGATTTCTAATTCTAATAACCAATTACCTTAAGAATCCTTTGCAACGACACCAAAAACTTGATGCTACTAATTTTAAGTACCACAAATGTATGAGACGTGGAAATAGTATAATAGCAAATTAAGGTCGTCTCATACATACTCAATCGAGTTAATGATTAGGTATGAAATTTCTCATTTTCATTTAGGTTGAGCAAATTGAGTAAGGAATAGAAGAACAATTTAAACAAGTACAAAAGTAGTAAACTAAGGTTTTTAAGATTTCAATTGGTAAAAACAACCTAGTATGGCTAATCCCTTCTTCAAGTTTTAGAGTTTGTATTTACCAAAATTAAAACACTTAATGTTAATTTGTTAATCTAGAGTATTAATGGATATAACTATCTCCCAATCACTCATACCCATCTCTTAAGTTAAAATTATTATTCCTAACTAATTTACTCAAGAGGCAAAAAATGTCCAAATTTACTCTAATAGGATTATATGGGTCCAATAGGCATATTCCTACCCTATTGGCAAATTAGAATAAATTATAATCCCACATTACTTAATCATATGATCCAATTAAGATCCCTCTTCTAAGGCTAATCTAAATTTTTCAATTTTATACTTAGTGGTGATCAAGTACACAGTAGACAAAATAATACAAGATTAAGTGCATAAAATAACATTAAACACAAGTAAATAGTTCATACATACTCAAATCCCTAAATTAGCTTATAGCTATTCTAAATTTAAAAACATTTAGCAACACATGGCTTTAACCAAAGTCATCTCACCAAAATCAATAACCAGATTCAAAGACATAAGGAAGATAATTAGAAAACAAATTACTATTTGAAGGAAATAATCTTAAGAACAGAAATCTCCAACTCTGATTCAAATAGTTCAATGAAGACAAGGATGAATAGGTAGTTCGATTAAAGGCACCCTCTGGTTCTATCTCGTTCAACTGTTCACTGGTTCAAGAAGAGGATTAATGAAGGTGATGATGAATGACAGAATTTTGGCTTCCTCCCTTTTTCTCCGACTCTAGCTCGCTTCTTTACCAACTCTCATTTTCCTTTTCCGATGAAGAAGCTCTCCATAAAAGTGAATAGTGCTGCCACATCCTCCTGCCATAACCGGGGTGACCCTCTGACTCTCAGTCACTGATCTCTGGTTCACCTTCCTTGTCCTCCTCACCGCTCCAATAAGACAATGAAGCTCCATACCATTGTGCCAGTCACCTCCTTCAGCTCTCTCTCATTTTCTCTGGTTTTTGGGATTAAAGACGATGAAGAAGCCTCCCGACACAGCCGACCTCTTTCCCTCTAGTGATGGTGGAACCGAAGTCTTCTCTGTTTCCATCGCCTCCCTTGGTCTCTGGTTAGCTCTCTAGAGATGACCGATGAAGAAGGTTGGAATTCCAGCTCCCCCGGTAATATCGCCATATTGGCCCTGCTTGCTCTTTCCTTCTAAATTCTGTAGCTCTTGTAGCTCTACTTTTTCTGTGGCTTTTTCTTAGGTTTTGTAATCCCCTTTCACAAAACAACACCGTATGGACCTATAATCAAAAGGGAAAGGAACAATAAAACACTACTCCTACTAATAATAATAATAAGAAATAAAATCGTACTCTTTATTTCTTATATGACAAATATTTACAATAAAGTCCATAAATAATGCATCATTTTGATTGGATGTTATAATAATAAAATCTTATAAAAATCTCCCAAAATTATATAGATAACTCTCTAATTAGCTTCAAAATATCCTTGAAAGAGGCAAGCTTCACCCAAGATGGGGGTGAATTGGGTGATGTGATAAATTTTTTGTTTGATGCGGTAATATGATAGAAGTTGTAGTTAGAGTAGAATTGAGAGGATTAGTACACAGAGAGTTATACTGGTTCGGCCTAAAAACCAAGCCTATATCCAGTCCTTAGAGATAAAGACCAACTAAGATTTTCACTATGCTTCCAAGATTCAATGGGCTCTTAGAATGCCACAAAACAACAATTGTCCTCGAATAGACTATGAGTAGAAATATTCTCACACTAAGAAATTTCTCTCTCCCTTACGACAAGTCTTACATGCGGAAAAACAACTTATGACCTTTCTCACTTGCTTACGTATACAAGTCTTATGAGCAGCAACGTTCTCTCCCGCTTACACCACTGTAAGTCTTATGATCAGCAACGTTCTCTACTGCTTGTATCTTATAAGTCTTATGGGTGGAAGGTTTTACTAGGAATTCTCTCAACTGCTTCTCTCGTAAGGATATCTACCCTCTCAAGGTCCCAATACCTTGAGATCAAATGAAAATAGAATTTGAAATGTATATAGACTCTCTTACAAAGCAAGTATGATAAACACTAAAGAAAAATATGAATACAGAGAAAATATGAATAACAGAGACTCGTGAATTTGCTTATGTGAATTCTTGTGCTTCGTTATTTTTGACGATCTCTGGAACTCTGCATTTATAGACGTTCGATTTTGCCCGTTTGAATAATGATCATTGTGGAGCGGGGCATGTTACAGTGGAACGGCATGCGTACGTTTGAAATCTTTGAACGCGGTAGGTACGTGTTTGTAATGATGTTGTCTGCCGTTGTTTAACTTCCTTCGCGTCTGTTTATTTCAAATGTTCATCCTCCTGTATCACACTTATTATACATTCAAAATTTCAGAATAGCCCATGTCAAAATTTCAAGAAAAGTACAGCCGGACCGGGTACGGTAGGGCCGGGCTGGGTACCAGGGGGTATTTTAGTAAATTTTCAATATAGCCTCATATAACCCCCAAAAACACTATGGAAGTGTCTAAATAGTACATTTGACATTGTAGGATCGAATGTGATGCCCCTAGTTGCTGGCACACAAATCGAGGAGAAAAGACTGGAGGTAGGGGACTTACCTTACTTGCATGTATTGATATCTTTGCTTGTGTAGTGATGTATGTGATTGCTTTACTTGATTGTGTAGAGCATATTTGAATAAATGAAGCTCTGTTTCTATTTTACTGTGGCCATAGTTTTGTTAAATGAAATATTGAGCATGCAGAAATATCATTATGGGGCATGCATCTAGATAAAGCTAACATATCATACACATAGCATCTATCATGCATGCATTATGGTATCTGTTTCGTACTGAGATTCTCTCGAATCTCACTCTCCCCTACCAACAACTTAGACAGGGCAAGTGGCTCGTGGAGGGAGCGGCTAGGACTCCTCCGAGATGAGATTCTGTAATCCCTATTTGAAGAATTGTAATGGGCAATTGTACCCTGTGTATCTTTAGCGAAGGTATGTACCCAGGATGATTAAGTTGTGCAGTCTGATATTTATATGAATGTGATTTATCTTCGTGTAGTAATTGTATTCGAAATGTGAATATGAGACCAAGTTTATAAATGATTTCAAAAAGTATTTTTGAAAACCCCATCATGTGATGGGTTAGTAAATGTTATTTAATTATTATTGGTCTCTTATTCATTTTAATAACGTATTTCGGATATAATTATGGAGGGGGTTACATTTTTGGTATCAGAGCTGCAGTTCCTGGTAAAGATGGATTTTGCGAGGATATTTCCCTTAGGCCAAGCTAGGGAATGAGTGATGAGTTATGATTGCCTAAGGAATAGGCAATGATTTGTGATTTTGGTTGTTTGTGGTATACACATTTATATCCCTGGTGTTATGGATATCTGGGATTTGTGGATTATGTATATACATTATTTGGTTATCCTGAATTTGTGTGTTTAAAGGTCTTAAGACCTAGGGGACTGATATGCCTTAGGCTGGCGAAGATAATTGAGTTTATGTTGGAGTTGATGATGCTCCATGGATTTGAGGGAAGTGATTCCCCGGTTCAACTGCGGTTGAAGGTTTAAAAGATGAATTGGGATCCAAGGATCAGACTCAATAGTCAAGCTGGTCCTTAGGAGGTTGATATGACCTATATGGTCTGTGGTACCAGGATGTGGTACTAGATTGGAATTGAAATGTTTATCAGGTATCCTGATATTGCTAGTGTTAATCTAGCAAAGGGAAAAGTGATTCTGTAGAGAATTTGAATTTGAAAGAGTTACTTATGACGATTCGGAGCGGAGAAGGCAACCTACGGGGAGTTCTGATCGGAGAGGGCTACCTACGGTGACATTTGATCGGAGTGGCTATTTGTGTGTTTATCACCTGCCGCCCACTGGGGGTGTGTATGGCACACAGTGGGAGGACCATGCCTTCAGGGTGGTGGAGATACGGGGGATATGTGTGAGTCTTGGGTGGTGGGTTAGCTCATGAGGGGTGAGACCAGCCAGCCCAGCCACCTAGCAGCCCCATGTACGTGAGCGGGGTAGGCACCGACGCGGGGCATCCCCTGAGGGGTAAAATCGGGGTGTGACAATATAAAAAAAATTGTGACAGCCGCCGTGACGACAAACCCTAGTGTGCAGCTGCCGTGACGATGAACCTTAGTGTGCACTCGCCATGACGTTGAATCGTAGAATAAAGCTCTGGGAACATTGGGAGTATGGGATCTCAACGAAGTGCTGGTTATAGCTCTGATTGATTTGAGTTGAATGGGGCCAAGGTCTGGCACAAATATTGAATGTTGTCAGTTGTAGTAGGAAATTCCTATAGGACTCCTGTTAAATCAACTTGACATTGTTAAAGCACAGATGAGGAGAAAGACCTCAGAGTATGCAGCAGAAGCGTGATAATGTGATGTGTTTAAGTACAGCATTTGAGCAAAAGCTCGAGTTTGCAGAAAGTGCAAGGTGTTAGTAATGGCTTCGGGAAGTAAAACTTTGAAGTCCAGATTAATTTGTGAGAAGGGGTCTTGAAGGATCCCAGTATGTGAAAAGATTTCATGATGTTGAAGGTGAAGTTGTTAAGATACCTGGTTCTAGCTTGTTGCGATTGTGTACTGTGAGTCCATCTCCCTAGTTGGGCCGGATCGGGTTGGTTCGGTGGGCTGTGCCTTATAGGCATAGGCTCAGGATGTGACGGATATTTGTGTGTCTTTCACCTGCGCCCGCATGGGGTAATTCCCATAGCGGAGGACCGTTCTGCTGGGATGGTAGTTTACAGGGGATTGACTATCTGGAAGCCAGAGTGGTTTTGTGATTTCCAGAGAGGCAATGTGATATGTGTATGCCAGTGAGGCAACATGTATGTGTGACAATTGTGAATAGCTGGGATTAAGGTGTGGTTGTGGCCACAGAGCAGAGCTAGTTCAGCTAATGGTGAATTCGATTACATGATTGGGGGTTCTTGTTTGTGAGGGCAATTACCCCGGCCTGGCCAGCTTGGCTAGCCACCACGTTGGTTGCACTGATGTTGACCCCAGGCCGAAAGGCAATGCATAAAATTAGAGTCTGCGATGTACGTTTGATAAGGAAATGGATTTTCTTGTGGGTCCTGGGTGAAATGTGAGTAACCCAGCCACTGTCGCAGGGCATCCCCAGTGGGGGGTAAAATCGGGGTGGGCACCACCGGCACGGGGCATCCCTAGAGGGGTAAAACCGGGGGTAGGTGTGACAATAAAATCATAAGTCCAGTAATCCACGGACACCTATTGAACAGGTGTGATGTGGGAGCCAGCCACGCAGTGGAAGCGTGGGTACCCATCAGAGGGGTGTGACTATAGAAAGGCACCTATATGGGGTGTTCATAGCGAAAGCTGGCATTGTGAATACATTGAGTATAGAGATTACAACGAAAGCTGTTGTTATTATATGCACTACCATTCTAATAGCCCTTGAGTAGCTAACAATGGTTCGGGTGTTGCAATGTGCACCCCGGTTGAGAAAGAGGGTGAGGATGGTATGTGACCACACCAATAGTCCTTGAGTACCTAGCAACGGTTCGGGTGTGTAGTGTGCATCCCCGATGGAGAAAGAGGATGAGGTTGGTGTTGGGAGAGTGAGACTCTAGGTAAGCCGATATCATAAGTTGCTTCGGATAGAAGAGATTGATATTCCGTCGTGACCTGATAATATGATGTTGTGGACTCCCAAAAGCCCCGGTTACCACTAGTAGAGTTACTGTGGGTGTACGGGTAAGGGTAAGGTTGTGGATGTGAATACAGTGAAAGAGTTTGTGTATACAGCTAAGGCTGTCGTTTGATGTATTAAGGTTGTGGTGTTTTGGGGTTGCTCCCAGAAGAAGTAACTAATTTGAGTTAAGCAGAGTGGTGGCCTATGCCACCCAACTGCCAAGATCTTATGATATGGCTCATAAGTTAGAGCCTCCAGATATCGAGATGCACTAGCCACTCATGAATTAGAGGGCTTACGATGATTGTGGTTATGTTATGATGGTTTTGTGGCAATCGTATGTGGAAGCGATTGCATCTGTTTGGCAAAAACAATATGGTGATTTGGTTTGTGTAGCAATCGTGAAATGGGCCGATTGCAGTTTGGGGCAATTGAGTTGCATTCATTGTTTGAGATTCTTGCTAGAATCGGATTTATGGAGTATCATTTGTGTGTGGGTGGTCTAGAGGAGACCGTCCCAATATGAAATGAATTGTGACATAGAAGCTGTCGTGAAGAAGCATCCGTAGTTTTTGAATTAAGTGGTATGACAAATTTTGAGGACGAAATTTATTGAACGGGAGGAGAAATGTAATACCCCGAATTTTGAGACTCGAGGCTAGAGAATAAGCCTGAGATTAGTGGATTGCTAAGCCCCGGTTTAGCAAGATCCCAAATTGTGATTAAGGGTTAATGACTCCAAAAGTGGATGTGGTTAGTGATAAATAACCCTTTTGGAGAATATGATGTGATTTGGCACTCGAATATGATTCGTGTGTGTTGTGAGCAGTGCTGAAATCCTGTATTTGAGTTCAATTGTGGATTAACATCCAAATTGACTTAGAATATAGGGAAGAATTGAATGGGGTATTGTGTTGGAAATGGTGTTATAGTGTGTTTTGATGTCATTGAAATTGGTTTGGAACTTTGGAATGGAAATGTTGCAATGTTAGGTTTTGAAATGTGAATTGTGTTGACATGTTGAGATTGTTGTGAAAACATGTCAATGAGATGTGAATTTGATTGATTTGGTATTTCCAATGGATTCCTTGTGAAAATTTATGTGGGAATGATGTTTGGTATGAAAATGGAACTATTGGAAGCAAAGATGCAAAATCTGAAATTCTGTCCAGTGAAACTCTATTCTGGGCAGTCTTCTCGTGTGGATGTTTTGACTATACAAATGATGTCAGAAAATTATGCAACTTTCCAATCTTAAAGTTCACATCCCAAGCTTCAAAATGGACATATAATTTGTGCCATTTCGTTTTGGGAACTGGGAGATATGACTGTCCAAAGTTTGAGGTCGAAAATGGACTCTGTTTTAGGGCAGTGATGAAATTTGTGTAATTCTGGAATTTTGTGGTGATTTCTGGTAATGGATCATATTTTTCCAATGAAGAGGACTTAAATACCTTTCATTTGGATTTAGAATGACCTCATTTCGATTTTTCTAGAATTAGTTATGATTTTTCAAATTTGGGCAGAAAATCTGCCAGAAAATCCGAAAATGGGAATTATGACATCATCTCAATAAAAGATGACATCAGCATGTAATTAAATATTTTCTCATCTTCTTCAGCTCTCATTTCGTGCTGAACTAGCTGAAACTAGTGAGAGAAAGTTGAGAGCTCTTAGAGAGAGAAAAAGGAGAAATCTCGCAAGGTAAGCCGATTTCTCCGACGATCTAGCTCCTAATGCGTATAACCTTGCTTCTAAGCTTCTCTTTCATGTTCTTTAAGGTGTTGGAAGCTCAATCTTCATGGTTTAAAAGGGGCTAGGGTTCAGCCATATTGAGTAAAAGCCAGAAGGAGCTTGAGGTAACTTCCGAAACTTCAATCTTTGATTGTTCTGGCTGCTGTGGTTGATTTAATCGGTGAATTTTCACCAGATTGTCTTTGTTTGTAAATTTGGAAAATGGGTTGGCCTAGGTGTTATGCTACCCAAATTGATACTAAATGGTAGTTCTAACCCAATGTAATGGTCAATAAAGTGGTTAGGAGTAGAAAGGAACGCGTTTACAGAGCCGAAACCGAAAAGCCCCAATTTTTCCCGGGGAATTGAGAATTTTGGCCAAGCCTAGTTTGGATGGGGTTAGAGATGGATTTTCAATGATTTGATGATTCCATTGAGTTCATGAGCGAAAATTAGGTGGGGTTATAGTTGGTCACTTTTTCGGATAAGGCCGAAAAAGCATAATTACGAAAACGCCCTTAAAACCCTTAAAGTGGGGCTGCCAAGGGTAAATTTGTAAATTGACATTGAATTTGATAATTTTGAGTCCGGAAATCGATTCCTTGGGCAAAAATATGTCAGAATAGCCCATGTCAAAATTTCAAGAAAAGTACAGCCGACCGGGTACGGTAGGGCCAGGCCGGGCCGGGTCCCCAGGGTATTTTAGTAAATTTTCAATATAGCCTCATATAACCCCCAAAAACACTATGGAAGTGTCTAAATATTACATTTGACATTGTAGGATTGAATGTGAAGCCCCGAGTTGCTGGCACGCAAATCGAGGAGAAAAGACTGGAGGTAGGGGACTTACCTTACTTGCATGTATTGATATCTTTACTTGTGTAGTGATGTATGTGATTGCTTTACTTGATTGTGTAGAGCATATTTGAATAAATGAAGCTCTGTTTCTATTTTACTGTGGCCATAGTTTTGTTACATGAAATATTGAGCATGCAGAAATATCATTATGGGGCATGCATCTAGATAAAGCTAACATGTCATACACATAGCATCTATCATGGATGCATTATGGTATTTGTTTCCTACTGAGATTCTCTCGAATCTCACTCTCCCCCACCAACAACTTAGACAGGGCAAGTGGCTCGTGGAGGGAGCGGCTAGGACTCCTCCAAGATGAGATTGTGTAATCCCCATTTGAAGAATTGTAATGGGCAATTGTACCCTGTGTATCTTTAGCAAAGGTATGTACCCGGGATGATTAAGTTGTGCAGTCTGATATTTATATGAATGTGATTTATCTTCGCATAGTAATTGTATTCGAAATGTGAATATGAGACCAAGTTTATAAATGATTTCAAAAAGCATTCGTGAAAACCCCATCATATGATGGGTTAGTAAATGTTATTTAATTATTATTGTTCTCTATTTCATTTTAATCACGTATTTCGGATATAATTACAGAGGGGGTTACATAGTGAGTGCTGATGTGTCACTCGGGCATACTTGTGCTTCTCTGATCTTCATGACTTTCGGCCAAACACTTTCAGTCCCTCACTCGCTAGTGCTCGAGTGCAAACCAGCTTCATGCTTGAGTGCTGGTTACAATGCTCGAGTGCATCAGTAAGGATGACAGTAATTGCTCTCGGCCAAACACTTCTTGTCCAATACTTGCATGTGCTCGAGTGAGAAAGAGCCTTATGCTTGGGTGCTATCTCCAGTGCTCGAGTGCATCTGTAAAACTGACAGTAATTTGCTCTCGGGCAAACACTTTCTGTCTAACAGTCGCATCTGCTCGAGTGCAAAAGATCATCATGCTCGAGTGCTAGCTCTGTTGCTCGAGTGCATCAGTTAAATATGACAGCAGACATTACAAAACTTTGCCATATGCATTTGGTAACTTTGTAATCATTCTTTAGACATATAAAACCATGCTTTGCATACAATTATCTTTTGTTATCATCAAAACTTGGGATCTAACATCCTTTAGATGTACAAAATATAGAGAGCTATCACATGGCAACACATATCATGTACACTTCTTAACCTAACATTATCAAGAAATCCCTCCCCTTTCTATTTATCAATGAGATTGTACACATTAATCTCATAATTCTCTGGGTATAATGCACAATATAAGAAATAGTTTTTTTTGTTTCATCTGCTAGTCATTCATAACTAAACTTTAGTATAGAAAATACCTTTGTGCCCAAATATGAAGCTGTCAATGAGGAACTTGTTAACTAAACTTGAGTACAGAAAATGCCTTTGTGTCCAAATTTGAAACTATCCATGAGAAACTTATTAAGTTATTTCTTGAGTATTCCCACGCTTTTACATTATTTACACCATCCATGGCACTTCCTGCCACCGTTAATGCAACTGGTAGTCCTTTACAATCTTTAGCCATATCCTCAGCTGTCTTTGGAATGGTAGGGTGAGATTTTAGAGTCTCCTCACCAAATTTCATATAAAATAACTCTAGCGATTCCATTTCTATTAAAATTTTAAATTTGAATTTTCTTTGAGGTAGTCTTTTCCCACATATCCTCAAATCATGTTATAAATAACACTTTGGATAGAAAATTAGTTTCCTTTTGAAGTGGCATTCCCACCTTTTCTGACTCGAATCTTTCCCACGTATCATCTAATAACAAAACAAATTTCTTCTCTTTTAGGACTTTATAAATCTTTGTAGCTCTTTCATCCTGTTGACTACAACAATCCCAAAGGCTTTATTCTATCCCTACAAATTTTGTGATGTTGTCCACAATACTATCCAAGTTAGGACTTTTGGATACCACCACCCACATCATGCAAAAACCTGATCTCTTCCCAAGTGCATTATTAATTTTCTTTAGTAAGGTAGTTTTTCCCACCCCGGCAATCCCATATAAGCCATTGGTACCAACATTTCTTTCTTCAATACTTTTCCATACCTTATGAAACATTAAATCTAAGCCCACCATCTCACCACAAGGCATCTCATTTTGCTTACAGGGACACTTGAGGGTGTTGAGAAATGGGCTTGATCCACCCTTGGTGGATTAAGCCCAAACCCATTGGCCTTCGGGCTAAAATAAAATATCCAATTTTATGGAGCATTTGTTGGCAATATTTCCCAAATTATTTGAATCAAATTGGTGGGAATAATTTTTGTAATATGGGTTTTATGTGTGTGTGGATAATAAGAGTGGAGATAACTACACATAATACCATCTCTATGAAAAACACTCTCTGGAATTTTTCTTATTCTCTCCTTCCCTCTCGTGCATTTTGCTGTGTATTATAGCTAGACTTTGATGCGATTCGGTTTCTGTGGGTATCTTGAGAGTACGAATCTACACTCCAGGTATGCCTGAAAATCTATAGAGGGCAATCTGAAAATCCTTACAAAACCTTTCTCCTTCAGTTTGTAGTTTGTCTACTTTGCTTATAATCTTGGCAACATTCTTTATTAACTTGTAGGTTGATAACATGCAATTGTTTGGACAACATTTAATTAGGTAGTTGTTTTGAATTTGTTGAGTTCCTCCAACTTGAATTTGTTGTATTTCCTGTGAATATAACATCAATTATTAGCTTAACAATATTATCATTCTATACTTTTAAATCAAATTAAAATGTAAGTCTGGTGAGATCTTGAACACACACATATATGTATGTTGTAAGCTCCTACCTTTCCAACCGATAATATGGTTCGAAAATGTGTCATAAAGCAAGAGAGAAACCAAAGAACCATTTAAAACTCATTCGCAATCCTAACTTTAAGACAAGACTTAGGCCTGTGGTAAAGAGGGTTTTTCCAAAACTTTTCACAATATGTTTTAATCAGGTCTCATACCCACATTTCAAAACTATTTGGCCTGCTCGGTATCGTTCCATTCATTCATATTAGAGCACTCAATGAAATTCTCGATGACACTCAGGATTCAACCTTTAACTATGAAAGCCTTCAGTGCATATTTGTCCATTTTCAAATGGAGATTACAGACAATTACCCAAACCTACTACATCGGTCCACATTTACACATACAATCATCTCAATGTTTGATAACTAACACAAAACAAATCTGCTAGCCATTAACTCTAGCCACCCTTGTATACCTAATTCTCCTTTGATCCGTCTGCCCTAGCTGTAGGTTAGTAGTGGAAAGAGTGAGATTCATAGGAATCTCACTAGTAACACTTTCAATCATATGACATATAATAAACAAAGCATGTAAGTAATTACCACAAAATGATAACACAATAATATTCTCAATGGCAATTTACAACAACAACGCCTTTTTATGTAATTACCCCACCCGTACATCAGCCAGGACTTTTGGCATAGACAACAACATCGTTTGCCATATTCATTTTCACGGCATTATGACAGCATTCATTGTATACACAATAATGATAGCTTTCGCTGTATCCACAATGATGTGTGACTTGCGTCACAAAATGATAGCCTTTGATTTAATCACAATGATGAGTGACGATTATCACAACAGCTACCGCTTTATTCACAATTTAGCTTCTACATTCTTTACAATTCAATGATAAACACAAACATACAAGTATTATACATGATATAAGAGAAAGAGTCACTACCTTGGTCTTTCTAGTCTTGTTCTTGCACAGATTTCTTATGCTTAGGGCAGATATCGGATCCTATACTTAGAATTACGGACGATAGATTATTACTTAATCTAATTCTTCTTTAATTCAAACACTTGAGTTGGTTATCATTAAGGATATTTAATCAAGTCAACTAAGGAGTTAAAGTGGTCAATAACCTAAAAGACCAATTTCTAACCTCAAAGTTCAACAATATTATACTATGCCATTACATCTTCAACTTTCACACAAGTGATCAAATCTGTCAGAATTTTTCATCAATTTTGAAAAATCATATCTTTATATACAAAAATTGAATTGCAGTAATTCCAAAGGCTATGTGACCTTTATTTAGTTTATTTTAGAGGAAAAATACCACTCATAGCCAATTTGACACACATCATTCCCAAAATTGTCATTTATTGCACATTGACAAAATTCAACCAAGTTTTCATGAACTAAATTCAAAAATTCATAATTCCCAGTGTACAAGTCAAAATGAAGCAAATGACATATAAAATTAAAGCTTGATATGTCTATTTCTATTTTGGAAAGTTTCATCTTTATTGAACATTATTTGATTATCCAAAAACACCACACAATTAGGGTCCCTTGCTAGAATCCTGTTTGGGCAGAAAATCCAGTTTTGCAGTTTAAGTTTCAACTACCCAAAATTCACAATCCAGGGTTATTCCCAGACCATATTTGGTGTAGAACACAATGGTAACATCAAAATGACCAAGTTTCAACTCTTTCTACATGTCCCATTTTGGGCAGAAAAATCAACAAAATTCTAGAAATTACCAAACTTCCAATTTAAGCATCAAACTTGTGTCATATGGTTTCTAATCATTATGAAGAACCAAATACATAACCAAAGCACCATGACTTCTCCAAACCCTGACTTGGACAAAATCATGGCAGAGTTACACATGTCAAAATACTCATTCAACCTACACAACCCATAGCTTAAATTAAAGCTAATACTCACCTCTTGCTTCTCCTTAGGTTCTTTCTTTGGTTCTACAACTTTGGCTCTTTCTAGAGGACTCAAAACACCTCCTCTTGAAATTCCAAAACCATAGAAATGAAGCTCTCATCAAGAGGAATAATGTTTATGAAGAGGTTTTGGGCTAGAAAGGTAATTTAGGTGGTGAAAAGTGAGCTAGAACACATACCTTTGAGCTTTGTTCTTCCAAATCTTCTTTCTCTTTCCATTTTCGTTTTTTTTGTTCTTTTCTCTCCCTTTTGGGTGAATTTTGCATTGTGTGGGGGAGTTGTTTTATGTTTTACATCATTTAACTTCAGACCCCACAATCACTTGGCCGAAAATTCACTTGCAAAGACAAGGTAATATGTGTGGTCATAATTGGCTTCTTCCAAAAGCAATTAATTGACTTATAGATATTTTCCTTCTTTCTTTCTTCTTCCTTCAGTGTTGGTTGACTTTTTCATTAGCTAAATGTGAAGTATTAATTGATTAACATTCACTCTCTTCCTTCTTACTTTTTGGCCAAAATTTTTGAATAAAAGAGAGAGTTAGGTTGACCATTCTCTTCTTTCTTTCTTCAAGCTTTTTCTTTGACCAACTTCTTGGTTTAAAAGATGGAGAAGTATATTAATTGAACTATCTCTCTCTCTTCTCATCTTGGACCAAAAGCATAATGAAATGGAAAGAGGAAAGCTCTTGAAATGTTCTCTTTATCTCTCTTAATTTACCATATTTTATTAGTAATTTTCCATGTGCTTTCGTCTTTAGGAACTCTTATTTAATTACTTGGCCCAAAATGATTCCACATGGCATCATCTTCTTCTAAGTATTTCTTTTTCTCTAATATTTCCCTTGTTGATCGAAATTCTCATGAGAAAAGGGAAATGAAGTTGTTTCTTGAATTATCATATTTTTCTCCTTATTTTAGTTGCAATTGTTGACCAAGTCTTCATCTTTTGCTAACTTGGTCAAATTGTCTCCATATGTCATATTTAGTAGCCAATATGTATTTTTTGTTGCTTTTTCCTCTTGTCATATGTAAATCATGGCCCTTTGAAGGAGATGATGATCTTATAAAATTTCATCTTACAATATAATATTTAATTGCCAATTTTGCATGTGAAAATTTACTTTTCTTCTTCTTTTTCCATATGGCATCTAAAGCTTTCACATGACATGATTTTATGGCTAAGTGAATATTTTCCTTTAATATAAGAAATTTCGATTACTAAAATTTGGGGTGTTACATATGTATATGTATGTAAGTACATGTATGCTAGTAAACAAGGAAAAGTATATGCTTCATTTGTTAATATCAAATGAAGACCATGGTTTAAAAAAATATGAACTATTGGTTGCGAATTTAATAATTACAATAGTTTGATTATTTGACATGCAAATAGATCGAGAAAAATATTAATTTTCTTATTTAGGATCTATTAATAATTTTTTGAAGTCTAATTAATTGGTATGGTTTCACTGTCTTTTCTTAGTTGTTATTTTGTTTATCTCAACTACAACAATTTTTCTCTATGGTACGAGCTTAGGAGTGTATAGCAAATATATGCAATTGTACATCCCCTTCAAACTTTCGTCACAAATAGGATTAATAAATTATTAATTTGGTCCCTGTAATTTGTCTCCATTATAGGTCTTGATCTCTTAAGAGAAAAAATGGTCCATGTTTTAGAAAAACTACAAGGCCTAACATTATATGGAAACAAATTTGATAGACCAAAACCTATAATTTGAAACTTAAAAGACCAAACCTAAAATGAGAGAAAACTATAGGTAACAAGAATAGTATCAACCCTCACACATACTTGAATCTTTAAAATTATTAATTATTATATTTTTGTGGGGAACCATTTTTTGGATGTTAGCGAATATCCGTCGCATATATAGTAAGAGTAAGAAAAAATATGAATAGAGGGAGAGAGAACTAGCGTGCCGGGGCGAATCCATGTTTGGATCTGGGTCAAAGCTTCAATGCTCCATAATTATGCCCACACAATTATTAGACTACTAGAGCCTAATTGTGATTTGCGCAGCATATCACCAGAACCAGAAAGATGGTAGGAGAGAAGAAAATTACCAGAAAGCTCAATGGCGGGGTGAATTACAATTGAGGAGGCACACCCTATTTATAGTGGTTTATGGAGGCCACTAATTAGGAAACGTGTGCACTCCTTCTTGCCCTCCAAGACAACAATTAAATTAATTGATTCTCAATTAATTTCCTAATTATGGTGATTTGTTCCTCAATTAACAAATCCATAATTATTGCTGAATTATTCCCCAATCTGCAATTAATGTTGATTTTATTCTTATTAGATTAGACTACTTATATCTAATCAAATAGTCCGGCCCATCAAGGGTGGACTTGGACCCAAAGTCCAATATCTCCCACTCGCACTTGATGGGCCTCCCATCGTGCGTGCATTACTCTTTCTTGTTTCATACTTGGCGTCTACCGTGACTGCGTGGGCAACAAACGTCTTTAAGATTTGGTGCTTGTGATACTAGAAATCCCTCATATCGGATCAGCATCCAAGGACACCCTTTATATATAATTGTAAGCTATATATTTATAGCCTCATATGCCCCATATTCTCCCATACGTATTACTCATGGCATATCTAATCCCTCTCGAGTTAATATGTTGATTAACTCAGATTACCTTCCACGCACATAGTATCCGCACTTACTAGCTACACATAAAGCTAATAAGGGGTCGACCACAAATACTAGCACATCTTATGTATCTAGGAGTAAATCTTCCTTTTTGACTAAACATCAGTCTATCTTGACTTGGTTGCTTTCCTAGTTTTCACTCGTCTGACCGAATCGAGTGTGATCATAGAGCTTCAGCTAAAGTAGCTGTCACTAAACCAAGCTTTCATGATGCCGCCTAAGTCTTAAGGGCATCATGGAAGGATTCTTCCTTCCTGGGACTCATACTGTGGTGAACTAGGGATCTTTCACCCACATTCCATATTGCAGTCTAACTCTCAAGCACATGCAGTATGAATTGCATGCTACTGTGAACAGTTTGTGGTGTATGTCGATTTCTTTCTCTTGCACTGTACAGACATTAGTTCCAAAATGTACTCAACATTTGAACCAGAACTTTCTTTTTCACAATATCTCTTTTACAATCTCACTTGTGAAAAAGAGTTCTTTGCTTGGCTACAGGTTTGTTCTTATACTTCGATCCATTTTATGTGTATATGTACACATATAGATCTCATCTCAGTCTAACTGAGGTGACTCAAATACAAAGATTCTTCTTAACCATCTTATGGTGATCATTTGTGTTAGATCCCAAGTTTTGATGATAACAAAAGTCAATTGTGTACAAATCATGTTTTTATAAGTTTAAGAAATGTTTACAAAGTTACCAAATACATATAACAATGTTCTATGGTATCTGCTGTCAAAATAAACTTGTGTGCTCGAGCATGAGTCTAGCACTCGAGCATGGACCCCTTTTGTGCTCGAGCAGGTGTGAGTGATAGCCAGAAAGTGTTTTCCTGAGAAGCATGATACTGTCATTTTTATTGATTCACTCGAGCACTGGAGATAGCACTCGAGCAGAGGAGCCTTTCTTACTCGAGCACATGCGAGTGAGAGTCTGGAGTGCTTGGCCGAGAGCAAGTTTTTTCATTCTTCATTGGTGCACTCGAGCAGAGAAATCAATGCTCGAGCATGAGTGTCCTGTACTCGAGCACTAGCGAGTGAAGGTATGTGAGTGCTTGGCCGAGAGTCATGAAGATCAGAGAAACACAAGTATGCTCGAGCATAGCTTCATATGCTCGAGTGACACATCAGTACTTGTGAGTGAAAAATCTATCCCTCTTAAATTCTGATGCGAGTGTTGGTATTAAGGGTATATTACTTGAGAATATTCTTCTCACTCGAGCAAAAGTATGTGAGCTTGAGTGAGGGCCTACATCACCTGCGAGTGCAAAATCTCACTCTTGCTAAAATGATATGTGAGTGCTGTCTAGAGAAGAAACTCCCAACACAAAATACAAGGCCACTCGAGCAGAAGGAGTTGTGCTCGATTGAGGCGACACATCACTCGCGAGTGAGAATTTTATCTCTCTGAAATCCTATGCGAGCACAGACTTAAACCTGAAGATCAAGGAATAAAATTACGATATCACTCGAGTGAGCCCATCCATGCTCGAGTGATACTCTGCCAGATCACCAAATACACCAAGTCTCTCAACGTGTAATCCGAATATGGTTTAATGTTATTTATTTATCTTATCATTACTTATTATCATTATTTAACATCATTTTAAATGTATTATAAGTGTGATACAGGAGGATGAACATTTGAAATAAACTTACACGAAGAAAGTCAAACAATGGCAGACAACATCATTACAAGCACTCACGTACCTACCGCATTCAGAATATTCAAATCTGAGCATGTCATTCCATAGTTGCAAGCCCCGCCCTCAACGATCATTACTCAAACGGGCAAAAACTGAACATCTATAAATACAAAGATTCAGAAATCGTCAACATGAACGAAGCACAAGAATTCACAAGCATATACACGAGTCTCTGCTATTCATAATTTTCTCTGTATACACGTTGATCTTCAGTGTTCATTTATTTGCTCTGTAAGAGAGTCTTCATACAATTCAAATTCTATTTTTATTTGATCTTAAGGTATTGGGACCTTGAGATGGTAGATTTCCTTACGAGAGAAGCAGTTGAGAGAATTCCTTATTAAACCTTCCACTCATAAGACTTATAAGATACAAGCAGAAGAGAACGTTGCTGCTCGTAAGACTTACAATGGTGTAATCAGGAGAGAACGTTGCTGCTCATAAGTCTTATATACATAAGCAAGTGGGAAAGGTCATAGGTTGTTTTTCTGCACGTAAGACTTGTCGTAAGGGGGAGAGAAATTTCTTAGTGAGAGAATATTTCTGCTCGTAGCCTTTCAAGGACAATTGTTGTTTTGTGGCTTTCTGAGAGCCTATTGAATCTTGGAAGAATATTGAAAATCTCAGTAGGTCTTGATCTTTGAGGACTGGACGTAGGCCTGGTTGTTAGGCCGAACCAGTATAACTCTCTATGTTCTAATCTTCTCAACTCTACTCTATCTACTCTATTTTTCATATCACCACATCAAGCGAAAAATTTATAACATCACCCAATTCACCCCCCTCTTGGGTGAAGCTTGCCTCTTTCATTTGGTATCAGAGTGAGGTCTTCTCTGAAGAGCCTAACAGCTTGAGAAGGATCCGATAAATGGCAACAATGGGTGAAAACATTCTTCCAGACGGAGCTTCAATAACTAGACCTCCTGGTTTTGCTGGAGAACATTTTTCGTTCTGGAAAGCCAAATTCAGAGTGTTCGTGATGGCTAACGAGTACGGCTTGTGGAATGTAATACAAGATGGTGACTATGTTCCAATGAAGAAAATTGAAGATAGAGCCGTTAAGAAGAGCCCAGATGAGTTTGACGAGAATGATAAAAGGTTAGTAACATTAAATAGTAAAGCTATTTTAATGATACAGAGTGCTCTTAGTCAAAAAGAATATTTTTGAATATGTACTCTACCAACTGCCAAAGATATATGGGATGCTCTTGAAATTGCTCACGAAGGTACATCTGGAATCAAAGAAAATAGAGTCAATACTCTAATTACAGAATATGATCTATTTCCTATGAAACCTGGAGAAGGTATATCAGAATTCGAACTTAGGTATACTCATCTTGTTAATCAATTATCTGTTCTTGGAAAATCGTTTGATCAAAATTCCCAGGTAAGAAAGATTCTTAATATTCTTACGAAAGAATGGGAAGCGAAGGTGACAGCTATCGAAGAAGCTAAAGGAGAATCTATGAGATCTGTAGCTGCTCTCTTTGGGAGTCTTTCCGAGTATGAAGGAAAGTTGAGGTTCAAAAAGGAACTTGAAGAGTTCGATGATAAAAAGAAAAAGGGAGTTGTACTTAAAGCTATCAAAGAAGAAGAAGAATCTTCCGAGAATGAAGATGTCCCTAACGATGATGAAATGGGAATGATCGTGAGAAAATTCAAGAGATTCTACAGAAGAGGTTAAAAGAACTTCAAAAATTATCAAGGTAGACCAAGCAAGAAAGAAAATAAAGAACAACAGATAGTATGCTATAAATGTGAGAAACCTGGACACATCAATTCCGAATACTTCAGAAACAAAGACAAAAAGAAGCAGAAAAAGAAAGCATATATATCATCTATATGGGGTGATAGTTCGTCAGACGAAGAAAGTGACAATGACGAAGTAGCAAATCTGTGCTTGGTAGCCAAGGAAGAAGAATCAGATTCTGAGGTAAGTGATTCTAAACCTACTTATGATGAATTGTTATCTGAATATAATGCATTGCATACAGAATTCATCAAAGTAGCTAAAGAAATGGTTAACTATAAGAAGAAAGTAAAAGAATTAGAAAGTACTGTCATATCATCATATGAAATGTGTAAAGAGAAAAATAAGAAAATAAGTGATTTAACAAAAATTGTTGAAAAATTTACTAAGGGAAGTGAAACTCTTAAAGTTATTTTAAATTCTCAGAAAGTTTCATTTGATAAATCTGGAATCGGATATAAATCTGCTCATGATAAGAATAAAGGATATAAGAAGAATAGTAGTAGAACGTATCTTAAATATTTCAGGAATTCTGTGCATGCATCAAATCCCTTTGCATCATGTAGTTATTGTAATAGGAAAGGACATTATACTTCATCATGTTATTTCAAAAAGGGACAAGTTATTGGAACTTATAAATGGGTTCTGAAAGGAACACATACATCACATAATAACCACAAAGGACCCAAGAAAGTGTGGGTACCTAAAACTTGATCACCTTATTCTAGGTATGTCTCAAAGCATCTCGAGCGAACAAATGGTATATTGATAGTGGATGTTTGAGACACATGACTGGTGACAAAAATAAGTTCACCATGCTGGAAACCAGAGAAGGAGGAAAGGTAACATTTGGAGGTAATCAATCTGGACGTATTGCTGGAATTGGCGAAGTGGGAAAATCTGATGGTGTTCAAATCAAAGAAGTATATTATGTTGAGGGTTTATGCCACAACCTCCTGAGTGTAAGTCAAAGCACTGACAAAGATAACTGGGTAATTTTTTACTCAAAAGAATGCTTGATAGTGAACAAGAAAGATCTGCCACTAAACAAAGAATCTATCAAGGCAAAGATTTGAGCTCAAAGGGACGGTAATTGTTATACTATTGATTTAAATTCAAATTCTTCTAAAAATTGTTTTCTTAGTCGATCAGAGGAAAGTTGGTTATGGCATAAGCGTTTGGCTCATGTCAATAGGAATCAACTTGACAAACTGATTAGAAAAGATTTAGTTGTTGGTCTTCACAAACTCAAATTCAAAGATAATATGATTTGTGAAGCATGTCAAAAAGGCAAACAAACTAAATCCTCTTTTAAAACAAAGTATGAGATTTCTACTTCAAAACCTTTACAATTACTTCATATGGATTTGGTAGGACCAGCAAGAGTAAAACGTTTTGGAGGAAATTTATATACTTTAGTAATTGTCGATAATTTTACAAGATTTGCATGGACTATATTTATTGCTTCAAAAGATGAAACTTTTGCTGAATTTATTATGTTTGCTAAAAAGGTTCAAAATGAGAAAGGTATTTATTTCTATTGTTTCTAGTAGGACAGACCATGGAGGAGAATTTGATAATCAACTATTTGAAGACTACTACAACAACGAAGGAATAGATCATAACTTTTCCGCTCCTAGAACACCTCAACAAAATGGAGTACTGGAAAGAAAGAACAGAGTCCTTACAGAAATGGCGAGAGCAATACTTAATGAAAAAGTCATGTCACAAGTGTTCTGGGCAGATGCAATGAGTACTGCATGCTACATCTCAAATCGAGCATATATTCGCAAATCACTTGGAAAGACGCCATATGAACTCTACAAGGGAAGAAAGCCAAATCTTGCACATCTACATATCTTCGGGTGTAAGTATTTTATTCACAACAACGGTAAAGAAAACTTAGTTAAATTTGATTCAAAGTCTGACAAAGGTTTATTTATAGGATATTCTAATAGAAGTAAAGCTTATAGAGTTTTCAATAAAAGAACATGTATAGTTGAAGAATCTATTCATGTTGTGTTTGATGAACTTGAATCTCAGACAAAACATATTGATGAAGAAGAAATAGATTTAATCAAGAAAAACAAATCTATTTCAAAACAAGATGACCTTGATGTTAGATCTCATGTTTTAATGATAACAAAAGAATGGTTTGAAAAGGAAATGATTAATAATCAAGCTTGAACTAAGTAATGACAGGAATAAGCTTTTCTTGAAGTAAGCATGGAAGCATTGAAGTTTGGCCAAGAGAAAATGCTGAGGAACTTGATCAGAAGTACAGTTTCTAAGGCATTACTCGAGGCGCTACTCGAGTAATGAGACAAAACTTGAAGTAACCAAGGAAAACTTCCAGTAACCTGCCACCATTACTCGAGGAGCAACTCGAGTAACCAGGTAAAATTTTAAGGTTGCTCTCGGCCTGCTAATGTTACTCGAGGAGGTACTCGAGTAACTAAGGTAAAACTTCCAGTTGCCTTCAAGTTTTTCCAATGATACTAGAGGAGCTACTCGAGTACCTGTGTTTCCTAAAATACGGACCTCTCGGCATTTTGTACTACTGCTAATGTTACTCGAGGAGGTACTCGAGTAACCAAGGTAAAACTTCCAGTTGCCTTCAAGTTTTCCCAATGATACTCGAGGAGCTACTTGAGTAACTTTGTTTCTGAAAATATGTAACTCTCGGCACTTTGTACCACTGCCAATGTTACTCGAGGAGCTACCCGAGTAACATACTAAAGTAAGTGAAAACTTGAGGTTAATACCCGATTAACCTGATCTCTCTTTGTTTCATCTTTCTCGAGTACTTACTCTAGTATACAAGTTTTTCATGGTTTATTTTAAGTGGATTCCTCGAGTAAGTACCCCAGTATGCACAAATATTTTCAAAGTAAACTTCAAGTCATTACCCGGGTAAGTCATGCTCAAAAGTCTTAGTTACTCGAGGTGGTACCCGAGTAACCTATGCAAAAATGAATGCATTACTCGAGTCCCTACTCGAGTAACAAGGTAATTGCTCTCGGCCTTGAAATCCTGCCAACATTACTGGAGTAGAGCATCGAGTAATCAAAAGTTTTTAAAGGATTACTCGAGGTGTTACCCCAGTAATCTATGAAGTTGCAAAAGCATTACTGGAGTAGCTACCCGAGTAAATAACTATTCCCAAAGGTCTGAAATTTAGTTTACTCCATGCACTACCCGAGTAATCTTGTTTCTCTTCATTGACTTTCAATTAAACAATGATTTCTCGATGTTACTCGAGGAGCTACTCGAGTAAACTTCAAGGGATACTCGAGGAGCTACTCGAGTAAGCATACCCAGAAATTTAGAAATCATTCAAACTTTCATTATATTGTTTCCTATATGATTAACCTTTCATTGTATTAGTATTCTTAGTCTATTTACAGATAAACAATGAAGAAATCATATCAAGAGATGAAAGTCAAAAGAAACGTTCATATTCCAACCACCGCCAACGGATATTTTTCAAAAACTTGAAAAGTCAATAGTGGCTGCGCACTCACCAACGGATGAAAGGAAATGTGTTAGATCTCATGTTTTGATGATAACAAAAGAATGGTTTGAAAAGGAAATGTTTAATAATCAAGTTTGAACTAAGTAATGACAGGAATAAGCTTACTTGAAGTAAGCATGGAAGTAATGAAGATTGGACAAGAGAAAATACTGAGGAACTTGATCAGTAGCAAATCTTCTCAGGCATTACTCGAGGCGCTACTCGAGTAATGAGACAAAACTTGAAGTAACAGAGCAAAACTTCCAGTTACCTGCCACCATTACTCGAGGCGCTACTCGAGTAACCAGGTAAAATTTCAAGGTTGCTCTCGGCCTGCTAATGTTACTCGAGGAGGTACTCGAGTAACCATGTGAAATCTTCCAGTTGCTTTCAAGTTAGCATAATGTTACTCGAGGAGCTACTCGAGTAACCATATGTACCTCTCGGCAGTTTGTACCACTGCTAATGTTACTCGAGGAGCTACTCGAGTAACCAGATCAGAAACTTCCAATCAGACTTCAAGTTTTCCATGATACTCGAGGAGCTACTCGAGTAATCGTGTATTTGAAAATGTGTAACTCTCGGCACTTTGTACCACTGCCAATGTTACTCGAGGAGGTACTCGAGTAACAGCCTGAGGTAAGTTAAAACTTGAGGTTGGTATCCGATTAACTTGAATTGTTTATTTCATCTTCCTCGAGTGCTTACTCGAGTATTCAAGTTTCTAATGTTTTATCTTAAGTGGATTCCTCGAGTATGTACCCCAGTAAGCACAAATATTTTCAAAGGAAACTTCAAGTCATGACCAGGGTAAGCTATCTTCAAATGTCTCAGTTACTCGAGGTGCTACCCGAGTAACTTGTGCAAGATTGAGTGCATTACTCGAGGAGCTACTCGAGTAATGAGGTAAGTACTCTCGGCATTTTGATCCTGCCAACATTATTGGAGTAGAGCATCGAGTAATCAAAAGTTTTTCAAAGGATTAGTCGAGGTGTTACCCGAGTAAATAACTATTCCAAAGGTTTGAAATTTAGTTTACTCCATGCACTACCCGAGTAATCTTATACTTGTTCATTAACTTGCAGTTGATAAATGATTTCCCGATGTTACTCGAGGAGCTACTCGAGTAAACTTCAAGGGTTACTCGAGGAGCTACTCGAGTAAGCATACCCAGAAATTTAGAAATCATTCAAACGTTCATTGATTTGTTTCTTATATGATTAACCTTTCATTGTATTAGTATTCTTAGTCTATTTACAGATAAACAATGAAGGAATCACTTCAAGAGATGAAAGTCAAATCAAACGTTCAAATGCCAACCACCGCCAACGGATATTTTTCAAAAACTTGAAAAGTCAACAGTGGCTGCGCACTCACCAACGGACGAAAGGAAAACGTTCCAACGGTCATCTTCATCATATCTATATATATGGGAACCTTCAAACAGAGAAGAACAACCAAGCATCCACACAAACGATTCATTAAGTTCATTGCTCTGTTTTCACGTTGAAATTGTATTCATATGCTTCAGTGATTATCATTTACTCTTTGTGAGAGATATTTCATTCAAACTCAATATTTGTTATTGAGATAACTTAAGGTTGTGGAACCTTGAGTTGGGATTGGATTACAATCTGTAAGGGGGAGCGAGTGTCCAGGTGTGAAGGAACTTGCTTGTACTGTGGTGCCAAGAACCCACTGAATCTTGGAAGTTTTAGTGAAACTCTCAGAGAAGCTCTGAGGACTGGACGTAGGTCAAAGTGGTTGTGACCGAACCAGTATAACTCCCGGTGTACACTTCGGTGATATTTCTCCTTACTCATTACTGTTTTAATTCTTTTGTCAAAGTTTTATATTTTCGAAAGAAATTTCAGTATCACCCAATTCACCCCCCCTCTTGGGTGAAACGCTTGATCTTACATTTGGTATCAGAGCGTAGGTCTTCTTGTTAAGGTATAACAACCTAAGAAGGATCCAATGGCAAGCATGGGTGAAGGAATTCTTCCCGACGGAGCATCCATCACTAGACCTCCCGGTTTCAATGGAGAACACTTTTCTTTCTGGAAAGCTAAATTCAGAGTGTTCGTGATGGCTACTGAATATGGGCTATGGGATGTAATCGAGAGTGGAAACTATCAACCTACAAAGACTGTAGATTCTCAGAAAATTCCAAAGACGCCAGCGGAATATGATGAGAATGACAAGAAACTTATCACTCTCAATAGCAAGGCAATTCTGATGTTACAAAGCTCCTTGAGTCAAAATGAATACTTCAGAATCTGCACACTCCCAACAGCAAAGGAAATGTGGGAAGTTCTGGAAATAGCTCATGAAGGAACTTCGGGAATAAAGGAGAATCGAATCAACACCTTGATCACAGAATTCGATCTACTTCGAATGAAATCAGGTGAGTCAATTTCTGAATTCGAACTTAGGTATACTCATCTTGTTAATCAACTTGCAGCACTTGGAAAAGTATATGATCAAAATATCCAAGTACGAAAGATTTTGAATATTCTTTCTAAAGAGTGGGAGGCCAAAGTCACTGCGATAGAAGAGGCAAAAGGAGAATCAATGAGATCAGTTGCTTCTCTATTTGGAAGCCTTTCTGAATATGAAAGCAAGTTAAAGTTCAAACGGGAACTAGACGACATCAGTGACAAAAGAAAGAAAGGTCTAGCTCTAAAAGCAAAAGAAGAAAATCAAGATGAAGTTGAGGAGTTTGATGATGATGAAATGGGCTTAATCATAAAACGATTCAGAAAGTTCTACAAGAAAGGTCAAGGCTACAAACACTTTCAAAAAGGAGGAACTAGCAACAAAGACCATATCATTTGTTATGAATGTGGTAAACCAGGACATATCAAATCAGAATGTCCAGAGCTCAATCAAAAGAGCAAAGAAAAGAGAAAAGGCAAATTCTTTAACAAAAAGAAGGCCTTTGTATCTGCTATATGGGGAGATAGTTCCTCAGACGAAGAAAGTGATGAGGAAGAAGTAGCCAACATATGTCTTGTTGCTCAAGAAGAGACAGAAGAAGAGGTAAATGATTCTGACCCTACCTATGATGAATTATTATCTGAATATAATGCTTTACATTCTGAATTCATCAAAGTAGTTAAAGAACTAATTGTTTTCAAAAAGAAAAACAAAGCTCTTGAAATTGAACTTAAAGAAAGTTCAGAAAAGAATTGTGAAAATTGTTCTTCTTTGAAAGAGAAAAACAATGATCTCACAAAAACTCTTGAAAAGTTTACCAAAGGAAGTGAGATGCTAAGTGTGATTTTAAAAGAACAACGATTTGTAAATGACCGATCTGGTATTGGATATGATCCAAAATCAGATAAAAGGAAAGGTAGAAAGAAAGCAGGAGGTAAGCCATATTTGAACTATTTCCAGCATTCTGTACATATATCAAATCCTTTTGCATTTTGTAATTACTGTAATAGAAAAGGTCATTATACCTCCTCATGCATTCATAAAAAGAAAGGAAACATAGGAACCTACAAATGGGTACCTAAAGGCACATATATTCAGAAAATCATTTATACTAACCCGAAAGGACCCAAAAAGAAGTGGGTACCTAAAACTTAGTCATTTGATTGCAGGTATGTCTTAAAGCATCCAAAAATAACAAATGGTTCATAGACAGTGGATGCTCTAGACATATGACCGGAGATTTCGAAAGTTTTACCACATTACAACCTAAGGAAGGTGGAAAGGTAAAATTTGGAGGAAATCAATCCGGAAAAATAGCAGGAATTGGTGAAATCAAAAATGACAAAGGCATACAAATCAAAGATGTATATTACGTTGAAGGCTTGTGTCATAATTTGCTGAGCGTAAGTCAAAGTGCAGATAAAGACAACTGGATAATATTTGATTCAGAGGAATGTCTAATTATCAACAAGAATGACTTACAGCTTGATAAGAAAAATATCAAGGCTAAGCTCAGAGCAAAAAGGGAAGGTAACTGCTATACTCTAGATATTAGTAGAAATGAATCTGAAAATTGTTTTCTGAGTAATACCGATGAAAGTTGGTTATGGCATAAGAGATTGGCTCATGTCAATATGCATCAACTAGGTAAACTACTCAAAAAGGATTTAGTTCTTGGATTACCCAAAGTAAATTTCAAAAACGATTTGATTTGTGACGCATGTCAAAAGGGTAAACAAACTAAATCATCTTTCAAATTGAAAAATGAGATTTCAACAAATAGACCATTACAATTATTGCATATGGATTTAGTTGGTCCAGCAAGAGTAAAGAGTCTTGGTGGCAACTTGTATTCATTGGTCATTGTTGATGATTTTTCTAGATTTACATGGGTTATTTTTCTATCATCAAAAGATGAAACCTTTGAAGAATTTATTGTTTTTGCCAAGAAAGTGCAAAATGAGAAAGGTATGTCTATTGCAGGTATTAGGACTGATCATGGTGGAGAATTTGAGAATCAAGCCTTTGAAGAATATTGTGATACTAATGGCATTGATCACAACTTCTCTGCTCCAAGGACGCCCCAACAAAATGGAGTTGTGGAACGCAAGAATAGAGTACTTACTGAAATGGCTAGAACAATGTTAAATGAAAAGAACATGTCTCAAGTTTTCTGGGCTGATGCTATGAGTACAGCATGCTATATTTCAAATAGAGCCTACATCAGAACGAAACTTGGAAAGACACCATATGAGCTATACAAAGGAAGGAAGCCAAACATTGGTCATCTACACATTTTCGGTTGTAAGTGTTTCATTCATAATAATGGTAAAGATAACTTAGGAAAATTTGATTCTAAAACTGATGAAGGAATTTTCCTAGGATATTCTAACCGAAGTAAAGCATATAGAATTTTCAATAAAAGAACTTGTGTTGTTGAAGAATCAATTCATGTTGTATTTGATGAATTTGAAACCTCTGACAAAATCATTGATGAAGAACAGGAAGTTGTTTTAAATCAAGAAAATGGTCAATCTATCTCTAAGTCTCTTATTCCAGAGGTTGATGAAACTAAGGATGAAGAGCAATCCCTAGGTCAACCTAAAGCTTGGAAATACAATAGAAGACCCTTAGATCAAGTCATAGGAGATGTGAATGAAGGGATCAAAACCAGAAATAGAGTTTTCAATGAAGTAAGTTTTTCTGCATTTATTTCTGAGATTGAACCTTCTAACATTGTTGAAGCCCTATCAGACAATGATTGGGTCATAGCAATGCAAGAAGAATTAAATCAATTTGAAAGGAATCAAGTCTGGGATTTGGTGCCCCGACCCAAAGATCATACGATCATTGGTACTAAATGGGTATTCAAAAACAAACTTGATGAATCTGCAATTATTGTCAGAAACAAGGCAAGATTGGTGGCCAAAGGCTATAATCAGGAAGAAGGAATTGATTATGAGGAAACGTATGCTCCAGTGGCTAGATTGGAAGCTATACGTGTACTCTTAGCCTTTGCATGCATCAAAGGATTCAAACTCTATCAAATGGATGTTAAGAGTGCCTTTCTAAATGGTTACATCATGGAAGAAGTGTATGTAGAACAACCTCCTGGTTTTGAAGATGTCACTAAACCGGACCATGTTTTCAAACTTAAAAAGGCTTTGTATGGTTTAAAACAAGCTCCTAGAGCCTGGTATGAAAGGCTTAGTAAGTTTCTCATCGATCAAGGTTTTGTATGAGGAAAAGTTGATACAACATTATTCATAAATCGAAAACATGATGATATTTTAATTGTTCAAATATATGTTGATGATATTGTTTTCGGTGCTACTAATGAATCTCTGTGTAAGGAATTTTCTGAGATAATGCAGGGTGAGTTTGAGATGTCAATGATGGGAGAATTGAATTTCTTTCTTGGTTTGCAAATCAAACAAAGAAAGAATGGAATATTCATATCTCAAACAAAGTATTTAAAAGAGCTATTGAAGAAGTATGGAATGGATGAAGCAAATGGCTCAGACACACCTATGAGCTCAACAACGTTACTTGATGCTGATGTCAAAGGGAAAGACTACAATATCACAAAATATAGAGGAATGATTGGATCATTACTCTATCTCACGGCAAGCAGACCAGACATTCAATTTATTGTCGGCATATGTGCAAGATATCAATCGGCGCCAAAGGAATCACATGCTGAAACGGTCAAACGAATCTTTAGATACCTTGCTGACACACCAGAATTGGGTCTGTGGTATCCCAAAGGAAGAAGTGAATATTTAATTGCTTATTCAGATTCTGATCATGGAGGATACAAGACAGACAGAAAGAGCACCAGTGGACAAGGACAATTCCTTGGAGGATCTCTTGTCTCGTGGTTCAGCAAGAAACAAAATACAGTGTCTCTTTCGTCAACGGAAGCCGAATATGTTGCAGTCTCAAGTTGTTGTGCACAAGTGATATGGTTAAAACAACAACTACAAGATCTTGGTATTTATCTCAAAGAGATACCAATCTATTGTGACAACACTAGTACGATAAGCTTGGCAAAGAATCCAGTTCAACACTCTAGAACCAAGCATATCGATGTCAGACATCACTTCATCAGAGATCATGTCCAAAAGAAAGATGTGAAAGTGATATTCATTCCTACTCATCTTCAATTAGCCGATATCTTCACAAAACCCCTTGCAAAAGATCAATTTCTATACATTAGAAGAGAATTGGGAATGGTAAATCCCAATGAGTTATAAGTAATTTCAGCATTTCATAATATTAGATGAAGTCATTTAATAATGTTTTGATAATTACTAACTTAAGCATCGGAGTATATAGAAATTTGTTTTGCAGGAAGAAAGAAACTCTGTTTTGAGAAACAAAAACAGAGGTGATCAGAGGACACCATTACTGGAGTACCAACTTGAAGTAATGGGTGACAGAAAAGATTTACCCGAGGAGTAACTTGAGGTAAAGTGGCAGTTTACTCGAGTATGTACTCGAGTAATGGCCCCCAAAACTGGAAGTAATGGATCAAGTAACTTGATATTTAAATCTAACGGTTCAGTTTTGAGGAAATGAAAGGTCAGAAGTTCAAAAGACAGGTTAACCGAGGCGAGCCTCGAGTAAACTTGAAGCTTACTCGAGGAAGGCCTCGAGTAAAGTCGGAGTCCAGATTCTCAAATTGATAAAGAATGATGCAAATCTGATCAACATGAGTTATAAATGATCGAGGGAACATCTATGGATAATTACTATATTATTCATACAAGGTACGCAATTTAAATGAATTATTTTGAATTTTTCCTGTATGAACACCCGAGGAAGGCCTCGAGTAACGTTGAATGTTACTCGAGTAAGGCCTCGAGTAAAGTCGGGATTTAGGTCTTTATCTTGCGCAAACTTGGTCATTTCCACAAAATCTCCTCGAGTAAATCACTATACACCCTTTCAAAAACTTTTCCCAATCGATTCCTTGCCCCATTTCCGTCAAAACCCAACTAGTTTCAAGATCAAAAACTTCCTATTTTGTTCAAAATCCCTCTGACCTAAACTAGCGACAGTGACCTCTGTTTCTGAGATTTCTGATTCTCTTTGATTCAAAATGGTTAGAACCAAGAATCTCAACTTCACTGATTCTGATTCTGAGCAAAATCCTGATCTTCTTTCTCCTCCTCCAACAAAAAGAAGAAAGTTGATTCCTAGACCAAAAGCAAAAACCCCTCTCAAACCTCAACCTCAACCAAAAGCCAAAGGTGTGGTTATCAAAGAGCCCATTGTGACTAGGGCTCAATCTAAAAAGAGCACATCTACCGGAAGGAGTAAAGGTGTCAAAACTCCCTCACCTTCTCACTCAGACTCATCTACACCCTCTTTTACTCCAAAACCTCCCAAAAAGCCAAAGTATGACAAAAATGTGGCTAAGGCAATGGCTGGGATCATTGACCAACTGGAGAAGGGTCAATCCTCTAAGAAATCCAAGATTCCTGAAGCAGAAATCACTAGTCCACCAAAGGGATTTAATGTGGGCAAATTGGTGGAGTCTCTGAAGTACTCAACACAGTTCTCCAGAAGGAAAGTGTGTAAAACACACTACGTTGATCTGAAGCTTCTACAAGAGGTAGTGAAGTTTGACCTTAGTCCTTATCTTGATCCTTTTATGCCTTGGTTATCTGTGAGATTGCCTTTTTGCACAAAGGTAATCACCCATTTTTACTGCAACCTTGAGATCATAGATGAGCCTGACCGAACCTCAGTTGAGGAAGAAATGACTACCATAGTGAGAGGACAGAAAATCCTTATATCTCCCTCTAGGATCAATTTATGGTTAGGAATTGAGAATCCCCCGGATGATATCTATTCTGAACTTGAGCCTAACCAGATATTCACTATCCTTAAGCCCGGTGAGTTAGTTGGCCCCCTCAATTTCAAACCGAGTGATATGTGTGATCATCACAGGGTCCTATGGTACATCTACTCTAGGTCCCTAGTGAACAAAGCCAACAACTATACCCACTTTTCAGATAGGGACTATAGATGGTTTGCTTCACTCCTTTTGAAAGAAGAAAAGGATCTGGGAGAGTATATATTCTCAGAGATGAAGAGGTATAAGGTGGATGGAAAGGGAACCACTCCAATGCCATATCCTCAAATTGTGTCTCTTATCTTAAAAGAGAACAAAATATGGTATTTGGATAGTAAGGAGCCTGTTGAGAGAGTGACCCCAATGGGGAGGAATCAAATTGGTAAGCTAAACATAGACATTCCTCTCAAAGGCCCACTGGAGTCTGGGTCCAAGAAGAAGAGAAAGGCTACTGAGGCTGAAACCAGTAGAATGGATGACACTCAGTCATCGGCTCCAGCTGCTACCACATCCTCACCATCTTTCCTGAATGCCACTCTCCAGCACTTCATGGAGAACATTCTCAGAGGCTTCCATGTGGACATAGCCAATACTAATGCTGAATTGATTACCAATACCAACTTCAAGATGGGAGAACTGGTTGAGAAAATTGACAAAAGGCATGAGGAGTTGGTTGAGAGAATGGATAGGAGACATGAGGAGTTGCTAGCAGAGCAACGGGCTCAGGGAGAGACCCTAAGATTGATTCTAGCACGGTTGGATCCTCTGGGTCCTGGACCTTCTTCCAGTCCTTCTTCATCTGCACCACCACCACCACCTCCAGAAAATCCTCCTTCAGACATTCCTATTCCTACTCCCACTCCTGAGGCTGAACCATCTACTCCTCTGGTTTCTGATCCACCTGAGACCCAAGGAAAAGACATATTATTCACAGTGGATGATCCTGAAACCCTTGAGTCTACACATATCACCATTGGTGATTCACCTCAAAAGCCACAATCTGAGACCACTCCCAAACCTATTCCCTCTCCTACCCAAACAGAGGTAGTGTCATCTTCTTCGTCTGAGCATCTCACTCCAACTTTTGACACAACTCCAGAAGCTGAGACTCAGATCACCCCGGAAGGAGAAACCTCAACTATGGTTGTCTTCCAACCTTCTCCTCTCCTGCCTAGAGATGACATCCATATTCCTCCACTTAATCTGCCTGATCCAGTACCTTCTAGCTCATTTGACTCTTTGGACTCAGATGATTCTATGGTCTTTCCTGTAACACCCATCTCCATGGCGAAGCCTCCTAGCCCTCCACTTGATTGATGAAGCCAAAAAGGGGGAGAAGAGCTTGAGAATGATTTTGTGGATGTGTCCTAGCTTATTTTGACTTATTTTGAGATATTTGGTTGTATTGGGTTCTAGGGTGCATTTCTGTTATTAGTTTCTAGTTTCTTTGAACTTATTTTACCTTGTAATTTGAAGTTTTAAGATTAATGCAATTATGACTTCATTGGATATCTTTTAAAGCTTTGAATTATGTTTGGACTAATGAAGTTGTTATATATGCAAGGTATATTCAATCTTAATAAGAAATAATTAATTAAGAATCCAATTTGAAAAACCATGTTCAAAATCACCAAGTTTTGTCATCATCAAAAAGGGGGAGAGTGTTAGATCTCATGTTTTGATGATAACAAAAGAATGGTTTGAAAAGGAAATGTTTAATAATCAAGTTTGAACTAAGTAATGACAGGAATAAGCTTACTTGAAGTAAGCATGGAAGTAATGAAGATTGGACAAGAGAAAATACTGAGGAACTTGATCAGTAGCAAATCTTCTCAGGCATTACTCGAGGCGCTACTCGAGTAATGAGACAAAACTTGAAGTAACAGAGCAAAACTTCCAGTTACCTGCCACCATTACTCGAGGCGCTACTCGAGTAACCAGGTAAAATTTCAAGGTTGCTCTCGGCCTGCTAATGTTACTCGAGGAGGTACTCGAGTAACCATGTGAAAACTTCCAGTTGCTTTCAAGTTAGCATAATGTTACTCGAGGAGCTACTCGAGTAACCATATGTACCTCTCGGCAGTTTGTACCACTGCTAATGTTACTCGAGGAGCTACTCGAGTAACCAGATCAGAAACTTCCAATCAGACTTCAAGTTTTCCATGATACTCGAGGAGCTACTCGAGTAATCGTGTATTTGAAAATGTGTAACTCTCGGCACTTTGTACCACTGCCAATGTTACTCGAGGAGGTACTCGAGTAACAGCCTGAGGTAAGTTAAAACTTGAGGTTGGTATCCGATTAACTTGAATTGTTTATTTCATCTTCCTCGAGTGCTTACTCGAGTATTCAAGTTTCTAATGTTTTATCTTAAGTGGATTCCTCGAGTATGTACCCCAGTAAGCACAAATATTTTCAAAGGAAACTTCAAGTCATGACCAGGGTAAGCTATCTTCAAATGTCTCAGTTACTCGAGGTGCTACCCGAGTAACTTGTGCAAGATTGAGTGCATTACTCGAGGAGCTACTCGAGTAATGAGGTAAGTGCTCTCGGCATTTTGATCCTGCCAACATTATTGGAGTAGAGCATCGAGTAATCAAAAGTTTTTCAAAGGATTACTTGAGGTGTTACCCGAGTAAATAACTATTCCAAAGGTTTGAAATTTAGTTTACTCCATGCACTACCCGAGTAATCTTATACTTGTTCATTAACTTGCAGTTGATAAATGATTTCCCGATGTTACTCGAGGAGCTACTCGAGTAAACTTCAAGGGTTACTCGAGGAGCTACTCGAGTAAGCATACCCAGAAATTTAGAAATCATTCAAACGTTCATTGATTTGTTTCTTATATGATTAACCTTTCATTGTATTAGTATTCTTAGTCTATTTACAGATAAACAATGAAGGAATCACTTCAAGAGATGAAAGTCAAATCAAACGTTCAAATGCCAACCATCGCCAACGGATATTTTTCAAAAACTTGAAAAGTCAACAGTGGCTGCGCACTCACCAACGGACGAAAGGAAAACGTTCCAACGGTCATCTTCATCATATCTATATATATGGGAACCTTCAAACAGAGAAGAACAACCAAGCATCCACACAAACGATTCATTAAGTTCATTGCTCTGTTTTCACGTTGAAATTGTATTCATATGCTTCAGTGATTATCATTTACTCTTTGTGAGAGATATTTCATTCAAACTCAATATTTGTTATTGAGATAACTTAAGGTTGTGGAACCTTGAGTTGGGATTGGATTACAATCTGTAAGGGGGAGCGAGTGTCCAGGTGTGAAGGAACTTGCTTGTACTGTGGTGCCAAGAACCCACTGAATCTTGGAAGTTTTAGTGAAACTCTCAGAGAAGCTCTGAGGACTGGACGTAGGTCAAAGTGGTTGTGACCGAACCAGTATAACTCCTGGTGTACACTTTGGTGATATTTCTCCTTACTCATTACTGTTTTAATTCTTTTGTCAAAGTTTTATATTTTCGAAAGAAATTTCAGTATCACCCAATTCACCCCCCCTCTTGGGTGAAACGCTTGATCTTACAAAATGTTCCAACGGTCATCAACAACTTACCTATATATATGGGAACCTTCAAACAGAGAAAGAACAACCAACCACACATACGAATATATCATCAAGTTCATTGCTCTGTTCATTGCTCTGTTTTCACGTTGAAATTGTATTTCTATGCTTCAGTGATTATCATTTACTCTGTAAGAGAGATATTTCATTCAAACTCAATATTTGTTATTGAGATAACTTAAGGTTGTGGAACCTTGAGTTGGGATTAGATTACAACCTGTAAGGGGGAGCGAGTGTCCAGGTGAAAGGAACTTGCTTGTACTGAGGTGCCAAGAACCCACTGAATCTGGGAAGCTATAGTGAAATTCTCAGAGAAGCTCTGAGGACTGGACGTAGGTCAAAGTGGTTGTGACCGAACCAGTATAACTCCCGGTGTACACTTCGGTGATATTTCTCTTTACTCATTACTGTTTTAATTCTTTTGTCAAAGTTTTATATTTTCGAAAGAAATTTTAGTATCACCCAATTCACCCCCCTCTTGGGTGAAACGCTTGATCTAACATTTGGTATCAGAGCGTAGGTCTTCTTGTTAAGGTTTAACAACCTAAAAAGGATCCCATGGCAAGCATGGGTGAAGGAATTCTTCCCGACGGAGCATCCATCACTAGACCCCCTGGTTTCAATGGAGAACACTTTTCTTTCTGGAAAGCTAAGTTCAGAGTGTTCGTGATGGCTACTGAATATGGGCTATGGGATGTAATTGAGAGTGGAAATTATCTACCTACAAAGATTGAAGATTCTCAGAAAATTCCAAAAACACCAGCGGAATACGATGAGAATGACAAGAAACTTATCACTCTCAATAGCAAAGCAATTCTGATGTTACAAAGCGCTTTGAGTCAAAGTGAATATTTTAGAATTTGTACACTTCCAACAGCAAAGCAAATGTGGGAAGCTCTAGAAATAGCTCATGAGGGAACATCGGGAATAAAGGAGAATCGAATCAACACCTTGGTCACCGAATTCGATTTACTTCGAATGAAATCAGGTGAGTCAATTTCTGAATTCGAACTTAGATATACTCATCTTGTTAATCAACTTGCAGCTCTTGGGAAAGTCTATGATCAGCACACCCAAGTACGAAAGATCTTGAATATTCTTTCTAAAGAGTGGGAAGCAAAAGTTACTGCAATAGAAGAAGCAAAAGGAGAATCAATGAGATCAGTTGCTTCTCTATTTGGAAGTCTTTCTGAATATGAAAGCAAACTAAAGTTCAAAAGAGAACTAGATGACATTGGCGATAAGAAAAAGAAAGGTCTAGCTCTAAAAGCGAAAGAAGAGAATCAGGATGAGGATGAAGAGTTTGACGATGATGAGATGGGTCTAATCATAAAACGATTCAGAAAGTTCTACAAGAAAGGCCAAGGATTCAAACATTTTCAGAAAGGAGGAAATAGTAGCAAAGATCATATCATCTGCTATGAATGTGGGAAACCAGGACATATCAAGTCAGAATGTCCAGATTTGAATCAAAAGAGCAAAGAAAAGAGAAAAGGTAAATTCTTCAACAAAAAGAAAGCCTTTGTATCTGCTATATGGGGTGATAGCTCCTCAGATGAAGAAAGTGATAAGGAAGAAGTAGCTAATATATGTCTTGTTGCTCAAGAAGAAACAGAAGAAGAGGTAAATGATTCTGAACCTACCTATGATGAATTACTTTCCGAATATAATGCTTTACATTCTGAATTCATCAAAATAGTTAAAGAACTGATTGTTATTAAAAAGAAAAACAAAGTTCTTGAAACTGAACTTAAGGGAAAGGATTGTGAAAATTGTTTATCTTTGAAAAAGAAAAACATTGATCTCACAAAAACTCTTGAAAAATTCACACAAGGAAGTGAGATGCTAAATGTTATTTTAAAAGCGCAACAATTTGTAAATGATCGATCTGGAATTGGATATGATCCAAAATTAGATAAAAGAAAAGGAAGAAAGAAAGCAGGAGGTAAGACATATTTGAATTATTTTCAACATTCTGTGCATACATCAAATCCTTTTGCATTTTGTAATTACTGTAATAGAAAGGGACATCATACATCTTCATGCATTCATAAGAAGAAAGGAATCATAGGAACCTACAAATGGGTACCTAAAGGTTCATATATTCAGAAAATCATTTGCACTAACCCAAAAGGACCCAAAAAGATGTGGGTACCTAAGACTTAGTCAATTGATTGCAGGTATGTCTCAAAGCATCCAAAAATAGCAAGTGGTATATAGATAGTGGATGCTCTAGACATATGACTGGAGATTTCGAAAGTTTTACCACATTACAACCTAAGGAAGGTGGAAAGGTAAAATTTGGAGGAAATCAATCCGAAAGGATAGCAGGAATTGGTGAAATCAAAAATGACAAAGGAATACAAGTCAAAGATGTATATTATGTTGAAGGTTTGTGTCACAATTTGCTGAGCATAAGTCAAAGTGCGGATAAAAACAACTGGGTGATATTTGACTCAGAAGAATGTTTAATCATCAACAAGAGTGACTTACAGCTTGATAAGAAGAATATCAAGGCTAAGCTCAGAGCAAAAAGGGAAGGTAATTGCTATACTCTAGATATTAGTAGAAATGAATCTGAAAACTGTTTTCTGAGTAATACCGATGAAAGCTGGTTATGGCATAAGAGATTGGCTCATGTCAATATGCATCAACTAGGGAAATTACTCAAAAAGGATTTAGTGCTTGGATTACCCAAATTTAATTTCAAAAATGACTTGATTTGTGATGCATGTCAAAAGGGTAAACAAACTAAATCATCTTTCAAATTGAAAAATGAGATTTCAACAAATAGACCATTACAATTACTTCATATGGATTTAGTTGGACTAGCAAGAGTAAAGAGTCTTGGTGGCAACTTATATTTATTGGTCATTGTTGATGATTTCTCTAGATTTACATGGGTTATTTTTCTATCATCAAAAGATGAAACCTTTGAAGAATTTATTATTTTTGCCAAGAAAGTGCAAAATGAGAAAGGTATGTCTATTTCAGGTATTAGGACTGATCATGGTGGAGAATTTGAAAATCAAGCCTTTGAAGAGTATTGTGATACTAATGGCATTGATCACAATTTCTCTGCTCCAAGGACGCCTCAACAAAATGGAGTTATGGAACGCAAGAATAGAGTGCTCACTGAGATGGCTAGAGCATTACTAAATGAAAAGAATGTGTCTCAAGTGTTTTGGGCTGATGCTATGAGTACAGCATGCTATGTTTCAAATAGAGCATATATCATAACAAAACTTGGAAAGACACCATACGAACTATACAAAGGAAGAAAGCCAAACATTGCTCATCTACACATCTTTGGTTGTAAGTGTTTCATTCATAATAATGGTAAAGATAACTTAGGAAAATTTGATTCTAAAACTGATGAAGGAATTTTCCTAGGATATTCTAACCGAAGTAAAGCATATAGAATTTTCAATAAAAGAACTTGTGTTGTTGAAGAATCAATTCATGTTGTATTTGATGAATTTGAATCCTCTGACAAAACCATTGATGAAGAACAGGAAGTTGTTTTAAATCAAGAAAATGGTCAATCTATTTCTAAGTCTCTTATTCCAGAGGTTGATGAAACTAAGGAAGAAGAACAATCCCTAGGTCAACCTAGAGCTTGGAAATACAATAAAAGTCATCCCTTAGATCAAGTCATAGGAGATGTAAATGAAGGGATCAAAACTAGAAATAGAATTTTCAATGAAGTAAGTTTCTCTGCATTCATTTCTGAGATTGAACCTTCTAACATTGATGAAGCCCTATCAGACAATGATTGGGTCATAGCAATGCAAGAAGAACTTAATCAATTTGAGAGAAATCAAGTTTGGGATTTGGTGCCCCGACCCAAAGATCATACGATCATTGGTACTAAATGGGTATTCAAAAACAAACTAGATGAATCTACAATTATTGTCAGAAACAAGGCAAGATTGGTGGCCAAAGGCTATAATCAGGAAGAAGGAATTGATTATGAGGAAACGTATGCTCCAGTGGCTAGATTGGAAGCTATACGTGTACTCTTAGCCTTTGCATGCATCAAAGGATTCAAACTCTATCAAATGGATGTTAAGAGTGCCTTTCTAAATGGTTACATCATGGAAGAAGTGTATGTAGAACAACCTCCAGGATTTGAGGATGTCACTAAACCGGACCATGTTTTCAAACTTAAAAAGGCTTTGTATGGTTTAAAACAAGCTCCTAGAGCCTGGTATGAAAGGCTTAGTAAGTTTCTCATCGATCAAGGTTTTGTACGGGGAAAAGTTGATACAACATTATTTATAAATAAAAAACGTGATGATATTTTAATTGTTCAAATATATGTTGATGATATTGTTTTCGATGCTACTAATGAATCTATGTGTAAGGAATTTTCTGAGATAATGCAGGGAGAATTTGAGATGTCAATGATGGGAGAATTGAATTTCTTTCTTGGTCTGCAAATCAAACAAAGAAAGAATGGAATCTTCATATCTCAAACAAAGTATTTGAAAGAGCTATTGAAGAAGTATGGAATGGATGAAGCAAATGGCACTGACACACCTATGAGCTCAACTACGTTACTTGATGCTGATGTCAAAGGAAAAGACTACAACATTACAAAATATAGAGGAATGATTGGATCATTACTCTATCTTACGGCAAGTAGACCAGACATTCAATTTAGTATTGGTATATGTGCAAGATATCAATCAGCACTGAAGGAATCACATGCTGAAACGGTCAAACGAATCTTTAGATATCTTGGTGACACATCAGAATTGGGTCTGTGGTATCCCAAAGGAAGAAGTGAATATCTAGTTGCATATTCAGATTTTGATCATGGAGGATACAAGACAGACAGAAAGAGCACCAGTGGACAAGGACAATTCCTTGGAGGATCTCTTGTATCATGGTTCAGCAAGAAACAAAATACAGTGTCTCTTTCGTCAACGGAAGCCGAATATGTTGCAGTCTCAAGTTGTTGTGCACAAGTGATATGGTTAAAACAACAACTACAAGACCTTGGTATTTATCTCAAGGAAATACCAATCTATTGTGACAATACAAGTACGATAAGCTTGGCAAAGAATCCAGTTCAACATTCTAGAACCAAGCATATCGATGTCAGACATCACTTCATCAGAGATCATGTTCAAAAGAAAGATGTGAAAGTGATATTCATTCCTACTCATCTTCAACTAGCAGATATCTTCACAAAACCCCTTGCAAAAGATCAATTTCTATTCATTAGAAGAGAATTGGGAATGGTAAATCCCAATGAGTTATAAGAAATTTCAGCATTTTATAATATGAGATGAAGTCATTTGATAATGTTTTGATGATCACTAACTTAAGCATCGGAGTATATAGAAACTTGTTTTGCAGGAAGAAAGAAACTCTGTTTTGAGAAATAAAAACAGAGATAATCAGAGGACAGCTTTACTGGAGTATCAACTTGAAGTTATGGATAACACAGAAGCATACCCGAGGAGCAACTTGAGGTAAAGTAGCATGTTACTCGAGTATGTACTCGAGTAATGGCTCCCAAAACTGGAAGTAACGGATCAAGTTACTTGATTTTCAAACATAACGGTTTAGTTTTCAAAGAAATGAAGAGTCAGAAGTTGAGAAGCTGTTTACCCGAGGCACGCCTCGAGTAAACTTGAAACTTACTCGAGGAAGGCCTCGAGTAATGTCGGAGGTCAGATTATCAAAGCGTTGTATAATGACTCAAATCTGACCCAAATGGACTATAAATGATCGAGGGAACATCTATGGATAATTACTATATTATTCATGCCAGGTACGCAATTTAAATGAATTATTTTTGAATTTTTTCTATATGAACACTCGAGGAAGGCCTCGAGTAAACTTGAAGGTTACTCGAGTAAGGCCTCGAGTAATGTCGGGTTTTAGGTCTTTATCTTGCGCAAACTTGGTCATTTCCACAAAATCTCCTCGAGTAAATCACTATACACCCTCACAAAAACTTTTCACAAGTGATTCCTTGTCCTATTTCCGTCAAAACCCAACTGATTTCAAGTCCAAAAACTCTCTATTTTGCTTAGAATCTCTTTGCCCTATTTCGCGCTAAGTGTCTCTGTTTTTCAGAAAATCTCAGTTTTCAATCTTTCTGAAAAATGAGAACCAAAAACCTTACTCCCATAGAATCCTCTGAATCCCAACAACATTCTGATCCTCTTTCTTCTCCTCCCAAAAAGAGAAGAAAGTTGACACCAAGACCAAAAGCCAAAATTCCTCTTCAACCTCAATCACAACCGAAAGCCAAAGGAGTTGTGATTAAAGAGCCCATTGTGACTAGGGCTCAATCCAAAAAGAGTACATCTACTGGAAGAGGCAAGAGTGCCAAATCTCCCTCACCTCCTCACTTTGATTCCTCTACACCCTCTTTTACTCCAAAGCCTATCAAGAAGCCAAAATATGACAGAAATGTGGCTAAGGCTATGGCTGGGATTATTGACCAAATGGAGAAGGGTCAATCTTCCAAGAAGTCCAAGATTCCAGAAGCAGAGATCACTACCCCTCCAAAGGGATTCAATGTGGGCAAACTAGTGGAGTCTCCCAAGTACTTAACTCAATTCTCCAGAAGAAAAGTGTGTAAGACACACTATGTGGATCTCAGGCTACTTCAGGAGGTATTGAAGCATGATCTTAGTCCTTATCTAGATCCTTTTATGCCTTGGTTGTCCATTAGATTGCCTTTTTGCACAAAGGTAATCACTCATTTCTATTGCAACCTAGAGATCATAGATGAACCTAACCGAACCTCAGTAGAGGAAGAGATGACCACAACTGTGAGAGGTCAAAAGATTTTAATTTCACCATCCAGAATTAACTTATGGTTAGGAATAGAGAACCCCCCAGATGATATATATTCTGAGCTTGAGCCAAATCAAATTTTCACTATCCTTAAGCCCGGTGAGTTAGTTGGCCCCCTCAATTTTAAACCGAGTGATATGTGTGATCATCACAGGGTCCTATAGTACATCTACTCTAGGTCCCTAGTGAATAAAGCCAACAACTATACCCACTTCTCCGATAGGGACTATAGATGGTTTGCTTCACTTCTCCTGAAGGAGCAAAAGGATCTGAGAGAGTATATATTTTCAGAGATGAAAAGGTACAAGGTGGATGGAAAGGGTACTACTCCAATGCCATATCCCCAGATTATGTCTCTAATTCTGAAAGAGAACAAAATATGGTATTTGGATAGCAAGGAGCCAATTGAGAGGTTGACTCCGGTCGGAAGGAACCAGATAGGGAAACTGAACCTTGATATCCCTCTCAAAGGCCCTCTGGAGTCTGGGTCCAAGAAGAAGAGGAAGACCACTGAGACAGAGACCAGTAGGTTGGAGACACTCAGTCATCGGCTCCAGCCGCTACCACATCATCGCCATCCTTCCTCAATGCCACTCTTCAGCACTTTATGGAGAATATGCTCAGAGGATTTCATGTGGACATAGCCAACACAAATGCAGAACTCATAACCCACATGAACACAAAAATTGGAGAATTGGTTGAGAGAATGGATAGAAGACATGAGGAGTTGCTAGCAGAGCAACGAGCCCAGGGAGAGACATTGAGACTGATCTTGGCACGATTGGATTCCTTGGGTCCTGGACCTTCTGCCGGTCCCTCCTCATCTGCACCACCACCTCCTCCAGAAAACCCTCCTATTGATGATCCTATTCCGGAGGCTGAACCATCTACCCCTCTGGTTTCTGATCTACTTGAGCCCCAAGGGAAAGATATCTTATTCACAGTAGATGATCCTGAAACCCATGAGACTACACATATTATCATCGATGATTCACCTCCCAAGCCACAGCCAGACACTGCTCCTAAACCTATTCCCTCTCCTACCCAAACAGAGGAAATATCACCCTCTTCCTCCTCTGAGCATCTCACTCCAGTGTTAGACACACCTCCAGAAGCTGAGACCACTATGGTTGTCTTCCAGCCTTCTCCTCTCCAACCTAGAGATGACATTCATATCCCACCAGTCAATCTTCCTGAACCAGAGTCATCCAGTTCCTTTGATTCATCTAGTTCAGATAGTGGTGGTTTGGTCCTTCCAGTAAAGCCTATCTCTATGGTGAAGCCTTCTAACCCTCCACTTGAATGATGAAGCCAAAAAGGGGGAGAAGAGCTTGAGAGTGATTTTGTGGATATGTCCTAATTTATTTTGGGTATTTGGGTGTACATGGGATTTTAGGGAGCTTTTTTATTTCAGTTTTTCAGTTTGAACTTTATCTTGTAATTTGAAAGTTTTAAGATTAATGCAAGTGTGTTATAATTTCATTTTTAAGTTCATTACAGTTTTTGAATTATGATACATGTTTGAACTAATAAAGTTGTTATGTATGCAAGGTATATTCAAACTTAATAAGAAATAATTAATTAAGAATCCAATTTGAAAAACCATGTCCAAAATCACCAAGTTTTGTCATCATCAAAAAGGGGGAGAATGTTAGATCTCATGTTTTGATGATAACAAAAGAATGGTTTGAAAAGGAAATGATTAATAATCAAGCTTGAACTAAGTAATGACAGGAATAAGCTTTTCTTGAAGTAAGCATGGAAGCATTGAAGTTTGGCCAAGAGAAAATGCTGAGGAACTTGATCAGAAGTACAGTTTCTAAGGCATTACTCGAGGCGCTACTCGAGTAATGAGACAAAACTTGAAGTAACCAAGGAAAACTTCCAGTAACCTGCCACCATTACTCGAGGAGCTACTCGAGTAACCAGGTAAAATTTTAAGGTTGCTCTCAGCCTGCTAATGTTACTCGAGGAGGTACTCGAGTAACTAAGGTAAAACTTCCAGTTGCCTTCAAGTTTTTCCAATGATACTAGAGGAGCTACTCGAGTACCTGTGTTTCCTAAAATGCGGACCTCTCGGCATTTTGTACTACTGCTAATGTTACTCGAGGAGGTACTCGAGTAACCAAGGTAAAACTTCCAGTTGCCTTCAAGTTTTCCCAATGATACTCGAGGAGCTACTCAAGTAACTTTGTTTCTAAAAATATGTAACTCTCGGCACTTTGTACCACTGCCAATGTTACTCGAGGAGCTACCCGAGTAACATACTAAAGTAAGTGAAAACTTGAGGTTGATACCCGATTAACCTGATCTCTCTTTGTTTCATCTTTCTCGAGTACTTACTCTAGTATACAAGTTTTTCATGGTTTTATTTTAAGTGGATTCCTTGAGTAAGTACCCCAGTATGCACAAATATTTTCAAAGTAAACTTCAAGTCATTACCCGGGTAAGTCATGCTCAAAAGTCTTAGTTACTCGAGGTGGTACCCGAGTAACCTATGCAAAAATGAATGCATTACTCGAGTCCCTACTCGAGTAACAAGGTAATTGCTCTCGGCCTTGAAATCCTGCCAACATTACTGGAGTAGAGCATCGAGTAATCAAAAGTTTTTAAAGGATTACTCGAGGTGTTACCCCAGTAATCTTTGAAGTTGCAAAAGCATTACTGGAGTAGCTACCCGAGTAAATAACTATTCCCAAAGGTCTGAAATTTAGTTTACTCCATGCACTACCCGAGTAATCTTGTTTCTCTTCATTGACTTTCAATTAAACAATGATTTCTCGATGTTACTCGAGGAGCTACTCGAGTAAACTTCAAGGGATACTCGAGGAGCTACTCGAGTAAGCATACCCAGAAATTTAGAAATCATTCAAACTTTCATTATATTGTTTCCTATATGATTAACCTTTCATTGTATTAGTATTCTTAGTCTATTTATAGATAAACAATGAAGAAATCATATCAAGAGATGAAAGTCAAAAGAAACGTTCATATGCCAACCACCGCCAACGGATATTTTTCAAAAACTTCAAAAGTCAATAGTGGCTGCGCACTCACCAACGGACGAAAGGAAATGTTCCAACGGTCATCAACAACTTACCTATATATATGGGAACCTTCAAACAGAGAAAGAACAACCAACCACACATACGAATATATCATCAAGTTCATTGCTCTGTTCATTGCTCTGTTTTCACGTTGAAATTGTATTTCTATGCTTCAGTGATTATCATTTACTCTGTAAGAGAGATATTTCATTCAAACTCAATATTTGTTATTGAGATAACTTAAGGTTGTAGAACCTTGAGTTGGGATTGGATTACAACCTGTAAGGGGGAGCGAGTGTCCAGGTGAAAGGAACTTGCTTGTACTGAGGTGCCAAGAACCCACTGAATCTTGGAAGCTATAGTGAAATTCTCAGAGAAGCTCTGAGGACTGGACATAGGTCAAAGTGGTTGTGACCGAACTAGTATAACTCCCGGTGTACACTTCGGTGATATTTCTCCTTACTCATTACTGTTTTAATTCTTTTGTCAAAGTTTTATATTTTCGAAAGAAATTTTAGTATCACCCAATTCACCCCCCTCTTGGGTGAAACGCTTGATCTAACACTTGAAACAAATGATTTTCAAAATTTAGAAGATGTCGATGATCATGCTCAACCAAAAGCATGGAGACATATGAAAGATCATCCAATTGATCAAGTTATAGGAGATATTCATGAAGGTGTCAAAACCAGAAATAAAATCCTCAATGAGGTAACTTTCTCTGCTTTTATTTTTGAAATTGAACCTTGCAAAGGCTATAATCAAGAAGAAGGTATTCATTATGAGGAAACATATGCTCCAGTAGTAAGATTGGAGGCAATACGAGTACTCCTAGCCTTTGCTTGCATTAAAGGTTTTAAACTTTATCAAATGGATGTGAAAAGTGCTTTTCTAAATGGTTATATTATGGAAGAAGTATATGTAGAACAGCCTCCTAGTTTTGAAGATGAAACAAAGCCTGATCATGTTTTCAAACTTAAGAAAGCATTATATGGTTTGAAACAAGCACCTAGAGCTTGGTATGAAAGACTAAGCAAATTTATTCTTGATTAAAGTTTTGTTAGAGGTAAAGTAGATACAACTCTTTTCATCAAACATAACAAAAATGATATTCTAATTGTTCAAATTTATGTTGATGATATTATTTTCGGTGCTACTAATGAATCTATGTGTAAAGAATTCTCTAAGATTATGCAGGGAGAATTTGAAATGCCCATGATGGGAGAATTGAACTTCTTTCTTGGACTTCAAATTAAACAAAAGAAGAATGGTATATTTGTATCTCAAACAAAGTATTTGAAAGAGTTGTTGAAGAAATATGTTTAGATAATGCTAATGGAGCTGATACTCCAATGAGTTCTACAGCATTGTTGGATGCTGATGTAAAAGGTCCTAGCTTCAACATCACTAAGTATAGAGGAATGATTGGTTCATTACTCTATCTTATAGCAAGCAGGCCAGATATTCAGTTCAGCATGGGAATGTGTGCAAGGTATCAATCCGCTCCTAAGGTATCACATGCAGAGACAGTAAAAATAATCTTCAAATATCTAGGAGACACTTCAGAACTTGGTCTTTGGTATCTGAGAAAAGGGAATGAGTATTTAATGGCATATTCAGATTCAGATCATGAAGGATATAAAACTGACAGAAAGAGTACCAGTGGTCAATGTCAATTTCTTGGAGGCTCTCTGGTATCATGGTTCAGTAAGAAGCAGAACACAGTTTCATTATCCTCAACTGAAGATGAATATATAGCTGTAGCAAGTTGCTATTCTCAAGTATTATGGTTGAAACAACAACTTCAAGATTTGGGGGTATATTTAATTGAGATTCCAATTTATTGTGACAACACTAGTACTATAAGCTTGGCCAAGAATCCTATACAATATTCAAGGACCAAACACATAGACATTCGACATCACTTCATTCGAGATCACGTTCAAAAGAAGGATGTCAAAGTGGAATTCATACCAACTCATCTTCAACTTACGGATATTTTCACAAAGCCAATAGCAAAAGATCAATTCCTTTATATTTGAAGAGAATTGGGAATGGTTAATCCCAATGAGTTATAAGTTTTCTTGTTAAATATTTTAATTAAATGTGTTTTTGATGATAACCATACTGACTTTGGCATCGGAGCATTAAAAATCATTTTGTAGGTCTGTCACTCGAGCATAGAGGGTGTCACTCGAGTGACAAGCTACATCACTCGAGCGCGTTAGCTTTGCTCAAGCACAGCACTATTAAAAATACTCTATTTCTTGATATGTAAAATAGAGGCTAACAGAGGAGATAGGAATACCAAGAGATAATCTCAAAAGCAACAGTGAAAATTAAGCTTACTCGAGCATGAAGGACTCTCACTCGAGCATAATATGAACATGCTTAAAGTGAAGAGTGTATGCTAGAGTAGAAAGAAAGAGTTTCTTTCCAGAAGCTTTCCAAATCATGGTTACTCAAATGATTTTAGAGGATTTGAGTACAAAGATGCAATATATGGCAAGAAATCCATAATTCAAGTACGTTTTTACATGTTTTATTAAAATTTCCAGTTTATCACTCGAGCACAACAAGAACACACTCGAGCATAGTATGAACATCACTCGAGCACTAGGGTTTATGCTCGAGCACTGCCAGTTATATCAGATACGCGATAGCTCAGACCGTCGCACTTCCTGCTCTCACTCGAGGTGTCTCGTCACTCGAAGGTCACAACTCTTCACCTTCAATCGTTTCTCTTCAATCAATCGCGTCCATTTGCCTCAAATCACCATTACAACTCTCCAATCTTCTATAAAAGGTAATTTTTATCCTCTGCATTTCTCATTCGGTGCCCTAATCTGTGTTGCTTTTCTTTATTCTCAAAAATCCTATGAGTCTTGCCTCTTTCTATCTTGTTTCATAATGGCAAGAACTAAAATGTCCTCCTTTTCTCAAAGATCTTACTCTCCCTCTCCTACTCATTCCGCTGCTAGTGCCCCTGTAACCCCAAAACCAACTCCTCCATCTCCTAAAATGACTTCCTCACCTTCACCTCCTCTTAAACCCAAGACCAAAAAGAGGACTCCGGCTAAGAAACCTCACCTTAAGCCTCAAATAGCAAAGAAGGTTCAACCTCCTCAAAAGAAACCAAAGGGTGTGGTGTTCAAAGAACCTATAGTTACCCGGTCTCAATCCAAAGAGGTTCAAGGAAGAGGGAAGAAAAAGGAGCAACCATAACAATAATCTTCTTCCTCTGATGATTTATTCAACAGACAACTCCGGGAAGCAATGGAGAAATCCAAACTTGATAAGATAGTTGGAAAGATTGCTTTTCAAGCCGGTGTTTCAAGTTCACACCATATTGGGCAATCCAGTGCCACTGCTTCAGGAGCACCTTCTGCCTCACAAGCACTAGTGGATGATCACATTACCAGTCCTCCTGAGGGATTCATTGTTGAGGAACTAAAGGCATTATCTCAGAAGGTATTTGATGATGAGTTTATTCATAGGCATTTCTGTCCAGTTGTGTATATGGATTTAGATTATTTGAAGAAGAATTGCCATTTGGATTTATATCCTTATCTTCAATACTATGCTCCCTGGCTAAATATCCATATGCCATATTCACCCACTGTCGTGAAAACCTTTTATTGCAACATGAAGACCCATAACATTATGTCTAGGTCTGGTGAATTGATTGAGGAAGCAGTATCTACTATTGTTAGAGGCAAATTCATTATGATATCTGCTAAGATCATAAATGACCTACTTTGATATGTTGCACCTCCCCCTGATCCACCTACTTTCTCTGCCAATGAAGTCTTCCAGATTTTGAGACCAAAAGACCCAATAGGTCCTCTCAATTTTAAACCTATTGATATGCCTGACTCTCACAGAATCCTTCACTATATATATTCCCAGAGCATAGTCAATAAGTCTAAAAACTTTACCCATGTTGCTCAAAAGGACTATTATATGTTGGCTTCTTTCCTAGCCGGGCAATAAAGGAATGTGGGGGAGATTATCTTCAATGAGATGAGAAGATTTTGATTTTCTTCATCAAAATCCGCAACCATACCATATCCTCAGCTTGTATCTTTCATCCTAATGAAAAACAAGGTATGGTATTTGGAAGGAACTGAGAGGGTGCTTATTTCGAGGTTTGGTAAGACTCAGCTAACTCATATAGGTATCAATCTTCTGGTGAGTCGAACCAAAGCCACATCTCAGAGGGAAGCCACTCCATCAAGAGGTGATGAGGCCCAATCATCTGCTCAAGGTCCTATTCCTCCTCCTTCTTTCCTTAATGCTTATCTTTCCAACCATTTGACTGAAGCAACCAATCAAGCAGTATCCAGTCTGAAGAAGGAATTAGTGACTGAGTATGAGAAACTTGTGGAAAAGATGGAGTCACAGGTCATCAAGTTGGTAGACAAGGCCAATACCAACTTTGAATTGATGTTCAAGACTCAGGATGAGATGTCACAGAGGATAACTAATATGGAGACCTTCTTACGTTCTCACTTCCCATCTACATCTTCAGAAGTGCCTCCTGAGACCACTCCTTCCTCACCTCCTCATTCTCAGACACATGTTCTCTTCACCGATCCAGACTCTAATGTTGATATCACCTATGATCGGTCGCCTTCACTACCTCCCTCAACCTCTGTACCTCAGCCATCATCTCCACCTATTGTGCCTATTGACCCTTCCACTGCCATGGTACCCTTTGTCTCATCTGATATCACTTTTCCTCAGCCCCCTTCTGATGTTGACAAAATGGGGGAGAAGGATGTGTGATGGTTATCTGAGCTTAGCTATCATGGGATGTATTGGGTGATTGGGTAGATTTTCTGTATGGGGTAGGTTTTGATGTTATCTTGGTTGTATTCGGGGTTTATGGGTAGTTCATGATTTTTCTGTTATTATGTTATCAAGTTTATCAAGTTTATTGTTAATGAACTATTTCTATGATTTAAGTTTTTTTGTTTAAGAATTTGATTTATACTATGCTTATCTTGGTTGTTAAGTGTCCAGAGGAAGTATTGCAGGGAAACATGAACTTGAACCTAAAACTTGATATGCATTTGGAAACATTGATATTGTACCTCAAAAATTTTTCTATCTTAGTCAATTTTTTCTTAACTTCCATCATAAAGGTTTTGTCATCATCAAAAAGGGGGAGAATGTTAGATCCCAAGTTTTGATGATAACAAAAGTCAATTGTGTACAAATCATGTTTTTATAACTTTAAGAAATGTTTACAAAGTTACCAAATGCATATAACAATGTTCTATAGTATCTGCTGTCAAAATGAACTTGTGTGCTCGAGCATGAGTCTAGCACTTGAGCATGGAACAATTTTGTGCTCGAGCAGGTGCAAGTGATAGCCAGAAAGTGTTTGCCCGAGATGCATGCTACTGTCATTTTTACTGATTCACTCGAGCACTGGAGATAGCACTCAAGCAGAGGAGCCTTTCTCACTCGAGCACATGCGAGTGAGAGTCTGCGAGTGCTTGGCCCAGAGCATGTTTTGTAATTCTTCATTGGTGCACTCGAGCAGAGAAATCAATGCTCGAGCATGAGTGTCCTGTACTCGAGCACTAGCGAGTGAAGGTATGCGAGTGCTTGGCCGAGAGTCATGAAGATCAGAGAAACACAAGTATACTCGAGCATAGCTTCATATGCTCGAGTAACACATCAGCACTTACGAGTGAAAAATCTATCCCTTTCAAATTCTGATGCGAGTGTTGGCATTAAGGGTATATTACTTGAGAATATTCTTCTTACTCGAGCAGGAGTATGTGTGCTCGAGTGAGGGCCTACATCACCTGCGAGTGCAAAATCTCACTCTTGCTAAAATGATATGCGAGTGCTGTCCAGAGAAGAAACTCCCAGTGCAAAATACAAGGCCACTTGAGTAGAAGGAGTTGTGCTCGAGTGAGGCCCCACATCACTCGTGAGTGAGAATTTTGTCTCTCTGAAATCCTATGCGAGCACAGACTTAAAACTGAAGATCAAGGAATAAAATTGCGATATCACTCGAGTGAACCCATCCATGCTCGAGTGATACTTTGCCAGATCACCAAATACACCAAGTCTCACAACGTTCAATCCGAATATGGTTTAATGTTATTTATTTATCTTATCATTACTTATTATCATTATTTAACATCATTTTAAATGTATTATAAGTGTGATACAGGAGGATGAACGTTTGAAATAAACTGACACAAAGAAAGTCAAACAACGGCAGACAACATCATTACAAGTACGCACGTACCTACTGTTGGAAATTGTGCCCTAAGGGCCAATCATTGTACTTTAAACATTATTATTTTCATGAAATTTCTCCATTCTGTTATCATATTATTTGCATGTTAACTGTGATAATTGTATCCTTGGATAATTCATAAAGATTGTCCTAAAATGTCCCTGGTCGGTCATCTATGCGGGAGCAGAGATGAAACAAGACCAGTATGACTTTGATAAGATATGGAGACACGAATCAAAGTCTTAGGCACTTGTAAGAGTACAAGGTGCTGGACCGACCCACTATGAGAAAGCTACATGGATCAAGTCATAAGCTTTTCTCATGTATAACCACGTCACAATGCCCTTAAACCTGAGGTCATCATGGATTCCTACATGAGAGTTGCTAAGCTTTGAACTAGTCAAAAGTCACTTTTGACCAGGTGATGATAAAGGCTACGATCGGGCTTGGTGGTTTTTCATGTAGAGGAATATAAATGATCAAGATGGAATTTGTCCCTCACATTAGTAGATAGATATTACCGGGCCCCTCGATGAGTGAGTCTGAGAAATGTATAGCCATACTATGATGAAAGGAGTTTCTGTCTCTGTTATCAGGCCACTCAGGAATCGAGAAAGTAATGGTTAGGAATAAGAGGATGACATTTTCCATGCCTTATCCTTGATCGATATATCGTGTGACAAAAGGGACGTGAAATGGTTGTATGACAGGTTGCATCGTGATAACGATCTTCATATGAATTGGGTAGTCGTAATGTCTTGCTAGAGGCCGCTTGCGACTTTTGGGTTATTGTAGTTATTGGCCCACTGCCAACTTCATATGGGCCTACAGGGTCGCACATAAGAATGGCCCAACACGAGATAATATTTGATTTAGGGTGGATGAATTTATATTTATATATATAAAATATAAAATTCATTAATAATATTATATAGATATATTTTTTTTTTCGAAATATATATCTTATATATATATATATTATATTATATTATTATATTTAATAATATTATATAGATATATATATTTTCAAAATATATTATATATATATATATGTATATATATTATATGATATTATTATATTGTGTTGGTTTTAAATTTAATTTATTAAGATGTATTAAATTTAATAACTAACATGATAGAGATATAGTATCTCATATTTAATTTATGAAGATAAATTAAATCTAATGGCTCTTTATTTAGATTAAATAAATAGGTTAAATTAAAACTGTTGGACAGATTTAATTTAAACTGAATTTATTTAATTAGCTCATCAAGATAATTAATTGTTAATTAATTTCGAAATTAATGATGATTAATTTTGAAATTTGAAAATAACCCTCATGGGTTATAAACTTGATAGAGCTGATAGACTCAGGGTACATCAGAATTAAGAGCCGCAAGTTAAACCCTTGGAGACATTAGAGGTGCTAGCACGCAGTCTCGATTGGAGAGCATTCGTGTGGATACCGGTAGAGGGAGCGGACCTGACGTGTTGGCTCCTAGAGATCGTGAAAACTTTGAATCATCAAAAGGTATAAATCCTTCTAACTTGGTTTAAACGCCGTTGATAGATCCTCGATTAGGATCGGTGAAATTTTTTTAAATTCTTCCGCTATGCTTACCGATCCTACACCTACTGCATTCAGAATATTCAAATCTGTGCATGTCATTCCACAGTTGCAAGCCTCACTCCTCAATGATCATTACTCAAACGGGCAAAAACTGAACATCTATAAATACAGAGATTCAGAGATCGTCAACATGAACGAAGCACAAGAATTCACAAGCATATACACGAGTCTCTGGTATTCATAGTTTTCTCTGTATACACGTTAATCTTCAGTGTTCATTTATTTTCTCTGTAAGAGAGTCTTCATATAATTCAAATTCTATTTTCATTTGATCTCAAGGTATTGAGACCTTGAGAGGGTAGATTTCCTTATAAGAGAAGTAGTTGAGAGAATTCCTTATTAAACCTTCTACTCATAAGACTTATAAGATACAAGCAGAAGAGAACGTTGCTGCTCGTAAGACTTATAGTGGTGTAAGCAAGAGAGAACGTTGCTGCTCATAAGTCTTGTATACATAAGCAAGTGGGAAAGGTCATAGGTTGTTTTTCTGCACGTAAGACTTGTCGTAAGGGGGAGAGAAATTTCTTAGTGAGAGAATATTTCTGCTCGTAGTCCTTTCAAGGACAATTGTTGTTTTGTGGCGTTCTGAGGGCCCATTGAATCTTGGAAGAATATTGAAAATCTCAGTAGGTCTTGATCTCTGAGGACTAGACGTAGGCCTGGTTGTTAGGCCGAACCAGTATAACTCTCTGTGTTCTAATCTTCTCAACTCTACTCTATTTACTCTATTTTTCATATCACCACATCAAGCGAAAAATTTATAACATCACCCAATTCACCCCCCTCTTGGGTGAAGCTTGCCTCTTTCAATTTGCTCGTCTTACCCTCCCTCTCATAGGCCCTTCTGACCATATGAACTCATATAGCGTCTAGCTACAATGTCCAGCTCCTCTTTGCCATGTTTACATCCACTTACTTGGATGTAATTCCAGCATACCTCCCACTTGATGAGATGATTCTAACATCTCTATCTGTCTTATCCTTTGTCACAACATTTGTGATAAAGGATTGACTTTTGGAAGTCATTGCTTCAATCCAAGTGGATCAATGTGGTTAGAAGCATGGGAAGACTTATTATTATTCAATAATCTCAGGTTGCTGCAAATTTTCAGGTTTTTATCTCTAAGAGTTTGAATCAAGGTTGGATAGGATTTTATATTCAAAAACTCATTTGAATAATCCCTCACTTTTAAATGATCTTGCAGCATTAACCTTATGTTGTAGCTAAAATACTCTTAATAAATAAGCCAACCTATCCCAAAAACAATAGAATCCACATAGACTCAATTTCAATACTTTTGCGAATCTCCAAGTGCATAAAAGCAACTTTTTGATTCAAAACAGATCCAAACGTGCTTCAAATATATGCAAGTTATATATCAAAATTGAAGCTCTCGAACTTAGGGATTTTTTTGAACCAACTGCGCCTCAATCAGAGGTACCATGCTCCATCAAGTGCCCCTAGAAGGTGTCTGGATCAAAAAATCCTGAAAAATTAGAAAATTCCAATGTTGGCCACTCTCAGAGTGGCGCGTGATGTCCACGCTCCACCTTGTGGCAGTTCGCCGGTGACACATGCCGAGTCCCAAGACTCCACACACCGTCCTCTCTCCGACGGTGCTTGCCATGTGTCAAACAGAGGCCCCAGTGGGCCCCACACGCCATATATCGGTTTCTGGGTTTTTTTTTCTTCTGTCAATTGATAGCTGTTGACCTTGACCGATCAACGATTGACCATTGACCGGTCAACGCTTGACTGAGACCTTCCTGACATGTTTGATTACGTGGCGATGACGTGTTTTGGTCAACATGGCAGGTCAACGGATGACGTGGCCGCCGTTGACTGATGCTGACACGGCTATGAATGCTGATATGGGGCCATCTCATTGGTGCCACATAGCTTTGGTTGATTAATGATGTGGCGTTGACTACCACATCGTCGTCTTCAACCTCCAGCTGAGTCAACTGGACCCGGTTGGAGCTCCGGCGGGTCATCGCAACCCGTTAACTTCGGGAAGCCATATCTCCCTCGTTTTAGCTCCATTTTTCGCGTTCTTGGTGTCGTTGGAATTATAATTCAATGAACTACAAATCCATGGTATTAATTTGATCTGAAAACCTCTGTTTTATTGATCAAATCGTTAGTGAAGTGGCGGTGGTGACTAACGACCCGCAAACTTCTTTCCTTTGTTTCTCCCTCATCCGAACTCCATTTGACGCATTCTAAGTGTCATTGGAATCATCTCTTCAAAATCTACACATCTATGGCTTCGTTTGGGGCAAAAATACTTAGTTTTGAACACCCCATTTTTTCTCAACATTGACGGTGCTGAGTAATTCAACCTGGATGTGTGTCCTCTACGTTTCAAAAGTTTTCCTACCTTTTGAGGGTTAAAGTCTCTTGCTTTAGGTTCCACATAGGTCTCAAAGACTCACCTTTAAACAAATTGAAGATGTTAGGAAGAAGAGGAATCATGAATATATATATATATATATATGAAAATGACCAGAGGAGTGAACATATTTGGCCAACAATCATGAACCCAGTATCATATAGCCACGCTCATACATACACATAGAACATGAGTGAAAGAATTATGCATATTCATGTTTCAATGAATATAAAAAAAATGAGACTCAAGAACTCTTATAGAGCCAAACGCCAAACTTTACATTCATGTTAATATTGAATTCTAATATTGCAACGAATGCATAGAAGCATTAAAAACATCAAAGAAGCATGTTAACAATATTTTAACATGCAAACTTTATCGATTAATGCAACATTCACATATTGCAAAAAAAATTATGCTATAAGCATATTTTAATTAGCATAGCGGAAATAGATGGGGATATAAACAAATTATATCATATACTTTATTCACATAGAATAAATCACACAGCCACAAGATCATCATGCTTTGATACCAATGTAGGAAAAAATATGAATAGGGAGAGAGAGAACTGGTGTACCGGGGTGAATCCATGTTCGAATCCGGGTCAAAGCTCCAATAATCCATAATTGTGCCCACACAATTTCAGACTACTAGAGCCTAATTGTGATTTGTACAGCAGATCACCAGAACCAGAAAGATGGCAGGAGAGAAGAGAATTGCCAGAAAACTCAATGTGGGGTGAATTGCAATTCAGGAGGCACACCCTATTTATAGTGGTTTATGGAGGCAACTAATTAGGAAACGTGTGCACTCCTTCTTGCCCTCCAAGACAGTAATTAAATTAATTAATTCTCAATTAGTTTCCTAATTATGGTGATTTGTTCCTCAATTAACAAATCCATAATTATTGCTGAATTATTCCCTAATATGCAATTAATGCTGATTTTATTCTTATTTGATTAGGCTACTTATATCCTAATCAAATAGTCTGGCCTATCAAGGGTGGACTTTGACCCAAAGTCCAGCAATAAGTAAATTGGGCATTTCACATTTGTATACAAAGGTCAGAATGAGCTTACACTATTTACACCATATGAACATCAATACAACTTCTTATATTTTTAATTCATGTATGGAATTGAGATAATTTTAAATATATTGAAATCATTTTATTTATTTAAATCAAATCATTTTAAATAACAATAAAAATAAGTATAATATATTGAAATAATTTATTTATTTATTAACTATAGTTCCCATTATATCTCAATGGAATAAATAAATCATATACAAAACAAATAGCGATAACACCTAGCTAATATGATTTATTTCAAATATATTGGATTTCTTTATGAAAGTTTAATTTTTCCTTGCAACCAATCGTCTCTAATATTAATTTGAAAAGTGAAATAATAAAATTTGAAGAAAAAGCTCAAAGAATAGATCTATGACAAGAAAAAAACAATTTGTAAGGTTACCCAAAAGGGAGATATGAAAGCTATAGGAGTCCAAGAAATTAAAGGTTAATGCAGATATATCCATCCGACATCATGAATTCAACGTATATAAGACGGTGCTAGGGAGTAAAAATTATGTAATTCATGTAATTAATGGGCTATGAAATAAATTTAAAAATGTAATAATAAATATAATATGTCATAGTTAACTAGCACCTGTTAAATGGTTTGGACTCTTTTTAGCTGCCCAATCTGTAATATCCTAAATTTTGGGACAAGAAGCTTGGGAATAAGTTTGAATCAAGCAGACTGTTAAGCCCCAGTTTAGCAAGAGTCCCAAGAATGTCCAAGAGCTGTAATGACTTTTAAAGACGAATTTGAAATTAGGTATGGAATTTAATTTCAATTAGTCAAAGGAAAATACTCAATTCCTTTAACTAAATTCAATGATAGCCTAACTTGGAACCAAAAAGAAGAAGGAATGGCATAAGGAAGAGAAAATAACGAGGAATAAAAGAACTAATGGCAACTTAATTAATATTGCCATAATCAAGGGCAAAAGGGACATTTTTCATTTGATCTTAAGGTTAGAATTGGAAACTAAGATGAAGGACTATGATTTGCTCTTGAAAAAGTAAAGTAATGATGAAGAAAAAAAGCAACACACTTCCCTCCCCTCATCTTGTTAAAAACATCCAAGAGGGTAAAAATGGGAGAAAGAAGGGTTTGGTCAAAGTGTCAACCCTTTTTGTAAGAAGATTTTGGTCAAATTTAAGCACATACACATAAGTACTTTTGGTCAACATTCTCTCCTCCTTTTTGTTAGAGCAATTCGGTCAAAGACTTAAGGAAAGGAGAGAGAATTTAATTTAAGCAAATGTATGTCCATTGACCAAGCTAAAAAGAAAGGAAAGAAGAGAGGAAGAAAAGTCAACAAGCCTCCCATGTTGATTCAACTTGGAGTGTTGACCAAAAAGTAAGCTTTCAAGAGGGAGTAGGTCAACAAAAATTCCCTCCTCTTTAGCTAAGAATTTTGTTCAAGATAGGAAAAGAGGGAAAGAGAAAATATTATCCAATTAGTCAAACCAACTTTGGTTAATTAACTAACCTACTTTTTGCAAGACACCCCAATTTGTTGACACATCATCTTTTTCTCCCAACCTTCTCCAAATTTCAACCAAGTCTTTAAATGGGTGAGCAATTAATGAATTTAACATATCACTCTATCATTACACTTAAAAAGGGATGACCAAAAAAGAAGAAAATAGAAAGAAAAAAGAAAAAGAAAAGAGAAAGAGTAACAGTGAAGAACAAGGGCTCTAGGTAAGTATTATTGCTCATTTTCACTTGCTAAATAACTTTTCTAGCTCTTGATGTAATATCCCATATTTTGGGATTAGAGGCTTGAGAATAAGCCTGAATTCAGTAGAAGGCTAAGGCAGTTTAAGCAAGTGTCCCAATGAGGGCATAGTGATATTCCCCAATATTCTGTATATCATTATGGCATTTAAGGTAATAAAATGATAAAATAAGGCAATTGGTGGTCATACACAATATAAGTATGTTTAGAACATAAATTGTAAACATTTGAATTTGCTGCTAGTGAGTTTCCCTACATAGCATTATTGTTGTGTGACAGTTTTGAATAGGCAAATCATGTCTAATGCCTTTAATATTTTCTAATATGAAAGTAGACTTATCAAGATTTAATTTGATAGGTCATATAGGTCATTTAGAGCTATACACAAAGAGTTATGTATTTTTGAAGTTAGCCTAGTGAAACTGGCCAGCTTCTATGTTAGCGTTCAAAAATGGAAATTATAGCTTTTAGTTGGCTAAAGGACATATTTTTACTTAAAATAGACTTAATAAGGGTCACATAACCTTTGGAATCACACCAATAGAATCTATAAATAAAGATATGAATTTTCAGAGTTTAATGAAAATTCTGTCCAGTTTTCCAGCTAGTGCAAAAATGGAAATAAATGTAAGGGCAAAATGGTCATTTGACCAATAAAACAAGGATTCATTTATTTTTCCCTTTAAATGGGATAAATGTTGGCCGAAGTAGGGAGCAAGAAAGTTTAACTCAAGTAAACCAACCATAGTTGAGTAATTAACCACTTGCTTATGAAGGAGCCACAAGATTGTGATTCTTGGCATAATCTAGGCTAAGTGTTTGAGTTAGATAAGATTGAAACTCCCTCCCTCCTCATAATTTAGCCCAGCTTCCCTGAAAATAGAGGGAAAATTTGGAAAAACATTAGAAAAAGAAAGAGGACAGAGAAAGGAGGAATAGTGAAAATTTATGAGTTCCGGAGCTGGTTTCACCCCCGATTCAACATTTTCAGCTTCCAGAGTCTTCTCTAATGTTGCTCTACTTGATGAGAGCTTTCTTTCTATGGTTTTGGATTCTTGATCAAAGGTGTTTGGAGCCATCTACCTAGAGGAAGTGCTACCAAAATCAAGAACCGATTGCAGAATCGAGTAGACGTACGTACAGGCTTCGATTTGAACTGGTTGATTTATATTTTTATTGGGCTTTGATCATATATTGGGCTACCCTATGATTTCATCCAATATATAATTTTAGGGCTATATGTTGTTTTACTCATTAAAATGATGATATGTGAGAATTAGTAATGATATTAGACTAGTTGATAGTGAAATTGCAAAACTGTTGATTGCTAGATTGAAGTTTCTAGGAGGCAGTCTATTTATGAAGATATTTTGATTGGCCAAACCTAGTCCAAATGTTATGAAGCTTTCAAGGATTAAAGTAGACATCCTATGCTTTAATTTGATAGGTATTCTAAGCAATTTAGACTAGCTGATTAAAAGTTATGGATTTTGAAGTTGTGCCTATTTTTGGACTTGATTCTGAAACAGTGTAGGGATCTATGTTATTCTATAATTTTGTGGTTGTAGTTGGTAGTGGTTCATATTTTTCATGTATATTGGACTTAAAGATCTTTCAATAACACTTGGAACTACTCTATTTCAATTTTTGTAGATTTAGTTATGATTTTTGGAAGTTGAGCCAAGAACAAATGATTTCTTGGCCGCAACCAGAAGAATTGTTTGGCTATGGCCTAAAAGCTTCTGGCCTATATTTGGCTACAGCCAAAAAGTTTTTGACCTCTCTTGGCTGTGGCCAAAGAATATTTATCCGAGGCCAAGACCCTAATTTCAAACATTTCCTATTTTTCTGCAAAACGTAGAATTGTTAAGCCTCCCTAACTTCTTAGACACTAATATACACTTCCAATGACTCTCTATCATGTCTATAATAATATGATTGGGTATCTAGGGCCATGAAAGGTCAAGGAAGAACAAATGAAAGATTTCCAAGAAACTACATTGGTTGGAAGAAAAGGTACCAGAGGAGGAATCGAAGACAAGAGATAGGGAACTTTCCTAACGTGCATAACTTGATATGTGTGCTTGTGTATAGATGTGTTAATTGTAATGCCCCAAAATGTGTATAAGGGCTTATGACTCCAAAAGTGAATGTAATTAATGCTGAACAAACACCTTTGGAAATATAGTGTGAATTCAGACCTAAATTAGCAGTAGAAAATGCCCAAATCCTATATTTAAGCTTAATTATGATGATCAAACTTAAGTTGAATTAAAAGTAAAGGGAGGGCGCATGGCAAGGGGGAAGGAAATTAAATAATATCCTAAGTGGTAATTCAATATAAATTGCCATTGCCAAGGGCAAAACGGGAAGAAAGAAATTTATCGACTAATTAGTTAGCTATCGAGGAAGAAATTCATTATCAACTAAATGAACTATGGGCGTAACTAAATGGCTAATAGAACTAGTTAGGGTAACTAGATAGTTACTTGTTTTTAGAAGAGCTATAGGGAGATGACATATGGCACGATTACACTTTGGCAATTAATACGAGATATGGTCAAAACTTCAAACTCTTTTTTCTCTCTCTCTTTCTAGTTGGCTACAAGGGCTTGAGTGCTGAAAAATCTGATCCATCATCATCTTTTACTCTCTCTCTCTCTCTCTCAAGCTCATGGACTTTCAAGTGTCGAGGAGGAAAGAGAAAGTGGAACCAAGGTAAATCAAGCTTTTCTTCTTGAGATTTGACCTTGATGATGACTCCTATTGCTCAAAACCTTTTCTTTAATCTTGATCATCTTGATGAGAGCTTCATTCCTATGGTTTTAGATTTTTAAGAGAATGTGTTTTGTTTACTCAAGAAAAGCTAGATAATGAGGAATCAAAGAACAAGCTAGAAAATGTGATAGAGGTAAGAAAGAGCAATCTTTTGATATATATATTGTGACCATTGGTTGAGATCTTTGATTTCTAATTTTGCCCTAATTTTCTTATATATAGGGTTTTAGAGAGTTCATGGTGTTTTGGTGATAATAATGGTGTGTTGTATTGTGGTTTGGATATTGAAATCAATTTAGGGCTTGATTGGAAATTTCTGGATTTGTGTTTAAACTTCTACCAAAAATAGAGATTGAGAAAGGAATGTGAATTTGGTTGTTTTGATGCTTCTATTGGATTCTATGTGAAAAACTATATGGGGAGTAGCCCCGGTAGTGAATTTTGACCTTTAGAAACATTTGTTGAAAAATTGAAAATTCTGTCAAGTGAAAATACTGTGTAAGGAAGCTTGTTTGTACGATAGCTTTGAATGAGTACATGGTGTCTAAAAATTCTGAAACTTTTTAGTCTAAGAGTGCGCATGCCAAACTTTAAAATAACATAAAATGGGTGTCATTCTGACTTGTGTGCTAGAAGTTATGTATTTTTAAAGTTTGAGGTTAAAACTAGAAGCTATTATAGAACAGTATGGGAATTCATTGGATTATGTATTTTTGTGGTTGTAAATGGTAGTGGTTCATATTTTTCCTGTATAGAGGACTTAAACCGCTTCAAATAGGACTTGGAATCACTCCATTTTGATTTTTGTGGATTTAGTTATGATTTTTGGAATGTCAGCCAAGAAACATGAATTTTCTTGACCGCGGCCCAATAGTTTCTGACTTGTTTTTGGCCGCGGCCAACCCCTAATTTCAGTATTTAGTACTTTCGAAAGGTGGTTTCTGATTTAGCTCTCCTTAACCCTTTTGAGCTTTTGTTTGAGCCTATCATAGCTACCTAAGGGACTAAAATGATAACCAACCCCAAGTGTTTTGTAGTTATTTAAGAATTGGAATAGGGAACAACTCGTTGTCCTTAATTCTGATTGATAGGAGTTGACATCTGCCCTGTGTGTGAGAAACCTGTGCCTAAGCACGAATGGAAAGAACAAGGTAGTGACTCTTTCTCTTATATCATGTATAATGCTTTGTTTGTTTGTGCTTATCATTGAATTGTGATGAATGTGAATATAGCGAAAGCTATCGTGAACGTGATGATTGTGTATATAGTTGCGCAAGTTGTCGTTTACAGCTATGAAAGTTGTCATATATGGCTGAGAAAGTCATTATATATAGCTGTGCAAGCTGTCGTATATCGCTGTGAAAGCGGTCATGAAGGCCACATGGTGTGATGAATGTATATACAGCCATGAGAGATGTCATTATTGTGAATATAGTGAAAGTTTTTGTGAAGGCCACATGGTGTGACAAATGTGTATATAGCTGTGAAAGCTATCGTTATTGTGAATACTGCTGTGAGAGATGGTGTTAATGTGACAAAAGTCACGGATGTGACTGCAGCTATGATTGCTATTGTGGATGCTGTTTTGTGATAATTGCTTACATGCTTTGTTAAATTATATCATATAGGTGAAAACATTACTATTGAGATTCCTATGAATCTCATTCTTTCCAATGACTAACCTATAGCTAGGGCAAGCCAACCAAAGGAGAAGCAGGTATACAAGGGCGACTAGTGTTCGCTGCTAGGAGATTAGTTTTGTGTTAGTTATCATCTTTTGGATAAATGTATAAGTTGTATATAGTGTAAATACTATATTAGTATAGTAAAGGTAGACATATCTACCATAGACTTGTGAATGTTCAGTAATCCCCAGTATGGGGAACTAAGAATAGGCGATCATGCCCTGTAGACCCTTGTTAGTGAATGAATGAAACCCGGGAATCCATTGGGAAATTTTGTTAAGCACTCTAATATTATGAATGGAACAGAAACAAACAGGCCTAATAGATTCAAAAAGTGGAAGTGAGACCGCATAAATCATGTTTTGAAAAGTTTTTGAAAACCTACTTTATCACAGGTCTGAATCCTGTCTTGAGGTCAGGACTTCTTATGAGTTTTGAATTAACTGTTGGTCTCCTGTTTATTGTATGACCATTTTCGAACCATATGAAAGGCTGTCAAGGTAGGGGTTTACATTAATTGCTTTGATGAATTGTATGAAGCATATGTGAATGAGTGAAGCTCATTTGTACTTATGCTATGGCCATGAGCGTATTGTAAAGCATTGAGCATGCATATGTCATTATATTGGTATGGTTTTATGTAAGCAATCATGTCATGCATAAAGCATTTCTTATACTCATTTGTTAGCATTGTTTGCTACTGGAATTCTCTTGAATCTCACCCCCCTCCCAACCATATAGGTAAATGAACGCGACAGAGGAGCGCATGAAGATATGCAAGAAAGAAAGGTGATGGCGAATTAAAGAATTATATGTGATAGTTTGTTATGTATAAATTATTGTATGTTTTCATTGTTGTATAAACATGCCATGAATGATGAATGTTTGTAATCAAGGCTAATTGAATGAGTTAAGAATGAGTAGAGAAATGAGTAGCGAATCTCTCTGATTGAATTGAATAAAGATGAGAATCGATGATTGTATTTAATGAAGATGATTATAGTATTCTTAGAAAAAATTGTTAACTAACTTTTTTAATATCAAATAAGGTAAATAGATTCTACATTTAGCACCAGAGCAAGTACATAATCATTTGTATAAACTTTTGTTAAATATATATACTCCCTTCGTTCCTTTTTACAAGAAACATTGAACCGAATCTCACGGTTCAAAACACCAGTTAAGAACAATAAATATGTCATTGTAACCTCCTTTTTTTTTAATAAAATACCCTTATTTATGAGGACATAGGGAATAAGAGAGTGAATAAGGAAATGATTATAATAAATAGGCTTGGAGAAGAGAGAGAATAAGAAAATAAATATGGTGGAAGTAATAGGTCTTTGGGAGCTATGAAAATATATTATATTGACATTAAATAGGGTAATTAAATGAGGGAAAAATGAGAAAATAAGAAATAAAAAATTTGACATTCTCTAAGTGTTTCTTATAAAAGAATGGGGTATGTGTGGTGGTTGTTTTTTTATAAAAAGGAATGAATGGAGTATATAACACTACTATAGATTCACACATATGAAACCCTTAATAAATAATGGTTACAACAAATAAAAGTTATGTATGTCTAGACGGAGGTTGCGCAAGAATATATAACACTACAATTTAATGGTTAAAAGTGAGCACCATAATGTATTAAGAGGTGAAATTCACAAAAACAAAATAATAATAATAATAATAGTTGCAATCATAAGCAGTCATATATTCCATGACAAATATGATGGTTCTTATGAAACAATTGTAATGTGATATTTTGATAGATATCATATATATGGAGACGGGATTCTAGATAAAAAAATTGACAATACATTATGGTTTTTCACAAAGAACCATTAAGTATTCTTTAATATATAAAATTATTTGACAATACATTACAGTTCTTCATAAATAACTATTAAGTGTTGTTTGATATAAATAAAAGTGAGGCTCTAAAAGATACCATATATAAGGAGACACAATCCTAAAAAAAAGGACAATACATTATGGTTCTTTACAAAAAATCGTTAATTATTCTTTAATATAAAAAAAGTATTTGACAACACATTATGTTCTTCACAAATAACAATTAAGTATTATTTAATATAAATAAATATGAGATTCAAAAGGATATCATATATAAGGAAGTGGAATCCTGAAAAAGAAAATTACAATACATTATAGTTCTTCACAAGGAACCGTTATATATACTTTAATATAAAAAATTATTTGACAATACATTAAGGTTCTTCGCAAATAACCATTAAGTATTATTTAATATAAATAAAGGTGAGATTCTAAAAGATATCATATATAAGAAGGTAAGATCTTGAAAAAAAATTGATATACATTGTCATTCTTCATCCGTTAAGTGTTCTTTAGTATAAATAAAGGCAAGATTTTGAAAGATATCAAATATCAAAAGGCAGGATTTTAAAAAAATTATTTAACAATACATTACGGTTATTTGCTAAGAACTATTAAATATTCTTTAATATAAAAAGGCAGGATTCTAAAAAATATTAAACATAAGGAGGCAGGATTTTTAAAAAATTTAGGGTTAAGGAACAAATTTTCCAACAAAGTTTTAAGGAATGAGCGCCTGGCATAATAATTTTAAAGGGAGCAAAAATACACATAAGGAATTAACAGTGGAGCATACAACACAAAACCGTTAAATTTGACCTAACAGCGTTAAATTATAAGAGAAGAAAACCCCTAACGGTATTACGTCAAATTAAACAGTTTTGTGCTGGATACTCCACTTTTAATTCCTTATGTATATTTTTACCCCCTTTAAAACATAATTGTGCCAAACGTTACTTCCTTAAAACTTTGTTGGTAAATTTGCTCCAAAACCCAAAAATTTATTTCATGCAATTCTTCAAACTCCTTCTTAAACGATTTTTGAGCTTCCCAAGTGGGTCTTGTACAATTTTTCTAATAGGTTTTGTTTTGCCATTGCAGGTCTTGTTCACCACCATTACCATGAGTCTTCACTTTACAACTCCTTCATCTTGTTATTCTTTCTCATGTAAGCTTTCATTTTTTTAATTAACACTATTAGTTTTGTTTTACTTTTTTATATAATGAGAGCTCACTAGTTGATGCTCGAGGTCGAAACTCAGGATTATGATATATAATTTGATGATGGAAGCTGGTTTGAAGATTAAAATAGAGGAAAATGTAGAAAAACATAGAACATGGAAAACTGATGAGGAAAAATGCTGATTTTTTTTATTGTTGAGAATCTCACATTCCTAAACTTTAGCAACTCAAACTGTAGGTTAAATTCAAGTTTGTTGTGACACCCTTATTTCCAAAGTTATTAGATGAGCTTGTAGACAATGAATTTGAACTATTGAGCTAGAATTCAATCCTGGAACAAATACGCTTTTGAAAACAACTTAAAATCTCAATTTCAATATAGGGTTCGAACCTGTAATTGAATAGGTTTTTCTGAAACATTCAAAACTTTCAAAGAAAGTTATATAGCAGTTCGCAACTTTATTAGGACTCATCAATCCTTAGTTTTCATTTTTCATTATTAGAGTGCTTCTATGCTCTTTCTTGAATATTTTATTAGTTATGTTATGAGCTTGTATCATGTAAATGTCCAACCCCATTTTTGATTATCGAGCATAATAAACTAATACCACTACTATATGTACTGATACCACTACCATATGTGCTGATACTACCATTTTGTGTACTAATGCCACTACTATGTGTATTGATACCACTACTTTATGTATTATACCACTACTTGAGCTCTAATACTTCCACTTTGTGTATTGATACCACTACTATATGGGCTAATACCACCACTTTATGTACTAACGCCACTACTATGTATACTGATACCACCACTTTGTGTATTAATATTACTCCTATGTGTACTATTAATATTATCATTTGTATTAATACTACCATGAACTGATATCTCTACTATATCCATGTACATTTATATATATATACAACCCATATAGCCATATGAGGCTACCTAAATACCTAACTCTAATCAAAATACATACACAGATAACCAACATAAATATGATAGTCTTTCTTTACAACCTTCTTACTTTTATACACTGAATACCTCCTTGCCCTTTGAGTTGCTCACATTAGCTATATGTCATTTAATGGAAATGGTGAGATTCATGAGAATATTAGTAGTAACAACAGTTAATCATAAAGTATACAGGTTTATAAAGCATGCTAAATAAACCTTCATACCATCATTATTTGACCCTCAAGATGTATCACAATCAGCAAACACAAGACGCACTAGTCCATTACAATACTAATGGCTTATAAGGTCTTATAGCCCAGGGATACTGCTCCATGCAAATATGCACTTTCGAGACTTATGGCTTTGGGTCACTGCTCGGTACAACTCTGAACGCATAACAGATCTTACAACCTCAAGACATACGGGTCTATACATCAATTCCATATATTCATGAAATCAATATAATCAATGGTAAAAACATACATGCGAAACAATACATATTATACCTAATTGCCTTTCTTGCAATTTATCTTCACCAACAAGCTTCTTCTCTGAGCTCGAGCAAATATTAAATCCTAGGAAACTCCAATTGAGGTGGTTTAGGCTCATATGTAAAGCTCTTGAAGTCCCTTGTATAATAAACATACTTACCAGTGTCAACTCATAGACTCCATCCCCTAATTACAACAATCAAACTGACTGCCCAAAAATAGAGTCAAAATTTCCTAGATTTTCTACTCAAATTTTGAAAATTCATAACTTATAAATTACACTTCTATTTCCTAAGCTATAATACTTAATGAAAATCTCTAAATGTCAATTTTAAGGGAAAAATAATCTCAAGGCCAAATTACCAAATTAAGCTTATGAAATTCATCCTTGTTTCTAGTGCCAGATTCTAGACTTCCAGAATTTCCCCTGTTTTTTTACCTAACTTCCAAAATCATACCTTTCTCTCTAAGTATCCAATTGATTCATTCTAGGACTCATTACAAAGTGTTGGATGTGTACTATTTCCATATACAATTTCATAAACATTAGACAAGGTTTGACTAGTCAAAACTCAACACGAAACTGACTGGCTCTCAAAAATGTCAGTTTTGATAGTCTAACTTCAATATTCAAGAACCCATTCATTTTCACTCCAAATCATAGTCCTCTTGTTTCAATTATGTACCACACATCCTAAACCTTCCATAACAAAAAGAACCAAATGAAAACTCCACCTATAGCCTCAGTTTAAGTTTCTACAACTTTCTGACAAAAGCTCTATTTTTCCCAGCGTCTAGAACAAGGTGAAAAAGGTGATAGGCAATCATGTTTTGGACTCTAAACCTCAAAGATTCTATCTTTATAAACTCCTACTCTTATACCCTATTTTGGTGATGGCAAAACTAAGCCAAAGAAGTCCTAAAAATGGCGTCCCCAAAATCAACATACAAACACTGGGTTTAAGCTTATTAGTGACAGAATTGCTTTTCCAAGCAGAACTTAACTCCAGCCCCAAAAACAACTGAACAAGAAGCTCAAATCAAGTGGAAAAAACAAGCTTAAGGTATAAGAGACTCACCTATACATGTTTACGGTGTTGTATATGAGGTTTGGAGCTTCTCTTTTCCTCTTCCTTGGTGATCGATCACTCTTCTCTTCTCAAGCTCTCCCTCAACGTCTCTCTCTTTATGTATCTATTCTTTCTATTTCTCTTACTTCTAGCTGACTTGAATAAGATGAGAGAGTAAGGGAGTGCTTTAATTAAATGGATAAGTGTGTGTGTTGTCCACAAGTGTGTATGCTATTCATTTTTTAGTAGAGTGTGTGTGTGTGCGTTCAAGAAGGTGCCATATGTGTGTGTATCTAATATATATATATAGGAATATTTTTATCCTATTCATCTAACATACTAGGCTCTCAATTTCCCCCTTTGTCTAATTTAAGATTTCTTGAATTTCTTGGATTCCATAATTTGTCTTCTCTCTAGCTAATACCGACTTCGAGTCCGAATAATAAAGTTACTAAAAATGTTTTTCCAATTTCTAAATCAGTGTTGGTTCACCATATAATTCTATAGATTAATCCTATATACTTTATAAGGATTTTGTTTCTTAATTAGCTTTTTCAAGCCTTAAAATAATTTCCTAAAAGTTTCAAGCCAAATTATGACCACTAACTATTGTTCCTCGATTTTTCAGGAAAATAGGCATGTTGACAAAATGGGGGAGAATAATAAGTGATGAATTTTTGAGTTGTCTACTGAACTGATGAGCTAGTTTAAGCAGGAGTTTTATGTATTTGTTGTATTTTGGGTTGATAGTTGTTGATTTTTACTATTTTTGGGGTTATATGGGTGTATTTGGATGTCATTTGGGTCATTTTTGTTTTTTTTGTTTACCAATGTACTTCTCAAGTTAATCAATTAATCTATGGTTATTTTCATGTTCTTGAAGCATTCAACAAGTTTATTATTCAATTCTTGTGGTATTATGACTTATCTTATCCTTGAGTGGTCATTGGAAGCTTTTCAGGAAGTTCTTGAAGTAAAGTGCAAAAATGAGTCAAGTGACTTGAAACTTTAGTGAATATGCATTTGAAAATCTTAAGAGTGTTTTCAAAAGTTTTTAAATCAAGTCTTCAATTTCATCGCAAGGTTTTGTCATCATCAAAAAGGGGGAGAATGTTAGGTTTCAAGTTTTGAGGATAACAAGAAGTGATTATGTGTTTTAGTAAGAAACTTATGTTTTGAAGGCATAAACATTGATTCAATTGATCACCAAATGCATTTCACACAGTTAGGAGAAAGTTGCTGTGGTTTTAACTAATGCACTCGAGTGATGAAGCTCGAGCTCGAGTAAGAACCAGTTTTGAACTTGAGTACAGGAAGTGTTAGCTTAAAAGTGTTTTACAGAGAGCCACTCAATTCAGACATTTTTTAGCAAGTCTTGGTGAAAGGCACTGCACTCGAGTAATAACCAGATCATGGAAGTTTTTGATAGAGAGTAATGTTAGAGACAGAAAATGGTCATTGTACTCGAGTACTAACTCAATACTCGAGTGAGAGCCTTAAGCTCACTCGAGTCCTGCACATGTGGTACAGGAAGTATTTGCCTAAGAGCAAGGAAGAGATAAAAGTGAGAAGTGCACTTGAGCAATGCCTTTGGTACTCGAGTGATGGAGCAAAACTCACAAGTGAGAAAACACACTCCTCTGCTATTAATGCAAGTGCTGAGCAAAAGGTTGTCCAGAGCAAAAGGTTGTCCAAAGCAAAGAATTACTGATGCACTCAAGTGAGCATCTCAGTACTCGAGTGAGGCCCCACAACACTTGCAAGTGCAAAATCTCACTCTTGCAAAACTTGGTACGAGTACTGTCCAGAAGTGAAGCCTGAAGTAGAAATACAATGGTGCACTCAAGTAAGGCATCGTTACTCGAGTAGGGACCCACATTACCTGTAAGTGCAAAATCACACTATTGAAAGATATGTTGTAAGTGTTATCTAGAGACGTGAGTCCATAGTACAAAATGCATATGCACTCGAGTAAGGACCAACAATACTCGCAAGTGAGAAAGTACACTCTTGCTTTTTCATATAGAGTTGCAACTAAAGAGCTAAAGTAGAAGAGGAAATATGATGTTGCACTTGAGTGAGGCCTTAGTTCACTCGAGTGATACTTGGTCAGAAATCAAAATGCAACAGACTTACAACGATTTATCCGAACATGGTTTAATGTTATCTATTCATTTTGATTTCACTCATTATTATTATAAAACTTCATTTAACATCTACTTCAAGTGTGAAATAGGAGATTGAATGTTTGAATAAGAGATGCGCAGAGAAAGTCAGACAATAGCGGACATAATCATTATGATCAACTAAGCACGTACCTACATGATATCTTGCTCGGAGATTTTAAATGTATGCATGCCACTCCACAATGAAACACTCCACTCTACAATGAATATTATTCAGTGGACAAAAACAACTGGCTATAAAATACAGAAGATCAGAGACAAGTGAAAAAGTAGAACATTGAATGAAAGCTTATAGCAAATACTTATAAGAGTCTCTGTTTTTCATATTTTCTTTGTATTCATATTGAACTTCAGTGTTTATCATTTTTACTTTGAAAAAAGTTTGTATATACTTCAAAACTATACTTTCTTTTTGATCTCAAGATAGAGGGATCTTGAGAGGGTAGATATCTTTACGAGAGAAGTAGTTGAGAGAATTCCTAGGAGTACTTTCTGTAATACCCCAAATTTTGAGACTCGAGACTAGAAAATAAGCCTGAGATTAGTGGATTGCTAAGCGCCGGTTTAGCAAGATCCCAAATAGTGATTAGGGTTTAATGACTACAAAAGTGGACGTGGTTAGTGATTAATGAACCCTTTTAGAGAATATAAAGTGGATTGTAGTCGCTTGTGTTATGAGCAACGCCAAAACCCTGTATTTGAGTTCAATTGTGGATTAACATCCAAATTGACTTAGAATAGAGGGAGGAATTGAATGGGATATTGTGATGGAAATGGTGTCATGTTGTGGTATTTAATCATTGGAATTGATTTAAATTGGATTGGACACATTGGTTGCAAAAAAATTGGAAATGCTGTCCAGTGTGAATTCTGTCTGGGCAGTCTTCTTGTGTGGATGTTTTGACTAGTCAAATGATGTCAGAAAATTATGAAACTTTCCAGTCTTGAAGTTCATATCTCAAGCTTCAAAATGGACATATAATTTGTGCCATTTCGTTTTGGGAACTGGGAGATATGACTGTCCAAAGTTTGGGATGGAAACTGAACTCTGTTTTGGGGCAGTGATGAGTTTTATGTAATTCTGGAATTGTGTGGTGATTTTTAGTAATGGCCAATATTTTTCCTATGAAGAGGACTTAAATATCTTTCATTTGGCTTTGGGATCACCTCATTTCGATTTTTCTAGAATTAGTTATGATTTTTCAAAGATTGGGCAGAAAATCTGCCAGAAAATCCGAAAATGCCAATTTTGGGAATTATGACATCATCAAAAGGCAAGATGACATAAGCATGGAATTAAAACATCTTCTCATCATCTTCAGCTGCTCATTCACGCACAGCACCTGAACATAGTGTGAGAAAGTTGAGAGAGTTTAGAGAGAGAAAGAGAAGAAAAATCACAAGGTTTGGAAGCTCCTCTTTTGGTGTTTTGAAGTTAGGGTTTTCAGCCACAAGAAGGAAAAGCTAGTGGGAGCTTGAGGATCGAATGTGAAGCCCCGAGTTGCTGGCACGCAAATCGAGGAGAAAAGACTGGAGACAGGGTAGTAGATCGATGATGGAGTGAGCAGCCAAGGGCGATGAGGACTTCCTTCAGTAGTTGTTTTGGTAGTTGGTTATCATCCCAGATGGGAGTATATAGATTTGGATGTGTATATAAGTATGTGGATGAGGATTTGCTATGTATTTGAGAAGACTTTGTGTAATCCCCATATGAGGGCTTGTATGGGCGAATGTGCTCTATAAAGCTTGAGTTAATATATGGAAACCGGGATTGCCGGGATTATTGTTGTGTACTCTGATTTGTTATGAATGTGATATTCCGCGTAGTAATTGTATTCGGAAATGTGATTCTGAGACCAAGTTTATAAATGATTTCGAAAGGTGTTTGTGAAAACCCCGTCTGGTAGATGGGTTTATAATATTAAATTTTGTTCTTATTGGTCTCTATTTCACTTTATTGCGTAATCCGAATATTAATTACGGCAGGGGGTTACATTTTGGTATCAGAGCTGCAGTTCCTGGCAAAGATGGATTTTGCTAGGATATTTCCCTTAGGCCAAGCTAGGGAATGAGTGATGAGTTATGATTGCCTAAGGAATAGGCAATGATTTGTGATTTTGGTTGTTTGTGGTATACACATTTATATCTCTGGTGTTGTGGATATCTGAGATTTGTGGATTATGTGTATACATTATTTGGTTGTCCTGAATTTGTGTGTTTAAAGTCCTTAAGACCTAGGGGACCATGGTGCCTTAGGCTGGCAAAGATATTTGGATTTGTGTTGGGGTTGATAATGCTCCGTGGAATTGAGGGAAGTGATTTCCCAGTTCAACTAAGATTGAGGTTTGGATAGATGAGCTGTGATCCAAGGATCAGACTCCATAGCTGGGCTGATTCATAGGAATTGCATTTGACCTGGATGGTCTGTGGTGCTAGAGCATGGTACTAGAATTGAATTGAAATATGTATCAGGTACCCGAGATTGCTAGTTGTAAATCTAGCAGAGGGAAAAGTTACCTATGGAGGATTCGGATCGGAGAGTGCTACCTACGGGGAGTTGTGATGGAAGAGGGCTACCTATGGTGAGATCTGATCGGAGAGGGCTACCTACGGTAAGATCTGATTGGAAAGGGCTACCTACGGAGGATGCTGACCGAAGGGGCTGACCAGTTAGGTGACTGAGTGAAGCATCGGGTACAGTACCATAGTGTGGAGCCACTATGACGATGAACCCTAGAGTGGAGCCGCCGTGACAACGAACCTTAGTGTGCACTCGCCATGACGTTGAATTGTAGAATAGAGCTCTGGGAACGTTGGGAGTATGGGATCTCAACGATGTGTTGGTTATGGCTCTGAATGATTCGAATTGAATTGAGCCAAGGTCTGGCACAGATTATGTGTGTGGACAGGGGTAGTAGGAGATTCCTATGGGACTCCTATTGAGTCACCCTGACATTGTGAAGGCACAGATGAGGATAAAGACCTCAGAGTGTGCAGCGGAAGCGTGGTGAATGTGATGTTTGAGAATTGTGTTGAGCAGAAGCTCGAATTTGCAGAAAGTGCAATGTGTTAGTGATGGCTTCAGGAAGTAAAACTTCGAAGTCTAGATTATTTTGTGAGAAGGGGTCTTGAAGGATCCCAATATGTGAAAAGAATTCAAGATGTTGAAGATGAAGTTGTTAATATGCCTGATTCCAGCTTGTTACGATTGTGTACTGTGAGTCCATCTCCCTGGTTGGGCCGGATTTGTTTGGTCTGGTGGGCTGCGCCTGGTAGGCATAGGCTCAGGATGTGACTGATATTTGTGAGTCTCTCACCTGCGGCCGCATGGGGTGATTCCTATAGCGGAGGACCGTGCCTTCGGGGCGGTAGTTACGGGGGATTGACTATTTGTGAGCCGCGAGGCTATGTATATGCACTGCCACGCCAATAGTCCCTGAGTAGCTAACAACAGTTCGGGTAAAGACTGTGTTCTTCCCGGCGGAGAAAGGGGATGAGGGTGGAGTGTGATGTGGAAGCCGAAAGGCTATTTGTGAGCACCGCTACGCCAACAGTCCCTGAGTAGCTAACAACGGTTCGGGTAAAGACTGTGTGTCTTTCCGGCGGAGAAAGGGGATGAGGGTAGGGTGTGATAATGGATTTTCTTATGAGTCCTGGGTGAAATGTGAGTAACCCAGCCACTGTCGCGGGGCATCCCCAGCGGGGGGTAAAACCGGGGTGGGCACCACCAGCACGGGGCATCCCTAGAGGGGGTAAAACCGGGGTGGGTGTGACAATAATTGAGTAACCTAGCCACCGTCGCGGGGCATCCCCAGCGGGGGGTAAAACCGGGGTGGGCACCACCGGCACGGGGCATCCCTAGAGGGGGTAAAACCGGGGTGGTTGTGACAATAAAATTGTGAGTCCGATAACCCACGGGCATCCATCGGACGGGTGTGATGTGGGAGCCAGCCACGCAGCGGAAGCGTGGGCACCCATTAAGGGGGGTGTGACAATAAAAGGCGCCTGGATAGAAGAGATTGAGACTCTAGGTGGGCCATTACGGTCAGGTACTTTGGATAGAAGAAATTGAGATTCCGGAGTGACCAGATGATGTGATATTGTGTTGATACCCAAAAGTCCCGGTTACCACTAGCGGAGTTACTGGTGGGTGTACGGGTGAGGGCGACACCATGAAAGTTGATACAGAAGTAATATTGTGTTGATACCCAAAAGTCTCGGTTACCACTAGCGGAGTTACTGGTGGGTGTACGGGTGAGGGCGACACCATGAAAGTTGATACAGAAATAATATTGTGTTGATACCCAAAAGTCTCGGTTACCACTAGCGGAGTCACTGGTGGGTGTACGGGTGAGGGCTACACCATGAAAGTTGATATAGATGTGATATTGTTGTGAATTCCCAAAAGTCCCGGTTACCACTAGTGGAGTTACTGGTGGGTGTACGGGTGAGGGTAAAGCTGTGAAAGTGGATATAGTGAAAGTTAGAATGTTTGTGTATACAGCTAAGGCTGTCGTTTGATGTATTGAGGTTGTGGTGTTTTGGGGTTACTCCCGGAAGGAGTAACTAGTTTGAGTTAAGCAGAGTGGTGGCCTATGCCGCCCAACTGCCAAGATCTTATGATATATCTCATAAGTTAGAGCCTCCAGATATCGAGATGCACTAGCCACTCATGAATTAGGGGGCTTGTGATGATTGTGGTTATGTTATGATGGTTTTGTGGCAATCGTATGTAGAAGCGATTGCATCTGTTTCACAAAAAAAAAATATGGTGATTTGGTTTGCGTGGCAATCGTGAAATGGGCCGATTGCAATTTGGGGCAATTGAGTTGCATTCATTGTTTGAGATTCTTGCGAGAATCGGATTTGTGGAGTATCATTTGTGTGTGGGTGGTCTAGAGGAGACCATCCCAATATGAAATGAATTGTGAAACGGAAGCTGTCGTGAAGAAGCATCCGTAGTTTTTGGATTAAGTGGTATGACAAATTTCGAGGACGAAATTTATTGAACGGGGGGAGAAATGTAATACCCCAAATTTTGAGACTCGAGACTAGAAAATAAGCCTGAGATTAGTGGATTGCTAAGCGCCGGTTTAGCAAGATCCCAAATAGTGATTAGGGTTTAATGACTACAAAAGTGGACGTGGTTAGTGATTAATGAACCCTTTTAGAGAATATAAAGTGGATTGTAGTCGCTTGTGTTATGAGCAACGCCAAAACCCTGTATTTGAGTTCAATTGTGGATTAACATCCAAATTGACTTAGAATAGAGGGAGGAATTGAATGGCATATTGTGATGGAAATGGTGTCATGTTGTGGTATTTAATCATTGGAATTGATTTAAATTGGATTGGACACATTGGTTGCAAAAAAATTGGAAATGCTGTCCAGTGTGAATTCTGTCTGGGCAGTCTTCTTGTGTGGATGTTTTGACTAGTCAAATGATGTCAGAAAATTATGAAACTTTCCAGTCTTGAAGTTCATATCTCAAGCTTCAAAATGGACATATAATTTGTGCCATTTCGTTTTGGGAACTGGGAGATATGACTGTCCAAAGTTTGGGATGGAAACTGAACTCTGTTTTGGGGCAGTGATGAGTTTTATGTAATTCTGGAATTGTGTGGTGATTTTTAGTAATGGCCAATATTTTTCCTATGAAGAGGACTTAAATATCTTTCATTTGGCTTTGGGATCACCTCATTTCGATTTTTCTAGAATTAGTTATGATTTTTCAAAGATTGGGCAGAAAATCTGCCAGAAAATCCGAAAATGCCAATTTTGGGAATTATGACATCATCAAAAGGCAAGATGACATAAGCATGGAATTAAAACATCTTCTCATCATCTTCAGCTGCTCATTCACGCACAGCACCTGAACATAGTGTGAGAAAGTTGAGAGAGTTTAGAGAGAGAAAGAGAAGAAAAATCACAAGGTTTGGAAGCTCCTCTTTTGGTGTTTTGAAGTTAGGGTTTTCAGCCACAAGAAGGAAAAGCTAGTGGGAGCTTGAGGATCGAATGTGAAGCCCCGAGTTGCTGGCACGCAAATCGAGGAGAAAAGACTGGAGACAGGGTAGTAGATCGATGATGGAGTGAGCAGCCAAGGGCGATGAGGACTTCCTTCAGTAGTTGTTTTGGTAGTTGGTTATCATCCCAGATGGGAGTATATAGATTTGGATGTGTATATAAGTATGTGGATGAGGATTTGCTATGTATTTGAGAAGACTTTGTGTAATCCCCATATGAGGGCTTGTATGGGCGAATGTGCTCTATAAAGCTTGAGTTAATATATGGAAACCGGGATTGCCGGGATTATTGTTGTGTACTCTGATTTGTTATGAATGTGATATTCCGCGTAGTAATTGTATTCGGAAATGTGATTCTGAGACCAAGTTTATAAATGATTTCGAAAGGTGTTTGTGAAAACCCCGTCTGGTAGATGGGTTTATAATATTAAATTTTGTTCTTATTGGTCTCTATTTCACTTTATTGCGTAATCCGAATATTAATTACGGCAGGGGGTTACATTTTGGTATCAGAGCTGCAGTTCCTGGCAAAGATGGATTTTGCTAGGATATTTCCCTTAGGCCAAGCTAGGGAATGAGTGATGAGTTATGATTGCCTAAGGAATAGGCAATGATTTGTGATTTTGGTTGTTTGTGGTATACACATTTATATCTCTGGTGTTGTGGATATCTGAGATTTGTGGATTATGTGTATACATTATTTGGTTGTCCTGAATTTGTGTGTTTAAAGTCCTTAAGACCTAGGGGACCATGGTGCCTTAGGCTGGCAAAGATATTTGGATTTGTGTTGGGGTTGATAATGCTCCGTGGAATTGAGGGAAGTGATTTCCCAGTTCAACTAAGATTGAGGTTTGGATAGATGAGCTGTGATCCAAGGATCAGACTCCATAGCTGGGCTGATTCATAGGAATTGCATTTGACCTGGATGGTCTGTGGTGCTAGAGCATGGTACTAGAATTGAATTGAAATATGTATCAGGTACCCGAGATTGCTAGTTGTAAATCTAGCAGAGGGAAAAGTTACCTATGGAGGATTCGGATCGGAGAGTGCTACCTACGGGGAGTTGTGATGGAAGAGGGCTACCTACGGTGAGATCTGATCGGAGAGGGCTACCTACGGTAAGATCTGATTGGAAAGGGCTACCTACGGAGGATGCTGACCGAAGGGGCTGACCAGTTAGGTGACTGAGTGAAGCATCGGGTACAGTACCATAGTGTGGAGCCACTATGACGATGAACCCTAGAGTGGAGCCGCCGTGACAACGAACCTTAGTGTGCACTCGCCATGACGTTGAATTGTAGAATAGAGCTCTGGGAACGTTGGGAGTATGGGATCTCAACGATGTGTTGGTTATGGCTCTGAATGATTCGAATTGAATTGAGCCAAGGTCTGGCACAGATTATGTGTGTGGACAGGGGTAGTAGGAGATTCCTATGGGACTCCTATTGAGTCACCCTGACATTGTGAAGGCACAGATGAGGATAAAGACCTCAGAGTGTGCAGCGGAAGCGTGGTGAATGTGATGTTTGAGAATTGTGTTGAGCAGAAGCTCGAATTTGCAGAAAGTGCAATGTGTTAGTGATGGCTTCAGGAAGTAAAACTTCGAAGTCTAGATTATTTTGTGAGAAGGGGTCTTGAAGGATCCCAATATGTGAAAAGAATTCAAGATGTTGAAGATGAAGTTGTTAATATGCCTGATTCCAGCTTGTTACGATTGTGTACTGTGAGTCCATCTCCCTGGTTGGGCCGGATTTGTTTGGTCTGGTGGGCTGCGCCTGGTAGGCATAGGCTCAGGATGTGACTGATATTTGTGAGTCTCTCACCTGCGGCCGCATGGGGTGATTCCTATAGCGGAGGACCGTGCCTTCGGGGCGGTAGTTACGGGGGATTGACTATTTGTGAGCCGCGAGGCTATGTATATGCACTGCCACGCCAATAGTCCCTGAGTAGCTAACAACAGTTCGGGTAAAGACTGTGTTCTTCCCGGCGGAGAAAGGGGATGAGGGTGGAGTGTGATGTGGAAGCCGAAAGGCTATTTGTGAGCACCGCTACGCCAACAGTCCCTGAGTAGCTAACAACGGTTCGGGTAAAGACTGTGTGTCTTTCCGGCGGAGAAAGGGGATGAGGGTAGGGTGTGATAATGGATTTTCTTATGAGTCCTGGGTGAAATGTGAGTAACCCAGCCACTGTCGCGGGGCATCCCCAGCGGGGGGTAAAACCGGGGTGGGCACCACCAGCACGGGGCATCCCTAGAGGGGGTAAAACCGGGGTGGGTGTGACAATAATTGAGTAACCTAGCCACCGTCGCGGGGCATCCCCAGCGGGGGGTAAAACCGGGGTGGGCACCACCGGCACGGGGCATCACTAGAGGGGGTAAAACCGGGGTGGTTGTGACAATAAAATTGTGAGTCCGATAACCCACGGGCATCCATCGGACGGGTGTGATGTGGGAGCCAGCCACGCAGCGGAAGCGTGGGCACCCATTAAGGGGGGTGTGACAATAAAAGGCGCCTGGATAGAAGAGATTGAGACTCTAGGTGGGCCATTACGGTCAGGTACTTTGGATAGAAGAAATTGAGATTCCGGAGTGACCAGATGATGTGATATTGTGTTGATACCCAAAAGTCCCGGTTACCACTAGCGGAGTTACTGGTGGGTGTACGGGTGAGGGCGACACCATGAAAGTTGATACAGAAGTAATATTGTGTTGATACCCAAAAGTCTCGGTTACCACTAGCGGAGTTACTGGTGGGTGTACGGGTGAGGGCGACACCATGAAAGTTGATACAGAAATAATATTGTGTTGATACCCAAAAGTCTCGGTTACCACTAGCGGAGTCACTGGTGGGTGTACGGGTGAGGGCTACACCATGAAAGTTGATATAGATGTGATATTGTTGTGAATTCCCAAAAGTCCCGGTTACCACTAGTGGAGTTACTGGTGGGTGTACGGGTGAGGGTAAAGCTGTGAAAGTGGATATAGTGAAAGTTAGAATGTTTGTGTATACAGCTAAGGCTGTCGTTTGATGTATTGAGGTTGTGGTGTTTTGGGGTTACTCCCGGAAGGAGTAACTAGTTTGAGTTAAGCAGAGTGGTGGCCTATGCCGCCCAACTGCCAAGATCTTATGATATATCTCATAAGTTAGAGCCTCCAGATATCGAGATGCACTAGCCACTCATGAATTAGGGGGCTTGTGATGATTGTGGTTATGTTATGATGGTTTTGTGGCAATCGTATGTGGAAGCGATTGCATCTGTTTCACAAAAAAAAAATATGGTGATTTGGTTTGCGTGGCAATCGTGAAATGGGCCGATTGCAATTTGGGGCAATTGAGTTGCATTCATTGTTTGAGATTCTTGCGAGAATCGGATTTGTGGAGTATCATTTGTGTGTGGGTGGTCTAGAGGAGACCATCCCAATATGAAATGAATTGTGAAACGGAAGCTGTCGTGAAGAAGCATCCGTAGTTTTTGGATTAAGTGGTATGACAAATTTCGAGGACGAAATTTATTGAACGGGGGGAGAAATGTAATACCCCAAATTTTGAGACTCGAGACTAGAAAATAAGCCTGAGATTAGTGGATTGCTAAGCGCCGGTTTAGCAAGATCCCAAATAGTGATTAGGGTTTAATGACTACAAAAGTGGACGTGGTTAGTGATTAATGAACCCTTTTAGAGAATATAAAGTGGATTGTAGTCGCTTGTGTTATGAGCAACGCCAAAACCCTGTATTTGAGTTCAATTGTGGATTAACATCCAAATTGACTTAGAATAGAGGGAGGAATTGAATGGGATATTGTGATGGAAATGGTGTCATGTTGTGGTATTTAATCATTGGAATTGATTTAAATTGGATTGGACACATTGGTTGCAAAAAAATTGGAAATGCTGTCCAGTGTGAATTCTGTCTGGGCAGTCTTCTTGTGTGGATGTTTTGACTAGTCAAATGATGTCAGAAAATTATGAAACTTTCCAGTCTTGAAGTTCATATCTCAAGCTTCAAAATGGACATATAATTTGTGCCATTTCGTTTTGGGAACTGGGAGATATGACTGTCCAAAGTTTGGGATGGAAACTGAACTCTGTTTTGGGGCAGTGATGAGTTTTATGTAATTCTGGAATTGTGTGGTGATTTTTAGTAATGGCCAATATTTTTCCTATGAAGAGGACTTAAATATCTTTCATTTGGCTTTGGGATCACCTCATTTCGATTTTTCTAGAATTAGTTATGATTTTTCAAAGATTGGGCAGAAAATCTGCCAGAAAATCCGAAAATGCCAATTTTGGGAATTATGACATCATCAAAAGGCAAGATGACATAAGCATGGAATTAAAACATCTTCTCATCATCTTCAGCTGCTCATTCACGCACAGCACCTGAACATAGTGTGAGAAAGTTGAGAGAGTTTAGAGAGAGAAAGAGAAGAAAAATCACAAGGTTTGGAAGCTCCTCTTTTGGTGTTTTGAAGTTAGGGTTTTCAGCCACAAGAAGGAAAAGCTAGTGGGAGCTTGAGGATCGAATGTGAAGCCCCGAGTTGCTGGCACGCAAATCGAGGAGAAAAGACTGGAGACAGGGTAGTAGATCGATGATGGAGTGAGCAGCCAAGGGCGATGAGGACTTCCTTCAGTAGTTGTTTTGGTAGTTGGTTATCATCCCAGATGGGAGTATATAGATTTGGATGTGTATATAAGTATGTGGATGAGGATTTGCTATGTATTTGAGAAGACTTTGTGTAATCCCCATATGAGGGCTTGTATGGGCGAATGTGCTCTATAAAGCTTGAGTTAATATATAGAAACCGGGATTGCCGGGATTATTGTTGTGTACTCTGATTTGTTATGAATGTGATATTCCGCGTAGTAATTGTATTCGGAAATGTGATTCTGAGACCAAGTTTATAAATGATTTCGAAAGGTGTTTGTGAAAACCCCGTCTGGTAGATGGGTTTATAATATTAAATTTTGTTCTTATTGGTCTCTATTTCACTTTATTGCGTAATCCGAATATTAATTACGGCAGGGGGTTACACTTTCTGCTCGTAAGACTTACAAGGTGCAAGTAGGAGAGAACGTTGCTACTCGTATGACTTATAGGGGTGTAAGCAGAAGAGAATGTTGTTGCTCATAAGACTTACATATGTAAGCAAGAGAGAAACATTATAGGATTGTTTCTACACATAAGACTTGTCATAAGGAGAGAGAAAATTCTAAGTATTAGAATATTTCTGCTCGTAGTCTATCAAGGATGATTGTTTTCTTATGGCATTCCGAGAGTACATTGAATCTTGGAAGAATAGTGAAAATCTCAGCAAGTCTTGATATTTGAGGACTGGATGTAGGCATAGGTTTTGGACCGAACCAGTATAACTCTATGCGCTAATCTTCTCAACTCTAGACAAACTACAGTTATTTTCATATCATCGTATCAACCAAAAAATTTATCACATCACCCAATTCACCCCTATTTAGGTGAAGCTTGCATCTTTCAATATGCTTCTTCAATTTGCTTCATCTACTCCCTCACAAAAAAGTTTAAGACGACCATTTATTACATATTACAATTCTCCCCCCATACAATAAATTTTGTCCCCAAAATTTGTTACACTACTTGAGCCATAAACTCAGGATAACGCCTCTACATGTTGGCCTCTGTTTCCTAAGTTGCTTCTCTCTGAGACAGTCCCTTCCAAACCACTTGCACAAATGGTATGCTTCGGTGTCTTTCTTGCTGATCAATGATTTGTTCTTGCTCCACCACATAAGTGAAGTTGTCTTGAATGTTGACATCATTATACTTTATGATGTGCGTAGGATGTTAGAATCGGCAGGCACAGTGGAAGAATTTTAAAAATTTTCACCGATCCTAATCAACAATCTATCAACGGCATTTAAACCAAGTTGGAAGGATTCATACCTTTTATGATTCAGGGTTTTCACGATCTCTAGGAGCCAACACGTCAGGTCCGCTCCCTCTACTGGTATCCACACGAATGCTCTCCAACCGAGACTGCGTGCTAGCGCCTCTAATATCTCCTAGGGTTTCATTGCGGCTCTCAATTCTGATGTGTATATCAATATATCTGCTCTATCAAGTTTATAACCTATGAGGGCTATTTTCAAATTTCAAAATTAATCATCATTAATTTCGAAATTAATTGACAATTAATTATCCTGATGAGCTAATTAAATAAATTCAGTTTAAATTAAATCTGTCCAACAGTTTTAATTTAACCTATTTATTTAATCCAAATAAAGAGCCATTAGATTTAATTTATCTTCATAAATTAAATCTAAGATACTATATCTCTATCATGTTAGTTATTAAATTTAATATATCAAGATATATTAAATTTAATAACTAACACAATAATATAATAATATCATATAATATATATACATATACATATATATATATATAAGATATATATTTTGAAAATATATATATCTATATAATATTATTAATGAATTTTATATTATATATATAAATATAAAATTCGTCCACCCTAAATTAAACATTATCTTGTGTTAGGCCATTCTTGTGTGCGACCCTGTAGGCCCATATGAAGTTGGCAGTGGGCCAATAACTATACTAACCCAAAAGTCGCAAGCGGCCTCTAGCAAGACATTACGACTACCCAATTCATATGAGGATCGTTATAACGATGCAATCTATCATACAACCATGTCACATCGCTTTTGTCACACAATATATCGATCAAGGATAAGACATGGATAATGTCATCCTCTTGTTCTTTACCATTACTTTCTCGATTCTTGAGTAGTCTGATAACAGAGACAGAAACTCCTTTCATCATAGTATGGCCATACATTTCTTAGACTCACTCATCGAGGGGCCCAGTAATATCTCTCTACTAATGTGAGGGACAAATTCCATCTTGATCATTCATATTCCTCTGTATGAAAAACCACCATGCCCAATCGTAGCCTTTATCATCACTCGGTTAAAAGTAACTTTTGACTAGTTCAAAGCTTAGCAACTCTCATGTAGGAATCTATGATGACCTCAGGTCTAAGGGCATTATGACGTGGTTATACATGAGAAAAGCTTATAACTTGATCCATATAGCTTTCTCATAGTGGGTCGGTCCAGCATCTTGTACTCTTAAAAGTGCCTAAGATTTTGATTCGTATCTCTATATCTTATCAAAGTCATACTGATCTTGTTTCATCTCTGCTCCCGCATAGATGACCGACCAGGGACATTTTAAAACAATCTTTTATGAATTATCTAAGGATACAATTATCACAATTAACATGCAAATAATATGATAACAGAATGGAGAAATTTCATTAAAATAATAATGTTCAAAGTATAATGATTGGCCCTTAGGGCACAATTTCCAACATAGGATCAGGTTGGTACTTCTTCAATTGTGAGACATGAAACACGTCATAGAACCTATTCAAGTTCAGTGGTAAGGCTATTTGGTATGCTACAGGTCCGATTCTTGCAAGAATCTCAAATGAACCAATGTACCGTGGGCTTAATTTCTTTCACTTGATCGCTCTTCTGAGGCCTATGACTGGAGACACCCTTAAGAACACATGATCATCAACTTCAAACTCTAGAGGTCTTCTCCTCTTATAAGCGTAGCTTTTCTATCGACTTTGCACTGGAAGGAGCCTCTTTCGAATTATTTTAATCTACTATATGGTCTAATTAACAAGATCTAGCTTGTACAATCATCTCTCAGATAGCTCTGTCTGCCACAAAGGTGATTGGCACTTCCTTCCATAAAGTGCTTTATACGGAGCTATCTGAATGCTCGCATGATAGTTATTATTGTAGGCAAACTCGACAAGTGGAAGAAAGTAATCCCAATTCCCTTTAAAGTTTAGGACACATACTCTCAGCATATCTTCCAGTGTCTAAATAGTCTTTTCTGACTGTCCATTTATATGTGGATGAAAGGCTGTGCTAAACCTCAAATTCGTACCCAGAACTTCATGTAGAGCCCTCTAAAATCTCGAAGTAAAACGAGGATCTCTATCTGAAATGATGCTCTTTAGTATGCCATAAAGTCTCACTATCTTGTAAATATAGATTTCTGCCAAATTGTTTGAAGAGTAGCTGGCATTGATTAGTATAAAATTTGCTGACTTTGTGAATAGTCAACAATCACCCATATCTCATCATAGTTTCTAATTATGGGTAATCCCATAAAAGGGTCTATGGTCATACTTTCCCACTTCCATTCTAGAATCTCAAAAATGTATAGCAATCCTGGTGGGCTCTGGTGTTCAATCTTTACTTTCTAACAAGTAAGACACTGCGCCACATACTTGGTCACATCACTTTTCAATCCTGGCCACCAGTATATAGACTTCAAATCATGGTACATTTTGGTCATTCTGGGTTAAAGAATATATCAACTCTTGCATGCCTTATCTAGGATATTCTGCCTCAATTCTTCTTTCAATGGAACACAATACTCTTTTTATAGTAAACCAATCCATGAAGCGATAAATCATAGTCCTGAGCTTCACCTCGCTCACTCATTACCCGAATGGACTGCACCCAATCATCACGCTTTTGAGCTTCTTCAATTTTAGCCCTTAAATCATTTTCCCTTTGGGAAATATTGTAATTTGCACAGACGAAGAAATTGGCGAAGAAATTGGCGAAGAAATTGACAAATATTACTGCAACAAGCACTGTCTTTCGACTGAAAGCATCGGCGAAGAAATTGGCTTTCAGCAACTCTATCTAGCGATACTATCTCATGTTCAACTCTTTTTGATCGTACAAATACTTAAGACTCTTGTGGTCATAGTACAGTTTTACCATCACACCATACAAATAATGTAGCTAAATTTTCAACACAAACACAATTGCCGCAAGCTCTAAATCATGAGTGGGATAATTCATTTCATGAGCTTTCAGTTGTCAGGAGGCATAGGCTACCACACGTCCCTATTGTATAAGGACACACCCTAATCCCTTCTTACTTGCATCACTATACATAACATAAGTCAAGCTGGAATCAAGTATAATCAACACAGGCGCCGTAGTCAACCTCTCCTTCAGATGAACAAAACTGTTTTCACATTGCTCGTCCCACTTAAATGTTTGATTTTTCCTCGTGAGCTTGGTCATCGGCAAGGCAATATAGGAGAAATTTTGGATGAATCTCTGGTAGTAACCAGTAAGACCCAGAAAATTACGTATCTTAGTAATAATTTCTGGCCTCTTCTGATCCAGTACTGCTTCCACTTTACTGGGATCCACTGAGACCCCTTCTTATGAGATAACATGGCCTAGGAATTTTACTTTTGACAGGAAAAACTCGCATTTACTTAGCTTAGCATAGAGATACTTCTCACCTAATATCTCTAACACAATTCACAAATGACACTCATGCTCCTCTATACTCTTGGAGTATATCAGAATGTTGTTAGTAAACACCACAACAAATTGATCCAGATACTATCAAAAAACACGATTCATGTAATCCAGAATACCGCAGGTGTATTGGTTAGGCCAAAAGGCATTACTAAAAACTCATAGTGCCTATACCTAGTCCTGAAAGTAGTCTTCGGTACATCTTCTACTTTGACACACAGCTGTTGATAACCTGACCTTAGATCATTTCTAAAAATACATAAGAACCAGACAATTGATCTGAAAGGTCATCAATCCTCAGAAGAAGATACTTGTTCTTGACGGTAATCTTATTCAGCTCTCTATAGTCAACACACAAACACAAACTCCCATCTTTCTTCTTGACAAACAGCATTGGAGCTCTGCACGGTGAAACATTGGGTCTAATGAACCCTTTTTTGAGCAAGTCTTAAATCTGTTTCTTTAACTCCGCCATTTCATTTGGGGCCATTCGATATAGGGCCTTTAATATAGAAGTAGCTCCAGGCACAATTTCGATTGGGAACTGAACTTCCCTTTCTGGAGGCAATCCTCTAAGATCATTCGAAAACATCTCAAGGAATTCTTATACCACGAATATATTATTCAAAGTTGCTTCTGTCTCTCCTTTCACGGAAAAGAACACCATATACCCCTGGTGTTAGATCCCAAGTTTTGATGATAACAATAATTCGATTATGTGCAAAACATGCTTTTAGAGGGTTAAGAAAAGTTTCCAAGTTACCAAATGCATATTTGATGAATTGCTGATATCTGCTGTGAAATTGCACTGGAGTGCTCGAGCATGAAGTTTGCACTCGAGCACAAATCACTTCTGTGCTCGAGCAGGTGTGAGAGAAAGCCAGGAAGTGTGTACCCGAGAGGCATTCTCCCTTTGTATTTACTAGATCACTCGAGCACAAGGTAAGCACTCGAGTAGAGAAGTCATTCTCACTCGAGCACACATGCGAGTGAAGGTCTGCGAGTGTTTGGCCGAGAGCAAATAATGGCATACTTCCTTCATTCACTCGAGCAGAGACATCAATGCTCGAGCATGAGCATTCTGTGCTCGAGCAAGGCACTGTGAGTACTTGGCCGAGAGTCTTGAAGATCAGAGAAGTACAAGTGTGCTCGAGCACACCCATCCATGCTCGAGTGACACATCAATGCTTGCAAGTGAAAATTTCATCCCTCTCCAAATCAGTTGCAAGTGCTTGTTCAAAAGGTATAATTCTTGAAAATATTCTTCTCACTCGAGCAGGAGTCTTTGTGCTCGAGTGAGGGCCCACATCACTCGCGAGTGAAAATTCTCACTCTTGTCAAAATGGTATGCGAGTGATGACCCGAGAAGACATTCCCTGTGTAAACTGCAAACATCACTCGAGCAGAGGTTTTGTGCTCGAGTGAGACCTCTCTTCACCCGCGAGTGAAGATTTTGTCTCTCTGAAAATTATGCAAGCACAACCCGATAATAGAGGTATATGAAGGAAATTAGGAGATCACTCGAGGTGAGGCTTCCATGCTCGAGTGATGCCCTGTTTGATCACCGAAAATGCTAAGTATCACAACGTTCATTACGAATATGGTTTATTGTTATTAATTCATATCACCATTACTTTTTATCATTGTTTAACATTGTTTTGAATGTTTTAAAAGTATGATACAGGAATATGAACGTTTGAATCCACATGAGGAAAGTAATACAATGGCAGACAAGATGATTATAAACACGCTGGCACCTACCGCACTCAGATTATTCAAACATGCACGTGTTTGCCAATACTTTCAAATATCCCGCTCCACAAATGAAGAATTTCCAAACGGGCAAAAACTGGAGCAACTATATATATACAGAGACTCATGGAGAAACTACAACTACGTAGCACATGCATTCATAAGCTCATAACAAGTTTCTTCCATTCATCAATTTTCTCTGTATACACATTGATCTTCAGTGTTCATTCATTTGCTCTGTAAGTGAGTCCTCATTCAATTCAAAATTCTATGTGTATTTGATCTCAAGGTATTGGGACCTTGAGTGGGTTGCTTTTCCTTACGAGAGAAGCAGTTGAGAGAATTCCTTGTTGTGTCTTCCACTCTTAAGCCTTATAAGATACAAGCAGAAGAGAACGTTGCTGCTCGTAAGACTTACAGTGGTGTAAGCAGGAGAGAACGTTGCTGCTCATAAGTCTTGTATACATAAGCAAGTGAGAAGAGTCATAGGTTGTTTTTCTGCACGTAAGACTTGTCGTAAGGGGGAGAGAAATTTCTTGTTGAGAGAATATTTCTGCTCGTAGTCCGTTTAAGGACGATTGTTGTTCTGTGGCGTTCTGAGAGCCCATTGAATCTTGGAGACATAGTGAAAAGCTCAGTAGGTCTTGATCTCTGAGGACTGGACGTAGGCATTGTTGTTAGGCCGAACCAGTATAACTCTCTGTGTTCAAATCTTCTCTACTCTTTTCTATCCACTATATTTACATATCACCACTTCAAGCGAAAAATTTATAACATCACCCAATTCACCCCCCTCTTGGGTGAAGCTTGCCTCTTACATTTGGTATCAGAGCCTCGTCTTCTCCGAAGAGCCTAACAGCTTGAGAAGGATCCAACAAATGGCAACAATGGGTGAAAATATCCTCCCAGACGGTGCTTCAATCACTAGACCTCCTGGTTTTGCTGGAGAACATTTTTCGTTCTGGAAAGCCAAATTCAGAGTGTTCGTGATGGCCAACGAGTACGGATTATGGAATGTTATACAAGATGGTGACTATGTTCCAATGAAGAAAATCGAAGATAGAGCAGTTAAAAAGAGTCCAGATGAGTTTGACGAAAATGACAAGAGGTTAGTAACATTAAATAGCAAAGCCATTTTAATGATACAAAGTGCTCTTAGTCAAAAAGAATATTTTCGTATATGTACTCTACCTACTGCAAAAGATATGTGGGATGCTCTTGAAATTGCTCACGAAGGAACATCTGGAATCAAAGAGAATAGGATCAATACATTAATTACAGAGTATGATTTATTTCGTATGAAATCTGGAGAGAGTATATCAGAATTTGAACTAAGGTATACTCATCTTGTTAATCAATTATCTGCTATTGGAAAGTCGTTTGATCAAAATTCCCAGGTAAGAAAGATTCTTAATATTCTTACGAAAGAATGGGAAGCAAAGGTGACAGCCATCGAAGAAGCCAAAGGAGAGTCTATGAGATCCGTAGCTGCTCTCTTTGGAAGTCTTTCTGAATATGAAGGTAAGTTGAAATTCAAAAAGGAACTTGAAGAATTCGATGATAAAAAGAAAAAGGGAGTTGCATTTAAAGTTTTTCAAGAAGAAGAAGGAACTTCCGAGAATGAAGATGTTCCTAGTGATGATGAAATGGGAATGATTGTGAGAAAGTTCAAGAAATTCTACAGAAGAGGACAAAGGAATTTCAAGAATTATCAAGGTGGACCAAGCAAGAAAGAAAACAAAGAACACCAAATAGTATGCTATGAATGTGGAAAACCAGGACACATCAAATCTAAATGCTTCAGAAACAAAGACAAAAAGAAGCAGAAAAAGAAAGCATATATATCATCTATTTGGGGTGATAGTTCGTCAGACGAAGAAAATGACAACGACTAAGTAGCCAATCTATGCTTAGTAGCTAAGGAAGAAGAATCAGACTCTGAGGTAAGTGACTCTGAACCCTCTTATAATGAATTGTTATCTGAATATAATGCATTGCATATAGAGTTCATTAAAGTTGCTAAAGAAATGGTTAGTTATAAGAAGAAAGTAAAAGAATTAGAAAGTAATGTCATATCATCATATGAAATGTGTAAAGAAAAAGATAAGAAAATAGAAGACTTAACAAAGATTGTTGAAAAATTTACTAAAGGAAGTGAAACTCTCAAGGTTATCTTAAGTTCTCAGAAAGTTTCCTTTGATAAAACTGGAATTGGATATAATGCTGTGCATGATAAGAATAAGAAGAGTAGTAGAGACTATCTTAAATATTTTAGGAATTCTGTGCATACATCAAATCCATTTGTGTCATGCAATTTTTGTAATAGGAAAGGACATTATACTTCATCGTGTTATTTCAAAAAGGGAAAGGTTGTTGGAACATATAAATGGGTTCCGAAAGGAACACATATTCCAAATACTAACCACAAAGGACCCAAGAAAGTGTGGGTACCTAAAACTTGATCATCTTATTCTAGGTATGTCTCAAAGCATCTCGAGCGAACAAATGGTATATTGATAGTGGATGTTCGAGACACATGACTGGTGACAAAAATAAGTTCACCATGTTTGAACCTAGAGAAGGAGGAAAGGTGACTTTTGGAGGAAATCAATCCGGACGTATTGCTGGAATTGGTGAAGTGGGAAGAACAGATGGCTTTCAAATCAACGGAGTATATTATGTTGAAGGATTATGCCACAATCTCTTAAGCGTAAGCCAAAGCACTGACAAAGATAACTGGGTGATTTTCGACTTGAAAGAATGCTTGATAGTAAGTAAGAAAGATCTACTTCTAAACAAAGAAACTATCAAGGCAAAAATCCGAGCTCAAAGGGACGGTAATTGTTATACAATTGATTTAAATTCAAATTCTTCTGAAAATTGTTTTCTTAGTCGATCAGAGGAAAGTTGGTTATGGCATAAGCGTTTGGCTCATGTCAATATGAATCAACTTGACAAATTGATCAGAAAAGATTTAGTTGTTGGCCTTCCCAAACTCAAATTCAAAGATAACATGATTTGTGAAGCATGTCAAAAAGGCAAGCAAACTAAATCTTCTTTTAAAACAAAATATGAAATTTCTACTTCAAAACCTTTACAATTACTTCATATGGATTTGGTAGGACCTGTAAGAGTAAAAAGTTTTGGAGGAAATTTATATACGTTAGTAATTATAGATGATTTTACAAGATTTACTTGGACTATATTCATTGCCTCAAAAGATGAAACTTTTGCTGAATTTATTATGTTTGCCAAAAAGGTTCAAAATGAGAAAGGTATTTCTATTGTCTCTATTAGAACAGATCATGGAGGAGAATTTGATAATCAATTGTTTGAAGATTATTGTAACAACGAGGGGATAGATCACAACTTCTCAGCTCCTAGAACACCTCAACAAAATGGAGTAGTAGAAAGGAAGAATAGAGTGCTTACAGAAATGGCAAGAGCTTTACTTAATGAAAAAGAAATGTCACAAGTGTTCTGGGAAGATGCAATGAGTACTGCATGCTATATTTCAAACAGAGCATATATTCGCAAATCTCTTGGAAAGAAACCATATGAACTCTACAAAGGAAGAAAGCCAAATATTGCTCATCTTCATATCTTCGGGTGTAAGTGTTTCATTCACAACAATGGTAAGGAAAATTTAGGTAAATTTGATTCAAAGTCTGATGAAGGTATTTTTCTAGGATATTCTAATAGAAGTAAAGCTTATAGAGTTTTCAATAAAAGAACATGTACTATTGAAGAATCTATTCATGTTGTGTTTGATGAAATTGAATCTCAGACAAAACTTAATGATGAAGAAGAAATGGATTCAATCAAGAAAAACAAATCTATTTCAAAACAGGATGATTTTGAAACAAATGATTTTCAAAATTTAGAAGATGTTGATGATCATGATCAACCTAAAGCATGGAGACATATGAAGGATCATCCAATTGATCAAGTTATAGGAGATATTCATGAAGGTGTCAAAACCAGAAATAGAATTCACAATGAGGTAACATTTTCAGCTTTTATTTCTGAAATTGAGCCTTCTAATATAGAAGAAGCTTTATCTGACAATGATTGGGTGATTGCTATGCAAGAAGAACTAAATCAATTTCAAAGAAATCAAGTTTGGGATTTGGTTCCTCGACCTAAAGATCATACGGTTATAGGGACCAAATGGGTTTTCAAAAACAAACTTGATGAATCAGCAATCATTGTGAGAAACAAAGCAAGATTGGTTGCCAAAGGCTATAATCAAGAAGAAGGTATTGATTATGAGGAAACATATGCTCCAGTGGCAAGATTGGAAGCAATACGAGTGCTCTTAGCTTTTGCTTGCATCAAAAGTTTTAAACTTTATCAAATGGATGTAAAAAGCGCTTTCTAAATGGTTATATTATGGAGGAAGTATATGTCGAACAACCTCCTGGTTTTGAAGATGAAACAAAACCTGATTATGTCTTCAAACTTAAGAAAGCATTATATGGTTTGAAACAAGCACCCAGAGCTTGGTATGAAAGACTAAGCAAATTTCTTCTTGATCAAGGTTTTGTCAGAGGTAAAGTTGATACAACTCTATTCATCAAACATAACAAAAATGATATTCTAATAGTTCAAATTTATGTCGATGATATTATTTTTGGTGCTACTAACGAATCTATGTGTCAAGATTTCTCTAAGATTATGCAGGGAGAATTTGAAATGTCCATGATGGGAGAATTGAACTTCTTTCTTGGACTTCAGATCAAACAAAAGAAGAATGGCATATTTATATCTCAGACAAAGTATTTGAAAGAGTTGCTGAAGAAATATGGACTAGATAATGCTAACGGAGCTGATACTCCAATGAGTTCTACAACATTGCTGGATGCTGATGTAAAGGGACCTAGCTTCAACATCACAAAGTATAGAGGAATGATTGGTTCATTACTCTATCTTACAGCAAGCAGGCCAGATATTCAGTTCAGTGTAGGAATGTGTGCAAGGTATCAATCCAATCCTAAAGTATCTCATGCAGAGACAGTAAAAAGAATTTTCAAATATCTAGGAGATACTTCAGAGCTTGGACTTTGGTATCCAAAGAGAGGGAACGAGTATTTAATGGCATATTCAGATTCAGATCACGGTGGATATAAAACTGACAGAAAGAGTACCAGTGGACAATGTCAATTTCTCGGAGGTTCTCTAGTGTCATGGTTCAGCAAGAAGCAGAACACAGTTTCATTATCTTCGACTGAAGCTGAATATATAGCTGTAGCAAGCTGCTGTTCTCAAGTGCTATGGTTAAAACAACAACTTCAAGATTTGGGAATTTATTTAAAAGAAATCCCAATCTATTGTGATAATACTAGCACGATAAGCTTGGCAAAGAATCCTGTACAACATTCAAGAACCAAGCATATAGACATTCGACATCATTTCATTCGAGATCATGTTCAAAAGAAAGATGTCAAAGTGGAATTCATACCAACTCATCTTCAACTTGCGGATATTTTCACGAAACCAATTGCAAAAGAGCAATTTCTCTATATTCGAAGAGAATTGGGAATGGTTAATCCCAATGAGTTGTAAGTTTTCTTGTTAAAAAGTTTAATTAAATGCTTATTTTGATGATAACCATACTGACTTTAGCATCGGAGTGGCCAAAATTTGTTTTTGCAGGAGTCTCACTCGAGCACAGAAGGTGCTGCTCGAGTGATGAGCTGTGTCACTCGAGCACAAGAAGCTCTGCTCGAGCACAGCACTATTCATGATACTCTATTCTCTGTTAGTTAAAACAGAGGTTAACAGAGGAGTTGAGAACACCAAAGGAATATATCATAAACAACAGTGAGAATTGAACTCACTCGCGAGTGAGGAATTCTCACTCGAGCATGATATGAACATGCTTGAGGTGAGGAATGCCTGCTCGAGTAAAGAAGAAGAATCTCTTTGCAAAAGCTATCCATATCATGGTTACTCAATGATTTTGGAAGATTTGAGTACAAAGATGCAAAATATGTCAAGGAATCCACAATCCAGGTACGTTTTACATGATTCTTTATTTTTCCAGAAGATCACTCGAGCACAACTAGAACACACTCGAGCACAGTATGAACATCACTCGAGCACTAGGGTTCATGCTCGAGCACTGTCACTTATATCAGTTACTGGGGAGCTCAGAACGTCGCACTTCCTCTTCTCACTCGAAGTGCTTTCTCACTCGAAAGACACAACTCTTCACCTTCAACCGTTTTCTCATCAATCAATCACGTCTTTCTGCTTCAAATCGCCGTTACAACCTTTCAATCTTCTATAAGAGGTGATTTTTGTCTTTTGCATTTTTCACTTAAGCCCTAATCTCCATTTGTTTTCTTTCAAAAACTAAGAGTTTTTGCCTCTCTTCCATTTTCTTAACAATGGCAAGACAAAACTACCCTCTATCCCTCAAAGATCTCATTCACCTTCTCCTACTCACTCTGCTGCCAGTGAATCTGGAACTCCTGAACCTACTCCTCCATCTCCCAAAATCTCTTCCTCACCATCACCCCCTCCTAAACCAAAAACCAAAAAGAGGACTCCGGCTAAGAAACCTCACCTAAAGCCTCAAGTTTCAAAGAAAGACCAACCTCCTCAAAAGAAACCAAAGGGTGTGGTCTTCAGGGAACCCATAATCAAGGAACCAATAATCACCCGGTCTCAATCCAAAGAGGTTTAAGGAAAGGGAAAGAAGAAGGATTCAGAACAACCCCAATCATCTTCTTCTTCTGGGGATACCTTCAGTAAACAACTCAGGGAAGCAATAGAAAAATCCAAATTGGACAAGGTAGTTGGGAAGATTGTTTCTCAAGCCGGTGTTTCAAGTTCACATCAACCAAGTGCCTCTGCTTCAGGAGCACCTTCTGCCTCCCAAGCACCAGTGGATGATCAACTCACTAGTCCTCCTGAGGGATTCAATGTGACAGAGCTTAAAGCCTTATCTCAGAAGGTATATGATGATGAATTTAAGCATAGACATTCTGCCTCCCAAGCACCAGTGGATGATCAACTCACTAGTCCTCCTGAGGGATTCAATGTGACAGAGCTTAAAGCCTTATCTCAGAAGGTATATGATGATGAATTTAAGCATAGACATTTCTGCCCTGTAGTATATGTGGATTTGGATTATCTGAAAAAGAATTGTCATTTGGACTTGTACCTTTACCTTCAATACTATGCTCCCTGGCTAAATATTCATCTGCCATATTCCCCCACTGTTGTGAAAACTTTCTACTGCAACATGAAAACTCATAATATTATGTCTAGATCCGGTGAGTTGATTGAAGAAGCTGTATCTACAACCATTAGAGGGAAATTCATTATGATTTCTGCCAAAATCATTAATGATTTACTTGGTTATGTTGCACCTCCTACTGATCCACCCTCATTCTCTGCCAATGAAACCTTTAAAATTTTGAGACCAAAAGACCCAATTGGCCCCCTCATTTTCAAGCCTATTGATATGCCTGATAATCACAGAATCCTTCATTACATTTATTCCCGGAGCATAGTCAATAAATCCAAGAACTTTACTTACTTTGCTCAAAAGGATTACTATCTCTTGGCTTCATTGGTTGCTGGGCAACAAAGGAATGTAGGGGAGATCATTTTTAATGAGATGAGGCGGTTTCGATTTTCTTCAACAAGATCCACAACCATACCTTACCCTCAACTTGTTTCCTTCATCTTGATGAAAAATAAAATTTGGTATTTGGAAGGAAAAGAAAGGGTACTCATCTCACGGTTTGGTAAGACGCAATTAACTCATATGGGTATCAATCTTCCGGTGAGTCGGACCAAAGCCACATCAAAGAGGGAAGCCACCCCATCCAGAGGAGATGAGGCACAATCGTCTGCACAAGGTCCTATTCCTCCTCCTTCATTTCTCAATGCCTCTTTGTCCAATCATCTGTCTGAGGTAATTAATCAAGCCGTATCAAGTTTGAAGAAGGAGTTAGTGACTGAATATGAGAAGCTTGTGGAGAAAATGGAAGCACAAGTCATCAATCTGGTAGACAAGGCCAATCTTAATTTTGAACTGATGTTCAAAACTCAGGATGAAATGTCACAGAGGATCACCAATATGGAGACTTTCTTGCACTCCCATTTTCCCTCTTCATCTTCCGGGGTGCCTCCTGAGACCACTCCTCCCTCAGTACCACAGACTCATGTGCTCTACACCGATCCAGATTCCAATGTAGATGTTACATTTGATCGGTCGCCTTCACTACCTCCCTCATCATCTGTACCACAGCCACCATCTCCCTCTGATCAGCCCATTGACCCTCTCTCTGCCATGATTTCCTTTGCTCCACCTCCAGACCCCCCTTCTGATGTTGACAAAACGGGGGAGAAGGATGTGTGATGTTTTCTGAGCTTCTGTAGGGTGTAGATGGGTGTTTGGGTAGATCTCTATATTGGGTAGAATTTGATATGTATGTCATTTTGAATTACCAAGTTATTATGTTATGTTATGTTGTTCAAGTTTTTCCAAAGTTAATGATATGGTTCAAGATTTAAAATTTCAATGTTTCAAGTTATTAAGTTCTTATTAAGTTATATACCTCATACTATACTTACCTTGGCTGTTAAGTGTCCAGAGGAAATATTGTAGGAAAACTTGATATGCATTTGGAAACTTTGAAGAAATTTCAAACTTTTCAATCTCAATCAAATTCTCTTAAATCTTCATCACAAAAAGTTTTGTCATCATCAAAAAGGGGGAGAATGTTAGATCCCAAGTTTTGATGATAACAATAATTCGATTATGTGCAAAACATGCTTTTAGAGGGTTAAGAAAAGTTTCCAAGTTACCAAATGCATATTTGATGAATTGCTGATATCTGCTGTGAAATTGCACTGGAGTGCTCGAGCATGAAGTTTGCACTCGAGCACAAATCACTTCTGTGCTCGAGCAGGTGTGAGAGAAAGCCAGGAAGTGTGTACCCGAGAGGCATTCTCCCTTTGTATTCACTAGATCACTCGAGCACAAGGTAAGCACTCGAGCAGAGAAGTCATTCTCACTCGAGCACACATGCGAGTGAAGGTCTGCGAGTGTTTGGCCGAGAGCAAATAATGGCATACTTCCTTCATTCACTCGAGCAGAGACATCAATGCTCAAGCATGAGCATTTTGTGCTTGAGCAAGGCACTGCGAGTACTTGGCCGAGAGTCTTGAAGATCAGAGAAGTACAAGTGTGCTCGAGCACACCCATCCATGCTCGAGTGACACATCAATGCTTGCAAGTGAAAATTTCATCCCTTTCCAAATCAGTTGCGAGTGCTTGTTCAAAAGGTATAATTCTTGAAAATATTCTTCTCACTCGAGCAGGAGTCTTTGTGCTCGAGTGAGGGCCCACATCACTCGCGAGTGAAAATTCTATCCCTCTAAAATTCTGATGCGAGTGATAATTTTGAGAGCATATTCCTTGAGAATATGCGTCTCACTCGAGCAGAGGTAAGTGTGCTCGAGTGAGGGCCCATATCACTCGCGAGTAAAATTCCTATCCCTCTGTAATCCTGATGCGAGTGATGGTTTAGAGAGCATATTCCTTGAGAATATGCTTCTTACTCGAGCAGAGGTAATTGTGCTCGAGTGAGGGTCCATATCACCCGCGAGTACAAATTCTCACTCTTGTCAAAATGGTATGCGAGTGATGACCTGAGAAGACATTCCCTGTGTAAACTGCAAAGATCACTCGAGCAGAGGTTTTGTGCTCGAGTGAGACCTCTCTTCACCCGCGAGTGAAGATTTTGTCTCTCTGAAAATTATGCAAGCACAACCCGATAACAGAGGTATATGAAGGAAATTAGGAGATCACTCGAGGTGAGGCTTCCATGCTCGAGTGATGCCATGTTTGATCACCGAAAATGCTAAGTATCACAACGTTCATTACGAATATGGTTTATTGTTATTAATTCATATCACCATTACTTTTTATCATTGTTTAACATTATTTTGAATGTTTTAAAAGTATGATACATGAATATGAACGTTTGAATGCACCACATGAGGAAAGTAATACAATGGCAAACAAGATGATTATAAACACGCTGGCACCTACCGCACTCAGATTATTCAAACATGCACGTGTCTGCCAATACTTTCAAATGTCCCGCTCCACAAATGAAGAATTTCCAAACGGGCAAAAACTGGAGCAACTATATATATACAGAGACTCACGGAGAAACTACAACTACGTAGCACATGCATTCATAAGCTCATAACAAGTTTATGCCATTCATCAATTTTCTCTGTATACACATTGATCTTCAGTGTTCATTCATTTGCTCTGTAAGTGAGTCCTCATTCAATTCAAAATTCTATGTGTATTTGATCTCAAGGTATTGGGACCTTGAGTGGGTTGTTTTTCCTTACGAGAGAAGCAGTTGAGAGAATTCCTTGTTGTGTCTTCCACTCTTAAGCCTTATAAGATACAAGCAGAAGAGAACGTTGCTGCTCGTAAGACTTACAGTGGTGTAAGCAGGAGAGAACGTTGCTGCTCATAAGTCTTATATACATAAGCAAGTGAGAAGAGTCATAGGTTGTTTTTCTGCACGTAAGACTTGTCGTAAGGGGGAGAGAAATTTCTTGTTGAGAGAATATTTCTGCTCGTAGTCCGTTTAAGGACGATTGTTGTTCTGTGGCGTTCTGAGAGCCCATTGAATCTTGGAGATATAGTGAAAAGCTCAGTAGGTCTTGATCTCTGAGGACTGGACGTAGGCATTATTGTTAGGCCGAACCAGTATAACTCTCTGTGTTCAAATCTTCTCTACTCTTCTCTATCCATTATATTTACATATCACCACTTCAAGCGAAAAATTTATAACATCACCCAATTCACCCCCCTCTTGGGTGAAGCTTGCCTCTTACACCTGGCACCCCTTCTTTAGATATTTCTATACTTTAGCCAAGGAAAGGAAATTCACGCTAGCATTTACATTTTTAACATTCTGTGAAATAGGGTATACTATCGTCTTGTTCCCACAATCTAACAACACATTATTTGCCATCAACCAATCAAAACCCAAAATGACTTCTAATTGATAGAGTGATAGACAAATCAAATCTATAGTGGAATCGTGCCCCTCAACAGTTATTACACAGTATAAACAAGCTTCAGTGGTCAAAGCCTTGACACCCATCAGTGTCAACACTATCAGATGAAATGACAACTTTTGCACATGAATCCTAGGTGCTTCATGCAATCATAAGCAATGAAAGAATGACTTACACCTGAATCGAATAAAGCTTACAATAAATTACCATTAAAAACGATATTACCTTGAATCAGGTCAAGAGATTTCTAGGCTTCCTCGTGGGTCATAGCAAACACCCTCCCCTAATTCTTTAGTTTTTGCTCTGCCGGCGGCCATTTATATTCACTAGAAATAAGATCGGTCTACTTGCAGTTATAACATAGAACTAGACCCTGGCATGTTAGGCCATAATGTGTCCTCTTATAGTGAGGACATATTGATACTGTTGAGGTTTTTTGTGGTTCACATTCCCCAAGTTGATAGGGCTTCTTGTCCAGCCCTTTGATGAAAGAGAATCCCTGAGCCTTCTACTTTTGAGAATTATTAACCTTATTGGGTTCACTACGGTTGCTTGCACCTTTGGCTGGGTACAAATCTTTTAGATTATTGTCAATGATTCTAAACTCTTCCACTGCTTTGTTAAATTCAAGGAATTTATGGGTGGCTAACCTCTTCCTTAGCTCATATCTCAGCCCATGAATCAACATATCGAAGCTCCATTCCTTATCATCTATATGCTAGAAATAAGAGGAATACCTGGCCAGTCAGATGAAGCAAGACAAATAATCGTCGAAGGTCTCCGTGTCCCCCTACTTGATAGACAGAAACTCAGTTTCCTTCTCGAGCCGCACGTACTAGGGAAAATATTTTTCATTAAATCTCTCTTGGAACACCTCCCACTTCAGTGGCACATTTCTGTTTTGTAATGTCAGGGTGATATTTTACTACTAACAATCAGCATCCCCTTCTAGCTTATATAATGCCAGGTTTGCCTTAACTTCGGTTATGTAATTAAGAACTTCAAAAATCTTTTCTAGCTAGTTCAACTAGTCTTTAGCTACCTAAGGTTCAAACCTCCCTCTGAACACCTGAGGTAGATGGTTACAGAGTTTTGAGACCCTAAATTGAAGATCTTTCTCTTTTCTAGCCGATACCCGTAAGATTCTTGGTTTGCTTCTGTATGAGGAGGTAACTCTAATGGTCGTACTGACCCTTCTGCCATTTCTTCTAGTTGTGTCTCTTCTTGGGTCTCCTCCTATATGGACTAGTCTGGTCCTCATTGCGATTCACTCTTTCCTTTTTGAGCTCTTCCCTCAGCTCAGTAATCATATCATATTTGAAAGAGGCAAGCTTCACCCAAGAGGGGGGTGAATTGGGTGATGTTATAAATTTTTTGTTTGATGTGGTGATATGAAAAATATAGTAGATAGAGTAGAGATGAGAATATTTGAACACAGAGAGTTATACTGGTTCGGCCTAACAACCAGGCCTACGTCCAGTCCTCAGAGATCAAGACCTACTGAGAATTTCACTATACCTCCAAGATTCAATGGGCTCTCAGAATGCCACTAGACAACAATCGTCCTTGAACGGACTACGAGCAGAAATATTCTCTCAATAAGAAATTTCTCTCCCCCTTACGACAAGTCTTACGTGCAGAAAAATAACCTATGACCCTTCTCACTTGCTTATGTATACAAGACTTATGAGCAGCAACGTTCTCTCCTGCTTACACCACTGTAAGTCTTATGAGCAGCAACGTTCTCTTCTGCTTGTATCTTATAAGACTTATGAATGGAAGGTACAACAAGGAATTCTCTCAACTGCTTCTCTCGTAAGGAAAACTACCTTCTCAAGGTCCCAATACCTTGAGATCAAATAAACATATAATTTGAATTGTATGAAGACTCTCTTACAGAGCAAATGAATAAACACTGAAGATCAATGTGTATACAGAGAAATTGATGAATAGCAGAGACTCGTGTATAAGCTTATGAATTCTTGTGCTACGTTATTGTTTTGATTATCTTTGAATCTCTGTATATATAGTTGCTTCAGTTTTTGCCCGTTTGGGAAATCAACATTTGAGGAGCGGGACTTTTGCAACTATTGAAGGACACGCGCATGTTTGAATATTCTGAATGCGGTAGGTGCGAACGTGTTTGTAATCATGTTGTCTGCCGCTGTTTGACTTTCTCCATAACAGCTAATTTCAAATGTTCTTCTTCCAGTATCACACTTATAATACATTCAAAGTAATGTTAAACAATGATAATAAGTAATGATGATATGAATAAATAACAATAAACCATATTCGGATTGAACGTTGTGAGACTTGTCATTTTTAATGATCTGACAGGTCATCACTCGAGCATGAAAGGCTCACTTCGAGTGATCTCCTATTTTCCTTCATATGCTTCTGTTATCGGGTTGTGCTTGCATAGAATTTCAGAGAGACAGAATCCTCACTCGCGAGTGAAGTGGGGTCTCACTCGAGCATAACTTCCTCTGCTCGAGTGATCTTGCATTTTCCACTGGGAGTGTCTTCTCGGGTCATCACTCGCACACCATTTTGACAAGAGTGAGAATTTGTACTCACGGGTGATATGGTCCCTCACTCAAGCACACACACTCCTGCTCGAGTGAGACGCATATTCTCCAGGAATATGCTCTCAATACCAACACTCACATCAGGATTTCAGAGGGATAAAATTATCACTCACAGGTGATGTGGTCCTTCACTCGAGCACACAGACTCCTGCTCGAGTGAGAAGAATATTCCCAAGTAATATACCTTTTAACCAGGCACTCGCGTCAGATTTGGAGAGGAAAAGAATTTTCACTCGCAAGCATTGATGTGTCACTCGAGCATATAAGGGTGTGCTCGAGCACACTTGCACCTCTCTGAAGTTCATGACTCTCGGCCCAACACTCGCAGTACCTTGCTCGAGTACAGAATGCTCTTGCTCGAGCATTGATGTCTCTGCTCGAGTGAATTAAGGAAGCATGCTATTATTTGCTCTCGGCCAAGCACTCGCAGGCCCTTACTCACATGTGCTCGAGTGAGAGAGGCTTCTCTGCTCGAGTGCACACCTTAGTGCTCGAGTGATCCAGTGAACATAATAGTGGAATGCCTCTCGGGTGCACACTTTCTGGCTTTCACTCGCACCTGCTCGAGCATAGAAGAGATCTATGCTCGAGTGCAAAATTCATGCTCGAGCACTCCAGTGCAATTTCACAGCAGACATCAGAAAACTTCCTCTATGCATTTGGTAACTTTGTGAACTCTTCTTAATCTTTTAAAAACATGATTTGCACACGATTGTCTTTTTGTTATCATCAAAACTTGGGATCTAACATTCTCCCCCTTTTTGATGATGACAAAACCTTTGTGATGAAAATTTAAGGAAAATTGATTGAGATTGAAAATTTTTGAAATTCTTCAATGTTTCCAAATGCATATCAAGTTTTGGCTTCAAGTTTAAGTTTTCCTGCAATGTTTCCTCTGGACACTTAACAACCAAGATAAGCATAGTATGAGGTATATAACTTAATAACAACTTGAAACATCATTTAAACTTGATAATCATATTCATGAATAACTTGAAACATAGAAAAATTCATTAATATCAAGCTTGAATTCAAGTGGTCAACAACATAAAAGTTAACATCAAATCCCAGTACAAAATAACATCAAATCCTACCCATACAGAAAATCTACCCAAACAACCAAATACATCCCACAGTAGCTCAGAAATCATCACACATCTTTCTCCCCCGTTTTGTCACCATCAGAAGGGGGCTGTGGTACAGAGGTATCAGAAGGTGGAACAAAGGATACCATGGCAGTGAGAGGATCAATTGGAGATGCTGGCTGTGGTACAGAGGATGAGGGAGGTAGAGAAGGCGACCGATCAAAAGTAACATCAACATTAGAAACTGGATTAGTGAAGAGTACATGAGTCTGTGGTACAGAGGTATGAGTGGTCTCAGGAGGCACCTCTGAAGATGAAGAAGGGAAATGTGAGTGCAAGAAGGTCTCCATACTTGTTATCCTCTCAGACATCTCATCCTGAGTCTTGAACATTAACTCAAAATTGGTATTGGCTTTGTCTACCAATTTGATGACCTGTGACTCCATCTTTTCAACTAGCTCTCATATTCAGCCACTAACTCCTTCTTCAGACTTGATACGGCTTGATTGATTGCCTCAGTAACATGGTTTGAAAGAGAGGCCTTAATAAAAGAAGGTGGAGGAATAGGACCTTATGCAGATGATTATGCCTCATCACCTCTAGATGGAGTGGCTTCCCTCTTGGATGTGGCTTTCGTTCGACTCATCGGAAGATTGATACCCATGTGAGTCAACTGAGTCTTATCAAACCTTGAGATGAGTACCCTTTCAACTCCTTCCAAATACCAAATTTTGTTTTTCATGAGAATGAAGGATACAAGCTGAGGGTATGGTATGGTTGTGGATCTTGTTGAAGAAAATCGAAACCTTCTCATCTTGTTAAAAATAATCTCCCCCACATTCCTTTGTTGCCCAGCAACCAAAGAAGCCATCAAATAATAATCCTTTTGAGCAAAGTGGGTAAAATTTTTGGACTTATTGACTATGCTCCGGGAATATATATAATGAAGGACTCTGTGAATATCAGGCATATCAATAGGTTTGAAAATGAGGGGGCCAATGGGGTCTTTTGGTCTCAGAATTTGAAAAACTTCATTGGCAGAGAAAGATGGTGGATCAGGAGGAGGTGCAACATAACCAAGTAAGTCATTTATGATCTTGGCAGAAATCATAATAAATTTTCCTCTAACGGTAGTAGATACTGCTTCTTCAATCAACTCACCAGATCTAGACTTAATATTATGAGACTTCATGTTGCAATAAAAGGTTTTCACAACAGTGGGAGAATATGGCAAATGGATATTTAGCCAAGGAGCATAGTATTAAAGATAAGGGTATAAATCCAAATGACAATTCTTTTTCAAGTAATCCAGATCCACATATACCACAGGACAGAAATGTCTATGTTTAGATTCATCATCATATACCTTCTGAGGCAAGGCCTTAAGTTCTTCAACATTGAATCCCTCAGGAGGACTGGTGAGTTGGTCATCCACTGGTGCTTGTGAGGCAGAAGGTGCTCCTGAAGCAGAGGCACTTGGTTGCCTATCTTGATGAGAACTTGAAACACTGGCTTGAGACGCAATCTTCCCAACTATTTTGTCAAGTTTGGATTTCTCTATTGCTTCCCGGAGTTGTCTACCAAAAGTATCACCAGAAGAGAAAGATGATTGGGGTTGCTCTGTCTCCTTTTTCTTCCCTCTTCCTTGAACTTCTTTGGATTGAGACCGGGTGATTATAGGTTCCTTGAACACCACTCCCTTTGGTTTCTTTTGAGGAGGTTGGTCTTTCTTTGAGACTTGAGGCTTTGGGTGAGGTTTCTTAGCCGGGGTCCTCTTTTTGGTCTTGGGTTTAGGAGGAGGTGATGGTGAGGAAGAGATTTTGGGAGAGGGAGGTGTTGGATCTGGGGTACCAGATACACTGGCAGCAGAGTGAGTAGGAGAAGGAGAATGAGATCTTTGAGGAATAGAGGGTAGTTTAGTTCTTGCCATTGTAGAGAAAGTGGAAGAGAAGCAAAAACTCTCAGTTTTTGAAGGAAAGACAAACGAAGATTAGGGCACGAATGAGAAATGCAGAGTGTAAGAATCACCTTTTATAGAAAATTGAATAGTTGTAACGGTGATTTGAGGCAAATGGACGCGATTGATTGAAAAGAAAACGGTTAAAGGTGAAGAGTTACGCCTTTCGAGTGAGAGAACACCTCGAGTGAGAACAGGAATTGCGACGTTCTGAGCTCCCCCGTAACTGATATAAGTGACAGTGCTCGAGCATGAACCCTAGTGCTCGAGTGATGTTCATACTGTGCTCGAGTGTGTTCTATCAGTGCTCGAGTGATGTTCTGTAAAATTAATAAAATGTGTAAAAACGTACTTGGATTGTGAATTTCTTGACATATCTTGTGTCTTTGTACTCAAATCCTCCAAGATCATCTGAGTAACCATGATTTGGATAGCTTTTGAGAAGAAATTCTTCTTCTTCACTCGAGCAGGCACTCCTCACCCTAAGCATGTTTATATCATGCTCGAGTGAGAGTTTCTCACTCGCGAGTGAGTGCGATTCTCACTGTTTCTTGTGATACAGTCTCTTGGTATTCTTATTTCCTCTGTTAACCTCTGTTTTACATGTCAAGAAGCAGAGCATTTTTAACAGTGCTGTGCTCGAGTGACATAGCTCATCACTCGAGCAGCACCCTCAGTGCTCGAGTGACAGACCTGCACAAAGGTTTTTTTTAATACTCTGATGCCAAAGTCAGTATGGTTATTATCAAAATAAACATTTAATTAAAATATTTAACAAGAAAACTTACAACTCATTGGGATTAACCATTCCCAATTCTCTTCGAATATATAGGAATTGATCTTTTGCAATTGGCTTTGTGAAAATATCCACAAGTTGAAGATGAGTTGGTATGAATTCCACTTTGATATCTCTCTTTTGAACATGATCTCGAATGAAGTGATGTCGAATGTCTATATGCTTGGTCCTTGAATGTTGTACAGGATTCTTTGCCAAGCTTATCGTGCTAGTGTTATCACAATAAATTGGAATTTCTTTTAAGTAAATTCCCAAATCTTGAAGTTGTTGTTTTAACCATAGCACTTGAGAACAGCAACTTGCCACAGCTATATATTCAGCTTCAGTCGAGGATAATGAAACTGTGTTCTGCTTCTTGCTAAACCATGATACTAGAGAACCTCCAAGAAATTGACATTGACCACTGGTACTCTTTCTGTCAGTTTTGTATCCTCTATGATCTGAATCTGAATATGCCATTAAATACTCGTTCCCTCTTTTTGGATACCAAAGACCAAGTTCTGAAGTATCTCCTAGATATTTGAAGATTCTTTTTACTGTCTCTGCATGTGATACCTTAGGAGTGGATTGATACCTTGCACACATTCCTATGCTGAACTGAATATCTGGCCTGCTTACTGTGAGATAGAGTAATGAGCCAATCATTCCTCTATACTTTGTGATGTTGAAGCTAGGTCCCTTTACATCAGCATCCAACAGCGTTGTAGAACTCATTGGAGTATCAGCTCCATTAGCATTTTCTAATCCATATTTCTTCAACAATTCTTTCAAATACTTTGTCTGAGATATAAATATACCATTCTTCTTTTGTTTGATTTGAAGTCCAAGAAAGAAGTTCAATTCTCCCATCATGGACATTTCAAATTCTCCCTGCATAATCTTAGAAAATTCTTGACACATAGATTCGTTAGTAGCACCAAAAATAATATCATCAACATAAATCTGAACAATTAGAATATCATTTTTGTTATGTTTGATGAATAGAGTTGTATCAACTTTACCTCTGACAAAACTTTGATCAAGAAGAAATTTGCTTAGTCTTTCATACCAAGCTCTAGGTGCTTGTTTCAAACCATATAGTACTTTCTTAAGTTTAAATACATGATCAAGTTTTGTTTCATCTTCAAATCCAGGAGGTTGTTCTACATATACTTCCTCCATAATATAACCATTTAGAAAAGCACTTTTCACATCCATTTGATAAAGTTTAAAACCTTTAATGCAAGCAAAGGCTAGGAGTACTCGTATTGCTTCCAATCTTGCCACTGGAGCATATGTTTCCTCATAATCAATACATTCTTCTTGATTATATCCTTTGGCAACCAATCTTGCTTTGTTTCTCACAATGATTGCTGATTTATCAAGTTTGTTTTTGAAAACCCATTTGGTCCCTATAACCGTATGATCTTTAGGTCGAGGAACCAAATCCCAAACTTGATTTCTTTGAAATTGATTTAGTTCTTCTTGCATAGCAATCACCTAATCAATGTCAGATAAAGCTTCTTCTATATTGGAAGGTTCAATTTCAGAAATAAAAGTAGAAAAAGTTACCTCATTGAGGATTCTATTTCTGGTTTTGACACCTTCATGAATATCTCCTATAACTTGATCAATTGGATGATCCTTCATATGTCTCCATGCTTTGGGTTGAGCATGATCATCGACATCTTCTAAATTTTGAAAATCATTTGTTTCAAAATCATCCTGTTTTGAAATAGATCTATTTTTCTTGATTGAATCCATTTCTTCTTCATCAATAAGTTTTGTCTGAGATTCAATTTCATCAAACACAACATGAATAGATTCTTCAACAATACATGTTCTTTTATTGAAAAATCTATAAGCCTTACTTCTATTAGAATATCCTAGAAATATACCTTCATCAGACTTTGAATCAAATTTACCTAAGTTTTCTTTACCATTGTTGTGAATGAAACACTTACACCCGAAGATATGAAGATGAGCAATATTTGGCTTTCTTCCTTTGTAAAGTTCATATGGCATCTTTCCAAGTGATTTGCGAATATATGCTTGGTTTGAAATATAACATGCAGTACTCATTGCATCTGCAAAGAATACTTGTGACATTTCTTTTTCATTGAGTAATGCTCTCGCCATTTCTGTAAGAACTCTGTTCTTCCTTTCCACTACTCCATTTTGTTGAGGGGTTCTAGGAGCAGAGAAATTATGATATATTCCTTCGTTGTTGTAGTAGTTTTCAAATAGTTGATTATCAAATTCTCCTCCATGGTCTGTCCTAATAGAAACAATAGAAATACCTTTCTCATTTTGAACCTTTTTGGCAAACATGATGAATTCAGCAAATGTTTCATCTTTTGAAGCAATAAATATAGTCCAAGTAAATCTTGTAAAATCATCGACAATTACTAAAGTATATAAATTTCCTCCAAAACTTTTTACTCTTGCAGGTCCTACCAAATCCATATGAAGTAATTGTAAAAGTTTTGAAGTAGAAATCTCATACTTTGTTTTAAAAGAAGACTTAGTTTGTTTACCTTTTTGACATGCTTCACAAATCATATTATCTTTGAATTTGAGTTTGGGAAGACCAATAACTAAATCTTTTCTAATCAGTTTGTCAAGTTGATTCATATTAACATGAGCCAAACGCTTATGCCATAACCAGCTTTCCTCTGATCGACTAAGAAAACAATTTTCAGAAGAATTTGAATTTAAATCAATAGTATAACAATTACCGTCCCTTTGAGCTCGGATCTTTGTCATGATAGATTCTTTGTTCAGGGGTAGATCTTTCTTGCTTACTATCAAGCATTCTTTTGAGTCAAAAATTACCCAGTTATCTTTGTCAGTGCTTTAACTTACGCTTAAGAGATTGTGGCATAATCCTTCAACATAATATACTCCGTTGATTTGAACACCATCGGATCTTCCTACTTCACCAATTCCAGCAATACGTCCAGATTGATTTCCTCCAAATGTTACCTTTCCTCCTTCTCTAGTTTCAAGCATGGTGAACTTACTTTTGTCACCAGTCATGTGCCTCGAACATCCACTATCAATATACCATTTGTTTGCTCGAGATGCTTTGAGACATACCTAGAATAAGATGTTCAAGTTTTAGGTACCCACACTTTCTTGGGTCCTTTGTGGTTAGTATTTGTAGTATGTGTCCCTTTCGGAACCCATTTATATGTTCTAACAACCTGTCTCTTTTTGAAATAACACGATGAAGTATAATGTCCTTTCCTATTACAATAATTGCATGATGCAAATGGATTCGATGTATGCACAGAATTCCTGAAATATTTAAGATAGTCTCTACTATTCTTCTTATATCCTTTATTCTTATTATGCACAGAATTATATCAAATTCTAGATTTATCAAATGAAACTTTCTGAGAATTTAAAATAACTTTGAGAGTTTCACTTCCTTTAGTAAATTTTTCAACAATTTTTGTTAAATCTTCTATTTTCTTATCTTTCTCTTTACACATTTCATATGATGATATGACATTACTTTCTAATTCTTTTACTTTCTTCTTATAACTAACCATTTTTTTAGCAACTTTGATGAACTCTGTATGCAATGCATTATATTCAGATAACAATTCATCATAAGAGGGTTCAGAATCACTTACCTCAGAGTCTGATTCTTCTTCCTTAGCTACCAAGCATAGATTTGCTACTTCGTCGTTGTCACTTTCTTCGTCTGACGAACTATCACCCCATATAGATGATATATATGCTTTCTTTTTCAGCTTCTTTTTGTCTTTGTTTCTGAAACATTCAGATTTGATGTGTCCTGGTTTTCCGCATTCATAGCATACTATCTGTTGTTCTTTATTTTCTTTCTTGCTTGGTCCACCTTGATAGTTCTTGAAATTCCTTTGACCTCTTCTGTAGAATTTCTTGAATTTTCTCACGATCATTCCCATTTCATCATCATTAGGAATATCTTCATTCTCGGAAGATTCTTCTTCTTCTTTGATAGCTTTAAGTACAACTCCCTTTTTCTTTTTATCATCGAATTCTTCAAGTTCCTTCTTGAATCTCAACTTACCTTCATATTCAGAGAGACTTCCAAAGAGAGCAGCTACGGATCTCATAGATTCTCCTTTAGCTTCTTCGATGGCTGTCACCTTTGCTTCCCATTCTTTCGTAAGAATATTAAGAATCTTTCTTACCTGGGAATTTTGATCAAATGACTTTCCAAGAGCAGATAATTGATTAACAAGATGAGTATACCTGAGTTCGAATTCTAATATACTTTCCCCAGATTTCATACGGAATAAATCATATTCTGTAATTAGAGTATTGATTCTATTTTCTTTGATTCCAGATGTTCCTTCATGAGCAATTTCAAGAGCATCCCACATATCTTTGGCAGTTGGTAGAGTACATATACAAAAATATTCTTTTTGACTAAGAGCACTCTGTATCATTAAAATAGCTTTACTATTTAATGTTACTAACCTTTTATCATTCTCGTCAAACTCCTCAGGAGTCTTCTTAATAGCTCTATCTTCGATTTTCTTCATTGGAACATAGTCACCATCTTGTATTACATTCCACAAGCCGTACTCATTAGCCATCACGAACACTCTGAATTTAGCTTTCCAGAAAGAAAAATGTTCTCCAGCAAAACCAGGAGGTCTAGTAATTGAAGCTCCATCGGGAAGGATATTTTCACCCATTGTTGCCATTTATTGGACCCTTCTCAAGCTGTTAGGCTCTTCGGAGAAGACTAGGCTCTGAAACCAAATGAAAGAGGCAAGCTTCACCCAAGAGGGGGGGTGAATTGGGTGATGTTATAAATTTTTCGTTTGATGTGGTGATATGAAAAATATAGTAGATAGAGTAGAGATGAGAATATTTGAACACAAAGAGTTATACTGGTTCGGCCTAACAACCTGGCCTACGTCCAATCCTCAGAGATCAAGACCTACTGAGAATTTCACTATACCTCCAAGATTCAATGGGCTCTTAGAATGCCACTAGACAACAATCGTCCTTGAACGGACTACGAGCAGAAATATTCTCTCAATAAGAAATTTCTCTCCCCCTTACAACAAGTCTTACGTGCAGAAAAATAACCTATGACCCTTCTCACTTGCTTATGTATACAAGACTTATGAGCAGCAACGTTCTCTCCTGCTCACACCACTGTAAGTCTTATGAGCAGCAACGTTCTCTTCTGCTTGTATCTTATAAGACTTATGAATGGAAGGTACAACAAGGAATTCTCTCAACTGCTTCTCTCGTAAGGAAAACTACCCTCTCAAGGTCCCAATACCTTGAGATCAAATAAACATATAATTTGAATTGTATGAAGACTCTCTTACAGAGCAAATGAATAAACACTGAAGATCAATGTGTATACAGAGAAATTGATGAATAGCAGAGACTCGTGTATAAGCTTGTGAATTCTTGTGCTACATTATTGTTTTGATTATCTTTGAATCTCTGTATATATAGTTGCTTCAGTTTTTGCCCGTTTGGGAAATCAACATTTGAGGAGCGGGACTTTTGCAACTATTGAAGGACACGCGCATGTTTGAATATTCTGAATGCGGTAGGTGCGAACGTGTTTGTAATCATGTTGTCTGCCGCTGTTTGACTTTCTCCGTAACAGCTAATTTCAAACGTTCTTCTTCCTGTATCACACTTATAATACATTCAAAGTAATGTTAAACAATGATAATAAGTAATGATGATATGAATAAATAACAATAAACCATATTCGGATTGAACGTTGTGAGACTTGTCATTTTTGATGATCTGACAGGGCATCACTCGAGCATGAAAGGCTCACTTCGAGTGATCTCCTATTTTCCTTCATATGCTTCTGTTATCGGGTTGTGCTTGCATAGAATTTCAGAGAGACAGAATCCTCACTCGCGAGTGAAGTAGGGTCTCACTCGAGCACAACTTCCTCTGCTCGAGTGATCTTGCATTTTCCACTGGGAGTGTCTTCTCGGGTCATCACTCGCACACCATTTTGACAAGAGTGGGAATTTGTACTCGCGGGTGATATGGTCCCTCACTCGAGCACACACACTCCTACTCGAGTGAGACCCATATTCTCCAGGAATATACTCTCAATACCAACACTCGCATCAGGATTTCAGAGGGATAAAATTATCACTCACAGGTGATGTGGTCCTTCACTCGAGCACACAGACTCCTGCTCGAGTGAGAAGAATATTCCCAAGTAATATACCTTTTAACCAGGCACTCGCGTCAGATTTGGAGAGGAAAAGAATTTTCACTCGCAAGCATTGATGTGTCACTCGAGCATATAAGGGTGTGCTCGAGCACACTTGCACCTCTCTGAAGTTCATGACTCTCGGCCCAACACTCGCAGTACCTTGCTCGAGTATAGAATGCTCTTGCTAGAGCATTGATGTCTCTGCTCGAGTGAATTAAGGAAGCATGCTATTATTTGCTCTCGGCCAAGCACTCACAGGCCCTTGCTTGCATGTGCTCGAGTGAGAGAGGCTTCTCTGCTCGAGTGCACACCTTAGTGCTCGAGTGATCCAGTGAACATAATAGTGGAATGCCCCTCGGGTGCACACTTTCTGGCTTTCACTCGCACCTGCTCGAGCATAGAAGAGATCTATGCTCGAGTGCAAAATTCATGCTCGAGCACTCCAGTGCAATTTCACAGCAGACATCAGAAAACTTCCTCTATGCATTTGGTAACTTTATGAACTTTTCTTAATCTCCTAAAAACATGATTTGCACACGATTGTCTTTTTGTTATCATCAAAACTTGGGATCTAACAATATTGATCCCTAATCACACCCATCAACTCTTTCATAGGATCCAGTGGATTGTCATTAACCACTTCTACCTCTGGGTCTACGCAGCGTACCTTAAGGCGAACTATTGTTTTCTTTACTCTACAAATGATTCACCATGTTAATAGCACAATCAATGTATACATATAGTCCTTAAACTCATATATCATCAATCAACAAGAAGAACAACATGTATATACACAATAAACAGTCAAAAGTCATCTTCTATCACTAAGGCAAAAAACTAAGGGAGCTATCCTAGCAAACTCTACCCTTACCAGAAACTATAGCTCTGATACCATAAATGTAACCCTTACCTTATAAACCATATTTATAATTCAAAAATGCATAATTAAGGTAAATTAGAGACTAATGGTTAATAATAAATATGTTTAAGTTCATGCTTCAAGACAAGGTCCCGCCCTAAAATAAAATGGGCTTCCAAAATTTCTTTCAAAAATCTGTATGATTCGGTCTTAAACACATATTTTGAATATAATTAACCTATGCTGTTAAGTTGCATTCATAAATATCTGAGTGTAAACCATAATTCCTGGCAACCCCTGAGTTTTCATATAATAACTAAAGGGTTTACGAGGCTTAGTTGCCCCTTACAATTTCCCATTCAGGGGATTACATAACTATATCCAAAATAATATTTACAAAATGTACAGTAATCCTAATCAAAATATGACAACTAACCACAAACTAAATAAGAACTATCCACCCTTGGTTGTCTGCTTATCTTTTGAGCCACTTGCCCTGATTGTAGGTTAGTTAATGGAAAGAATGAGATTCCAGAGAATCCCAGTAGTAACAAATTACTCATACAATATATAATCACATAGAATGTAAGTAAATGACCAATATTAATAGCATTATCAACATAGTGATGCATGGCTTTTACAGCATACAACAGTACTCATGGCTGTATACACATTATGCTTGACCAATGTCACAATCGACATCACTCACAGCTGTATACACATGATGCGTGACCAGCATCACAATCGATAGTACAATGACTGTATACACACAACCTTCATGGCATACACATTACTTTCATAGCATATACATAGCAACAATCTCCGCAGTATTTGTAATACATAATTCAATGATATGACAAACATATAATGCATTACATATAATATAAGAGAAAGTGTCACTACCTTGTTTTTTCTACTCGTGCTCTAGCACTGGTTTATCATGCGCAGGGCAAATGTCAAATCCTATCAATCATAATCAAGAACGATGAGTTATTACCTATTCTAATTCTTTAATAACTTATAATACTTGGGTTGGTTATCACTATGGTTATTTAATCAAGTAAACTATAGAGCTAAAATGGCCAATTAACATAAAAAACCAATTTCTAACCTCAAAGTTCAACAATATTACATTATACCATAACATCTTCAATTTTCGCATAAGTGACCAAATCTGCTAGAATTTTTCATCAACTTTGAAAAATCATAACTAAATCTCTAAAAATTGAAATAGAGAGATTCCAAAGGCTGTGTGACCCTTATTTAGTCTAGTTTCAAGGAAAAATATCACTCATAGCTATTTGGATACACAACATTCCCAGAATTTTCATCTATTACACACTATTAGAATTCAACCCAATTTTCATGACCTAAATTCAAAAATTCATAACTCTTAGTGTGAAAACCAAATGGATACAAATGACCTATCAAATTAAATCTTGATGTCTACTATTTAATTGGAAATTTTTAGAATTTTTAGATATCATTTGGTTATCCAAAAACACCACACAATCAGGGTAACTCACTGGAATTCTGTTTGGCAGAAAATCCAGTTTTTCATTTTGAGTTTCAATGACCCTTAATACTACTATCTATTCTGTACATTTAGCTCTTGGATGCATTTTGGGATATTACAATAAGTAAGGGCAAAAGTTACATTTATAATTTGATCTTGAGGATTGGATTAGGAAAAAAAATAAAGAGTCAAGATTTCCCAATAAAAAGTAAAGGTAATAATGAAGGTGATTAAATCAATAAACTCCTTCCCCTTATGGAGATAAATTCGGCCATGGGCATAAATAGGAGAAGGAAAGAGTTTGTCAAAGATTCAAACCCCTTTTCAAGAAGGCCAAGGTCAACCTTTGAACACTTGTATTTGTAGGCTTTGGTCAACAATCTTTTCACCTTTTTATTAAGGCAATTCGATCAAGACTTAAAAGCAAGAAGGGAGAGTGAACTTCCATATAACCAAACAAGCCATTAGTTAATTAACCAACTTGTTTTTTTTCAAGACGCCACAAGAAAGTGACACATTGTCATACTCTCTCAACTCATGTTCATTTTTAGCCAAACACTCCAAGGGATAAGGATTAATATTTAATCAACAAACTCCCTCATCCTCACATACTTAAAGTCAGAATAAAAGAGGAAAAGGAAGGGAGAAAGAAAAAGGAAAGAGAAAGGGATAAACTTGAAGAAAAAGAGAAGAGGTAGGTGTTCTTGATTCATTTTCACCTCCAAGATCACCTTACTAGATAAAAGTACCTTCACAAACCTGGTTCCTCTCACTAAGAACAACATTTCTATGGTTTTAAATTTCTTAAAGAGAGGTGTTTAGTGTTGCCAATAAAGTGTTGAGTTAGAGGAACCAAGAAATAGCCATAAAAAAGGAAAGTGGTAAGCTTAGGCTATTATAAGAGCATGAATATGATGTCAAATAAGGTTTAATGATGATATTTGAGGGGTCTTTGGTTGAAATTCCATGAAGCCAACTTATGGTGATTAGGGTTTCTATTTGGCCAGGCCAAGAACCCTAGGAAGGAATTTAATTTTAGTAAGTTTGAGGATAAATATGGATTCTCCAAGAAAAATTGTGTGGGGTTAATGTGTGGTTATGATTTTGGGTAATTAGATATGAAAACCTTTATTTTGGAACTTGACCATAGTTGCGGCCATATTGTGTTTTATGGAAGATAGATTGCTTGTAACATGATTTTGAATAGATAGATCTTATCCAATGGTCATAATATTTTCCAAATTGATAGTAGACGTTCTAAGCTTTAATTTGATATATAATATGTGTCATTTAGTTTAGTACATTGTGATATTTGATTTATTAAAGTTAGTAATTGAATCTGAATGATTTCTGTGGCAGTAAGGATTGATTGGCGTTTCTAGAACTGTGTGCTCATAATGGACAGTAGAAGATATTTTTTCTTGAAAATATACTTTAAAATATTCATATAGGACTTTGAACCACCTCAATTGGAGATTGCTACATTAAGTTATGAATTTTCAAAGTGAGGTGACAATTCTGGTAGTTTAGGCTTGATGTGTGAAATTAAGATACTTAGTGTGAATTATAATAAGTTTGACTTCCAAGGGTAGAGTTATGTACCATAGGCTCATGTAGACCCATTAAATATTCACTTGGCATAATGCACTAGTCATAATGATAATCAACTCAAGTATTTTAAGTTGTCAAAGAATTGGGACAAGTAATGACTTGTCCGCTCATGAATTTTTACTTATAGGATTTGACCTTTGCCGGGGACAACCAATAGACTGGTAACCAAGACAAGATATTGGAAAACCTGCCAGGTAGTAACTTTTTCTCCCATATACTACATATTATTTTACAAGTATGTTTTTACCACTGTGAATATTTGTGTTATGAAGACATAATAGGCAGTAAGTTCGGCTACACCAGCGTGTCCTTAGGCAGTTCGGCCTATTATTCATTCAAATTGTGAAGGGCAGAGGCTTAGTCGTATACCAAATGCTATGGGAATGGACTAGTACGTGTGTCCTATGAATGTATTTCATGCTACATATTGTGAATTGAATGCTAAATGTGTGATGTATTATTGATATGATGGTTTACCTGGCACATTTTACAAACTTGCATTTTATATGAGTGTTATTTATTGCTACTCATATTCCTATGAACCTCACCCTTTCAAACAACTAATCTACAATAAGGGCAAGCAGTTCGAAAGGCAAGAAGGTAATCGTGGATAAGTAAAGCAATGACTAAAAAGACCTATGTTTCTATTAGTTATCAAGTTTTGGAAATTTGTATATTCTGTATATGTAGCCATAGTAAAACTAGTACTAGTAGTAGCAGTACATTAGTGATTTGATGTGATAAATGAACTAGAATTGGGCAACTATACACTAAAAGCTCATTAGTTAATGAATACTACATGGATCATTAGTAAAGAACACTATGATATTAACAAAAGGAATTAAGAGCAAATGAGTTGTAATGAAAGTGCAAACCATTTTAAGACTACACTTGAAAAATTTCAAAATTTTTCAAAAAACCCACTCAAGTGTAAGTTTGAATCCTATTTTGAAGTTGAGACTTCAATTGTTTACAAATGAATATTACTCTCTGGTTCAAAGTCATTATGTGATTGAACTCATCTAAAGGCTAAAGTAATTATGGTGTTACAGTTTTGCTATCAGAGCCTATATTCTAGCAATAGGCTATAGATCTCTGCTTAAGTAAATAGGGAAACTGACCCTTAAATAGTGGTATTATGTATAGGGGCTATGAGGAGTAGGAGGAATCGGAGAAGTAGATCACCCCCTTCAGTTAATTAGCCTCCAAAGGATAGGCGCATACTAGAGGGAAGGTGTATACTCAGGTTTATAACAAGAGGTAGAGCAAGGGTGATGGTTACTCAGAGAAAGACGGTTTGAGCTCTAGTTATGATAGTCTTAGGACTTAGCCTTAGTAGTGAGTCTTCCATCGGTGATAATAATAACCTAGAGATAGAAGTAGTATAGGAGTAGACTCTACTACCAACTCTAGGGCTCTAAATATCGAGTTGGCATATGATCTACATCCTGACCACGAGTTGTGGGAAGGTATTAAGGAGTTATATCTGAGAGCCTATAATGACCAAGCTTTCACACCGATACAGTATTTAACATTTTTGCTTGAGGTGGAAATGCTACAGAAATCGGGACACATATGAAATGTGGATGCCTAATTACATATAGATAAAAACTATACTATGCATCTTCCTTAACACAGCCTTCTGAACTAGAAAGAAGAATGAGATCATAGTGTGTGGTCTTTTTGGGTTCCTTCCTTTTGTTGAACATATGTGTGGATATAGATTGGACTATATGTGATAAATGTAGTACTAGTATGAACTTGTTATGTGTTGATGTTTAAGTATAAGGAATATATATACACATGTCAAGTGCAATATTAGTAGTATGATCCCTCTTTAATTGTGAAAGGAATGATGGTATAACTAAGAGGAAGAAACATAGAACCATAACCAGAACCAAACCATGGGTAAAGACCCAATCCTATACAATAAATCCTAGGCATGCTGACTGAGCAGCTGGCCATGATTCATGAACTCTTAGAGGAACTTAAGGAAGTGCAAGCTAAATAGAATGAAGATAAGGAACAGCAAAAGAATAATGAAGTAGAGTATAAGGTAGAGCAATTATAGCATAATGCATATCAACATTAGTCAGAATTGAGTCAAAGACCTCATGGTGAACTAGCCCAGAAAGGGGGAAATTTACAATACTGGGTTTTGAGATTTTGTAAAAACCAACCCCCTATATTCAAAAGAGGATTTGATCCACAAGTAGCTAAGGACGGGTTGGTTAGAATGGAGAAGATCTTTGAGGTATTAGACTGTCCACCTGAGGTAAAAGCACAAATGACAATATACAAGTTAGAAGGAGATGCAAACATATGGTGGAAGAACAAAGTGATGATTATACGGGCTAGACATATTTCCTGTGACTTGGGAGCTATTCCAAGCGAAGTTCAATTAGAAGTACTTCCCACGGTTTGTTAGAATTGAGAAGTAGACAGAGTTCTTGTCACTGCAATAAAATAGCCGGGAAACCTTTGACGAGAATCTATCTCAGTTTATCCATCTTTCTTGTTATTCCTCTTATTGCAGTACAAAGATGATGAGGAGTGGAACTCATACATGCTTGTATGGGGACTGAAACTGAAAATGAAAGAGAAACTAGTCTCAAAGTAGTTTACAGAGTTTAATAAAGCCATAGAGGTGTGCCAAATCATAGAAACCAATATGCTAAACCTGTAGTCAGATAAAAACACTAATTCCTCAGCAGACCGAGTCGAGGGAACTTTTTCCTTGAAGTAAAAGAGTTAAGGGTTCAAGCTAATAGGAGAAACAAAAAACCCTCTGCCTCAAAATCGTGGCTACCATGGACCTTTAACACTTCAATCGTGTCCTCGGTGCGGTAGGTGACATCCTAGTAGAACTTGCAGAGGGCAGATAATTTGCCATACTTGTTAGAGCTAGACCATTTTATCAAGGATTGTCCGCAATAAGCAGCCAAGCTCATACCTAAGAATCAAGTTAGAGTCTTTTCCATGATCCATGAGGAGGCATAAAAATCCCCAGGGATGATTCAAGGTACAATCCCCTTTAATGGTAATATGCTGCAAGTATTGTTTGATTCTAGTGCCAATCATTCATTTATTGCATCTGAATGTGCTAAATGCTTGGGGATGAATGTCCATAACCTGCCATATGATCTAGTTGTGTCGATGCCTTAGGTGTCAGAACTGTTACTATGGATGCTTATTTAACTGTGTAATAATATAGAAGGACATGAGTGTAATATCCTAAATTTTTGGCCTTGAGACTTGAGGATAAGCCTATATCGGGAAGATTACTAAGCCCAGTTTGGGAAGAGTACCAATAATGATGGGAGATAGAAAGGCTTTCAGGGACTATGTGATTTAGTTTTCAGGAAGAGAATGGTTTTCTCGATGATATGAGGGGTTAAAGGTTGTAGTTAGTCGGAAGAAATATATCTGTGTATGTGTACATGGGGATACTTGGCTCCATCTTATGGGACATAGGGGTACAAAGTGCCATTTAGTAGGCCTTGATATACGTGGTGCAATCCCGAGTAAATCCTGAGTAAGACTGAGCAAGATCCTGAGTAAAGACTGATAAAGTAGCTTTATTAAAGTAAATTTATTAAAGTAGCTTTACTAAAGTAACTAATGATGACTCAACTTTAGGGGTGGTATCACAAGAAAGTGCCATATGTCCTTTTTTCATTACAATTGCTTTTTGCTTTATGTGTTGGCTTTACAAGGAAGTGACACATATCCTTCACATCATTACAATTGTTTTTTACTTTTTTGGTTAGCATTCTAAAAATGCCCACCTGCCTATGAGTCAGGGAAATCCACCAGTCTCCACTTCGGACACGTATTTGACTTTCTCGAACACTAAGCACAGGGAATTCATTAGGCTTCCCTTCCCCTGACATAAAAGGATGCTTAGGAGAGAGAAAAAATGATGTTAGAAGGACGCTTGTTACTCTATGGCTTAATGACAAGGCACATGACATCTTAAGACTTAAACACTTGACAAGTATTGAATTAAATCCAAGATTCCCTAGCCTCTATATAATTTCAGTCAGCCAAGGAAAAAATGGGGAAGATAGAGAAAATCAAAGGAAAAAAGAAAGAAGAATTCAGCCAGCCTTAGAAAATTAGGGGAAAATAGAGAGAAATTGGGAGAAAAAAGAAAGATAGAAGAAAGTATGTTCTTGGCGTTCTTGCCAAATTTTGACTTTGAACTCACATTTTCAACTGATCAAGCCGTCATAAATAATGATTATTCATCAAGAGCTACATTCCTACGATTTCATATTCTTAATTAGAGGAGTTTTATGCTGCCTCCACGGTACAAGTGCTACCAAAATCAAGAACCATTTACAGAATCAAGCAAAGGTAAGAGTAAGCTTCGATTAGAGTATATTGTCTTGAAATTTTGTTGAGTTTTCATAGAGTTATGGTGCTGCCTTGAAATTCTATCAAGAGTACTCTTAGGCTTATGATGATCATGTAAATATAAATATAGTGTTAATTAGGGCTTGAGTACAATAGGAATGAAATCTGACAATTCTTGTGGTTTAATTTATAAGATGATGTTGTGGTGCCTAGGGTTGTGTTTAGCCAGGTGCAGAACACTAGGAAATAATATGATTTTGGTGTTTTTGAGGTTTCCAATATATTTTGTACAAAAATTGTGTGGGATTAAGGTAGGGAAGCGATTCTAGAAGCATTATAATCGAAAACCGGAATTTTGCCTAGGAAACCCTAATATTTTGGCCAAGTGCGATTCTCAAGGTAGGAGCTAAAATTGGGTAAATTGAAGGTTGCAAATCGATTCCTTATGTGAAATTATGTGGAAATAGCTTATGGCTATGATTTTTGGATGATTGGGTAGAAAACCCTGATTTTGAGTTTTAAGGTTGTTAAGGTTAGATGCTAACATATTCATGTCAGGTTGCTTGTGGATAGATTTTGGTTTATCAAATGTTGTCTAATGGAAATGATATTTTACAGGGTTATAGTAGACATTCTAAGCTTAAAAATGAGGTAAAATATGCATTATTTGGGTTAGTGGATGGTAAGTTATGATTTGATGAAAACCCTAAGGTAGAGTTATTGATTGAGGATTCCTCGACTTTTGTGATAATAATTGGTAGTGGGTGATATTTTTCATTTACATTGGACTTAGAAAGCTTTCAATAGGAACTGAAATCACTTCATTTGGATTTTCCTATATTAAGGTATGAATTTTTAAAGTTGATCTATAAATCTAGCAGTTTAGGGATGACCTGTGTAATATCCCAAAATGTATTCAAGGGCTAAATGTACCAAATAGAAAGTGTAAATAATGTTAGAAACTGCTTTGGGAATTTTCCAAGGAACTTAGCTCCAATTGAGTAAAAGAAAGTTCCTAAATCCTTTATCTAAAGCTAAAAATGATTTAAAGTCTAACTTGGACCTAAAAAGAAGGGGAAATGGCATCTAGCAAGAGAGACAAACAAGAAATAAAAGAACTAATGGCAATTCAATTAATATTGCCTTGATTAAGGGCAAAAGAGACAGCTGCCATTTGATCTTAAGGTTAAAAGTGGAAATTAAAAAAAATGGCTAGGATTTGCTCTTGAAAAGGAAGCGTAATCATAAGGATAAAGAGAAAACTTAACTCTATCTTTTATGATTAAGGGACAGCCAAGGGCAATTTTGGAAGAAAGGAAGAGTTTGTCAAAGTGTCAACCTACTTTGGAAGAAGACTTTGGTTAACTTGAATCCATTCATACATTATCAAATAGTCAACACATTTTCTCCTTTGTGTATAGGCAAGTTGGTCAAGACCTTAAGGAAAAGAGAGAGAATTTTATCAAAGCAATTCTATATCCATTGGCTAAGTTATAAAGAAAGGAAAGAAGAGAGGAAGAAAAGACAACAAGTCCTTAACCTTGATTCAACTTGGAGAGTCGACCAAAAAGCAAGATTTCAAGAGGAAATTGGTCAACAAATTTTCCTCCGCTGGCATTCAAAAGGGACGGTCAAGATAAAAGCAAGAAGGGAAGAGAGAAGTTTAATTTAATCAAACCAACCAACCTTAGTTAATTAACTAGTCAACTTTCAAGGAACCATAGGAAATTTGACACATAACCTTTTCTTATTTTCTTATGCCCATTTTTTGCCAAGTAATTAAAGTGGCTCAAGATTCATGAATCAAACAATATTTCACTCCCTCAATCACTCAAAAATTTGGCCAATGCAAGGAAAAAGGAGAAAAAGAGGAAAGGAAAAGGAAAGAGAAATGTGAAACTTGAATAACAAAGACTCAAGGTGAGTAATCTTGCTCAAGTTTCACCTTCCAAATTACCTCTTTAGCCTTAAGTTCCTTCATAAACATTGTTCTCCTTATTAAGAGCTACAATCCCATGGATTTTGTTTCTTAAAGGGAGGTGATTTTAGCTACCAAAGTTAGAGGAACCAAAAACAAGCCTTAGAAAGTGAGAAAGGTGAGTCTAAGCTTTAATTTGATCCAAACATCTTATGGATTAGTTTAGTATTATGGATTTTCTAGGCTGCCCTAGTTTCGGTTACTATGGAAAATTTAGGCTTTCATGTTGCTATTTTAACCCTCTTACTTCGAAGCCTTGGAAAATAGTTCGAAAGCATGCATAAAGTTAAACTGGAGATCTGAGAATAATTCACAACCCATTCGAGGTCCCGACCCTAGCATAGGGTTCAGTCTTGTACTAAAGTAGGTTTTCAAAAAACCTTTCAAAACATGTTTCGTTTGGTCTCATTTTTTCTTTTCAAATTTTTTTGGCTTGTTTGGTTTTGTTCCATTCATTTATATCATAGTACTTAACAAAATTTCCTTACGAACTCCTAAGTTAAACTCATTAACTAATAGGATCTATAGGGCATTATCACTCATACTTAGTTCCCTTAACGAGGTTACATACAAATATTTAGGACCATACCCGGTGTGATCACCTTTACTACATTATACTTACACTTACATCTAGTATAACATATACTAATTCCTCAAAAGTTTGATAACCAACAAACAAAAACCCTAATCTTTTATCGATGTACCCTAGCCACCTTTAGTTACCTGCTTGTGCTTGAATCCGCTTGCCCTGGCTGTATAATGGTTATTGGAAAGAGTGAGATTCATATAAATCTCATTTCACTTATATGATATACAATTTCACAGTGCATGTAAGCAATCATCACATAACAGATTTCACAGTGGTAGCTCATTCTTGACATTCATAACATTCATAACAATTCTTGACATTTGTAGCAATTGATGATATGCACATACATATAAAGGATTATACATGATATAAGAGAAAGAGTTACTACCTTGGTCTTTCTGATCTTGTTCTTGCACAGATTTCTTGCGCTCAAGGCAGATATCGAATCCTATAATTAGAATTACGAACGACAGGTCATTACTTAATCCAATTCTTCTTTGATTCAAACACTCAAGTTGGTTATCATTAGGGACATTTAATTAAGTCAACTAAGGAGTTAAAGGGGTAAATTAACCTAAAAGGCCAATTTTCTAACCTTAGAGTTCATAGCTATTACCATGTGCCATTACCTTTAAATTTTTGTATAAGTGATGACGAAATCTACCAGAATTTTTCATCAACTTTGAAAAATCATATCTTTATATACAAAGATTGAATTATAGTGATTCTAAAGGCTATGTGACCCTTATTTAGTCTATTTTCTTGGAAAAATATCACCCATAGCTAGTTGGACACACATCAATCCTAGAATTGTCATTTATTGCATACTACTAGAATTCAACCCAGTTTCATGACCTAAATTCAAAAATTTATAACTCCCAGTGTACAAGTTCATATGATACAAATAATCTATAAAATTAAAGCTTGATATGTCTATGTTTATTCTAGAAAGTTTCACATTCTATAAACATCATTTGGTTATCCAAAAACACCACACCAATAGGGTGCCTTGCTAGATTCCTCTTCAGGCAAAAAATCCAATTTTGCATTTTAATTTTCAATGACCCAAAATTCACAAGTTAGGGCTATTCCCATATCATTTTGAATATAGAACACAATGGTAACATCAAAATGAAACAATTCTCACTCATTCCCCACATCTTGTTTTGGAAAAAAAATCAAAATAAATTCCAACAAGTACCAAATATCCAATTTCTACATCAAACTTGTGCCATATGGTTTCTAATCATTATAAAACACCAAATACATAACCAAAACACCATGACTTCTGCAAACCCTAGTTTGGCTGAAATCAGGGCAGATTTACACATGCCAAAAAACTCATTCAACTAACACAACCAATAGCTCAAATTGATGCTAATACTCTCCTCTTACTCCTCCTTAGACTCTTTCTTTGGTTCTATAACTTTTGCTCTTGGATGATGGCTCAAAACACGTCCTCTTGAAATTCTAAAACCATAGAAATGAAGCCCTCATTAAGAGGAACAATGTTTATGAAGATTTTTTTTTGGAAATAGATGAGGTGAAGAAGGTGAAAATCAAGATCAAAGAGCTCACCTAAACTTGATTCTCCAAGCTCTTTGTATGGTAGCTGCAAATTGACTTGAGGAAAAAGGAATGTGTAATTTATTGATTAGATATGTGGCCCCTTTTATCTCTTAAATTCCAACCAAAAATATGATCTAAAAGGTGGTAAAAGTTATGGCTAATATTAATCCGTTGGCCATACATTTATGCTAACTTAACTAAGTGTAATTGCAACAAGTTTTCTCTTTCCTTTCTCTTTACTTTTTGACCGAAATGGCTGCCCAAATATTGCCCTAATTAATTCAATTTTTAGCCCTCCACAACCTTTTAACCGAATTAAGAGGAGAAGGGGGAATTTGAAACATTAATTATTTGACTTTTCAAAGTTTCATTGCCTAGATCATGTGGTGCCAAATGTCATCATCCTATGGCTTCTCCAAAAGTATGTAACCATTTAGTTACTCTAACCAATTCCATTAGCCATTTTGTCACACCTCATACTCTTTTAGTTAATAGTCAATTTCTTCTTCGATTGCTTACTAAATGGCAATTTAGTTAGATTGGCACTTATTGCATTATCTAATTCCATTTCCTATTGACATGCGCCCTTCTCTTTAGTTTTAATTCAAATTAGGCTTTATCACCATAATTGAGCTCAAATATTAGGTTTGGGCACTTTCTACTGCTAATTTGGGTCATCATTCACACTTTATTCCCCGAAAATGTTCATCTAACATTCATTACATTCTCACTTAGAGTTATGAGCCCTTATACACATTTTGGGGGCATTACAGCTATGACCATGTACATGATGATATGAAGCTATTTTGGTCGTAAAATTGCAAAGTTATTGATTGTTAGTTGTGTTAGATCTCATGTTTTGATGATAACAAAAGAATGGTATGAAAAAGAATTGATTAATAAATAAGTTTGAACAAAGTAATAACAGGGATAAGTATCACTTGAAGTAAGCATTGGAGTAATGAGGAAAGACCAAGAGAAAATGCTGAGAAACTTGAGCAGGAGCAATTTTTTTAAGGCATTACTCGAGTATGTACTCGAGTAATGACACAAAACTTGAAGTAACCAGAGGCACCTTCCAGTAACCTGCCAACATTACTCGAGTAAGTACTCGAGTAATAGTGTAAATGTTTTCAAGTTGCTCTCGGCCTGCCAATGTTACTCGAGTAGCCACTCGAGTAACCAGGTAAATACTTGGAGTTGCTCTCGGCCTGCCAACATTACTCGAGTAGGTACTCGAGTAACCATGTAAAAGTTTTTCAGTTGCTCTCGGCTTGCCAATGATATTCGAGTATGTACTCGAGTTACTCTGTTTCAGAAAATATGTTGCTCTCGACATTTTGTACCACTGCCAATGTTACTCGAGTAACTCACTGAGGTAAGCACAAAACTTGAAGGTAGTACTCGAATAACTTGATGTAATTTTATTTCATTTTCCTCGAGTCATTACTCTAGTATGCAAGTATTTAATGTTTCATTTTAAGTGGATTACTCGAGTATGCAGTGTTATGTTTGAAGGAAAACCTCAAGTCATTACCTGAGTAAGTGATGCACAAAAAGTAAGTTTACTCGAGTATGTACTCGAGTAATAAGGTAAGCAAAATTGAAGTGCACTCGGCCTTGAAATCCTGCCAAAATTACTGGAGTAAAGCAATGAGTAACCAAAAGTGTATTTGAAGGTTTACTCGAGTTGGTACCCGAGTAATCTATGAAGTCATAAGTGCATTACTCGAGTAGGTATCCGAGTAAACAACTATTTCCAAAGGTTTGAGATTTAGTTTATTCCATGCACTACCCGAGTAAACTTATATGTGTTTGTTGACTTGTAATGGATCAAAGTTTTCCCGATGATACTGTAACATCCTGGATTTTAATCAAGGATTAGTAACTTCAAATGATGTAATTAATGTTAATTAAGCATACTTGAAGTATATATTGTGTAATGTGATATGAAGGTGATTATGAATGATTTCATGTGTATTGTACTAATCAGGGGTAAAATGGTAAATTTACCAACCGTCTGGTTAGTTATTGATGAGGAAACCCTTAGTAATCAAGATCAACGGTTGAGATTGAAGGATCAAGGAGTGGAATTAAGTGTGGAAGGGTGTATGTGAAATTATTGTGGAAAGAAGAGATGATGCCAAGTGGCACAATAGGAGCCATTGGATGAGTCAAAAATTCAAACTCTCTTTCACTCTCCACTCTTAGTCGGTTTTTGCATGAGAAAGAAGGAAGGAATGATCATCTCTCACCAACTCACTTTCTCTCTCCCTTTCCTCCATTTCCGGTGGTGTAAGCAAGAAAGAGAAAAGAAGGGCTTAAAATTAGTCAAGGTAAATGATCTTATAAGCTTGTGTACCTTTCATTAATGTTGATCAAGAGGTCAAGAGCATTATTTCTATGATTTCAGAATTTCCATTGGTGGTGTTTGATTGTGGGATAAATCTGAAAGTTGGTGGAATCAAGGTGTTGATTTCAGCAAGTGAAAGAGGTAGGTTTTTGATGAATTGTGATATATATATAAGGATGTTTGCTTAATCAATGGGAAATCTGGAAATTAGACCTAAATATGATGTTAAGTGAAGGGTAGGTATTGATTAGTGGGTCACTATTCATTTGGTCAGTTTTGGCATTTGGGAGTGATTTGAAATTGATTGGAAGTTGAATGAAGGAATTTGGTTGAATGGGTTTTTGAGTGGTTTGATGATTGAGAGAGAGAATGTGTTGATTGAGTTGAATTTGGGTTATTTTGGGTTACCAATGAGTTTATGATGAAGTTTTGGGTGAGAATAAGTAATGGTGCAAGTTTTAGGACCATTGGAATTCAATTGGTGAATTCTGGTAAATCAACTCAGTTGCTGCGTTTTGGGTTGCTGGTGTGATTTCTCGAGTGAGAGAAGAACTCACTCGAGCACTGGAAGAACGTGCTCGAGTGAGCATGTTGTGCTCGAGTGAGGGTGAATATTTGTGCTGGGAGTGAGCGTTTCAGGTGTTCACTCGTGAGTGTTTGCCAAGAGTGCGCCTGGCACTCGCGAGCATTGGGGGATCACTCGCGAGCACTGGGGTTGTGCTCGAGTGAGTCCGTTGCCTGGGAGTTGGGGTGCTCTCGGGTAGTCACTCGCTGCCTTGTGCTCGCGAGCACTGAGGGTCAGTGCTCGAGCACAGGCATTTGTGCTCGAGTGAAGGTGGAAGTGGATGTTGAGTGATGCTCTCGGGTTGTCACTCGCAGGCCTCACTCGCAGGTGTGCTCGAGTGAGAGTGTGGAATAGTCGCGGGAGTTGCTCTCGGGTAAGCACTTCCTGCGCCTCACTCGCGAGTGCTCTAGTGGAAATGGGAGTTGTGCTCGAGCACGGCCTTCTGTGCTCGAGTGAGGGGTGCGAGTGAGGGGTCCAAAAATTAGTGTTTAGCTTTCTTGTGAGGGATCTTTGGGGATAGTTATCCCAACCCTTTAGGCATATGTTTAGGCATTTAATGGCCATCTAAAGAGTCCAAATGAATACCAACTTAGAGTGTTATTGAAGTAAAAACTTGGAAAAGGAAATTAACCAAATGTCCCTATTTTGAATATAGGATTTGACATCTGCTATCCTCGTGAGCCTACTGTGCCCAGAGACTTCAGGAAGGGATCAGGTAGTGACTTTTCTTTCGTACCATATGTAATGCATTGTATGTGTGTAGTATCATTGCTATGTGATTATGTGACCTGAAAGCCGAGAGGCTGGTCGTGGGCTGAAAAGCCGGATGTGGGCTGAAAAGCCGGATATGGGCTGAAAAGCCGGTTGTGGGCCGAAAGGCCGGATGTGAGGCCGACGGGCCATTTGTGAAAGCCGGTTAGCTATGTGCTATAAGGCTATTTGTATGCACTGCCACGCCAATAGTCCCTGAGTAGCTAATAACGGTTCGGGTTAGGACAGAGTGCCTTCCCGGCGGAGAAAGGGGATGAGGGTGGAGTGTGATATGTGCCGCTGCTGCTGTATGATGATTTGCTTACATGCTATGTGCTTGTATGTGGTATAAATGCTTAGTTACTACTGGGATTCTTTAGAATCTCATTCTTTCCTTTGAACTAACCTTTCAGACAGGGCGACTGGCTCCAAGGAAAAGCGCGTGACCCGGAGCGGTTAGAGTTTCTTAGGGACATTAGCATGGTTTTGTTGGCTTATTCATTTTGGATAGGGATTAATGTATTATATTTTGGAGATGTATATAGTTTGAAATGCTTGGTTATAATCCCTATTTGGAATCTGAAACTTTAGGTTTGTAGTTGAACCCGGGGGTTGCCGGGATTTTGGTTATACACTCTGTTATTCGTAAATGTATATAGACTGCACAGGTGGTTATATTCGATAACTGAACTTGAGACCGAAAGAGGAATGAAGTTTTGAAAATTTCATAAACGTTCCTACTATTAAAGGGAATTTTAAATGAGTTTTAAACTATTCGACGGTCTCTAATCTAATTTAATTACCAAATATCGAATTATAATTACGTGATTAAAGGCAGGGTGTTACATTTTGGTATCAGAGCTGTAGTTCCTGGCAAGGGTAGAGGTTGCTAGGATAGATCCCTTAGTTGGTTTTAGGGATAGAGGATTGTTTGTTAATGATTGATGTGTATGCACATGTGTGTTTATTGATATGGATTATATATGAGTTTGGTGACTATATGTGCATACTGTCGCTGCTTAAATAATGGGGTAAGCTATTTGTAGAATGAAGAAGACTAGAGGACGCCCCAAAACTCCGCGTGTAGACCCTGTGGTGGAGGTTGATAATGAAAACCCACCAGATCCTATGCATGAGCTAATGGGTCTGATAAAGGATCAGCGGGACATGATAACTGAGCTAAGAGACGAGCTCAGAGCGGAGAAGGCAAAGAACAAGGAAGTTCCGGTACAGTCTACTCCGGAAGAAACTCAAGAAGAGATTCGATATGAAGACACTGCCGAGGGGTCAGCGCGACAATCAGAGTCTACACCTCATGCTATTCCGAATCGTGAATCTCACGGGATGCCACCTAGAGAGGAAAAAGACCTGCAATTCTGGGTCACAAGATTCTGCAAACATCTGCCTCCGGCGTTCAGAGGGAGGTTTGATCCACAAGTGGCAGAAGACTGGTTGTATCGTCTGGAGAAAATATTTGAGGTACTTTGTTGTCCAGAGGAGGTAAAACCACGACTGGCTGTCTACAAACTCGAAGGTGATGCGGATCGTTGGTGGCGAAATATCGCCCTAACACTGAAGAGCAGAAATGTGCCACTGACTTGGGAGTTGTTCCTACAAGAATTCAACGAGAAGTACTTTCCGAAGTCAGTTCAGCTTGAAAAGGAGACAGAATTCCTTAGCATTAGGCAAGGGGACACGGAAAGCTTTGACGATTACTTGTCCCGATTCATCCGTTTGTCCCGGTATTCCTCCTATCTCCGGTACAAGGATGACGGAGAATGGAGCTCAGACATGCTTATTCGTGGTCTGAGGCGAGAGTTGCGGAAGAGGTTGGTTACTCACCGATTCAAGAAGTTCAATAAGGCGGTGGAGCAATGTCGAATCACGGAGAACAATTTAAGAGAATTGCATCCTACCAGAGCTATTGGTCACCGCAGTGAACCCAGTAAGGGTAATGTCTCTCAAAAGCGGAAAGGCCAAGGATCTTCTTCGTATCAGGGTGGTGATAAGAAGCCCTATCAGCCTAAAGGTCGTGAGTCTCAGAGATTTGTGACCGAGTGGAAATGTCGTCATTGCAACAAATCACATTATGGCCAGAATTGTCAGGGAGTGATGGTTTGTTTCAACTGTAAACGGCCAGGGCATCTTGCTAAGGATTGTCGGCAACCGAGAGCGGAACAGAGGCCACAGGCACAGGGCCGAGTGTTCGCTATGACCCACGAGGAGGCTCGTAGATCTCCTGAGTTGATTCAAGGTAAAATCTCCGTAAATGGTTATTTGTTGCAAGTTTTATTCGACTCGGGTGCAAGTCACTCATTCATCGCCTATGATTGTGTGAAGCGCCTAGGATTACATGTGCATAAGTTACCCTTTGAATTAATAGTGTCGACTCCAATGGGTATTAAGGCCTTAACCACAGAAGCTTACTTGAATTGTGTCGTAACTGTGGAGGGGCACCAGTCTGTTGTAGATTTAATTTGTTTGCCGCTTTACCAATTGGAAGTCATCTTGGGTTTTGATTGGTTAACGGCAAATAATGTATTGCTTGATTGCGGGAACAAGAGAATAGTATATCCTGCTTCCCCGAGAGCTGAAGTTGTGAATGTGAGTATGAATTTTCTGTCAACGGCTAAAGCTGAGAAGTATCTTAAAAAGGGTTGCCAAGGATATATGGTGTTTTTCTCTGTACAAGGGGAAACTGACGAAACTTTGAGTAATATACCCGTGGTAAAAGAATTCCCTGAGGTGTTTCCGGATGACCTTAGCGGATTGCCTCCTGAGAGGGAAGTTCAGTTCCCAATTGATATTGTGCCTGGAGCTGGTTCTATTTCTAAGGCCCCATATCGTATGGCCCCAAACGAGATGGCGGAGCTAAAGAAGCAAATAGAGGATCTACTTGAGAAAGGGTTTATTAGACCCAGTGTATCGCCTTGGGGAGCCCCAGTGTTATTCGTAAAGAAGAAAGATGGAAGCCTTCGATTGTGTATCGATTACAGGGAATTGAACAAGGTTACTATCAAGAACAAGTACCCTCTTCCCCGGATCGATGACCTTTTAGATCAGTTATCTGGATCGTGTGTATTCTCAAAGATTGATCTAAGGTCAGGGTATCATCAGCTGCGAGTGAAAGCAGAAGATGTTCCAAAGACTGCTTTCCGGACCCGGTATGGTCATTATGAGTTTTTGGTGATGCCATTTGGGCTAACCAATGCGCCTGCGGTTTTCATGGATTACATGAATCGTATCTTTAGGCAGTATTTGGATCAGTCTATTGTTGTGTTTATCGATGACATTCTGATATATTCCAAGAGTATGGAGGAGCATGAGCATCATCTGAGAATTGTATTAAATATTTTGCGTGAGAAGCAATTATATGCTAAATTGAGCAAGTGCGAGTTTTGGCTGTCGGAAGTGAGATTCCTAGGCCATGTTATCTCGCAAGAAGGGGTCTCTGTGGATCCCAGTAAAGTGGAAGCAGTACTAGACTGGAAGAGGCCAGAATCTGTGGCAGAAGTACGCAGTTTTATGGGTCTTGCTGGTTATTATCGGAGATTCATTCAGAATTTCTCCCGTATTGCGTTGCCGATGACCAAGCTCACGAGAAAGGATCAGTTGTTTGTGTGGGACGAAAGATGTGAAAATTGTTTTGTGGAGCTGAAGGAGAGGTTGACGTCGGCACCTGTATTGATTTTGCCCGATCCCAGTGTTACATATGTTGTGTATTCCGATGCCAGTGGGCAGGGATTAGGGTGTGTCCTTATGCAGCAGGGACGTGTGGTGGCCTACGCCTCTCGACAGCTCAGACCGCATGAATTGAATTATCCCACTCATGATCTGGAGCTTGCGGCTATTGTGTTTGCTTTGAAGATTTGGCGTCATTACCTGTATGGTGTGACTGTGGAACTGTACTGCGACCACAAGAGTCTTAAATATCTATACGATCAGAAAGAACTGAATATGAGACAACGTCGTTGGATGGAATTGCTTAAGGACTACGACCTGGAAATAAAATATCATCCAGGTAAGGCAAATGTAGTCGCTGATGCTCTTAGTCGAAAGACGGTGCTCGTTGCAGCTATGATGATACGAGAAAAGGAATTGATTGAAGATTTTCGTGATTTGAATCTGACGAACCAGATTGTCTGTGCCAACTACACTGTTTCTCAAGAAGAAAATGATCTAAGTGAGGAGATTGAAGAAGCTCAAGGGCAAGACGACTGGATACGGTATAACCTGACTCGGATTGAACGAGGAGAAGTTCCAGGGTATGACTTATCGCCTCGTGGATTAGTTCGTTATCAGAAGAGAGTTTGTATTCCACTTAAGGCGGAGTTGAGACAGAAGATTCTGGATGAGGCACATAAGAGCGGATATACTCTTCATCCTGGTATGACCAAGATGTACCATAATCTGAAATCGGTGTATTGGTGGCCGGGTATGAAGAGTGATGTGACCAAATATGTGGTGAGATGCCTCACTTGTCAGAAAGTGAAGATTGAGCACCAAAGACCACCTGGTTTACTCCAGAGTCCCGAGATTCCAGAATGGAAATGGGAAAGCATAACCATGGATTTGGTAGTAGGATTGCCCAAGATCAGGAATCATGATGCGATCTGGGTAATTGTGGATCGGTTAACGAAGTCGGCACACTTCATACCAATCAATGCTGGTTATTCTCCTGATAAACTAGCAGAAATTTATGTTAATGAGATCGTGAAACTCCATGGTGTTCCGAAAAGTATCATTTCTGATCGAGATCCTCGATTTACTTCGAGATTCTGGAAAGCGCTACATAAAGCTATGGGAACTCAATTGAGGTTCAGCACGGCTTATCATCCACAGACGGATGGACAGTCAGAGAGAACAATTCAGACGCTGGAAGACATGTTGCGAGCGTGTGTTCTCGACTTTAAGGGAAGTTGGGATCACTTTCTTCCACTTGCGGAATTTGCCTACAACAATAGCTATCATGCGAGCATTCAGATGGCTCCGTATGAAGCGTTGTATGGAAGGAGGTGTCAATCGCCTTTGTGTTGGAACGAGTTGTCCGAAAGGAAGCTGTATGGACCAGATTTGGTTGATCAAACCTCAACACAGATTCAGATTATTCGAAGGAGGTTACTTGCAGCGCAGAGTCGGCAGAAAAGCTACGCTGACAAGCGAAGACGACCTCTAGAATTTGAGGTTGGAGATCACATATTTCTGAGAGTATCTCCTGTTACGGGCGTTGGACGGGCTATCAAAAGAAAGAAGCTGAGCCCGAGGTATATAGGTCCTTTTGAGATCCTTGACAGGATTGGGCCTGTTGCGTATCGAGTAGCCTTACCCCCAAGCTTGAGCAGGCTTCATGATGTGTTTCACGTTTCCCAACTGAAAAAGTACCAACCAGACCCATCTCATATAGTTGAATATGAGGAAGTTGAACTACAAGATAACTTCACATATGCGGTGGGGCCAGAACGGATCATTGATCGAGAGGAGCGACGGCTCAGACACCGAAGTATTCCATATGTGAAAGTGGTCTGGAAGGGAATGACTCCGAGAGAAGCAACCTGGGAAGCGGAGGAAGATATGCGAAGGCGATATCCGGAGTTTATGGCTCAAGTAGTATAGCAATTTCGAGGACGAAATTAAATTTTCGGGGGGAGAATTGTAACATCCTGGATTTTAATCAAGGATTAGTAACTTCAAATGATGTAATTAATGTTAATTAAGCATACTTGAAGTATATATTGTGTAATGTGATATGAAGGTGATTATGAATGATTTCATGTGTATTGTACTAATCAGGGGTAAAATGGTAAATTTACCAACCGTCTGGTTAGTTATTGATGAGGAAACCCTTAGTAATCAAGATCAACGGTTGAGATTGAAGGATCAAGGAGTGGAATTAAGTGTGGAAGGGTGTATGTGAAATTATTGTGGAAAGAAGAGATGATGCCAAGTGGCACAATAGGAGCCATTGGATGAGTCAAAAATTCAAACTCTCTTTCACTCTCCACTCTTAGTCGGTTTTTGCATGAGAAAGAAGGAAGGAATGATCATCTCTCACCAACTCACTTTCTCTCTCCCTTTCCTCCATTTCCGGTGGTGTAAGCAAGAAAGAGAAAAGAAGGGCTTAAAATTAGTCAAGGTAAATGATCTTATAAGCTTGTGTACCTTTCATTAATGTTGATCAAGAGGTCAAGAGCATTATTTCTATGATTTCAGAATTTCCATTGGTGGTGTTTGATTGTGGGATAAATCTGAAAGTTGGTGGAATCAAGGTGTTGATTTCAGCAAGTGAAAGAGGTAGGTTTTTGATGAATTGTGATATATATATAAGGATGTTTGCTTAATCAATGGGAAATCTGGAAATTAGACCTAAATATGATGTTAAGTGAAGGGTAGGCATTGATTAGTGGGTCACTATTCATTTGGTCAGTTTTGGCATTTGGGAGTGATTTGAAATTGATTGGAAGTTGAATGAAGGAATTTGGTTGAATGGGTTTTTGAGTGGTTTGATGATTGAGAGAGAGAATGTGTTGATTGAGTTGAATTTGGGTTATTTTGGGTTACCAATGAGTTTATGATGAAGTTTTGGGTGAGAATAAGTAATGGTGCAAGTTTTAGGACCATTGGAATTCAATTGGTGAATTCTGGTAAATCAACTCAGTTGCTGCGTTTTGGGTTGCTGGTGTGATTTCTCGAGTGAGAGAAGAACTCACTCGAGCACTGGAAGAACGTGCTCGAGTGAGCATGTTGTGCTCGAGTGAGGGTGAATATTTGTGCTGGGAGTGAGCGTTTCAGGTGTTCACTCGTGAGTGTTTGCCAAGAGTGCGCCTGGCACTCGCGAGCATTGGGGGATCACTCGCGAGCACTGGGGTTGTGCTCGAGTGAGTCCGTTGCCTGGGAGTTGGGGTGCTCTCGGGTAGTCACTCGCTGCCTTGTGCTCGCGAGCACTGAGGGTCAGTGCTCGAGCACAGGCATTTGTGCTCGAGTGAAGGTGGAAGTGGATGTTGAGTGATGCTCTCGGGTTGTCACTCGCAGGCCTCACTCGCAGGTGTGCTCGAGTGAGAGTGTGGAATAGTCGCGGGAGTTGCTCTCGGGTAAGCACTTCCTGCGCCTCACTCGCGAGTGCTCTAGTGGAAATGGGAGTTGTGCTCGAGCACGGCCTTCTGTGCTCGAGTGAGGGGTGCGAGTGAGGGGTCCAAAAATTAGTGTTTAGCTTTCTTGTGAGGGATCTTTGGGGATAGTTATCCCAACCCTTTAGGCATATGTTTAGGCATTTAATGGCCATCTAAAGAGTCCAAATGAATACCAACTTAGAGTGTTATTGAAGTAAAAACTTGGAAAAGGAAATTAACCAAATGTCCCTATTTTGAATATAGGATTTGACATCTGCTATCCTCGTGAGCCTACTGTGCCCAGAGACTTCAGGAAGGGATCAGGTAGTGACTTTTCTTTCGTACCATATGTAATGCATTGTATGTGTGTAGTATCATTGCTATGTGATTATGTGACCTGAAAGCCGAGAGGCTGGTCGTGGGCTGAAAAGCCGGATGTGGGCTGAAAAGCCGGATATGGGCTGAAAAGCCGGTTGTGGGCCGAAAGGCCGGATGTGAGGCCGACGGGCCATTTGTGAAAGCCGGTTAGCTATGTGCTATAAGGCTATTTGTATGCACTGCCACGCCAATAGTCCCTGAGTAGCTAATAACGGTTCGGGTTAGGACAGAGTGCCTTCCCGGCGGAGAAAGGGGATGAGGGTGGAGTGTGATATGTGCCGCTGCTGCTGTATGATGATTTGCTTACATGCTATGTGCTTGTATGTGGTATAAATGCTTAGTTACTACTGGGATTCTTTAGAATCTCATTCTTTCCTTTGAACTAACCTTTCAGACAGGGCGACTGGCTCCAAGGAAAAGCGCGTGACCCGGAGCGGTTAGAGTTTCTTAGGGACATTAGCATGGTTTTGTTGGCTTATTCATTTTGGATAGGGATTAATGTATTATATTTTGGAGATGTATATAGTTTGAAATGCTTGGTTATAATCCCTATTTGGAATCTGAAACTTTAGGTTTGTAGTTGAACCCGGGGGTTGCCGGGATTTTGGTTATACACTCTGTTATTCGTAAATGTATATAGACTGCACAGGTGGTTATATTCGATAACTGAACTTGAGACCGAAAGAGGAATGAAGTTTTGAAAATTTCATAAACGTTCCTACTATTAAAGGGAATTTTAAATGAGTTTTAAACTATTCGACGGTCTCTAATCTAATTTAATTACCAAATATCGAATTATAATTACGTGATTAAAGGCAGGGTGTTACAGATACTCTAGTAAGTACTTGAGTAAACTTCAAGGAATACTCGAGTAGCTACTCGAGTAAGCAAACCCAGAAATTCAAAAATCATTCCAACATTCATTATTTTGCTTCCTATATGATTAATCTTTCATTGTATTAGTATTCTTAGCTTATTTACAGATGAACAATGAAGAAATCATATCAAGTAAGAAAAGTCAAATGAGAAGTTCAAATGCCACCTACCGACAACGGATATTTTTCAAAAACTTGAAAAGTCAATAGTGGCTGCACACTCTCCAACGGACGAAAGGAAAATGTTCCAACGGTCTTCACCAACATATCTATATATATATATGTGAACATCCAAACAGAGAAAATAACAACAAGAACACACACAAACGTATCATCAAGTTCATTACTCTGTTTTACGTTGTAATTGTATTTCTATGCTTCAGTAATTCATATTCACTCTGTGAGAGAGATATTTCCTTCAAACTCAATATTTGTTATTGAGATAACTTAAGGTTGTGGAACCTTGAGTTGGATTGGATTACAACTTGTAAGGGGGAGCGAGTGTCCAGGTGAAGGAACTTACTTGTACTGAGGTGCCAAGAACCCACTAAATTTTGGAAGTTATAGTGAAACTCTCAGAGAAGCTCTGAGGACTGGACGTAGGTCAAAGTGGTTGTGACCGAACTAGTATAACTCCCGGTGTACACTTCGGTGATATTTCTCCTTACTCCTTACTATTTTAATTTCACTGTCAAGTTTCATATTTGCAACGAAATATTTAATATCACCCAATTCACCCCCTCTTGGGTGAAACACTTGCTCTAACAAGTTGGTAGTGTGTTTTGGCTAGGAGCAGGGCAGCAAGAAGGAGTGCGATTTTAGTGAATTTAAGGTCACCAATGGATTCTACAAGAACAATTATGTGGGGAATGTAAAATCCCAAACTTTGGGTATAGAAACTTGAGGATAAGCCTATATTAGGCAGAAGAATAATTGCAGTTCGGGAAGAGTCCCAAGAAAAATGAGAGATAGAAAGACTCTAAGGGATTATGTGATTTGGCCCTACTGAGCAGAGGGATCATGTTTGTAGCAGTATGATTAAAGTGTCGGTTTGTGAGTGCACATGGCATTTTCAGGGTAGAAAGATGCCACCCAACTACGCCACGAGGTATGGGACAAGTTAATTAAGTAAAGTATGTTGGTTTGTGAGTGCACATGGCATTTTCAGGGTAGACAATAATAACCTGCGTTTTTATAGTAGACGCCGGTGTTTGGTGCCATATGGGGCCCACACACATATACTCTGACCTGGTATCATTTGGTAGGCCTCGGTATATGTGAAGCAATCCTGAGTAAGTCCCAAGTGAAACTCAAGTAGACACTGATAAAATAACTTTATTAAAATAGCTTTAATAAAGAGAGCAATAATGACACAACTTTTGTATTGGACAAAGGAGAGGAGGACACATGTCCCTTCATCATGGGAGTCATAGTGACCTTTGTGTTGGCACTCTTAAGAGGCGCCACCTAGTGATTGAAGTCAGGGAAATCTACCGGTCTCTAGATCAGTCACATGTTTGACTTTCTCAAACACCGTGCCCGAGAGTTAGGGGAATTTATCAGGCTTCCCTTCCCCTGATAAAATGTAGTGGCCCAAGAGAGAGAGAAAGAGGTAAGTATGGTTAGGAAGGGACATGTGGCAACACAAGATGTCATCTTGAAAAGCAAGATTACACAGGATTTGTCCATTTGATCTGGTTTCCAAGATTTAATCTTGGGCTCTCTCTCTTCCATTAAATTTGTCTAGCTACTGTAAAGATTAGAAAAAATACCAAGAAATTGGAAAATTTGTTAGAGGAGAGATAGAAGGTGAATAATAACTTTACAGAACTTCAATCCACCGAAAACATTACCAAATCGATGTTTTCTCTCAAAATACTCTTCACAAACTTTCTTCTAATCATCCTAAGCTTCATTTATATGATTTCAGATTTCCTTTTAGAGTGGTTTGGTGTAGTCATGCCGGTTGAAGTATTGTTGGATTTCTGAACTGGTTGGGGAAACATGTAGAGGTAAGTATGGGCTTCATTTTAAACCGATTGGTTTGTTGCTTTGATGAGTTTTTATAAGGGTAGGGTACTATTAATTTTTCATTCAGGGGCTATTTTTTAGGTTTAATTATGGTTTAATCATGTGTTTATGATTAAATGATGATATTATACCATGTTGTTGGACAAAATTCTGTTTTGGTGATTTTAGCAAAATTGGGTATGTTCGGTCAGTAGGTGTAGAGGGTGAAGATTTGTGATTTTGATGATTTTGATATTCCCATTGTGTTTAGAATGAAAAATTGTATGGGAATAGCCTAGGTTGTAAATTCAACACAACTAAAAATATATCCTACAAAGTTAAAATGCTGCTAGTGGGTGTTTTGGGCAGGGCAGATTATTTGCATGACGTTTTTAAATAAGTAAATCATGTACAAACATTTTGAAAATTTCCATTCTAAAAGTAGACATGTCAAGCTGTAATTTGACATACATATGTTATTTGGACTTATGTGCTGGGAGTTTTGCATTTTTAAAGTTTGATCTACAAACTGGAAAAATTTGGGGGCAGTGATCAATTAAGTAAGATACTGTATTAATATTCATCCAAAAGTGTAATGGCTGTATTTTTCCTTGAAACTAGACTAATTAGGGGTCACATAGCCTTTGGAATCATCATAATTGGATATCTTTACAATTAGTTAGGAATGTTCAAACATTAAAGAAAATTCTGGAAAATTTGAGTATAAGTGTGAAAATGAAAAATGTAATGGCACTAGGTAATTAAGTGGAACTTTAAGTTAGCCTTGTTTGCTACATGGTACTGAATTTTGATGGAATGAGATTGGCATTAGGATTGGGATTGGCCTTGGTGTAACCCCCTCAGTAATTATATCCGAAATACGCGATTAAAATGAAATAGAGACCAATAATAATCAAATAACATTTACTAACCCATCACATGACGGGGTTTTCGCGAATACTTTTTGAAATCATTTATAAACATGGTCTCATATTCACATTTCGAATACAATTACTACGCGAAGATAAATCACATTCATATAAATATCAGAGTGCACAACTTAATCATCCCGGCAATCCCGGGTACATACCTTCGCTAAAGATACACAGGGTACAATTGCCCATTACAATTCTTCAAATGGGGATTACACAATCTTATCTCGAAAGAGTCCTAGCCGCTCCCTCCACGAGCCACTTGCCCTGTCTAAATTGTTGGTAGGGGAGAGTGAGATTCGAGAGAATCTCAGTAGGAAACAGATACCATAATGCATGCATGATAGATGCTATGTGTATGACATGTTAGCTTTATCTAGATGCATGCCCCATAATGACATTTTTGCATACTCAATGTTTCATACAACAAGACTATGGCCACAGCGAAAACAGAAACAGAGCTTCATTTATTCAAATATGCTCTACACAATCAAGTAAATCAATCACATACATCACTACACAAGCAAAGATATCGAATACATGCAAGTAAGGTAAGTCCCCTACCTCCAGTCTTTTCTCCTCGATTTGCGTGCCAGCAACTCAGGGCTTCACATTCGATCCTACAATGTCAAATGTACCATTTAGACACTTCCATAGTGTTTCTGGGGGTTATATGAGGCTATATTGAAAATTTACTAAAATACCCCTGGGGACCCGGCCCGGCCCCGCTGTACCCGGTCCGGTTGTACTTTTCTTGAAATTTTGACATGGGCTATTCTGACATATTTTTGCCCAAGGAATCCATTTCCGGACTCGGAATTATCAAATTCAATGTCAATTACAAAATTACCCTTGACAGCCCCACTTTAAGGGTTTCAGGGGCGTTTTCGTAATTATGCTTTTTCGGCCTTTTCCGAAAAAGCGCCCAACTATAACCCCACCTAATTTTCGCTCCTGAACTCAATGGAATCATAAAATCATTGAAAATCCAACTCTAAGACCCATTTATAGCCCAGACCGAAATATATGGGTTTTCCAGGGAAAAACGAGGTTTTTCGGTTTCGGCTGCGTAAACGCGTTCCTTTCTACTCCTAACCACTTTATTGACTATTCCATTAGGTTAGAACTACCATTTAGTGTCAATTTGGGCAGCATAACAGCCCCACAAACTCATTTTCCATTTTTAGAACCAAAGACAATCCGGCGAAATTTCACCAATTAAATTGTCTATAACAGCCAGAATAGTCAATATGCAAGAGTTTGGAAGTTACCTCAAGCTCCCACTAGCTTTTCGTTCTTGTGGCTGAAAACCCTAACTTCAAAACACCAAGAGAGGAGCTTCCAAACCTTAAAGAACATAAAGGAGTAGCTTAGGATCGGAGTTATACTCGTTAGGAGCTAGATCGTCGGAGAAATCGGCTTACCTTGCGAGTTCTCTTCTCCTTTTCTCCCAAAACCCTCTCAACTCTTTTCTTTATTTTGGTTGCAGAATGGCGTCGGAATGCTGTAGGAGAAAGATGATGTTTCTTTAATAATAATCTTATGCTTATGTCATCAATGTAACATGATGATGTCATAATTCTCAAAATTGGCATTTTCTGGCAGATTTTCTGCCCAATCTTTGAAAACTCATAACTAATTCTAGAAAAATTGAAATGAGGTGATTCCAAAGCCAAATGAAAGGTATTTAAGTCCTCTTAATTGGAAAAATATGATCAATTACCAGAAATCACCACAAAATTCCAGAATTACACATATTTCATCACTGCCCCAAAACAGAGTCCATTTTCGACCTCAAACTTTGGACAGTCATATCTCCCAGTTCTCAAAACGAAATGGCATAAATTATATATCCATTTTGAAGCTTGAGATGTGAACTATAATACTGGAAAGTTTCAGAATTTTTAGACACCATTTGGGCATTCAAAGTATTCACACAAACTGACAGCCCAGAATAGAGTTTCACTGGACAGCATTTCCAGTTTTGCAACCAATGTGTCCAATCCAATTTAAATCAATTCCAATGATTAAATACCACAACATGACACCATTTCCATCACAATACCCCATTCAATTCTTCCCTCTATTCTAAGTCAATTTGGATGTTAATCCACAATTGAACTCAAATACAGGGTTTCGGCGTTGCTCATAACACAAGCAACTACAATCCACTTTATATTCTCTAAAAGAGTTCATTAATCACTAACCACGTCCACTTTTGTAGTCATTAACCCCCAATCACAATTTGGGATCTTGCTAAACCGGGGCTTAGCAATCCACTAATCTCAAGCTTATTCTCTAGCCTCGAGTCTCAAAATTCGGGGTATTACACTTGGGACAAGGGCTGGGACTGAGATTGATGTTTTAAAAATATGTTTGGTACAAAGAAATAGTTGGAGGGAATAACTTTATTAATCTTATTTTATAAATAGCTACTAATTATGAAAAGACCCAAATACCCATGCCCTAAATCCCAAAGTTAGTCTACAACTTAGATGCAAACTCTGCCTTCACAAATCGTGGTAGATGGTTTCTAGAATTCGTCGACAATTTTACTATGGCAATATCTGATATAGTGAAAACTGATAATTTGGTCTTGTAATTTAAACATAGATGGAATCAAAAATCATAAAACGTATTTAAAGTTCTTTCCAATGCCATGAACGGATTTCACGATCCAAGTTCTTCAGCCATACTCTTCATGTTATCTAAATTTAATTTATTGATATAACAAGCAATATTCCAAAAATCTAATAATTTGTAAATTATCGATCGGAACATAGACTAAATAACAAGCAAGTTTTTCACACAAATTTTCAAAAGTCTTTTAAACGTATTGAAAGATATGGAAGAGCAAAACGTAATAGAGACGGTATGGCCTTAGCTAATTCAAATAAGTATATAAATTGATGAGTTATAATTTAGGGCAAAATTTGCAATCCTAGGATCTAATACTTTAAAGCAAAATTGATGAGTTATAATTTAGGGAAAAATCGATAGAGGGTATTTTTGTTAAGAAAATATTATAAATAGGGATATTTCTGTCTCTCAAATTTGTAATCCCGGGATTGACAATGCAATACTTGGGGGAGGTGGCTTTGTAGCAATCTCACTTTCGTGGTACTCCAAATCCCTAGTTATCCGGAGTCCCTTAAACCAAACGATATATTCTGACCTAATCCCTAATCTAATCCTAGTCTCTAACCCCCAGTGCTTCATACCAAACAGGGCCTATGGTTCTTTCTTGGCAATAATAGGGCAGCATATCATCACCATGAATACTTAACCAAATTCTAAGATACTTGGTTCAAATCAAAGCTTATGCTTACCTCTTTCATTATCTTTAACTTTTTTTTGATTCCTCCAACTTCTACATCTTTTAGGCAGCACTAAACACCTTTTTTCAAGAAATTAAAACCATAGAAATGTTGCTCTTGATGAAAGGAACAAGGTTTATGAAGGCATTTTGAGCTAGAAATGAGGTCTTGATGGTGTAAATGGCTTAAGAAGATTCTCTCTCTCTAGTTCTCCATAGTTTCGGCTCTTAACTCTCTCTCTCTCTCTCTCTCTCTTTCTTTGTTGGTATGTTGGCAGACTTACAATGAACAAGGATGAGAATGTATAGGTGTTTATTCTCTCTACTTTCTTTGATGTGTTTAGCTGACTTTACTTGAGTCAAAAGGTGAGGAATTGCTTTGATAAAATTATCTCTCTTTCCCTTGGTGTCTTGGCTAGCTTGTCTTGAGGAAAAGGTGAGGAATTGTTTTGACTAATCTCTTTCCCTCTCTCTCTCTCTTGGTCCTTGGCCAACCTGAATGGGAAAATGGTGAGGAGTTGTCTTGATTAAATTCTCTCTCTCTTTCTCTTCCTTAGTGTTTTTAGCCGACTTTATTGAATAAAAGGGGAGGAAAGTATGTTGACCAAGTCTTGTATGTGTGTGAGTGTGCCATGTGACCAAATAGAGAGAAAGATGAGTAATTAATTATGAATGTGTATGTTTATATATTTATAGACATATTTTTATCCTATTAATTATACACACTAGGCCTTAATTTTCCCCCTTTGTCTAATTTAAGATTCCTCAAATTCTTGGGAAAATAATATGCCTTTAAATCCCAAAATTAATTCTAACTCCATTTAAGTTTTCTTTTTTAGAAAATTTATTCTTTGACTAAATTTTGGGATGTTACATTTTGGATATAGCTGTGATGATGTTTTGGTGGCATGGCGGGGAAGAAAAGATGAAATCAAATAAAAAATAATATATAGGAATTGATTTGGTTAAATCCCTTGTGATGATAACATGTGTCGCCTTGAGAATTGAGATATGAGTGTGGTATCTTTTGGATTTTCATGAAATATCTCTAATTAATTCTCATGATGACATGTGGCAACTTGAGGTACAAGGCTTGGTTAATTTGGTCTTCATCCTCCTTAAGTAGCACCATATGATAACTTGTGAGAAAAGAAACCATGTAAAATGACCCTAATGCTCTTCATTAATGAGGTGGTTACATTTTTGCTCTTAATAGGTCATGGAAGACATGCATTTGGGCTTATGTGGTGATCATAGAGCCCATTTAAGGAGAATAAGTCAAAAGTTTACATATATGGGCACTAACCATGCTGTAATTCGCCCAAATCAGTTTTAAGGCCTTGTTTTCTGTAGATCCTTCATCCTATGCAAATTTCCACATTTTTCTATGGTTTGTCATCTTCTTATTGGGCTTGATTGTCTTTTTTTGACTTTAGTTAATCAATTTCCCAACAATAAATACAACTAAAAATACCTTTGTTCAAATTAGTTCAATATAGGAAAAAAATATGACAATTATACCCTTTTTAGCATTTATTTTGTGCAATACCTTCTAATCCAAAATAATCATAATAATAACATTTAAGCATGATAATAATGATGAAATCCCATAAATAGATATAAAAATATATAATAAACAGGGACAAATCAGGGCAAAAACAACTAAGTTTATATGCCTTTTGCCTGATACAAATCCAAAGCACTAACATTACTATCATTGATACAAGGCGTACATACATAGTATAAAGGCTGAATAAGTGCCAAGTTGAGTGGTTAATGGAACGATATATTCATGAGCAAGTCAAAGACTTTTTTTTTCCATTATAATGCTTTTGTATTTAATTTGCTTATTACAAATTTATTCATTTTCCTAGAATAAGCATTGGTAATTGTTGCTATCGTCCAAGAACCGCCATACTGTAATCTTCTTATGCTCCACTCATAACAAATTGTATGGTAGTCTAAAGTCCTTAGAGAATGGGTGAGTTTTGTTCTACAACCTAATGGTCTTTGTGATTATTATTGGTTGTTAACTCTTTTTGTGTTTCATAATCATTAGTCATATGAAGTCCATGTGACAAATTCATCACCATAACAAACTACTCGAGAAAGCTCTAGATCCTTAATAGATTGTGCCAAAAGTAATTACATACATGTATGTTGAATATATTTAGTCATTGTGCTTTCAATTAAACTAATAACATGGTGTTCTTTTATAAGGCCACAAGCAACCGGTAACATACAACTTATGCGGCCATTATGTGATGAGGCACATGTACAATAATATCACCTTAGGCACTATAGACCTTAATGAAGAGGTACATGTGTTTTTTAAGATTTTTTCACTACTTTAAATATTTTTTGGTTATATGACCCCCTTATGCTTAATGTTTTCTGATGAGTCTTTTTATAAAATTTGTACAGACCATTAAGCCTGGTTTTTATTTTGCCTTTGATTGATTAGACTTTTTTGAAAAATTTTCAAGACTTTTCCAAAATGATTACTTAGTGGTTACTAACTTAGTCATGACTCATTAGTTCTTAATTTCTTTTAAATTAAGTATCAGAGTAGTTTCTCTAATTATAAATCTAAACGTTGCTTAATAACTAGCATGCCCTTAACGTTACTGATACCACAATTATAAGTTTTGATACCGGTAACCTCTGATACCATTGATACCTGCACTTTCTGATACCACTGATATCACCACTCAGGTACTGATACCATTACTAAGTGCACTGATATCATTACTATAGGTACTAATATCACTATCATGTGCTTGGTATCTCTAAATTCTTAAGTGTTCTGATACCACCATCGTGCTCTTGTATATTTATATACATACCCAGTACGTAATACGGTTATGTCTTTACAACTAGATAAAGAATTCAAGATAGTATAGCTACTTAAAGCATTCTAAATCATAATATTAGTACAAAGACAACCAATAAAAATTTAGTTCCTTCTTCTCCATCTGTTCATATATTAGTACTTACCTCTTTGCTCTTTGAGCCACTCGCCTTTTGTAACACCCTTCATTTATGCCCCTTTAGTATATATAAGGAAACACCAAGGTTCTTGTTATGGTTAGGAGAAACGATAATTAAAACTCCAAGTCAAAATGTATACAATTATTTTCTTGGGGCACTATTCATTTGATAAAACTGTACCTTCAAATTGCTCAACTTAACTTCGAAAAAGTCACAACTTTTACCATTTTCATTCTTATTCGTATTTATATATGTCACGAATGTCATATCTAGCAACTTCATTCCTCTCAACTTGTTTACACAATTATTCACTTTACATGATAATTTACATAATCCTAGATTATCATATATTAGTCTTCAATTCTTTCTTCACAAATTCCTCTAGCATATCATCATGCACTCCTCTTGTGCTCAAATATCTATATAGTTGCATGAGGGAGGGTGAGATTCGAGAGAATCTCAGTAGCAAACACTACAACTATGCTTGCAAGGTAAATGCTTAATGCATGACATGCTTGCTTTACATGAACTCTTGCTAACATAATGACATATTTGCATGCTAAATGTTTCACACCATATACTTATGGCCATAGCATTTAATAGAAACAAAGCTTCAATCATTCATATATGTTTCACGTAATTAAGTAAATCAATTACATATATCCATACATAAGCATACATATCAAGTACATGCAGGTTAAGTAAGTTTACTACCTTCCATATTTATGTCCTCCTCTCATTCCTTTTCTTCTAACCATTGTAGTTGCTTGAAGAATCTTCCACTGCCTCTTCCTTGATGTCTTATGGCCCTAGATATGTAACCATATCATTAGAGCCATAACATCAAGTCATTACACATGACTTGTGCCTCTTACATAATCATTATAACTTTCCTTATTTTATTCTAATGCATTATGTGCTTTAGTCCCTTGAGAGTTGGGTGTCTATTGTAGTCATATTAGATTATAAGATTTTTCTCTACTCTTTGAACCAATACTTGTCACAATTTACCTAAAATGCCACAAATTCGTAGGTTAACCCTAATCTGATAGATTTGTCACTCAACTTTAAAAATTCATAACTTAATCTAGAAAAATCCGTGTGAGGTTTCAAAGTCATATTTAAAGCTCTTTAAGTGCTCTTTAAAAAAAATCATACAGTCCCAATTATAAGCACAAAGATCCAAAATTCCTCAAGCAACAACATTGTCGTAGGATTCTTTTCAGATTCAATACCTAGACTTTAATAAAGCATAACTTACAATCTACTAACCTAAATGACATATATTATGTAGGAATTTAAAGCTTAAGATATCTACTTTCAACTTGAAAAATATCATGATCATTGGACAAGATTTAGTCATCCAAAAACTCATCACAAGTAGCCTGCCTTCTAGAAATAAAATCTGGCGGCTATAATCCTTCAATTCTAAAATTAAGGTTTTGTAACTAATCATCCAAAAATCATAACCATAAGCTATTCCCACATAATTTTGCATATAGAATCCATTTCTAAGCTCAAATTTACAAAACTCCAGCTCCTACACTCAGAACCCTTCTTGGCCAAACTTATGTTTTTTTACCAAAATTCTAGTTTTTGGTTTTGATGGTTGCGAAAATACTTCTGCACCTTATACCCACACAATTTTTTTGTGTTAAACACATTGGAAACTTCAACAACATAAAAATCAGATTCATCCCTAAATTCCATGTCTGGTCAAAAATTTTCCTAAGCTACCATAAGTTGATTTTTTATAAATTCAACCATAAAACTTACTAAATATCTTCATCAAGCCTCAATTAACAACATATTCAAGATTACAAGAACATCTAAACCCTAATACCATTATTCAGCCAAAAACTTAGGGTCATCATAACTTCATGAAATTTTCACAAAAGCTCAAGATATTATACTTAATTCGAAGCTTATGCTTACCTCTACTGTATTCTATGATCGATTTACAATTCCGGAAGCACTTCAACTTTAAAGGCATCACAAAACTCTTCTATTCAAGAACCCAAAACTGTAGAAATGTAGCTCTCATCAATCAAAACAAGATTTGTGAAGGCTTTATGGGCTGAAAACATGAATTCGACGATGAAATCTGGCAAGAATGCGAAGAACACTCAATCTTCTCTCTTCTTTCTTTTTCTCTTGATTTTTTCTATTTCTTTCCTATTTTATGTAAATTGAATGAATTTTAAAGAGATAGGAGGGTGATAGAGACTCCTTTGATCTCATTGGTCAAGTTGTAAAAATTTCAGGGTGCTCGGCGCTCTATTTAGAAATTATAGGGTACCCAGTGCTCTAGAGTGCCAAATGCTCTTTCTTGAAATTGCAGGGTGTCCAGTACACCTCTTAAAATATGTCCCTCCTCCCCCTCTCTCATGCTTGGCCGACTTCAATGGTTAGAGGAGCGGAAGTCAGATGAATTCATCCGGCTTCCTGTACAGTGTTCAGGATGACCTGGTATATGGTCAAACCGGAGACAGATAAGTTGTCCTAGCTATTGAACATGTGTATAATATGCAACTAGAGATGGTGTCGCGTGATTAGTTAATCAGGGTGAAAAGTCAAAAGTTACTCTAATAAAGCTTCTTTAATAAAGGTACTTTAATAAAGCTATTTTTATATAGAGTCACTTAGTTTTATGCCAAGTGTCCCCTGGGCCTCTTGATTTTGCCACATATATGCCTGGGTGTCTCAGACAACTGACACCAAGCCAATGTCTCTTTAAAACCTTAGGGTACATGCACTTGCATTGAAAATTCCATGTACGCACCTACACCGACATATCTTATCCGACTAATTAGTCACATTTGTCTATGTCATCAAGAATGTGCCACATACCTCAAAAACTACCATACGTTAGTAAGTGTGTCTTATGGCACACCAAGTGCATATAGACATCGATAACTTTCATCTGACTACCGACACACAAGGTAACTTTTCATCGCGCCACCTTAAAAGCTACTTTATGGATGTGGAACCCAGTTGGCATCACATATGCCTTTAGGTGCCACCAAATAGAGCCAAATATACTAAGTGCCCATATACTGACATCTTATATCTGACTACTTATACGCAATAAACCTCATAGAATTTGTAGAATCAGTCTCAACTCAGAGAGGTGAATCATATAGTCCCATGAAACTCATTATATCTTTAGGACTCTTGCCAAATTGGGCTTAGTAGTTTTCTTGACTTAGGTTTATTCTCAAGTTTCTAGACCAAAAATTTAGAGTATTACACCTTTGCTATATAATTAAATTTTTTGAAAGGGTAAGATTCAAAAGAATATCTACAGTAACACTTACTGAATTATATAAAATACTAGATAGAAAGGATGCAACATAACCATCATATCACAGGAGACAATGCAATAGCATTCATCATATTAACATGCATCACATCATATACAAATCACATTACACAATACTAGTAAAACAAATTTTACAGTCTCAAGCATCCACCCGTCATATTCTTAGTGGCCTTAGGCATCCGCCCGTCAGGTTTTAAGTAGTCTTGGGAGTTTGTCTATCACATAGTGAATGCTCAAGAAATAGATATACTTGATAGTACAACATACATGCAAACCATTACATAGTATATGAGAGAAAGAGTTACTACTAGTTAGCCTTTCCAATAACTTTTCTTGATTTGGAAATTCTCTTGGTCATCTCAACAAAGTTTGAATCCTATAGTTTCAAATACATGAATAGATGGGTCATGACGTGTCCCAATCTTATTAACATAATCAAAGTTATGTTATTCTTTGACCCATCTCTATCCTTGTCCTCTACTTGATTTTTGTTGGTTATCTTTAGTACTTCCCTCATTCAATGTCCAACACATTGAATGCTTTACTTTCTTGTTATTTGGGCCTCTAATATGGTCACATTAGTTTCTAAGATATGCCTCTACTCCTCTCATCTCACTTATCACAGGTCTCTTCAAATGCCATAAATCCGTAGGTTTTAACACCATATTTTCTTAAATTTTAGGTAAGTTCTAAACATGCAATGATTACAAACCTAAGATGGTGTTCTATTGTAAACTGTTTAAGTCTCAAATTCAATATAGAGTTTGAACCTGTATTTAAGTGGGTTTTTCAAAAACTTTTAAGAAATACTTTAAGTGTGGTCTGAAACTACTTTGCAAAGTCATTATCACTTATCAGTTCTTAATCCTTTTATTTAAAAACAGAGCGTTCTTTAAAAAACCCCATGTAATGGTGGTTAACTTATGGGCTCTTAGCGTTAGGTTGCCTGAATATAATTTACTTATTGCATTAAGGTACTAGCATGGGTTTGATTTACTAATGTAAGGCCCTGTTTAGTACGTGGTATTTGAGGACAGGGAATGGGATTGGATCAGGGATTGAGTCAGAATGTGTCGTTTGGTATGAGGGACTATGGGTAACCAGGGATTGGGAATACCAAGTGGGATTGCTGCAAAGCCACCTCCCCCTGGTATTGTGTTTTGAATCCCGGGATTGCAAAATTTTGAAGACAAAAATACCCTTAAATAAAATATTTCTAGACAAAAATCACCCCAATCATAACCTAAAATCCCTCTCAAATATTCACTACCTCTTTTTTTTCCCCTCACCATTGATGTCTCAACTTCACACGGTTTCCCTCATCGCCGCTCGCTCCGTATTTGAGTCTTTTTATAATTAGTACTTGTTTATTAAATAAGATTGGTAAAATCATTCCCTCCAATTACCACTTCATACCAAACATATTTTTAAAGCATCAATCCCAATCCCAATCCCAATCCTAATACCAATCCCTATCCCTATCCCAATCCATCAAAATTCAATACCACGTACCAAACAGGGCCTAAGGGCTCCAGCTATCACGTCTATTGATATTGCTATTGCTACTACTACCGCTAGTTTTACTTTAGTTACAAATACAAATTATATAATTCCCAAAATAGTAGATAACCAACAGGACTAGAGATTTCTATTGTGTACTTCACCCTTCCATGATTACCTTCTTGCCCTTAGAATTGCTTGCCTTTGCTGTAGATTATTTGTTGGAAAGGTTGAGATTTAAAGGAATCTCAGTAGTAACACAAATCACTCATATGATATGCAAATTACTTAGCATGTAAAGTAAATCATCAAACAATAACACTTATAGTATAAAGCAAATAAAGGGCTTAACCAGTCCCTTATCATAGAACCACAGTGCTTGGTGATCTCGATCTGGCAACCCGGGCCTCTGCACCATACAATATGCACTTAAGGGCCTTCTGCCTCAAGACTACTTGGCCTAAGTCATACAGTCTAGGGTAATCCCCTATGTTGCAGCCCCGGGTAATCTCCTATGTTGCAGCCCAGGGTAACTCCCTATGTCACTTGTACTTACATGTCTTATCACCTAAGGAGAAACTATTTAGCATATAAGCAGATGAAGGGATCACATACAAAGTAGTACATATGATATAAGGGATAAAGTACTACTTGGTAGCCTTTCCAAGTTTTATTCTTGTTTCCAGTCTCTTGGGTGTCCCAGGCAAATGTCAAATCCTATTAGCATTCACAAACGGGCGAGTTTTTACTTGTCCCAATTATTTAATAACTCAAAACACTTAGGTTGGTTATATCTAAGACTAGTGCATTATGCCAATGAGTAGTTAAGGTGTCTATACTAGCCTCCAGTATTCAACTTTAGCCTTAGAGTTCCAACTTTATTACAATTTACCCCATGTACTAGCACATATTCCTACCCTTAAATTTTAATCTTATTACAATTCACCCAAGTACTAGTACATATATTTACCCTTAGATAACAAATTTATTTACAATCTTACTCCAAGTACACTCTACCCTTACAAGTTAACCTTATTTACAATTCACTCCAATTTCTCATTTTCGCATGTCAAGGCTATGCTGCTTGAATTTTCACCTAACTTTGAAAAATCATAATTTAATCTACAAATCTCCAATTGAAGTAGTTTAAAGTCCTATAAGTCTATTTTAATGAAAAATACCCCTTGTTGCTAATTACACGCACACTATTCAAGAAACTCTAATCAGTCCTCACTACCACAAATATCATTTCAATTTTAATATCTAACTTTAACAGGTCATAACTCCTAATGTACTAATACAAATGCCACATATTTTATATAAAATTAAAGCTTATCATGTCTACTATTATTCTAGAAACTTTCATGGCCATTAGATAAAATTTGATTAATTAAAAATAAGTCTCAAACATCCTACCATGAATCTGGCAACATTTAACCTAAGCAACATCAAATTCCAATTTTAACATTTCATATCCAATTCTTCCAAAAGCAGAACCATAGGCTACCCCCACATAATTGTTCTTGTAGAATCCATTCATGACCTTACATTCACCAAAATCATACTCCTTCTTGTTGTCCTGCTTCTAGCCAAAACACACTAACTAACCAACAATTAACAACTTTAAAAGTTTACAACTAAACTAGCCTCATATCATCATTAAGCATCATATATCATTATGTACTTGGTCATAGCAACATGAAACCCAAAATTTCCCATGGTAACTAAAACTAGGGCAGCCAAGAAAATCCATAATACTCAACCTCTTTCACTTTCTAAGGCTTGTTCTTGGTTCCCCTAATTTTGGCAGCTAAAAACACCTCCCCTTAAGAAACAAAAACCATAGGATTATAGCTCTTAACAATGAGAACAATGTTTATTAAGGCACTTAAGGCTAAAGAGGTGATTTGGAAGGTGAAAATTGAGCAAGATTACTCACCTTGACTTTTTAACTAGTACAATTTTTCCCTTTTAGATTGCCATATTTAAACCAGTTATAGAGGATAAGGTCTTAAAATTATGACCGGTGGCATTTTTCTAATTATAGAGAAATTTTAAGACCGATTCTCAAAATAACCAGTTTAAAATAAATTATTTAGATCGGTTATACAAATAATCGGTATAAAAAGATAAAATAATTAAAACATTAAAAAGTTTTGAAACCTTTTAGACTGGATAAAAAAATAATAGGTCTTAAATATAAAACCTTTTAGATCGGGTATTTTTAAAACCGGTATAAATGATGAAGAATTTAAAAATGAATTTTTCCCCTTTTATGACCAGTTGTTAGTGACAATCGGTCCTAAAGGTGAGTTTTTTTTACCTTTATACTTAAGTTTAAGAAGTATGATCATGTAAGTGTTTTACCAAGAGAAAGTGGTAGCAAAAATTGTCTGATGTACTAGAGTCCTATATCCACACTTGAGTTTAGAGGTCATTTATGCTCGAGTGCTGCAAGTGTAAGCATAAAAGTGTTTTATAGAGGGTAAAAGCAGAAACAAGAGATGACAGATGCACTCGAATTTTGTCTCAACACTCAAGCACTATAGAAATGATCACTCCAGTCTAGAAAGTTAAGTCCTAAAAGTGTTTACCTAAGAGGAAACAAGAACAAGAAATAACATATACTCTAGAGTTCTGTCACAACACTTGAGTGCAGGAGATATGCTCACTCGAGTTGAAAAAGTGAAGTTCAAAAAGTGTTTACCCAAGACAAAACAAGAACAAGAAATAACATATATGCAAGTGTTTTTCCAAGAGTCAAGTAGTAGCAAAAACTGTTTGATACACATGACACTTACATTCATACTCAAGGTCTGAGATTGTTTATACTCGAGTGCTGCAAGTGTAAGAATAAAAGTGTTTTATAGAGAGTGCAAGAGAAACAAGAAATAATAGATGTACTCAAGCTCTGTCTCCACACTCGAGTCCAGAAAGTAAAGTCTTAAAATGTTTACCACAGACAAAACAAGAATAAAAAATAATAGATGCACTCAAGTTCTGTCATAACACTCGAGTGTGGGAGACATGTCACTCAAGTCCAAAAAGTGAAGTCCTAAAAATGTTTACCCAAGATAAAACAAGAACAAGAAATAATAGATGCACTCGAGTTCTGTCTCAACACTCTAATACAATTTAAGACCAGTTATATATGATAACCGGTCTTAAATATTTAACTTTTAAGACCAGTTATAAATAGTAACCGGTCTAAAATTTTAACCAAATAAAAAAAGTAAAAATATTGATTTTAGACCGGTTGGTAGAATAACTAGTCTAAAATATGATATCTAAGACCGGTTATTTTGTTGGATCGGTCTTAAAAATCCACCTTAATAGCTTTTTTGCCCGTTCACACCTCTATCAAAATCTAAAATCTTTTCACTTTAGCACTCTTCTCTCTCTTCTAAACACACTCTGCTAAGTTTTTAGCTTCATCAATCGGCAAGTGTCCCATCTAGTGTCTTATGGTGAATATTCAATTCGCTATTGTTTGAATCCCTAATTCTCTTTGGTTTACAATAAATTTACATCGGTGCTTACATACTCTGTTCTCATTTCTTTCGTAATGTTGGTTGGTGAGTGTTTGGTTTCTTCTAGTGAAATTTGGGTACGTTGATTGTTGAATACCTAATTCTCTTGAAGCTATGAGGTTTCCTTCGGCACTAATGCACTTTGTTGTACTTTTTTGGCATCGTCTTTCGGCAGAAGACCAATGTGTTCTACAATTTGGGTACGCTATTTGTTTAATCCCTAATTCTTGCAGGTTTTTTCTATCTTTTTTTTTCATTTGTCTGCTATTTTGAACTGTACATAAGTTTGACTAGCTGGAATTTTTTACAAGATATTGAATTACTATGTTTTGCATAAGTCACATAATTTGGATTTTGTATCCCTAATCCATTGTTTGACTTGGTACTGCTAATAGTTTGAATCCTTTGACTATCTAGTTGATGATCGTGCATTGGATGCTATCACCTTGCTTATTGAGGTATATTCATGTGCATATGTACTTAACATTGGATGGGATTTATATCCATACATATAGCTAAATAACATGATTGATAGATCAATTTATAGGGACACTGATATGGGTTTGCAGGAGGCATCCATGTATGGATATCTCTACTGAACCTTTATCCTTATTGGGCTATTAGGTGCCTATGAGTGATTTCATGTGTGTTTGTTTATACTAATTTTGGAACAAGTAGATGCTGTCATACGTTGTTTATTTTGACAGAAATTTGAGGTTTGATAATCAAAATTGGTTTGACACAGTATATACATAAATTGAATATGATTTTTGGATTCTCCTCTGATTGGGTATATTTGTTGCACAATATTTCTGTAAGGAAGTGGCTGAAAGAATTTTGCATTTGATTTGGCATAGTGTGATAAAGCAAGCAAGTTCACTCAATTTATATTAAGTTTGCATTTAATGTTACAATTCCCTTCTGCACTACAAATTTTTTTGGAAACTAAAATAGTATTTAGTTACAAGTAATCCTCTGAACTCTAAGATTCTTTAGAGTCTACTCATTTTTGAGGTTGAATATTGAAATCTTATGTAATCAATGAAATAATGGAAGCAATACTTGCGTATTCCTCTCTCCTTGCTCTTCACACACACACACACATTGTCCCTCAATTCAATGCCATGAAGAAATTGCTGACTCTAACACATAATAATCCTCAATCCATTACCTGTGAATTTATTAGGTCGACTATCTTAGTTTAACTTCTATTATTAGTGGATAAACCTAAAGTTTATGAGTTTCTTTATATAAGAATTGCTTCCCTGTCTAGCAAATTTACTATATCATAAATTGGCTTATATAAATCACTAGTTTTGTGTCCTCTTCAGCAGTGTTAGTTACCTTGCCAAAAACATTGCTTATTTCAACTAAAACTTGAAATATTATTTATACAACTATTTCATAAGACATGTACTATCATTTCTCTAAAATCAATCATTATTGTCTGTGAATCTGGGTTTTATTTATGGTAAAGTTCATCTTTTCTGTTGCTGCTGCTAAGGCTTATTTTGCATTTGGTTGTTTCTGTGTAGTTTTTGGTCTTTAAAGCCTTTCTTCCAATATGAATTCCACACCATCATACCAAACTGATATTTACTATATAGTTTTTGGTCTTCAAAGCCTTTCTTTGAGTGACTGATAGGTAATTCAAGTAGTCTTTGCCATTTAATAATTGAAGTGATGCCTACCAAATTGATCTTTGCTATATATGAATGCATTCCAATCTAAAATTTGCTATGTACTTGTTCATTATGTAGTAGTTAAACTAGGTACTTGAGTGAAATGTTTGTTGCATGCTCTCATCATGCTGCTGCCTTTTCTAGGGGAAAATAGAAAAGAGAAAAAATGTTGAAATATATGGATCGTAGTTGGAAAAAAACTAAATGAACAAGTGTTAAATATGATATTGGGTTAAGGGATTTTTTAGACTTTGCTAAAAGAAATGTCGATGATGATAGTGGGATGTTCTATTGCCCTTATGTAAAGTGTTTAAATGAGAAGTGACTGATTGCTGAAATTATATATACACATTTAATTTGTGAAGGATTTTGTAAGAGTTATACAGTATGGGTATGACACGGAGAGGAATTAGAAATGCTAAGTGCATCTCAATAGGGGGAGTGGCCTTTGATGATAATGACATGGAGGATATGAATGACCGAATAGAGGATATTATTCGTGATGTAGGAGAAGAGGCTTTTGAGCAATCATATGCATATGGTAATATGCGCAGTGAGGCTTTTAAGGACATGCTTCTAGATGATAATGTGTTGCCTTATCGATACTGTGATGCTAAGAAAATACTATGTCTACTAGGGATGAAGTATAAAAAGATCCATGCATACCCTAATGATTGCATATTATATAGAAAAGATCATGAAGAGGAGTAGCAGTGTTCGATATGTGAAATCCCAAGGTATAAATCCAATATGGCCCCTGTAAAAGTGTTGTGGTATATTCCAATCATACCAAGGTTCAAGCACTTCTTTTTATTGAAAATGATGCAAAACATTTAAGATGGCAAGGGATAAGAGGATTTTGGATAGAAAGCTTCGACATCCAACTGATTCTTCTTAATGGAAGAAAATTGATTAATTATTTCCTAGCTTCGGCGAAGAACCTAGAACCCTAAGCTTGGGCTTAGCATAATGGGATGAATCCTTATAGTTGCCTAAGTAGTATACATTGTTTATGGCCTGTTTTGTTGGTTCTTTACAACTTATCTCTTCTGTTATGCATGAAATGTAAGTATATCATGTTGTCTATATTGATTTCGGGATTTAAACAACCTAGAAACGACATAGATGTTTACTTAGGACCCTTGATTGAAGACTTGAAAGAGTTGTGGTATGAAGGTGTCGATGATTTGGACTTAAACAAGAAGGATATTTTTAAAATACAAGCCATGATCTTTTATACTATAAATGACTTTCCTGCATATGGAAACTTGTCATGATATAGTGCTAAAGGCTATAAAGCATGTCTGATTTGTGAAGAAGGCACATGCTACCATCAACTTTAACATGGAAAAAAGACGGTTTACCCTGGCCATAGGAGATTTCTTAGATAAGGACACCCATATCATAAATTAAAGAAAGAATTTTTTTGGTCTTCTAGAGTTTGAAGATGCTCCAGAGGCATTGATTGGGGAGAAAGTTTATGAAAAGGTGAAAAATTTCAATGTTATCTTTGGTAAGACTACAAATAGTAGAAATGAAAAAAATATATGGAAGAAGAGGCTTGTCTTCTTCGATCTTCCGTATTTTCACAATCTTGTTGTGAGACACTATATTGATTTCACACTTATGGAGAAACATGTATGTGATAGTATTGTTGGGACACTACTCAACATACAAGGTAGTTCTATGGATGGTGTGAAGGCAAGATTAGATTTGTAAGAAATGGGAATACAAGAAGAATTACATCCAAGGCCATATGGTAAGAGAACTTTTTATCCTCTTGCTTCTCATACTCTTTCTAAGGATGAGAAAAGAAGTTTTTGTGAGTGTTTACATGGCATAAAAGTTCCCTCAGGGTATTCTTCAAATTTTAAAAAGCTTGTGTCGATGAAACACTTGAAATTAGTAGAGCTAAAGTCTCATGATTGCCATGTTGTAATGCAACAACTACTCCCAGTAGCTATTCGGGGTATTGTCAAAAATGATCTTCAACACATTTTGACTAGACTTTGTTTCTTCTTTAATGCTATTTGTAATAAAGTCATTGAGATTGAAAGATTAGATGAATTGGAAAATGAAGGATATCTGATCTTGTTATATCTTGAGAAGCTTTTTCTTCCAGCTTTTTTTGACATTATGATACATCTAATTGTTTATCTAGTGAGGAAGATCAAGTTGTGTGGCCCTATCTATTTATGATGGATGTACCCAATCGAAAGAACTATGAAAATCCTAAAAGTTTATGTGTAGAACCCTAACCAGCCTGAAGCATCTATTGTTCAAAAATATATTTCAGAAAAAGACTTGGAATTTTGTCAACATTATTTTTTGAATGTAAGACACATTAGACTTCCTAAATATCCTAATGAAGAAGGGGGTAGATGGGGGGCTTCAGCAAAAAGTGTGGATCCTGATCAATTCAACAAGTCCACTTGTACAACTTGAATAATATTGACGAAGTTCAAGATGACATTAATACTCATAAGGAAATTATATGTAAAGATAATAGTCAAATGACTGAGAAAAGGTTAATTAGAGAGCATCACAGAACTTTTGCACATTGGTTTAGACAAAAGGTTGATGGAGAAGTATGTGTTTATGATATAATTAAATGGTTAGCACGTGGTCCTAAGGTTGATGTCATAAGTTGGACTTCATATGTTACCAATGGTTATGCCTTTTATATGAAGTCCCTAGATGATATGAGTACTATCTAGAATAGTGGTGCTATGTTAGTGGCTGAATCTATGCACTTCTCTAGTTCAAAAGATAAGAACCCTAAATTGGCAGCCATACCTTATTATGGGGTTATTGAGATTTGGATGATTGACTATCTTAAAATTAAATTTCTCATTTTCAAATGTAAGTGGGTTGATGTCAATAATGGTGTGAAGATCGATCAGTTATGATTTACATTAGTAGGTCTAAATAGTAGAAGTTTTGGATATAAACCTTTTATTATGGCTGATCAAGTAAAACAAGTGTTCTATATTACCGATCAGGCAAATAAAATATTATCTATAGCTCTCCAAGGAAAAAGGGCCGTTGATATTAATGACGATAGTCGTTCAATAAATGATCTTCTTGAGACTCCTCCTTTTTGTAGGGGCCTACCAGAATTGAATAAAGAAGATGAAGCAGATAATGAACATAGTATAAGAAACAATCATCTTGAAGGGATATGGGAGGATATCCCTTTATAAAATTGCTTTGAAAGTTAGCTAGCTAAAGTAATTACCATCATTATGAATTATATATATAGTTAGTTTATATATAAAACTACAATTTTTTATAGCCATCACAAGAATATGAAGGATCTTTAATGTCCTAGTGTAGATGTTTTGGAGCCACCTAATGTTTAGTAAAGCGATCTAGCTAGAGTTGATCAAAGTAAGCCTAGTAATACTCTGAGATTGTTGAGACAGAGGGGTAGAAGAGGCACACGTTTAACAAATATTCCCCTCAATAGGATTACCGAGGAAAAGATTCCAATTGAGTTAGATAGATATTGGAAACCGATCGAACATAATACAAGCCGATATAGGAGTTTTGTAGGCCTCCTAGCACGCAACAAGCCTATAATCTTCATATAGGAGTAGAGAAAAGTCAATGAACGTGTGAAGCAACATATTTGGGACACTATCTAGGTATAAAATAGTCTTATGTTTGGCTGAATTATCAAATTTGTCACTAACAACTTCAATGCATGCATTACAGCTGACTTATGACATTCCTCAAAGTGAAATCTTGTATAAGAAGATAATGACGTATTGTTATGAATGCTAGAGGAAGTTTAAGACAAGTTTAGCCACAATTATGTACATATTGAGGTAGAAGATTGTAAGCCTTATCCTAATGCAGTGACAAGTATTCTTATATTGAGAACACACTTGGCAAGAATTTAGATGGCTTTGGACTACTCCAAAAGCTTTTGGTGAGTTGACTTATTTTGCATTTTATTATGTTATGAATTGTCCTGATTTATTGTAACCTTTTTTTTAATTTCTTATTTGTAGGCAAAGAGGCAAAAAAGCACAAGAAAGTGGTAGAAAGAATGATTACGCTCATACAATGTCTCGTGGGGGTTATGCAAAAGCCAACAAAGACTTATTGGGGGCCAAACGGAAGAGATTAGAAGAAGTAGCTCAATTTGATCTACCATTTCTGATACGTCACGAAGAGATATGGTTGTTTACTCACCAAAAGAGTAGTGGGGCTTATACGAGTGAACAATCTCGTATAGTTGTGAAAAAATTGTAAGTGCCATTATTGTTATTAATTATTTAGTAAACAAATTTCTTTACTTATATTTGTCATTTATGTCTTATATGAGGAAGTTCAAAAAAACAAGCCGAGGGATCATTTAGGTCGGATGGGAGGAATGCTATCCTGACCATTGGTACAGGAAAACACGAGCATCTTGGTTGTGTCAGGGGAGTTAGAGGAGGGGTAGGCATAAGGGATTATTTTGGAGCAACCCCATGCCATTCCTCCAGTATGGTGACTGGGGAGAAGATGGAGCAGATGTTGGCAACTATGAGGGTAGAAGCGAGGGCATAAGCAAGGCCGAGGCAAAATTATCATATGATGTATGATTAAAAGCTTATTGAGCTAGATGAGGAAGGAGATGATGATCAAAATGAGCATAAGAGGAGATACCAGTGATCCCCAGGCAACTTCGCTTGCACCTAAGTAGAGAATTAAAGGGAGCTGTTGTAATATTGGTTAGTCATCAGAGGGTCCACGAAAAGAAATTACTGAACCTTGTAACTTTTTTTTGGAGGATCATCTGAGATGGTTAGTTGTAAGGGGAGTATGCACAACTTGGGATCAACTGTTCACTACCAATAAATAAAAGATGATCAAGTCAAAGTGGCAGTTGAAGAAGTAATCGTTGCATATGTGCCTCTCCCTATCCCCACCGATGACTTCAAGATTGTGAGCGATGTCCTCAATTCTTTTATATTGTAGCCAAAGAACCTTGTTTCTGATCGAGCTGAAGAACCTCCGATCATAGCCTCTACTACACCTCCCTCAACTCAAGAAGTTTCACAGCCTCAATTGAATGTCATGCAACAAGTGATTTTAATGACATATGATACATCCTTTAAAATAAGAGATTGGCCTACTGATTCAATTGTTGGCAAGTCAAGGGTGCAATGCTATCTTCAGAGAGAAGATTTAATGTCCCTGGTAGCTCCTGGAAACAGCTTACGGTCTCGATTGTCCAACTATTTTTCATGTAAGTATCTTCTTCAATTGGAAGTAAATATTTTACAAATTATACCATTAAACTTTTATTTGTGTGCTTGCATTATTGTTGGTAAATGAATTGTATGTTATTTTCCTCTGGCAAAAGCGATAAATTTGGATTCATATGCCTAGTTCAAATCCACGACAAAGGGACCACTCTGCTATCAGACATACATGCTTATCTAAAAGGCTTAGTGAAACCACAACTGAGTATTTCTTGGCTGCATATGTGAATGGGTATGAAACAAATATATATTTCATAATATATAATGCTTTAAATTTGCTTAACATTCATTCCTTTTTTTAGGGATTATTGGCAATTGGTTTTTCTGTGTGATAACAGTTATATGGTCATCCTCTTGTGCTCCCTTTACTACAAACCAAAGAATGAATTGAAGAAGACCATGAACTCGTAAGTTTTCTTGCACTACTACCTTTTTTATGCAAAGTTTATGGAATTTGTGTAAAATAAGTACCTTTTGTGATTTTGATGATAGGATTATGCAAACATTCCTACACGATATTTGTAATAAGTATGTTCGTGAGTTAAAAGACCCTACATGGATCATCATAAATATTAGTACGTATTAGTTTGTTTTAAGAATGTATTCAATAAGCCATGCCTTTTATACTTGTTTTAATGATGTCATGTTCTTTTTCAAAACTGTAGGCAACCACTGGGGTCCAATTTATGTGGTTTGTATGTTTTGAGAGACATTTACAATATTATCACCCTAGGCATGACTAATTTTACTAAAGAGGTAAATTTATATTTCAAAGTTTTGCATTACTTTTATTGTTTTTAAGTTAGCAAGTTCATGTTTTGTCTGGCTTTAGTGTTATAGATGTTTGATCTTATTGATCCCTTTCCTGAAGAAGATATTAATTTCATCCGCAAATGCTGTGCTGAATTCATCTATGAGCTTTTATAAAAATAGTGCGTTCTTGAAACCAATCTTACGTTGTTCTCATATATATTGATTATGCTATATGAATTATAAAGTGTTGTTGTAATTGCAATTACATGCTGTGTGGAATAAAGTGTTATTGTTTTCATATCTAACTGGGTTTATGTCTCTGTATAGGACAATTTTTGGGATATGGGTTATACAAGTCTGATGCTGATACAGGCATGGGATTTGAAGGATTGACCTCTATACTTTTTCTTCCCTTTTTTTCCTATAAAAATAAGAAATTTTCTGTACATACTGAGGAATTTTTCTTCCTTCCACTTTTCTTTAAAGGTTTTGGAATTGAAAGTGAACAAAGTTGAGATTTTACTGTTGTCATTGTTAAATTATGGCTCATTTGGGTATATTCAAATTGTGTTTTAAAATGCTTGATGATAATGTGTTGATATTGTTGTGAGAATGTGGGTAGGAAGAATGAAAAGTGTTGCTTCTGATTGAGTGTGACAATATGTTCATTTTCATTGATTTTTATTGTTCTTACTTCTGGGAAATGTGGGGTGTAGCTGTTGTCATTGCTTTTGATTGTGTGTGATAATGTGTTGTTGGTTTGTGGAATATTGTAGGGTGTAGTCATGCTACTGATATTGTTTCTGATTGTGTGTGATAACGTGTTATTGCTTTGTTGAATATGAGGTGTAGTAATACTGTTGATATTGCTTCTAATTATGTGTGATGTGTTGTTACTTCTATTGAATTTGGGATGTCATTGAAATTACTGGGTAAAGTTAATTTGTAAGAGGAAAATGTTTTACAAAAATGGCAATTTTAAGACCAGTTGTAGTTTCAACCGGTCTCAAAAATACTTTTAAGACCGGTTGTAGTTTCAACTGGTCTCAAAAATACTTTTAGGACTAGTTGTAGACACAACCGTCTTAAAACCGATGGTTTTTTTTAGACCTATTGTAGATAAAACCATGGTTTTTTAGACCGGTTGTGGACACAACGGGTCCTAAAATCCATTCTTTTAGACCTGTTGTAGGCAACCGGTCTAAGAAGGCATACTTTTTAGACCGGTTTTGCCAACCGGTCTAAAAATTAACAAACTTTTTAAATTGGCTATATAAAGACCTAATCCAGAACCAGTCTAAAAAGTCATATTTAATTGGTCTTAAAAGTCTTTTTTCTTCTGGTCACCTTTCTCTTTCCTCTTCCTTTTCCTTTTTCTTTTAATTTTTCTCTCTTTCTTCCTTGCATTGACTGAATTTTTGAGTCACTGAGGGAGTGAAATATTGTTTGATTCATGAATCTTCAGCCACTTTAAACACTTGGCCGACAATGAGCCTAAGAAAATAAGAAAAGGTAATGTGTCAAATTTCCTATGGTGCCTTGAAAAGTTGACTAGTTAATTAACTAAAGTTAGTTGGTTTGGTTAAATTAAACTTCTGTCTTCCCTTCTTGCTTTTGTCTTGACTGTCCCTTTTGAATACAAGAGAAGGGAAATTTGTTGACCAATTTCCTCTTGAAATCTTACTTTTTGGTCAACTCTACAAGTTGAATCAAGGTTAAGGACTTGTTGTCTTTTCTTCCTCTCTTCTTTCCTTTCTTTTTAACTTATCCAATGGACACATAATTACTTTGATAAAATTCTCTCTCTTTTCCTTAAGGTCTTGACTAAGTCGCCCACACACAAAGGAGAAAACATTTTGACCAATTGATCATGTATGTATAGATTCAGGTTAACCAAAGTCTTCTTCTAAAGTAGGTTGTCACTTTGACCAACTCCTCCTTTCTTCCAAAATTGCCCTTAGCTGTCCCTTAACCTTAAGAGATAAGAGTTAATTTTTCTTTTTATCCTCATGATTATTCTTGCTTTTCAAAAGCAAATCTTAGCCTATCATTTTGGTTTCCACTTTTAACCTCAAGATCGAATGGCAATTGTCATTTACCCTTGATCATGGCAATATTATTTCTCTTTAGTCTCTCTTGTTGGATGCCATTTCCCCTTCTTTTTAAGTCCAAGTTAGACTTTATATCATTTTTAGCTTTGGATAAAGAATTTAGGTACTTTCCTTTAGTCAATTGAACTAAGTTCCTTGTAAAATTCCAAAAGTTGTTTCTAGCATTATTTACACTTTCTATTTGGTACATTTAGCCCTTGAATATATTTTAGGATATTATAGTTCTCCCCCCATAAAATAAATTTTGTCTCTGAAATTTGCTACATCCTTTAAGGCATAAACCCTGGGTATTGCCTTTTGATATCTTCCTCTGCTTCCTAGGTTGATAGTTGCTTCCTGACCACCTTCACAAATAGTATACTTGGGTGTCTGATCTATCTTTCTTGCCAATGAATGATTTATTCCTGCTCAACCTCATATGTGAAGCTATCCTGCACATCAATATCTTTATACTCGATAATAAGCTCAGGGCCTTGTTAGTACTTCTTCAACTATGAGACATGAAAAGCATCATGGGGTCTACTTAGGTTTAGGGGTAGGGCTCTTCGGTACTCTACTGGCCCAATCCTTGTCAGTATCTCGAAAGGACCAAAGTACTGAGGGCTTAGCTTCTTCTTCTTTATTGCTCTACCAATTTCAGTAACTAGAGATAGCTTCAGAAAAACATGATCCCTAACTTTAAATTCTAGAGGTCTTCTCCTTCTAACGGCATAGCTTTTTATCTACTCTACGCCATTAGGAGCTTCTTTTTGATAGTCTTGATTTACTATGTAGTTTGATCAACTAGATCCTACTTATACAACTTTCTCTTAGACAATTTCTTCTAGCAAAAATGTGATTGGCACTTCCTTCCATATGGTAATTCATATGGAGCCATTTGGATGCTCGCATGATAACTATTATTGTAGGTGAACTCAGCTAGTGGAAGGAAATGATCCCAGCTTTCCTTAAAATCCAATACACATACTCTTAATATATCTTCCAATATATGTATAGTCCTTTCTGTCTGTCCATATGTCTGTGGATGATAGGCCGTACTAAATTTCAAATTTGTACCTAGAGCTTTCCAAAATCTTGATGTAAAGCAGGGATCTCTATCATAGATAAAGCTCATTGGCATGCTATGGAGTCTGATTATCTCCCTTATGTATATCTCTAACAATTTCTTAGGAGAGTAACTAGCATTGATAGGAATGAAGTTTGCCAACTTTTTAAATCGATCAGCAATTACCCAAATCGCATCATGATTTTGGATTCTTGGTAACCTACCAAATTCTTGGTGATGCTTTCCCAATTCTACTTAGGAATCTCTTGGCTTTGTATAAGTCCTGGTGGTCGTTGATGTTCAATCCTTACTTTCTAACAAGTGAGATATCGGGCCACATATTTGGTCACATTACCTTTTAGTCTTGGCCACCAGTATATAGACTTCAAGGTGTAGTACATCTTGATCACTCCTAAATGGAGAGTATACTTGCTCTTGTGCTCCTTATCTAGGATTTTTTGCCTCAAATTAGCCTTTGGGGGTATATATGTTCGCATTTTGTATCTGACTAATCTATTTGGTAAAAGATCATAATGTTTCACCTTTTTCAATTATCTCTCGAATAAACCTTACTCGTCAATTCTGCATATGTGCTGCTTCAATTTCTTCTCTTAGATCACTTTCCTCCTGGCTAACACTATAGCTAGCAAGAAGCACTTCATTCGACACATTCATATTCAGGAATACTTGGCTAGATAAGTTTAGATCTCTAAATTCTTCCAACAACTTCTGTTCTTATACCATTATGACTTCCACCTGCATCGCCTTTTAACTTAGATCATCAGTGATGACATTTGCTTTCCTTGGATGATATTTAATCTCCTCTTTTAGCAACTCTATCCATCGGTGCTATCTTATATTCAGTTCTTTCTGATCATATAGGAACTTGAGACTTTAGTGGTCACAGTATAGTGGTACAATTACACCATACAGGTAGTGTCTCTATATTTTCAATGCAAACACAATTGCCACAAGCTTCAGATCATGATTAGGATAGTTAATCTCAGGACGTTTCAACTATTGAAAGGCATACGCCACCACTCTATCCATCTATATAAGGACACATCCCAATCCCTACTTACAGTATCACTATAGACCACAAAGGTCTCACTGGGATCTGGGATAATCAATACTGGTATAGATGTCAACCTCTCCTTTGCCTCTATGAAGCTCCTTTCATATCTGTTATCCCACACATAAGAGTTATTCTTTCTCATTAACTTTATCAATGGCATAGTGATCCGTGAGAAATTTTGAGTGAATCTCCTATAATAACCAATAACACTGAAAAAACCATGAATTTCAGTTATAATTTCTACCTTCTTCCAAATTAGTACTGCTTCTACATTGCTAGGATCCACAAAGACCCCTTCTTATAAGATTACATGACCTAGAAATATGACTTCTATAAGCCAAAATTCACACTTGCTCAATTTAGCATAGATTTGCTTTTCTTTTAGAATGTTGAGGACTATTCGCAAATGTCTCTTAAGTTCTTTTATACTCTTAGAACATATCAGGATGTCATTGATGAAGACTACTATGAACTGATCCAGATAGTGACGAAAAATCTAGTTCATGTGGTCCATAAACATGACAAGAGTATTGGTCAGTCCAAAAGGAATCAATAAGAACTCATAGTGCCTATATTTGGTTTTAAAAGATGTCTTTGGCATATCTCTACTCTTACTTACACCTGATGATAGCCCAATCTTTGGTCAATCTTCAAGAACATACAAGAGCCAGCTAGTTAATCAAGAAGATCATCAATCCTGGGGAATAGATATTTGTTCTTGACGGTCACCTTATTCAGCTTTCAATAATCAATACATAACCGTAGGACCCCATCCTTCTTCTTAACAAACAATTATAGAGCTCCCCATGGTGAAACATTAAGCTATATAAACCCTTTCTCTAGTAATTCTTTTATTTACTTCTTTAGTTCTGCCATTTCATTTGGTACCATTTGGTAAAGGGCTTTGGATATGGATCCAACTCTAGGTATAATCTTAATTGTGAACTCTACTTCCCTTTCTAGCGGTAATCCACTAATATTTTCTGGAAATACTTCAGGGAATTCATTTATCATAGGTATGTTCTCAAGTATGGTTTCTACTTCTTCCTGGACAGAGAAGAAAATGAAGTACCCTTGACAACCCTTCTATAGACATTTCTCAGCTTGAGCTACTGAGAGAAATTTCGGACTAGCATTAGCATCATCACCTTTTTACGATGTAGGACATATGATCCTCTTGTTTCTGCAATCCAATAATACATTGTTTACTGTTAGCTAGTCATTGCCTAAGATAACCTCAAGTTTGTAGTATAGCAGATAGATTAGATCTAACCTAGACTTATGCCCCTATACATTTATAACACAATTTAGAGAAGCATCCATAGTAACAGTCCTTACACCTATCGGTGTTGACACAATCAGATCATAAGGTAGTTTATGTATATTCAACCCTAGTCGTCTAGCACATTCAAAGGTAATAAATGAATGACTAGCACTAGAATCAAATAAGACTTGCAGCATAGTACCGTTGAGGAGGATTGTAGCTTGGATCATTTTAAGGACTTCTGTGGCTCCTTATGAGTCATTACAAAGACACTTCCTTGAGCCTTGGACCTAGACTCTACTGCCTCTTACTTGTATTTACTGGCATAGTGTCCTGGTTGTTGATAGACATAGCTAATTATGAATCCGTTAACATCTTGTTAGGGTACTTCTTACCACATCGAGAACATAGTGGAGGTGTAGTGTAATACCCTGACTTTTGAGACTTGAGCTTAGAGAATAAGCCTGAGATTAGTAGATTGATAAGCCCCAGTTTAGTAAGATCTCAAATTGTGATTAAGGGTTAATGACTCCAAAAGTAGATGTGGTTAGTGATAAATAACCCTTTTGGAGAATATGATGTGATTTGGCACTCGAATGTGATTTGTGTGTTGTGAGCAGCGCTAAAACCCTATATTTGAGTTCAATTATGGACTAACATCCAAATTGACTTAGAATAGAGGGAAGAATTGAATGGGCTATTGTGTTGGAAATGGTATCATAGTGTGTTTTGATGTCACTAAAATTGGTTTAGAACTTTGGAATGGAAAAGTTGCAATGTTAGGTTTTGAAATGTGAATTGTGTTGACATGTTGAGATTGTTGTGAAGACATGTCAATGTGATGTGATCTTGATTGATTTGGTGTTTCCAATGGATTCCTTGTGAAAATTTATGTGGGAATGATGTTGGGTATGAAAATGGGAACATTGGAAGCAAAGATGCAAAATCTAAAATTCTGTCCGATGAAACTCTATTTTGGGCAGTCAATTTTGTGTTAATGTTTTGAATGAACAAATGGTGTCTACAAATTCAGAAACTTTCCAGTCTTAAATTTCATATCCCAAGCTTCAAAATCGACATATAATTTGTGCAATTTCATTTTGTGACCTAGGAGATATGACTGTCCAAATTTTGGGATGGAAACTGAACTCTGTTTTGAGGCAGTGATGAGTTTTATTTAATTCTGGAATTTTTTGGTGCTTTTGGGAAATGGCCCATATTTTTCCTATAAATAGGACTTAAATACCTTTCATTTGGCTTTGGAATCACCTTATTTCAATTTTTCTAGAATTAGTTATGATTTTTCAAAGTTTAGGCAGAGATTTGCCAAAAATCCAAAAATTGAGAATTATGACATCATCATGTTACATTGATGACATAAGCATGGGATATGTTATTAAACGTTTTTTTCCTTCCTCCTCCTCATTTCTGATGCTGAGAACAGCTGAAAAGAGAGAGAGAGAGACGTTTGAGATCTTTAGAGAGAGAAAGAGGAAGAAATCTTGCAAGGTAAGCTGATTTCTTCGACGATCTAGCTCCTAATGCGTATAACTCCATTCCTAAGCTACTCTTCTATGTAATTTAAGGTTTGGAAGCTCCATTTCTTGTGTTGAAGTGAGCTAGGGTTCAGCCACTCTTAAGAAAAGCTAGTGGGAGCTTGAGGTAACTTCCAAACTCTTGTGTATTGACTATTCTGGCTGCTATGGACAATTTAATCGGTGAAATTTCACCGGATTGTCATTGGTTTCAAAATGGAAAATGGGTGTATGGGGCTGTTATGCTGCCCCAATTGGTACTAAATGGTAGTGTAGCCTAATGGAATAGTCAATGAAGTGGTTAGGAGTATAAAGGAATGCGTTTATGGAGCCGAGTTATGCGTGCATGAGTTATGCTGCCCAAATTTGTCATTATATGCGTGCATGAGTTATGTGATGCAAGCATGTCATGCATTAAACACTTATCTTGCCTGCATATTGATAATGTTTCCCTACTGAGATTCTCTTGAATCTCACCCTCCCCTACCAACAATTTAGATAGGGCAAGTGACTCATGGAGGGAGCGGCTAGGACTCCTTCGAGATGAGAGTTGGTAGTTGGTTATCAATGAGTTGTGAAGACAGCATATGATTTGGTTGAATATAGGGTTATGAATTTGAGATGAGATTATGTAATCCCCATTTGAAGAATTGTAATGGGCAATTGTGCCTTATGTAGCTTTAGTGAAGGTATGTACCTGGGATTGTTGGGATGATTATGTTGTGCACTCTGATATTTATATGAATATGATTTATCTTCGTGCAGTAATTGTATTCAAAATGTGAATATGAGACCAAGTTTATAAATGATTTCAAAAGGTATTTGTGAAAACCTCATCATGTAATGGATTAGTAAATGTTATTTGATTATTATTGGTCTCTATTTCATTTTAATCGCGTATTTCAGATATAATTATGGAGGGGGTTACATGTAGTGGGTCTCTGGTTTAGCCAATTCTTAAGTTGATAAGGTCTCTTATTGTTTCCCTTAGATGAGGATCCTTGGCCTTTCAGTTTCTTGGAGAAGCTTCCCTAATTGGGTTCACTGCGGTTGTTGACATTCTTAGCCAGATAGAAGTTCTTTAGGTTTCTCTCTATAATCTATCTTTCTTCTACTACTTAGTTGAACTCCTTGAACTGTTTGGGGACCAACTTCTCTTTAATATCATGCTTCAGTTCCCTCACCAGCATATCAAACCCCCAGCCCTCATCATCTCAGTATCTCAGGTAGGAGGAGTAGTGGGACAAGTGCATGAATTGGGATAGATATTCATCTAAGGTCCCCTCATTGCCTTGTCGAGGGGATAAGAACTCTACTTCCTTCGCAGTTCTGATAGACTGGGGGAAGTACTTGTCGTTGAACTTGTCTTCAAACAATTCCTATGTGATTGGAATGTTCTGGGCCTACAAGATCATTTCTGTGTTCTTCCACCACCTATCAACATCCCCTTCTAGCTTATATATAGCCATTTGTGCCTTATTAGTAGGGCACTCTATCACTTAAAACAACTTCTCTAATCTGACCAACTAGTTCTTGGCTATCTATGGGTCAAATCTGTAATGCCCCAATTTTTTATTAAGGGCTAATGATAATTACTGAGGATAATTATCAGATTAAAGTGGAATTAAAGTATATTGATGACAATATTAATTTATATGTCATAATTAGCCGAAAATTTAAAGAATGGAATTATTGGCTTTAAGTTGGTGATTAATGGGGAAATTAATTACTAAGAGAAAAATGGGAAGTGTGATTAAATGACTAATGGATGGGTTAGAGAAGCTAATTGATGACTAAATGTGTGGGAACCAATAGAAAGGTAACATGTGGCAAGGTTGTGGGTGTATGTGAAGGGAGAAAAGTGAAATGAATATTTTAATGTTTCTCTCTCCTCTCTTCCCTCTTTGTGTACTGGACATGGTATGGGAGGGGAAGGAAGTGTCATCATTTTCCTCTTTCATCTCCTTCACTCACTTCTCTCCTTCTCCCTCTAAATTCCAGCGCCATTGTTGCCAAAAAGGGAAGGAAGAAAAGCTTGAAAAGGTAAGGGTAAATGATCTCTAAGGCTCAAACTTCCTGCTATAAAGTTGTTCCTTGAAGTGAGAGCTTCAATTTAATGGTTGTAGTTTCTCCATTGGTGGTGATTTGAGGAATCACGAAAATCTACAATTTGGAGAATCATGAAGTGCCTTTGGGAAAGTTGTTGAGGTGAGTAAAACCGTCATTTTCATATAAGTTTTGTGGCCATTGGTTAGGCCTTGAATTTCTAGAATTTTAGCCCTATTTTTCCTGATTTAGGGTCTTGGGGAGTATGGTATGTTGTTGCTATAGAAATGGTGCCTTGTTTAGTGTTTTGAATTGATAGAATTGCATTGAAGCTTAAATGTGAAGTTTGGCACCTTTTGTGTTGGTTTTGTGCTTTGGTCAAAACTGGGCATGTAAATGGGTTGTGATTTTGGTCATTTTGAGGTTACCATTGTGTTCCATGTGGAAAATTGTATAGGAATAGGTTTAGTTAATGATTTTGGAGTCATTGGACACTTTGGTAGAAAAGTTGGAAAATCTAACTTGTGTGCTCTCTGTCTGGGCAGTCAGTTTGTACGAACGTTTTGAATGAACAAATGGTGTTGTAAAATTCAAAAACTTTCCAGTTTTAAAGTTCACATCCCAAGCTTCAAAATGGACATATATTTTGTGTCAGGTCGTTTAGTATTCTGGGAGATATGATTGTCCAAATTTTGGGTTGGAAACAGAACTCAGTTTTGGAGTAGTGTTGAGGTTTGGGTGATTTTGTATTTGTGTGATGATTTGAGGTAATGAGTCATATTTTTCCTATGAAGAGGACTAAAATATCTTTCAATGGGATTTAGGATCACCTTATTTCGATTTTTCTACAATTAATTATGAATTTCCAAAGTTACCTTGGCTGCAGCAGAAAATCTTGGCTGCAGCACAAAAGTTTCTATGTGCGTTTTTGCTGCAGCCAGAAATTCTTGGCTGCAGCCAGAGGATTCTTGGCTACAGCCAACCCCCATTTTCAGTATTTTAGGACTTTTAAAGGTGATTTCCAACCTATCACTTCCCAATCCTTTAGGGTTTCATTGACCTTATTATAGCCTCCTAAAGGTCATGAATGGTAACCAACTTTAAGTGTTATGAAAATGAGAATTTGGAAAAGAGAATGATCCTATGTCCTTGATTTGGTTATAGGGTTCGGCATTCGCCCTGATCATTGTTTGATATCCGCTCGGATCGTGAGTAGCCGATGCTGGAGTATACATGGAAAGAAAAAGAGTAGGGAACTTATCTTTCCTGCATATATTGATATTTATGTTTGTGTATTGATGCATGTTATTGCTTTGATTGATTATGTGAACATATATGAATGATTGAAGCTCTGTTTCTATTTATGCTATGGCCATGAGTATGTCGTTGAAATATTGAGCATGCGGATATGTCATTATGTGAGCATGAGTTATTGTGATGCAAGCATGTCATGCATTAAACACTTATCTTGCATGCATATTGGTATCTGTTTCCTACTAGGATTCTCCAGAATCTCACCCTCCCCTACCAACATTTTAGAGAGGACAAGTGGCTCGAGGAAGGAGCAAGCGACTAGGGGCGGCGAGAATCCCTTATGGGCATTTGGATTTGGTAGTTGGTTATTGTTATATGCTGGGATAATTGTATATGTTCGGATGATAGATTAGAATGTATAATTGGATATTGGATGTATATGTGCTTGGGTGTCTATTGGGTTATTTGGTTATGTATTGGAGATGGATTTGTGTAATGGATTTGTATGTGCCCTATGAATCTTTAGTGAAGGTATGAATCCGGGTTTGCCGGTATTATTATTGTGCACTCTGATATTTATATAAATGTGATTTATCTTCACGAAGTAATTGTATTCAAAATATGAATGTGAGACCAGGTTAAAGTGTTTGTGAAATGCATTTGTGAAAATCCTATCTTAAGGATGGGAATGTAAATGAATTTTGATTATTATTGGTCTCTATTTCATATTTAGTCATATGTTTTGGATATAATTATGGAGGGGGTTACATTTTTGGTATCAGAGCTGTAGTTCCTGGCAAATATGGGAATTTGCTAGGATAGCTCCCTTAGATCTCTGCCTTGGTGGTAGAAGATGATTTCTGATAGTGGTTGTGTATACACATGTAGGTTTGGTTATTGTGGATATATATGAGATTTGTGGATTATGTGTATACATTGTTGGTTATTCTGAAGTGGTGAATCATTGTGGAATGGAATGATATAATGGTTCGTCCAAGAATTTAATTATAGACCCAGAGGTAGAGGTAATTAAAGATAATCCACCAGATCATTTGTAGGAAATGATGGATTTGGTTTGAAAACCGACGAAAATGATTTCCAAGGTATGTGATAATGAGGTTCTAGGTGTCATGATAAACCTAGATGTTGGGTTGGAGACCCCAGGCTATATAATAATATATGCTGGTGATCTTATAGTGGAATGGTATGTCCAAAGGCCCTAAGACCTAGGGGACTAGTGTACCTTAGGCTGGTAGAAATATTTGGATTGGTATTGGAGTGGATGATAGTCTGTGGAATTAAGGGAAGTGATTTCCCATTTCAATTAATGTTGAGGTTTCAAGAGTTGAAGTGTAAAGAAGAGTTATGGGAACACTGGGAGTATGGGCTCTCAATGATGTGATAGTTATGGCTCTAATTGATTTAAGGTAAATCGGGTTAAGGCCTGGCACAGATTGTGCGTGTGGTCAGGTGTAGTGGGAGATTCCTGTGGGACTCCTATTAAATCATCCTGACATTGTGAAAGCACAGATGAGGAGGTAGACCTTAGAGTGTGTAGCAGAAGCGTGTGAACATGATGTGTTTGAGGTATTCCGAGGTTGCTGGTTGTTAACCTAGCACGGGAAAAGAGTCATCTACGGAGGATACAAATCGGAAAGGGCTACCTACAAAGAATACATATAGGAAAGGGCTACCTACGATGAGTGTTGATCGGAGAAGGCTACCTACGGTGAGATCCGATCGGAAAGGGCTACTTACGGTGAGATCTGATTGGAAAGGGCTACCTTTGGAGAATTCTGACAGAAGGGACTGACCAGTCAGGTGACTGAGCGAAGCATCGGGTGCAGTAGCGTAGTGTGGAGCCGCCATGACGATGAACCCTAGCGTGGAGCCACTGTGATGATGAACTCTAGTGTGGAGCCACCGTGACGAGTCTAGTGTGGAGCCACCGTGACGAGGAACTCTAGTGTGGAGCCACCGTGATGACCAACCCTAGAGTGCAGCTGCCTTGATGACAAACCGTGGAGTGCAGCCACCGTGATGTTGAATCGTAGAGAAGAAAGGAGCATGACCTCAAGGCATTAGTATTAAGTATACCTAGTTATACCTTGATACGATTGTGTATTGTGAGTCTCCCTCGCGGCCCAAGGGGTTGAGGCCCAGTTGGGAGGGTAAGGCGGGAGTGCCTCAGCCCATACGGAGGGTACCAGCCGCCAGGAAATGTGAGTATCGGGGTGGGCATCCAGGCACCGTGAAAAGTACCGGGGTGGGTGTTACAATAAAGACAGAAATGAGCTGGATTCTTGTGAGTCTTGGGTTGATGTCCAGCTACTTGCCACGCCCGAATGGTAGTACGGGTGGCACTACGGTCGGTGTCGTAACCGGTTGTGCCGGAGTAGGCGTCCCCAAGAGCACCGGCGGGGGATGTGACAAATTGCAGCATGTGTAGGTCAGCGTGAGCCATTTAGGGATTGACACGTGGACCTTTGTGAATCCGACCCGTGGGGAGGTGTGTGGTTAATCCAGCTGTGGGCTATGTGTTGTACATCTTGCTAGTATGTCTTGTGTATGAAATGCTTTATATGAATCCCAGCTGTGGGGAAGTATATTGCGTGAATTATGTTAAGGTGCAATGCAGCGTGTGCAGGTCAGCGTGAGTCGTTTAGGGATTGACGCTGGTTATCTCTAGCTCGGCTGTTGAACTGCAGTTGTAGTTGCTTTGTGTGAGTGAAAGAGGATGAGGGTGGTGTTGGGAGATTGAGACTCTCAACCGGTTGCTTAGATAGAAGAGACTAAGATTCTAGGTGGGCCGTTATGGTAAGGTGCTTCGGATAAAAGAGATTGAGATTCTGGAGTGGTCTGATGTGATTGTGAATGCCTAAAAGTCCCGGTTATCACTAGCAGAGTCACTGGTGGGTGTACAAGTGAGGGTGACACTGTGAAAGTTGATACGGTGAGGTGATAATGTTGGTAAGGCCAATAGTCCCGGTTACCGCTGGTGAGTAACTAGTAGGTGTACGGGTGAGGTCAAAGTTGTGAAAGTGAATATAGTATAAGCGAAAGCATAGTGGAAAACAGCAAAAGCCAAAAGATGTAATCACAGTTGAAGCTGTCGGTTGTGCGCAGTGAGTCTGCAGTGCTTTGAGATATTCTCTGAAGGGGAGAATGACTTAATGACTAAGATTGAAGAAGCTTTAAGTCGGAATGAACGAGCGTAGTTCGTTCGAATAATAACTGATTGAGGTAAAGACCTATAAGGATTGAAATCGGAGATCATGCGCTCGTGGGAGTATCTCCGGGTAGGAGAATTGGTACAAAGGGTTTTGAAGGGATTATCCTAATGAGAAACAAATTGAGGAACGGAAGCCGTCGTGAAAAGGCGTCCGGAGTTTATATCGTAAGCAGTGTATCAAATTTCAAGGACAAAATTTATTGAACGAGGGGAGAATTGTAATGCCCCAATTTTCAATTAAGGGCTAATGATAATTATTGAGGATAATTATCGAAATAAAGTGGAATTAATGTATATTGGTGACAATATTAATTTATATGTCATAATTGATGGAAAATTTAAAGAATGGAATTATTGGCTTTAAGTTGGTGATTAATGGGGAAATTAATTACTAACTAAGAGAAAAATGGGAAGTGTGATTAAATGACTAATAGATGGGTTAGAGAAGCTAATTGGTGACTAAGTGTGTGGGAACCAATCGAAAGGTGACATGTGGCAAGGTTGTGGGTGTGTGTGAAGGGAGAAAAGTCAAATGAATATTTTAGTGTTTCTCTCTCCTCTCTTCCCTCTTTGTGCGATGGACATGGTATGGGAGGGGAAGGAAGTGTCATCATTTTCCTCCTTCATCTCCTTCACTCACCTCTCTCCTTCTCTCTCTAAATTCCAGCGCCATTGTTGCCAAAAAGGGAAGGAAGAAAAGCTTGAAAAGGTAAGGGCAAATGATCTCTAAGGCTCAAACTTCTTGCTATAAAGATGTTCCTTGGAGTGTGAGCTTCAATTTGATGGTTGTAGTTTCTCCATTGGTGGTGATTTGAGGAATCACGAAAATCTATAAGTTGGAGAATCATGAAGTGCCTTTGGGAAAGTTGTTGAGGTGAGTGAAACCATCATTTTCATATAAGCTTTATGGCCATTGGTTAGGCCTTGAATTTTTGGAATTTTAGCCCTATTTTTCCTGATTTAGGGTCTTGGGGAGTATGGTATGTTGTTGTTATGGAAATGATGCCTTGTTTAGTGTTTTGAATTGATAGAATTGCATTGAAGCTTAAATGTGAAATTTGGCACCTTTTGTGTTGGTTTTGTGCTTTGGTCAAAACAGGGCATGTAATGGGTTGTGATTTTGGTCATTTTGAGGTTACCATTGTGTTCCATGTGGAAAATTGTATGGGAATAGGTTTGGTTAATGATTTTGAAGTCATTGGACACTTTGGTAGAAAAGTTGGAAAATCTGTCTTGTGTGAACTTTGTCTGGGCAGTCAGTTTGTACGAATGTTTTGAATGACCAAATGGTGTTGGAGAATTCAGAAACTTTCCAGTCTAAAAGTTCACATCCCAAGCTTCAAAATGGACATATATTTTGTGTCAGTTCGTTTAGTATTCTGGAAGATATGATTGTCCAAAGTTTAGGTTTGAAACAGAACTCTGTTTTGGAGTAGTGTTGAGTTTTGGATGATTTTGTATTTGTGTGATGATTTGAAGTAATGAGTCATATTTTTCCTATAAAGAGGTCTAAAATATCTTTCAATGGGATTTAGGATCATCTCATTTCGATTTTTCTACAATTAATTATGAATTTTTGAAGTTGCCTTGGCTGCAGTCCAAAAGTTTCTGTGTGCGTTTTGGTCGCAGCCAGAAATTCTTGGTTGCAGCCAAAAACCTTCTGTGCACATTTTGGCTGCAGTCAACCCCCATTTTCAGCATTTTAGGATTTTTAAAGGTGATTTCCAACCTAGTACTTCCCAATCCTTTAGGCTTTCGTTAACCTTATTATAGCCACCTAAAGGTCATGAATGGTAACCAACTTTAAGTGTTATGAAAATGAGAATTTTGAAAAGAGAATGATCCTATGTACTTGATTTGGTTAAGAGAAAAATACCTCCCACTGTAAATTACACACACAATTCCAAAATCTCTAATCAATTCTCTCTACCACAAATATCATTCTAGATTTAATGTCTAACTTTAACAGGTCATAACTCCTAATGTTCTAATCCAAATGCCACATATTACATACAAGTTAAAGCTTATCATTTCTACTATTACTTTGGAAAGTTTCATGGCTATGGGATAATATTTGTTCAATTAAAAACAAGCCACAAACATCCTACCTCAAAATTGGCAGCACCTAACCTAAGCAACACCAAATTCCAATTTTAACATTTCCTATCCAATTCATACAAAAGCATAACTATAAGCTACCACTGTAACACCTTATGTCCAATAGACTCAAATGAGTGCAAAAGAGTAGTGAAATGAATTGTTAAACCATGATTTGGTCCCAGGATTAATGGACTTTTAAAAACCACTAGTGGAAAAATGACTTTTTAGACCAGTTAAAAATGACTTTTTATACTGGTTGTATATTAGGTCTTATTACAACAGGTATAAAAAGTGTGTTATTTTTTGGACCGGTTGTAGATCCAACCAGTCTTAAAAGTGTGACTTTTAAGACCGGTTGTAGATCCAATCGGTCTTAAAAGTGTGACTTTTAAGACGGTTGTAGATACAACCGGTCTTAAAGTTATGACTTTTAAGACCTATTGTTGCTATAACTGGTCTTAAAAATGCTATTTTTTTAAAAAATGTCCCTTTTATATACCCTGTGCAGTAAGCCATTTCTATCCCAGACTCCATAAAAGCAACATAACACAAATTTCATGAACCAATGACAGCAGCAAGATCAACAACAAGCAAAAATGAAGGTGTAGGTGACTTTAAATCAACTTCTAACAAAATGGTAAGTGTAAAACACTTAATTTTGAGCCACAAATCAAATGATTTAGCTAACAATTGGTGAAATGTTGCAAGATATCAAGGTTCAAGATCAAAATAAGCAATAATGAATTTCCACTAGGTAGAATCATATTTTTGCAATTGCAGCAATATTAATTCGTATATATAACTTGACAATCATTTCAATGTGGACAATTCAAGTGACAAGCTTAAATCAGATTCCAAGAACTCCAAAATGCACTTAACAACTGTCTAAAACTTAAACATAACCTATGAATCAATTTCAATATGCAATATGAAGGAATGTCCAAACAGACGAATTTGCTCATAAATGGATGCAAAACTTTGAATGACAATGGCAGCAATAAAATTCAAGGATTGATACAAGCAATAGCAAGAATTCCTCAGTTTTACAAAATACAAAGGCAAGAAAAAGTACAGAGGTCAATCCCTTAAATCCCATGCCTGTATCGCCCATATCCCAGATATTGTCCTACACAGATATATGAACCCAATTAGAAATTCATACAGCAGGAGCAGTACATATGAGAAAAATGTACAATGATTCAAAAACTAACTATTTTTGTAATAGCTCATAAATGAATATAGCACAACATCTGTGGATGAAATCAATATCTTCTTTAGAAAAGGGATCAACATGATCAAACATTTGTAACACCAAAACCAGACAAAACATTAACTAAGTAACTTGAAAACAATAAAGTAATACAAAAGTTCTGAAATATAAATTTATCTCTTTAGTAAAATCAGTCGTACCTAGAGTGATAATATTATAAATGTGTCTCAAAACATAAAAAAACACATAAGTTGGACCCTTGTGGTTGCCTACGGCTCTGAAAAAAACATGACATCATTAAAAAAAGTATATAGGCATGGCTTATTACATCATTTAAACAAATCAATATGTACTAACCATTGGCATGATACATGTAGGGTCTTTTAAGTCACAAACATGCTTACCACAATAAGTATGTAGGAATGTCCGCATAACCCTATCCTCATCAAAATCATAAAGGTTACTTATTTTACACAAATTCCATAAACTTTACACACAAAGGGTAATAATGCAAGAAACCTTACAAGTTCATGGTCTTTTTCAAATCATTCCCTGGTTTGAAGTAGAGGGAGCATAAGAGGATGATAGTGTAACTACTCTTGCATAGAAGAACCAACCGCCAGTGATCACTGCAAAAAAGAAAAGAATATTAAGCAAACATAAAAAATTATATATATTATAAAATATAAGTTTGTTTCTTGCCCATGCATATATGGAGCCAAGAAGCACTCAGTTCTAGTTTTACTAAGCCTCTTGATATGTATGTATTTCTAATAGCAACAGTGGTCCCTTTCTCTTGGATTTGAGCTGGGCATAAGAATCCAATTTTATAACTTTTGCTAGAAGAGTCCAACCTACAATAATGCAAGCACACAAATCATAGGTAAATGGTGAAATTCTTAAATATTTACTTTGAATTAAAGAAGATACTTACATTAAAAACAGTTGGACAATCCAAATCGTAAGATTTTGTCCAGGAGCTACCAGGGACATCAAATCATCCCTCTCAAGAAAGCATGTCACCCTAGACTTGAAAACAAATGAATCCGTAGGCTAATCCCTTGTTTTAAAGGATGTATCTGTTGGAAATTATGCCCTAAGGGCCAATCATTGTACTTTGAACATTATTATTTTAATGAAATTTCTCCATTCTATTATCATATTATTTGCATGTTAACTGTGATAATTGTATCCTTGGATAATTCATAAAGATTGTCCTAAAATGTCCTGGTCGGTCATTTATGTGGGAGCAGAGATGAAACAAGATCAGTATGACTTTGATAAGATATGGAGATACGAATCAAAGTCTTAGGCACTTATAAGAGTATAAGGTGCTGGACCGACCCACTATGAGAAAGCTACATGGATCAAGTCATAAGCTTTTCTCATGTATAACCACGTCACAATGCCCTTAGACCTGAGGTCATCATGGATTCCAACATGAGAGTTGTTAAGCTTTGAACTAGTCAAAAGTCACTTTTAACCGGGTGATGATAAAGGCTACGATCGGGCTTGGTGGTTTTTCATGCAGAGGAATATGAATGATCAAGATGGAATTTGTCCCTCACATTAGTAGAGAGATATTATTGGGCCCTCAATGAGTGAGTTTGAGAAATGTATGGCCATACTATGATGGAAAGGAGTTTCCGTCTCTATTATCAAGCTACTCAGGAATCGAGAAAGTAATGGTCAGGAATAAGAGGATGACATTATTCATGCCTTATCCTTGATCAATATATCGCGTGACAAAAGGGACGTGACATGGTTGTATGACAGGTTGCATCGTGATAACGATCCTCATATGAATTGGGTAGTCGTAATGGCTTGCTAGAGGCCGCTTGCGACTTTTGGGGTTAGTATAGTTATTGGCCCACTGCCAACTTCATATGGGCCTACAAGGTCGCACACAATAATGGCCCAACACGAGATAATGTTTAATTTAGGGTGGACGAATTTTATATTTATATATATAATTTAAAATTCATTAATAATGTTATACAGATATATATTTTTGAAATATATATATATCTTATATATAAGTATATATATATATTATATGATATTATTATATTGTGTTAGTTTTAAATTTGATTTATTAAGATATATTAAATTTAATAACTAACATGATAGAGATATAGTATCTCAGATTTAATTTATGAAGATAAATTAAATCTAATGGCTCTTTATTTGGATTAAATAAATAGGTTAAATTAAAACTGTTGGACAGATTTAATTTAAACTGAATTTATTTAATTAGCTCATCAAGATAATTAATAGTTAATTAATTTCGAAATTAATGATGATTAATTTTGAAATTTGAAAATAGCCCTCATAGGTTATAAACTTGATAAAGCAGATATATTGATATGCACATGAGAATTGAGAGCCGCAAGGGAAACCCTAGGAGACATTAAAGGCACTAGCACACAGTCTCGGTTGGAGAACATTCGTGTGGATACCGGTAGAGGGAGCGGACCTGACGTGTTGGCTCCTAGAGATCGTGAAAACCCTGAATCATAAAAAGTATGAATCCTTCTAACTTTTTTTAAACGCCGTTGATAGATCCTCAATTAGGATTGGTAAAATTTTAAAATTCTTCCACTGTGCCTGCCGATCCTAATAGTATCATATGCCATCAGAATCACTTGCTGCATGATATTCAAAGGAGACCATGAAACTTCTTGAGTGAAGGGAGCTGGACTGGGTCAGGCTTTAATCAGGGTTTCCTCAACTCGAACAGAAACAAGGTTCTTTTGTCACAAGATGAACGTACCCAGGACATCGCTTATGTTCTTGAAATCATTAGAAGGGATAGGGACAGGTGCATCTATAATGATCACCTCTTCAACTGACACTCTGACTTGATCAACTTTCATTTGTTGGTGGTGGACAGTTGATCCCAGGTTATGCATACTATCTCATGCAACTAACCATCTTAGAGGATCCTCGACAAAAATATCACTAGGGTTAGTAATTTCTCCTACAGGACCCTCTGATGACTGCCCGATTTTGCAACAACTCCCTTTAGTGCTCTGTTTATTAGGATCAAGCGATTGTGCCTGGGGAGTACTGGTATCTTGTCTTGAGCTCATAAACACTATCATTTCCTCTTTTATCTTGCTCATCTAAGTGTCTAATAGTGCATCAAATGATGCTTTAGCCTCGGCCCTTGCTTTTGCTCTTGCAGTGGCCAACATAGTCTCCAATTTCTCGGTATTTACGATGCTTGAGGAATGGCGTACGGGGGCTCTAAAGTAATCCCTTATTCCTAAACCTCCTCCAACTTCCCTAACATGGCTTAGATGCTCATGTTTTCTAGTAGCAACAATTAGAATATCATTCCTACCCTCCAACTTAAAAGATCCCTTATCTTGTTTTATTCTAAGTTCCTCCTGTAAGATAATACAAAATACCAAACATAAGTAATGAAATATGTTTCTTATGTAATTATAATAGCAACAATATATAATTACAATTTTTTCACCTACTATACTAGATTGTTCACTCATATAAGATCCACTCCTCTTTTGGTGAGCAAAAAACCATTTTTCTTCGCGACAAAATGGAGAAGGATCAAATTGATATGCTTCTTCCAATCTCTTCTGTTTGGCCGCCAATAAGTACTTTTTCACCATTACATAACCCCTATAAGACATTGTATGAGGTCAATCATTCTTTCTACTACTCTCCTGTGCTTTTAGCCTTTTTGCCTGCGTATAAGAAATTAAACAAAAGAAAAAGGTTACAATCAATTAAGATAATTGATAAGTAAATATAATGAAAAATAAGTCAACGAACCAAAGATTCTGGAGTAGTCCGAAGCCTAACAAATGCTTGCCAGGTCGTTTGATTGATAAATGTATACTTGTTGCACGGATTAGGATGAAGTTGACCATTTTTCACCTTGACATGAATGTAAATGTTGACCAAATTTGTCTTAAACTTGCTCCAGCGCTCATAACAATACATCATTATATTATTGTGCAGGATCTCACTCTAAGGAATATTGTAGGTGAGTTAGAATGCATGCATTGAAGGAATAAGTGATAAATTTGTGACATTTTTTATAATCATTACATGCAGAAGAGAATTGTATACTTGGATAGTGTCCTAAATATGTTGCTTCACCTTTTCTTCGACATTTCTCTACTCTTCTATCCAGAAGAACGAGGCTGACAAAACTCCTCTATTGGCTTGTATTAGGCCTGATTAGTTTCCAATATCTATCAAACTCATTCTATATTTTTTGCCCTGCACTCCGACTAAGGGAATTGTCTGTTAACCGTGTGCCACGTCTACCCCTCCGTACAGACTAGCTACTAGGCTCACTATGATCTTGCCTCTGAGCATTGCTAGGCTCGCTCTGATTAATACTGGATGACTCTACTGAGCACTACCTGGTTGACTCTGCTGAGCACTAGGTAGTTGATCCTCTACACTAGGATGCTAGGGATCCGTCATTTTCCTGTAACGACAACAAAGAAAGATAAATCCTTAAGCTATAATATGAGAAGAATATATCTATAAAATAACTATATATATTATTTGGATATAAATCATAATCATAATTACTTTAGCTAGTTAACTTCAAAGTAGTATCATAAAGAGATATCCTCCCATATTCCCTCATGATGATTATTTCTTGTGTTATGCTCATTATCTGCTTCATCTTCTTCATTCAATTCTGGTAAACCCCTAGAAAAAGAAGTCTTAAGAGGATCATAATTTGAGTGACTTTTCTCATCAATATCAACACCCTTTTTCCTTGGAGAGATATAGACTACATTTTATTTGCCTGATCAGTAATATAGAACACTTGTTGCGCCTGATCTTATATAATGAAAGGTTCATCCCCAAAACTTCTATTATTCAGATATACTAATGTAAATCCTAACCTATCAATCTTCACACCATTATTGACATCAACCCACTTGTATTTGAAAATGGGAAATCCAATTTGAACATAGTAAACCACCCAAATCTCTTCAATAACCACATAATAAGGTATGAGAGCCAATTTAGGGTTCTTGTCTTTCAAACTAGAGAAGTGTATAGATTCAGCCACTAATACAACACCACTATTTTGGAAGGTGCTCTTATCATCTAAGGACTTCATGTAAAAGGTATAACCATTGATAAAAAATGAAATCCAACTTATGACATCAACTTTAGGACTACGTGCTAACCAATTTATTGTATCAGAAACACATTTTTCTTTGTCAACCTTGTGTTTGAACCAATGTGAAAAAGTTCTATTATGCTCCCTAATTAACCTTGTTCAATCATTCAATTATTTTGTTTCCGTACAATTTCTTTATGGGCATTCATGTAATATTGAACTTTATCAATATTATTCAAGATGTATAAGTAGACTTGTTGCAATTCATCAGGATCAACACTCTTTAGTGTTGTCCCGCGTCTAGCCCCTTCTTGATCATGACGTATAGGAAGACTAATATGTCCTACATTTGACAAATAATGTTGACAAAATTTTATAGCTTCTTCATAAACATATTTCTGAACAATAAATGCTTCAAGCTGGTAAGGGTTCTTCACATACCCCTTTAGGATTTTCATAGTTCTTTCAATTGGGTAGATCCACCAGAAATAGATAAGGCCACACAACTTTATCTCATTCACTAGATGAACAATCAGGTATACCATGATGTCAAAAAAAGAAGGAAGAAAAAGTTTCTCAAGCTGGCACAAGATTATATATCCTTCATTTTCCAATTCCTCCCATCTTTCCATGTCAATAACTTTACTACAAATAGCATTGAAGAAGAAACAAAGTCTAGTCAATATATGTTGAAGATCATATTTGACATTGCCTCAAATAGCTATTGGGTGTAGTTGTATTAAGACATGACAATCATGAGACTTTAGCCCTCTTAACTTCAAGTCCTTCATTGATACAAGCTTTTTAAAATTTGAAGAATACCCTGAGGGAATTTTGGTGCCATGTAAACACTCACAAAAACTTCCTTTCTCATTCTTAGACAAAGTATGAGCAACTAGAGGATAAAAAGTTCTCTTACCATATGGCCTTAGATGTAAGTCCCATTTCTTGCAAATCTAATCTTGCTTTCATGCCATCCTTAGAACATCCTTATATGTTGAGCAGTATCCCAACAATACTATCATATACATTTTTCTCCACATACATGAAATCAATACAGTGTCTCACATAAAGATTGCGCCAATATGGAAGATCAAAGAAGATATACCCTTTTTCCATGTATTTTTCTCATTTATACTCTTTATACACTTACCAGATATGGTATTGATATTTTTCACCTTTTAATAAAATTTATCCCTAGTCAATACCTTTGAAGTATCTTCAAACTCTTGGCCACCAAAAAAAGTGTTTTTTAATCTACAATATGGGTGGCTTCGTCTAGGAAATCTCCTATGGCCAAGATAAACCGTCTTTCTTCTATGTTAAAGTTGATAGTAGCATGTGCCTTCTTCACAAATTGGACATGCTTTGTATGCTTTAATGGTATATCCTGACAAGTTTCCATATGTAAGGAAGTCATTTATAATACAAAAGATCATTAATCGCATATTAAAAATCTCCTTCTTGTTCGCATTAAAAACATCGACACTTTCATCCCATAACTCTTTCAAGTCTTCGATCAAGGGTTCTAGGTAAGCATCTATGTCATTTCTGGCATGCTTTGGTCCCGAAATCAACATTGACAACATCATGTAGTTTCATTTCATACATAACAAAGGAGATAAGTTGTAAATTACCAACTAAATAGGCCATGAACTATGTATACTTCTTAGGCTACCATAAGGATTCATGTCATCTGTGCTAAGCCCAAGCTTGAGATTCCTAAGTTCTTTACCGAAGCTAGGAAATAATTGATCGATTTTTTGCCATTAAGAAGAATCAGCTGGATGTTGAAGCTTTCCATCAGAAATCCTCTCTTCCGTATGCCATCTCAAATTTTTGGCATCAATTTCATTGGCAAACAAGCACTTGAACCTTGGTATGATTGGAAGATACCACAACACTTTTGCAAGGGCCTTATTTGATTTAGACCTCGGAGTTTCACATATCAGACATTACTCCTTCTCTTCATGCTCTTTTCTATACAATATGCATCATTAGGGCATGCATGGATCTTTTTATACTTTATCTCTAGTGAACACAGTATTTTCTTAACATCATAGTATCGACAAGGCAACACATTATCATTAAAATGCATGTCTTTAAAGGTCTCAAGCATTTTTGAAAAACTCTTGTCTCTCTATCCATGTCGTGCTTTCAAGCTTACCAATTTCAATACAGCTTTCAGCAATTAGTATTTTTTACACTATGGGTACAATGTTTACAACATCAATGCACATATTACTATATGCATGTGATTGTTCAAAAGCCTCTCCTACATCACAAATAATATCCTCTATCTAATCATCCAGATCTTTGTCATTATCATCACAAGTCACTCAACCCTGTTGAGTTGCACTTGGCATTTCTAATTGTTCACCATGTCATACCCATACTCTATACGTCTTACAAAAGCCTTCACAAATTAAATGTTTATATATATCTGCAGTACTTACTCGCTTCTCATTCAAACATTATAGACAAGGGCAATAAAACATCCCACTATCATCATCGGCATTTCTTTATACAAAGCCTAAAAAATCCCTCACCCCATTATCATATTCAACACTCGTCCATTTAGCTTTTATCCAACTACAGTCCATATATTCCAACACCATTTTTTTGTTTTCTACTTTTTTCCCTAGAAAAGGCAGGAGTGTGATATGAGCATGCAATCATTACACCCAACTACCTAGTTTAACTACTACATAATGAACAAGTAGAAGAGAGTATAGAGATAGAGATAGAAGAAGAGTAATCTGAATAGTACAGGTCTCATGAACAATGCAAATTTGTCCAATACAATGGGTCGACTGCCATATATATTGCTAGTATGAACAATAGAAATAGAATAGTACCATAGGGATTGGGGGTTTAGTAATTAGGGACCTATTAGTAATTAGATGCGATTAAGGCCATATTTGGCTAATGTCACTCTTAAACGGCTAGTACCACTAATGGTTAATCCCGGTCTTCTAATTTACTAACCTAACTAACTTTGAAAATATTCCAATTATGATATCATATCATATATATAGCAAAGATCAATTTTGGTTAGCATCATTTCAATTATTTAATGGCAAAGACTAATTGAATTACCCGTCAATAACTCGAACAAAGGCATTGATAGTTCATGTTTCATGAAACAGTTCTATGACTGGTAGGTCTAAATATATGTTAAGAACTCTTAATGAATAACAACAATAAAAATCAAGCTCATTATAAGATATTGTCCAAACATGTATAAGATATAAAGTTTAAAGGTTATTGCTATGATTTTAACTGATACACTTGAGTGATGGAAGCTAACACTAAAGTGATAAGCATTTTTGCACTTGAGCATAGCGAGTATTGAACTGAAAGTTTTTGACAGAAGCAGTCTTTAGCTGAAAATACCAGAACAACGAGTGTTGGACAAAGCACTTGAGTGATAATGTGATTTGCACTCGAGCATAAAGACATGCTCATGCAAGTGTTTAACAGAGAGCAATGTCAGAGACAGGAAATGATCATTGTACTCGAGCACGGACTCAATACTCGAGTGATAGCATCAAGCTCACTCGAGTCCTGCAAAGAGTGGTAAAGGAAGTGTTTACTCGAGAGCAAGGAAAACTTAAAGTGAGAAGTGCACTCGAGCAATGGTTTTGGTACTCGAGTGATAGAATATCACCTGCAAGTACAAAATCACACTCTTGAAAGACAGGCTGTGAGTATTATCCAGAGACGTAAGTCCATAGTATAAAATATATATGCACTCGAGTAAGATAAGATGCACTCGGGTGAGGGCCCATATCATCCGTGAGTGCTAAAATACACTCTTGTGAAAAATGGTGCAAGTATAGTCCATAAGTAAAGCCTAAAGCTAAAATACAGTGGTGCGCTCGAGTGAGACTTTGTCACCCGAGTAAAGGCCCACATCACCTACAAGTCCAAAAGCACACTCTTGAAAGATATTGTAATACCCCGAAATTTGGGATTGGAAGCTTTGGAATAAGCCTAAATTGAGTGGACTACTAAGCCCCGATTTAGTAGATGTCCCAAATCTAGTCTCTAATGTTCCTTATATCTTTGGGGCATTAAAGAAAGTAAAATGGTGAATTTTGGAGAATATAATTATGTTTTCGATAAAATCGCCTATGAGGCAGTGAACTTATCATAAGGTTTTGGAAGACTAAATGATAATTAAAAATTATGAGATTTTACAGGATGAAATTAGACATCCTAAGCTTTAATTTGATAGGTCATATGAATCAATTAGAGCTATACACAAAAAGATATGAATTTTTGAAGTCAGCACAGAAAAACTGTGAAATTTCTGGAACAATATGCAAAGATTGAAATTCTGGGAATTTTGTGATTCCATAAAGCAAAAGTCTATATTTTTCCTTGAAACTAGACTCAATAAGGGTTCTATAGGCTTTGGAATCACTCTAATTCGATTTTTCTAGAATTAGTTATGATTTTTCAAAGTTTGGACAGAAATCTGCCAAAATTTCTGAAAAATCCGAAAATGGAAAATTGTTGATGACATAAGCAATGACATAAGCATAAGATTATTAAAGAAACATCATCTTTCTCCTTCAGCATTCCGACGCCATTCTGCAACCAAAGTAAAGAAAAAGAGTTGAGAGGGTTTTGGGAGAAAAGGAGAAGAGAACTCGCATGGTAAGCCGATTTCTCCGATGATTTAGCTCCTAACGCGTATAACTCCGATCCTAAGCTACTCCTTTATGTTCTTTAAGGTTTGGAAGCTCCTCTTTTGATGTTTTGAAGTTAGGGTTTTCAGCCACAAGAAGGAAAAGCTAGTGGGAGCTTGAGGTAACTTCCAAACTCTTGCATATTGACTATTCTGGCTGTTATAGACAATTTAATCGGTGAAATTTCGCCGGATTGTCTTTGGTTCTAAAAATGGAAAATGGGTTTGTGGGGCTGTTATGCTGCCCAAATTGACACTAAATGGTAGTTCTAACCTAATGTAATAGTCAATAAAGTGGTTAGGAGTAGAAAGGAACGCGTTTACGCAGCCGAAACCGAAAAACCTCGTTTTTCCCTGGAAAACACATATATTTCGGTCTGGGCTATAAATGGGTCTTAGAGTTGGATTTTCAATGATTTGATGATTCCATTGAGTTCAGGAGCGAAAATTAGGTGGGGTTACAATTGGGCGCTTTTTCAGAAAAGGCCGAAAAAGCATAATTACGAAAATGCCCCTGAAACCCTTAAAGTGGGGCTGTCAAGGGTAATTTTGTAATTGACATTGAATTTGATAATTTCGAGTCCGGAAATGGATTCCTTGGGCGAAAATATGTCAGAATAGCCCATGTCAAAATTTCAAGAAAAGTACAGCCGAACCGGGTACGACGGGGCCGGGCCGGGTCCCCGGGGGTATTTTAGTAAATTTTCAATATAGCCTCATATAACCCCCAGAAACACTATGGAAGTGTCTAAATAGTACATTTGACATTGTAGGATCGAATGTAAAGCCCCGAGTTGATGGCACGCAAATCGAGGAGAAAAGACTGGAGGTAGGGGACTTGCCTTACTTGCATGTATTTGATATCTTTGCTTGTGTAGTGATGTATGTGATTGCTTTACTTGATTGTATAGAGCATATTTGAATAAATGAAGCTCTGTTTTTGTTTTACTGTGGCCATAGTTTTGTTACATGAAATATTGAGCATACAGAAATGTCATTATGTGGCATGCATCTAGATAAAGCTAACATGTCATACACATAGCATCTATCATGCATGCATTATGGTATCTGTTTCCTACTGAGATTCTCTCGAATCTCACCCTCCCCTACCAACAATTTAGACAGGGCAAGTGGCTCGTGGAGGGAGCAGCTAGGACTCTTTCGAGATGAGATTGTGTAATCCCCATTTGAAGAATTGTAATGGGCAATTTTGCCCTGTGTATCTTTAGCGAAGGTATGTACCCGGGATTGCTGGGATGATTAAGTTGTGCACTCTGATATTTATATGAATGTGATTTATCTTCGCGTAGTAATTGTATTCGAAATGTGAATATGAGACCAAGTTTATAAATGATTTCAAAAAGTATTCGTGAAAACCCTGTCATGTGATGGGTTAGTAAATGTTATTTGATTATTATTGGTCTCTATTTCATTTTAATCGCGTATTTCGGATATAATTACGGAGGGGGTTACATTTTGGTATCAGAGCTGCCGTTCCTGGCAAGTAAGGAATTTGCTAGGATAATGGCAGTAGTTGCTGCCTTAAGTCATAGGAGATGACTTTGTTTGTTGTGGTATACACATTATGGTCCCTGCTATTTATGGATATATGAGTTTAAGGGCTATGTGTATACATTAATTGTGTTGTGGATATGGGGAGTTAGTATGATTCACCCGAGGATTTGAGGTGTAGACCTAGAGGTGGAGGTAATCAGACCCATCGTCTGATTAGAGAACTAAGGAAAATGATTTCCTAGATGTGTGATATTGAGATTCTAGGTATCGTGACTAACCTAGATATTAGGTGAGAAACCTAAGGTGGTATGATGTTACATGTAGTGATGTCATACTGAGTTTGTATGTTTAAAGGCCTTAAGACCTAGGGGACCGGTGTGCCCTAGGCTAGCATGATATTTGGATTTGTGTTGGAGTTGTGATACTCCGTGGAAATGAGGGAAGTGATTTCCCGATTCAACTGAGGTTGAAGGTTTGAAAGATGAATTGTGATCCAAGGATCAGACTCAATAGTCAAGCTGGTCCTAAGGAGGTTGATATGACCTATATGGTCTGTGGTACTAGGATGTGGTACTAGATTGGCATTGAAATGTGTATCAGGTATCCTGAGGTTGCTAGTGTTATCTAGCACAGGGAAAAGTGATTCTGCTGAGAATTTGAATTTGAAAGAGTTATCTACGAGGATTCGGAGCGGAGAATGCAACCTATGGGGAGTTCTGATAGGAGAGGGCTACCTACGGTGACACCTGATCGGTTAGGCTATTTGTGAGTCTACTACCTGCGGCTCATCGGTGGTTCCGGTGAGAGGACCGTACCTTCGGGCGGTAGCATACGGGGGGTGAGACTATGTGATTATGTGAGCCATAAGGCTATTTCTTCACCTGCGGCCCATCGGTGTTGACGGTGGGAGGACCGTGCCTTCGGGGCGGTGGAATACGGGGGATGTGTGTGGGTCTACTACCTGCGGCTCATCGGTGGTTCCGGTGGGAGGACCGTACCTTCGGGCGATATCATACGGGGAGTAAGACTATGTGACTTTGTGAAAGCCGTCGTGACGGTAAGCCCTAGTGTGCAGCCACTGTGATAACGAACCGTAGAGAGCAGTCACTGTGACGTTGAATCGTAGAATAGAGCTCTGGGAACATTGGGAGTATGGGATCTCAACGAAGTGCTGGTTGTGGCTTTGATTGATTCAAGTTGAATTAAGCCAAGGTCTGACGCAGATGAATATATGTTGTGAATTTTGTCAGTTGTGGTGGGAGATTCCTATGGAACTCCTGTTAAATCAACTTGACATTGTTAAAGCACCGATGAGGAGATTAACCTCAGAGTGTGCAGCGGAAGCATGAGAATGTGATATGTTTGAGAATTGTGTTGAGCATAAGCTCGAGGTTACCGTGAGAATGATGTGTTAACCATGGCTTCGGGAGGTAAAACTTCGAAGTCCAGATTATTTTGTGAGAAGGGGTCTTGAAGGATCCCAGTACGAAAGAGTTTGCTGTGAGAAAGGCATTTGTAGATGAATATACCCGGTTCCAACTTGTCGTGATTGTGTATTGTGAGTCTCTCACCTGCAGCCGCATGGGGTGATTCCTATGGCGGAGGACCGTTCCACTGGAGCGATAGTTACGGGGGATTGACTAATTGTGAGCCGCGAGGCTATGTATATGCACTGCCACGCCAATAGTCCCTGAGTCGCTAGCAACGGTTCGGGTAAAGACTGTGTGTCTTCCCGGCGGTAAAAGGGGATGAGGATGGAGTGTGATTGTGAATCTGTGATAGTTGTGAACAAGCTGAGATTGAGGTGTGTCGTAGCAGAGCAGAGCTAGTTTAGCTGATGGCGAATTCGACTACATGATCGGGGATTCTTATTTGAGAGGGCAATTACCCCGGCATGGCCAGCCTGGCTAGCCACCACGTTGGTTGCACTGGTGTTGACCCGAGGCCAAAAGGCGGTGCGTAAAATTAGAGTCTGCAATGTACGTTTGATAAGGAAGTGGATTTTCTTGTGAGTCCTGGGTGAAAGGTGAGTAACCCAGCTGCCTGCCAGTTCCGATCAGGGGACGGCCATCGTAGCCCTGGTACGTAGTTGACCAGGGGGTGGGCACTCTGAAGGGGTGTGACAATAATATTGTGTTGATACCCAAAAGTCCCGGTTACCACTAGCAGAGTCACTGGTGGGTGTACGGGTGAGGGCGACACCATGAAAGTTGATACAGAAATAATATTGTGTTGATACCCAAAAGTCCCGGTTACCACTAGCGGAGTCACTGGTGGGTGTACGGGTGAGGGCGACACCATGAAAGTTGATACAGAAGTAATATTGTGTTGATACCCAAAAGTCCTGGTTACCACTAGCGGAGTCACTGGTGAGTGTACGGGTGAGGGCGACACCATGAAAGTTGATACAGAAGTAATATTGTGTTGAAAGTAGATACTCAATGGTAGTGGGGATTGTCATGAGGCGCTACTTACCCCCAGGTAGTGGCTTCGATCCCTGCGGAGGCGAAAAATCTCGCTTGGGGAGCGAGGAACTCTTGTGAGCCCACCTCTTACGGGGTCCATGTGTGGCCTGGCTGGAAGTGGGGTGTGACAATGTGTCCTATCCTAACCATCCTTTCCTCTTTCTCTCTCTCTTGGGCCGCCACTTTATGTTAGGGGAATGGAAGCCTGATAAATTCCCCTGACTCCTAGGCACGATGTTTGGGAAAGTCAAACACGTGACTGAACTGGAGACCGATAGATTTCCCTAACTTCAAGCTCTAGGTGGTGCCTCTTAAGAGTGCCAACATAAAAGTCACTATAACTCTCAGGATGAAGGGACATATGTCCTCTTCTCCTTTGTCCAATACAAAAGTTATGTTATCTTTGCTTAATTTATCAAAGCTACTTTAATAAAGTTACTTTATCAGTGTCTACTTGAGTTTCACTTGGGACTTGCTCGAGATTTCTTAACGTATACTGAGGCCTGCCAAATAATGCCAGGTCAGAGTATGTGTGTGGGCCCATATGGCACCAAACACCGATATTTACTCTAAAAACGCAGAGTATTCATGTCTACCTTGAAAATGCCATGTGCACTCACAAATCGGCATACTTTACTCGATTAACTTGTCCCATACCTCGTGATATAGTTGGGTAGCATCTTTCTACCAGCTAAATGGCATCGTATATGCACTTCTATATCTTTCAATACTTTAAAAAATTTATGTGAAAAACTTACTTGTTATTCAGTCTATGTTCTGATCAATAATTTACAAATTATTAGATTTTTGGAAAATTTCTTGTTATATCAATAAATTAAATTTAGATAACATGAAGAGTGTGGCCGAAGAACTTGGATCGTGAAATCCCTTCACAGCATTGGAAAGAACTTTAAAGATTTTTTATGATTTTTTATTCCATCTATGTTTAAATTACGAGACTGAATTATCAGTCTTCACTATAACAAATATTGCCATCATAAAATTGTTGATGAATTCTTGAAACCATCTACCACGAACGGTGAAAGCGGAGTTTGCATCTAAATTATAGACTAAGTTTGGGATTTAGGGCATGGGTATTTGGGTCTTTTCATAATTAGTGGCTATTTATTAAATAAGATTAATGAAATTATTCCCTCTAACTATTACTTCATACCAAACATAGTTTTAAATCATCAATCTCAGTCCCAGTTTTTGTCCCAGGGCTAATTGATAGAGCTCAATATTTATATCTTTTTATTAATTAATCTTAGGCTTTTGTGGGACTTAATTGAATATTTTAGGCATAATCAAGTGTTAAAGTGAGATTTTAGTGAAAGAATAATTTGGGAATTAAAGTGGTTAAATTGTTATATTTTTAATTAATATTTGTTATTCCCATTATTCTTTAATTGTGAACAAAAGATATTACCTTTGTGAATATAATTTTGTAGGTGATGATGTGGCACAACTTGAGTGGTAAAGGTAAAAGATATTATTTTGGAGCTTAATGAAGGACAAAAGTGGAACATCACAAGTACAGAATTTATTTTTACATTTTTTCTAAGAGGAGGTTGAATGAGTAAGGGCCTTGTTTGATGGTTGCAATTTTGTGTCTAATGTTAAAACACATTTTTATCTCTTATCCAAACAAGGCACAACTCACTTTTAACCTAAAAACACTTGAATTACAAAGAGGAAGAAAGCAAGTGGCGGCTGAATTATTTAGGGGCTGCTGAACCGAAATTGAAGGGGTAAGTTGAGCCGAATTTGTTGACCAAAAGCATCAAATTGAATTGATGAAAAGAGAGCCACTGTTTTGGACCGATTTGGAGAATGAATTAAGAAGAGCATGGACCAAATGGAGAAAAGAATTGCTGTCGTTTAAAGAAGAGGAGAGGGGAGCCGAAATTATTGACTGATTTGGTAGATGTTGAACCGATGGAATTAATTGAGAAAGGGGTGTTGACCGAGTTGAGATGTGCTGGACCGTTTGGAGATTAATGGAATAAAAAGGGGAAGTGTGAAATAAAGGGGAGGAGGAGGGCTGACGTGTGTGAAGAAGGGAAAAGACCACGCAAATAAGAGGCAGCAGAGAATGGAATAGAAGAAAAGGGGGGCTGTGCGTGGAGAAGGAGCAAGCAGCCGACATTGTGGACTTGAAGACACCTAGTTGACCGATGGATTAAAGAGAATAAGGAAGGGGCTGTGTTGGCTGAAGGAAAGGAGGGCTGTGCATGAAGAAAAAAAGAGGGAACCGAATGTCAAAGAGAGGCGCTGCACAAAGACAAAGGGAGGTGCTGGATAATTCAATGTTGAAGGTTATTCTCATCTTCATTCATCAAGCTTCATCCTCTTCCTCTATGAGTGACTAAGCCTTGGTGATTTTCTTGTGTTGGGTAATGGTTTGAGCTTCTAAACTTCAATGGAATTCCTTTAAGCTCTCTTTTTAGTTCATGATTATATAGCTTGGTTAAGTATGTAATTGTGATCTAGATTGTTAAGCCAAGTGAATAAACTTGGTTGTTGAGCTAGGAGTTGATTAATTAAGCTTTGTATGATTCACTAATCCCTATCCCAATCCCAATACAGTCCATCAAAATTTAGTACCACGTACCAAACAAGGTCTTAAGGTTTTAGTGATGCTGTGAACATGAAAATAATGCTAAAAGAGGTCATAGCATGATAGATAGGAAGTTTAGCAAGTTTTGTAATAGAAGTTGCAAAATCATTTTTATTTCTCCCTATGAATCCTTTAGGCTAGATCAGGGCAAGGGGAAGGAATGAGCTTTTTCTAATTCTGATGTTTCCAATGAGGATAGAATGAAAAATTGTGTGGGATAAAGATGAGAAAGTGACTTTTGAAGCATTAGAATTGGAAATAGAATTTTTGCCTCAAGCCCCTTGAGTTTCGGCCTTGGCTAGTCAAAGGGAAGGAATTGGTTTTTATTAAATTTGAAGATAGAAATGGATTTTACATGCAAAATGGTGGGGGAATAGCTTGCAAAAATAGTTTTAGAAGGATGGATTGAAAATCCAATAATTGGAATTAAAGATTTTTTAAGGGTTGATGCTGCCAGATTATTTCTAGGAAGTCAGGTTGTTTCGGGCTTGGTTTTGATCAGTCAAATCTTGTCCAATGATTATGAAAATTTTAGGGAAATACTACACATCAAAAGCTTAAAAATGAGTCATATAATGCATAAATTGGATACCTAGAGAGAATGTTATGATTTTTTGAATATATGTTAAGAAATAAAGGAAATGCTGGGAGTCTAGGTTATGCCAGTGGACAAACAGGTGAATTTCATATGGTTAATCTAGTAATTTATCCCTATGATTATATTTCCCTTAAGATATACATTTAGAGCTTTCCGTTGAGTATTAAAACTTAGGAATTGGATGCATGATTTATAAGTTATGAATATTTAAAATTTAGGTATAAAATTAGGGAAAATGCTGATTCTGTTTGTGGGCAATTAATAAATGAGAAGAAGGGCCATTACTCATTCCAATTTATTAACATAATAAAGATTATTTTTTAGGGGAACGAGTATAAGAGTGTTGTGAAAAATTTCAAAATAGACGACCATTTTCAAATGGTCATAGTAAGAGACTTATAACGACTATTTTGCAAAAACAGTTGTTGTATGTGGGACATACAATGACTATTTTGCAAAAACAGTTATTGTAACTCTTTTTTAAAAAAATATTATTTACTTTCCTACCCCTCAGCATTGAAAAACTACTAATTTCCAAGTATTTATATTTTGAATTTGGAAAATACTCAAATGAAAAATACCATGTCCCTTACAAAACAACAGCATTGTTATTCAGCAACAGCACTATCATAAGGGTTTTATAATAAATAGGGTAGCCCCAAATCAAATTGACTTAGTAGTAGTGTAAAACATTTACATCCTTAAATCTAAAATACTTTATCATCCAAAGCCTTCTCTAATAAATTCACAGTACTCAATATAAACAAGAAACTAGGAAACTAACACGAGGCAAAGTATTTGAGTATGGAAACATAATATACCATTGCACTATGTAAGAAACCTCTACACATTGTTCTCTATGTGTTGTAGAAGATATCCTGATAAAAGGTCTAGGATCAAATTAATGTCATAGATTGTGTAGGCATCCTGATTACCGAAAATCTGTGTGCAAAATAGAGAACAAGTTAATATAAATCAATCAATTGAATGAAATAAATAATCATAATTCAATTACAAGAACAAAAATAAAATTTAGTTGAGAATCAAGAAAGGATCACCTATTCAAAATTGATAGTAAGGCCACTAAAAATGATGTTATACATATATAGTATAACATAGAAGATGCACTCGGTTTTGCTTGATTGCCGAGGGCACTATACAACAAAAGCAAAAGATAAAAAAGAATAAAGGCATAAGTAAAGCAATTATCAATAGAAGAATATGAATTTAAACAACTTACTTCCGGCTAGAACCACTTCACGTAGCTACTTTTTCCTTCGCGCTTCCCACCAATTATATAATATGTCTTAAGTGCACTATAATTAAGATGAGAAATAGAAGACATTAAAACAATTAAGTAAAATTGAAAATCAATGATTTACAAACAAATTAACTTACTTGTTAAAAATGGTTTTTATCTCTCCATCTGGCTTGCGACCCAATGAATCAAACCAAAAGATGACGTTGATGAAGGGACAAGCAACACAAAGACTCCAATGATAACTATAATCACATATGTAGATTTAAATGAGGTTACATAATATGATACTTCTTAGAAAAATGTATATGTATAAATATATAAAATTAAGTTACTTGCCTTTCAACCATTGGTGCTAGATAGCAAGGCAGTTGAGTCTATCCCAATATATAGCCCATATAACTCATATCTTATCTTCCAAGCTAACATTATTACGCCTTGACAGGTTGCCAGGACATAAGAAGCCATACAAAGTGTCGAGCTCTTTTTTGACACACATTTTATGGAAGTAGCTACCATATAAATAAAATAAGAAATGACTTAGTAAATGTAGAAACCAAAAACTTCAAAATATCAGTGCATTAATTAAAGTTAAAAATTAAAAATAAACTCACATGATAGCAAATATGACTCATTCTATGTCTAGCTCCAACAAAGATAGGAACTCTCTCATATCTTTGCTATCAATTCTAAAATTATACGAGATTCCACGACCCACAATCCCACAACGCATCTCCAAGTCGACCTTGTTAATTTTTTATGAATATTTTGCAGTTGTGCTAATAAGGGAAAAATTGTCGCTTCTTCTTGATCCTAATAACACATAAGATAAAGATTATAAGTATGAAGATGAGGATCAAGTAACAGTAAAGTATTTCATACCATTGGAGGGGTTGTCACTGTCTGAACAAGATTTTGAGGCCACAAGATGAAAGATCCTATTGCCTGACCTCGTTTAGGAACCTCTTCATCAGGGAACGGGACATCTACACCTTCCTCCCCCTGTCAAACACTTGTGATATTGACCTTACGTTGATCGTCCCAAATTTGTATATTATAGTAGGTGGTAGCATGCGTGTATACAACAACTTCGGTAGCAACACGCAGGTATGGGACATCCAAATAAAGAAAGCAAGGCTCTCCAGCCTCTAGTGAAGGACCAGGGTCGCCATGTCCAAACTCTCATGGATTGTAACTGCCTTTGGTGCTGAGCAAAGCCGGGGATTCCTGGGTAAGAGAAATAAAAGAATTAATTAAACTAACTTGAGCAAAAACTCAATGTTATATTAAATGAGATTATTTACAAACTTAAGATCTAGGCTCCTCGTTAAACATCTCGACTTGAATGTGAGACAACATCATCAAATTCATCTTACTACGTAGCTCACGGAACAACTCTTCTTTAAGCTCATCTCAAAGTTATTGTCACATTTGCACCTCTAGCTCTGCTCGAACTTCCTTTAGAATCCTGGCCACAAACTCCCTACTCGGTTCACTTTGTCCATAAGGTTTTAAACCATGTCCAAAGTATCTTGAGAGACCAACTCCCCTCAGCTCCCTTCTAACTAGACCAAGGTGATCTAGCTTCCTAAGCGTCATTGCTAAGATGTCTATCCTTCCAGTTTGAGTGAAGAAACCTTGGTTGTTTTGCTCTTTAAGGTTATCCTACAGCATACAGTGGATAAATAAAAAGTAATTACATGAAATCTTCTAAGGAAAATGAAACACACTTAAATATACTTGTTATTAAATACTTATAATCATTTTAGCAATGTCAGCAACAACTGGATTTATATATTTTTATCCCTTTATCCTCCCTACTTTCCACTTTTTGTGATATGAAGGAGGAGGCAACTCTTGCACAATAATTCCAGGATCTGATTTGGCTGCTTCCTTCAACTTTTTCAATTCAGCCTGTATCATCTTCTTTTCTAGCTTTTGATAACCCCCATGCGACATGTAATGCGGATAATTATTTTTTGCTTATCTTCCTTTATTTGATTGACTCAATTCCTATACAAACAGAGAGTAAAGAAAACTGAGTTAGTGAGGTCAAATAAGTTCAAGTAAAATATTTCACACTAGGTGAAGAAAATATATATATCAGAAATTTGGGATCCTGCCACGATGCCACAAACAACCTTCAATCATTTAGAGAAAGAAATGAATTCTCTTTACAAGGATCCTCATTGCTCTTGGACCCTTGAATGTACTTGGTTGTGAGCCTCAACTTGAAATCTTTCCATCGCTAACGAACTTCCCCTATCTAATACTTGTATATCTGCCTCATATTAGGGACATTATAGGTTTGCTACAAAGCAAAATATATAATAGTTACATATGAAAAACAAGAAATAAAGGTAGATATTAAAATACAACTTCATATACCAAAAGTTGTTCCCAAATCTTAGCCTTCCTATCTTTTAAAACTTCCTTCCAAGTAGAAAATAGAATGCTAACTTTGTTTCGAGTTTTAATTATAATTTACTTATCATATCTCTCATTCATTTCTTAGTAGGAACATGGCAAGTTTAGATTTGGGTGACTCAAGTGGCTTACCTGTTAAGAAAATTTAGAGGAAGAAAAGAAGAGGGTGCACGTGGAATTTGATGCTGATTTGAATCCAATCAGAGAAGAGGTAGACACTCTCATTAGCTATATTGGCTATTTGGCTCGGAACAAAGTTAGCATTATATTTTCTACTTGGATCACCGTCCTTCTATTTTTTACTTTGGAGTACAATATAAATTTTTTCATTTGTTGGATCAATGGCATAAAACAATTGTTTTGCCTAGCTTGCTAGAATGAATGGCTCATCTTTATAACCAACTTTTTGAAGATCAAATGAGGTAATTCCAAATTGATCTATTTCAACAACATTATTATTAACCCACTTGCATTTGAATATAGGAACTTTCAACTTAGTGTAGCTTATCTCCCTTATGTCTTCAATAACTCCATAATAGACCATGGATGCCAATATGGGGCTCTTCTCTTTCAAACTAGAAAAGGCATTGCTTCGGCAACTACAATCACCCAACTATTTTGCACAATACTTCTATTTTCCTGGGCTTTTATGTAGAAAGAATACTCATTTATATCAAAACTACTCTAAGTTATGACCTTAAAAAAAGGCCCCTAAGCTAACCATTTGATTGTCTCAGACATATTGGTCTCATGCGATACCTTTTCCTTAAACTACTTTATGAAAGTCCTGTTTTGCTCATTAGCTATCTGCATGACATTTTTTCTCAGATATATCTCCTTTAAACTCCTTATGTGTTCGTCTAAGTACGTTTGAAGTTCATTAGTATTATTCAAGATATACAAGTGTGCTTGCAACACTTCTTCATGACTCAGAACTCCTTATACTCTTCACTTTAAGCCCTCGTGTTCCCTTACTTGTACCCTTTTCATGATGACATTAGGCCTTCAACCTTGATAGATATGCTTTACAAAAGTCCACAGCCTCTTCAATGACATAACTTTCCATAATTGATGCTTCAGGTCGATAAGGATTGTTAGAATACCCTTTTAAGTTCTTCATGTATCATTCAAAAGGGTACATCAACCTTAGATAAACTGGGCCATATAGTCTTATCTCCCTTACCAAATGAACTATTAAATGCTCCATTATATTGAAAACTGCGGGAGAAAAATGCATCGTTAGTTGGGATAGAATAGTATAACCTTAATTTTCCAATGCGTCTAACTTTCCAATGTCAACAACTTTGCTAAAAATAGCATTAAAGAAAATACACAACCTTGTTATCATACTTTGCACATCATCTTTCATAATGTCGTTTATAGCTACTAGTAACAATTGTTGCATCAAGACATGGCAATCATAAGACTTTATTCCTATGAACTTGAAATTTTCAATTGACATAAGCCTACTCATATTAGAAGAATACCCTTGTGTGGCACCTTAATGCCATGCAAACACTCACACAAACTTCTTCTTTCTACTTTTGACAGTGTATGCATTGCTAGTTCCATATATGCTCTCTTACTATCATCTCTTGTTGTGGATGTAGCCATTTTCTTATTCTAATTTCAACCAAGTCTAGCCTCACACTAATTCCATTTTTAGTTTTCCCTAGTATGTGCAAAAGTATACCAACAAGGCTATCACATACATTTTTCTCCACATGCATCACATCAATACTGTGTCTCACATCAAGACTACGCCAATATGGAAGATCAAAGAAAATTGACTTTTCTTCCATATGTTCTTCTAACTCGTAGTCCTTTGATTCTTACCAAACGAGACATTAATTCTTTCCACTTGACTTTAAATCTGGTCTCCAGTTAATGCCTTTGGAGTCATTCCATTCTCCAAAGAACTGTTGAAAGCCTTCTTTAGCCTACGGTAGGGTTGGAATGGAGTAAGAAATTGTCTATGACCAAGATAGACTATTTTTCTTCCATACTTAAGTTGATGGAAGTGTGTGTGTGCCTGTTTCACATATTGGACATGCTTTCTGACCCTTTATACTATACCCTAACAAGTTCTTGTATGCAGGGAAGTCGTTATTCTTGGTAAAAATCATTGCATGTAGTTTAAAGGACTCTTGCTTATATGCATCAAACACATATACACCTTCCTCCCACAACATTTTAAGTCATCTATCAAAGGTACCAAGTAGACATCGATATCGTTCCATGGCTGTTTTGGTCCTGAAATCATCATAGAAAGCATCATATACTTGCGTTTCACACACAACCAAGGAGGTAAGTTGTAAATCACTAGCAGAACCGGCCATGCCCTATATATACTGCTAAGAGTACCATAAGGATTAATTCCACTTGTATAAAGCTGAAGCTAAGTTTCTTAGCTTCTTGCCAAATCTCAAAAACATTTCATCAATTTTATTCCATTGTGAAGAGTCAGCCGGGTGTCAAAGGTATTTTCCATCACATGTTCTCTCCTCATAATGCCATCTCAACTTCTTCACTTCTTTAGCATTAGTAAACATTCGTTTAAACCATGGTATGATAGGAAGATACCACAAAACCTTTAAAAATTGCCTTTTGCTTGTCTCATTACTACAACCAGCAACTTTCTTCACTTTGTTTCTGGAAGTTTTACATTTCAGACACCTACTTAGCCCATCATACTCCTTTCTCTATAATACGCAGTCATTAGGGCAAGCTGTATCTTTTTATACACCATACCCATCATAGACAAGATTTTCTTGGCCTCATACATACGATTTGGAAGTACATTATCCTCAAGCAACATAACACATATCAATTCAGGTAATAATGTGAAACTACTATCGGTTCACCCATAAGTTGACCAAGTACAGAATGCCTGACAAGTGTGTATACTTAGTCCACCTAGGGTATAAAGGTGTCTCTGCATCACTCCGAATGCTACCATATGCAGGCAATTGTGAAGAACATTCTACCTCAACATCATGAATCATTTTCTCCATTCTATCATCATCTTTGACATTAAAAACTTTCTTCTTATGGGACACACAATCAGTTACTTCCTCATCATGCCATATCCACCTTGTATACCAAAGATTTGTTCCATCATAAAGTAAGTGATCTCTTATATCATCAATATCCTATCGACCCTCATTAAACACTTTACACATAGACAAAAATACTTTCTATTTTTACTATGCTCATTCATTTTAGCAAATTCAAGAAACTTTTCAACCCGTTTCTCATATTCTTCACTAGTTCTCAAAGCATTCATCCAACAATGATCCATTTTACTATACCTAGCCTATTCCATTTTCAAGGATACTCAATTTTAGACTAATTGTCATTATAATATAAATATGGGTCAAGGAAGAGCATGACTTACTCATTTTTTAAGAATTACAGCAACATTTCTTCTTACAAGTAAGACATTCAAAACTTCAAACAACAAGCCAATTAACAAGAATAGAACTCTGACATACAAGAAAGGATTTCAACATTGGTTATATATAAAAACAATCATTGAAATTGAACAAAAATAAATTTCTTTCTCTACCCCATGTTAGAATCCAATTTTTAATGATAAAAAAGTGACTATGTGTTTTGATAATTAAATCATGTTTTGAAAGTATAAACATTGATCTAAAATTGTTATCAAATATATTTCACAAAGTCAAGAGAAAGTTTTTGACTGATGCACTCAATTGAAGCAGCCTCACTCAAGTGAGAATCAGTTTTATACTCAAGTCCAGGAAGTGTTGCTCTGAAAGTATTTTACAGTAGTTGCTGGATAGTGGAATATTTCAGCAACACTCGAGTAACTAGTAGTGCACTCGAGTGATGATCAGTTTATACTCAAGCATGAAGGCACACTCTTGGGAGATCTTGACAGAAAAATAAGTCAGAGATAGAAAATGAATGTTGCACTTGAGCACTGACTTAACACTCAACTGAGTGCCACAAGCTCACTCGAGTCCTATGAGTGAAGCACCTAAAGTGTTTATCCAATAGTGAGCTAAAGCCTCAAAGCATGAAGTGTACTCGAGTAAGACCAACTATACTCAAGTGAAGTACAGCAACACTCACGAGTGAGAAAGATCACTTCCTCAAAGAACTTATGCAAGTGCTAAACTAAAGAAGAGCCATAAGTACAACAATACTAGTGCACTTGAGTGAGGACCAGTCATACTCGTAAGTGAAACAATGCCTACCTCTTTCATGCCAACAAGTTTAAATTAGAGAGTGTGATCCCATAATAGCTATGCAGGGTGGTGAACATGTTTTTGGTATTAGTAAATAGGGTGAGATGAAACATTAGATACATAACAAAGATGCGATAGATAGACACAGGAAGATGGAGAGCAACAGTATAACAATGGAGATAGTCAGACACATGAACAAATGGAGATAGTCAGACACATGAACAAAAATTGTGCAAAAACTTACTGGGACATTTTTTTTAAAGTAAGAAAATTGGAGCCTACATTGTCTGAAGTATGAACATTGATGAAGTATGAACATTGATGAATTGAAAAAAAGATCAAATGTAATGATAAAAAAATGAAGATTGCTAATAGCCTAATATATACTTCCCCCTCTTTAATTTTATATGTGTGTTAAATCATAGCATGTTATGAGTAATAAAAGGGAATTAAAAGAAAAGAACCTATTTAAAACCAACTTTCTAAAATCTATTACATACCTTGTTAGGATCGGCAGGCACAACGGAAGACTTTTAAAAATTTTACCGATCCTAATCGAGGATCTATCCACGGCATTTAAATCGGGTTAGAAAGAACTCATACCTTTTCAACTTAGGGTTTTCACAATCTCTAGGAGCCAACACATTAGGTCCGCTCCCTCTACCGGTATCCACTAGAATGCTCTCCAACCTAGACTGTGTGCTAGCGCCTCTAATGTCTCCTAGGGTTTCCCATGCGGCTCTCAATTCTAATGTGTATCTCAGTATATCTGCTCTATCAAGTTTATAACCTATGATGGCTATATTCAAATTTCAAAATTAATCAACAATTAATTATCTTGATGAGCTAATTAAATAAATTCAGTTTAAATTAAATCTGTTTAACAATTTTAATTTAACCTATTTATTTAATCCAAATAAAGAGCCATTAGATTTTATTTATCTTCATAAATTAAATATGAGATACTATATCTCTATCATGTTAGTTATTAAATTTAATATATCTTAATAAATTAAATTTAAAACTAACACAATATAATAATATCATATAATATATATACATATACATATATATAATATATAAGATATGTATTTCGAAAATATATATCTATATAATATTATTAACAAATTTTATATTATATATAAATATAAATATAAACTTTATCCACCCTAAATTAAACATTATCTCGTGTTGGGCCATTCTTGTGTGTGACCCTGTAGGCCCATATGAAGTTGGTAGTAGGCCAATAACTATACTAACCCAAAAGTCGCAAACGGCCTCTAGCAAGACATTACGACTACCCAAATCATATGAGGATCATTATGACGATGTAACCTGTCATACAACTATGTCACGTCCCTTTTGTCACACGATATATCGATTAAGGATAAGGCATGGATAATGTCATCCGCTTGTTCCTGACCATTACTTTCTTGATTCCTCAGTAGCCTAACAATAGAAATGGAAACTCCTTTCCATTATAGTATGGCCATACATTTCTCAGACTCACTCATCGAAGGGCCCAGTAATATCTCTCTACTAATGTGAGGGACAAATTCTATCTTGATCATTCATCTTCCTCTGCTTGAAAAACCACCAAGCCCGATATGGCCTTTATCATCACTTAGTCAAAAGTGACTTTAACTAGTTTAAAGCTTAGCAACTCTCATGTAGGAATCCATGATGACCTCAGGTTTAAGGGCATTGTGACATGGTTATACATGAGAAAAACTTATGACTTGATCCATGTAGCTTTCCTATAGTGGGTCGGTCCAGCACCTTATACTTTTACAAGTGCCTAAGACTTTGATTCATATCTCCATATCTTATCAAAGTCATACTGGTTTTGTTTCATCTCTGCTCCCACATAGATGATTGACTAGGGACATTTTAGGACAATCTTCATGAATTATCCAAGGATACAATTATCACAGTTAACATGCAAATAATATGATAACAGAATGGAAAAATTTCATTAAAATAGTAATGTTCAAAGTATAATGATTGGCCCTTTGGGCACAATTTCCAATATACCTAACCAAGAAATTTGACAAAACAAACAATTAACCTAACCACAAATGCACGTTGTGTGTAGCAGAAATAAAAGGAAAGTAAAATAAATGAAATTTGGTTAACCTGAACCGAAGAGGGTAAATAGGGGAGCTGCAGAACCTAAATGAATAGATATTGAGAAGAGAAGACATCATACCTGAACCAAAGAGGGAAAATAGGGCAGCTGCAGAACCCAAACAAATGGACAATTATGAAGAGCAGAGAGCAAGGCCAATGGCTAGAGAAGTCGTCGGAGAGCAATGTGTGAGCAAGCGGCAGAGGGGAAGTCTAGGTTGGTCAGGGAGGAGCATCACAATGTGAACTCTTCACGGGCGTGGCACGACACAATATAAGCTTTACAAAGGCAGGAATGGTTTGACTTGGGGATTTTATGGTAGAGTTTCAACCACTATTTCTTGAGAACAGTCATTGAAATATTAAAGATGACTGGTTTTAAAACCAACCGTTGAAACCCATTTTGCAACGACTAGTTTTCAAAACCAATAGTTGAATCCTACTGCCATATTTATAGCAGCGCCACCACATTGTTTTCTAATACTATTTTTTTACAAATGGTCATCAATTCATGTCATTGAATCATCTATTTGTAGTAGTGGGTTTGATGATTTTGATGCATATTATTTGTTGAAGCTGATTGTATAATGGTTTGTTTGGCATGCTTTGTGAACTTGCATACTTTATGATTGACTATTGTTACTACTGAGATTCTGGTGAATCTCACCCTTTCGATGAAATGACATACAGCTAAGGCAAGCATCTTTAGGGCAAAGTGGTAATTATTGTTAAGTAGAAGGTGGAGAAGAAGGATTTAAGAATTCATTTTGTTACCTGTATATAAATTTTAATAAGACTTAGGATATTTTGGTAGCTTCATGTGGCTACATGTGTTACATATAGATATATAAACATAATCATAGTAAAGCTAGCACATGTAGAGGTAGTATAACATGCATGGCATGAGGTAGTTTTAGTTTATCCATTATGTGTATCAAAGCGGTAAGTACCTCTAGCACGATAAATGAACTATAATTAGGCATTTGTATCTGAAAGGGACCATAGTTTAATCAATAGTATACTATTTTATGAGTAGAGAAGTACTTTGACAACAATAAATGAAGCTAGAAATTTATGAGTCATAATGAAGTTACAACCATTAACCATTATCCAACTATTTTTTAAAGTTTTAAATATTTCAGAAAAGCCCATTCAATTATAAGTTCAAACCTTGAGTTGAAGTTGGCATTTTAAAGTATTTTCAAAAGTGTATTTGTCCTAGGATTAGGATTGAATCCCGGCTCAGTGGTTCAAATTCATTGTTTAAAAACTCATCTACTAATTTTAAAAATAAGGGTGTCACATTTGGTGGTATCAAAAGCAAGAAGTTTTGGCAATAGGCTAGAATTTTCTACTTATGTGAATAATATGTATAATGAAAAACTATTAGTGATAATCTCTAGTCATATTGTGATTAGGAATTATGGGGATAAAAGGAGTAGATCACCTTCATCTATTAACCAACTTGCTGTAAGAAGGGGTAAAGGAATATTTTGAGGAATAAGTGGAGCGACTATAAGGTATACCCCAAGAAAAGGTTTTGAGCCTCAGTGGTAGTAAATTTGGTGCCTAGCGATGAATCCTTTATAAGAGAAATGAGAACCTAGAGGTAGTATAGGATGCTGCTTCTAACTCTAGGATTTCTAATCCTGATCTAGAGTATGATTTGGATCATCACCCTCTATTGTGGGAATATATAGAGGAGATATAACAAAAAGTTGGCGCTGACCAAGATACCATACGAGGACAATATCCAGCATCTCTGGAAGAGGTATCCATGCTATCCTGGGATAAAGATATATATGAGTTGTAAATGCCTAATGAAGTGTAGATCCATACAACTTTGTGTTTCTTCCCCAGCACAGTATTTTGGACTAGGAAGAAAAATGAGCTCATGGAGTGTGGTCTTTTTAGTTTAACTGCTTTTATTAAGCATATAAGAGAATATGTAATTGACTATATGTGGTAAATGTTGTAATGCTATAAACTTTCTTATAATGACATTGTGGTAAATGCTGCTTCCAGTATGATGTTACTGTATGGATTGATATATATATTCCTGTTTTGTGCTAGTATTTAATTTTAAGAAATATATATATATATAATGAGATATTAATAATGAAATCCTTCTCTTAATAGTGAAAAAAAGCTATGGTTAATTTATGAGGAAGAAGGACAAGACCAAGTATTGGTGAAGAGAGAAATCTGCTTGATCCAATGCAATAGATATTGGCATGCTGACTGAACAACAGGCCATGATTCACATGGTCAAAGAGGAGCTAAGAGAAGTACAAACTGTTGGAAATTATGTCCTAAGGGCCAATCATTGTACTTTGAACATTATTATTTTAATGAAATTTCTCCATTCTGTTATCATATTTTTTACATGTTAACTGTGATAATTGTATCCTTGGATAATTTATAAAGATTGTCCTAAAATGTCCCTGGTCGGTCATCTATGCAGGAGCAGATATGAAACAAGAGCAACATGACTTTGATAAGATATGGAGATACGAATCAAAGTCTTAGGCACTTGTAAGAGTACAAGGTGCTGGACCGACCCACTATGAGAAAGCTACATGGATCAAGTCATAAGCTTTTCTCATGTATAACCACATCACAATGCCCTTAGACCTGAGGTAATCATGGATTCCTACATGAGAGTTGCTAAGCTTTGAACTAGTTCAAAGTCACTTTTGACCGGGTGATGATAAAGGCTATGATCGGGCTTGGTGGTTTTTCATGCAGAGGAATATGAATGATCAAGATGGAATTTGTCCCTCACATTAGTAGAGAGATATTACTAGGCCCCTCGATGAGTAAGTCTGAGATTATCCAGCACTTTGATGGAAAGGAGTTTCCGTCTCTATTATTAGGCTACTCAGGAATCGAGAAAGTAATGGTCAGGAACAAGAGGATGACATTATCCATGCCTTAACCTTGATCGATATATCGTGTGATAAAAGGGACGTGACATGGTTGTATGACAGGTTGCATCGTGATAACAATCCTCATATATGGCCATACTTTGATGGAAAGGAGTTTTCGTCTCTATTATCAGGCTACTCAGGAATCGAGAAAGTAATAGTCAGGAACAAGAGGATGACATTATCCATGCCTTAACCTTGATCGATATATCGTGTGACAAAAAGGACGTGACATGGTTGTATGACAGGTTGCATCGTGATAACAATCCTCATATGAATTGGGTAGTCGTAATGTCTTGCTAGAAGCTGCTTGCGACTTTTGGGTTAGTATAGTTATTGGCCCACTGCCAACTTCATATGGGCCTACAGGGTCGAATACAAGAATGGCCCAACACGAGATAATGTTTAATTTAGGGTGGACAAATTTTATTTATATATATAATATAAAATTCATTAATAATATTATATAGATATATATTTTCAAAATATATATATCTTATATATATATATATGAATATATATATATTATATAATATTATTATATTGTGTTAGTTTTAAATTTAATTTATTAAGATATATTAAATTTAATAACTAACATGATAGAGATATTGTATCTCAGATTTAATTTATGAAAATAAATTAAATCTAATGGCTCTTTATTTGGATTAAATAAATAGGTTAAATTAAAATTGTTGGATAGATTTAATTTAAACTGAATTTATTTAATTAGCTCATCAAGATATTTAATAGTTAATTAATTTCAAAATTAATGATGATTAATTTTGAAATTTGAAAATAGCCCTCATAGGTTATGAACTTGATAGAGCTGATATATTGATATGCACATGAGAATTAAGAGTCGCAAGGGAAACCTTAGGAGACATTAGAGGCGCTAGCACGCAGTCTCGGTGGGAGAACATTCGTTTGGATACCAGTAGAGGGAGCGGACCTGACGTGTTGGCTCCTAGAGATCGTGAAAACCCTAAATCATAAAAGGTATGAATCCTTCCAATTTGGTTTAAACGCCGTTGATAGATTCTCGATTAGGATTGGTAAAATTTTAAAATTCTTCCGCTATGCCTGCCGATCCTAATAGTGGCATCAAAGCCATATCAATTGTGTGTTTAAACTGAGTTTATGTTCTTATACCTGTGATATATATGGGATATATGTGTGTGTTCATAAGAAAACGTCCGAATATGTTAAATCGAAAAGGAATATGTTCAATGTTAATGTGCATTTTTTTAGATAGTGCTGTATGTTTATGCAATTTGGTGAAATTGTTTCAATTATATGCGATATGTTCAAGTTTCAATTTCACCATTGGCATCACGATTTCTATTCTGGATTTTATCTGAAGTAGAATTCATCGTTTAGATTTTGAATAGGTGAAGAACATGGCGTACAGACACGTTGGGGTAGACAATCCGGATCAGAAGCGTTCTGGGCCGTTGTTTTGAAATTGGGCTGAAATCCCTTAAAAATTGGACTAAACGAATATTTTGAAAAAATTGGGTCCGAAATTTTAAAATTTTAAAAATTTCAAATATTTCTTTTAAAAGGAATGTGCCTTTTTCAAATATTTCTTTTAGCGGGACCGCCTTTACCACCTCTGCGTAGCGTAATATAATCTGATCACGACATTTATTGCTTTTCATATTGTATGAATTCTTGTTGTGGTTTATTATTTATACTTGTTTGGGTATAGTGAACAACATGGCTTTAGAATTTTACAAAGGGTTGTAATATTTAAATACGGCCTGCGTGCCCTGCCTTTCTCTAAATACTCTCGATGTACATTCTCTTCTCATTTCACTCCCCTCGAATGTTTAAACGAGGTTTCTCTCAATGTATTTCCTTTTTTATTTGGAGAAGTCCTCTCATTGGCTTGGGAGGATTTTAGGTTAGGTAAGCCATGTTGTGTCACATTTAAATTATGCTTTTGATAAGATCATTGCATGATTACTTTTACGTTTATATGTATTTATCTGTATGAGATATGACCATGATTGCATCCATATAAACAAAACTAATTAATTAACCCCTCTGAATCAAATCTTAAGTCATAATGCTGTCAATTAATGAATACTTGTCAACACCTATATCACTCAATTGTGGAAACCACCAAAGTAGATGCACTTGAGTTATCTTGATGAGACAAGCTTGAGTAATGGTACTACTCATAATATTCATTATTGTTTTGACTTAATTGAGATTAACAAAATGATTTTGAATCTCAAGGCATTAGATGAGGTTAAATATGCCAGATCATATGATGATTAAATCCCATAAAGATCTAAGAGTTACCTGTGATGTAATTGGTAAATAAGTTACCTACCTAAATAACTTGAAATTAAGCATCTTGCCAAAGCGGACTTAAGTTTAAGCCAAATATGGATCTTAGCCCACTAATTATTATATTAAGGGTTGTTAGTTTAGTGGGAGATTACTAACTAACTTTGCATATTTTAATTGTAGAATCATGTCGACTAGTAATACTGCTACATTATTGTTGTGATCGGTCCTTGAGAAGGACAAACTCAATGGGACAAACTTCTTGATTGGTTCAGGAACTTGAGAATTGTTCTCAAGCAGGAAAGAAAGGTTTATGTCCTAGATTAACCCATTCCTGAGGAGCCTACAGCCAATGCTCCAAGAGCTCAGAGAGATGCTTACACAAAGCATAAGGATGACTCTGTGGATGTAGGTTGCCTGATGCTTGCCACTATGGTTCTAGAGCTCCAAAGAGATGTGGAACTCATGGAGGCTCATGAGATGATTGTACATCTTAAGGAAATGTTCCAGCAATAGGCAAGGCAAGAAAGGTATGAGACCACAAAGGCCTTACATTCCTGCAAGATGGCTGAAGATGCATCAGTTAGTACTTATGTGTTAAAGATGAAAGGCTATATTGATCACTTTGAGAGTCTTAGATTTCCCATGAGCCAGGAGTTAGCTACGGATTTGATCTTTAACTCACTCCCGAAGAGTTATGACCAGTTTGTTATGAACTACAACATGAACAACATGGAGAAATCAATTTTTGAGCTACATGGGATGCTAAAAACTGCTGAGCAAAGCATTAAGAAAAAGTGTAGCACAGTTTTGATGGTTCAGAAAGGAAAGGGTATGAAAAAGAAAGGGAAGTGCAAATGGAAGGGTAATGGCTCAGGTGGTAAGACCAAAGAGTCAAACAAGCCCAAAATTAAGCCTGCACCCAAGAAGGCAAAGCCTCCAAAGGAAGGAGTTTGCTACTTCTGCAATGAACCCGGTCATTAGAAAAGGAATTACAAACTCTACCTGGAAGATCTGAAAAAGAACAAGAAGGATAGCGCGACTATCGCTTTAGGTATTTATGTTATAGACATTCATTTTTCTACTTCCTTTATATGGGTATTAGATATTGTATATGGTTATCACATTTGTATAAATGTGTAGGGTCTAAAGGACAGTAGAAAGCTGAAGAAGGGCGAGGTGGACCTACGAGTTGGAAACAAAGCAAGAGTTGCTGCTTTAGCCGTAGGCACTTATGAATTAGTTCTGCCCATGGGCTTTTATTAGTTTTGAACGCTATTATGTTCCTGCTTTGAGTAGTAACATTATTTCTCTATCTTATTTGGATAAGGAAGGTTATACTTCCATTACTAGGAATAGTAAATGTTCTATTTATCGTAATGACATTTTCTATGCTGATGGTGACTTACATGTTGGTCATTATATATTAAATTTGGAACATCCTAATAATGGGAATATCTATAACGTAACTACTAAGAGGATAAAATCAAAAGATTTGAATCCGACCTACCTATGGCATTGTCGTCTAGGCCATATAAATAAGAAACGCATTTCTAAACTCTATCAAGATGGATTTCTAAACTCATTTGATTTTGAATCATATGATACATGCAAATCTTGCTTATTAGGAAATATGACTAAGTCACCTTTTACTGGGCACAGTGAGAGGGCCACTGAATTATTGGGCCTCATACATACAGATGTATGTGGACCATTAAATATAGCTGCCAGAGGAGGTTATGTCTACTTGATTACATTTATAGATGACTTTAGTAGATAAGGCTATATCTATCTAATAAAATATAAATCTGAATCTTTTGAAATGTTCAAAATATTCCAAAATGAAGTACAAAACCAACTTGGTAAAAGAATTCAAGCACTTCAATCTGATCGAGGTGGTGAATATTTAAGCCAAGAATTCATTGACCATCTTAGGAGTTGTGGGATAATCTCACAATTGACTCCTCCTGGAACACCACAATGGAATGGCATTTCTGAACGGAGGAATCGAACACTATTAGATATGGTTCGATCTATGATGAGTTAAACAGATCTTCCACCATCCTTTTGGGGACATGCCCTAAAGACAGCTGCGTTCACACTAAATCGTGTTCCATCTAAGGCAATTGAAAAGACACCATATGAGATATAGACTGAAAAGAAACCAAGTTTATCTTTTCTCAAGATCTGGGGATGTGAGGTATATGTTAAGCAACAAGCCTCTGATAAATTAGTGCCCAGATACACAAAGTGCCTTTTTGTGGGGTATCCTAAAGAAATGAAAGGATACTATGTCTACAATCCCACCGATAACAAAATGTTTGTTATTCAAAATAGTAAGCTTCTGAAAGAGAGTTTGTCTCTAAAACAACCAGTAGGAGCGACGTACATCTCGAAGAAATTTGAGAGCCACAAGATAGTACAGAACCACAGATGGAAATTAGAGAAGACTCACAACAAGTTGCTTAGCCTCCTCAAGTAACACAAGGTCCACGAAGATCTGATAGGACACGGCACCAGCCTCAGAGATATGGACTTCTGATTACTGAAGGCCGTAATGTGTTGCTCATTGAGTAAAATAAGCCCACCACCTATCGAGAAGCCACAGTGGGACCAAACTCTGAGAAATAGCTAAATGCCATATAGTCTGTAATGCAATCCATGTACGAAAATCAGGTATGGACCTTAGTCGATCTACCTAAAGGTGTAAAAACCATTGGGTACAAATGGGTTTTCAAGGAAAAAACTGACATGGATAGCAATATAAATGTCTTGGAGGCACGACTGGTTGCAAAAGGATTCACTCAAACTCATGGTGTAGACTATGATGAAACCTTTTCCTCAATTGCAATGGCCAAATCAATCAGAATCCTTAATGGAAAGCTGCTTGAGGATGTGTACATGTCACAACCTGAAGGTTTTGTGCGTCCAGAGGACTCTGGTAAAATTTGCAAGCTTCAAAGATCCATTTATGGATTGAAGCAAGTATCTCAGAGCTGGAATCATCATTTTGTTGAAGTAGTCAAAGAGTTTGGATTCATTCAAAACATCAATGAACCTTGTGTTTATAAGAAGGTTAGTGGGAGCATAGTTGTATTTCTAGTGCTTTATGTAGAAGACATCCTACTCATTGGAAATGATATTCCTACCTTGCAGAGTATCAAGTCTTGGTTAAGAAAGTCCTTTTCAATGAAAGACTTAGGTAAAGCCACCTATATCATAGGGATTAGGATCTATTGGGATAGATCCAAAAGACTAATAGGCCTAAGTCAGAGCACATACATAGACAAGATACTGCATAGGTTCAGTATGTAGGATTCAAAAAGGGTTTACATGCCCATGTCTCATGGCATCCATCTTAGCAAGGATCTGTGTCCTAGTACACCTGATCAGTGAGATCACATGAGTAAGGTTCCATATGCCTCAGCCATTTGATCCATCATATATGCCATGTTATGTACTCAACCGGATGTCTCGTTTGCCTTAAGTATGACCAGCAGATACCAACAAGATCCTGGTGAGTGTTATTGGACTGCCGTCAAAAATATCCTAAAGTACTTAAGAAGGACTAAAGACTTATTTGTGGTCTATGGTGGATTGGATGATGACCTCTGCGTAACCAGTTACATAGATGCAAGTTTCCAAACTGACCAAGACGACCTTAAATCACAATTTGGATATGTATTCCTCCTGAATGGTGGAGCAGTAAGCTGGAAGAGCTCCAAGCAGAGCACTATAGCAGATTCTGCAACAGAAGCTGAGTATATAGCAGCATCAGATGCAGCTAAAGAAGCCGTTTGGATCAGAAAGTTCATTACTGATTAGGGGTGGTACCTACCATCTCAAATTCAATAGATTTGTTCTATGACAATAGCGGTGCTATTGCATAGGCCAAGGAGCCTAGGTCACATCAAAAGACCAAGATATACTCAGGCCATCTCATCTTATAAGAGAAATCAATGATAGAGGTGATATAAAGATATGCAAAGTAGCAGGAGAAAAAAATGTTGCTGATCCTCTTACTAAGCCACTTGCACAGGCAAAGCATGAGCGTCATGTTAGGGCAATGGGAATTAGGTAAATTAATGATTGCACCTAGGGCAAGTGGGAGATGTTGGAAATTGTGCCCTAAGGCCAATCATTATACTTTCAACATTATTATTTTAATGAAATTTCTCCATTCTATTATCATATTATTTGCATGTTAACTGTGATAATTGTATCCTTAGATAATTCATAAATATTGTCCTAAAATGTCCCTGGTCGGTCATCTTTGTGAGAGCAGAGATGAAACAAGATCAGTATGACTTTGATAAGATATGGAGATACGAATCAAAGTCTTAGGCACTTGTAAGAGTACAAGGTGCTAGACTGACCCACTATGAGAAAGCTATATGGATCAAGTCATAAGCTTTTCTCATGTATAACCACGTCACAATGCCCTTAGACCTGAGGTCATCATGGATTCCTACATGAGAGTTGCTAAGCTTTGAACTAGTCAAATATCACTTTTGACCGGGTGATGATAAAGGCTACGATCGGGCTTGGTGGTTTTTCATGCAGAGGAATATGAATGATCAAGATGGAATTTGTCCCTCAAATTAGTAGAGAGATATTACTGGGCCCCTCGATGAGTAAGTCTGAGAAATGTATGGCCATACTATAATGGAAAGGAGTTTCCGTCTCTATTATTAGGCTACCCAGGAATCGAGAAAGTAATGGTCAGGAACAAGAGGATAACATTATCCATGCCTTATCCTTGATCGATATATCGTGTGACAAAAGGGACGTGACATGGTTGTATGACAGGTTGCATCGTGATAACGATCCTCATATGAATTGGGTAGTCGTAATGTCTTGCTAGAGGCCGCTTGCAACTTTTGGGTTAGTATAGTTATTGGCTCACTGCCAACTTCATATGGGCCTACAGGGTCGCACACAAGAATGACCCAACACGACATAATGTTTAATTTAGGGTGGACAAATTATATATTTATATATATAATATAAAATTCATTAATAATATTATATAGATATATATTTTCGAAATATATATATCTTATATATATATCTGTGTGTGTATATATATATTATATGATATTATTATATTGTGTTAGTTTTAAATTTAATTTATTAAGATATATTAAATTTAATAACTAACATGCTAGAGATATAGTATGAGATTTAATTTATGAAGATAAATTAAATTTAATGGCTCTTTATTTGGATTAAATAAATAGGTTAAATTAAAACTGTTGGACCGATTTAATTTAAACTGAATTTATTTAATTAGCTCATCAAGAGAATTAATAGTTAATTAATTTTCAAATTAATGATGATTATTTCTGAAATTTGAAAATAGCCTTCATAGGTTATAAACTTGATAGAGCAGATATATTGATATGCATATGAGAATTGAGAGCCGCAAGGGAAATCCTAGGAGACATTAGAGGCGCTAGCACGTGGTCTCAATGGGAGAGCATTTGTGTGGATACCGGTAGAGGGAGCGGACCTGACGTGTTGGCTCGTAGAGATCGTGAAAACCCTGAATCATAAAAGGTATGAATCCTTCCAACTTGGTTTAAACGCCGTTGATAGATCCTCGATTAGGATTGGTAAAATTTTAAAATTCTTCCGCTGTGCTTGCCGATCCTAACTCAAACTAGGTAGAATCAGGTCATAGAAAGAAGGAATAATGATGTAGAGTAGGAAGAAAAGCAAAAATAGTTCGATTTACAATAACAACAACAACAATAACAAGAGCAATAAGAACAGCTCCAAAGACCTCAGAATGATCTGGATAGACAAGCCAGAGAAGTTGAAAACCTACAATACTAGATCATAAGGTTTTGTAAAATCAGCCTCTAGAATTGGAAGGATAGTTTTGTAATATCCCAAATTTTAGGCTTAGTGGCTTGAGGTTAAGCTTATACTAAGTAGACTACTAAGCCCATTTTTAGAAGAGTCTTAAGAATGATGAGAGATAGAATGACTCTCAGGGATTATATGAATCAACCCTTCGGATAGAGAGTAACTCTCCAAATTGTATAAGGGCTTGATATGTAGAAGTCATTAGATAGAATATACCAATAAAAGTGCATTTTGGCATACTTAGGCGCCATTGGGTTGGGCCATATAGGCGTATAAACTATAGTATCCCAAAGTTTAGCAAGGGATTACATGCCCCAAAATGAAAGTATAATAGCGATAGAGACTACTTTGGGAATTAAGTAAGGGAATTAGTACCAACTAATTGAATGAAAGTACCCAAACCCTTTATCTAGAGCCAAATATAATATAAAGCCTTACTTGGAACCAAAAAGAAAAGGAAATGGCATCTTGAGAAAGGAAATGAAAGTGAAATAAAAGAACTAATGGCAATTTAATTAATGTTGCCATAATCAAAGGCAAAAGAGACATTTTCCATTTGATCTTGAGGTTAGAATTAGAAACCAAGATGAAGGGCTAGGATTTGCTCTTAAAAAGCAAAAAGTAATGATGAAGATGTAAAAAGCAAATTAACCCTCTCTCTTAAGATGATAAGGGATGATCAAGGGTAAAAAAGGAAGAAGGGAAGAGGTGGTCAATGTTTCAAACCACTTTTAAGATGACTATGGTCAACTTTGAACATTTAAACACATAAACAATTGGGCAACTCACTTCCCTCTTCCTTAATTCAGTAAGGACGTTCAAAAAAAGAAGAGAGAAGGAAAGAATGAATTGAATTTAACTAAGCCAACCTTTGATTAATTAACTAAGCTACTTTTTGCAAGGCATCATGGGAATTTGACACCTCACCTCCTTTTACTTTATTGGGCTCATTTTTGGCCAAGAATTTCTATGTGATGAGGATTAAAGATTTAAATACCTCAAACTCTCATTTACACACACAAAATTTGGTTAACACTATAAGAAAAGAGAAAAGGACAAGGAAAAAGAGAAAGGAAAAAGAAATAAGAACTTAAAGAAACAAGAAGCAAGGTAAGTGTTCTTATTTCATTTTCACCTTCAAGATTACCTTTTTAGCTCTTAAGGCCTTCACAAATGTTGTTCCCCTCACTAAGAGCTACACTTCTATGGTTTTAGTTTCTTGAGGAGAGGTTTTACAGGTTTGATCCTCAAGTAGCCGAAGACTACATTATTAGACTTAAGAAAATTTTCAAGGTTATGGAATGCCCCACTCTAATGAAAGCCAAAATGGCCACCCACAAAATGGAAGGAGATTCTGATAGATGGTAGAAGAATACTAAGTTGATTTTACAGGCTCAGAATATTCCTATCACTCACGAATTATTTGAAGACAAGTTTAATGAGAAGTATTTTCCTAAGTCTGTCGAATTGAGAAAGAGACAAAATTCTTATCACTCAAACAGGCAAGTCACGAGACTTTTGATGAATATCTGTCTAAATTCATCATATATCTTGATATTCTTCCTACTTGAGATATAGAAATGATGAAAGTTAGAGCTCTGACATGCTAGTAAGAGGATTAAAGCTAGAAATGAAGGAGAAGTTAGTCTCTAAGCAATTCACAGAATTCAATTAGGCTGTGGTAGTACGTTGAATTACTGAAAGTAACATTATGAACTTGTATTTGGCAAAAAATGTGAGAAACCGTGAAATAGGAATTCTTCTTACAAACGGAAGATCCAAGGGTTCTTGCCTAGAAGAGACAACAAAAGATTCTCTTGGCCAAAAAATCATAGTTTTCAAGGACTTCCAATCCCAAGACCATGCCCTTGTTGTGGCAAATCACATGATGGTAGACCTTGTACTAACATATGTATAAATTTTTATTCTTTCCTAATGCCAGGTCATTATGCTAAAGAGATTGTAAATAGTGGCTATCGGAGCCCAGACCCATAAATCAAGGCAGGGTGTGTAATAGCCATAATTTATACCCCTTTATTTCACATTCAGAAGCGTTACAGCTCAGAGGAAACAATAGTTCAAGCCCCTAAACTAAAACTTGATATTTTATTTTCTTGGGTTACTATTCATTTGTTAATATTGTACTTTAAGTTTACCAAATATCAAGAGTTAACTCATTCGTTTAGCCTTTCAAATTCCAGTTACAATTTGATAGCTCTAGATTCACTTCCCATTCTTAACTAATCAAATGTGTAAACTCACACTTATTTTTCCTTGTATACATACATACATGCCATGGATGATATATCAAATAACATTACTCAATTTGGCATGTTATACAATTAATCAAAACATGAGATATTTTACATACAACAACTTATCACATATCATTCTTTGATTCTCCATCACCTTTTCTTCTTACATATCTTTATGCATTCACCTTCTATGCTTAATATACTTATATAGTTGGGTAAAGGAAGGTAAGATTTGGGAGAATCCTAGTAGCAAACATTGTCAATTATGCATGGAAGAAAAATGCTTAGTGCATGACATACGAGCCTTACTTAAATTCATTTTAACATTATGACATATTTGCATGCTCAATACTTCACATATCATACTTATAGCCATGGTACAAATAGGAATAGAGCTTCATTCACTCATAACTGCTACACATAATCAAGCAAAGCAATCATACATATCAATACACACAAGTTAGGCAAGTTCACTACCTTTTGTCTTTATGTCCTCCTCTTGTTTCCTTTTCTCCCAACCATTGAAGTTGCTTAGAACTCCTTTTGTTTCCTTTTCCTTGATCTCTCATGGCCCTAGATAGGTAATCACATTATATGGTTAACTTATTAGAGCTAATAAAGCAAGCCATCACACATGACTTGTTTTCTTACATAGTTTTCAATTCCAACTAATTAGAGGTGTTGACTCCTAGAGATCGAAAAGCCTGAAATGTATAAAAGGTGCAATTCTTTCTTACTCAATTTAAACGTCGTTGATAGATTCACAATTGGGATTGGTGAACTTTGGCAATTTTAAATTTTCACTGTGCCTGCCAATCCTAACAATTACTAGGCCCCTCAATGAGTGTAACACCCTATTTTTATTCACCAATATGCATTGTAAATATTTATGGCATTCAAAGGAATAAAATAGTGAATTCTAGTGCATTTGAAATCACAAAAATAACCTTAGTTGAGGTTATAAGTGAATTGGGCTAAAATAAGAACTAAAGCCAATTTTTGTCTACCAAAAATCCTATTATTAAAGCACAAATTGAGGAATAAAAGAGCACAATTCTTGGCACAATAATAGGGTGAAAAGTCTGCCAAAACAGAGAAAAAGAAAGAAGTCACAATTAAATGCAAAAATGTAAGAGCAAAATGGTAATTTGCTAATAAAGCAAAGGGCTAATTATTTTCCCAATTATATGAGGCCATTTTCGGCCAAATAAAGGAAATAAAGGGAAAATAAATTGTTAGGGATAAATATCCCAATTTTGGAGCAATTGTGGCCATGTAAAATAAGTGGGAAGAGTAAAAAAGTAACTATTAAGTAATTAATTAAAGAAGGGAATTATTGAATATGTAAGAAACAATAATTATTTCCCTATTCTCTTGTGAATTTCGGCCATATGGAGAAATTAGGATGAAAAATAATTACATGGAAGCTAATGGTGCCATGTGGAATTATCTTAAGCCAAGTAAAAAAGTAAGAAGCAAAAAGTAAATTCACATAGTAAAAGTACATTAAAATATATTAAATTTAAGGAGGTGGGGTAGAGATATTTTAAAACATTCTTATCTCCCTCCATAGGCCATAATTTCAGTTAAGAGAAAGAAATAGAGAGAGAAGAAGAGCTTGAAGAACATCAAGAGCAAGAGAGTTCAAAAGGCAAAGATTAAGGTGAGTAAGCTTGATCTCAAGTGTTTATGCTTCTAAAACCCATAGAAAATCTCTTCTAATCTCTTTTCCTTCTTCAAAATCATGTGTAGTAAGAAAAAATCCAAGAGAAGAGAGAGAGGAAGGTGAAGCCTAGAGAGAGAGAGTGAAAAAATCAAGAGGTAATCTCAAGAACTTTGATCCTCTTGATTAATATGTTGTTGTTGTAGTGGTTGTAGTCATTGTTGTTGGCTTGATTTGTGGTTGTTTTTGTTGACTTTGTAAATTTGGGAGGATGAAACCCTAAGGGGTTATGCTACCTAAATTTCCACAAATCATGTTTAATAAGTGTTTAAGAAGTTAAATATGTGATTAGGGGTGAAAAGGAAGGAGTTTAAAGGGTTAAATCAAGAAAACCCAAATTTCCCTTTTATTCTTGTATGTTTGGGCTAGCTATAGAAATGAAGAAAGGAGATGTAATTTCATCAATTTGATGGTTCCATTGTGTTTAGAAGGGAAAATTGTGTGGGGTACATGTTAAGTGTGAAGTGTGAAAAACATTAAAATGTGAAATGATAAAACTACCTCTAAAACCCTAAGTTAGGGGCTGCCAAGGGCAAATCTTTCTTTTGGTAGTGAATTTGGCAATTCTGAGGTTAAAAATGGATTCTACACATGAAATTGTGTAGCATTAGCCCGAGTCAAAATTTTTATAAAAGTATAGCTGGACCTGATACAAAGGGACATAGGCCGGGTCCCTAGGGGGTACTTTGGTCGTTTTTCAGTTTTAAGCTAAGATAACCAATAAAATGAGTTTAAAAGAGTTTATAGTAGTACATGAATGAGTAATAAGTCAATTCTTGTAAGCTTGGAATTTTAGGACTAGACAACTTGCCCACGTCGGGACAAGGTTAGAGCTAGGAAAAGGGATTAAGGTAGTAACTCTATCTTTCACATACTATGTGAACTTGTATATGCTTTGTGTATGCCATCTTCAATGATATGGATAATGCACTTTCTAACTGGGGTAGAAAAAGCACAAGTATTATACAGGGGGGAAGCACAAGTACCCCAATGGCCTAAAGGGGATCCCGCTATGAGACACAGTACCAAGAAAGGTACATTGCCCAGTCTGTGGTATGAGCCCATATAAGGTACGAACAAGTAAGGGTTCTAACAGTAGTTGGCCCTGAATATGTGCACATTCCAAGTATGAGTTTTGTAATGCTATTTTCCTGTTGCATTATATGGTGCTTGCCATAATTAGTTATCGCATTTTATATTACTGCTTGTATGTTATTACTGAGATTTGTTTGAATTTCATCCCTTTCAATATTTAAAATTATTCTAGTAGAATCTAGCAGCTCTAAGGACAAAATGGTAAATACTGACATTTGAGGGTACTGATTCAAGCCAAGATTACTGCTGGTTACCCTTAGTTTTATTTTGTGAATTTTAAGAACTTGTATATATTTTTCATACCATATGGGGATTGCCTGTGTTGTAAACAAGTACTAATTATTAGTATATTTATGCTAATTTTGCAAGCCTGTGGAACTATATCTTTATTACTCTAGCACATATCAAAATGTTAAGCAGTTTGACAATGAGTGAGTCTCGGAAATATATTGTCATACTACGATAGAAAGGAGTTTCCATTTTATAGTCAGACTACTCAGGGATTGAGAAAGTAATGCTCAAGAATAAAAGAATGACATTCTCCGTGCCTCATCCATGACCGAAATATCATTTGACAAAAGGGACGTGAGTCTGATAGGTTGCAATGGTTTATCAATCCTCATGTGAATTTGGTAGTCATAATGTCTTGCTAGAGGCCGCTTATGACTTGTGGGTTAGTATAATCATTGGCCAACTGCCAACTTCATATGGGCCTACTAAGTCACACACAAAAATAGCCCACTACGAGCTATAATATTCAGATTCATTGAATCTAAGATATGTCTAGATTTAATGAATGTAATGGTTAATCTAGGGTGGACGAATATATATATTTAAAAAAAATTAATAATATTATATATGCATACATGAATTTTTGAAATACATAAACATATATATATATTATATGATAATATTATTATTTTGTGTTAGTTTTAAATTTAGTTTTATCTGTTGAATTAAATTTAATAACTAACATGATCTAGATATAATATCTCAGATTTAATTTATAAAGACAAATTAAATCTAATTTCATTAGCTCTTTATTCAGATTAAATAAATAGGTTAAATTAAAAATTTTGGACAGATTTAATTAATCCATATTTATTTAATTTGCTTATCAAAAGACAATTAAGTGTTAATTGATATGATATAGATTTTGAAATTAATTAAGATTAATTTTTAAAATCCAATATCTATCATAACATAGATAGCCCTAACTAGATATTTAAAGGGTGAACTAGGGTTTTCTATGAGTGATGAAAGATAGATAGAGAACTGTGAGAAAAGAAAACTCTAGAAAGGGACGTTGATAGTGCTAGCACACTATTTATGTTGAATTCCTATTCATGTAGATACTGGTAGAGCGAGCTGATATGAGTTGTTAGCTCGTTTAGATCGAAAACAAAGACTAAACATATAAGATATGTATGTTTCTCTACTACTCTATTTAAACATCATTAACAAATCCACAGTAGGGATTGGAAAAATTTTTAATTTTAATTTTCAGATGTGCCTGCCAATCCCAACACAACCAAATAGCACCATATCTATGTCCTGCACACACCTGCACCGACACATTTTATTCGACTACTTGTGCACACAGAGCCCTTATATAATCTAGAGAATCATTCTCTATCTAGAAAATTGAATCACAAAGTCCCTAGAAACCATTATAACTCTTGAACATTCTTAGGACTCTTGCTAAACAAGGCTTAGTAGTCTACTTGATTCGGACTTATTCTAAAGCTTCTAGGCTCAAAATTTGGGATATTACAGGGTGTTCGCCATGACACATAAGGAGGTGCTAAAATCACCCGATATGATCCAAGGTACAATCTGACTCATTGGTAGAATAGTACTAGCCATTCTTTTGACTGTGCTTGATCCTTAAGGCTGAACATTCATGAACTACCATATGATCTGGTTGTGTCGACGCCTATAGGTGTCAAAATTGTCACAACAAGTGCTTGTTTGAATTGTATGGTAATTGTTGAGGGATAAGATTCCATGGTAGATTTAATCTGTTTGCCATTTTGAAAACTTGAAGTTATACTAGGGCTTGATTGGTTGACAGCAAATAATGTACTATTAGACTACAGGAACAATAAAATTGTATATCCTACTTCACAGAAAGATATCAAAACAAACATTGATCTAAACTTCCTCCCAGTTGGAGAAATGCTTGCATATGGGATACCAAGGGTATTTTGTATTCTTCTTAATACAGTCAGAAGTAGAAATGACAATTGAGGATATACCAGTGGCTAATGAATACCTTAAAGTATTTCCAAAAGACATAAGTAGACTACCCTCGATAAGGGAAGTGGAGTTTGCAATCGAAATCATGCTTGGATCTAGACCTATATCCAAAGCCCCATACAAAATAACCCCAAATAAAATGGTGGAGCTAAAGAAGTAGATTAAAGAGCTGCTCGAAAAAGGGTTTATACGATGCAACATCTCACCATGGGGTGCTCTGGTAATATTTGTTAAGATGAAAGACAAAAGCTTGAGACTGTAACACCTTATTTTCTTAATTGATTTGATGAGTTTTATACAGTGAATTCAAAGCCGTAGTCCTTTCTAAAGTTCTTTCAATTCCTAACCTCAATACAAGACTCGAACTTATAGTTAAGTAGGTTTTTCTGAATAATTTTAAACTTTTCAAAAACTATCATAAAGTGGTTCGTAACTTCTTTGTAACTTATTGTTTCTTAATTCCTTTTATTATTATCGGAGTATTTCTCTGCTTAATAAATTGCTCTGCTTACTTGACTAATAGGCTCGTACCTTGTGATTACCCATTTCTAGATCATTTATCATGCTTAAGAAGCATTCATCCATCATGTGGCTCATACATTTAACCACATCAAAAGTCAATATTTCCATAACGGATATAAATCCTAAGCTATACACTGCAACTTCTTTTTCAGACACATCATTCTGCATCCTACTTCTGTACTCACATGCCTATATGGTTGGTGAGGGGAGAGTTGTAGGATCGGTAAGCACAGTGGAAGAATTTAAAAAAAATTTCACCGATCCTAATCGAGGATTTATCAACGGCGTTTAAACCAAGTTGGAAGGATTCATACCTTTTTGATGATTCAGAGTTTTCACGATCTCTAGGAGCCAACACGTCAGGTCCGCTCCCTCTACCGGTATCCACACGAATGCTCTCCAACCGAGACTATGTGCTAGCGCCTCTAATGTCTCCAAGGGTTTAACTTGCGGCTCTCAATTCTGATATACCCTGAGTCTATCAGCTCTATCAAGTTTATAACCCATGAGGGTTATTTTCAAATTTCAAAATTAATCATCATTAATTTCGAAATTAATTAACAATTAATTATCTTGATGAGCTAATTAAATAAATTCAGTTTAAATTAAATCTGTCCAACAGTTTTAATTTAACCTATTTATTTAATCTAAATAAAGAGCCATTAGATTTAATTTATCTTCATAAATTAAATCTGAGATACTATATCTCTATCATGTTAGTTATTAAATTTAATATATCTTAATAAATTAAATTTAAAACCAACACAATATAATAATATCATATAATATATACACACACATATATATATATAATATTTCGAAAATATATATATCTATATAATATTATTAAATATAATAATATAATATAATATATATATATAAGATATATATTTCGAAAATATATATATATATCTATATAATATTATTAATGAATTTTATATTATATATATATATAAATATAAAATTCATCCACCCTAAATCAAACATTATCTCGTGTTGGGCCATTCTTGTGTGCGACCCTGTAGGCCCATATGAAGTTGGCAGTGGGCCAATAACTACACTAACCCAAAAGTCGCAAGTGGCCTCTAGCAAGACATTACGACTACCCAATTCATATGAGGATCGTTATCACGATGCAACCTGTCATACAACCATGTCACGTCCCTTTTGTCACACGATATATCGATCAAGGATAAGGCATGGAAAATGTCATCCTCTTGTTCCTGACCATTACTTTCTCGATTCCTGAGTAGCCTGATAACAGAGACAGAAACTCCTTTCATCATAGTATGGCCATACATTTCTCAGACTCACTCATCGAGGGGCCCAGTAATATCTCTCTACTAATGTGAGGGACAAATTCCATCTTGATCATTCATATTCCTCTACATGGAAAACCACCAAGCCCGATCATAGCCTTTATCATCACCCGGTCAAAAGTGACTTTTGACTAGTTCAAAGCTTAGCAACTCTCATGTAGGAATCCATGATGACCTCAGGTCTAAGGGCATTGTGACGTGGTTATTCATGAGAAAAGCTTATGACTTGATCCATGTAGCTTTCTCATAGTGGGTCGGTCCAGCACCTTGTACTCTTACAAGTGCCTAAGACTTTGATTCGTATCTCCTTATCTTATCAAAGTCATACTGGTCTTGTTTCATCTCTGCTCCCGCATAGATGACCGACCAGGGACATTTTAGGACAATCTTTATGAATTATCCAAGATACAATTATCACAGTTAACATGCAAATAATATGATAATAGAATGGAGAAATTTTATTAAAATAATAATGTTTAAAGTACAATGTTTGGCCCTTAGGGCACAATTTCCAACATCCTCCCACTTGCCCTAGGTGCAATCATTAATTTACCTAATTCCCATTGCCTTAACATTACGCTCATGCTTTGCCTGTGCAAGTGGCTTAGTAAGAGGATCAGCAACATTATCTTTTCCTGCTACTTTGCATATCTTTATATCACCTCTATCATTGATTTCTCTAATAAGATGAAATCGCCTAAGTATGTGTTTGGTCCTTTGATGTGACCTAGGCTCCTTGGCCTGTGCAATAGCACCGCTATTGTCACAGAACAAATCTATTAGATTTGAGATGGTATGCACCACCCCTAGTTCAGTAATGAACTTTCTGATCCAAACAGCTTCTTTAGCTGCATCTGATGCTGCTATATACTCAGCTTCTGTTGCAGAATCTGCTATAGTGCTTTCCTTGGAGCTCTTCCAGCTTACTGCTCCACCATTCAGGAGGAATATATATCCAGATTGCGATTTAAGGTCATCTTGGTCAGTTTGGAAACTTGCATCTGAGTAACCAGTTACACAGAGCTCATCATCCAATCCACCATAGACCAAAAATAAGTCCTTAGTCCTTCTTAAGTACTTTAGGATATTCTTAACGGCAGTCCAATGACCCTCACCAGGATCTTGTTGGTATCTACTGGTCATACTTAAGGCAAACGAGACATCCGGTCGAGTATATAACATGGCATACAAGATGGATCCAATGGCCGAGGCATATGGAACCTTACTCATGTGAGCTCGCTGATCAGGTGTACTAGGACACAGATCCTTACTAAGATGGATGCCATGAGACATAGGCATGTAACCCCTTTTTGAATCATGCATATTGAACCTATGTAGTATCTTATCTATGTATGTGCTCTGACTTAGGCCTATTAGTCTTTTGGATCTATCCCTATAGATCCTAATCCCTAGGATATAGGTGGCTTCACCTACGTCTTTCATTAAAAAGGACTTTCCTAACCAAGACTTGACATTCTGCAAGGTAGGAATATCATTCCCAATGAGTAGGATGTCATCTACATAAAGCACTAGAAATACAACTATGCTCCCACTAAACTTCTTGTAAACACAAGGTTCATCGATGTTTTGAATGAATCCAAACTCTTTGACTACTTCATCAAAATGATGATTCCAGCTCTGAGATGCTTGCTTCAATCCATAAATGGATCTTTGAAGCTTGCAAATTTTACCAGAGTCCTCTGGATGCACAAAACCTTCAGGTTGTGTCATGTACACATCCTCAAGCAGTTTTCCATTAAGGAAGGCTGTTTTGATATCCATCTGCCATATTTCATAGTCATAATATGCTGCAATGGCAAGAAGGATTCTGATCGATTTGGCCATTGCAACTGAGGAAAAGGTTTCATCATAGTCTACACCATGAGTTTGAGTGAATCCTTTTGCAACCAGTCGTGCCTTGAAGACATTTACATTGCCATCCATGTCAGTTTTCTCCTTGAAAACCCATTTGCACCTAATGGTTTTTACACCTTCAGGTGGATCGATTGCATTTCAGACTTCATGTCATTTAGCCATTTCTCAGAGTTTGGTCCCACTGTGGCTTCTCGATAGGTGGTGGGCTCATTTTGCTCAATGAACAACACATCACAGCCTTTAGTAATCAGAAATCCATATCTCTGAGGCTGATGCCGTGTCCTATCAGATATTCGTGGACCATGTGTTACTTGAGGAGGCTCAGCAACTTGTTGTGAGTCTTCTCTAATTTCCATCTGTGGTTCTGTACCATCTTGTGGATCTCGAATTTCTTCAAGATGTACGTCGCTCCCACTAGTTATTTTAGAGACAAACTCTCTTTCTAGAAACTTGCCATTTCGAATAACAAATACTTTGTTATCGGTGGGATTGTAGACATAGTATCCTTTCGTTTCTTTAGGATACCCTACGAAAAGGCACTTTATGGATCTGGCCACTAATTTATCAGAGGCTTGTTGCTTAACATATACCTCACATCCCCAGATCTTAAGAAAAGATAAACTTGGTTTCTTTCTAGTCCATATCTCATATGGTGTCTTTTCAATTGCCTTAGATGGAACACGATTTAGTGTGAACGCAGCTGTCTTTAGGGCATATCCCCAAAAGGACGATGGAAGATCTGTTTGACTCATCATAGATCGAACCATATCTAATAGTGTTCGATTCCTCCATTTAGAAACGCCATTCCTGTTAGATCCCAAGTTTTGATGATAACAAAAAGACAATTGTGTACAAATCATGGTTTTATAAGTTTAAGAAATGTTTACAAAGTTACCAAATGCATATAGCAATGTTTTCTGGTATCTACTGTCAAATTGAACTGGAGTGCTCGAGCATGAGCTTTGCACTCGAGCATAGATCCCTTCTGTGCTCGAGCAGGTGTGAGTGAAAGCCAGAAAGTGTTCACCCGAGAAGCATGCCACTGTTATATTCACTTATTCTCTCGAGCACTGGAGTTTGCACTCAAGCAGAGAAGCCATTCTCACTCGAGCACATGCGAGTGAAGGTCCGCGAGTGCTTGGCCGAGAGCAAGTATTATCATGCTTCCTTGATTCACTCGAGCAGAGACATCAATGCTCGAGCATGAGCATTCTGTACTCGAGCAAGGTACTACGAGTGCTTGGCCAAGAGTCATGAACTTCAGAGAAGCGCAAGTGTGCTCGAGCACAACCTCATATGCTCGAGTGACACATCAGCACTTGCGAGTGAAAATTCTATCCGTCTCTAAATCTGATGCGAGTGCTTGTTTAAATGGTATATTACTTGCGAATATTCTTCTCACTCGAGCAGGAGTCTGTGTGCTCGAGTGAGGGCCCACATCACCTGCGAGTGATAAATTTATCCCTCTCAAATCCTGATGCGAGTGTTGGTATTGAAAGCATATTCCTTGAGAATATGCGTCTCACTCGAGCAGGAGCGTGTGTGCTCGAGTGAGGGACCACATCACCCTCGAGTACAAAATCTTACTCTTGCTAATATGATATGTGAGTGATGACCCGAGAAGACACTCCCAGTAGAAAATGCAAGATCACCCGAGCAGGAGGAATTGTGCTCGAGTGAGACCCCACATCACTCGCGAGTGAGAATTCTGTCTCTCTGAAATCCTATGCAAGCACAACCTGATAACTGAAGCACAAAGAAGAAAATAGGAAGATCACTCGAGTGAGCCTTTCATGCTCGAGTGATGCTCTGCCAGATCACCAAAAATACCAAGTCTCACAATGTTCTATCCGAATATGGTTTATTGTTATTTATTCATATCATCATTACTTATTATCATTGTTTAACATCATTTTGAATGTATTATAAGTGTGATACAGGAAGATGAACGTTTGAAACAAGCTGACACGGAGAAAGTCAAATAACGGCAGACAACATCATTACAAGCACGCTCGCACCTACCGCATTCAGAATATTCAAACATGCGCGTGTCATTCCACAGTTGCAAAAGCTCCGCTCCTCAAACTATGATTACTCAAACGGACAAAATCTGAACATCTATATATACAGAGATTCAGAGATAGCCAACAGAAGAATGAAGCACAAGAATTCACAAGCTTATACATGAGTCTCTGCTATTCATCATTTTCTCTGCATAAACATTGATCTTCAGTGTTTATTCATTTGCTCTGTAAGAGAGTCTTCATACAATTCAATTTCTATGTTTATTTGATCTCAAGGTATTGGGACCTTGAGAGGGTAAATTTCCTTACGAGAGAAGCAGTTGAGAGAATTCCTTGTTAAGCCTTTAACTCATAAGCCTTATAATATACAAGCAGAAGAGAACGTTGCTGCTCGTAAGACTTACAGTGGTGTAAGCAGGAGAGAATGTTGCTGCTCATAAGTCTTGTAAATATAAGCAAGTGAGAAGGGTTATAGCTTGTTTTTCTGCACGTAAGACTTGTCGTAAGGGGGAGAGAAATTTCTTAGTAAGAGAATATTTTTGCTCGTAGTCCTTTCAAGGACAATTGTTGTTTTGTGGCGTTCTAAGAGCCCTTTGAATCTTAGAGGTATAGTGAAAATCTCAGTAGGTCTTGATCTCTGAGGACTGGACGTAGGCCTGGTTGTTAGGCCGAACCAGTATAACTCTCTGTGTTCAAATCTTCTCAACTCTACTCTATCTACTATATTTTTCATATCACCACATCAAGCGAAAAATTTATAACATCACCCAATTCACCCCCCTCTTGGGTGAAGCTTGCCTCTTACATTTGGTATCAGAGCCTAGTCTTCTTCGAAGAGCCTAACAGCTTGAGAAGGATCCGACAAATGGCAACAATGGGTGAAAACATCCTTCCAGATGGAGCTTCAATCACTAGACCTCCTGGTTTTGCTGGAGAACATTTTTCGTTATGGAAAGCTAAATTCAGAGTGTTCGTGATGGCCAACGAGTATGGATTGTGGAATGTTATACAAGATGGTGACTATGTTCCAATGAAGAAAATTGAAGATAGAGCAGTTAAAAAGAGCCCAGATGAGTTTGACGAGAATGACAAAAGGTTAGTAACATTAAATAGTAAAGCCATTTTAATGATACAGAGTGCTCTTAGTCAAAAAGAATATTTTCGAATATGTACTCTACCAACTGCCAAAGATATGTGGGATGCTCTAGAAATTGCTCATGAAGGTACATCTGGAATCAAAGAAAATAGAGTCAATACTCTAATTACAGAATATGACCTATTTCATATGAAACCTGGAGAAGGCATATCAGAATTCGAACTCAGGTATACTCATCTTGTTAATCAATTATCTGCTCTTGGAAAATCGTTTGATCAAAATTCCCAGGTAAGAAAGATTCTTAATATTCTTACGAAAGAATGGGAAGCGAAGGTGACAGCTATCGAAGAAGCTAAAGGAGAATCTATGAGATCCGTAGCTGCTCTCTTTGGAAGTCTTTCCGAGTATGAAGGTAAGTTGAGATTCAAAAAGGAACTTGAAGAATTCGATGATAAAAAGAAAAAGGGAGTTGCACTTAAAGCTATCAAAGAAGAAGAAGAATCTTCTGAAAATGAAGACATCCATTGATGATGAAATGGGAATGATCGTGAGAAAATTCAAGAGGTTCTACAGAAGAGGTCAAAAGAATTTCAAGAACTATCAAGGTGGACCAAGCAAGAAGGAAAACAAAGAACAACAGATAGTATGCTATGAATGTGGGAAACCTGGACACATCAAATCTGAATACTTCAAGAACAAAGACAAAAAGAAGCAGAAAAAGAAAGCATATATATCATCTATATGGGGAGATAGTTCATCAGACGAAGAAAGTGACAATGACGAAGTAGCAAATATGTGCTTAGTAACTAAGGAAGAAGAATCAGACTCAGAGGTAAGTGATTCTGAACCTACTTATGATGAATTGTTATCTAAATATAATGTATTGCATACAGAGTTCATCAAAGTTGCTAAAGAAATGGTTAGCTATAAGAAGAAAGTAAAAGAATTAGAAGGTACTGTCATATCATCATGTGAAATATGTAAAGAGAAAGATAAGAAAATAAGTGATTTAACAAAAATTATTGAAAAATTTACTAAGGGAAGTGAAACTCTTAAAGTTATTTTAAATTCTCAAAAAGTTTCATTTGATAAATCTGGAATTGGATATAATCTTGTTCATAATAAGAATAAAGGATATAAGAAGAATAGTAGTAGAACGTATCTTAAATATTTCAGGAGTTCTGTGCATACAGCAAATCCCTTTGCATCATGTAGTTATTGTAATAGAAAAGGGCATTATACTTCATCATGTTATTTCAAAAAGGGACAAGTTATTGGAACATATAAATGGGTTCCGAAAGGGACATATATATCATATACTAACCACAAAGGACCCAAAAAAGAGTGGGTACCTAAAACTTGATCACCTTATTCTAGGTATGTCTCAAAGCATCTCGAGCGAACAAATGGTATATTGATAGTGGATGTTCGAGACACATGACTGGTGACAAAAATAAATTCACCATGCTGGAAACCAGAGAAGGAGGAAAGGTGACATTTGGAGGTAATCAATCTGACGTATTGCTGGAATTGGTGAAGTAGGAAAATCCGATGGTGTTCAAATCAATGAAGTATATTATATTGAGGGATTATGCCACAACCTCCTGAGTATAAGTCAAAGTACTCACAAAGATAACTGGGTAATTTTTGACTCAAAAGAATGCTTGATAGTAAGCAAGAAAGATCTACTACTGAACAAAGAATCTATCAAGGCAAAGATCCGAGATTAAAGGGACGGTAATTGTTATATTATTGATTTAAATTCAAATTCTTCTGAAAACTGTTTTCTTAGTCGATCAGAGGAAAGTTGGTTATGGCATAAGCGTTTGGCTCATGTCAATATGAATCAACTTGACAAACTGATTAGAAAAGATTTAGTTGTTGGTCTTCCCAAACTCAAATTCAAAGATAATATGATTTGTGAAGCATGTCAAAAAGGCAAACAAACTAAGTCCTCTTTTAAAACAAAGTATGAGATTTCTACTTCAAAACCTTTACAATTATTTCATATGGATTTGGTAGGACCTGCAAGAGTAAAAAGTTTTGGAGGAAATTTATATACTTTAGTAATTGTCGATGATTTTACAAGATTTACTTGTACTATATTTATTGCTTCAAAAGATGAAACCTTTGCTGAATTCATTATGTTTGCCAAAAAGGTTCAAAATGAGAAAGGTATTTCTATTGTTTCTATTAGGACAAACCATGGAGGAGAATTTGATAATCAACTATTTGAAAACTACTGCAACAACGAAGGAATAGATCATAACTTCTCTGCTCCTAGAACCCCTTAACAAAATGGAGTAGTGGAAAGAAAGAACAGAGTTCTTACAGAAATGGCGAGAGCATTACTTAATGAAAAAGAAATGTCACAAGTGTTCTGGGCAGATACAATGAGTACTGCATGCTATATTTCAAACCGAGCATATATCCGCAAATCAATTGGAAAGACGCCATATGAACTTTACAAAGGAAGAAAGCCAAACATTGCTCATCTACATATCTTCAGGTGTAAGTGTTTCATTCACAACAATGGTAAAGAAAACTTAGGTAAATTTGATTCAAAGTCTAATGAAGGTATATTTCTAGGATATTCTAATAGAAGTAAGGCTTATAGAGTTTTCAATAAAAGAACATGTACTGTTGAAGAATCTATTCATGTTGTGTTTGATGAAATTGAATCTCAGACAAAACTTATTGATGAAGAAGAAATGGATTCAATCAAGAAAAACAAATCTATTTCAAACCAAGATGATTTTGAAACAAATGATTTTCAAAATTTAGAAGATGTCGATGATCATGCTCAACCAAAAGCATGGAGACATATGAAGGATCATCCAATTGATCAAGTTATAGGAGATATTCATAAAGGTGTCAAAACCAGAAATAGAATCCTCAATGAAGTAACTTTTTCTGCTTTTATTTCTGAAATTGAACCTTCTAATATAGAAGAAGCTTTATCTGACAATGATTGGGTGATTACTATGCAAGAAGAACTAAATCAGTTTCAAAGAAATCAAGTTTGGGATTTGGTTCCTCAACCTAAAGATCATACGGTTATAGGGACCAAATGGGTTTTCAAAAACAAACTTGATGAATCAGCAATCATTGTGAGAAACAAAGTAAGATTGGTTGCCAAAGGCTATAATCAAGAAGAAGGTATTGATTATGAGGAAACATATGCTCCAGTGGCAAGATTGGAAGCAATACGAGTACTCCTAGCCTTTGCTTGCATTAAAGGTTTTAAACTTTATCAAATGGATGTGAAAAGTGCTTTTCTAAATGGTTATATTATGGAAGAAGTATATGTAGAACAACCTCCTGGATTTGAAGATGAAACAAAACCTGATCATGTCTTCAAACTTAAGAAAGCACTATATGGTTTGAAACAAGCACTTAGAGCTTGGTATGAAAGACTAATCAAATTTCTTCTTGATCAAAGTTTTGTCAGAGGTAAAGTTGATACAACTCTATTCATCAAACATAACAAAAATGATATTCTAATTGTTCAAATTTATGTTGATGATATTATTTTTGGTGCTACTAACGAATCTATGTGTCAAGAATTCTCTAAGATTATGCAGGGAGAATTTGAAATGTCCATGATGGGAGAATTGAACTTCTTTCTTGGACTTCAAATCAAACAAAAGAAGAATGGTATATTTATATCTCAGACAAAGTATTTGAAAGAGTTATTAAAGAAATATGGATTAGATAATGCTAACGGAGCTGATACTCCAATGAGTTCTACAACACCGTTGGATGCTGATGTAAAGGGACCTAGCTTCAACATCACTAAGTATAGAGGAATGATTGGCTCATTACTCTATCTCACAGCTAGCAGACCAGATATTTAGTTCAGTATGGGAATGTGTGTAAGGTATCAATCCACTCCCAAGGTATCACATGCAGAGACAGTAAAAAGAATCTTCAAATATCTAGGAGATACTTCAGAGCTTGGTCTTTGGTATCCAAAAAGAGGGAACGAGTATTTAATGGCATATTCAGATTCAGATCACAGAGGATACAAAACTGACAAAAAGAGTACCAGTGGTCAATGTCAATTTCTTGGAGGCTCTCTAGTATCATGGTTCAGCAAGAAGCAGAACACAGTTTCATTATCCTCAACTGAAGCTGAATATATAGCTGTAGCAAGTTGCTGTTCTCAAGTATTATGGTTGAAACAACAACTTCAAGATTTGGGGATATATTTAAATGAGATTCCGATCTATTGTGACAACACTAGCACTATAAGCTTGGCCAAGAATCCTGTACAACACTCAAGGACCAAGCACATAGACATTCGACATCACTTCATTCGAGATCATGTTCAAAAGAAGGATGTCAAAGTGGAATTCATACCAACTCATCTTCAACTTGCGGATATTTTCACAAAGCCAATTGCAAAAGATCAATTCTTATATATTCGAAGAGAATTGGGAATGGTTAATCCCAATGAGTTGTAAGTTTTCTTGTTAAATATTTTAATTAAATGTTTCTTTTGATGATAACTATACTAACTTTGGCATCGGAGTGTTAAAAATCATTTTGCAGGTCTGTCACTCGAGCACTGAGGATGCTGCTCGAGTGATAAGCTGTTTCACTCGAGCACAGCACTGTTGAAAATACTCTGCTTCTTGATATGTAAAACAGAGGTTAGCAGAGGAAACTAGAATACCAAGAGTCTATCTTGAAAGCAACAGTAAGAGATGAACTCACTCGCGAGTGAGCAACTCTCACTCGAGCATGATATGAACATGCTTGAGGTGAGGAGTGCCTGCTCAAGTGAGGAGGAAGAATTTCTTTCCAAAAGCAATCCAAATCATGGTTGCTCAAATGATCTTGGAGGATTTGAGTACAAAGATACAAAATATGGCAAGAAATCCATAATCCAGGTACGCTTTTACATGTTTTCTTAAATTTTCCAGAATATCACTCGAGCACAGTATGAACATCACTCGAGCACTAGGGTTTATGCTTGAGCACTGTCACTTATATCAATTACACAGAAGCTCAGAACGTCGCACTTCCTACTCTCACTTGAGGTGTCTCGTCACTCGAAGGGCGCAACTCTTTACCTTCAACCATTTCTCTTCAATCAATCGCGTCCATTTGCCTCAAATCACCGTTACAACTCTTCAATCCTCTATAAAAGGTGATTCTTACCCTTTGCATTTCTCATTCGTGCCCTAATCTTAGTTTGTTTTTTTCTTTCAAAAACTGTAAGTTCTTGCTTCTCTTCCACTTTCTCTACAATGGCAAGAACCAAACTACCCTCTATCCCTCAAAGATCTCACTCTCCTTCTCCTACTCATTCTGCTGCCAGTGCATCTGGTACCCCAGAACCAACACCTCCCTCTCCCAAAATCTCTTCCTCACCGTCACCTCCTCCTAAACCCAAGACCAAAAAGAGGACTCCAACTAAGAAACTTCACCCAAAGCCTCAAATTGCAAAGAAAGATCAACCTCCTCAAAAGAAGCCAAAGGGTGTGGTGTTCAAGGAACCAATAGTTACCCGGTCTCAATCCAAGGAGGTTCAAGGAAAAGGAAAGAAAAAGGAAACAGAGCAACCCCAACATTCATCTTCTTCCTCTGGTGATTCATTCAACAAACAACTTCAGGAAGCATTGGAAAAGTCCAAACTTGACAAGATAGTTGGAAAGATCGCTTCTCAAGCCAGTGTTTCAAGTTCACACCAAGCAAGGCAATCAAGTGCATATGCTTCAGGAGCACCTTCTGCCTCACAAGCACCAGTGGATGATCACATCACCAGTCCTCCTGAGGGATTTATTGTTGAGGAACTCAAGGCACTGTCTCAGAAGGTATTTGATGATGAGTTTATTCATAGGCACTTCTGTCCTATTGTGTATGTGGATTTAGATTATCTGAAGAAGAATTGCCATTTGGATTTATACCCTTATCTTCAATACTATGCCCCCTGGCTAAATATCCATATACCATATTCTCCCACTGTTGTGAAAACATTTTATTGCAATATGAGGTCCCATAATATTATGTCTAGATCTGGTGAATTGATTGAGGAAGCAGTATCTACAACTGTTAGAGGAAAGTTTCTTATGATATCTGCTAAGATCATAAATGACTTGCTTGGGTATGTTGCACCACCTCCTGATCTACCTTCTTTCTCTTCCAATGAAGCTTTCCATATTTTGAGACCAAAAGACCCTATAGGCCCTCTCAATTTTAAACCCATTGATATGCCTGATTCTCATAGGGTCCTTCATTATATATATTCCTGGAGCATAGTTAATAAGTCCAAAAATTTTACTCATTTTGCTCAAAAGGATTACTATATATTGGCTTCTTTAATTGCTGGGCAACAAAGGAATGTGGGGAGATTATCTTCAATGAGATGAGAAGATTTCAATTTTCTTCATCAAAATCCGCAACCATACCATACCCTCAGCTTATATCCTTCATCCTGATGAAAAACAAGATATGGTATTTGGAAGGAAATGAAAGGGTACTCATTTCAAGGTTTGGTAAGACTCAACTAACTCATATGGGTATTAATCTTCCTGTGAGTCAAACCAAAGCCACATCTAAGAGGGAAACCACTCCATCCAGGGGTGATGAGGCACAATCATCTGCTCAAAGTCCTATTCCTCCTCCTTCCTTCATTAATGACTCTCTTTCCAACCATGTGACTGAGGCAATCAATCAAGCTGTATCAAGTCTGAAGGAGGAGTTAGTGGCTGAGTATGAGAAGCTTGTGGAAAAGATGGAGTCACAGGTCATCAAATTGGTAGACAAGGCCAATACCAATTTTGAGTTGATGTTCAAGACTCAGGATGAGATGTCTCAGAGGATAACAAATATGGAGACCTTCTTGCACTCACATTTCCCCTCTTTATCTTCAGAGGTGCCTCCAGAGACCACTCATACCTCTGTACCACAGACTCATGTACTCTTCACCGATCCAGATTCTAATGTTGATGTCACTTTTGATCGGTCGCCTTCACTACCTCCCTCATCCTCTGTACCACAGCCATCATCTCCACCAATTGACCCTCTCACTACCATGGTTTCATTTGTTCCACCTCCTGGTACCACTTTTCCTCAGTCCCCTTCTGATGCTGACAAAACGGGGGAGAAGGATGTGTGATAATTTCTAAGCTATGGGATGTATTGGGAGATTGGGTAGATTTTCTGTATGGGGTAGGATTTGATGTTATTTTAGATTATCAGATATTATGTTATTAACTATGTCAAAGTTTGAAATCAAGTTTAATATTAATGACTATTTTCATATTTCAAGTTATTAAGTTATTTGCCTCATATTATGCTTATCTTGGTTGTTAAGTGTCCAGAGGAAGTATTGCAGGGAAACTTGGACTTGAAACTAAAACTTGATATGCAATAGGAAACAATGAAGTATTTCAAAAATTTTCAATCTTAATCAATCTTTCTTAAACTTCCATCACAAAGGTTTTGTCATCATCAAAAAGGGGGAGAATGTTAGATCCCAAGTTTTGATGATAACAAAAAGACAATTGCATACAAATCATGTTTTTATAAGTTTAAGAAATGTTTACAAAGTTACCAAATGCATATAGTAATGTTTTCTGGTATCTACTGTCAAATTGAACTGGAGTGCTCGAGCATGAGCTTTACACTCAAGCATAGATCCCTTCTGTGCTTGAGCAGGTGCGAGTGAAAGCCAGAAAGTGTTCACCCGAGAAGCATACCACTGTTATATTCACTGATTCACTCGAGCACTGGAGTTTGCACTCGAGCAGAGAAGCCATTCTCACTCGACCACATGCTAGTGAAGGTCCGCGAGTGCTTGGCCGAGAGCAAGAATTATCATGCTTCCTTGATTCACTAGAGTAGAGACATCAATGCTCGAGCATGAGCATTCTGTACTCGAGCAAGGTACTGCGAGTACTTGGTCGAGAGTCATGAAGTTCAGAGAAGCGCAAGTGTGCTCGAGCACAACCTCATATGCTCGAGTGACACATCAGCACTTGCGAGTGAAAATTCTATCCGTCTCTAAATCTGATGCGAGTGCTTGTTTAAATGGTATATTACTTGCGAATATTCTTCTCACTCAAGCAGGAGTCTGTGTGCTCGAGTGAGGGCCCACATCACCTGCGAGTGATAAATTTATCCCTCTCAAATCCTGATGCGAGTGTTGGTATTGAAAGCATATTCCTTGAGAATATGCGTCTCACTTGAGCAGGAGCGTGTGTGCTCGAGTGAGGGACCACATCACCCTCGAGTACAAAATCTTACTCTTGCTAATATGATATGTGAGTGATGACCCGAGAAGACACTCCCAGTAGAAAATGCAAGATCACTCAAGCAGGAGGAATTGTGCTCGAGTGAGACCCCACATCACTCGCGAGTAAGAATTCTGTCTCTCTGAAATCCTATGCAAGCACAACCCGATAACTGAAGCACAAAGAAGAAAATAGGAAGATCACTCGAGTAAGCCTTTCATGCTCGAGTGATGCTCTGCCAGATCACCAAAAATACCAAGTCTCACAACGTTCTATCCGAATATGGTTTATTGTTATTTATTCATATCATCATTACTTATTATCATTGTTTAACATCATTTTGAATGTATTATAAGTGTGATACAGGAAGATGAACGTTTGAAACAAGCTGACACGGAGAAAGTCAAATAACGGCAGACAATATCATTACAAGCACGCTCGCACCTACCGCATTCAGAATATTCAAACATGCGCATGTCATTCCACAGTTGCAAAAGCTCCGCTCCTCAAACTATGATTACTCAAACGGACAAAATTTGAACATCTATATATACAGAGATTCAGAGATAGCCAACAGAAGAACGAAGCACAAGAATTCACAAGCTTATACATGAGTCTCTGCTATTCATCATTTTCTCTGCATACACATTGATCTTCAGTGTTTATTCATTTGCTCTGTAAGAGAGTCTTCATACAATTCAATTTCTATGTTTATTTGATCTCAAGGTATTGGGACCTTGAAAGGGTAAATTTCCTTACGAGAGAAGCAGTTGAGAGAATTCTGTAAGAGGCAAGCTTCACCCAAGAGGTGATATGAAAAATATAGTGGATAGAGTAGAGTTATAAATTTTTTGCTTGATGTGGTGATATGAAAAATATAGTGGATAGAGTAGAGTTGAGAAGATTTGAACACAGAGAGTTATACTGGTTCGGCCTAACAACCAGGCCTATGTCCTGTCCTCAGAGATCAAGGCCTACTGAGTTTTTCACTATACCTCCAAGATTCAATGGGCTCTCAGAATGCCACAAAACAACAATCGTCCTTGAACGGACTACGAGTAGAAATATTCTCTCAACAAGAAACTTCTCTCCCCCGTACGACAAGTCTTACGTGCAGAAAAACAACCTATGACCCTTCTCACTTGCTTATGTATACAAGACTTATGAGCAGCAACGTTCTCTCCTACTTACACCACTGTAAGTCTTACGAGCAGCAACGTTCTCTCCTGCTTGTATCTTATAAGGCTTATGAGTGGAAGACACAACAAGGAATTCTCTCAACTGCTTCTCTCGTAAGGAAAAACTACCCTCTCAAGGTCCCAATACCTTGAGATCACATAAACATAGAATTTGAATTGTATGAAGACTTTCTTACAGAGCAAATGAATAAACACTGAAGATCAATGTGTATACAGAGAAAATGATGAATAGCAGAAACTCATGTATAAGCTTGTGAATTCCTGTGCTACGTTCTTGTTTACATTCTCCTTGAATTTCTGTATATATAGTTGCTTTAGTTTTTGCTCGTTTGGAAAATCAACATTTGAGGAGCGGGACTTTTCCAACTGTAGGAGAACACGCGCATGTTTGAATATTGTTAATGCGGTAGGTGCGAACGTGTTTGTAATCATGTTGTCTGCCGCTGTTTGACTTTCTCCGTAACAGCTGATTTCAAACGTTCATTTTCCTGTATCACACTTTTAATACATTCAAAGTAATGTTAAATATTGATAATAAGTAATGATGATATGAATAAATAACAATGAACCATATTCGGAATGAACGTTGTGAGACTTGGCATTTTTGGTGTTCAAACAGGGCATCACTCGAGCATAAAAGGCTCACTTCGAGTGATCTCCTATTTTCCTTCATATGCGTCTGTTATCGGATTGTGCTTGCATAGAATTTCAGAGAGACAGAATCTTTACTGGGAGTGTCTTCTCGGGTCATCACTCGCACACCATTTTGACACATACCTCTGCTCGAGTGAGACGCATATTCTCAAGGAATATGCTCTCAATACCATCACTCGCATCAGGATTTCAGAGGGATAAAATTATCACTCGCAGGTGATGTGGGCCCTCACTCGAGCACACAGACTCCTGCTCGAGTGAGAAGAATATTCTCAAGTATTATACCTTTTAAACAAAGCACTCGCAACAGATTTGGAAAGGGATAGAATTTTCACTCGCAAGCATTTATGTGTCACTCGAGCATATAAGGGTGTGCTCGAGCACACTTGTACTTCTCTAAACTTCATGACTCTCGGCCAAGTACTCGCAAACCCTTGCTGGAGCACAAAATGCTCATGCTCGAGCATTGATGTCTCTGCTCGAGTGAATGAAGGAAGCATGCTATTACTTGCTCTCGGCCAAGCACTCGCAGACCCTCACTCGCATGTGCTCGAGTGAGAATGACTTCTCTGCTCGAGTGCAAAGTCCATGCTCGAGCATTCCAGTGCAATTTCACAGCAGTTAAGAAGATCTATGCTCGAGTGCAAAAACCATGCTCGAGCACTCCAGTGCAATTTCACAGCAGTTATCAGAAAACTTCCTCTATGCATTTGGTAACTTTGTAAACTTCTCTTAATCTCCTAAAGACATGATTTACACATGCTTGTCTTTTTGTTATCATCAAAACTTGGGATCTAACAAATTCCTTGTTAAGCCTTTCACTCATAAGCCTTATAATATACAAGTAGAAGAGAACGTTGCTGCTCGTAAGACTTACAGTGGTGTAAGCAAGAGAGAACATTACTGCTCATAAGTCTTGTATACATAAGCAAGTGAGAAGGGTCATAAGTTGTTTTTTTGCACGTAAGACTTGTCGTAAGGGGGAGAGAAATTTCTTAGTAAGAGAATATTTCTGCTCGTAGTCCTTTCAAGGACAATTGTTGTTTTGTGGCGTTCTAAGAGCCCTTTGAATCTTGGAGGTATAGTGAAAATCTCAGTAGGTCTTGATCTTTGAGGATTGGACGTAGGCTTGGTTGTTAGGCCGAACCAGTACAACTCTCTGTGTTCAAATCTTCTCAACTCTACTCTATCTACTATATTTTTCATATCACCACATCAAGCGAAAAATTTATAACATCACCCAATTCACTCCCCTCTTGGGTGAAGCTTGCCTCTTACAATTCCATTGTGGTGTTCCTGGAGGAGTCAATTGTGAGATTATCCCACAACTCCTAAGATGGTCAGTGAATTCTTGGCTCAAATATTCACCACCTCGATCAGATCTAAGTGCTTTAATTGTTTTACCAAGTTGGTTTTGTACTTCATTTTGGAATATTTTGAACATTTCAAAAGATTTAGATTTATGTTTCATTAGATAGATATAGCCATATCTACTAAAGTCATCTATAAATGTAATGAAGTAGACATAACCTCCTCTGGCAGCTATATTTAATGGTCCACATACATCTGTATGTATGAGGCCCAATAATTCAGTAGCCCTCTCACTGTGCCCAGTGAAAGGTGCCTTAGTCATCTTTCCTATTAAGCAAGATTTGCATGTATCATATGATTCAAAATCAAATGAGTTTAGAAATCCATCTTGATGGAGTTTAGAAATGCGTTTCTTATTTATATGGCCTAGACGACAATGCCATAGGTAGGTCAGATTCAAATCTTTTGATTTTATCCTCTTAGTAGTTACGTTATAGATATTCCCATTATTAGGATGTTCCAAATTTAATATATAATGACCAACATGCAAATCACCATCAGCATAGAAAATGTCATTACGATAAATAGAACATTTACCATTCCTAGTAATGGAAGTATAACCTCCCTTATCCAAATAAGAAAGAGAAACAATGTTACTACTCAAAGCAGGAACATAATAGCAATTGTTCAAAACTAACAAAAGCCCACTGGGCAGAACTAATTCATAAGTGCCTACAGCTAAATCAGCAACTCTTGCTCTGTTTCCAACTCGTAGGTCTACCTCGCCCTTCTTCAGCTTTCTACTGTCCTTTAGACCCTACACATTTGTACAAATGTGAGAACCACATGCAGTATCTAATACCCATGTAGAGGAAGTAGAAAAATGAATGTCTATAACATAAATACCTAAAGCGATAGCCCCGCTATCCTTCTTGTCCTTTTTCAGATCTTCCAGGTAGAGTTTGCAATTCCTCTTCCAATGACCAGGTTCATTGCAGAAGTAGCAGACTCCTTCCTTTGGAGGCTTTGCCTTCCTGGGTGCAGGCTTGGTTTCGGGCTTGTTTGACTCTTTGGTCTTACCACCTAAGCCATTACCCTTCCATTTGCCCTTCCCTTTCTTTTTCATACCCTTTCCTTTTTGAACCATTAAAACTGTGCTAGGCTTTTTCTTAATGCTTTGCTCAGTAGTTTTGAGCATCCCATACAGCTCAGAAATTGATTTCTCTATGTTGTTCATGTTGTAGTTCATAACAAACTGGTCATAACTCTCCGGGAGTGAGTTGAGGATCAAGTCCGTAGCTAACTCCTGGCTCATGGGAAATCCAAGCCTCTCAAGGTGATCAATATAGCCTTTCATCTTTAACACATGAGTACTAACTGATGCACCTTTAGCCATTTTGCAGGAATGTAAGGCCTTTGTGGTCTCATACCTTTCTTGCCTTGCCTGTTGCTGGAACATTTCCTTGAGATGTACTATCATCTCATGAGCCTCCATGAGTTCCATATCTTTTTGGAGCTCTGGAACCATAGTGGCAAGCATCAGGCAACCTACATCCACAGAGTCATCGTTATGCTTTGTGTAAGTATCTCTCTGAGCTCTTGGAGCATTAGCTGCAGGCTCCTCAGGAATGGGTTGATCTAGGACATAAGCCTTTCTTTCCTGCTTGAGAACAATTCTCAAGTTCCTGAACCAGTCAAGAAAGTTTGTCCCATTGAGTTTGTCCTTCTCAAGGACCGATTGTAATGATAGTGTAGCAGTATTACTAGTCGACATGATTCTACAATTAAAATATGCAAAGTTAGTTAGTAATCTCCCACCCTCAATATAATAATTAGTGGGCTAAGATCCATATTTGGTTTAAACTTAAGTCCGCTTTGGCAAGATGCTTAAATTCAAGTTATTTAGGTAGGTAACCTATTTACCAATTACATCACATGTAACTCTTAGATCTTTATGGGATTTAATCATCATATGATCCGGCATGTTTAACCCCATCTAATGCCTTGAGATTCAAAACCGTTTTGTTAATCTCAATTAAGTCAAAACAATAATGAATATTATGAGCAGCACAATTACTCAAGCTTGTCTCATCAAGATAACTCAAGTGCATCCACTTTGGTGGTTTCAACAATTGAGCAATCTAGGTTTTGACATGTATTCATTAATTGACGGCATTATGACTTAAGATTTAATTTAGAGGGCTTAATTAATTAGTTTTGTTTATATGGATGCAATCGTGGTCGTATCTCATACAGATAAATACATATAAATGTAAAAGTAATCATGCAATGATCTTATCAAAAGCATAATTTAAACGTGACACAACATGGCTTACCTAACCTAAAATCCTCCCAAGCGAATGAGAGGACTTCTCTAAAAAAAAGAGAAATAAATTGAGAGAAACCTCGTTTAAACATTTGAGGGGAGTGAGATAAGAAGAGAATGTACATCGAGAGTATTTAGAGAAAGGCACGGCACACAGGCCATATTTAAATATTACAACCTTTGTAAAATTCTAAAGCCATGTTGTTCACCATACCCAAACAAGGATAAATAATAAACCACAACAAGAATTCATACAATATGAAAAGCAATAAATGTCATGATCAGATTATATTGTGCTACGCAGAGGTGGTCACGGTGGTCCCGCTTTTAAAAGAAATATTTGAAAATTTTAAATTTAAAAATTTCGGACCTAATTTTTCAAAACAAAAAAACAACAATGGCCCAAAACGCTTCTGATCCAATTTGTCTTCCCCATAGTTCGGATCCCTATTACCCGAATAGATATCCGAACCTACACCCAATTTGATTGCCGCCAACTACGATCTCAGGTACCCTACCCAATTTCATGCTTGTTCAAAACGAAAATCACATACATGTTTCAAGATATACATGTTCGGAATCAATTTCACGCTTGTTCCAAAACGAGAATCACATACATATTCGAGTGTTTGTTATAAACATACGTACACATCCCATATATATCACATGTATAAGAATCATAAACTCAATTTAAACGCACAATTGATCTGGCTCTGATGCCACTATAGGATCGGTAAGCACAGCGGAAGAATTTAAGAAAATTTTCATCGATCCTAATCGAGGATCTATCAACGGTGTTTAAACCAAGTTGGAAGGATTCATACCTTTTTGATGATTTAGAGTTTTCACGATCTCTAGGAGCCAACACGTCAGGTCCGCTCCCTCTACCGGTATCCACACGAATGCTCTCCAACCGAGACTGCGTGCTAGCGCCTCTAATGTCTCCAAGGGTTTAACTTGCGGCTCTCAATTCTGATGTACCCTGAGTCTATCAGCTCTATCAAGTTTATAACCCATGAGGGTTATTTTCAAATTTCAAAATTAATCATCATTAATTTCGAAATTAATTAACAATTAATTATCTTGATGAGCTAATTAAATAAATTCAGTTTAAATTAAATCTATCCAACAGTTTTAATTTAACCTATTTATTTAATCTAAATAAAGAGCCATTAAATTTAATTTATCTTCATAAATTAAATCTGAGATACTATATCTCTATCATGTTAGTTATTAAATTTAATATATCTTAATAAATTAAATTTAAAACCAACGCAATATAATAATATCATATAATATATACACACACACATATATATATATATATAATATATTTCAAAAATATATATATCTATATAATATTATTAAATATAATAATATAATATAATATATATATATAAGATATATATTCAAAAATATATATATATCTATATAATATTATTAATGAATTTTATATTATATATATATATATAATTCATCCACCCTAAATCAAACATTATCTCGTGTTGGGCCATTCTTGTGTGCGACCCTGTAGGCCCATATGAAGTTGGCAGTGGGCCAATAACTACACTAACCCAAAAGTCGCAAGCGGCCTCTAGCAAGACATTACGACTACCCAATTCATATGAGGATCGTTATGACGATGCAACCTGTCATACAACCATGTCACGTCCCTTTTGTCACACGATATATCGATCAAGGATAAGGCATGGAAAATGTCATCCTCTTGTTCCTGACCATTACTTTCTCGATTCCTGAGTAGCCTGATAACAGAGACAGAAACTCCTTTCATCATAGTATGGCCATACATTTCTCAGACTCACTCATCGAGGGGCCCAGTAATATCTCTCTACTAATGTGAGGGACAAATTCCATCTTGATCATTCATATTCCTCTACATGAAAAACCACCAAGCCCGATCGTAGCCTTTATCATCACCCGGTCAAAAGTGACTTTTGACTAGTTCAAAGCTTAGCAACTCTCATGTAGGAATCCATGATGACCTCAGGTCTAAGGGCATTGTGACGTGGTTATACATGAGAAAAGCTTATGACTTGATCCATGTAGCTTTCTCATAGTGGGTCGGTCCAGCACCTTGTACTCTTACAAGTGCCTAAGACTTTGATTCGTATCTCCATATCTTATCAAAGTCATACTGGTCTTGTTTCATCTCTGCTCCCGCATAGATGACCGACCAGGGACATTTTAGAACAATCTTTATGAATTATCCAAGGATACAATTATCACAGTTAACATGCAAATAATATGATAATAGAATGGAGAAATTTTATTAAAATAATAATGTTTAAAGTACAATGATTGGCCCTTAGGGCACAATTTCCAACAAGAGTAAGACTCGAGAAAATCTCAATAGCAAAAATTTCCAACTATGGATATAAGATACAAGGTTAATGTATGACATTCTTGCTTACATAAATTCATGCCAACATATTTACATGCTCCATTTTTAACACATTATACTAATGGCCACAGCATAAGCAAAACCGAGCTTTAATCATTCACATATGCTTCATTCAATTCATTAAAGCAATTCAACACATCAATGCATAAGCATACTTATCAAGTAAATGGAAGTCAGGAAAGTTGTACTACCTTTTGTCTTTATGTCCTCTTATTGTCCCCTTTTTTTCCAACCATTGAAGTTGCTTGAAGAGTTGAAGATTCTTCCATTTCCTCTTCCTGGCCATCTCATGACCCTATATATACAATCATATCATTAGAGTCATGATAGTTAAATGTCTAATATGGCTACATTAATCTCTAGGACATGTCTCTTATCTTTGGACCCATACTAGTCCCAAATTACCTTAAATGCCACAAATTCATGGGTCACCCTAATCTACCAGATTTGTCACCTAACTTTGAAGAATCATAACTTAATATGGGGAACTCTAAATGGGGTAGTTCAAAGTCCTAGGTAAAGCTCTTTAAGTCTAATTTAAGGTAAAAATACCATCCACTATCACTTACACACACACACAAATATTATTCCAGAAACTTCAATAAATCCTCACTAGCACAAAAATCATTCCAGATTCATTACCTAACTTCAAAAATCTATCTTACATTCTGCTAACCCAAATAACACATATTATCTCTCAAATTAAAGGTTGTATATTATGAATCTAAAAATTTTCATGGCCATTGGATAGCATTTGTCCATTTAAAACCACATTACAATATGACTATTTTCCAGAAAACAAGATTGCCAGCACCAAACCTTAAGTTTCAAATTTTGGGTTTTCAATCTAACCCTTCTAAAATTATGTTCACAAACTATTCCAACCCAATTTCATGTGTAGAATATATTTCTAATCTCAAAACCACCAAAATCACATTCATTCTCTATGATTTAGGTCTGGGCGAACAGAACCCTAAATTACCATAAGTTGATTCCTTGTAAATTTAACCACAAAACTTATGAAATATCATCTTTAACTCTTGTTTAAGTTCATATTCATAATGATAGGATCATTTTAAGCCTCCAACCTTTCTTGGTTGAAATCAAGGTAGTGCAAAAAACATAAGAAAAGTTAGTAAAACCTCAAGATATTTAGCTTAAATCGAAGCTTATATGTATCTCTACACGATTCCATATCCGATTCTTGATTTTGTCAGCACCTCTACCTTGTAGATGGCACCAAACACCTCAGATCAAGAATCTAAAACCAAAGAAATATTGCTTTCAATGAGAGGAACAACATTAGAGAAGACTCCGGTAGCTAGAAATACTGATTTGGAGGCGAATTCGACTCTGAAGCTCAAGAACACAAACTTTTTCTCAACCTTCTCTCCTCTTCAATTTTCTTATGATTGTTCTCATTTTTATATTTATTTTCTAATTAATTCACTATGTCTTGAAATCTTACAATGCCATGTGTCCTAGTTTAAATTCTATGGTGCCAATTGTCCTCTTTAATCTTGTTTTCTCCTTTTTCTAGGCCTCTTGGCTAACCTTTTAGTTAGGGGAAGGAGGCATTTGATGAAATCCCCTAACTTCTTTCATGTCCTTATCATATTTTCACATTTTCCAGAGTACTTGCTCATAGTTTGGTGAACAACATAGGAATAGCATAAATATACTAATATTTTGATACAATGTATTTGATTACATTACTGGTTTTCCCCCAAAATATCCAAAAATAAACTACATATAACCACCATCTTTTTCTTAGGATTTGCACCTCAGTTGCCTGTGATGTCTACAACTTTACCTTTGGAGCCATTATTTCCCATTGGAATATTTATTATTTATAAAAAAGGGTGAGATTCAAACAAATCACAGTAGTAACAGACAATAGATCATAGAAAATGCAATAATAAATATGTCAAATACCACATACAACAATATTATAATAACACTTAATTCGGTTCGGTTTAGAACATTTAGAGCCAACCACTATTGCAAGCCCCACTCGTTTCGTACCTTAGCTAGCTTGTGACTACCAATTAGGCATATCAATGTACCCGTAAGTATTATATTCGGTCATGTTCGATATACCCGTAGGCACTATGTTCGATCATGTTCATTGTATCATACATATTATGGAAGATGGCATATAGAAAGCATATAAACATTGATATAATGTATGAAAGATAGAGTTACTAACTTAAACCTTTTTCGCCTTATAAAGCGTGCCTCGAAGTTCGTGCTAACGACTCGAGCTCTCAACTTGGTCCTGAAATTGCAAATGTTCAGGAATTACGTTAAAACTTATTCATGTACTATTTTAGACACTTTCAAAGTGTTTTTGGTGGTTATATTAGTCTATATTGAAAAATTACCAAAATACCCCTTGGGACCAAGCCCAACCCAACTTATCCCGCCTGACCGTACTTTTTCTGAAATTTTGACCTGGGCTATTTTGACATATTTTAAACCAAAGAATCCATTTTTGGTCTGAAAATTACTAAATTAAGTGCCAAAAGATAAAAATGCCCTTAGCAGCCCCTAACTTAGGGTTTCTAGGGCGTTTTGGTCATTATGCTTTTTAAGGCTTTTTTTTTGGAAAAGTGGTCAACTGTAACGCCACCTAATTTTTCCTCTTGAACACAATGGAATCATGAGATCATCAGAAACCCGACTCTAGCTCCTCCAAACAGCACTAGCCAAAACCTAGGATTCTTTAGGGAAAATTGGGATTTTTGAATTCTGACTTTGTAGACTTGCTCATTTCTACTTCTAATCACTTTATTAACTATTTAATTACATTCCCAAGATAATTTAGACCAAATTTGGGCAGCATAATGGTTAGGGTTCAAAATTTTCCTAAATTACAATTCATAGAAATCAGCCAGAATTTCACCGATTAAATCAACAATAACAACAATATCAACCAATATTTAAAGTTTAGGAAGTCACCTTTGCTTCCTTCTTGCCCTTCCCTCTTTGGTTGAAACCCTAACCCTCACAAAACTGAAATTTTGCTTCAAAACACCTTGAATCACATATAGGAATAGGTTAAAGGAAAGAATATACAAGTTATGAGTTAATTCACCGAAGAAATCAAGCTTACCTAGCAACTTGCTCTTCCTTCTTTCTAGATTTCTCACAAGCCCTCTCTTTCTCTCTCTTCCCTTTGCTTTGGCAATGGTTTTTGGGAAAGACGAAGGGAAGAAATGGTTTTAATATCTCTTACTTTTATCTCCTTATTTATTTAATTAAATAATTCCCAAAATTTGACTTTTGTGAACATTAGTCTATCTACATAAAAATGTTTCATAAAGCCCAATATGATTGTAACTAAAATTTCCTCTCCTTGGTTCATCCAAAATGACGTTTAAGGATCCTTCAATCAGTATAAATGGTTTCTCCCATTTATCTCAAAATTTCAAAATTGCCATCACATTATTTTCTTCATTTTTGGATTAATTGGAAATTCTGGCAAGATTTCTGCCCAAACATTGAAATCCATAACTAAATATGTAGAACTTTAATTGGAGTAATTCCAAAGGATATGAGCCGCTTATTGAGTCTTATTTCAAGGAAAAATATAGCCTTTAGCCAACTAGAAGCTGAAACTTCCAGGCATTTAAGTTTTTGGATGTTGTTCAAGAAAAAAGCCAGCTTTTCTGGGCTAACTTAAAAAATTCATTACTCTTTACATACAACTCCAAAAATTACCATTTAACTATCAAATAAAAGATTAGGATGTCTACTTCTACCCTATAAAAGTTCATGATTTTTTCTCATCATTGGGTCATCTGAAACCACATGACAAACTCACTGCCTTACAAGAAATATCACTGGAAGCATTGTTTACCTTCTCCAAAATGCACTATTATATTGAATATTCCAAAAAATTACAATACATTTGGTGATTGAAATTTGGGGCATTACAACTTCTATATTTGGTACTCGGGAAATTAATCCTGTGATCCGTGTTGGAAATTGTGCCCAAAGGGCCAATCATTGTACTTTGAACATTATTAATTTAATGAAATTTCTCCATTCTATTATCATATTATTTGCATGTTAACTGTGATAATTGTATCCTTGGATAATTCATAAAGATGGTCCTAAAATGTCCCTGGTCGGTCATCTATGCGAGAATAGAGATGAAACAAGATCAGTATGACTTTGATAAGATATGGAGATACGAATCAAAGTCTTAGAAACTTGTAAGAGTATAAGGTACTGGACCGACCCACTATGAGAAAGCTACATGGATCAAGTCATAAGCTTTTCTCATGTACAACCACGTCACAATGCCCTTTGACCTGAGGTCATCATGAATTACTACATGAGAGTTGCTAAGCTTTGAACTAGTCAAAAGTCACCTTTGACCGGGTGATGATAAAGGCTACAATCAGGCTTGGTGGTTTTTCATGCAGAGGAATATGAATGATCAAGATGGAATTTGTCCCTCACATTAGTAGAGAGATATTAATGGGCCCCTCGATGAGTAAGTCTGATAAATGTATGGCCATGCTACAATGGAAAGGAGTTTCCATTTCTATTGTCAGACTACTCAGGAATCGAGAAAGTAATAGTCAGGAATAAGAGGATGACATTATCCATGCCTTATCCTTGACCGATATATCGTGTGACAAAAGGGACGTGACATGGTTGTATGACAGGTTGCATCGTGTTAACGATCCTCATATGAATTGGGTAGTCGTGATATCTCGCTAGAGGCCTCTTGCGACTTGTGGGTTAATACAGTTATTGGCCCACTGCCAACTTCATATGGGCCTACAGGGTCGCACACAAGAATGACCCAACACGAGATACTGTTTAATTAAGGTTGACGAATTATATATATATATGTATGTATATATGTAATATAAAAAATTCGTTAATAATATTATATAGATATGTATTTTCGAAATACATATTATATATATATATGTATATATATATTATATGATATTATTATATTGTGTTAGTTTTAAATTTAATTTATTAAGATAAATTAAATCTAATAATTAACATGATAGAGATATGGTATCTCAGATTTAATTTATAAAGATAACTTAAATCTAATGGCTCTTTATTTGGATTAAATAAATAGGTTAAATTAAAACTATTAGACAGATTTAATTTAAACTGAATTTATTTAATTAGCTCATCAAGATAATTAATAGTTAATTAATTTCAAAATTAATGATGATTAATTTTGAAATTTGAAAGTAGCCCTCATAGGTTATAAACTTGATAGAGTAGATATACAGAGACATACATTAGAATTGAGAGCGGTAAGGGAAACCCTAGGAGACATTAGAGGCGCTAGCACGTAGTCTCGGTTGGAGAGCATCCGTGTAGATACCGGTATAGGGAGCGGACCTGACATGTTGGCTCTTAGAGATCGTGAAAACCCTGAATCATAAATGGTATAAATCCTTCTAACTTGGTTTAAATGCCATTAATAGATCCTCGATTAGGATTGGTGAAAAAGTTTTAAAATTCTTCTGCTGTGCCTGCCGATTTTAACAGTGGCATTAGAGCCAGGTCAATTGTGCGTTTAAATTGAGTTTTCTTATACATGTGATATATATGGGATGTGTACGTATGTTTATAAGAAACATTCAAATATGCATGTGATTTGGTTAACACAAAATGAAATTATTTAGAAAGATGTGATCTTGTAATTCCGCTGATTTTTGTTTTCATTTAAATTGAATCTTGAAATTGTTTCATTTTTGGTTTTAAAACATGTATGTAATTTTCGTTTTGGAACAAGCATGAAATCGATTCCGAACATGTATATCTTGAAACATGTATGTGACTTTCGTTTTGAACAAGCATGAAATTGGGTAGGGTACCTGAGATCGTAGTTGCCGCCAATCAAATCGGGTCTAGGTTCGGATATCTATTCAGGTAATAGGAATCCGAACTATGGGGAAGACAATCTGGATTAGAAGCGTTCTGGGCCATTGTTGTTTTTTTTCTAAAATTGGGTCCGAAATTTAAAAATTTAAAATTTTCAAATATTTCTTTTAAAAGGAATGTGCCTTTTTCAAAAAGCTCCGGAGTGCTGCCCCTTGCAACCCTATGACTACCTCTGCGTAGCGCAATATAATCTGATCACGAAATTTATTGCTTTTCATATTGTATGAATTCTTGTTGTGGTTTATTATTTATACTTGTTTGGGTATGGTGAACAACATGGCTTTAGAATTTTACAAAGGGTTGTAATATTTAAATACGGCCTGCGTGCCGTGCCTTCCTCTAAATACTCTCAATGTACATTCTCTTCTCATCTCACTCCCCTCGAATGTTTAAACGAGGTTTCTCTCAATGTATTTCTTTTCATACTTAGAGAAGTCCTCTCATTGGATTGGGAGGATTTTAGGTTAGATAAGCCATGTTACGTCACATTTAAATTATGCTTTTGATTAGATCATTGCATGAATACTTTTGCATTTATATGTATTTATCTGTATGAGATACGACCACGATTGCATCCATATAAACAAAACTAATTAATTAAGTCCTCTGAATCAAATCTTAAGTCATAATGCCGTCAATTAATGAATACTTGTCAAAACCTAGATCGCTCAATTATGGAAACCACCAAAGCGAATGCACTTGAGTTATCTAGATGAGACAAGCATGAGTAATGGTGCTGCTCATAATATTCATTATTGTTTGGACTTAATTCAGATTAACAAAACGGTTTTGCATCTCAAGGTATTAGATAGGAATAAACATGCGGGATCATATGATGGTCGAATCCTATAAACATCAAAGAGTTACATGCGATGTAATTGGTAAATAGGTTACCTACTAAATAACTTCAATTTAAGCGTCTTGCCAAAGCGGACTTAAGTTTAAGCCAAATATAGATCTTAGCCCACTAATTATTATTTTGAGGGCTATTAACTTAGTGGGAGATTACTAACTAACTTTGCATATTTTAATTTTAGAATCATGTCGACTAGTAATACTGCTATACTATCATTGCGATCGGTCCTTGAGAAGGACAAACTCAATGGGACAAAATTTCTTGACTGGTTCAGGAACTTGAGAATTGTTCTCAAGCAGGAAAGAAAGGCTTAAGTCCTAGATCAACCCATTCCTGAGGAGCCTGCAGCCAATGCTCCAAGAGCTCAGAGAGATGCTTACATAAAGCATAAGGATGACTTTGTGGATGTAGGTTGCCTGATGCTTTACACTATAGTTCTAGAGCTCCAAAGAGATCTGGAACTCATGGAGGCTCATGAGATGATTGTCCATCTTAAGGAAATGTTCCAGCAACAGGCAAGGCAAGAAAGGTACGAGACCATAAAGGTCTTACATTCCTACAAGATGGCTGAAGGTGCATAAGTTAGTACTCATGTGTTAATGATGAAAGGCTATATTGATCACCTTGAGAGGCTTGGAATTCCCATAAGCCAGGAGTTAGCTACAGATTTGATCCTCAACTCACTCCCAGAGAGTTATGACTAGTTTGTTATGAATTACAACATGAACCACATGGAGAAATCAATTTCTGAGCTATATGGGATGCTCAAAACTGCTGAGTTAAGCATTAAGAAAAAGCCCACTAAAATTATGATGGTTCAAAAAGGAAAGGGTATGAAAAAGAAAGGGAAGGGCAAATGGAAGGGTAATGGCTCAAGTGGTAAGACCAAAGAGTCACACAAGCCCGAAACCAAGCCTGCACCCAAGAAGGTAAAGCCTCCAAAGGAAGGAGTTTGCTACTTCTGCACTGAACCCGGTCATTGGAAGAGGAATTGTAAACTCTACTTGGAAGATCTGAAAAAGAACGAAAAGGATAGCGGGGCTATCACTTTAGGTATTTATGTTATAGACATTCATTTTTCTACTTCCTCTACATGGGTATTAGATACTGTATGTGGTTCTCACATTTGTACAAATGTGCAGGGTCTAAAGGACAGTAGAAAGTTGAAGAAGGGCGAGGTGGACCTACGAGTTGGAAACAGAGCAAGAGTTGTTGCTTTAGCCGTAGGCACTATGAATTAGTTATGCCTAGTGGGCTTTTGTTAGTTTTGAACTATTGCTATTTTGTTCCTGCTTTGAGTAGTAACAGTGTTTCTCTTTCTTATTTGGATAAGGAAGGTTATACTTCCATTACTAGGAGTGGTAAATGTTCTATTTATCGTAATGACATTTTCTATACTGATGGTTATACTTCCATTGCTATTTTGTTCCTGATTTGCATGTTGGTCATTATATATTAAATTTGGAACATTCTAATAATGGAAATATCCATAACGTAACTACTAAGAGGATAAAATCAAACGATTTGAATCTAACCTACCTATGGCATTGTTATCTAGGCCATATAAATGAGAAATGCATTTCTAAACTCCATCAAGATAGATTTCTAAACTCATTTGATTTTGAATCATATGATACATGCAAATCTTGCTTATTAGGAAAGATGACGAAGGCACCTTTCACTGGGCACAGTGAGAGGGCTACTGAATTATTAGGCCTCAAACATATAGATGTATGTGGACCATTAAATATAGCTGCCAGAGGAGGTTCTGTCTACTTTATTACATTTATAGATGACTTTAGTAGATATGGCTATATCTATCTAATGAAACATAAAACTGAATCTTTTGAAATGTTCAAAACATTCCAAAATGAAGTTCAAAACCAACTTGGTAAAACAATTAAAGCACTTAGATCTGATCGAGGTGGTGAATATTTGAGCCAAGAATTCATTGACCATCTTAGGAGTTGTGGGATAATCTCATAATTGACTCCTCCAGGAATATACAATGGAATGGCATTTCTAAATGTAGGAATCGAACACTATTAGATATGGTTTGATCTATGATGAGTCAAACAGATCTTCCACCATCCTTTTGGGGACATGCCCTAGAGATAGCTGCATTCACACTAAATCGTGTTCCATCTAAGGCAATTGAAAAGACACCATATGAGATATGGATTGGAAAGAAACCAAGTTTATCTTTTCTCAAGGTTTGGGGATGTGAGGTATTTGTTAAGCAACAAGCCTCTGATAAAATAGCACCCAGATCCACAAAGTGCCTTTTTGTGGGGTATCCTAAAGAAACAAAAGGATACTATGTCTACAATCCCACCAATAACAAAGTGTTTGTTATTCGAAATGGTAAGTTTCTAGAAAGAGAGTTTGTCTCTAAAACAACCAGTAAGAGAGAGGTACATCTCAAAGAAATTCGAGAGTCACATGATAGTACAAAACCACATATGGAAATTAGAGAAGACTCACAACAAGTTGCTGAGCCTCCTCAAGTAACACAAGGTCTACGAAGATCTGATAAGACACGGCATCAGCCTCAGAGATATGGATTTCTGATTACTGAAGGCCGTGATATGTTACTCATTGAGCAAAATGAGCCCACCACCTATTGGGAAGCCACATTGGGACCAAACTCTAAGAAATGGCTAAACGCCTTGAAGTTTGAAATGCAATCCATGTACGACACTCAGGTATGGACCTTAGTCGATCGACCTGAAGGTGTAAAAACCATCAGGTGCAAATGGCTTTTCAAGGAGAAAACTGACATGGATGGTAGTGTAAATTAATCAGAATCCTTCTTGCCAATGCAGCATATTATGACTATGAAATATGGCAGATGGATGTCAAAAGAGCCTTCCTTAATGGAAAGCTGCTTGAGGATGTGTACATGACACAACCTGAAGGTTTTGTGTGTCCAGAGGACTCTGGTAAAATTTGCAAGCTTCAAAGATCTATTTATGGTTTGAAGCAAGCATCTTGAAGTTGGAATCATCATTCTGATGAAGTAGTCAAAGAGTTTGGATTCATTCAAAACATTGATGAACCTTGTGTTTACAAGAAGGTTAGTGGGAGCATAGTTGTATTTCTAGTGCTTTACGTAGATAACATCCTACTCATTGGGAATGATATTCCTACCTTGCAGAGTGTCAAGTCTTGGTTAGGAAAGTCCTTTTCAATGAAAGACTTAGGTAAAGCCACCTATATCCTAGGGATTAGGATCTATGGGGATAGATCCAAAAGACTAATAGACCTAAGTCAGAGCACATACATAGACAAGATACTGCATAGGTTTAGTATGCAGGATTCAAAAAGGGGTTACATGCCCATGTCTCATGGCATCCATCTTAGTAAGGATCTGTGTCCTAGTACACCTGATCAGCGAGATCACATGAGTAAGGTTCCATATGCCTCGGCCATTGGATCCATCATGTATGCCATGTTATGTACTCAACCGGATGTCTCATTTGCCTTAAGTATGACAAGCAGATACCAACAAGACCCTAGTGAGGGTCATTGGATTGCCGTCAAGAATATCCTAAAGTACTTAAGAAGGACTAAAGACTTATTTTTACTCTATAGTGGATTGGATGATGAGCTCTGCATAACCGGTTACACATATGTAAGTTTCTAGACTGACCAAGACGACCTTAAATTGTAATCTGGATACATATTCCTCCAGAATGGTGGAGCAGTAACCTGGAAGAGCTCCAAGCAGAGCACTGTAGCAGATTCTGCAACAAAAGATGAGTATATAGCAGCAACGGATGCAGCTAAAGAAGCATTTGGATAAGAAAGTTCATTACCGAACTAGGGGTGGTGCCTACCATCTCAAATCCAATAGATTTATTCTGTGACAATAACGGTGATATTGCCACGCCAAAGAGCCTAGGTCACATCAAAGGACCAAGCATATACTCAGGCGATGTCATCTTATTAGAGAAATCAATGATAGAGGTGATATAAAGATATGCAAAGTAGCAGGAGAAGATAATGTAGCTGATCCTCTTACTAAGCCGCTTGCACAGGCAAAGCATGAGTGTCATGTTAGGACAATGGGAATTAGGCAAATTAATGATTGTACTTAGGGCAAGTGGGAGGATGTTGGAAACTGTACCCAAAGGGCCAATCATAATACTTTGAATATTATTAATTTAACGAAATTTCTCCATTCAGTTATCATATTATTTGCATGTTAACTGTGATAATTGTATCCTTGGATAATTCATAAAGATTGTCCTAAAATATCCCTGGTCGGTTATCTATGCAGATGCAGAGATGAAACAAGATCAGTATGACTTTGATAAGATATAGAGATACGAATCAAAGTCTTAGGCACTTGTAAGAGTACAAGGTGCTGGATTGACCTACTATAAGAAAGCTACATGGATCAAGTCATAAGCTTTTCACATGTATAACCACGTCACAATACACTTTGACCTGAGGTCATCATGAATTACTACATGAGAGTTGCTAAGCTTTGAACTAGTAAAAAGTCACCTTTGACCGGGAGATGATTAAGGCTACAATCGGGCTTGGTGGTTTTTCATGTAGAGGAATATGAATGATCAAGATGGAATTTGTCCCTTATATTATTATAGAGATATTACTGGGCCCCTCGATGAGTAAGTATGAGAAATGTATGGCCATACTACAATTGAAAGGAGTTTTCATTTCTATTGTCAGACAACTCAGGAATCGAGAAAGCTATAGTTAGGAATAAGAGGATGACATTATCCATGCCTCATCCTAGACCGATATATCATGTGACAAAAGGGACGTGACATGGTTGTATGACAAGTTGCATCGTGTTAACGATCCTCATATGAATTGGGTAGTCGTGATGTCTTGCTAGAGGCCGCTTGTGACTTGTGGATTAATATAGTTATTGGCCTACTGCCAACTTCATATGGGCCTACAGGGTTGCACACAAGAATGGCCCAAGAATTTTAGTTTTGACGAATTTTATATTTATATATATATGTATATATGTAATATAAAAAATTCGTTAATAATATTATATAGATATATATTTTCGAAATACATATTATATATATATATATATGTATATATATTATATGATTTTATTATATTGTGTTAGTTTTAAATTTAATTTATTAAGATAAATTAAATAAAATAATTAACATGATAGAGATATGGTATTTCAGATTTAATTTATGAAGATAACTTAAATCTAATGGCTATTTGGATTAAACAAATAGGTTAAATTAAAACTGTTGGACAGATTTAATTTAAACTGAATTTATTTAATTAGCTCATCAAGATAATTAATAGTTAATTAATTTCAAAATTAATGATGATTAATTTTGAAATTTGAAAATAGCCCTCATAGGTTATAAACTTGATAGAGTAGATATACTGAGATACATATTAGAATTGAGAGCCGCAAGGGAAACCCTAGGAGAGCATTCGTGTGGATATCGGTAGAGGGAGCGAACCTGACGTGTTGGCTCCTAGAGATCGTGAAAACCCTGAATCATAAAAGGTATGAATCCTTCCAACTTGGTTTAAACGCCATTGATAGATCCTTAATTAGGATCGGTAAAAATTTTTAAAATTCTTCCGTTGTGCCTGTTGATTCTAACTATCAGGCCAAGAACCCATGGATTCCCCTGACACAAGCACTAGGTGGCATCTTCTAGAGGTGCCAACATAAAAGTAGAAAAAGTAAGTCACTACTACAGAATTGAGATATAACCACCCCCAAAGATGTCCCAAATTGAAAATTGGGTGGTTAAAAAGGGAGGCGGTGGCATTTTCGTAATTTTATATATGTAGGGGAACTTTTAGACGTCCCAAATTTGAATTTGGGACGTCTAAAGTGATTTATGGCGCGAAATATAAATTTTTAAATTTTTTTTAGCGCCTGGAGGTGGGATTAGACGTCCCAAAATGATTTTGGGACGCCTAAAGTCTGGGTTTAGGCCTCCCAAATGCCATTTGGGACGCCTAAAGTCCCAACTTTAGGCGTCCCAAATGGCATTTGGGACGCCTAAAGCGCATGTCAGACACTTGTCTGACATGCGTCTTCTCATATGACTACTCCTCTCCTCACATGTCTCATCTAACTTTACTCTTCTTCAACCTCCCCCACCCACACCGTCGGCACTCTTTTGCTCTCTTCAACTCGTCCCTCCTCCTTTCTTCTTCACTTCAACTCGGGCGTCCTCCCTTCCACAGCCGCCGGCGAGCATCATCGCCAGTACAGTCCTAGCAGAGAAGCTGGGAGGTGGAGATCAGAAGGTGGGAGCCGTGAGTGACAGAGGGAGCTGCCGTTCTACACCATCGTTCACCACCGCCCTTCATCACCTTCATCATTCCTTCATCGCCCTTCGTCTTTAATTTGTTTCTTTGTATGGGACATTACCAAGTGTCTGTGTGGTTGTGGCAAGAAAGAAGCCGATTATATTCTTAATTTGGAAGATAATTTGCAGTCACTGAAAGATAAATGGGAAGATCGATCTCCAAAGCTCATCTTGAAGACAAGAGGTATTGTGCATCTAAGCTATTCTTTCTTTTTAAAATTATCATATTAGTTAAATTTTGAAGTGTTTTTTACATTATGAGTAGCTTAGTCATCAATCAACGTAGGCGTGTGCAGAAAATTTCAGAAAGTATATAGTATGGATCGGACATTAGAGAAAGGAAACAAGAAAAATTGTATATGTGAAAAAGTGTATGGACATTAGAAAAAGTATAGTCTGGACATTACGATTGTAGCCTGACTATCATTTTACTTCTTTAATGAAAATTGTTACTTAATTATCAATAAAAATAAAATAAAAACTAACTTTTGGTTGGATAGATGAAAATTGAACATCAAATATATGAGGAAGGTTTGCTTAACATATATTTTAATTTCAATTAAGATTTATATAGTACATTTTTAAATTAGAGGGAAGGTTACTATAATTTATGTAAAACGGAAGGTGGTAATTAATGTATTTTATTCAATTTTTTAATGTTTAAACTCATATACAAAGAAACTAATGAGTTAGGAATTTAATAAAAAAAGGGATAAATTGAACAATATAATTTGTTAATTTTTATTCTATATAATCTAAACTTAATTGTACCATAAGCTTATAGTAAAAAACTTTATTACTAAAATTGCACCTTAACCCTATATTTTTAATATGATACTTGTAAACATATTTCTTAAATATTTTTATATATATTTTTAAACAGTGTGTAGATTTTTGCTCTCGTCCACCTCCTTCCTTCCATTGTCGTGCACACCACCGTGGTTCTTTGCTTTCTCCACCTCCCCACCGTGCATACACCTCTGATCTCCAACGTCTTCTCTACCTCTCCAGCATACTAGTGGGCGCCCCCTGATCAGGTTAGTTTATTTTCTTCTTGTTTTTTTTGTAACAGAATGGTTTATTTTCTTTTTCATTCCTTAAAATTTACTTGAAATGGTTGAGATTGTGCTGATATATTGCTTATATTGAGATGGTTGAGATTATAGCCTGGTGTGTTTGGTGTGCTTATATTGCTTAAATTGCATTTACTCGGGAACTCCAGTGCAATGGTCTATTTTCTTGTTTATATATAAATTTACTTGTGTATATTACCATTAATTAGTATATATAATAAAATAAAATATGATTTGTTTAAATTAAAGAAATTCTTGTATTCGAAACGAATTATGAATGTTATTAGGTTGATAACTTAATTAGGCAATCCCATCATATGTCGTTGACAATTGTACTAAACGTGTGAATGTGATTGGGAATGCCCCTAGGTAACAAAATGGATCATAGTTGGATGAATGCTTTGAGAACTAGTGAAGAATATGAGAAAGGGGTGGAAGAATTTATTAAATTCGCTAAAAAGAATGCTCCTGCAAAAAATGGGAAGTATTTTTGTCCTTGTGTCAATTGTTTGAATGAGAGTCGACGGGATGTTGATGTCATAAAGGATCACCTACTTTGTGATGGAATAAATCTGCGATACACAAGGTGGATATGGCATGGTGAGGAAGTAACGGATTGTCCGTCGCACAAGACCATTGATGTGGATATCGTAGGTGAAGATAGAATGGAGAAAATGATTAACGATGTTGAGGCAGAATCCTTTGTGCAGTCGCAGGAGTATGACAGCCTGCGGAGTGATGCAGAGACACCATTGTACAGTGGTAGTAAGTACACGCGGCTGACAGGAACATTACATTTGGTTAACTTAAAGGCAACTTGTGGGTAGACCGATAGTAGTTTCACATTGCTGCTTGAACTATTGTGTGATATGTTTCCAGAGGATAATGTACTTCCAAATCGTATGTATGAGGCCAAGAAAATCCTGTCTACGATGGGTATGGAGTATACAAAGATACATGCTTGCCCTAATGACTGCGTACTGTACAGAAATGAGTACGGAGGTCTTAGTGAGTGTCCTAAGTGTAAAACTGTACGATACAAAGTGAAAAAGATGGTGGTTGTGGTGATGTGACAAGTAAAAGGCAACCTTTAAAGGTTATGTGGTATCTTCCAATAATACCACGTTTTAAACGTTTGTTTGCGACTGCAACAAAAGCGAAGAAGTTGAGATGGCACTCTGATGAGAGAATATCTGATGGGAAATATCTTCGGCACCCAGCTGACTCACCACAATGGCAAAAAATAGATGAAATGTTCCCTCAATTTGGCAGCAAGCCGAGAAACCTACGGCTTGGGCTTTGTACAGACGGCATCAATCCGTATAGAACTCTTACTAGCACACATAGTGCGTGGCCGGTTCTCCTTGTAATATACAACTTGTCTCCCTGGCTATGTATGAAACGTAAGTATATGATGCTATCTATGATGATTTCTGGACCAAAACAGCCAGGGAACGATATTGATGTCTATTTGGCGCCTTTGATTGAGGACTTGAAGAAGTTGTGGGAGGAAGGCGTAGATATGTTTGATGCTTATAAGAAGGAGTCTTTCAAGCTACGTGCAATGATTTTCACAACGATAAACGACTTCCCTGCGTACGGAAACTTGTCAGGGTACAGCGTGAAGGGTCACAAAGCATGCCCAATATGTGAAGCAGACAAGATTGTGCGTTTTCTTCAATGCTATCTGTAATAAAGTCATTGACACTGAAAAGTTGGATGAACTAGAAAATGAGGGTTACATTATTATGTCACAACTAGAGATGCACTTTTCGCCTTCATTTTTTGATATAATGGTGCATTTGGTAGTTCATTTGGTGAGGGAGGTAAGGCTATGCGGTCCAGTATACATGAAGATCTTAAAAGGGTATTCTAAAAATCCTTATCGACCAGAAGCCTCAATAGTAGAAAGATATGTAGTTGAGGAGGCTATGGAGTTTTGCAAAGATTATATGTCAGGGAAGAAGGAACAATCTCGGCATGAAGAAGGGAGAAGCAAGGGAACACGAGGACTGAAAGTGAAGAATGTTCCTCGTGAAGAGGTGTTGCAAGCCCACTTGTATATCCTGAATAATATGGAAGAAGTTCAACCTTACATAAATGAACACAGAAACACTTTGAAGAACAAGAATCCAAGGAAGAATGACATGCAGATTGCTATTGAGCAAAACAAGACATTCATGCAGTGATTCGAGGAAAAGGTTTTGCACGAGATCGGTGTGTCTGAGACAATCGAGTGGCTAGCTTGGGGGCCTTCGTTTCAGGTCATTACTTGGACCGGTTATGATATAAATGGCTATTCTTTCTATACCAAAGAGCAAGATGACAAAAGTACCATGCAAAATAGTGGGGTTATGGTAGAAGCTGAATCTATGCACTTTTCCAGTTCGAGAGACAAAAACCCCATATTAGCGTCTATGGCCTATAATGGAGTTATAGAAGAAATATGGGAGATGACGTACAACAAGTTCAAAGTTGCTTTATTTAAATGTAAGTGGGTTAGCAACAATGCCGTGGTAATAGATAAACAATTTGGATTTGTCTCAGTTGATCTTCGAAGAGTTGGCTATAGAGACGAGCCCTTCATTTTAGCAAGCCAGGCGAAACAAGTGTTTTATGTCACCGATCCTGCCAGCAAAAATATGTCCATTGTCCTTAAAAGTAAAAAACAGAAGTATGGTGATCCGACCTTCAACCTTGATGACACACCACCTTTCACAACAACTACACCTCGAACAAATGAACTAGAATTGGTAGATGATGACGAATATGCTGTAAGAAATGACCATGGTGAAGGACTATGGGAAACAATATAGAGTAAGACCTTAATTTATAAACGAGAACTGTGTTTTTTCTGTTTTACTTCGCGCTTAGTATATTTCGTTTTCATTGCAATTTACTTACGTTTCTGATGATGCTTTTTGTGTTAACAGGAATATGGACAACGTTAGTGATGACGAGAGGCGTAGAGATGACGAAAGCTCTAGCAATGACGAAAGGCCTAGAGTTGAACCCCCTGTAAGAAGGAGGGTTAGAGGCTGTACAAAGATGGGAGCATTGGTTGCACGGCATGAACATCAACAGGAGAGGCTGCATATAGACTTCGATGACAATCTGAATCCAATTGGTCCTGAGGAAGACCACTTCATTAGCTACTTAGTGCTTTTAGCTCGAAGCAAAGTGCGCATTACCTACGATAATTGGAGATTGGTTCCCCCAAAAACGAAAGACATGATTTGGCAGCAACTTTTGGTATGTAAGTTTTGATGCATTGTAGCTTTGTTCTTATTGTTTCAAATATAATAATCTTATGTTTTACCTTGCAGCAAACATACGATGTCCCAGACACCACGGAGATGTATAGGCACTGGATGGATGAGGTTCGTGTACGATGGAAAGGTTTATAGAACAAGCTAATAAAACATTACATTCGAGGGGCCCTTAGGGGTAAGGATCCATGTACGGAGTATACATATTTATCTCCAGAGGACTGGAGGTTGTTTGCGGCATCACGAGCAGATCCTGAGTTTTTGGTAAGATTTATGTCATCATGATATAGAACTTGTAATTTTCATATACTTTATATCGTTGATTCATTTTTTGTTGTTTTTCATTTATAGAAATTAAGTGCAGCAAATGCCCAGAGGCAAGCAGAAAATAAATATCAACATTTCATGTCTCGCGGTGGATATCGGAAGCTTGAGCGGCAAATGATGGCAGAAGAGTTACAGAAAATGAAGGAAGCAGCGGAATCTGATCCTAGCGTTGTTATCCAGCCACCGGCACCTCCTCCACGTCACAAAAAATGGAAAGCAGGGAGGATTAAGGCTGGGAAGTACATAAATCCGACTGTTGCTGAGGTTGCTGCGAGGATTGTAAGTAGTTATACCATAAGTACCTAATTTTTTACATGTTGCGAGTGGTTTCGATACATTTACGATAAACTGCATGCTACAGGATGACCTGGACGAGCAGAGTAGCCAAGGTTCATTCAATCCAACTAGACGGATGGACATCTTGTCAATGGCTATTGGGAAGGCAGATGACCTTGGTCGTGTTCGAGGAGAGACACGGGGAGTTAGTGCCGCGAGGTATTTTGGACGAGAGCCATGTTATTCGTCACAAGCTGGACCTAGTAAGGACGTTGTGGCCAAGATTCGAGAGGAGCTCGAACGAGAGATCGAGGCCAACCTTCGCGACAAGCTCCGACAAGAGCTGTTGCCAGAGCTTCAACTTGAAATGGCAAAGATGTTTGAAGCACAAAGGGCAAGGGACGAGCATAGAACTCAGGAATCCCCGGCCTTCAATAGCACCAGAGGAAGTTACAACCCTCTGGAGCAACCACTTGGCGCCCCTTCTCCCACTCCAGTGTCGGGACCACTTGGCGACCCTTCTCCCACTCCAGTGTCGGGAGACCCTTGCACCCTCTATTTGGATGATCCACTGTTGCGTGTTGTTGCTGATGCTCTCGTTCACACATGTGCTACCACCCACCATAATCAGCAAATTCCGGAGGATTTTCATAGGGTGAATGTGACGAGTGTTAGAAAGGGGGAAGAAGGTACAGCCATCCCTGTTCCTGATCTAGAGGTTGGCACGTTAGGTCAAGCGATAGGATCTTTCATCCTTTGGCCTCGCAATCTTATTGGTTCAGATGCAACACCTCCAATGGTAGGAATTACCTTACTGTTACTGAAAATCTGTTGGCATCCTAATAACAATTTGTTTTTTGATGTTCTAAAAGGATGACGAAGCTGCGAGCAAATGGCCGTTCTTAGCACGGCTGCAACAGATCTACAAGCGCATTAAACAGATTGACTTGAAGATGCCTCCAGGGATTGTGGGCCAAGTGGAGTATCCCTACACGATTGACAATAAAGATCTCAAGCAGTTTATCAGGTTGGAGGAGATAGATGCAGGTTTGGTCAAATTTGCAGTCCGGTAAGGTTTTTTTTCAATTTTCCCATAGAATTCATTTAGTGGTTTTTTGTTTTCATACATTCAAGAATTGATTCCTTATTTTAATTCTATTATAGCACCTTCCACGATCTCTGCACAAACATGGAAAGAAGTAATTGGTATGGATTCTTATGTCCTGCGAATACGACAGGGGATACTTGTACTGTGGCACATAGGACTCACTATGTCGGCTACCAAATGGCACAAACCAAACTTCATTGTTATCTAGCACCCATTGTCCAACGATTCGCATTTACATTTTGTCAATTTAAGAAGTTTAATAAATAATTGTCTTCTCACTCATCTAACTTCATTTTAATGTGTACATGTTGTTAAAGTTTCCACTGGACTTTGTGTGTTATATGTCCCCGCCGCAACGTAGTCTATTGGTTTGATCCCTTGAGTAAAAAGCCAGACAGAGATACAAAATCCGTCTTTGATACGTAAGTTATTCTGTTTGTATTTCATTGACAACAAAAATAAATGAATGGTTCTAATTTCTGTTCATTTTGCTTTTCATGATAGTGCTTGTCAAACATATAGAATCCTAGGTGGGTCACGCGAGGGTGCAGTTGTTAAAAAGCCAAAGTGGTTTTATCCCATAGTAAGTACATTCGATCCTACATAATTGTTTCATTGACGGTCCTTTTAGACATACCTTTATTGATTTTAACAACCAATTGCATCCCTTTGATTAAAAGTGCCCTCGGCAACCTGGCAACATCGAATGCGGATATTATGTTATACTTTATATGTATAACATAACTCAAAGTGGAATTACTAGCGATTTTGAAAAGGTAATCGCTTCTTCATTCTCAAATGATAATATTTTTGGTATTCTAATCGAAATACTAATTAATTCATTTGCTTGAGATTCATTTCATCAAAGCTTATTACTTTCTAATTTTCAGATTTTTGATAATGAAGATGCTTACCTACGTGAAGACCTTGATTTGATCAGAGATCTTTTGGCTGGACATCTTCTTCAACATATAGAGCAGTAAACTTGTTATTTTATATCAGTTTGTACTTGTGTGATGACAGCATTTTGACACTTTCTGGTTGTTTTTTGGTGATATATATAGTAGTAGGTTGCATGAAAGGTTATTGTATGTATATATAGTAAAGATTGTAGTGCTGGATGTCCTTACCAGTTTGTAACGGACAGTGTGGTTTATGAATCCATCTTCTATTCTGTTTCTGCAGTTTCAATTCGTTGGGTAATACAGAATGTAAATTATGGTATAAAAAAAAACCTAACTTTTAGACGTCCCAAAATAAGAATTGGGAGGTCTAAAGTCCCCCAGGGTGGGACTTTAGTCCTATATTAAGTTATCATTTGGGACGTCTTTTGTTTCAACTTACTACGCCCCCAGCATATACGTCCCCCCGTTTTGGGACGTTAAAGGTGCCAAATTTGGGAGGTTAAAGCCCCTTTTTGTAGTAGTGAGTGTAAAGATGAGGGACAAGTGTCAACCTCTTTTGGTGCCAACCATAAAGTAAAATTATCATTAGTCATCATTACTTACTTTAGTAAGGCTACTTTAAGAAAGCTACTTTATCGATGTTTACTCAGGATCTTACTTGGGTTTTACTTGGGACTGCAACACGTCTATTGAGGCCTACCAAATGACTCCTCGTGTCCATGTGCCCGTATATTCTACCCGATGTCTTTCACATATGAAGCCTTATACAATCCAAAGAGTCACTCTCTACTGGGGGACCAAGTTATACAGTGCTTGAGAGTCATTCTATCTCGCAAAGTCCTTCAGACTTTTCCCAAACTAGGCTTAGTAGTCTACTTGATAGTGGCTTATCCTCAAGACTCTTGGCCTAAAATTTAGGATATTACATTTCTCCCCCTATTCAATAAATTTCGTCATCAAAAGTTTGAACATCATATTATACTATATATACCTCAGGGAATTATCTGCAGACACTTAGTCTATCTCTTTCATTCTATCTAATTCATTTGCAAGCTCATAGAGTATATAATGTAATGATCATATTCTTATATCTCTAATAGTATTCAATATTCATTAGAACACATTCTCTGGACTCTCTAGTCTAATACCACAACGCTAAGCAATAACCACAGTGCTAGGCATATAGATCTTATGTCCTAAGGCCTCTGTCCTAACAAGATTCCCCGGGTCTTATCGCCTCGAGCCTCTGATCATCATACTCTGGATGTATAACAATCTGCCAGCCTAAGGACATACTAGACCAATAGGTCTTATGGCCTCAGGATATATAGTCCAACATCCTCATTGAATGCATGTCGGGACTTATAACCTCAATACACAATCCCATAGTTATTCTGAACACATTTCAAGCTCCAACTCCTACTACTCAAGCTATTCATACACTCATATAATGTTCATAAGCTATGCAAAACAAACCATTGAATAACAACCTGCATTAAGTAATCATAGGGCATATAGTCTATTAGGTAATCACGGTATACAACAAACAAAGGGCCAACCGGTCCCTTACCACATTACCACCATACTTGGTGTTCTCAATATGATAGCTCAGGGTCTTTGCCCTATGTAAGGTGTACTCATGGGCTTTCTGCCTCAAGCCTACCAAGTTCAATATGGCCTAGATAACTCCTAGTATAACTTGTACTTACAGGTCTTACCAATAATTCCTAAGCTTTGCAACCTCTTTAGAACAATGCTCGGAATCTTATGCATCGGGGCACTCCTAAAATCTCATGCATCAAGTCATTACCCAGAATCTCAAATTATTATTACATAGTAGGTCTTACGGCCTAGGGATACACCCCATGCACAAGTGTATTTTTGAGTCTTACAGCCTTGCTTTAAATGCCTACTAGGTCTTATGGCTTAAGGACATACTAGCCCAATAAGTCTTATTACCTCAGGACCTACTGTCCATCAGGTCTTACGACCTAAGGACATACTGGTCCAAAGGTCTTACTGCTTAGCGTATATTCATAACATAAATATACTCGATGGCAAAACACATATATACAGAACTATTACATAAGAAATGAGAGTAAGAGTTGCTTGACTTTCGCTACCTCATTGAGTCTGTTTACCTTAGTCTCTTTTTCCGTCTTTCTGTCAATGAACAACACTGGAGCACCCTATGGCAATATAATGGGTCATATAAACCCTTCTTTTTAGGCAACTCATTTGATGTAGGGCTTATTACAATACACTACCTTTGAGAGTCGACATCCCGGTAGCTCAACTCTTTGGTTCGACGTCACGGTGGCTTGACACTATAGTTTGACATTATGGTAGCTTCACACTATAGTACTGCTCTTCACTTAATCACCTGACTAGTCAGCCCCTCTGGTTAGAACTCTCTATAGGTAGCCCTCCTCAATCAAGACCCTCCGTAGGTAGCCCTCTTTAATCAAAACTCTCTATAGGTAGCTTTGTCGGTTGGGTGTCTCTGAATAGAAGTACCATTATATCCAAAAACCTAGATCTTATAAGGTCCCTATTCTCTAGCAATTAGGTATTCTACTTTGTTTAATTATGCCATCTCATCTAGGTTATTCTATATAGACTTTCAATATCGATCCCTCTCCAAGTAAGTCACAATTTCAACTTCCCTCATCAGGGTAGTCTGACAACATCTTTCAGGGAATCCGTTAGTTACTAGCATATCTGCTAATATCTGTCTCAGTCATGTGACCATAACTCATGGCTAGCCCAGTCCTATCTACTACTTCATTCCATCAAGGAACAAACCCTCAATCATTATTTCTAAGGGAATATTCTATGATCAAGATCTTTCCCTATACTAGATTAGAAGATAGCAACCTCCAGAAACCTCACACACATTTGTTTACCACGTTCTACTACATTAAGCTACTCAGGCTACTTCAAATTCCTCAAGAATCATTTCAACTATTCGATTCTTAGGTTACAATTCAACTCCAAGAACCTTAACATCAGCTGAGCTGAGAAAATCATGTTCCCTCAATTATACCTAACATACACGCATACTAGAATCATGATTCATTAGTCCTTTTCTAATCTTAAACATTCAAGTAATATTCTCATAACATTGGCATTGTTTACAATGTTCTAACTCTACCTCAATCCTTAAAAAGGAATATTTAAAACCATAATGCTTCTCCTCAGAGGCAATCGCTTCCATCTCTACATTATAATCAGGTAACTCATCTTGTGAGGCTTTAGCTATCGAGAGACATACACCACCATTCTACCCTACTACACTAGGCACGTCCCAAACTTGTATACTCATTTCACTGTAACCTATATAGGTCACTTCACTTGCAGACCACTGATGTCATATCACTGTAGACCACACTGGTCATTCTTGGATCTGGGATTATCAGCACTAGTGTAAATATCAGCCTCTCCTTTAGCTTTCAAAAGCTTACTCTCATAGTTACTATTCCACTCAGACTTAATTCTTTCATTCATATGAGGTCTATTAATAGTAAAGTGATTTGGGAGATATTTTCAATCAATCTCCAATACTAACCAGCAAGACCCAGACAACTACATATCTCGGTACTGGTTCCTGGCCTCTTCTAGTTTAGTATTATTAATCATACCATACTCATAGTATGTCATACCTATATGCCTTTGAATATGATTCATCTAACTAAGATGATCATTAGTCATGGAGAAACCTTAAGACACTCACTATTCCTTAAGTCTCTATGACCATACCAACTTAACTTCCCAGGGGTCACCCATCTCAAGATTATTCTTACTTAAGCATGCTTAACCATGGAGTTCTATTGGAATATGGGTTACATGCCAATTTGGCATCAGATTTACCAGAGCTCATACCCTTCAGATTTATTCTCTATATACAGCTCTACCCCTTCCTTTGGCAGGGGAATCTGTAGTCAACTGATTCACCAATATACAGCTCTACCCTTCCTTTATACTTGCTTGCCAATTAGTGATCCGGGGAAATTCTATTTCTCTAGGTTCATCTATCACCCATATCTCTTAATCCTAATACCCCTCAAAATTATCATAGTATCAACTTGGATACTATTCACGCAAGTGGAAGATATCAGCCTATTACGAGAATCTCTACTCTGATCCACCAAATGTAACACCTTAAATCAGTAATCGATATGATGATTTTACATAAATAATTCAAACCACGAAGCGGTATTCCTTTGTAAAGCTCTTTCAATTACCAATCTCAATATAGGACTCAAACCTATAGTTGAGTTGGTTTTTTTGAATAATTTTAAAATTTTAAAAAACTATCACAAAGTGGTTCATAACTTCTTTATAACTCATCATTTCTTAATTCCTTTTATTATTATTAGAGTATTTCTATGCTTAATAAATCGCTCTGCTTACTTGTATAATGGGCTCGTACCATGCGATTATCCATTCCTAGTTCATTCATTACGCTTAGGAAACAATAATTTGTGATGTGGGTCATACATTTAACTACATCAAATGTCAATATTTACATAACAGAGTATAAATCCTTAGCTCTAGACTAGAACTTCTTTTTCGGGTACATCATTCTGTATCCCACTTTTATGCTCACATGCCTATATAGTTGGAGAAGGGAGAGTGAGATTCAAGTGAATCTTAGTAGCAAACTTTGCAAACTATGTATACAAGATACAAGCTTAATGCATTACATGCTTGCTTACATAAATTCATGCTAACATATTGACATATTTGCATGCTCAATGTTTAACATATTACACTAATGGCCACAACATAAGTAAAACAGAGCTTCAATCATTAACATATGCTTTAAAAAATTCATTAAAGCAATTCAACATATCAATGCATAAGCATACTTATCAAGTAAATGTAAGTTAGGAAATTTTACTACCTTTTGTCTTTATGTCCTCTTCTTGTCCCCTTTTCTTCCAACTATTGAAGTTGCTTGAAGATTCTCCTATTTCCTCTTCCTGGCTATCTCATGACCCTAGATATATAATCACATTATTAAAGTCATGATAATTAAATGTTCAATGTGGCTACATTAGCCTCTAAGACATGTCTCTTATCTTTAGACCCATACTTGTCCTAAACTACCTTAAGTGCCGCAAATTAGTAGGTCACCTTAATCTGCTAGATTTGTCACCATAAGTTGATTCCTTGTAAATTTAACCACAAAAATTATGGAATATCATCTTTAACACTTGTTTAACTTTATATTCATAATCATAGGATCATTTTAAGCCTCAAACCTCTATTGACCAAAATCAAGGTAGTGCCAAAAACATAACAAAACTTCGTAAAACCTTAAGATATTCGGTTCAAATTGAAGCTTATACGTACCTCTGTAGGATTCCATATCCGGTTCTTTATTTTGGTGGAACCTCCACATTGTAGATAGCACTAAACACCTCTGATCAACAATCTGAAACCATAGAACTATTGTTCTAACTGAGAAGAATAACATTAGAGTCTCTGGGAGCTAGAAATACCAATTCAGAGGTGAAATTGGCTTCGGAGCTCAAGAACACAAACTTTTTCTCAACCTTATCTCCTCTTCCATTTTCTTATAATTTTTCTCATTTTTCTCTTGCTTTTCTATGGGCTAGCAAAAATTACATTGTCTTGGGAGTGTTTGGGTTTTAATTCACCATGTGTTGCAATCTTATAATGCCATGTGTCTTAGTTTAAATCCTATGGTGCCAAGTGCCCTCTTTAATATTCTTGCTCTTTTTTCTAGGCCTCTTAGATAACCTTTTAGTTAGGTGAAGGAAGAGTTTGATGAATTCCCCTGACTTCTATATTTGGTACTCGGGAAGTTAGTCATGTGATCCGGTCAAGGGCTGGTGAATTCCCCTAACACAAGCACTAGGTGGCGTCTTATGGAAATGCCAACACAAAAGTAGAAAAAGTGAGTGTAATGATGAGGGACAAGTGTCACCCTCTTGTGGTGCCAACCATAAAGTGAAATCATCATTAGTCATCATTAATCATCATTATTTACTTTATTAAAGCTATTTTAATAAAGTTACTTTAATAAATCTACTTAATCGGTGTTCACTCGGAATCCTACAAGAGTTTTACTCGAGACTACAACACGTACATTGAGGCCTGCCAAATGGCTCCTCGTGTCTTTGTGCTAGTATATTCTACCTGATATCTTTCACATATCAAGCCCTTATACAATCTAGAAAGTCACTCTCTACCTAGAGGGCCAAGTCATATAGTCCTTGAGAGACATTCTATCTCTCGACATCATTGGGACTCTGCCCAAACTGGGCTTAGTAGTTTTGCTGATATAGGCTTATCCTCAAGTCTCAATGCCTAAAATTTAGGATATTGCAGAGAATGTGTATTGAATATAGATAGCTGAATAAGTTGACTGTCAACAAAATATATTTATACTTCCTAGAATTGATGATCTCATGGATCAGTTGTCTGGTTCCTATATGTTCTTAAAAATTGATCTGAGGTCAGTATACCAACAATTACTAGTGAAAGTCGATGGTATGTCGAAGACTACTTTCAAAATTAGGTACAGGTACTATGAATTCCTGGTAATACCATATGGACTAACCAATGCATCTACTGTATTCATGCATTACATAAATCTAATATTTGGACAATATCTAGACCAGTTTATAGTGGTTTTTATTGGCGACATTCTGCTATACACAAAAAGTAGAGAATAGCATGAAGAACACTTGAGAATAGTACTAGGAATCTTACGAGAAAAGAAACTCTATAAAAAGTTGAGCAATATGAGTTTTGGCTTTCAAAGGTCAAATTTCTGGGCCATGTTATCTCATAAGAAAAGGTCTCAGTAGATCCTAGTAAAGTGGAAATAGTACTGAACCATAAGAGGTTTTCTAGGTCTAGCTAGTTATTACAGAAGGTTCATTCAGAACTTCTCCCGAATTGCCTCGCTATTGGCAAAGCTCACTCAAAAGAAGTAGCTATTTAAATAGGATGACAAATGTAAAAGTAGCTTCATAGAGCTAAAAGAGAGGTTGATATCCGTACCAATGTTAATTATCCCTGATGTGAGTTTCACCTATGTGGTATAAAGTGATGTGAGTAAACAGGGATTAAGATATATCCTAATGCAATAGGTAGAGTGGTGGTGTATGCCTCTCAATTGTTGAAGCCTCGCTAGATGAATTACCATACATATGATTTAGAGCTTACAGAAGTTTTTTTGCTTTGAAAATATGATCATATTATTGTATAGTGTGGTTAAAGAATTGTTTTGTGACCATAAAAGTATTGAATACTTGCATGATCAGAAAGAAATGAGCATAAGACAACAAATATGGATATAATTGATAAAAGATTATGATTTAGAAATCAAATACCATCTAGGTAAAGTGAATGTCATAGCAGATGCCTTAAGTCAAAAAATAGTGCAGGTGGCCATTTCGATGATTCAGGAACAAAACCTGCTAGAAGGATTCAGAGATCTAAACTTGTCAAATCAAAGACTGCATAGTAACTACAGTGCTAGTGAAGAAGAAAGCAAAACAAAAAATGAGATTGAAGAAGCTCAGAAGAAAGATGAGTGAGCGAAGTCAATAAGGGTTAAGATTGAACAATGAGAGACTCAGGAGTATGATCTTTCACCAAGTAGATTGGTTAGATATAAGAAAAGGATATATGTCCCACTAAAGGCTGAGCTAAGATGAAACGTCCAAGAAGAGGCATATAATAGCAAGTACACTCTTCACACAGGAGTAGTCAAAATGTATCACATCCTGAAGTCCTTATACTGGTGGCCAGGAATAAAAGGTGATAAAACCAAATACATTACATGTTGGCTCATATGTCAAAGGGTGAAAAATGAACATCAAAGACCACCAGGACCTTAACAAAGTCTCAAGATTCATGAGTGGAAATGGGAGTGTTACTATGGATCTGGATGTAGGATTACCCATAATAAAGAACTATGATATTATATGGGTAATTGTTGTAACCCCCATCGATAATCAGGCTGGGATTAGTGTTTAATCACATTTAATAATCGAATGAGAAATCCAGAACAATTAAAAAACTTTTTGCAGAATTGTACAAATAGATCTCCATTCATTTCATTCATTAAAACAAATGGCCTATTTGGTTTGTTACATATACAATATCAGAGTATCAGCACAATTCCCGACGTTCACCCAGGATAATAACATTTAATCCAAAATATTGTTCAGGGCATCATCGCCCACCTCAGTATCCATACCGGGGATTAAACAAAACTATAGTACTATGATCTATACAATATATTTATATTGATCCAAAATGATAACCAATTCGATATAAAACCAAAATATCTAACTAAGATTACCGCTGGCAGCCCTAATCGCCCTTATCCACTTGCTTGCTTTTCGATCCACTTGCCCTATCTAAAAATGTTATTTGGAAAGAATGAGATTCTAGAGAATCCCAGTAGCAACAGTTTATTTATATGATGCATATAAACAAAGCAAGTTAATATATATCACAATACAGCAATCAATATTTGAGACCGGGCTTTCGCCACATTCCCTTCACTATATTTGAGGTCGGGCTTACGCCACGCCCCTTCACTTTATCAGTATTTGAGTCCGGGCTTTCGCCACGTCCCCTTCACTTTAACTGTATTCAATGACTAATGCAAACAAGCGATGCAATACACATGATATAGGATAAAGTGTCACTACCTTGGTCTTTCCATTCTTGAGTAGGCACAGGCCTTCTACGCTCTGGGCAAATATCAAATCCTAAAGTCATAATTAAGGACGAAACATTATTCTCTATTCCAATACTCAATTGACTCTTCAACACTTAGATTTGGTTATCAATAATGACCCTTAAGAAGCTATAAATGCCTCTAATAAAACCCCTAAAAGGTTGGGAAACAATAGGTTGAAGATCTCTTTTCAAAAACTCAAAGTGCTGGAACATAGGGGTTGGCCGCGGCTAGCCCTTCCTTAGGCAGCTGCCAAACTATGGTCAGAAGGCCACTGGCCACGGCCAGCCACTCATAGGCTGCGGCCAGAATCAGGCCAAAAAGGTTTGGGCTGCGGCCAGCCACCTTGGGCCGCTGCCAAGAAATTCCCTGATTCTTGACTGAACTTCCAAAATTCATAACTAATGCTAGAAAAATCATCCAAAGCCAAATGAACGGTATTTAAGTCCTTTTTCTAGGAAAAATGTGGTTCATTACTTCAAATCATCACACAAATACAGAATCACCAAAAACTCAACACTACTCCAAAACAGAGTTCTGTTTTTGTCCCAAATTTTGGCAAAGCATAACTCTCAGTTAACAAAACGAAATGACACAAATTATGTGTCCATTGTGAAGCTTGGGATGTGATATTTAAGACTGGAAAGTTTCACAATTTTCTAAAATCATTTGGTCATTCATAAAGCCAATACAAACAGACTGCCCAGAATAGACTTTCAATGGCAGCATTTCCAATATTCTACCAAAGTGTCCAATGGCTTCAAAATCAACAATCAAGCCTATTCCTTACACTAAAACACTCAAGGAATCCAATAAAACCATTTAAACAACCTAATTTCCACTACATTAGTATGCTTTGGTCCATGGCCACATTACACATTAACTTTCCAAACTTTCCAATCTCACTCATTTCTTTCCCAATCAATCCTATCTATCCATACACATTCCAAATATACCATTTCTATACCTTTAATCATGCCAAATGACCAATGACACTCATTTTTGAAAATGGCCAATAAATCCCAGAAATTCAAAGCTACCTCAAATGGCACAAAACTTAGATGGGTAGATAGGTTTCACTTACCTCTTTAACTTTCTCAAAGTGACTTTTCAATTCTCCAATTTTCACAATCTCTTGAAGTAACAAACTAACACCAATGAACACATTACAACCATCAAAATGAAGCTCTTCATTCAAGGATCAATATTAGAGAAGGAAGTTTGAGCATTTGGAGACATTTCCCTTACCTTTTTGCAAGCTTTTCCCCCCTTATTTCTGCAACAATGGCACCAAGAGAGAGGAGAAGAGAGAGAACGAGAGAGATGAGAGTGAGGAGGAGTGAAGAAAGAGAGAAAATGATGATACACTACTCCCCCCATGCCTTTTCAGCGTCCAAGAGGGAAGAAGAAAGAGAAAATATTTTTTACAAATGCCTTTGACTTTTCTCATCTCCCTCCCCACATGTGAGATTGCCATGTGTGCACTCCTCATTGGCTCTCACTCACTAATTCACCAATTAGCTTCTCTAATCCATCCATTAACCATTCAATCTCACTTCTCATTTTCCCATAGTTAGTAATTAATTTCCAATTAATCACCAACTTAAGGCCAATAATCACATTCTATCAATTTTCCATCAATTATGACATATTAGATAACATTGTCACTAATACACATTAACTCAACTTTAATCCGATAATTATCCTCAATAATTATCATTAGGCCTTAATCGAAAATTGGGGCGTTACAATTATTGATCGATTTACAAAGTCATCTCATTTCATACCAATCAACACCAGCTATTCTCCTGACAAGCTAGCAGAGATATATAAAAAGGAGATAGCTAGACTCCATGGTACGCCGAGTAGTATTATATCTGACAGAGACCTCAATTCACTTCTAATTTTTGGAAATCAATATATGAAGCTTAGGGGTACTAAACTAAAATTCAGTATGGCCTATCATCCTTAAACTGATGGCTAAACAGAGAGAACTATACAAATGCTACAAAATATGTTAAGAGCGTGCAATTTGGATTTCAAGGGAAGCTAGGATCATTTCATTCTGTTCGCTGAGTTTGCTTACAATAATAGTTATCACACGAGTATTAAAATTGCCCTGTATAAAGCATTATATAGAAGGAAGTGACAGTCACCACTTTGCTAGGCAGAATTAACTAAGAAGAGATTGTATGGGTTAGACTTGGTTGATCAAACTACAGAGCAAATAAAGATGATTAGAAAGAGGCTTGTTATGAAACAGAGTAGATAGAAAAGCTATGCTGATAGAAGAAGAAGACCTCTAGAATTTAAGGTTGGTGAACACATGTTTCTAAAAGTTTTACTAGTCACAGGTATCGGTAAGGCACTAGAAAGGAAGAAGTTGAGCCCTAAGTATATCAGACCTTTTGAAATTTTTTCAAAAAATGGACCAGTGGCATACTAGATAGTTTCACCCCCAAATCTAAGTGATCACATAATGTATTTCATATCTCACAACTAAAGAAATACCAGTCAGACCCTGAACATGTCATTGAGTATGAAAACATTAACATGTAAGATAATCTAGCGTATGAAGTTGAGCCAGAAGGAATTATTGATTAACAGGAGGAACGCTCAGACACAGAAGCATACCATTTGTAAAAGTAGTCTGTAAAGGATTATCTTCTAGGGAAGAAACTTGGGAAGCATAAAAGGACATGAATAAGCGATATCTAGAATTTATGCCTTAAGGTATGTATCAAATTTCAAGGATGAAATTTATTTTATGGGGGGAGAATTGTAACATCCGAAAATGTAGTCAAAGAATAAATTTTCTAAAAAAGAAAATTTAAATTGAGCTAGAATTAATTTTGAGATTTAAAGGTATATTATTTTCCCAAGAATTTGAGGAATCTCAAATTGACAAAGAGGGAAAATTAGGGCCTAGTGTGTATAATTAATAGGATAAAAATATGCCTATAAATATATAAACATACACACTTATAATTAATTACCCATTTTTCTCTCAATTTGGCCACATGGCACACTCACACACATGCAATACTTGGTCAACATACTTTTCTTCCTTTTTATTCAATAACATAGGCTAGAAATACCAAGGAAGAGAGAGAGAGGAGTTTAATCAAGACAACTCCTTACCATTTTCCTAGTCAACATAATTCCTCACCTTTTCCTTAAGCAAGCTAGCCAAGACACCAAGGGAAAGAGAGTGAATTTAATCAAAGCAATTTCTCACCTTTTGACTCAAGTAAAGTCGGCCAAACACATTAAAGAAAGAGAGAGAGAGAGAGAGAGAGAATAAACACCTAGACATCCTTATCCTTGTTTATTGTAAGTTGGCCAACACGCCAAGAAAGAGAGAGGGAGTTAAGAGCTGAAACTAAGGACAACTAGAGAGAGAAATCCTTCTTAAGCCATTTACACCATTAAGACCCTGTTTCTAGCTCAAAGTGCCTTCATAAACCTTGTTCATTTCATCAAAAGCAATATTTTTACATTTTTAGTTTCTTGAGAAGAGGTGTTTGGTGCTACCTAAAATGTGTATAAGTTGGAGGAATCAAGATAAAGTTATAGCAAAGGAAAGATGTAAGCATATGCTTTGATTTGAACCAAGTATCTTGGAATTTGGTTAAGTTTTCATGGTGATGATATGATGCCCTATTTTTTTTTTGAAAAAGGAACCTTAGGGTTTTAGCGATGTTGTGAACATGAAAATAATGCTAAATGAGGTCTAAGCATTATAGATAGGAAGTTTAGCAAGTTTAGTAAATGAAAGTTGCAAAATTATTTTTGCTTTTCCCTATGATACCTTTCGGCCAAATCAAGGCATGTAGAAGGAATGAGCTTTTTCTAACTTTGTTGTTTCCAATGAGTTTAGAATGAAAAATTGTGTGGGACAAAGATAAGAAAGTGACTTTGGAAACATTATAATTAGAAATGGAATTTTTGCCTAAAGCCCCTTAAATTTTGACCTTGGCTAGTTTATAGGGAAGGAATTGATTTTTTGTTAAATTTGAGGCTAGAAATGGATTCTACATGCAACCTGGTGTAGGATTAGCTAGTAGAAACAGTTTTAGAAGGATTGAATTGAAAATCCAACAATTGGAGTTAAAGATTGTTTAAGGGTTGATGCTGCTATATTGTTTCCAGAGAGTTAGGTTGTTTTAGGTTTGGTTTTGATCATTCAAAACTTGTCCAATGATTATGAAATTTTTCAAGTCATAATACACATCTAAAGCTTCAAACTAAGTTCTAAAATGCATCAATTCGATACCTAGAAAGAAAGTTATGATTTTTGGAATTTATGTCAAGAAATAGAGGAAATTTTGGGAGCCCATGTTCTGGTAGTGGATAAATAGGAGAATTTCATAGGATTAGTCTAGTAATTTGTCCCTATTTTATTTTTCCCTTAAAATATACATTTAGAGCTTTCTATTGAGTATTAGAACTTATGAATTGGATGGGTAATTTACAACTTATGAATTTTTAAATTTTAGGTATAAAATTTAGGGAAATGCTTATTCTGTTTGTGGGCAGTTAGTATGTTCGATGTATCTAGGGGACTAAGTCTATGAGTTAACATTGAGCAATATTTTTCCTTTTATAGGGGACTTCAAGAGCTTCATATAGAAGTTGGAACCAATTCATTTGAAATTGTATAGCCTAGGATATGAGTTTTCAAATTTGCATATAGGATGTCTTAATTTAATCAAAAAGCTATGGCTGCAGCCAGAGGGCTCCTTGGTTGCATCCCAAAAGTTTCAGGTATATAATGGCTACGGCTAAGCACCTTAGATTGTCTCTGGGCTATGGCCAGAGGATTTGTTAGCTACAGCCCAAAAGTTTCTGGATGCCTTTTGGCTGTGACCAAGGGATGTTTTTGCTCCAGCTAAGACCTCACTTCATGTCTTCTTACTTTGCCATGGGGTATTGACTTATTAACCTCCTTTCTACCTTCTTAGTCATTAATTTGTGTTTCCAACAATACCCTAAGTTACTCAAATGATAACCAACTAGTTCAAAATAAAGGACAAGAATTATGAGTGGGTCAATAAAAACATAATCTTTACTATGTTAATAAATTGGAATAAGTAATGACCCCTCTCCTCATGAATTTTACAATTATAGGATTCGATATTTGCTCAAGCCCTAGGAGAAAGCTAATTAATGAAGGTAAAATATCAAAAAAGCAGTCAAATAGTAACTCTTTCTCTCATATAATATGTATTGTTTTGCATGTATGTTTTTAATATTGATTATATTATTTTCATGAATATATGGAATTGATATTTGTACCAGTTGTCCTGAGCCTGTAAGACCTGTTTGGACCAGTATGTCCTGAGGCTATAAGACCTTAAATGCATCTAGTGTTGTATCGGGAAGTGAACTAAGGTCGTAAGTCCCAAAAGTGATATTTACATGGGGCAGTGTCCCTGGCCCGTAAGACCTGAATTACCTACTGTGTGTATTACACTAGTGTGTCCCGTGTTTGCTGCTTATGATGCATATTGTTTTTGAATACTGATTGTATAATGGTTTGTTTGACATACTTTGTGAACTTGCATACTTTATGATTGATTGTTGCTACTACTGAGATTCTTGTGAATCTCACCCTTTCCATGAAATGACATATAGCAAAGACTTAGGATATTTTCATACTTTATGATTGACAGTTGTTACTACTGCTTGTGATGCATATTGTTTTTTAAAAGAGGTAATTGCTAATAAGTAGAAGGTGGAGAAGAAGGATTTAAGAATTCTGTTGGTTATTTGCAATAAGTTTTGCTAAGACTTAAGATATTTTGGTAGCCTTATGTGGCTATATATTTTGTATATGTATGTATATATATAACCATAGGGAAGCTAGAACCTATAAAGGTAGTGGTAGAGGTAGTAACATGCATAGTATGGGGTAGTTTTAGTTGATCCATTATACATATCAAAGCAATAGTACCTCTAGCATGATAAATGAACTAGAATTGGTCATTTGTATATGAAAGGGCCCATAGTTTAATCAATGGTATGCTAGTTTATGAGCAGAGAAGCACTCTGAAGACAATAAATGAAGCTAAAAATTGATGAGTCATAATGAAGTTGCCAGCCATTATGTAAATATTTTTGAAAGTTTTAAATTTTTCAGAAAAGCTCATTCAATTATAGGTTCAAAGCCTATATTAGGTTAGGATTTTAAAGTATTTTCAAAAGTATATTTGTTCGAGAATTGAATCCTAGCTTAGTGGTTCAAATCTATTGTTTAAAAAATTATCTGCTAACTTTGGAAATAAAGGGGTCACACAAAATATCTCCCTTTGACCTATTCAAACCCTAACCTTAATCCACCAACCAATTATCACCACTAGTATCTTGTCAACCCCACTTATCATTCTATCCTATCCCATCCATAACCTAATTCATGCCATTTTTCCCTTTTTCTCCCTTAATTAATTCATTTCTTACTTCAATTAACCATATCATCTTATCCTTTCATATTTTCACAAACCCTAAATCCTATCCTTTTCTTCTTTCTCCTAGACTTGAATGCAACCTTTTATCTTTTCTATATTTTCAATTCAAATCTTTATCCCTTCTATATTTCCACCATAATCACACTATTTCCCTTATCCCTTTGATGAATTCAAATTAAAAATTATATACTTTGATCCCAATGAATTATATTTTAATCAATCCCTCTTATATGCATTATCTTTCAAATTCAAATTCAAGATCAAGTTAAAGATATTGACAAAGATTCAATAAATAGATAGACATTCATGGATTTAGGACAAAGATTTATCTTTATTCATTCAAAAGTATATAAAGAATTCAAATTCCTCCCATCAAAGGTGAGAGAGGATGCCACAAGCTCATAAAAATTCAAATAAAAGAAAAAAATTGAGAAAGAATTAGTAGATCTTATCCAAATCAAAAAGTCACTCTTTCATCCTTCTTCCTTCTAAGACACACATCAATTCACACAACACATATCACAAGCATCTTGTAACCTCTTTACTCTTAACATGTTTTGATTAGGACCACTAAGACAGATTTTAATCTTGGGACAATTATACCTTTGATTGATTGGGCTTTTCTAAAATTTTTTAAACTTTCAAGAGCAATTACTTAGTGTTTCTCTTATCAATAGTGAATCATCAATCCTTAATTTTATTTATAATTAGTATTAGAGTTGCCTTTCTACTTGTAAACCCAGGATGGTTCGTTAGCTAATGGGCCCTTGTCATACAATGCCCAATCCTAGTTTAGTTATCACGCTAAGGGAAAATATCGATTTACTATGTACTACTACTGGTAATAGTGTCTTTACATCTATATACATTACACAGAGTACCAAGACTACTAAAACATCTCAAGTTTTAGTGAAATCAAAACATAGATAACCAATAGAAAACTTAATTCTTTCATCTCTACCCTTTTACTTATCGGCAATTACCTCTTTGCCCTTTGAACCACTTGCCTTTGCTGTATGTTCAATATAGAAATGGGTGAAATTCACGAAAATCTCAGTAGTAACTACAATCATTTATCACATATGCACATTTACAAAGTACGCTTAACAAACCATCACACAATAGTAATTATCACGTACAACATTCAGAGATCAACATACAACATAACATCAATCACGGAACACAATACCATAATGCTTGGTAACAAAGGTTTTACAGCCCAGGTCCTTTGCCCCATGCAAACTGTAACCCCCTCTCTTAATTAAACGTAATTATAATTCGATAACGCATATTTAAATGAATTAGAGACCGCCGGATAAGTTAAAACTCATTTAAAGTTTCCTCCCTATAGTAGGGATTTTAAGAAATTTTCAAAACTTCTTTCTTATTTTGGTCTCAAGTTCAAACATCGAATATAATTACCTGTACAGTTATATCACATTTAAACATATTAGAGTGTACAACTCAATTTCTAGAAACCCTTGATTTAATCTATGTATGGTTCTATAGGGTTTAAGTTCCTAGTTAGGGGATTACACCACTATATATTCAAAAATTATTTTCAACTCAAAATAACATATAGTAATCCCTATTTAAAATGAATAACCAACATGGCCCGAATCCAATGTCTGTACAAGGTCCTAACCACTCTTGGTCGTTCGCTTTTCCTTGGAACCACTTGCCCTGTCTGAAATGTTAGTCATTAGAAAGAATGAGATTCAAAAGAATCCCAATAGTAACAAACCACTCATACCATACATAATCACATAGCACGTAAGCAAATCACCACTTTGTAGTAGCAGCACAAATCACACTCCACCCTCATCCCCTTTACCACTAGGAAGGCACACCGTCCTAACCCAAACCATTGTTAGTGACTCAGGGATTGTTGGTATGGCAGTGCATACAAATAGCCTTACGGCTCACATATAGCCTTTCGGCCCATAATAGCCTTTCGGCCCACATAATCACAAATATCACACCCGATCCTCATCCCCTTTTACCGTTAGGAAGGTACGCAGCCCTTACTCGAACCGTTGTTAGCGACTAAGGGACTGTTGGCATGGCGGTGCACACATATATCCACAAACATTGCAGTATTCAAAACCATCCCAAATCAATGATATAACACACATACAACTCATCACATATGGTATAAGGGAAAGAGTAACTACCTTGTTCTTTGCTTACATTTGTTCGGCACCGTGGGCTCATGTGGGCGGCAACTGTCAAATCCTATAAACCAAATTAGGGACATCCAATCAATCTCTTTTCCAAGTTCTTAATTCCATAGTATTTTAAGTTGGTTATCATTTAAATTCTTTAGGTGGCTATTAGATGCCTAAACATATGCCTAAAGGATTAGGAGAAACTACCCCAAATATCCCTCTTTGGAAGCAAGAGCACTGATTTCGGGATGACTCACTCGAGTAAAGATGGCCTCACTCGAGTGATGAGGGACTTGCACTCGAGTGAAAATGGCTCTCACTCGTGAGTATTTGACAGTGAGCAACAACCATGGCCGAAAGTGCTCACAACACTCAAGTATATGAGGTTTTGTACTCGAGTGATGACTCTAAATTCACTCGAGTCTCCACAAGTGCAATACAGGAAGTGACAACCCAAGAGCAATGAGAAACTTTTGAACTAGAAGTACACTCGAGCACAACCCTTAGCACTCGGGTGAGAAGACTATACTTGCGAGTTTCAAAACACACTATTGAAAATTGGCCTGTGAGTGACAACCCGAGACGCAGCTCTTAACATGAACTCACACTTGCACTCGAGTGAACTCATTCTCACTCGAGTAATGACCTATATCACTCATGGATTGGGAAGTGTACTCGCACTTTCCATAAAAAAACCCAAGCAAAATACAGAAGGGAAAGGGAATTTATGTTGCTGTACTCGAGTGAGACCCTTACTCACTTGAGTGACATTCATCAGAACTCAGAAACGCAGCAACTGACAAAGTTTTCTAGATTTACCAAAATTAATCCCAATAGTTTCAAAACTTATACCAAAGCTCATTCCCATACCAAATCTCCCAATGAACCTTTTGGTAACCTTGAAACACCCAAATTCCCCTTCCATCAACACATTTCGATACTAGCTCACAAGACCACACAAACCACAATTTACCAAACTTCCTCAATCAATTCCAAACCAAAACAATTGACATTATACACATCCTAGCATCATTTTCTACACCATGCCATTTCAAACTCTTCCATTATCCAATTCTTATGAAATCAGGGAAAACTTCTAGAATTTGAAAAACTTGATCAAAAATCATAATAAATATACCAAAGTATCACAAATGCTCACCTCTTCAGCTTGCCAAGATCAAATCCTTGTTTCCCCAACTTTCAAATTTTGCTCAACACCAAAACACCACCTTTCAAAATTCTAAAATCATCAAGATGAAGCTCTCAATGAGGTGTACAACACTAAAGAAGAGGTCTAGAGCATTAGGGATCAACAAAGGCATCAAAATCTCACCTTTCTTTTTTCTCTTTCTTCCTTGGTGTTTCACCGAAAATGGAGGAATAGAGAGAGATGAGGAGAGATAATGATGATGACAGAGGCAAGCACATATTTTTCCCTTTCCAAAGCTTACCACGGAATAGGAGAGAGAAGAGAGAGAAAAGTGAGTGTTTGACTAATGGCATGATCCTATGGTCCACAAAATACCACTTGTCAACATCTTTCTCACTCCCTTCATAAGCTCACATAAGCTCAAAGCACATGATTCCAACCCATTGAAAATAAATCTCAACCATTGATTCTTTGATCACCAATTAGTTTCCTCTTTGGTAACTGACCAATTGAATGGTAAATTTCCAATTTTACCATTTTGCCCCTGGTTTTCACTATGATTATTAAATCATCACTACGTAAATTTATATCAAATTTGCCTCACATTTCTCCAAAAGTGTTTAATTACACACATTACAATCAATTTCGAAGTCATTAGCCCTTAATCACAATTTAGGATATTACAATTCTCCCCCCGTAAAATAAATTTCACCCTCAAAATTTGTCAAACTACTTGAGCCATAAACTCCTGATATCGTCTTCGCATATCCTCTATCGCTTCCCAAATTGCTTCTCTCTGACCCCTCCAAATCACTTTCACACAAGGAATACTTTAGTGTCTGAGCCACCATTTTTCTCGATCAATAATCTGCTATGTCTCCACTACATATATGAAGTTTTCTTGTAACTCGATGTCCTCACACTCAACGATATGAGACGAATCTGGTTGGTACTTCTTTAGTTGGGAAACGTGAAACACATCATGGAGTCTGCTGAAGTTCGGGGGTAGGGCTACTCGATATGCAACAAGCCTAATCCTCTCAAGGATTTCAAAAGGACCTATATATCTCGGGATCAGCTTCTTTCACTTAATAGCTCTCTTGACGCCCCATAACTAGTGATATTCTGAAAAAGACATAATCACTAACCTTGAATTCTAGAGGCCGCCTCCTCTTATCAGCATAGCTTTTCTGTCTACTTTGTGCCGCAAGAAGCCTCTTACGAATAACACGAATCTGTGCTGAGGTTTGATCAACAAGCTCTAGCCCATAGAGCTTCCTCTCAGATAATTTATTCCAACACAAGGGTGATTGACACTTCTTCCATACAATGCTTTATACGGCACCATCTGAATGCTCGCATGATAGCTGTTGTTATAGGCGAACTTAGCAAGTGGAAGAAAGCGATCCCAATTCCCTTTGAAGTCGAGAACACAAGCTCACAACATATCCTCTAACGTCTGGATAGTCCTTTCTGATTCACCATCTGTCTGAGGATGATAGGCCGTACTAAATCTCAATTGAGTTCCTAATGCTTCATGCAACACCTTCCAGAATCTCGAAGTGAATCGGGGATCACGATTGGAAATGATATTCTTTAGTGTGCCATAGAGCTTCACAATCTCTTGAATATAAATCTCTGCTAGCTTGTCCAAAAAGTAACTAGCGTTGATCAGTATGAAGTGTGCCGACTTCATTAACCAGTCCACAATAACCCATATCGCATCATAATTCCTGATCCTGGGCAATCCCACCAAAATGTCCATGGTCACACTTTTCAATTTCCATTCCGGAATCTCAGGACTTTGCAACAAACCAGGCGGTTTCTGGTGCTCGATCTTTACCCTATGGCATGTGAGACACCGCGCCATATATTTCGTCATATCACTCTTCAATCCCGGCCACCAATACATAGATTTCAAATTATGGTACATTTTGGTCATACTAGGATAAAGAGTATACCGGCTCTTATGCGCCTCATCTAAGATCTTTTGTCTCAACTCTGCCTTAAGTGGAATACAAATTCTCTTCTAATAACAAACTAGTCTACTAGGCAACAAATCATAGCCTTCAGCTTCTCCCTATTCGATTCTAGCTAGATTACGCTGTATCCAACCATCTTGCCTCTGAGCTTCTTTTATCTCAACTCTCAAGTCACTTTCCTCTTGGGAAACAGTATAGTTGGCACAAATGATTTGGTTCAACAAATTCGTATCTCAAAAATCAGCAATCAACTTCTCCTCTTGTATCATCATTGCTACCACAAGCACTGTCTTTCAACTAAAAGCATCCGCAACTACATTCTCCTTACCCGAATGATTTTTGATTTCCAGGTTGTAGTCCTTAAGCAACTCCATCTAGTAACGTTGTCTCATATTCAATTCTTTCTGATCATACAGATACTTGAGACTCTTGTGGTAGTAGTATAGTTCTACTGTCACACCATACAAATAATGCTGCCAAATCTTTAATGCAAACATAATGGCTGCAAGCTCTAGATTAAGTGTGGGATAGTTCATTTCATGAGGTTTGAGTTGACGAGAGCCATAGGCCACCACACGTCCTTGCTATATAAGGACACACCCTAATCTTTGCTTACTGGCATCACTATACACAACGTAAGTCAAGATGGGATTAGGTATAATCAACACAGGTGCCGTAGTCAACCTCAACTTCAGCTCCATAAAGCAATTTTCACAATGTTTATCCCACACAAACGAATGATCTTTTCTCATGAGCTTGGTTATTGGCAAGGCAATACGGGAGAAATTCTGAATAAATCTCTGATAATAACCAGCAAGATCCAGAAAACTACGTATCTCAGTAACAGTTTCTGGCTTCTTCCAATCCAGTACTACTTCCACTTTACTGGGATCCATAGAGACCCCTTCTTGCGAGATAACATGCCTAGGAATTTTACTTCTGATAGCCAAAACTTGCACTTACTCAATTTAGCATAGAGCTGCTTCTCATGCAATGTATTCAACACAATCCTCAAATGATGCTCATGCTCTTCTCTACTCTTAGAGTATATTAAAATATCATCAAAGAATGCCACAACAAAATGATCCAAGTATTGTCAGAAAATAAGGTTCATGTAGTCCATGAATACCGCAAGTGCATTAGTTAGCCCAAATAGCATCACCAAGAATTCATAATGACCACACCTAGTCCAAAAAGCAGTCTTCAGAACATATTCTACTTTCACTCGCAGCTGATGATACCCTAACCTTATATCAAGCTTCAAGAACACACATTAACTAGATAGTCGATCTAACAGGTCATCGATTCTGGGGAGGGGGTACTTGTTCTTAACAGTAATCTTATTTAACTCTCTATAGTCAATACACAAATGAAGACTCCTATCTTTCTTTTTAACGAACAGAAATGGAGCTCCCAATGGTGACACACTGGGTTTAATAAACCCTTTTTAAGTAATTCCTTAATATATTTCTTTAACTCCACCATTTCATTCAAGGGCATACGATATGGGGCCTTTGAAATAGAACTAGCTTCAGGCACAATTTCAATTGGAAATTGAACTTCCCTTTCAGGTGGCAATCCATTTAGATCATCAGGAAATACCTCAGGGAATTCACTCACTACGGGTATATTACTCAATGTTTCACTAGTTTCTCCTTGCACAAAAAAGAAGACCATATATCCCTAACAACCCTTTTTCAAATATTTCTCAGCCTTAGCTGTTGAAAGGAAATTTAGGCTAACATTCTCATCATCAATGCTTTAAGAAATAGGATACACTATCTTCTTGTTCCCACAATCTAAAAATACATTATTGGCTCTTAACCAATCAAAACCCAGAATGACTTACAATTGGTAGAGTGGTAAACAAATCAAATTTACCACAGACTCATGACCCTCAACGGTTACAACACAATTTAAGCAAGCTTCTGTAGTAACAGTCTTAACACCCATCAGCATTGACACAATCAGATCGAATGGTAACTTATACATATTCATACCCAAGTGCTTCACACAATCATAGGCAATAAAGTAGTAACTTACACCCGAGTCAAACAATGCTTGCAATACATTACCATTAAGAAAAATATTACTTTGAATGAGATTGGGGGACTTCCAGGCTTCTTCGTGAGTCATTGTAAATACTCTGCCCTAAATCCTTGGTCTCTGCTCGGCTTACGGTCACTGGCAATCTCTAGAAAGATGTCCTAGTTGCTTGCAATTAAAACAGATCATTTCACCCCGACAATTCTTGCCATAATGTGGTTGGTTACAGTGAGGACATTTCCACTCAGTCACAAATCTCTGAGGTTCATGATCTCTAGACTGGTAGGGTTTCTTACCACTACCCTTCAACGAAGAGGACCCTTGGCCCTTCCGCTTCTGAGAAATGATACCCTTAATGGGTTCACTACAGCTACCAACTGTCTGGGCTGGATACAATTCTTTCATATTGCTTTCTGTGATCCTGCATTCCTCAACAGCTTTGTTGAACTCGGTGAACTGGTGGGTTGCGAGTCTTTTCCTCATATCACGCCTCAAACCCCGTATCAACATGTCCGAGTTCAACTCCTCGTCATCTATTTTCTGAAGATAAGAAGAATACGAGGATAAGCTAATCAATCGAGACAAATAATCATTGAAAGACTTTGAATCCCCCTACTTGATATAAAGGAACTTAGTCTCCTTTTCGAGCCACACCGACTTGGGAAAATATTTTTCGTTGAACTGTTGCTGGAACACCTCCCAGGTCAATGGCACATTTTTACTCTGCACAGATAAGGCAATATTATGCTACCAGCGTTATGCATCTCCCTCAAGTCTGTACACTTTCAGCCGGGCTTTTATTTCAGATGGACACTCTAGAACCTTAAAAATTTTCTCCAGCCTGTTCAACCAATCTTCAACTATCTAAGGGTCAAATCTAACCTTGACCACTGGAGGCAATTGTTTACAAAATTTGGAAACCCAATACTGCATGTCTCTTTCTTTTCTAACTGGAACCCCATGTGACTCTTGATTCGGAACAGTACGAGGTTGGGATTCAGTGGTCTTACTGACCCTTTTATAGGGTCCTCAGGTCTCTTCTTGGGTCTCCTCCTGGGTAGACGGACCCTGGTCTACTCTATTCTTGCCTCTTTCAATTCTGAGCTCTTCCCGTAGCTCAGCAATCATATCCCTTTGATCTTTAATCAGACCTAGTAATTCTTACATAGGTCCAGTGGGTTATCATTGACCACCTCCACCTCAGGGTCTACGTGCAGTATTTTGGGATGACCCTTTGTCTTTTTCATTCTATAAATTATTCACTACGTTAGTTCCACATATAATGTATACACATAGTCCACATGTCTTATATATATATATTCACAATACAAGGCACGTGTGTGTATACACAACAACCAATAGAAGTCATCTTCTACCACTATAACCAAGACTAAGGGAACTATCCTAGCAGCCTCTACCCTTGCCAAGAACTATAGCTCTGATACCAAAATGTAACCCCCTGCCTTAATTAAATGTAATTATAATTCGATAACGCATATTTAAATGAATTAGACGACTGCCGGATAAGTTAAAACTCATTTAAATCTTCCTCCCTATAGTAGGGATTTTAAGAAATTTTCAAAGCTTATTTCTTATTCTGGTCTCAAGTTCAAAAATCGAATATAATTACCTGTACAATTATATCACATTTAAGCATATCAGAGTGTATAACTCAATTTTTGAAAACCCCCAGCTTAATCTATGTATGGTTCTATATGGTTTAAGTTCCCAGTTAGGGGACTATACCACTATATATTCAAAAACTATTTACAACTCAAAATAACATATAGTAATCCCTATCCAAAATGAATAAGCAACATGGCCCGAATCCAATGTCCGTACAAGGTCCTAACCGCTCCTGGTCATTCGCTTTTCCTTGGAGCCACTTGCCCTATCTGAAATGTTAGTCATTAGAAAGAATGAGATTCAAAAGAATCCCAGTAGTAACAAACCACTCATACCACACGTAATCACATAGCATGTAAGCAAATCACCACATCGCAGTAGCAACACAAATCACACTCCACCCTCATCCCTTTTTACTGCCGGGAAGGCACACTGTCCTAAACTGAACCGTTGTTAGTGACTCAGGGACTGTTAGTATAGCAGTACATACAAATAGCCTTACGACCCACATATAGCCTTTCAGCCCACAAATAGCCTTTCGGCCCATATAATCACAAATATCACACCCTATCCTTATCCCCTTTTACTGTTGGGAAGGTACGCAACCCTTACCCGAACCAATGTTAGCGACTCAGGGACTGTTGGCGTGGTGGTGCATGTTAGAATTGGAAGGCACAATGGAAGAATTTTAAAATTTTACCGATCCTAATCGAGGATATATCAATGGCATTTAAATCGGGTTAGAAAGAACTCGTACCTTTTGTTAACTAAAGGGTTTTTACGATCTCTAGGAGCCAACACGTTAGGTCCTCTCCCTTTACTGGTATCCACACGAATGCTCTCCACCGAGACTTCATGCTAGCGCCTCCAATGTTTTTAGGGTTTTTCTTGCAGCTCTGAATTCTTATGCGGGTATAAGTATATATGCTCTATCAAGTTTATAACCTATAAGGGCTATATTCAAATTTCAAAATTAATCATCATTAATTTTGAAATTAATCAACAATTAATTATATTGATGAGCTAATTAAATAAATTCAGTTTAAATTAAATCAGTCCAATAGTTTTAATTTAACCTATTTATTTAATCCAAATAAAGAGCCATTAGATTTAATTTATCTTCATAAATTAAATCTGAGATACTATATCTCTATCATATTAGTTATTAAATTTAATATATCTTAACAAATTAAATTTAAAACTAACACAATATAATAATATCATATAATATATATATATATAAGATATGTATTTCAAAAATATATATCTATGTAATATTATTAACGAATTTTATATTATATATATATAAATATAAAATTTGTCCACCCAAAATTAAATATTATCTCGTGTTGGGTCATTCTTGTGTGCGACCCTATAGGCCCATATGAAGTTGGCAGTGGGCCAATAACTGCTAACCCAAAAGTCGAAAGCGGCCTCTAGTAAGACATTACTGTTAGATCTCATGTTTTGATGATAACAAAAGAATGGTTTAAAAAGGGAAATGATTAATAAACAAGTTTGAACAAAGTAATGACAGGAACAAGCATCACTTGAAGTAAGCATTGGAGTAATGAAGAAAGACCAAGAGAAAATGCTGTGGAACTTGATCAAAAGCAAGTTTTCTAAGACATTACTCGAGGAGCTACTCGAGTAATGAGACAAAACTTGAAGTAACCAGAGACAACTTCCAGTAAACTCCCAACGTTACTCGAGTAAGTACTCGAGTAATAGTGTAAGTATTTTCAAGGTGCTCTCGGCCTGCCAATGTTACTCGAGGAGCTACTCAGTAACCAGGTAAAAACTTGGAGTTGCTCTCGGCCTGCCAATGTTACTCGAGGCTCTACTCGAGTAACCATGTGAAAAACTTCCAGTTGCCTTCAAGTTGCCAATGATACTCGAGGAACTACTCGAGTAACTCTGTTTCTGAAAATATGGAGCTCTCGGCACTTAGTACTACTGCTAATGTTACTCGAGGAGCTACTCGAGTAACGCACTAAGGTAAGTTAAAACTTGAAGGTGGTACCCGATTAACTTGATTTTCTTTTTATCTCATTTTCCTCGAGTCCTTACTCTAGTATGCAAGTATTTAATGTTCTTTTTTAAGTGGATTCCTCGAGTAAGTACCCGAGTATGCAGAAATATTTCCAAGGTAAACTTCAAGTCATTAATCGGGTAAGTCATACACAAGAAGTATAGTTACTCGAGGTGGTACCCGAGTAACCTATACACAAATGAGTGCATTACTCGAGTCAGTACCCGAGTAACATGGTAAGTGCTCTCGGCCTTGAAATCCTGCCAACATTACTGGAGTAGAGCATCGAGTAATAAAAAACAATCTGAAGGATTACTCGAGGTGTTACCCCAGTAACCTATAAAGTTGTAAATGCATTACTGGAGTAGGTACCCGAGTAAATAACTATTTCTAAAGGTTTGAAATTTAGTTTACTCCATGCACTACCCGAGTAATCCTATACTTGTTCATTAACTTGCAGTTAATCAAAGATTTCCCGATGATACTCAAGTAGGTACTCGAGTAAACTTCAAGGGATACTCGAGTAGATACTCGAGTAAGCATACCCAGAAATTTAGAAATCATTCAAACGTTCATTGATTTGTTTCCTATATGATTAATCTTTCATTGTATTAGTATTTCTAGCATATTTACAGATAAACAATGAAGGAATCATATCAAGAAAGGGAAGACAAATCAAAGGTTCAAATGCCAACCACCGCCAACGGATATTTTTCAAAAACTTGAAAAGTCAATAGTGGCTGCGCACTCTCCAACGGACGAAAGAAATTGTTCCAACGGTCATCACCAACATATCTATATATATGGGAACATCCAAACAGAGAAAAAAACAACAAGATCACACACAAACGTATCATCAAGTTCATTCTTCTGTTTTTACGTTGAAATTGATTTTCTATGCTTCAGTGATCATTAATCACTCTGTAAAAGAGATATTTCATTCAAACTCAATATTTGTTATTAAGATAACTTGAGGTTGTGGAACCTTGAGTTGGGATTGAATTACAACCTGTAAGGGGGAGCGAGTGTCTAGGTGTAGGAACTTGCTTGTACTGAGGTGCCAAGAACCCACTGAATCTTGGAAGTTATAGTGAAACTCTCAGAGAAGCTCTAAGGACTGGACGTAGGTCAAAGTGGTTGTGACCGAACCAGTATAACTCTCGGTGTACACTTCGGTGATATTTCTCCTTACTCTTTATGTTTTAATTTCATTGTCAAGTTTTATATTTCCAAAGAAACATTTAGTATCACCCAATTCACCCCCCCTCTTGGGTGAAACGCTTGCTCTAACATTTGGTATCAGAGCGTAGGTCTTCTTGTCAAGGTTTAACAGCCTAAGAAGGATCCAATGGCAAGCATGGGTGAAGGAATTCTTCCCGACGGAGCATCCATCACTAGACCCCCTGGTTTCAATGGAGAACACTTTTCTTTCTAGAAAGGTAAGTTCAGAGTGTTCGTGATGGCTACTGAATATGGGCTATGGGATGTAATTGAGAGTGGAAATTATCAACCTACAAAGATTGAAGATTCTCAGAAAATTCCAAAGACGCCAGCGGAATACGATGAGAATGACAAGAAACTTATTACCCTCAATAGCAAAGCAATTCTGATGTTACAAAGCGCTTTGAGTCAAAGTGAATATTTCAGAATTTGCACACTTTCAACAGCAAAACTAATGTGGGAAGCTCTGGAAATAGCTCATGAAGGAACTTCGGGAATAAAGGAGAATCGAATCAACACTTTGGTCACCGAATTCGATCTACTTCGAATGAAATCAGGTGAGTCGATTTCTGAATTCGAACTTAGATATACTCACCTTGTTAATCAACTTGCAGCTCTTGGGAAAGTCTATGATCAGCACACCCAAGTACGAAAAATTTTGAATATTCTTTCTAAAGAGTGGGAAGCAAAAGTTACTGCAATAGAAGAAGCAAAAGGAGAATCAATGAGATCAGTTGCTTCTCTATTTGGAAGCCTTTTTGAATATGAAAGCAAATTAAAGTTCAAACGGGAACTAGATGACATCGGTGACAAGAGAAAGAAAGGTCTAGCACTAAAAGCGAAAGAAGAGAATCAAGATGAAGATGAGGAGTTTGATGATGATGAAATGGGCTTAATCATAAAATGATTCAGAAAGTTCTACAAGAAAGGTCAAGGCTTCAAACACTTTCAAAAAGGAGGAACTAGCAGCAAAGACCATATCATTTGCTACGAATGTGGAAAACCAGGACATATCAAATCAGAATGTCCAGAACTGAATGAAAAGAGCAAAGAAAAGAGAAAAGGAAAATTCTTTAACAAAAAGAAGGCCTTTGTATCTGCTATATGGGGAGATAGTTCTTCTGACGAAGAAAGTGATGAAGAAGAAGTAGCCAATATATGTCTTGTTGCTCAAGAAGAGACAGAAGAAGAGGTAAATGATTCTGAACCTACCTATGATGAATTACTCTCTGAATATAATGCTTTACATTCTGAATTCATCAAAGTAGTTAAAGAATTAATTGTTTTCAAAAAGAAAAACAAAGTTCTTGAAATTAAACTTAAAGAAAGTTCAGAAAAGAATTGTGAAAATTGTTCTTCGTTGAAAAAGAAAAACATTGATCTTACAAAAACTCTTGAAAAATTTACTAAAGGAAGTGAGATGCTAAGTGTGATTTTAAAAGAACAACGATTTGTAAATGACCGATCTGGTATTGGATATAATCCAAAAACAGATAGAAGGGAAGGTAAAAAGAAAGTAGGAGGTAAGTCATATTTGAATTATTTCCAGCATTCTGTGCATATATCAAATCCTTTTGCATTTTGTAATTACTGTAATAGAAAAGGTCATTATACCTCTTCATGAATTCATAAGAAGAAAAGAACAATAGGAACCTACAAATGGGTACCTAAAGGCACATATGTTCAGAAAACCACTTATACTAACCCAAAAGGACCCAAAAAGAAGTGGGTACCTAAGACTTAGTCATTTGATTGCAGGTATGTCTCAAAGCATCCAAAAATAGCAAGTGGTACATAGATAGTGGATGCTCTAGACATATAACAGGAGATTTCGAAAGTTTTACCACATTGCAACCTAAGGAAGGTGGAAAGGTAAAATTTGGAGGAAATCAATCCGGAAAGATAGCAGGAATTAGTGAAATCAAAAATGACAAAGGAATACAAGTCAAAGATGTATATTACGTTGAAGGCTTGTGTCATAATTTGCTGAGTGTAAGTCAAAGTGCAGATAAAGACAACTGGATAATATTTGATTTAGAGGAATGTCTGATTGTCAACAAGAAAGACTTACTACTTGATAAGAAGAATAGCAAGGTTAAGCTCAGAGCTAAAAGGGAAGGTAACTGTTATACTCTAGATATTAGTAGAAATGAATCTAAAAATTGTTTTCTGAGTAATGCCGATGAAATTTGGTTATGGCATAAGAGATTGGCTCATGTCAATATGCATCAACTAGGCAAACTACTCAAAAAGGATTTAGTGCTTGGATTACCCAAAGTAAATTTCAAAAATGACTTGATTTGTGATGCATGTCAAAAGGGTAAACAAACTAAACCATCTTTCAAATTGAAAAATGAGATTTCAACAAATAGACCATTACAATTATTGCATATGGATTTAGTTGGCCCAGCAAGAGTAAAGAGTCTTGGTGGCAACCTATATACATTGGTCATTGTTGATGACTTCTCCAGATTTACATGGGTTATTTTTCTATCATCAAAGGATGAAACATTTGAAGAATTTATTGTTTTTGCCAAGAAAGTGCAAAATGAGAAAGGTATGTTCATTGCAGGTATTAGGACTGATCATGGTAGAGAATTTGAGAATCAAGCCTTTGAAGAATATTGTGATACTAATAGCATTGATCACAATTTCTCTGCTCTAAGGACGCCCCAACAAAATGGAGTTGTGGAACGCAAGAATAGAGTGCTTACTGAAATGGCTAGAACAATGTTAAATGAAAAGAACATGTCTCAAGTTTTCTGGGCTGATGCTATGAGTACAGCATGCTATATTTCAAATAGAGCCTATATCAGAACGAAACTTGGAAAGACACCATACGAGCTATACAAAGGAAGGAAGCCAAACATTGCTCATCTACACATCTTCGGTTGTAAGTGTTTCATTCATAATAATGGTAAAGATAACTTAGGAAAATTTGATTCTAAAACTTATGAAGGAATTTTCCTAGGATATTCTAACCGAAGTAAAGCATATAGAATTTTCAATAAAAGAACTTGTGTTGTTGAAGAATCTATTCATGTTGTATTTGATGAATTTGAATCCTCTGACAAAACTATTGATGAAGAACAGGAAGTTGTTTTAAATCAAGAGAATGGTCAATCTATTTCTAAGTCTCTTATTCCAGAAGTTGATGAAACTAAGGAAGAAGAGCAATCCCTAGGTCAACCTAGAGCTTGGAAATACAATAGAAGTCATCCCTTAAATCAAGTCATAGGAGATGTAAATGAAGGGATCAAAACTAGAAATAGAATATTTAATGAAGTAAGTTTCTCTGCATTCATTTCCGAGATTGAACCTTCTAACATTGATGAAGCCTTATCAGACAATGATTGGGTTATAGCAATGCAAGAAGAACTAAATCAATTTGAGAGAAATCAAGTTTGGGATTTGGTACCTCGACCCAAGGATCATCCGATCATTGGTACTAAATGGGTATTCAAAAACAAACTTGATGAATCTGCAATTATTGTCAGAAACAAGGCAAGATTGGTGGCCAAAGGCTATAATCAGGAAGAAGGGATTGATTATGAAGAAACGTATGCTCCAGTGGCTAGATTGGAAGCTATACGTGTACTCTTAGCCTTTGCATGCATCAAAGGATTCAAACTCTATCAAATGGATGTAAAGAGTACTTTTCTAAATGGTTACATCATGGAAGAAGTGTATGTAGAACAACCTCCAGGTTTTGAGGATGTTACTAAACCTGACCATGTTTTCAAACTCAAGAAAGCATTATATGGTTTAAAACAAGCTCCTAGAGCCTGATATGAAAGGCTCAATAAGTTTCTTATTGATCAAGGTTTTGTACGGGGAAAAGTTGATACAACACTCTTTATAAAACGAAAACATAATGATATTTTAATTGTTCAAATATATGTTGATGACATTGTTTTCGGTGCTACTAATGAATCTCTGTGTAAGGAATTTTCTGAGATAATGCAGGGAGAGTTTGAGATGTCAATGATGGGAGAATTGAATTTCTTTCTTGGTTTGCAAATCAAACAAAGAAAGAATGGAATCTTCATATCTCAAACAAAGTATTTGAAAGAGCTATTGAAGAAGTATGGAATGGATGAAGCAAATGGCACGGACACACCTATGAGCTCAACTACGTTACTTGATGCTGATGTCAAAGGGAAAGACTTCAACATAACAAAGTATAGAGGAATGATTGGATCATTACTCTATCTCACGGCAAGTAGACCGGACATTCAATATAGTGTTGGCATATGTGCAAGATATCAGTCAGCACCAAAAGAATCACATGCTGAAACCGTTAAATGAATCTTTAGATACCTTGCTGACACACCCGAATTGGGTTTGTGGTATCCCAAAGGAAGAAGTGAATATCTTGTTGCATATTCAGATTCAGATCATGGAGGATACAAAACAGACAGAAAGAGCACCAGTGGACAAGGACAATTTCTTGGAGGATCTCTTGTATCATGGTTCAGCAAGAAACAAAATACAGTGTCTCTTTCGTCAACGGAAGCCGAATATGTTGCAGTCTCAAGTTGTTGTGCTCAAGTGATATGGTTAAAACAACAATTACAAGATCTTGGTATTTATCTCAAAGAAATACCAATCTATTGTGACAATACTAGTACGATTAGCTTGGCAAAGAATCCAGTCCAACACTCTAGAACCAAGCATATCGATGTCAGACATCACTTCATCAGAGATCATGTCCAAAAGAAGGATGTAAAAGTAATATTCATCCCTACTCATCTTCAATTAGCTGATATCTTTACAAAACCCCTTGCAAAAGATCAATTTCTTTACATTAGGAGAGAATTGGGAATGATAAATCCCAATGAGTTATAAGAAATTTCAACATTTCATAATATTAGATGAAGTCACTTGATAATGTTTTGATGATTACTAACTTAAGCATCGGAGTATATAGAAACTTGTTTTGCAGGAAGAAAGAAACTCTGTTTTGGGAAACAAAAACAGAGATTATCAGAGGACACATTTACTGGAGTAACAACTTGAAGTTGTCACTAACAGAGAAGCATTACCCGAGGAACAACTTGAAGTAAAGAAGCACTTTACTCGAGTAATGGACTTCAAAACTGGAAGTAACAGATCAAGTTACTTGATTTTCAAACATAACGGTTCAGTTTCAAAGAAATGAAGAGTCAGAAGTTGAAAAACAGCTTACTCGAGGAGAGCCTCGAGTAAACTTGAAGCTTACTCGAGGAAGGCCTCGAGTAATGTCGGAGTCCAGATTCTTAAATTGTTGAAAAATGACTAAAATCTGACCGAAATGGGTTATAAATGATCGAGGGAACATCCATGGATAATTACTATATTATTCATGCCAGGTACGCAATTTAAATGAATTATTTTAGAATTTTTCTGTATGAACACTCGAGGAAGGCCTCGAGTAAACTTGAAGATTACTCGAGTAAGGCCTCGAGTAACGTCGGGTTCTAGGTCAGTAATCAAAAATCCATATCTCTGAGGCTGATGCCGTGTCCTATCAAATCTTCGTGGACCTTGTGTTACTTGAGGAGGCTCAACAACTTGTTGTGAGTCTTCTCTAATTTCCATCTATGGTTCTGTACCATGTTATGGCTCTCGAATTTCTTCGAGATGTACGTTGCTCCCACTGGTTGTTTTAGAGACAAACTCTCTTTCTAGAAACTTGCCATTTTGAATAACAAACACTTTGTTATCGGTGGGATTGTAGACATAGTATCTTTTCGTTTCTTTAGGATACCCCACGAAAAGGAACTTTATGGATCTGGGTGCTAATTTATCATAGGCTTGTTACTTAACATATACCTCACATCCCCAGATGTTGAGAAAAGATAAACTTGGTTTCTTTCCAGTCCATATCTCTTATGGTATCTTTTCAATTGCCTTAGATGGAACACAATTTAGTGTGAACGCAGCTGTCTCTAGGGCATATCCCCAAAAGGACGGTGGAAGATCTGTTTGACTCATCATAGATCGAACCATATCTAATAGTGTTCGATTCCTCTGTTCAGAAACGCCATTCCATTATGGTGTTCCTGGACGAGTCAATTGTGAGATTATCCCACAACTCCTAAGATGGTCAATAAATTCTTGGCTCAAATATTCACCCCTGGATCAGATCGAAGTGCTTTAATTATTTTACCAAGTTGGTTTTGTACTTAATTTTGGAATATTTTGAACATTTCAAAAGATTCAAATTTATGTTTCATTAGATAGATATAGCCATATCTACTAAAGTCATCTATAAATGTAATGAAGTAGACATAACCTCCTCTGGCAACTATATTTAATGGTCCACATATATCTGTATGTATGAGGCCCAATAATTCTGTAGCCCTCTCACTGTGCCCAGTAAAGGTGCCTTAATCATCTTTCCTAATAAGCAAGATTTGCATGTATCATATGATTCAAAATCAAATGAGTTTAGAAATCCATCTTGATGGAGTTTAGAAATGCGTTTCTCATTTATGTGGCCCAGGCGACAATGCCATAGGTAGGTCGGATTCAAATCATTTGATTTTATCCTCTTAGCAGTTACGTTATAGATATTCCCATTATTAGGATGTTCCAAATTTAATATATAATGACCAACATGCAAATCACCATCAGTATAGAAAATGTCATTATGATAAATAGAACATTTACCATTCCTAGTAATGGAAGTATAACCTTCCTTATCCAAATAAGAAAGAGAAACAATGTTACTACTCAAAGCAGGAACATAATAGCAATTGTTCAAAACTAACAAAAGCCCACTAGGCAGAACTAATTCATAAGTGCCTACGGCTAAAGCAGCAACTCTTGCTCTGTTTCCAACTCATAGGTCTACCTCACCCTTATTCAGCTTTCTACTGTCCTTTAGACCCTGCACATTTGTACAAATGTGAGAACCACATGTAGTATCTAATACCTATGTAGAGGAAGTAGAAAAATGAATGTCTATAAAATAAATACCTGAAGCGATAGCCTCCCTATCCTTCTTGTTCTTTTTCAGATCTTCCAGGTAGAGTTTGCAATTCTTCTTCCAATGACTAGGTTCATTGCAGAAGTAGCAGACTCCTTCCTTTGGAGGCTTTTCCTTCTTAGGTGCAGGCTTGGTTTCAGGCTTGTTTGACTCTTTGGTCTTACCACCTGAGCCATTACCCTTCCATTTGCCCTTCCCTTTCTTTTTCATACCCTTTCCTTTCTGAACCATCAAAACTGTGCTAGGCTTTTTCTTAGTGCTTTGCTCAGCAGTTTTGAGCATCCCATGCAACTCAGAAATTGATTTCTCCATGTTGTTCATGTTGTAGTTCATAACAAACTAGTCATAACTCTCCGGGAGTGAGTTGAGGATCAAATCCGTAGCTAACTCCTGGCTCATGGGAAATCCAAGCCTCTCAAGGTGATCAATATAGCCCTTCATCTTTAACACATGAGTACTAACTGATGCACCATCAGCCATTTTACAGGAATATAAGGCCTTTGTGGTCTCATACCTTTCTTGCCTTGCCTGTTGCTGGAACATTTCCTTGAGATGTACAATCATCTCATGAGCCTCCATGAGTTCTAGATCTCTTTGGAGCTCTAGAACCATAGTGGCAAACATCAGGCAACCTACATCCACAGAGTCATCCTTATGCTTTGTGTAAACATCTCTCTGAGCTCTTGGAGCATTGGCTGCAAGCTCCTCAGGAATGGGTTGATCTAGGACATAAGCCTTTCTTTCCTGCTTGAGAATAATTCTCAAGTTCCTGAACCAGTCAAGAAAGTTTGTCCCATTGAGTTTGTCCTTCTCAAGGACCGATCGCAATGATAGTGTAGCAGTATTACTAGTCGACATGATTCTACAATTAAAATATGCAAAGTTAGTTAGTAATCTCCCACTAAATTAACAACTCTCAATATAATAATTAGTGGGTTAAGATCCATATTTGGCTTAAACTTAAGTCCGCTTTGGCAAGACACTTAAATTCAAGTTATTTAGGTTGGTAACCTATTTACCAATTACATCACATATAACTCTTAGATCTTTATGGGATTTAATCATCATATGATTCGGCATGTTTAACCCCATCTAATGCCTTGAGATTCAAAACCATTTTGTTAATCTCAATTAAGTCAAAACAATAATGAATGTTATAAGCAGCACCATTACTCAAGCTTGTCTCATCAAGATAACTCAAGTGCATCCACTTTTGGTGGTTTCCACAATTGAGCGATCTAGGTTTTGACAAGTATTCATTAATTGACGGCATTATGACTTAAGATTTGATTCAGAGGGTTTAATTAATTAGTTTTGTTTATATGGATGCAATTGTGGTTGTATCTCATACAGATAAATACATATAAACGTAAATGTAATCATGTAATGATCTTATCAAAAGCATAATTTAAACGTGACACAACATGGCTTACCTAACCTAAAATCCTCCCAAACCAATGAGATGACTTCTCTAAATAAAAAGAAATACATTGAGAGAAACCTCATTTAAACATTCGAGGGGAGTGAGATGAGAAGAGAATGTACATCGAGAGTATTTAGAGAAAGGCACAGCACGCAGGCCGTATTTAAATATTACAACCTTTGTAAAATTCTAAAGCCATGTTGTTCACCATACCCAAACAAGGATAAATAATAAACCACAACAAGAATTCATACAATATGAAAAGCAATAAATGTCATGATCAGATTATATTGCGCTACGTAGAGGTGGTCACGGCGGTCCCGCTAGCCGGTTACTGGGTGGGGTCAAGGGGGCCGCCCCTGCGGGGTTGTAAGGGGCAGCGCCCCTGGAGCTTTTGAAAACGGCACATTCCTTTTAAAAGAAATATTTGAAAATTTTAAATTTTTAAATTTCAGACCCAATTTTTCAAAACAAAAACAACAATGGCCCAGAACGCTTCTGATCCAGATTGTCTTCCCCATAGTTCGGATCCCTATTACCCGAACAGATATCCGAACCTAGACCCGATTTGATTGCTGCCAACTACGATCTCAGGTACCCTACCCAATTTCATGCTTGTTCAAAACGAAACAATTTCAAGATTCAATTTAAACGAAAATGAAAACAAACGGAATTACAAGATCATATCTTTCTAAATAATTTCGTTTCGTATTAACCAAATCACATGCATATTCGAGTGTTTCTTATAAACATACGTATACATCCCATATATATCACATGTATAAGAATCATAACTCAATTTAAATGCACAATTGATGTGGCTCTGATGCCACTGTTAGGATCGGTAGGCATAGCGGAAGAATTTTAAAAATTTTAACCGATCCTAATCGAGGATCTATCAACAGCGTTTAAACCAAATTGGAAGGATTCATACCTTTTTGAGGATTCAGAGTTTTCACGATCTCTAGGAGCCAACACGTCAGGTCTGCTCCCTCTACCGGTATCCACACGAATGCTCTCCAACCGAGACTGCGTGCTAGCGCCTCTAATGTCTCGTAGGGTTTCACTTGCGGCTCTCAATTCTCATGTACATATGAATATATCTGCTCTATCAAGTTTTATAACCTTTGAGGGCTATTTTCAAATTTCAAAATTAATCATCATTAATTTTGAAATTAATTAACAATTAATTATCTTGATGAGCTAATTAAATAAATTCAGTTTAAATTAAATCTGTCCAACAGTTTTAATTTAACCTATTTATTTAATCCAAATAAAGAGCCATTAGATTTAATTTATCTTCATAAATTAAATTTGAGATACTATATCTCTATTATGTTAGTTATTAAATTTAATATATCTTAATAAATTAAATTTAAAACTAACACAATATAATAATATCATATAATATATATATATATACATATATATATATATATAAGATATATATTTCGAAAATATATATATCTATATAATATTATTAAATATAATAATATCATATAATATATATATACATATATATATAAGATATGTATTTCAAAAATATATATATCTATATAATATTATTAATGAATTTTATATTATATATATATATAATTCGTCCACCCTAAATTAAACATTATCTCGTGTTGGGCCATTTTTGTGTACGACCCTGTAGGCCCATATGAAGTTGGCAGTGGGCCAATAACTATACTAACCGAAAAGTCGCAAGTAGCCTCTAGCAAGACATTACGACTACCTAATTCATATGAGGATCGTTATCACGATGCAACCTGTCTTATAACCATGTAACGTCCCTTTTGTCACACGATATATCGATCAAGGATAAGGCATGGATAATGTCAACCTCTTGTTCCCTGACCATTACTTTCTCGATTCCTGAGTAGCCAGATAACAGAGACAGAAACTCCTTTCATCATAGTATGGCCATACATTTCTCAGACTCACTCATCGAGGGGCCCAGTAATATCTCTCTACTAATGTGAGGGATAAATTCCATCTTGATCATTCATATTCCTCTGCATGAAAAACCACCAAGCCCGATCGTAGCCTTTATCATCACCCAGTCAAAAGTGACTTTTGACTAGTTCAAAGCTTAGCAACTCTCATGTAGGAATCCATGATGACCTCAGGTCTAAGGGCATTGTGACGTGGTTATACATGAGGAAAGCTTATGACTTGATCCATGTAGCTTTCTCATAGTGGGTCGGTCCAGTACCTTGTACTCTTACAAGTGCCTAAGACTTTGATTCATATCTCCATATCTTGTCAAAGTCATACTGATCTTGTTTCATCTATACTCCCGCATAGATGACCGACCAGGAACATTTTAGGACAATCTTTATGAATTATTCAAGGATACAATTATCATAGTTAACATGCAAATAATATGATAACAGAATGGAGAAATTTCATTGAAATAATAATGTTCAAAATACAATGATTGGCCTTTAAGGCACAATTTCCAACATAAAGTGTCACCACCCACTCTACCACGTCCCTTTTTATTTAAGGAAGTTGATTTTTTTTTTTTAAAAATGGCCTTTTTATATATTGCATTGTCTGGAAAATGTAAACTGCAGAAATAGGATTCCAACAACAGAATAAAACAACAGCAGTTCAGCATAATGGAAACAACAACTTGAAACACAGTGATCAACCCAAGGCTCTACTACTTGCAATAATTTTAAGGAGTAGTAAACTAATTAACTAACAAAGCATACAAACTACACAACAATCTATATCCAAGTCTGTTATTGTACTAAAAAGACTATATCTAAGTCCCCATTTTGTACAATAACTAAGACTAAATCCAATCTATATCCAACAACAACAACACTAATTATATGTACAATATATAGAACTACCACAAAAGTATGTCCTACAGAAACTACTAAAGACTTTACTCTGGTATACGTTGAAGAAGATGTCCAGCCAAAAAGTCTCTGATCATATTTATGTCTTCATATGAGAAGTCATCTTCATTGTCAAAAACCTGTAAATTAGAAAATAAGCTTAGATGAAATAATGAATCAAGTGAATGAATTGCCATTGAATTACAACACCAAGAATATTATCCTCTGAGAATGAAGAAGCGATTACTTGTTCAAAATTTGTCGTAATGCCACTCTGAATGATGTTAAACATATAAAGTAAGACATAGTATCCACATTCCCAACCGCCAGGTTGTTGAGGGCACTATAAATCAAAAGCAAATGGTTAAAATCAATAAAGGCATATCTAAAATGCCCGTCAATCAAAAGAACTTGATTTAAAACTATGTACCTTTGGAAACAACCATCTTAGTTCTTTGCCACCTTTACGATCGTGTGGCCCGCCAAGGGCTCGATACATCGTGCATGCCCTATCATTAAAATGAAAATCAACATAAATTAGAATAATTCATTCAAGTCAAGAATCAAGAAGCAATGAAATATAAAAAAATAACTTACGTGTTGAAGACGCTTTTAGTTTCTTTGTCTGGTCTTTTACTTAAGGAATCAAACCAGTAAACAACGTGGGACCGAGGACAGAGAACACACAAACTCCAGTGATAACTATCACAACATATACAGATTAAAAAGAAGTTAGATGGCAAGGCAATTATTTATTAAAAATCTCAAATACACAAAATTAAAATGCATACCCTTGAATAATCGGTGCTAGATAACAACGATAGTCGTTCTCTCCCACTGTGAAGCCCACATAGTGTGTCCTTTTTTTCAATGTATTCCCACTCCTTGTCGTATGTGCAGGAGACAAGAATCCATATAAATCAACTCTTTGAGAGTCAATGCATATACGACGGAAGGAGCTATAATAGAATTAAAATGATGAATGTATTAGCTAGTTAAAATCAACTTAACTAAATGAAGGAAAAAATGGGAAATTAAAAACTTACAGGATTGCAAATTTGCCCCATCCAATATCTAGCTCCTCCAACTTAATGAACTGTTTAAGATCTTCTTTATCAATTGTGAAGTGATACTCTAATTCCTAGCCCACAATCCCTGTAGGCATATGCAAATCAATATGGTGAATGCCTTTACAGATATGCTGCAGTCGTGCTAAGAAGGGCCATTTTACTGCTTCTTGCCCGTTCTTTTAGAACATAAAAAAACATATTGTTAGTAGGATGTCAACACATCTCAAGTAAAAGTGAGGTAGTTCCATACTATTGGAGGTGTTGGTGGTAATAAGCCAATAAGATGTACAGGCCAAAGGATGAAAGATCCTCTCGCCTGAGCTATCGTGGCAACCTCGTCATCAGGAATAGGGATGGCTGTACCTTCTTCCCCCTCTCGAACACACATCACAGTCACCCTACACAAATGCTGTGGAATTTACTGATTATGGTGGGTAGTAGCTTCTGTGTGAACGAGAGCATCTATAACTACACGCAGCACTAGGGCATCTAAAGAGAGGATGGCAGGTTCTCCTTGCACTGGAGTAGGAGAAGGGTCGCCAAGTGGTTCCTCTACCGGGTTGTAACTTCCTTTGGTGCTGTGGAAGGCCGGGGATGAATGGGTTCTACGCTCGGTAGTTGCCATCTACGATTCAAACATCTTCATCATCTCAGCTTGTAGCTCAGGCATTAGCTCAAGACGTAGCTCTGGCAACGGCTCTTATCGGAGCTTGTCGCGAAGGTTGGCCTCGAGCTCTTGTAAGACTTCCTGATAAATCTTGGCCACAAGCTCCCTACTAGGTTTAACTTGTAACGAATAAGGATGTGAGGCTCGGCCAAAATACTTCGCGATACGAACTCCCCCTGCCTACCCTCGAACATGACCAAGGTGATCTGCCTTCCCAATCGCCGTTGACAAGATGTCCATCCATCCACTTGGAGTGAATGAACCTTGGCTACTATGATCTTCCAGTTCATCCTGCAACATAAAAGTTATCGTATACGAAAATTAAGCACTCCTAATATGAAAAAATAAATTTGTACTTATGCTCTAACTACTTACAATTCTTGAGGCAACCTCAGCAACAGTCGAATTTATGTACTTCCCACCCTTAAGCCTCCCTACTTTCCATTTTTTGTGACGTAGAGGAGGTGGCAGGGCTTGGACCACAATGGTAGGATCTGATGTGGCTGCTTCCTTCAATTTCTCTAACTCTTCTGCCATTATCTTTTGCTCAAGCTTCCGATAACCACCACGAGACATGCAATGTTGATAGTTATTAGCTGCTTGCCTCTTTGTATTTGCTGCACTTAATGCCTGTGAAAGGAAAACAATGAACACTGAATCAATAATGTCAACTATATTCAAATAAAACACTATGATGACAGAAATCTTACCAAAAAGTTTGGATCTTGTCGTGATGCCATAAACAACCTCCAGTCCTCTAGAGACAAAAACGTATACTCCTGACATAGATCTTGACCCCTCAGGTCCCCTCGAATGTAATCTCGTGTAAGCCTATTCTTGAAATCTTTCCATCATAGACGAACCTCCGTCATCCACTCCTTGTACATCACCGCAGTGTCAGGGACATCATAGGTTTACTGCAAGGTAAAAACATAAGTTAATTATCTTTGAAGCAATAGAAATAAAGATATATATGCAGATTTATCAAAACTTATATACCAAAAGTTGTTGCCAAATCAAGTCTTTCGTTTTTTGTGGAACCAACTTTCAATTATTATAGGTAATGCGAACTTTGCTTCGAGCCAAAAAACCTAAGTAGCTAATGAAATGGTCTTCCTCCGAACCAATTGGTTTCATATCGTCATCAAAGTTAATATGCAACCTCTCCTGTTGATGGTGATGACATACTACCAATGCAGGCATTTTTGTACTGCCTCTAACCCTTCTTCTAGCAGCCGGTTCAGGTTTCACATCAGGTTCATGCCTATTCATTTCATTATCCCTATCACTTTGTGAGTCACTAGAATTGTCCATATTCTTGTAAGCACAAAAATCATTATCAGATAGGTGAATAAATTGTAAGTAAATGAATAAACTAACCAGTTATAAAACAAACAGCACACATTACTATTTTCTAAGTTAAGCTCTTACTCTAGATTGTTTCCCATATTCCTTCACCATGATCATTTCTTACAGCATATTCTTCATCATCTACCAATTCTACTTCACTTATTGTAGGTAAATTAATTGTGAAAGGTGGTATGTCACCAAGGTTGAAGGTCGGATCACCATGCTTCTGTTTTTTACTTTGAAGTATAATGGAAATTTTTTTATTTGCGGGATCTATGACATAAAACACTTATTTCGCCTGGCTTGCTAGAATGAAGGGCTCATCCCTATAACCTACTCTTTCAAGATCAACTGAGACAAATCCAAATTGTTGATCTATTACCACATCATTATTGCTAAGCCACTTATATTTGAATAAAGCAACTTTGAACTTGTTGTAAGTGATTTCCCATATTTCTTCTATCACTCCATAATAGGCCATGGATACTAATATGGGGTTTTTGTCTTTCGAACTGGAAAAGTGCATGGCTTTAACTTCTACCATCACCCCACTATTTTGCATGGTACTTCTATCATCTTGGTCTTTTGTGTAGAAAGAATACCCGTTTATATCATAACCGCTCCAAGTAATGATCTGAAATGAAGGCCCCCAGGCTAGCCACTCTATTGTCTCAGACACACCGGTCTCATGCAAAACCTTTTCCTCAAACCACTAAATTAATGTCTTATTTTGCTCAATAGTAATATGCATGTCATTCTTCCTCAGATTCATGTTCTTCAATCTCTTTCTGTGTTTATCTATGTATGGTTGAAATTCTGCCATGTTATTCAGGATATAAAGGTGTGCTTGCAACACCTTTTCACGAGGCATAGTCTTCACTTTCAATCCTCGTGTTCCCTGCTCCTCCTCTCTTCATGCCGAGATTGTTCCTTCTTCCCTGATAGATAATCCCTGCAGAAGTCCATAGCCTCTTCAACAACATACCTTTCAACTATTGAGGCTTCTGGTCGATAGGGATTTTTAGAGTACCCTTTTAAGATCTTCATGTATTGCTTAAAAGGGTACATCCACCTCAGGTAAACTGGACCACAGAGCCTTACCTCCCTTACCAAATGAACTATCAAATGCACTATTATATCAAGAAATGAAGGAGGAAAGTGCATCTCTAATTGGGACAATATGATATAACCCTCAGCTTCCAGTTCATCCAGCTTTTCAGTGTCAATGACTTTGTTATAGATAGCATTAAAGAAAACACACAATCTTGTCACAGTGGTTCGAACTTCATCTTTCATAATGCCTCTAATAGCTACTGGTAACAGTTGTTGCATCAACACATGATAATCATGAGACTTCATTCCCACTAACTTCAAATCGTCTATTAACACACACCTTCTCACATTCGAAGAATATCCTTGTGGTACCTTAATTTCATGCAAACACCCACACAAACTTTGTTTCTCTGCTTTAGATAGTGTATGCGCTGCTGGCTCCATGTATGCCCTCTTACCATCATCTCTTAGCTGTGGATGTAACCGTTCTCTTATTCCCATATCAACAAGGTCTAGTCTCACACTAATCCCATCCTTGGTCTTCCCTGGAATGTGCAAAAGCATACTGATAGGGCTATCACAAACATTTTTATCCACATGCATTACATCAATGCTGTGTCTCACGTCAAGACTATGCCAATATGGAAGATCAAAGAAAATTGATCTCTTCTTCCATATGTTCTTCTCACCTGCAGTCTTCTGATTCTTACCGAGTAAGACATTGATACATTCAACCCGACTGTAAACTTCCTCTCTGGTTAATGCCTTTGGAGAGATTCCATGCTCCGACAAGCCGTTAAAATGCTTTCTTAACCTACGATACGGGTAGAACCTAAGAAGGAACCTCCTGTGACCAAGGTAGACCATATTTCTTCCATGTTTAAGTTGGTGGAAGTAAGTGTCTGCTTTATAGATCGGACATGCTTTATGCCCCTTCACACTGTACCCTGAGAGGTTTCCGTACGTAGGGAAGTCATTTATCGTGGTAAAAATCATTGCACGTAGCTTGAAGGACTAATTCTTATATGCATCAAACACATCTACGCCTTCCTCCCATAACTTCTTCAAGTCCTCAATCAAAGGTGCCAATTAGACATCAATATCGTTTCCTGGTTGTTTTGGTCTAGAAATCATCGTAGAAAGCATCACATACTTGTGTTTCATACAAAGCCAGGGAGGCAAGTTGTATATTACAAGAAGTACTGGCCACGCACTGTGTGTGCTATTAAGAGTTCCATACAGATTGATGCCATCTATACACAGCTCAAGCCGAAGGTTTCTCGGCTCACTACTAAATTCAGGGAACATTTCATCTATTTTCTTCTACTGTGGAGAGTCAGCTGGGTGCTGAAGATATTTTCCGTCAGATATTCTATCATCCGAATGTCATCTCAACTTCATCACATTTTTTGTAGTGCTAAACAAACGCTTAAAGCGCGGTATTATTGGAAGATACCACAAAACTTTTACAGGTTGCCTTTTAGTTGTCCCATTGCCACAACCACCATTTTTCTTTACTTTGTAACGTGCAGTTTGACACTTAGGGCACTCACTCAGACCTTCATACTCCTTTCTGTACAGTACGCAGTCATTAGGGCAAGCGTGTATCTTTTTATACTCCATACCCATTGTAGATAGGATTTTCTTGGCCTCATACATACGATTTGGAAGTACATTATCGTCTGGAAACATATCACACAATAGTTCAAGCAGCAATGTGAAACTACTATCGGTCCACCCACAAGTTGTTTTTAAGTTAACCAAATGTAATGTTACTGTCAGCCGTGTGTACTTACTCACAGGGTACAATGGTGTCTCTGCATCACTCCGGAGGCTGTCATATTCATGCGACTGCGTAAAGGATTCTACCTCAACATCGTGAATCATTATCTCCATTCTATCTTCATCTATGACATCCACAGCTTCCTTCTTGTGCGATGGACAATCAGTTACTTCCTCACCATGCCATATCCACCTTGTGTATCGAAGATTTATTCCATCACAAAGTAGGTGATCCCTTATAACTTCAACATCCCGTTTTCTCTCATTTAAACAATTGACACAAGGACAAAATACTTCCCATTTTTTGCTGAAGCGTTCCTTCTAGCAAATTCAATAAACTCTTCAACCCCATTCTCATATTCTTCACTTGTTCTCAAAGAATTCATCCAACTATGATCCATTTTATTACCACCTATGCCATTCACTCTCAAGTTTATAATAATTGTCAACACTGGAAATTGCCTTTTACTATTTTGTTTTTCAAAATTTTGGCAGTATTTTCCCTTAAAAGTGAGACATCCCAAAATCAAAATAACAAACCATCTCAGCTTACTTTAAACAAAACTAAACTAATTAAGAAGAGTAAAATAAAAATTCATAGCACTAAAATAAGAATAAAAAGAAAGAAGCTAACATTAATTCTTCTAACCCAAACAAAAATTCATAGCTTCATTTTCTCTACTACGGAGCATTAGGTAAATGCAAGGAAAGAAAGTACCTTAATCTCATGTACCATAAAGCATAGAGAATAAGATTATGGTTTTCAAGAATTCCAATTCAAATTCTACCCATTTTCCTATGTTCTTTAACTCTAAAGTAAGCACCAAGTTCGACTAAACATTAAAAAATTGGCGCCATAAAAATTGGCACCAAGTTCTTGACTAGCAAGTTCTAGGCCCTTTTAAAATTTTCAATAATTTTTACTTATTTTCAAATAGAAAAAAAATAGAAGAAAAGATCTCATAAATGTTTTTATTGAAATAATAAATATTGGCAAACTAAAGTAGCAAACTCAATCTAAATAGCTAAAACTAAATAAAATCAAACTATTATATTGAATTCAACTACATATACGAGAGTTGGATGTGTGTGTGTGGACTTGAAAGGTTCCAAATTCATCACAGTCCATCAACTGGCTACCTCAGTTTGGTCAGCCAAATAAGGGCATAAAATAAAGGGTACATGGGTAACTTGGCTTCATGGTTTAATCTAAACAATATCTAGCTAGTGACTTCAACGTAAACAGGCCATTTTGAGGCACTAAGTTGGGATTTTCATATCTTTAGTACGTTTTTCTATCATTCTCCCTACATTTAAACCCACACAGACACTGTACATTTAGGCTCCTCTTTATTTCATTATTCCCTAGTAGAAAAATGAGTCATTGCATAAGTATCTTATTATTTTTGCATCATTTTTATCATATAATTTATAAAGGATTAAAATAATTTAAAAGGAAACAAAAGAAATATAAAGTACCATAATCTAATATATGTACCAGAAAGCATAGAGAACAAGATTATGGTTTTCAAGAATTCCAATTCAAATTCTACCACAAAGCATACGCACCTGATTTTCTCAGAATCCAAGTATAGAATCCAAGTGCAGCAACAATATAATCCAGAAACGTAGAACCAAGTGCAGCAACAATCTAGAAAAGCAGAAACGCAGAATCCAAGATTTTCTGTAAATTATTAATTGCATCACATAATAATCCAACTCACACCTGATATGCACATGATTTTAGGAAACCCATAAATGCACCTGAATAATTCTGAGAATGCAGCAGCAGCAAATAGCAAGACCCATGGCCACTGGAATGGGAGAAGAGGGAAGAGAAATGTAGGGGAGGTGCGCCTTTGTTCAGTGAAGGAGTTATGACACTGAGCTCAAGGGTATGGGAGAAAAGGGAAAACGAATGCAGTAGGGAAAGTGAAACATAGCAGACACTCACGGGTATGACAAAGCACAGAAGGCAAAGCTGCAATCTACAGTGCATGAAGTAATGGTTCTGCGTCCCCAGTCAAAATGGGGACGCCTAAAGTAAGCTTTAGATGTCCCCAGTCAAAATGGGGACTTCTAAAGCTCACTTTAGACGTCCCCATTTATACAGGGGATGTCTAAAGCCTATTTTAGACATCCCCAATATCTCTAAGGATGTCTAAAGGCCACTTTAGATGTCCCCAGTTTTCCTGGGGACATTTAAAGTGGTGGAATTTTTTTTTTGTCAAATTCATCCAGCGCCAAAGCCTTCCGCCAAATATTGAACATTGGGTGTCCCTAACTTAAAAAGGGACATCCTTTAGGGTAGTAAAAAGTCTAGTTTGTAGTAGTGTTGACATCCTTTCCCTAGGAATTTTTTAGCTTTAGCTATAAAAAAGAAGGTTTAGGTTTGGACTAGCATTAATTTTCGTCTGCGGTTTAGGAAATACTACCCTCTTATTACCATAATCCAGTAACATATTGTTTGTCGTCAACCATTTTAAACTCAGTATGACTTCCAGTTGTTTGAGAGGCAAACAAATTAGATCTATTATAGATTCATGCCCTTCAACATTTATAGCACAACTTAGACATACATATGCAGTCACAATTTTAACACCCATAAGCATTGATACAGTCAAGTCATACCGCAATTTATAGATGCTTAGCTTCAATCGTTTAGCACGATCATATGAAATGAAAGAATGACTAGTACCCGAGTCAAGCAATGCGTGCAAAGTATTACTATGGAGGAGGATAGTACCTTATATCATCTTTGGAGATTTTTGGGCCTCCTCATGAGTCATGGCAAAAACTCATCGTCTGTCAGCCAGCACACTTCCACTGCCTTATTGAATTTGGTAAAGTGCCGGGCAACTAACTTCTCCTTTATTTTAGGCTTCAGTCCTCCAATTAACATATCAGAGCTCCATTCCTCATTATCTTTAAATTGCAAATAAGAGGAGAAACAAGAAAACCAAGTGAACTGGGAGAGTTACTCATCGTATATTTAGGAATTATTTCTCCTTTATAAGCCTCTCATTGAACTCATGTTGGAATAATTCCCAGGTCAATGGAATGTTTTGTACATTCAATATTATTGTTGTATTTCTCCACCAGCGATCAGCATCTCCCTCTAATTTATATATAGCCATTCTAGCTTTCATCTTTGTAGGATATCCCAGCACCTCAAATATTTTCTCCAACCCTGCTAACCATTCCTCAGCAGCTTATGGATTAAATTTTCCTCTGAATACAGGAGGCTGGTACTTAATTAATTTAGGCATTCGGTATTAGATGTCTTTTTCTTCTTCTCAGGCTAGAATAATAGGAATCCCCATATTAGATTCCAGTGTCTGTGATTGTTCACCATTCTCAGATGGTTCATTCTCCATATCCACCTCAGTGTCTTCATTTACCTCAATGTCTTTAAGTAGTGCTTCATCTTCCTTATGCTTTTCCTTTAGTTCCCACATTTCCTCATGTAATTCTTGCATCATAGTTTGTTGTTATGTAAGTATTCCCAGAACTTGCTGCATAGGGTCAGGAGGGTTTCCTATTTCCTCAACTTCCAGTACTGCAGGTCTTTTCTTTGGTCTACCCTTCACCATTATTTCTTTTCACTATTACAGAAGAAAATTCGCACCATTAATTTGACACTTATCATATATATATATATATATATATTCCTTAAGCATTAAATACTATTGAATAATAGGATATACATATGATAATATTAAAGAGTCATATTTACAACAAAAGCAACTAAGGTATATATACACAAAAGTAGCCTTTTCTATGCTACCATAACCAGTCCAACTGGCCCTGCCATTACAAGTCCATATTCTGCACCATATATGATTCTATGTGATCTAGAAAAGTCTCAAACTCAAAAGGACCCCAAAATACAATCTCATTCACTTTCTTGATCCAGGAAGTAAAATAAGGAAGGTAGGCAGTGTGGTTTGGATCTAGATTTCATTGGTTAACACTAACCCAAGCTCGGCCCTTAGCCCATACAGTTTCCTTACTTGCCTGAACAATGCTATATATTGAATCATAGAGGAAATAAATTCCTTGAATTGTAGCAAGTATAATTCCTTAAAGCGCTCCCATAAATTTTGGTCTGGGTATGAGTCAAAGAATAACTGAGTCACTGGGCTATAGACTCGGTATTAGAATCGGTGACCTAAAAAATCTCGTCGTTCTTGAGATCACTAGTATCGTCTATAGATGACTCTGTGCTAGGACTAGCCTGCCTAGCCTTTATTATTCTTGTCGTATGGTTGGGAACTCTTTTCCTTGCCTTATGCCGCACTCTCGGTCCATGCCCTCTACTACGTTCCCCTTTATTAATGACCACATAAAGTTTACCCTCCAGTATATGATGCTTTGGGGAAGGCTGGTTAATAGACGAGGGTGAACTACTTTGTCTTTTCTTATCATAACATAAGCAGAGTACTTTATCTTTGAGCCAAGAACTTATGCTCTGATACTAATAAATGTAACACCTATGTTTTGAAAGCATATGGATGGCATAAGTGTAGTAATATCTTTAAAAAGGAGATCGGTCATCTTTTGTAAATAGCAGAAGTCCCAACTTCAAGTAAAGTGTGGAGCTACACTTGAGTACGTTTTCAAAAATCTTTTCAAAAATTATTTTCAGATTTGGTCTCATATTATTTTATGATTTATTTTAAGCCATCTGTTTTAGGTTCTTTTCTTCATGTTAGAGTTTTTTACTAACAAGATCTCAGCTAAAACCCAAACTACTATGTTTAATTAACGGCCCTAGGTGGATAGCTGTCCACTACTGGTTCGAAGGTCATTGAGCGTTTGCTTAAATACAGGCACTTAAATACAAATTAAGTATAATCTCTAAAATGGATAACCAACAGAAAGTTAAATTCTAATTCCTTTGTTTCATTCGCCCGTGTTTACCTTCTTGCCTGAGGAACTACTTGCTCTACTGAAAATTTGTTTTGGAAAAAGAGAGTAAGATTCAATGAATCTTAATAGTAACAGATATCACTCATATAAAATGCACATATATCATGCCATGTCAACCAAAGTTACAGTACAATCAACATATTCAACATTTAGAGATAGATTCACAATATGCAGAAAGCATTAAGTTACCAATTCAAGGACAATGTCCCTTACCACAGTGCCAGAAAATTTAATGCGGCCTTAGCCCTTCTCATCTGAATGTATTAAATTCACAGTGGTACAAACATGCATATAACATATCATATAGTACGTGAGGGATAAGTTACTACCTAACAATTTTTCCAAATCTTTATCTTGATTGACATGCTTTGAACGTCGTGGGCAAGTGTCAAGTTCTATAAATTATAATTTACAAGCAATGAGTTATTTCTTAGTCCAATTCTTCATAAATTATTCTCTTATGTTGGTTATCATTAGGGTCACTACATTAGGCCCAATATGAAGCTAATGAGCTCAAGCTACTCCAAATGCTTAACTTAACTCTTAAATGTCTAATTCTATTACAAAAACACTTCACTTTAAATTTTAGCACAATTACCAAAAGCTGGCAAATTTTTCACTAAACTTTGAAAAATCATAACTAATTTTAGAAAAATCAAAGTAGGGTGATTCAAAATCCTATATGACCATTATTAAGTCTATTTTAAGGGAAAAATACTTTCAGTAGCCATCTGACCTCACAAGCTTCCCAGTTTTTCTTTTTCCCCCTGCTGCCAAAAAATCTGACCAGTTTTAATGGTCTACTTCAAACACTCATAACACCTAGTGTACTTATCGAAATCCTTCATAATACCTATCAAATTAAACGTCTTTAAGTTTACTTTAATTTTGAAACAAACATCATCATCATCAGATGAAGTTTATATAGTGAAATTTTCCCCATAACAAAACTGCCAGACAAAAACGCACATTAGCAACTTTGTTACACAAGTAGACTTAATTTCTAGTCTTTGAATCTTTAAACTTGTCTATCAAAAATTATAACCAGAGCCTATTCCCAAACAATTTTTCATGTAGAATCCAATGAAAAGCTCAAAAATACCAAAATCAAATTCTTTCTACCAGATTTATTCCCTTACCATAATCTACCTCCCAAAACAACATAAATCAAATTTTGTGTTTTTAACAACCAACAAGTCTAATATTTCCACAAACATCATATATCACCTTAAACATGATTAGAAACATCATCTTACATCAAAAACTCCCCTTGGTCAAAAATCAAAGATGGTGCAAAAGTCAAAAATACTTAACAAGAACATGAAGTAATCGGTTAAAAAGGAAGCCTACGCTTACCTCTGGCAAACTAATTGACACAAAACACCTCATATGAGAAATCTAAAACCATGGAATTGAAGCTTATAGTGAGTACAGGAAGTTTCCAAAAGGACTTACTAGACAATAACGGTGATTCGGGGTCGAAATTGGCTCCGGTAGTCAAGAGAACTCACTATTCACTTCCCCTTCTCTCTTATTGTGTTCTTGAGTTTATGAAATCATATTTCTCTTTCTCTTAGATGGCTGAATGAAATTGACACTTCAAGACAAAGGAATGGTTGAGATTTAATCTTGAAAAATGATCTCATCTCAAGTTGCCAAGTGTTACAAGTTTAAGGCATAAGAGTGCCACTTGTCGTGCAACCATTGGTCTTCCATTTTCTCTTTCTTCGGTAAGGCATAAATGATCAAGGGAAGTGGAGCCCTGATAATTTCCCCAGAATCATAGGTTCAGTGTACAACTCGTAAAGAAAGCGACCCGGCCGGAGACCGGTGAATTCCCCGGACTCAGACGCTAGGTGGCATACTCCAGAGATGACAACACAAATGGGTTAAGTGGGTGTAATGATGTGTAATGATGAGGGATATATGTCACCTTCTCATTTCGCCAACACAAAAACATGTTTTTACTTTGTAATGATTTCGAGACACTTGACATTTTCTTATTTGGCCAACAAAAAGGACATATCATCATAAGTCATAATGAGCTATCATTACATACTTTACTAAAGTTCTTTTAATAAAGTTCACTACTACAGAATATAGATTATGCTACCCTAAAGGACGTCCCTTTTTAAAATAGGGACATCTAAAACATAGGCAGTGGCATTTTTGTAATTTTGTATGGGAACTAGGTAGCTTGAGACGTCCTAAATTAAATTTGGAACATATAAAGTAAAAAAAATAATTTTTTTGGTCCCAAATTCCATTTGGGACATCTAAAGTGGGACTTTAGACAAGCTGTATTGAATATAAGGGATGCTCGTGCTTTTTATTACATAAAGGGACGCTTTCCTTCTTCTTTCTCTCTCTTCTACAACATTTTTCAATTTCTCTAAGAGGAGTTGTAGAGAGAGACCCATACTCTATAGATTCAAATGACCTTTTCCTTTGGTGTTCTTGGCGTCCCCCCTCTCATCATACCCTTCGGTGCCCTTATTTGTGATGGTAACTCTCTCTTTATCACTTCTCAAAATCGTACATACTTGTCTGTTTATTATTATTATTATTATATAAGTTCCTCTCTTTTTTCACAATCAGATCTGGTACAGTGAATCTGGGTAAAAAAGTATTTTTGAATTCTAAAGTTTGACTAAAAGAAGTTTAAACAAAACTAGCAAAGTGGTAGAAGTGTGGTGATGCCAAAAAAGGAAATTTCGGACCTAAAAAGAGAATGGAGAAAGCTAGCATTTGTGTTCAACAAAACTATTGTAGAGGATTCTTGTCTGGAAATTTGTTTGCTTCCGTAATTGATTACCTCAGCATCCATAGGAAATTTGAAATTCAAATGACTTTAGACGTCCCTTTTTTAAAAAAAGGGACATCTAAAGTGGAGACTTTAGGGCAAGTAATTTGTTATAACTACAAGCAAATTGGACGAATTGCTAATAAATGCAAGCAACGACGGACAGAGCAAAGACCCAGGAATTAGGGCAGGGTGTTTGCCATGACATATGAGTAAGCACACAAGTCCCCTGACCTGATTCAATCTAAATTCTTCTCAATGGTAGTTTATTACGAACTTTATTTGTTTTGGGTACTAGTCATCCCTTTATTGCCTATGACTGTGTGAAGCGCATAGGATTGCATGTCCATAAACTGCCATTTGACTTGGTTGTGTTGACGCCGATGAGTGTCAAGATTATGATTGTTGATGCTTGCTTGAATTGTGTTATAACCATTGAGGGGCATTAGTATTGGGATCAGCAGGCATAGCGGAAGAATTTCAAATTTCACCAATCGCAATTGTGGATCTATCAACGGTGTTTAAACCGAGTTAGAAAGATTTATACCTCTTTCTATTTAGGGTTTTTCAATCTCTAAGAGCCAACACCTCAGGTTTGCTTTCTCTATCGGTATCCACATGAATACTCTCCAACACAGACTATGTTCTAGCATCTCCAATATCTTTTAGGGTTTCCTTTTTTACTCTTAATTCTCATCCGTATACGAGTTTTTCTACTCTATCAATTTTTTAACCTATGAGGGCTATATTCGAATTTCAAAATTAATCTTTATAAATTTTGAAATTAATTAACCCTTAATTATCTTGATGAGCTAATTAAATAAATTCAGTTTAAATTAAATTTGTCCAACAGTTTTAATTTAACCTATTTATTTAATCCAAATAAAGAGCCAATAGATTTAATTTATCTTCATAAATTAAAAATGAGATACTATAGCTCTGTCATATTTGTTATTAAATTGAATTTATCTTAATAAAATTAAATTTAAAACTAACACAATATAATAATATCATATAACACACACATATGAATATGTATTTCGAAAATACATATATATAATATTATTAATTTGTTTTTCACAAATTTTGTATTATATATATATATATATATAAATATAAAATTCGTCCACCCTAGATTAAACATTATCTCATGTTGGGTCAATCTTATGTGCGACTGTATAGGCCTATACGAAGTTGGCAATAGGCCAATAAATGAACAAACCCACAAGTTACAAGTGGTCTTTAGCAAAACATTACAACTACCCAATTCATATGAGGATCGTTAACACGATGCAACCTATCATACAACCATGACACGTCCCTTTGTCACATGATATAAAGGTCAAGGATGAGGCACGAATAATGTCATCCTCTTATTCCTAACCATTACTTTCTCGATTCCTGAGTAGTCTGACAATAAAAATGGAAACTCCTTTCCATTGTAGTATGGCCATACGTTTCTTAAACTCACTCATCGAGGGGCCCAGTAATATCCCTTTACTAATGTGAGGGACAAATTTCATTTTGACCATTCATATTCCTCTGCATGAAAAACCACCAAGCCCAATTGTAGCCTTTATCATCACTAGGTCAAAAGTTACTTTTGACTAGTTTAAAGCTTAGCAACTCTCATGTAGGAATCCATGATGACCTCAGGTCAAAGAGCATTCTGACATGGTTATACATGAGATAAGCTTATGACTTGATCCATGTAGCTTTCTCATAGTGGGTCGGTCCAGTACCTTGTACTCTTATAAGTGCCTAAGACTTTGATTCGTATCCCCATATCTTATCAAAGTCATACTGGTCTTATTTCATCTTTACTCCCGCATAGATGACTGACCAGGGACATTTAGAACAATATTTATGATTTATCCAAGGATACAGTCATCATATTGAACATGCGAATAATATGATAACATAATGGTGAAATTCATTAAATAATAATGTTTAAAGTACAATTATTGTCCTTTAGGGCACAATTTCAAACAATAAGTCTACGGTTGATTTGATTTTGTTGCCACTCTATCAATTATAAGTCATACTGGGTTATGATTGATTGATGGTGAATAATGCACCTACTGTATTCATGGATTACATGAATCATATCTTCGAACAATACCTAGATCAATGCATGGTGGTTTTTTTCGACAACATCTTGATTTACTCTAAGAGTAATGAAGAACACGAGCATCATTTGATAATAGTGTAAACCATTTAATATTATTAAAAACACATTCTTCTCCATCAACCTTTTGTTTGAACCAATGTGCAAAAGTTTTGTTATGCTCCTTAATTACCCTTAGTTCAGTCATTTGACTATTTCCTTTCCATACAATTTCTTTGTGAGCATTAATGTAATCTTGAACTTGATCAACATTATTCAAGATGTACAAGTGGACTTGTTGCAATTTATTAGGTTCCACACTCTTTACTGAAGCTCCACATCTACCCCCTTCTTCATCATGACATTTAGGAAGTCCAATATGTCTTACACTTGACAAATAATCTTGACAAAACTCCATGGCTTCTTCAGAAACATATCTCTGAAAAATATATGCTTTAGTCCAATTAGGGTTCTACACATACCCTTTTAGGATTTTCATAGTTCTTTCAATTGGGTACATCCATCGTAAATAGATAAGGCCACACAACTTGATCTCCATCTTTATGATGTCAAAAAAAGTAGGAAGAATAGGCTTCTCAAGATGGCATAAGATCAGATATCCTTTATTTTCTAGTTCATTCAATCTCTCCGTCTCAATGACTTTACTACAAATAGCATTGAAGAAGAAACAAAGTCTAGTCAAAATATGTTGAAGATCATATTCGACAATACCTCAAATAGCTATTGGGAGTAGTTGTTGCATTAAAACATGACAATCATGAGACTTTAGCCCTACTAACTTCAAGTCTTTCATCGACACAAGCTTCTTAAAATTTGAAGAATACTCTGAGGGAACTTTGATGCCATGTAAACAATCACAAAAAATTCTTTTCTCATCCTTAGAAAAAATATGAGAAGCTAGAGGATAAAAAGTTGTCTTACCATATGTCCTTAGATGCAAGTCTTCTCGTATTCCGATTTCTTGCAAATCTAATCTTGCCTTCACGCCATCCTTAAAACTACCTTGTATAGTGAGCGGTGTCCCAACAATACTATCACATAAATTTTTCTCCACATGCATGAAATCAATGCAATGTCTCACATCAAGAATGGGCCAATATGAAAGATCAAAGAAATCTCCTATGGCCAAGATAAACCATCTTTCTTCCATGTTGAAGTTGATGGAAGCATGTGCCTTCTTTATAAATCAGACATGCTTTATGCCCTTTAACACTATCCTGACAAGTTTCCATATGCAAAGAAGTCATTTATAGTACAAAAGATCATCGCTTACATTTTAAAACCTCCTTCTTGTTCATGTCAAAAGCATCAACACCTTCATCCCACAACTCTTTTAAGTCTTCAAATCAAGGGTTCTAGGTAAACATCTATGTCATTTCTGGGTTGCTTTGGTCCTGAAATCAACATAGACAATATAATGTACTTCCGTTTCATACATAACAAAGGAGATAAGTTGTAAATTACCAACAGAACATAGACCTCGTCATGGGATTACCCAAGATTAGAAACTATGATGCGATCTGGTGATTGTTGATCGATTCACAAAGTTGGCACATTTTTTACTGATCAATGCCAGCTATTCTCCTGACAAACTGGTATAAATTTATGTCTGGGAGATAGTGAGACTTCACGACATACTAAAGAGCATTATTTACCATTTGTGAAGGTGGTCTGGAAGGGACTGTCTCCAAGGGAAGTGAGCTAGGAAGTAGAAGCAGACATGAGTAGGCATTATCCGGGGTTTATACCTCAAGATGTGTAACAAATTTTGGAGACGAAATTTATTGTACGGGGGGAGAATTGTAATGCCCTAAATATGTTTATGACTCCAAAATTGATTGTAATGGTTGTTAGACAAATATTTGTTAGGATTGACAGGAACAGTAGAATAATTTTAAACTTTTCGCCAATCCTAATTTAGGATCTATCAATGGCATTTAAATAGAGCTAGGAAGAATCGTACCTTTTCAAATTTAGGGCTTTTGATCTCTAAGAACTAACATCTTCGATCAGTTCCCTCTACCAATATCCACACGAATATCACTCCAATAGGACTGCGTGCTAGCGCCTTCAACGTCTGCTAGGTTTTTCTCGCGACTCTGAATTCTCATCCGTTAATGAGTTTTTTTGCCTCATCAATTTTTATCTTATGATTAATTTTGAAATTAACTCACTCTTAATTATCTTAATGAGCTAATTAAATAAATTCGATTTAATCAAATCTATCATAAAGTTTTAATTTAACATATTCATTTCATCGGAATAAAGAGCCAATAGATTTAACTTATTCTTATAAATTAAATTTGAGATATTATATCTCTATCATTTTAGTTATTAAATTTAATTTATCTAATAAAATTAAATTTAAAACTAACACAATATAATAATATTATCATATATGTGTATATAAATATGTATTTCAAAAATACATATATATAATATTATTAATTTTCTTTTCACTAATTTTATATCACATATATAAATATAAAATTTGTCCACCCTAGATTAAACATTGTCTTGCGTTAGGCCATTCCTGTGTGTGACCTTGTAGGCCCATATGAAGTTGGCAGTGGGCCAATAACTGGACTAACTCACAAGTCACAAGTAGCCTTTAACAAGACATTACAACTATCCAATTCATATGAGGATCGTTAACACGATGCAACCTATCATATAACCATGTCTCCTCCCTTTTGTCACATGATATTTCGGTCAAGGATAAGGCATGGATGATGTCATCCTTATATTCCTAATTATTATTTTTCTGATTCCTGAGCAGTCTAAAAACATAAATGAAAACTCCTTTCCATTGTAGTATGGCCATACATTTCTCAAACTCACTCATCGAGGGGCCCAATAATATCTCTCTGTTAATGTGAGGAGCAAATTCCATCTTGACCATTCATATTCCTCTTTATGAAAAACCACTAGGCCCAATCGTATCCTTTATCATCACCAGGTCAAAAGTGACTTTTGACTAGTTAAAAGCTTAGAAACTCTCATGTACGAATCCATGATGACCTCAGATTAAAGGGCATTGTGACGTGGTTATACATGAGACAAGCTTATGACTTAATCCATGCAGCTTTCTTATGTGGGTCAGTTTAGCACCTTGTATACTTACAAGTGCCTAAAAATTTGATTTGTATCTCTATATCTTATCAAAGTCATACTGGTCTTATTTCATCTCTGCTCCTGCATAGATAACTGACTAGGGACATTTGGAATAATTTTTATGATTTATCTGAGGATACAGCTATCATAGTGAACATACGAATAATATGATAACACAATAGAGAAAATTCATTAAATTAATAATGTTCAAAGTACAATGATTGGCCCCTAGGGCATAATTTCCAATATCCTTCACTTACACTAGGTACAATCATTCACTTTTCTAATTCCCGTTGTCCTAACATAATACACATGCTTTGCCTGTGCAAGTAACTTGCTAAGAGGATCAGTAACATTGTCTTCTCCTGCTACTTTACATATCTTTATATCACCTCTATCATAGATTTCTCTAATAAGATGAAATTTCCTGTGTATATGCTTGATCCTTTGATGTGACCTAGGCTCCTTGGCCTTTGCAATAGCACCGCTATTGTCACAAAACAAATATATTAGATGTGAGATGGTAGGCATCACCCCTACTTTAATTATGAGCTTTCTAATCCAATTGGTTTGCTTAGTTGTATCTGATGCTACTATATACTCAACTTCTGTTGTAGAATATGCTACAGTGCTCTCTGCTTAAAGCCCTTCTAGCTTATTGCTCCACTATTCAGGAGGAATACGTATATAGATTGCGATTTAAGGTCATCTTGGTCAATTTGGAAACTTGCATCTGTGTAACCATTTACTTAAAGCTCATCATCCAATCCACCATATACCAAAAATAAGTCCTTAGTCTTTCTTAAGTACTTTAGGATATTCTTAACAACAGTCCAATAACCCTCACTAGGATCTTGTTGATATCTGTTGGTTATACTTAAGGCAAATGAGACATTTGGTCGAGTACATAATATGACCTACAGGATGGTGAGACATGGGCATATAAACCCTCTTTGAATCCTGTGTATTGAACCTATGTAGTATCTTCTCTATGTATATGCTCAGACTTAGGCCTATTAGTCTCTTGGATCTATCTGTATAGATCCTAATCCCTAGGATGTATGTGGCTTCACTTAAGTCTTTCATTCAAAAAGACTTTCCTAACCAAGACTTGACACTCTGGAAGGTAGGAATGTCATTTGCAAGGAGTAAGATGTCATCTACATAAAGCACTAAAAATATAATTGTTCTCCCTCTAACCTTCTTATAAACACAAGGTTCATCGATATTTGGAATGAATCCAAACTCTTTGACTACTTCATCAAAAAGATGATTCCAGCTCTAAGATGCTTGCTTGAATCCATAAATGGATCTTTGAAGCTTGTAAACTTTAACATAGTCTTTTGACGTACAAAGCCTTCAGGTTGTGTAATGTACACATCCTCAAGTAGTCTTTCTATTAAGGAAGGTTGTTTTGACGTCCATCTGCCATATTTTATAGCCATAATATGCTGCAATAGAAAGAAGGATTCTGATTGATTTGTCCATTACAATTAGGGAAAAGGTTTCATCATAGTCTGCACTATGAATTTGAGTGAATCCTTTTAAAGCAGTTGTGCCTTGAAGACAGTTACAATGCCATATATGTCAATTTTCTAATTGAAAACCAATTTGCACCCGATTGTTTTTACACCTTCAGGTAGATCAACTAATGTCTATACCTGATTGTTGTCTATGGATTGCATTTCAGACTTCATAGTATTTAGCCATTTCTCAGAGTTTGGTCCCACTATGGCTTCTAGATTGGTTGTTGGCTCTTTCTACTCTTTGAGCAACATATCACGACATCTAGAAATCAGAAATCCATATCTCTAAGGCTGATGTTATGTCTTATCAGATCTAGGCAGACCTTGTGTTTCTTGAGGAGGCTCAAAAACTTGTTGTGAATCTTCTCTATTCTCTAGAAAGAGGCAGACCTTGTGTTTCATAGTATTTAGCCATTTCTCGGAGTTTGGTCCCACTATGGCTTCTAGATTGGTTGTTGGCTCTTTCTACTCTTTGAGTAACATATCACGACATCTAGAAATCAGAAATCCATATCTCTGAGGCTAATGTTATGTCTTATCAGATCTAGGCAAACCTTGTGTTTCTTGAGGAGGCTCAAAAACTTGTTGTGAATCTTCTCTATTCTCTATCTGTGGTTCTACTCTATCTTGTAACTCTCAAACGTCTTCAAGATGTACCTTGCTCCTACTGGTTGTTTTAGAGATAACCTCTCTTTTTAAAAACTTACCATTTTGAATAACAAACACTTTGTTATTAGTGAGATTAGAGACATAGTATACTTTCATTTCCTTAGGAAACCCCATGAAAAGGCACTTTGAGGATCTGGCCATTAATTTATTTGAGGCTTGTTGGTTAACAAATACCTCACATCCTTAGATCTTGATAAAAGGTAAACTTAGTTTCTTTCCAGTCCATATCTCATATGGTGTCTTTTCAATTTCCTTAGATGGAACACGATTTGGTGTGAACGCAGTTGTCTTTAGGGCATGTTCCCAAAAGGATGGTGGAAGATCTGTTTGTCTTATCATAGATTGAACCATATCTAATAGTGTTCGATTCCTCTGTTTAGAAATGTCATTCCATTGTGGTGTTCCAGGAGGAGTCAATTGTGAGATTATCCCACAACTCCTAAATGGTCAATGAACTCTTAGCTCAAATATTCACTACCTCAATTAGATCGAAGTGCTTTAATTGTTTTGACAAGTTGGTTTTGTACTTCATTTTTGAATATTTTGAACATTTCAAATGATTTAGATTTATGTTTTATTAGATAGATATAACCATATCTACTAAAGTCATATATAAATGTAATGAAGTACATATAACCTTATCTGGCAGCTGTATTTACTAGTCCATATACATATGTATGTAAGAGGCCCAATAAATCAGTTGCCTTCTCACTATGCCCAGTAAAAGGTGCCTTTGTCATGTTTCCTAATAAGCAAGATTCGCATGTATTATATGATTTAAAATCAAATATGCTTAGAAACCCATCTTGATGGAGTTTAGAAATGCGTTTCTCATTTATATGGCTTAGACTACAATGCCATAGGTAGGTTGGATTGAAATTGTTTGACTTGATCCTTTTGGTAGTTATGTTATAGATATTCTACTATTAGGATGTTCTAAATTTAATATATAATGACCAGCATGCAAATCACCATCAATATAGAAAAATGTCATTATGATAAATAGAACATTTATCATTCCTAGTAATAGAAGTATAACCTTCCTTATCCAAATAAAAAAGAGAAACAATGTTACTACTCAAAACAGGAACATAATAGCAATTATTCAAAACTAACAAAAGCCCACTGAGCAGAACTAATTCATAAGTGCCTATAGCTAAAGTAGCAACTCTTGCTTTGTTTCTAACTCATAGGTTCATCTTGCCCTTCTTCAGCTTTCTACTATCCTTTAGACCCTGCACATTTGTACAAATGTGAGAACCACATGTAGCTCTCTCATATGAACTCCTTTTAATGTGTTCTTGGTGTCTATAGTTCATTGGGAGTCTAGTTTTATATGCTACTAGTTTCAGCTCAATCCGACGTGTGATTAGAGATATATGCCCAAAATACCGAACCTCTATCCTATCGCTTGAAAACAGAGTACAATAAAAATGCATATCACTTGAGTGGTCACTCGAGTGATCATGTCCATCACTCGAGGATCCACTTAAGTGATGCCTTCCAAAGCATGACAGAGAGCCAAAACTCAAAGGAACATCTTGGGGAAGTTCTATAACTTCCATATAAGTTATCTTGGCTTCGAATTGACCCATTCTAACCTCCAAATGATCAAAGAAACCTCTGGTATCACTTCTAATAGCTTAGATCTTGATATTCTCATATGATCTTGCAAGTTATTCTTTCTTCAATCTTCTTCTTTCTTTGCTTGGCTAATGTACAAGATATCTTATTGTTTTTCCTCTTGATGATCATTCTTCATAACCCAACTAGATATCTTCTTGAATATCTTCAATCTTCTTCTTTCTTCAATCCTTGCCTCTTGATTTTCAGGTTTGTGACTAATCTAAGAGATATACAATTTTAAATATAGTAGTTAGTCAATATAGAAGATAAGTATATTATCCAAACTTTTTGCTTTTATTTGATATCATCAAAACTATTCATGTCTAATATTCTCCCCTTTTTTGATGATGACAAATCCTTCAAGGAAAATATGTATGAGTTATAAAAACTAAGTAAGAGCAATATTTTTTTCTTGCCTTTCTCTCCCTCTATTTGACATCAGCAAAAAGTTTGAAGCATATATAGGAAAGGAAGAAATGTTTGTAGGGAAGTAAATGTGTCATGAAAATTTTCTCTCCCTCAATTTAAAGGTAATTTCATTTATAATTTGATGCAAATGAAAAATAACTTTCATGAAAAAAATTTCAAACAATTTGGAGAGGTTTTCAAGAAAACATTCATAAACAAGGCAAATTAAAATCGAAGATGTGAAAAGTATTCTCGAAAGATAAAGAGAGGGTTTAGAAATTCTCATGTGGATTTAGCAAGTTGATGATTGATCCATGAAGTCCATTGCCTTCGTTTCTTGTTGTGTAGAACCATTATGTTGGTTCGCCATACTTTTGGTGCGCAACTCTAATGAATCAAGTTCATAGGAGTGAACTATAGCTGGCTTTGTGATAGACTCTATAGTGTACTCAATAAGAAGCTTAGGAATGATCTAGCATAGAGAAAATTCTCCTACTATAAGTAAAAGCATTCTTGCAAGGAGAATGGTTTGTGTAAACAAGTATTAAATTTATTGCATAAACCAAAGTCATCCTTTCTATATGATATGTTAAAAATTAAGATCATAAAAGGAAAATATAAGAGTAACTTATCATCAAAACTAATTAAAAGATAGTGAATTCATATGACTACGTTAAAAGGATTTTCTTTCAATAAATGAGATGAGCTTTTAAGATATAAAACGCATGTGAATGTGAAGCTCCCCTATAATGAATGCATGGCTTAAAAGAAAGTCGTTGTGAGTAATACAATAAATAACTCTTTTGGATTAGTAAAATCATTGAAAATTTTGTAGAGAGAATTATTGTGAAAGTATAAAGATTTGGAGAGAAATGGAGTTTTGAAAATGATGATGAAATTTAGGGTTTTAAGAGATATAAGCTAATATCACTTGAGTAGTCACTTGAGTTCTCATTCGAGTGATGTAACTCAAAGAATTTTAATTAAGAATACAATACCGTACTCAAGTAATCTCATAATTACTGAAGTCATAATCCTCTGTAGTCTATTGATGCATCATTGGCTTGTCACTGTCTGATGATATGATCAGTACTGAGGGATTCTAAAGTATAATCTCTTTGAGCATTTAGTATATCAAGATGAGTTTGGAATAAGGTCTTGAAGTTTATGGTTGATCAAATCACATAGTGTTCTAATCTTTCCATTCATAGAAGTGATGGACTCAACATTGTTTAAATATACTTGAAGTAATTGCCGATTACTTGAAGGTCTACTTGAAGTAATTTTAGATTACTTGAAGGTCTACTTGAAGTAATTGTAGATTACTTGGAGGTCTACTTGAAGTAATTGCAGATTACTTGAACTAATTTCATATTACTTGGAGTAAGTCCTGTAAAAGTATATATATACCTCTTGTTCTCTGACAGACATGATCTTTCTAGTATTCCTCTCCTCCTTGCTTATAATATAGGCCATTATGTGATAATTCTTTGATGAAGCAATTGAATTAGCCTTGTTCGCCATAGCTCTAGTGTATGTATATCATATAATGCTATGGAGGTCACACATAAAGCTAAGATTGAAGTTGATAATCCTCATTAGCTCTCATGATTTGATGATTCTATACTTCTTAGGCTCGTTGTACTCCTTAAGAGGTCTAGTGGGAGAGTGTTGAAGCCCAAGCACTTATTGATCTTTGAAGCTAAGATAGTGACACTCTAATCACTGACGGTTGTCTCCAATGTTTCCTCAATTATTATGCCTTCTTCAAAGCATAACTCAGCAGGCTCTATATCACAATAGAGATGTCTAACTTCTTTTAGTAGTAGGGAAGATAAAGGAAAAACCAAGGCTCATAATTGCTAGACTTGTTCTTGACCTTGAATTGAACACAGTCGAGGCTATAAGAGATCTTCTTCCTCTTTTTCTTTCTCTGACTGCACCACTAGTTGTTACTTGCTAATGATGGGGTGTCACTCAATTGATTACTTGAGTGATGCCATAGATTTAGCTTTTGCTCACACTGCAACATTGCTAGTCACGCCTCTTCTGTTAGCCTCTGATCTTTGTATCCGAAAGTAGAGCATCTTGGTCAACTCCTACAAAAGGATAAATACATGCTCTTTGGTTCCCAACTTTCTCTTGGGTCTATATAGTATTAGACATTATAACTCTTATACTCTTATATAATTGAATTATATGATATTTGAGCAAAGAGTATAATAATCAACAAAGACCATAATTTAATTTTAGTTAATTAAATAAATTCAAGCAATTGAATCACAAAGGGTAACGAATAAATAATACCAAGAATGATGATTTTAAAGATCAATGACAATTTGTAAATACACTTTAAAAGATATGCCATTGATAAGATTTTCATGCAATTCATAATCAAAAGAATAGAGAATCTATCCATGATGATCAACTTTTATGAAAGGATAAATCATCAAGTTTTCCAAGAATAATAATGAGATATGCAAATTGTTTACTAAATCTCAAATGTAATATCAAATCATAACAATGCATTGTAAAATTGAAATTTTGAATATTTGCAAAACTCATCTTTAAAATATGTTTATAATCAATGTTTATGTTGAAAATGGTGGAAGTCAACAGTTTAAATAAATATATATATATATATATATATACCAGAAAGCTTCTCTTTTAGAGAAGAACTAAGATAACATGTTTGAGAATTTTCCTAAGAGCAAAAGTCATATGGATAAAGAATTTTTCCAAAAAGGCTTAGCTTGAATATATAAGCATGATGACTTTGCTATTGACCAAGAGATAACATTGACTCTTGTGTCTTGAAGAATTGAAACAATCAACTTAAACATTTGAATTCAAGACACTAGTTACTCAGAGATATATGATGTCAATGGTTCATGTATTTGAGCAACAAAATGAGTGGAAATGAATTATGAATGATTAAGTACATACTCATTAATCCAAATGACTAGACTAGCAGAATATTATCCTAGTAAGTTATTCCACTATAATAGTTAATACATTAAGATTTAATGCACTAATGAACATTCATAATGCTTGGAATAACATGGCCAACTAAAGATTTATGCATTTGCATAAGGCTTTCATATATTGAATTCCTTTCTAGGAAATACTCTTGAAACTCATATAGATAGTGAACTTATTAGACATAAGGTCTAACTTGTTAGAAAATAAAGGTTGAGGAGTTCAAGCAGTAACAGGTTTAAAATCAAGAAAATAATATGTGAATGATAGGGAAAATTCTAGTAGTTGGATTTGAAGCATTTTTTACTTTCAGTATACATAAATATTAACTTACAATTTTGAAACTGATTTAAATGCAAATAAGATATGAATAATTTTCAAATAATGTGTATGCAGTTTTATAAACAAGATGAATTAGAATCTAAGTACATTTTTGGAATGAGCATTTTGAAACTCAAATACATAGAAAGATTATGCACAATTTCACTTCCAGTCTATTTAGCAATCTATAAACAATTTGAAAACCATAAATGATTGATTGCTAATGGTATGCAATAATAAGCAAGTATTCGTTGCCCAATCTAGTTCATAAAAGCACAAGATATGAAAAGATATAGAGTAAGAATTAGATATCACCGTAATTTTTCTTGTCCTTGCGATATCTTGCTTGATTTTGGTAGAATAATATTGATTTTCCTCCTTTGTACACATAGCACCAAAATCCAAACTCCATAATTCAGCATCATTATGACTATAGTCTTGAGAAGCTTTTTCTTATCCTGCAAAAATGTATAAATTTCTTTTTCTTCATGGTATCCAACCTTGCTTGGATCTATTTCTTGTTAGCTTGTAGGAATCAAGATAAAATTTACATGCTCTAAGAGTATAATTAATTAAAGGCAATTGAGCATAATGAATTAAACATGTCTTTATGCATGAAGGAAATAATTTTTTTAAATCATTATATATGCATAAAGAATTAACCTCTTGAGCATTACAATCCCTTTATAAATAAATCTATTAAATGGCTTTTTAAGGGATGTGAAAATATAATTTCAAAATCATTTGTAATGCTCATTCCTAAGGTTCTAAAATATAAAACCTCAATAAATATTACATATAATAGCATATAAGGTTTTATCATTGTGTACATTTGCCTTGGATACTTGGAGGATTGGTTTTGCTTACCCACTACATCTTTCTATGATGTTGATACTTTGAATATCTTGCTTTGGGTGTTGGCAATCTTCTCTCAAAGTATATAGACTCCAGGAGTCTTTTACTTAATGCTTGAGAGATCCTCCTTTTCTTATTCTCCTCAAAATAGTTGAACGGTACTCTATGGCAGTCCATTCTTGAGGTGGAACGTACTCCTTATATCCATTGCTTTTCTTTATAATTATGCTTTGTCATTTCAACAATGGGTTATCCGAGAGTTCTCCTAATTGATGTGAATCTCAATTTAGGTGCATTAGGAACTCTTGGAATCTTCTTCATTTTCTCAGTACCCTTCTGTCCATTCTTTCTAGAATCAATCTGCACATATGAAATACCAGATGGACATTTTGGTACCCACTTTGCTTTGGGTCCTTGAACATTAGCATTTGAACTCACTTGTGTTTTAGGAATCCAAACAAAATTATTCTCACATTAGAATTTCTCTTAATATAGCATGTGTAAGAAATATAACCTAATTTACCACAATAATTGCAAATAATATGATACTATGCATTATGAAATTCTATGCAAGTATTGTGTTGATCAAGAAAAGACGATCTCAAATGATCAGTTTGCCTAAGTTCTTTCTTCCCACATGAATTTCTAGCATGATTGAAAACCTTTTTGCTTTTCTCAATATAATCAATAATTGGTTGAAAAACAATTTTATGCAAGCTTTCAAAATCTATTTTTAAAATAACTCTAGAAGAATTGGAACTGTTTACCATATGTGCATCTTGAGCTCTAGAGGATGATCCATCAAATTCATCCTTAATAAGCTCTTCTTGGGAATCCCCTTCTTCTTGTCTATCCATGTAACTGTAAGAAAGTATTCTATGATTCTTCTTCTTCATCATCAACTTCCAATTGTTAATGTACTGTAGATGTGTAACTTATAGTTTCACATGAACTGTCAATGCTTTTAGCTACAATATACTTGTTAGAAGTATACATAGAATCAAGAGTATCCCGAATATCTCTAGCAGTAGAGCAAAATCTAATTTTCTCAAAATTGTTTTCGGTTAAAGCACTATACAAAATTTTCATTGCTCTAATGTTCAACGAAAACATTTTCTTTTCTCTTTCTATCCAATCCTTTCTCGGTTTGAAATCAAAGACATTTGTAAAAAGATTCCACATATCAAAATTAGATACTTTAATAAAACTGGTCATTCTGGCTTTCCAAAACTGGTCACGTTCAAAATCTGGCCAACAGCATTTCCAACTTCATTACTCGAGTGATCCCATTTTTTTTTTGCAACTTTAAAGTTAATGATATATACACCCCCGTACTTGTCAAAAGCCCATTTCACAAAAATTTCAAATGTTCTGCTAATCTTCCAAATTAGGTAAAAGCACTTGATATATCATTAAAGCATATGTTAATGGGTTGAGAACAAAGAAAAGGTCAATAAGGCTTAAAGGGGCTTATCAACAGTATAATTGCAAGGTTGGCTATTTGGCTCTGGATAAATAAAATGAATGCCTTTATCCTTTTTGAATGTGCATGTGAGATGTAATTTCAACCAGATTTAAAGTAAGTTCTAGAGTGACAATTTAATAGGTGAATATTACACACATGAGAAATAATGATTAAAGGCTTAAAAGGTCACGATTAAGGGCTTTCAAACTTAGCTCATTCAATCTCAAAATTCATCACCAATTGTAACAATCAGTTATTCATTCATGATATGAAATCTCTAAATTCAATTGATCCATACTCAACTTATATACTTCTTAAGATCATTACAAAGCACTTAAACAGGATGATTGTATTTTTTTTTACTTTTATTCTTTTTTAAAAAAAGGAACAAAAACATACAACTAATAAAATGCGTCTCAGGAGTTAAGAATAACTCCTTACTCTGCCATTTTTTCCACACCCCATGCATCTAATGGTTCTACTAACTAAAAGAACAATTTTTTTTGTCCCCAACCTATATCAGACATTATCCCCAATGTCTTCTAGAGCTTAGAGAAATCTTTTTTTTAAACATAAACACACAATAAAGTAAAACCAAGAGATTAAGGAAAGTTATAACCAAAGAGTGGTATCTGGGTTCTATTTCTGACTGCTATATGAAGATTGCCCACCTATTTGCTTGATGAGTGATCTGGTTTAGGTTCATAGGTTTGTAGTTGATCAAGTAGCTGATCAACAGTTGGTGCAGCAATCACTACTACAGAATTATGATATAACCACCCTAATAGACGTCCCAATTTTAAAATTGGGTGGTTAAAAAGGAAGGCGGTGGAATTTTCATAATTATGTGTACATTTGAAAACCCTTAGACGTCCCAAATTTGAATTTGGGATGCCTAAAGTTGAGTTTAGATGTCCCAAATTTTATTTGGGACGCCAAAAGATTTCCACTGGAGCCAAAAAAGTAAATTAAAAAAATTTAACTTATTTTAGGCTTCCTAAATGGGATTTGGGACGCCTAAAGTCACACTTTAGGAGTCCCAAAAATTTGGGACTCCTAAAGTAAGACTTTCGGCGTCCCAAATCCCATTTGGGACGTCTAAAGTAGAGACTTTAGACCTCCCAAATGGGATTTGGGAAGCCTAAAGTCACACTTTAGGAGTCCCAAATTCTTTGGGACTCATAAAGTGTGACTTTAGGCATCCCAAATCCCATTAGGGCGTCTAAAGTAGAGACTTTAGACCTCCCAAATGGGATTTGGGACGCCTAAAGTCACATTTTAGGAGTCCCAAAAAAATTTGGGACTCCTAAAGTCATGTCAGAAATTTTGACATGCGTGGGACTTTTCTTCCCTTTTCTTCATTCCCATGTCAGAAACCCATCCCTCTTTTTCCATCTTTCCCATCCCTATGACTTCTCTTCCCTTTTTTCTGTATTTCCTTTTTTCTTTCATTCTCGTGACTTCATCTTCCTTAATCTTCTTCCTCTCTTCCTTTTCTTCATTCCCTTTTCCTCCACCTCCTTCCATTCTCATAACATCTTTGCTCTCACCCTCCGGCGTACACCTCCTCCACCTTTTTTGCCCCCTCCACCCTCCGGCATAGACCTCCCACTCTTTTTGTTGCTTTCAGCCTCCGGTGTACCTCTCCTCTCCACTGTGCATACACAACTCCTTCAATGTCTTCTCTCCACCTTGGAAGCACATAGACACTGTTGGCTGCCCTCTCCCCTGCTTTCATCAGGTTTGTTTCTTTTTTAAATATAAATTTACATGAAGAATTAAGTTAAACTTGCAATATGAAATTATTATAATGCTTTCAATTTATTTACATGATTCTAGTTATTGGAGTATTTTTCCCTTGATTGTTTTTTTTGCCAGAATCATAAACTAGTTGTTGGTAGTTATGCAATACTAATAATATTTTTGTTTTATACATTTGGAGCTTGGAAATCGAGGAAAATACATATGTATATTTATTTTGATGAAATGAACAACAATTAGTTTGTAGTTGTGTGGTGACAAATATTTTGACACTTTCTAGTTATTGTTATACATATATGATATTAGGTGTATGAATTGTTGTTATTATACATATATATATATAGTAAAAAGATTGCAGTGCTAGATGTCCTTACCATTTCATAAAGGACATTTTGTTGTTTATGAATCCATCCTCAATTCTGTTTTTGCAATTTTAATTTGCTGGGTAATGAAGAATATAAATAATCATTTAAAATAAATAAAACCTTTTAATGTCCCAAATTAAGAATTAGGACGTCTAAAGTCCCCCTGTGGAGGACTTTAGACGTCCCAAATTGAGATTTGGATTTGGGGCGTCTAAAGTCCTCCACGGGGGGCTTTAGACGTCCCAAATTGAGAATTGGGACGTCTAAAGTCCCCCCATAGAGGACTTTAGACGTCCCAACTTTTTTGGGATGTATTTTCTTAAAACATACTACGCCCCCTACATAAACGTCCCCCAGTTTTTGGACGTTAAAAGTGCCAAAATAGGGATGTTAAAACCCCTTTTTGTAGTAGTGAATTATAGAGTAGCGAGTTGCTTGGGGTATAAATCCTGTTTCCACAGCATGATCAAAAAAACATAACAAATTATCATAAAAACCATTAATATTTAACAATCCTAATGGCTTTTTGTGATAGGTCAACTTAGCCCTATATACAATGCTAGAGATCCCATCCGACTTCTCCAAACCACCTGGTAGAGCAATAAAAGATTGAGCATGGTAGAACATTTGTCCCATACGTTCAGGCAAGATTGAAACCTGTAACTCTTGTCTAAAGGAGAAGATGTGGTCTTCCAATTCCTTCACCCTTACACTCAAACCCTTTCTTCCATTTATGGATGCAGAAATGGCCACACCTCCCCTTAGGCCCTGGATGCCTCCCCCGTATACAAAATTGATCTTCGTAGCGGCTAATGCACTTCCAAGTTTGCTTGCTGCTATTATAAACTTTCCATCCTTACCCATATCAGTTTCACCAAAAATGCATATAGATGTAAATCTACATCTTTGTATGATACCCTTTTTCTTTTTTTTTCTCGGACCATTTGTGCTTACAGGTGGAAGACTACATATTTACAAGTGGAAGTGTGCATATTTACAAATGAAAGAGTACATATATATAACACTAAAGTAGTGACAACAAAATCATACAAATCATGCATTTTTCAAAAAAGTTTGAAAAACTTCTGACAAGAATGACCGGCGTAATTTGAGTGAAGAAAAAAAGGGAAAGAAAGTCACAAGTTATTAAGAAGATAAGACATATTAGATAAAAGATGCTGAAAAGATAAGATATATTAGACAAAAGCTACGGAAAAGATAAGACGATTAGACAAAAGTATGATTATGTACAGTAGTTGTGATTTTGGCTCACATCTTCCTCTAATTTTACATCCAGTAACGGCTTAAACGCCTTCTATGAATCGAGGATTTACTTCCCATCCAGTTTTCTTATAAACTGACAAACAGGGTCTTTTAACTTCAGATTCCCAAGACAATAGCGCTCTTTTTCCCCGTTGAATGTCTGCTAAATAAAGAAGAATACGATGAACATCACCACTCGGATGCGTCTCAAGAGTTTGAATGATATCATCTAGTGACTCCTTACTCAGTCCATCCTTTATAAATTTAATTTTATCTTCTCAATTTATAGAAACCATACCTTTACTCCTACGGCGCTGATCACAATTCCACCTTGCACATTTATGGTAGATATTCATCCTTTTAGCTCTTCTCTTTTTGGAGTAAGAACTTCTTCCCATTCCTGGCAAAGGTTTAACAAATGATCTATGAATCTCACCTGCTAAACGTACCTTAGCTTCAATGATCCAGCGTATTTCCACAAGAAGGCCAAAACGCTTGAATATCTTCATTCTTTCAAGTCGACTGTTAAGATCTTCCTAAGCACATCTTTGGGAAGAAAAGAGAACCTGTTCTTAAGCTTTACAAGAGATTCCTCCATGGTAACTTAAAATGAAACTGATAAAAACTAAAATTCTCAACGTAGTGCAATGTGTTCTAGTGAGTTAAGAAAGCAAAATGATAGAGTAGGAAAGAAAAATGAGAGAGTAGGAAAGAAGTTTTGGGTTGCCTCCAAATAACCGCCCTTCTTTAACGTCTTTAGATAGACAAAGACCAACCCAGTTTTTTTTTAATTTTTAATTTTTTTTAAAAAAATGAAAAATTTACTTACTTACCTGTTGGTTCCTCAAACGTGATGACAGATTGCAAAGTGTTGAGTACACTGTCATTATACTCCTTTAAATGTTCTTGATTGTAACCACCAAAGTGGAATACATTATCAGGAGCTACTAGAAGTCTGACAAAATCACAACAAAACATTAAACCAAATCTTGGGTTGCCTCCCAAGCAATGCTAAATTTATAGTCTTCAGCCAGACTTTCCAAACACAAACTACTAATCAAAAGTATCAAACACCAGGATTACCTTGTCTTTATTTCTTTTCAAGCAACAATGGTTCATACACAAAAATTGATCATTCAAGGTAATTAATTGTACTTCTTCAATCAAAGACAATTTTAGAGTACAATTATTTATTGAATTCAAATAAAGCACAACATACATATATTTGCAAACAGATTTAGGAGCTTCTAAAATTTTAGAGCATCCCACAAAATCAACTTGACTCTCATAAGTAACAGTCAACTCTTCAATAGGAGAGAAATGAACAACAACTTTTGGAACATACACATTAACCTTAACATCAAGGTCATAAATATCAGGCTCTACAGCCAGAACCTCAATTGGACATCCGCTATTCTCTCCAAAAGTGATTTCAAGTTCCTTATCACATTCCACAAGAGCTAAAGTTTCATTCAATTCCACGTCCTCCACTTCCTCACAATAATCGTCATCAACACAAGAAGTGTTCATCATGTGTAAAGAATAATCTTGCCTCATAGTTTTAAGTTACAAAATAATTTGATTCACATATATTTCTATATTTTTGACACTTGACTCGACACTAGTGACAATTTCCTTTTTCTCTCTAATAGATCTCTCTGTTGATTTTGCAAACTCCTCACCTAATCTTTCTAAACCAGATTTTTCCTTATACTTAAGAGTATCTTCTTCAATATATGGATAAGAGTAGAAAGGAGGATTAGGAGAATACCTAACATATGGATCCAAAGACTCTTGTTGCTCCAAAATTCCACCAAGATAAAAGAAATGATCAAAACAAGTGTGGTTCATATTAAAATCATCTCTCACATAATGACTGGTATTGCTATATGGACAATGCTCATAAGAATAACACTCCACAATAAGCACAAGAAAAACAATTATAAGGAGAAAAATTTTCAATCCTACCAGCATTTATATTTTCTTGTCTCATTCCATCCACATGCATTCCAAAAAAAGAACCAAGATATGACAAATTATCACTATTAAACCAAATGAATGATGTGAATAATCCTTTTTTTTTTAATTTTTACATGAAGACTAAATTAGTATTAAAATTACTTGGTATTGATATTAATGATAACAATCCCTGGCAACGGCACCACAAACTTGTTACGAGTGCAAATGATCCATTAAAAAGTGCAAGTGTACACTGTCGTAATCAAGTAATACATAAGTGAGTAGAGTATCATTCCCACGAGGATTTATCACTAAGTACCAAAATGGATAATTTTAATTCTATTTAGTCGATCGAGTAGTTGGCGGTTGTGAGAAAAAAATAAAATGACTAAATATGAGTGCAAAAATATGAAAGCAAATATGAGAAAAAGCTCTAGGGGTCAGATTTCACTTAACAAATTCCGGATTGAATCACTTATCTATTCTAGCCCAATTTATTCCACATGATTGATAGTCGAGTTTCCCTAATTTAGTTCTTAGCCTCTTCTAAGGTCAAGAAATTCTATAATTAATTGCTAATCCAATATATTCCTATATGAATTTAAGCAATTAATTATGCATTAAGATTTATGGAACTTAGTAAGACTACACAACTCATATGAATATATTCCTATTTCATATGCAAGTCATGATTTTAATTATAGGATCTATACTCATGCATCTCCTTCCAGTCTCAGCATGCATATTGAAATCATTCAAAAGGTGGCCAATCAATCAAAAGCATTAATAACAATAATTAAAACTCAATCATGAAGGAGAAATTAAAAATAGATTTATTAAGTTAAGATTCAATCCGTTATTAGTAAGCTACGTCATCACCCTAGAAAAATAGAAATTTAGATCATGATGAAATTAAAAACAATAAAAATAAACTAACATTACATAAAACTAGAATTAAATTCTCATAAATATTGCATAAAACTTGAATATTAAATTGTCAAAAATAAATATACAACCAAAAGATGCATGAAAAATAGAGAAATCTAGCCGTCCATTTAGGAGGTAAAACCTTCCATGTAGGCGGCATGCAAAAAGTAATACAAACCTAAGCCTTCCATATAGGAGGCATGCAAGAAGAAATATAAGAGAGGAAAGTAATGGATATGAAAATGGTTGTGTCCAATGTGAAGGAGATGGTGGCTATATATAGGGAAGACTGGAGTAGGGTAGATGAAGTAGTAGGTGAAATGTGGTAAGTGAAGTAGTAGATGGAATGTGGTAGATGAAGTAGTTGGAGAAAAGAAAGATGAAGTGGTAGGTGAAAAAGAAGATGAAGTAGTAGATGAAATGGTTGGTGGAATGATATATGATTCCCGCTTTCAACTTCCAAGCAAAATTCGAAACCCTTGGAGATAGAACTGGATTTTAGTCTCAACATCAAAGTTGTAGAACTCTTTCTTAGCTTTTTATCCATATAAAGAACATCTCAATCCAACATTTAGAGCTCTAGATATTTCCTAAAAACTGAAAGAGGGTCTAATTTAGTATTTTTCAAGAAATTCTATTTTATGCCAAAATCATTATTTATTTATTTATTACACCCAAATTTATTAAATTAAGCTCAAATATCATCCGCAAAATCATCATATAAGGCAAAATTAATATGCAAATATTTTACTTATCACCTAACTAGACATCTTCTTGAATATCTTCAATCTTCTTCTTTCTTTCTTCTTTCTCTAATCCCTTGCCTCTTGATTTTTAGGTTTGTGACTAATCTACAAGATATACAATATTAAATATAGTAGTTAGTCAATATAGAAGATAAGTATATTATACAAACTTTTTGCTCTTATTTGACATCTATATTTGACATTATCAAAACTATTCAGATCTAACATCATTAATTATTTCCTAATCCACCTCATCATCACTCAAATCATTAATCACCTCATCATTCACAGTAGCATGAGAGTCAACTTTTTTTAAGGGTAGGATTGTTACCAAAGGGTAAGAAAGGCTCTTCATTGCTTTTTTCTACTTGCTTCACTTCTTGTGCTTAGGTAGATGCATTTGATTGAATCATTAAAGGTTGAGAACTCTCCACATGTGAAGTAGCATAAAGCTCTTGATTTTGGGTTCCTTGTTACTCCTTTTGTAGGTCCTGAGGCCAATGGGGTCCAACTTCACATCCCGTCTTTACCCATAACATGTGATCATAGTATGCCTTGAAGAATTCATCAATATCTTTCAATTTCTCTTCTATCTCCTTAGAGCTATCAATTGTTCCTTGGTACATGAGTAACTAAAGGTATTGCTCTTAGAGTGTCTCATACTTTCTTGTTAAGGAACTTGTTAAGGAATATATGTTGTGGGGTGAGAAGAAAGTATCTAATCCACTAGGTTGTGGATTATGAAGTTGAGGTAGAGGTTCAAGGTAGCGTGGTGGGCAAGGTTCCCAAAGTGGTGGGTGAAATGATTGGAATGAAGATTCCAATGAGGGTTGGTATGGTGAGTAAGAGGGTAGATGGTGTAGAGGAGATGGTTCAAAAGGTGGCCTTTATGGTGAAGAAATGGGGTCAAGATTTAGGTTGTATGGTAGGGAACAAAATTCAAGTTGAGGTCTATATGGGAGTTGTAGGGGGAATGAAGGACTATGAAAGGGTTGGTGTTGTCAAAAAGATTGTTGGAGATAGGGTTCATGATACAGGTTGTGGAAGGATGAATCATATTCTTAACCATTGGAACCTCTCTCTTGGCTCTCCAATAAGGAGTAAAGAAGCTTTAATCAATGTCATATGGCTTCAATGCTTTGAAAAACAGGATCTTCCATTCCAGTAGTATTACCAATAACTTCCCAAGGAGGAAGAATGCAAGTTGCTCCCCAAGAAACGATAGTAAACCACACAATGATTACTAGGAATATGATAGTGAAGCAATAAAATGCAAATTTCTTGTTTGTTTGTTTTATATGCAAATAGAATGCAAAACAACTATGAACATGAAAAATGACCTAAACTACTACCAAACACTCCAACAATTAACAACTATCAAAGATAAATTCAAAAACACACAAACAACTAAGAAAAATCAAAGAAAACCCCAAAAAACAAACCTAATAAAAACCCTAGAAAAATACCAAAAAGAAAGAAAGAAAATTCATAAAAGTATAGCAAACCTTCGAATTTGGCTAAAATCTAGTAGAGCTAACAGCTTTTACTATTAGTCTTGTTTAGAATGCCGAAGAACATTGATTTGTCAAATTTCAGAATTTTTTGGGCAAGAATATTTCAGTTCCAGTAAGATAGTGCTAATCGAAAATTAGATTTTTGCCAAAATTCAATTGAGTGCCACACATTTTCTACCCAACTAAGACATACTATGACAACCTAAAAGAACACTTAACTACTTAAAACTTTGGCAATCATCCTCCTCGGCAACATCGCCAATTTGATGAACCCATGTCGTGTGAGTTCTAAAAATAAAACTAGGTTTGAAAATGTAGTGTATAGCTCAACCTAGGTCGTTCTTGTGAGGAGATTAATTTTCAAGTTTCTAAATAGTAAAGTGATAAATACCTTAAAAATGTGAGAAATCATTTTGAGAAATTGTTTATAAAACTAATGAAGTAATCTAATCTAATTCAATATTTTTGTATTTTTCGGTTTTCAAGATAAAGAAGCAAATAGAATTGAAATTAATAATAGCAACAAGGTAAATTCAATAAACTAGTATAATGATGAAATGAGATTCCCTTGAGTTAGGGTTTTAGTCTTCCTTGCTTGCTAATGATAAGAATTCAATAATATGAGTCAAGAGGATAGACCTATCAACGGCGTTTAAACTGAGTTAGAAAGATGCATACCTTTTCTATTTAGGGTTTTTCGATGTCTAGGAGCGAACACCTTAGGTTCGCTCCCTCTACCGATATCCACTTGAATGCTCTCTAACACAGACTGTGTGCTAGCACCTCCAATGTCTCTTAAGGTTTCCCTTGTAGCTCTGAATTCTCATTCGTGTGTGAGTTTCTACTCTATCAATTTTATAACCCATGAGGGCTATATTCGAATTTCAAAATTAATCTTTATTAATTTTGAAATTAATTAACCCTTAATTATCTTGATGAGCTAATTAAATAAATTCAGTTTAAATTAAATCTGTCCATCAGTTTTAATTTAACATATTTATTTAATCCAAATAAACAGCCAATAGATTTAATTTATCGTCATAAATTAAATCTGAGATACTATACTCTAGCATGTTAGTTATTAAATTTAATTTATCTTAATAAAATTAAATGTAAAACTAACACACTATAAAAATTTCATATAATATATATACATATGTGTGTGTGTGTGTGTGTGTGCGCATTTCAAAAATACATATATATATAATATTATTTTCATGAATTTTATATTATATATATAAATACAAAATTCGTCCATCCTAGATTAAACATTATCTCGTGTTGGGCTATTCTTGTGTATGACCCTGTAGGCCCATACAAAGTTGTCAGTATGCCAATAAATGTACTAACCCACAAGTTGCAAGCAGCCTCTAGCAAGACATTACAACTACCCAATTCATATGAAGATCGTTAACACAATGCAACTTGTCAAACAACCATGTTATGTCCCTTTTATCATACGATATACGGTCAAGGATGAAGCATGGATAATGTCATCCTCTTGTTCTTGACCATTACTTTCTTGATTCCTGAGTAGTCTGACAATAAAAATAGACACTCCTTTCCATCATAGTATGACCATATATTTGTGAAACTCACTCAACGAGAGGCCCATAAATATCTCTCTACTAATGTGAAGGACAAATTCCATCTTGACCATTCATATTCCTCTGCTTGAAAAACCACCAAGCCCGTTCATAGCCTTTATCATCACCAATCAAAAGTGACTTTTCACTAGTTCAAATCTTAGCAACTCTTATGTAAGAATACATGATGACCGACCATATCTTATCAAAGTCATACTGGTCTTACTTCATCTTTGCTCCTGCATAGATGACCGACCAAGGACATTTAGGATAATCTTTATGATTTATCTAAGGATAAAGTAATTATAGCGAACATGCTAATAATATGATAACATAATAGAGAAATTCATTAAATAATAATTCTTAGAGTATAATGATTAGCTCTTATGGCACAATTTCCAACAATATCTTCTCCACACAACCCCTACTTCTCTCTCTTTATTTATTTCCTCACAGACGCCATTAGCTCCAGCTGTCTCCCTTGTCTACTTTTCTTTATTCTATCAGTCTAGTTGTCTCAATTCAATTAAGCCTTCCCCTATTCCCATTTTAGTCCAGCTTTCGTTAAAATGGTTCAGCTCATTGCTTTTCTTCATTTCAACGATTTCGGCTCAATCTCTTTCCTTTCTTATTCATTTTGGTCAGCTCTCTTTTTTTCCACCTCTAAATTCGGTCCCTTCATTTAATTTGGTCCAGCTCTTTCTCAATTATTCCCATCGATTCAGAAACTCTTTTTTTCTTAATTCATTTTATGTTGCCTCTCTTTAATCTACATAGCCACCTCCTTCTTTCACAACGGTCCCCACTTCCTTTTCTTTCTTCAAGTCTCTCTAGGTTAAATAAGTATGTTGTGTCATGTTTGGATGAGGGAGTGAAAATGTGTTTTAGGATTAGGCACAAAATTGCAACTACCAAGCAAGGCCCTTACTCATTTAATCCCCTATTAGAAAAATATGAAAATAAATTCTACACTTGTGATGTTCCACTTTTGTCCTTCATTAAGCTCCAAAATGACATCTTTGACCTTGACCACTTGACAAAAGTTGTGCCATATCATCACCTACAAAATTAGATTCACTAAAATGACACTTTAACCACTATAACTCTCAAATTATCCTTTCACTAAAATCTCACATTAACACTTGATTATGCCTAAAATATTCAATTAATTCCCACAAAAGCCTAAGATTAATTAATAAAAATATATAAATATTGAGCTCTATCAACCCAACTGTCTCGAGACACTTTCTAGATTTAATGCTTAAACTTTAACAAATCATAACTCACAATCTACTAATCCAAATAATGCATTCTATATGAAACCCCCTGCCTTGGTTAGCGTAATTATGATTCGATATCACATAATTAAATTGGATTAGAGATCGTCGGATAATTTAAACTCATATCAACTTCCTACCTTACAGTAGGGTTTTCACAAAATCATTCAAAAACTTTTCCCCATCCCAGTCTCAATTTTAAAACTCGAATATAATTACCTGTGCAGTTGATTTTCATTCATACATATCAGAGTGTATCACCAAATTCTCGGCAACTCTTGGGTTCTATACATATATAAACTAAGGGTTTATAAGTCTCAACTAGGGGATTACATAACCAAAATCAAATGTAATATTTACATCTCAAAATATACAGTAATCCGAAGTTCAAAAGTAGATAACCAACGTCCCCAAAATCAAATATACCCTAAAGGGGTCCTAATCACTCCGGGTTGCCCGCTTTTCCTTAGAGCCACTAGCCCTGTTTGAAATGTTAGTCATTGGAAAGAATGAGATTCAAGAGAATCCCAGTAGTAACAAATCACTTACACAATGTATAAACACATATCATATATGATCATGTTAAGCAGCATCACAATGTATCATGGCTCATGCCACAAATGACAGCACTCATGGCTGTAAACTCTATGCGTCAGCTTTCACTGTGATCTCAAAGCATCACAATGTATTCACAAAGTATTCTCAATGCATGACAAATATACATATAATGTTTCACACAGTATAAGAGAAAGAGTCACTACCTTGTTCTTTCCTGACACTCTTCGGCACCGTGGGCTCTTGAGGGCGGCAAATGTCAAATCCTATAAACTGAGTTAGGGACAACCCGTCAATCTCTTTTCTAAGTTCTTAATTTTGTATCACTTTAAGTTGGTTATCATTTAAACTCTTTAGGTGCCTATTATAGGCCTAAACATATGCCTAAAGAGTTGGGAGAAACTACCCTGAAGATCCCTTTTTAGGAAGCAAAACTCTAATTTTGGGCTGACTCACTCGAATGAAGAAGGTCTCACTCAATTGTTGCCCCAAATCACACTCGAGTCCCAACAAGTGAGACATAAAAAGTGTGTACCCAAGAGCACCAACACCTCCTAGAGTGGCCAGTACACTCGAGCATTCACTTATGCACTCTAGTAATAACACGTAGTCACTTGAGTCCCAATGAGTGGGGTGTAGGAAATGACAACCCGAGGCGCACGCCCATGGTGCTACATGCACTTGCACTCGAGTGACATCCCAGACACTTGAGTAATAACATATGCCACTCACAGATATACAAGTTCATTTGTGATTTCTGCCTGAAGACTTAACCAAAACACCGAGAATTTCATACTGCACTTGAGTGAGACCCTACCTCACTCGAATGAGGCTTATCAAAAGCCAAATCACAGCAACTGATATGGTTTTCCAGATTTACCAAAACTAGCTCCAATAGTTCCAAAACTTATACCAAAACTCATCCTCATCTAAAATTCCCTAAGGAACCTATTGGTAAACTCAAAACATCTAAATTCCTTCCCAATCAACACATACCCTGTTTTTACCCAAAATGCAACCCAAAACCACCAATAACCAATCTCACTCCTACAATTTCCCAATCACTTCTAATAGCCCAAGGTCATAGTTTGGTACCAATTCTACCATCAAATAGTAACCAATTCATATCTTTAAAAATCACAAGAAATCATGGCAAAATTCCAGAATTTCTAAAACTCAATAAAAAATTATCACAATTATACTAAAATGCATCAAATGTTTACCTCTTCACTTTGCTAGAATCAAAACCTTGATTCTTCAACTTTCAAATTTGTTCAAATACCAAAACACCTCTTCTCAAAATTCTGAAACCATAGCAAGGAAGCTCTCAACACCATGAACAACCTTAGAGAATAGCTTTTGAGGTAAAAAGATCATTTTCAAGGTCAAATACTCACCTTTGTCATTCTCCTTCTTGCTTAGTTTCAGCGAAAATGGAGGTAGGATGAGAGAGAAATGAAAATGATGATGTTCACCCAATTTTCCCTTTTTCCCATGCTTCAACCGACTTAGAAGAGGAGAGGGAAGAGAAAATGAGTTTGAAAATTTGACCTTATCCAATGGTCCACAACTTGCCACATGTCAACATCTTGTGCTTCCTTCTATGATTTCATATACTCTCATCTACACTAGATTCTGCCCCATTAGTCATTCAAGAATCAATCCTAGCCATTGATCTTGAGTTACCTATGTGTTTCCTCTTCGATAACTGACCAATCGATCGGTAAATTTACCATTTTGCCCCTGATTATCTCAATGCTTACTAAACCATCACCAAGCACATTTTTACATTACAATTCACATCATATACCACAAAAGTGCTTAATCAACATTGATTACATCACTTTGAAGTCATCCAAAACTATTGGATACAATTTAGTCATCCAAAATCAATCCACAACCAACCTGATTGTCATAAAAATGAATCTAGCAACACTATCACCAATAACCTTAAATTCCAACTTTTAGGTTTTCAACCCAACTGATTGAACCATATTTTTATATGAATTTTCCATGATTAATTTGGGATTTTAATGTATTTTCTAGGACATTATTGCATTATTAAGCATTAATTTTGGTTAGGGACAATTATTTTGAATTAATGGGAATTAAGGGAAAAATGGTCAAAATTCATTAATTATCATTTTTTTATATTGTCTCTTAAACTTTTGATGCTACCTTGTGCTTAATTTTGCATTGTAGGCATTAAAGAAAAAATTTAATTTTGGAGGTTCAAATTATTGGGCCAAAAAGAAAGAAAAAAAAAGAAAGAAAGAAAGAACAGGCCCAAGGAGCTAAAGCCCAGACCCAATATCAGCTGACAAAGAAGAGCCCAAAAGCAAAAAATAAAAAAAACAAAACAAAACAAAAAAAAAGAAAAGAAAAGAAACAGAAACGGTGGGGACCCGTGAGTGAAAAGAGAAACAGAAATGGGTGACCCAGTGGATATGCAATATGGATATAGGGGACCCGACACTGAAGACCCGAGACGCAGCTGAGGATCCAGGTTTATGCAGAAGCTGAGAGTGATATTAGATAGCGCGCCGCACATAGGGGACGATCATCATCTCATCATCTGCATATCTCTAAACCTCACCGGTGATCTTCATTCCCTTTTCTCCATTATTTCCGTCACCGGTGAGGTTAGTTTCAGAGAACCAGAAAGCAGAACTGAGAAGCTCAGATCACGGTTTGGGTTTGAGAGGGAGAGGTAGCATCGCAGACCTTCAACACACCACGGTACCACCAACGTTCACCTCCATTTCTTTACCGCCGACAGCCACCCACAGCAACCACCATCCTCGCCTCACCTTCCATTGGTCACGGCCGAGCTTCCTCTGTTTCTGAACTTGTCCCAGTGGCTTTTTCTGTTATGCTTTGATTCAAATCCAGCCCTTGCATTAAATTGATTTAGTGTTAATTGGTTATCTTAATCTTTGATTTTATGGCTGGGTGTTTGAATCAAAGTTTGAGTATTTTTCTTGAAGCTATTCACATGATAAGCTAGGCAATTTTATGCTTTTGGAGATGAATTGGAGATGACTTGAGCTCACATATACTTCAAATGGGAGTTTATTTTATCTATAGTTCATTATATTTGTGATTTCTTAGGTTTAAGAATTCATTTATATATTGAGCTATGATTTGAGTTATAATTGCTATGGATTGAGTTGTTGTGATTTGGAATTTGTAATAAGGATTTGTGCTCATCAATATATATAGTTATATATATGTTTCCTATGATTCTATTGCTTTCTATCTATTTAACATGGTATTGTTGGATAGTTTGATTGAATTGGAATTGTAGTTGAACCTAAATGCATTGCTTATTCCATAATCACTCTCTAAGGGGTTTTAATAATGCTTAAATAAATGGGTTCATGAATTTAAGCATTAGACTCAATGGTAATTGGGGTTTGGTATATTAGAAAACTTAGAGAAACTCATTACACTAAGAGGGCTTAATAGCATTTCAAGGGTAGGGGTTCCTCTCTTGTGATGCTAGACTCAATGGTAATTGAGGTTTGATATATTAGAAACTTAGTGAATTAACTCCCCAAATATCTTAATTGAGCAAGGATAGCCATTGAAAATCATTTCCAAGAGCATCTTCATCACTTGCATTTCTAACCAATTTTCATTCCTTCTTCAATTTTATTCCAAAAAATCCAAAAATATTAGTTTTAAAATCATTTTAGTTTAATTGCAATTTAGTTGTTAGATAAAAAGCTCAAAGATCATTTTTAACTCATTTCATGTCAATCATTGCACTTAGTTTCTAGGTAATTAATAAAAGGCTCTTCGAGAGACAATCCAGGATTGTACCCTATATTGCAATCCTTGGTTATTTTTGAAGAGGTTACCAAGGCAAAAAGCCAACAAAGCCTTAATTCTTCAAGTGGCGCCATTGCCGGGGAGCCAAGTAATTGGTTCCTTCTAAAATCATTTCCATAAGCTATTGCCACATAATTTTTATGGGTAGAATCTATTGGAAACCTCAAAATCCTCAAAATCACATTCTTTCCCCTATAATCAAATATAGTTGAAAGTCACCTTAAGGCCACCACAACATCACTTGGAAATTTTAACCACAAGACTTATTGAAACGCATTTTGATCATACTTAAGCCTTGTTTAACATCATATTCATACTTATAGATCATTAAAACCTCAAGATGACCTCTTAACAAAAATAGGGTAGTACCACAATATCATGAAATCTTAGCCAATACTCTATAATATTATCCTTAAATCAGAGCTTAGGCTTACCTCTACTGGAACTATAGCCCATTCTTGATTTTGACAGCATCTCTTCCTTGTAGATTGTGCCAAACTCCTCCTTTCAAGAGTTTGAAACTATAAAAATGTTGCCCTCGATAAGAGGAACAAGTTTCATGAAGGCCCAATTAGCCAGAAATGTAGATTCAGAGCAGAAAATTGCTTGGGAGTTTAAGAACACTCTACCTTTTCTCTTCTTCTTTTTTCATCTCTATTTTCTCTATTTCCCCTTTTTTCATGCCTTGGCTAAATTCCTTAAGTGTGAGGAGGTGTTGGGATAATATAATGATATGTGTTATGAGTGTTTGACTCTCAGGGTGCTAGACGCTCCTCTTTCCCCAGGGTGCCCAATGCTCTTCTTGAAACCCAGCCTCCTCCCTCTCTCTTAGGCCCTTATCTGACTTTAAGTTATGGAAAAGGAGGTCCGATGATTTCATTCAACTTTTATGAGCATTGTCAGGGGATGTCTAACATATGGTGGGGCCAGGGACTAGTAGGTTGTCCTTACTAGAGGCTAGGTTGCATCACACCATTCGCCCAACATAAAATCATATAGCTGAAGGGGCTTTAGGTGGTTACATCTCCCATAGTGCCAACCCAAAAGCTACTTTATGTATGTATGCCCAACAATGTGCCACGTGTCCTAATGTCATCATTCTCTCTCCTCTTCATCTCTTAGGCATCTTTATAGTTAGCAAAGGGAAGTTTAATGATTTTTTATGGCTCTTATGAATGACGTCAGGGAGAGTTGGACATGTGACTTGATCAAAAACTGATGAGTCATCCTGGCTAATTCAACATGTGATTCATGAGGTAGCTGGGTGGCGCCTTCTCATTAAGCCACACAAAAGTCACTTTATGAAAGAGCAAGGTGGTATCTTCTTATTGTGCCAACCTAAAAGCATAAACTATAAAGGTCTTAGGTGACATCTCATTGTGCCCACCCAAACGCCACTTTAATAAAGCTACTTCAGTAAAGCTACTTTATCGGTATAGGCTTCAGCCCGTGCCACCCATGTGCTTACACCTCAGGCATGTGCCACTTGTTAGTGGAGACCATAAAGCTAGCACATGGTGTCCTATATGGTTGTGGGTCCCATATGGCACCATTATGCTTATGTTCTAGGGAATTACAGAGTGTGTGCTTGTGGGCCCCACATGGCACCACAAGTTAATGCCAAAGTCATATACACCAGCATATTTTTCTTGCTAATTAGGTATATTGAGCCCTCATAATCTGGAGACTTATTCTCTACCCGGAAGGCTGAACAACAGAGTCCTTGGAATTCATTCTATCTCTCAAATATTCTTGGTCTTCTTGCTAAACTGGGATTAGTAGTCTACTTGATTCAAACTTATTCTTAATCTTATAGGCCCAAAATTTAGGATATTAAAATCTCTATAGCACTCGATTGATCTTTTTCAAACATTCTAGAGAAACAGCCCATCATGATATAATGATGACTATATAGGGACTCAATTACTTCATCACTCCTTGGTGCCTTTCTAATAATCCAAAAAAAATTAGGATAGCACTAGAGTGATCCTTCAATACTTTTGAAGGGATCAATATCTAGTAAATATGTTGTGCCAGGATTTTGATGGCATCACCCGAGTGATTCAATAAATTTTCACAGAATCACTTAATCACACTATTTAGTAACTTGCTGGTGATGAAATGGAAAACTTTTACTTGAGTGAATTGTATCAGCAAGTCATCTCAAACATAGAAAGGCTTTTCAAAAATCATTTTAATCCTGTAAAACATTGATCCTAAGATATATTATCATCAAAACATGAATTCTAACATGGTTGTATCCATCATAATTTTCATATCTTACATTCAGGTCCTTTCTATTTGAAACAAGTGCCTAACAAACTTTCTTCCTTTGCTATCTAGTCCTTATACCTGTACATAGTACAAGAGCTTCTAAAAGCTATCTGTAACCCCCTTACTCTTAACTCAATTTGATGTGTCTTTTACAAAGATTGTATATGGACTACTAAGCCTAGTTTCAATTGTACCTTTAGCTGATTGGTTTTTCTGAAAGTTTTGAAAACATTTCAAAGTAGTTATTTAATGGTTGCCAATTTAATCGTGACTCATCAATTCTTAACTTCATTATAAATGGTATTAGAGTAGTTTCTCTGCTTATAATTTTGAAGGTTGTTTATTAGCTGATATGCCCTTAACGTTACTGATACCACAGTTATATGTACTGATATCAGTACTCATGATACCACTGATACCAGTACTTAATAATACCACTATTTGAGCACTGATACCATACCAAGTGCACTATATCACTACTATATGTACTGATATTACTACCATGTGTACTTGTATCCCTAAATTCTTTGGTGTTTTGATACCACTATTATGCTCATGTACATTCATATACATGCCCAACGTATAGAGTATTACTATTAGTAATATGGTTAAGTCTTTATATCTAGATATAGAGTATAGAGTACTTAGCTATTAAAACATTGTAAGCCATAATATTAGTACAAAGATAACTAGCAGGAAAACTTAATCCTTCATCTCTACCTTTCACTTATTAGCAATTACCTCTTTGCCCGTTAAGCCACTCGCCTTTACTGTTTAATTAAATTTTTGGAAAGGATAAGATTCAAAAGAATCTCAACAGTAATAGTCATTCAATCATGTAAAATACAAATTTATAGAGCATGTAATATAGACCATCATTACACATTAAGAATCACAATAGCATTTAGAGATCAACATGCAGCACAACATCAATTATAGATCATAGTACCATAGCCTTGGGTAAAACAAGTCTTACGGCATCAGGTGTCTACTCATCATATTTTGAGTTCTTGTGAAACAAACATTAGGTTTCCGCTCGTCATATTCTGAATGCTCATGAAACGAACATATATAATGGTAACAACATACATGAAAAGCATCACATAGTATATGAGAGAAAGAGTTACTACTTGGCAACCTTTCCAATGATTTCTCTTCTTTACTCAACTTCTTCTTCAGGCTTAGGCAATCATCAAATCCTGGAAAATGTCAAATCCTATAATGTACGGAGATGAGTTATTACGTGTCCTAATCTTATTGACATACTCAAAGTTATGTTATTCTTTTACCCTTCTGTATCCTTGTCCTTTACTTGACTTTCGTTGGTTATCTTTTACATTTCCCTTACTCTATGTTTAACACATTACAACCTTAGATATATTACATGCCTTCCTGCAATAAAACTTAGGGGTGTAATGCAGTAATTGTAGTCTCTAATGTGGCCATATTTGGTTCTAAAACATAGTTATATTCCTCATCATCCCATTTATCACAATTCCTTTCAAATACCACAAATTCATAGGTTATCCCTAATCTACTATATTTATCATTCATTTTTGAAAATTCATAACTTATTTTAAGAAAATCTAAATAAGGTGATTCATGTTCCTATGGAAAGCTTTCTAAGTCCTCTAAAAAGAAAAAATATCTCCTACTACCAATTATAACCACAAAATTCCAGGAACCTTGACCAACTTGACTAATCCAGAATTCATTCAAGATTCAATACCCAAACTTCAACATATCATAACTTACAATCTACCAATCCTAATTATCCATTCTATACCTCATTTTAAAGCTTAAGATGTTTACTAACATCATGTAAAATACCATAGTCATCAGACATTATTTTATCAACCAAAAACAATCCACAATCAACCTGACATGAATCTGGCTGCAACTATCTTGAGCAACCATAAGTCCCAAAATTAAGGTTTGCTATCCAATCATCCAAAAATCATAACCACAAGCTATTTCCACATAAATTTGCCCATAGAATCTATTGGAAACCTTAAAAGCATCAAAATCACATTGTTTGCTTATGATTCAGGTCTGGCCAAACTTAACCCTAAATCACCACAAAGTGATTTCTTGCAAATTCCACCACAAGACTTATGAAATATCATCTTTAACTCTTGTTTATCTTCATATTCATGATCATAAGAACATCAAACCCTAATTTTCACTCTTTAAATGAAACCCTAGGGTAGCAACATAGACTTGAAACTTTACAAAACTTCAAGGTATTATACTCAAATCAAAGTTCATACTTACCTCTACTCGATGTTATGATCAATTCTTGATTTTAATAGCACCTCCACCATAGAGGCAACATAGAAACTAGAAATGTAGCTCTTGATGAGTAGAATGAGATTCAAGATGGTTTGATTGGCTGGAAATGGGAATTCGGGCTTGAAATTCAGTAAAAATGCTTATAGTTTCTGTAACCCCTAACTCTAAACACGTAATTATAATTTGATAACACATATTTAAATCAGATTAGAGACCATTGGATGCTTTAACCTCGTTTTAAACTTTCCGTCTCACAGTAAAAATTTTTACAAAACTTTCAAAACTCTTTTTTCCCATCCTGGTCTCAATTTCACTATTCGAATATAATTACCAGTACAGTTAATATACATTCTGTTGGAAATTGTGCCCTAAGGGCCAATCATTATACTTTATCATTATTATTTTAATGAAATTTCTCCATTCTGTTATCATATTATTTGCATGTTAATTGTGATAATTGTATCCTTGGATAATTCATAAAGATTGTCCTAAAATGTCCCTGGTCGGTCATCTATGCGGGAGCAAAGATGAAACAAGACCAGTATGACTTTGATAAGATATGGAGATACGAATCAAAGTCTTAGGCACTTGTAAGAGTACAAGGTGCTGGACCGACCCACTATGAGAAAGCTACATGGATCAAGTCATAAGCTTTTCTCATGTATAACCACGTCACAATGCCCTTAGACCTGAGGTCATCATGGATTCCTACATGAGAGTTGCTAAGCTTTGAACTAGTCAAAAGTCACTTTTGACCGGGTGATGATAAAGGCTACGATCAGGCTTGGTGGTTTTTCATGTAGAGGAATATGAATGATCAAGATGGAATTTGTCCCTCACATTAGTAGAGAGATATTACTGGGCCCCTCGATGAGTGAGTCTGAGAAATGTATGGCCATACTATGATGAAAGGAGTTTCTATCTCTGTTATCAGGCTACTCAGGAATCGAGAAAGTAATGATCAGGAACAAGAGGATGACATTTTCCATGCCTTATCCTTGATCGATATATCGTGTGACAAAAGGGACGTGACATGGTTGTATGACAGGTTGCATCGTGATAACGATCCTCATATGAATTGGGTAGTCGTAATGTCTTGCTAGAGGCCGCTTGCGACTTTTGGGTTAGTGTAGTTATTGGCCCACTGCCAACTTCATATGGGCCTACAGGGTCGCACACAAGAATGGCCCAACACAAGATAATGTTTGATTTAGGGTGGATGAATTTTATATTTATATATATATATATATAATATAAAATTCATTAATAATATTATATAGATATATATATATATTTTTTCAAAATATATATCTTATATATATATATTATATTATATTATTATATTTAATGATATTATATAGATATATTTATTTTCGAAATATATTATATATATATATATATTATATGATATTATTATATTGTGTTGGTTTTAAATTTAATTTATTAAGATATATTAAATTTAATAACTAACATGCTAGAGATATAGTATCTCAGATTTAATTTATGAAGATAAATTAAATCTAATGGCTCTTTATTTAGATTAAATAAATAGGTTAAATTAAAACTGTTGGACAGATTTAATTTAAACTGAATTTATTTAATTAGCTCATCAAGATAATTAATTGTTAATTAATTTCGAAATTAATGATGATTAATTTTGAAATTTGAAAATAACCCTCATGGGTTATAAACTTGATAGAGCTGATAGACTCAAGGTACATCAGAATTGAGAGCCGCAAGTTAAACCCTTGGAGACATTAGAGGCACTAGCACGCAGTCTCGGTTGGAGAGCATTCGTGTAGATACCGGTAGAGGGAGCGGACCTGACGTGTTGGCTCCTAGAGATCGTGAAAACTCTGAATCACCAAAAAGGTATGAATCCTTCCAACTTGGTTTAAACGCCGTTGATAGATCCTCGATTAGGATCGGTGAAAATTTTTCAAATTCTTCCGCTGTGCTTACCGATCCTACACATTCAATCATATCAGAGTGTATAACCGCATCCCCGGCAACACCCGGGTTCTATACATAAAAACCTGAAGGTTTATAAGTATACACTAGGGGATTACACAACCAAAATCGAATGTAGTGTTCCTGATTCAAAATATACAGTAATCCCAAGTTCAAAATACATAACCAGCGTTTCCAATTCAACTATATACCCCCAAGGGTCCTAATTGCTCTGGGTTGGCTGCTTCTCTTTTGAGCCACACGCCCTGTCTGAAATGTTAGTCATAGGAAAGAATGAGATTCGAGAGAATCCCAGTAGTAACAAACTACTTACACAATGCATAAACACAAAGCATATACATAAATCACAAACAGCAACAATCTCAAAGATACATGGTTTTCACCACAAACGACAGCTCCTGCTATAATCAACATCACGACAGCTTACGCTGTAATCACAATAATGATAGCTTGTGCTGTAAACGACAGCTTGCGCTGTAAACGACAGCTATCACCAGCAGTAACCGCAGCAGCATCAAAGATTCATCACAGAACAGTGATAACACACACATACAGAGCATTACACATAGTATAAGAGAGAGAGTCACTACCTGATCCTTTCCCGATGTTTCTTGGCACAGCGGGCTCACGAGGACGGCAAATATCAAATCCTGTAAACCAAGTTAGGGACAACCCGTCAATCTCTTTCCCAAGTTTTATCTCTATAATACTTAAGTTGATTATCACTATGGTCAAGTAATCAAGTCAACTAAGGAGCTAAAGTGGTCAATTAACCTAAAAGGCTAATTTCTAACCTCAAAGTTCCACAATATTACATTATGCCATAAAATCTTCAATTTTCGCATAGGTGACCAATCTGGCAGAATTTTCCAACATCTTTGAAAAATCATAACTAATTCTAGAAAAATCAAAATGAGGTGATACCAAAGCCTATTGAAAGCTCTTGAAGTCCTCTTCATAGGAAAAATATGAATCACTACCAGAAATCACCACACAATTCCAGAATTACACAACATTCCACACTGCTCCAGAATTAGGTCCAGTTTCGACATCAAACTTTGGGCAACTAGAATCCCAGCTCAAAACCCAAAATGACATAAATAATATGTCCATTTTGAAGCTTGAAATGTGAACTTTAAGACTGGAAAGTTTCAGAATTTTTAGACACCAATTTCCCATTCAAAATGTCCCTACAAACTGACTGCCCTGCACAAAGTTACACTTGACAGTTTTTCCAATTTTCAAATAATGTGTCCAATGGCTTCAAAATCAACAACCAAACCTATTCCCACACAATTTTTCGTGTAGAACACAATGGTAGCAACAAAATGAACAAATTCCCACTCATTCCCCATGTCCTGTTTTGGCAAAATTTTAGGGTATTTCACAACAAACAACCACTTCACTATCTAATCACTAAGCTTAGCTCATTTGCCTCCAAACCAACATATAAGCACATATATAGGATGAAAGCTTCATGATCCCTAATATACCCTAAAAGACGAAATTAGGGTTGTCACAATAGCCCACCACAACCCAGCCAATTAAAGCACCATATACATCAACATAATGCTCTTACTCACCTCTTGCTTCTTCTTATGTTCTTTTCTTGATTCCTCAACTTTTGTTCTTGCAAGGTGGCTGAAAACTCCTCTTCTTCAAAAAAAAAACATATAAATGAATCTAAGGAAGAGAGGAACAAGTTTTATGAAGGTCACTTGAGCCATATATGAGGTTAAGGAGGTGAAAATCCATGTAAAAGATCTTACCTCAACTTTGTTATTCACTTTCTCTTCGCTTGCTGAACTTGGCCGACCTTGAGAAGAGGTGAGAGAGTGATTTATGATCAGTTTTTCTCTTCCCTTATCCTCTTAATATCTGACCGAAAATGTGGCCCAAAGAGAAAAAAAAGTTGTGGTGGAAAATAATTCTTTTTACACAAGCTTATGCCATGTTGACTTTGGTCATTTGATTAAGGTTTCTCTTGCCTCTTCTCTTCTTGCTTTTGGACGTGATATGGGCTGCGCAAATGGAGAATTATTATTGACCAACAAGTTCTTTAAAAGGAGGAAGAAAGATTGACCAATTGCATGAACTTGCATAGCCATTGGTTACACAAATTTTCTAGTTGCAATTTTTGACTTTTCTTCTTCTTTTTCTTTGCTTTTCATCTTGGTCAATGACTCAACTTGTTTTAATTTAATTCCTCTTCCCTTTCCTTTGTCTCCACTGAAATGTTGCACTTTGAAACACAAAAAGAATGTTGACCACTTGCTTTAAGGCATATGTGACCCATATGACCAAAGTTCCCTTGTAAAAGAGTTGAAATTTTGACCAAATTCCTCCTTCCTTCTCCTTTACCCTTTTTGGACGTTTTTAAAAATATGAGGAAGGGTATTAATTTGTTTTCCCATAGGTCAATCTTGATCCTTCATTTTAAGCTTTATCCCACAATTAAGCTTAACTATAGGGTTTAGGCACTGATTACAACACATTCGGATTAAAATCCACATCATATACTTCAAAAGTGTTCATTTACAATAATTACATCACTTTTGGAGTCATTAGCCCTTAATCCCATTTTTGGGTTATTACAGTTTCTTAAGAACAATCTAACTTCTCTCTTCTTTCTTTTTCTTGTCATTTTCTTTATTTTTTCCCCAATTTCTATGTTTTGACAAAATTAATAGAGTTGGGGGGTGTTGAATGGTCTTGTGATGACATGTTCCATGTGTTAAATGTAATATCCTAGATTTTAGGCCTAGAGACTTGAGGATAAGCCTATATCAGGCATATGACTAAGCCTAGTATGAGAAGAGTCCCAAGAATGATTGGATGATACTGAACCCTGGAGCTAGAGAAAACCATCAGACCGTCACTTTACTTGACAAGTTGGATGGCTAAAGGCCCTAGAAAAGAGGCGAGACTTACTTTATTAAAGCAAGTGACGTTTGTCACCGAACAATTGGATCACCGAACAAATGGAACCATAGGAATTTGACACATGGCACTAACTTTTCAAGACTCCCTCTTGGCCATATAATTCAGCCATCATCATAAAAAAAATCCTAAAAAATTCCAAGAAATTGGAAAAAATGTTAGAAGAGAGAGAGAGAGAGAGCATGAATAGTGATTTCTCTTAACTTTAATTTGCCACAACACTACCGAATTGGCATTTCCTCCTAAAATATTTTTCTTTTTTTGACAAACCTTGTTCTCCTCATCATAAGCTTCATTTTTATGGTTTTACAATTTTATTTATAGGTGTTTTGGTGCCGTCTCGTAGGCCAGGGTACAGCCGAATTTCTGAACTGGTTGCAAAATGCATAAAGGTAATCATGGGCTTCATTTTGAACAAATTGGTTTGTTCTTTGCATAAGTCTTCATGAGCGTGGGGTACTACTCTTTTTTAGGCCAGGGAGTATTCTTGGGTTTTAATCATGGTTTAGTCAATTGTTTATAGTTAAATGATAATTTATGATTATATTAGACCAAGTTGTCAGACAAAATCCTATTTTGATGATTTTGGCAAAATTGGGTTTGTTCAGTCAGTAGGTGTAAAGACTGAAGCTTTGTGACTTTGATTATTTTGATATTCCCATTATGTTTAGAATGCATTATAGTGTGGGAATAGCCCTAATTGTAAATTATGAATAACTAGAAATATGTACTACAAAGTTGAAATGCTGCCAATAGGTGTTCTATGTTGGGCAGATTATTTGCATGATGTTTTAAAATAAGTAAATGATGTCCAAAAATTGTGAAACTTTGTAGTCTAAAAGTAGACATGTCAAGCTTTGATTTAACATGTCATTTATGTCATTTGGATGTGTGTACTAGGAGTTCTGCATTTTCAAAATTTGGTCTGGAAAACTAGTGAATTCTGGGGTCAGTGATCAATTAAGTGAGATACTATATTGATATGCATCCAAAAGTACAATGGCTATATTTTTCCATTAAACTAGACTGATTAGGAGCCACGCATCTTTTGGAATAATCACAATTGAGCATCTATACAATTAGTTATGAATTTCAAATATTAAAGAAAATTCTGGCAGATTTGAGTACAAGTGCGAAAATGAAAAATGTAATGGCGCTAGGTAATTAAGTGGAACTTTAAGTATGAAGTTAACCAACTTGGGATACTTGAACCACTTTGACTTTGCTTTTGCCTTAGTGTATTAGACTTAATGATAACCAACTTGACTAATTGATTGTGTAAGTATTGGATGAAATAATAACTTATCATTCGTAAATTCTAATTATAGGACCTAACAGCTATCTAGAGCTTAAGACTTTCCTGAGCTCAGAGAAACGGTTGTATACTGCTCAAGGGAAATGACCTGGTAGTAACCTTATCATTCGTAAGTTCTATGATACAATGCATTTTTTGTGGATTCATCATGAATTATCTAACACATTTTGATTATGCGGGGTGGTTGCCTAAGGCCTATTGCAGGGGTGGACGCTCAAGCCAATATAATGTTTTATGATACATGAGTGGATGCTTGGGGCCTATTGAACAGGTTATGCTCGGGGCCTATTGCATGGGTATAGTCGAGGCTATATGATATACGTAATGCTGTGGTCATATGCTGAACTGCCTGTTGTGCACTAAATGCTGTTGTGATAATTCTATTATATGATAACTATATGGCATGCTCTATAATTTGGTATCTATATGATTGACTATTTATTACTATTAGGATTCTTTTGAATCTCATTCTTTTCTTATAACAACTACAGCATAGGGTAGCAGCTCAATAGGCAAGAGGGTAATCTTGGACAACTAAAGGACAAAACTGAGAGATTTTATTTCTAGTTAGTTGTCTATTTTGGTGTTGTATATGATGTGTATAACTTGGTAGACATAATGATAGTATAATATATCATTAACCGATCTATAAAATAAGTAGAAAAATGCTCACATACTCTGAAAAAAATTAAGAACTGATGAGTAATAATGGAATTGCAAACCATTATGAAATCATTTTGAAAAATTTTAAATTCATCAGAAAAAGCCATTCAATTGTAGGTTCGAACGCTGATTTGAAGCTGGGATTTGTAGTAGTTTACCAAATTATATTCTGAGACTGAATTCTTGGCTTAGCGGTTTAACTCGCTATGCATTTAAACTCATCAGAAGATGCTGAAGGTAAGGATGTTATAGTTTGGTATTAGAGTAGTAATTCAGGTAATGGAATTGTCAGCTCAGTGTTAGAGGTCTAGTTGGGCAAAGGGTTTTGACTTTAGGATATATTATCTATATATGTGAATAGTGTAGTAATCCTTTAATAGTACTACTGTAACTGGGATACATAAAGTTAGACCACCCCTTTCTATTAAGCATCTTGTAGAATAAAGGGGTGGAGGTATCGGTACTTAAGTTATGGTACCAATGGTGTTAGAGAGCAGTGGTATAAGTGTACGTAGAGGCAATATCAATACCTGTTGGTGGTATCGGTGGCACTAGTGCACACAGTAATGATACCAATAATTGTAATTGTGGTATAAGGATAGTACCAGTAGTATCAAGGTGGTACCTATTAGATTCCAAGTTTTGATGATAACAAAAGATTATTGTTAAGAAACTCATGTTTTGCAAGTTTAGACAATGGTTGAAAATGTTACCAAATGTATCTTATAAAGTTCAAAGGCTATTGCTATGATTTTAACTAATGAACTCGAGTAATTAAAGCTAGCACTAGAGTGATAAGCAGTTTTGCACTTGAGTACAACGAGTTTTGAAATGAAAGTGTTTGACAGAAGCACTCTTTTGCTAAAACTACCAAAACAACTCGAGTGACGGATTCAGCACTCAAGTGATGATGTGATTTGCACTCAAGATAAAGGCACACTCGAGTAAGTATTTGACAGAGAGTAATGTTAGAGACAGGAAATGATTGTTGTACTCGAGCACGGACTCAATACTTGAATGATACAGAAAGTATTTACCTGAGAGCAAGGAAAACTTAAAGTGAAAAGTGAACTCGAGTCAAAGTGAGTAAAGTATAGAAAGTGCTTGCCCGAGAGTCAGCCAAAGCATGGAAGAGCAAGTGCACCTGAGTAAAGAGCACTTGCACCCAAGTGATAGCTCAGTACCCGTGATTGAGAAATCTAACTCTCTCTATTCCCGATGCAAGTGCTGAAGTGAAAGAGTACTTAATACAAGAATAAACTGATGTATTTGAGTGAGGATCAGTGAACTCAAGTGAGGGCCTACATCACCTGCAAGTGTAAAATCACACTCTTGAGAAAGAGGATATGAGTATTATCCAGAGACGTGAGTTCATAGTGCAAAATACACGTGCACTAGAGTGCGACAAGATGCACTCGAGTGAGGACCAATATTACTCACAAGTGAGAAAATGTACTCTTGTTTTTTGCATAGAAGTGCAACTGAAAAGCAGAAGTATATGAGAAATTGTGATGTTGCACTCAAGTGAAAACTCAGTTCACTCGAGTGATACTCTGTTAGAAGCCAAAACTCAACTGACTTACAACGATCAATCTGAACATGGTTTAATGTTATTTATTCATTTTATTTTCACTTGTTATTATTATTTAACATCATTTAACATATATATCAAGTGTTAAACAGGAGTTTGATAATTTGAATTAGAAATACACAAAGCAAGTCAAACAACAGTAGACAGAATCATTACAGCGAACTAAGCACGTACCTACCATGATATCTTGTTCAAAGATTTCAAACGTACACATGTTATTCCAAAATGAAACACTCTGCCCCACAATGACTATTATTCAACAGACAAAATCAACTGACTATAAATACAGAATTTCAGAGACCATAAAAATAGGAACTTAGAACAAGAATATACACAAGAAAAATCACGAGTCTCTATTATTCATATTTTTTCTATATTCATATTGTACTTCGGTGTTTATTATATTTGCTCTGTAAGAGAGTCTGTATACACTTCAAATCCTATTTTTATTTGATCTCAAGGTACAGGGACCTTGAGAAGGTAGATATCCTTATGAAAGAAGTAGTTGAGATAATTCCTAATAGGACTTTTTGCTCATAAGACTTACAAGGTACAAGCAGTAGAGCACGTTGCACTCATAAGACTTACAAGGGTGTAAGCAGAAGAGAATGTTGCTACTCATAAGACTTGTATGTGTAAGTGAGAGAGAAAGGTCATAGGTTTGTTTCTGCATGTAAGACTTATCGTAAATGGGAGAGAAATTTCTAAGTGTTAGAATATTTCTGCTCGTAGTCCATTCAAGGATAATTGTTGTCTTATGGCCTTTCGAGAGCTCACTGAATCTTGGAAGAATAGTAAAAGTCTTAGTAGGTCTTAATCTCTGAGGATTTAATATAGACTTGGGTTTTTGGCCGAACCAATATAACTCTCTATGTGCTAATCTTCTCAACTTTACTCTATCTATAGTTATTTTCATATCACCGCATCAACTGAAAAATTTATCACATCACCCAATTCACCCCCTTGGGTGAAGCTTGCATTTTTCATATGGTATCAGAGCAAAGTTTTCCCCGAAGAGCCTAACAGCTTGAGAAGGATCCTATAAATGGCAACAATGGGTGAGAACATCCTTCCAGATGAAGCTTTTATCACTAGACCTCCCAGTTTTGCTGGAGAACATTTTTCATTCTGGAAAGCTAAGTTTAGAGTGTTCATGATGGCTAACAAATATGGTCTATGGAATGTTATACAAGACGGTGACTATGTTCCAATGGAGAAAATCGAAGATAGAATTATAAAAAAGAGTCTAGAGGAGTTTGACAAAAATGACAAGATATTAGTAACATTAAACAGTAAAGCTATTTTAATGATTTAGAGTGCCCTCAGTCAAAAGGAATATTTTTGAATTTACACACTACCAACAACCAAAGATATATGGGATGCTCTTGAGATCACTCACGAAGGTACATCCAGAATCAAAGAAAATAAGGTCAATACTCTAATTACAGAGTATGATTTGTTTTGGATGAAACCTGGAGAAAATATCTCAAAATTCAAACTTAGATATACTCATCTTGTTAATCAACTATCGACACTTGGGAAAACATTTGATCAAAATTCCCTGGTAAAAAAGATCCTTAACATTCTTACGAAAGAATGGGAAGCAAAGGTACCAGCTATCAAATATGCTAAAGAAGAATCAATGCGATATATAGCTGCTTTCTTTGTTAGCCATTCTGAGTATGAAGGAAAGTTAAGGTTCTAGAAGTAACTAGAAGAGTTCGATGATAAAAAGAAAAGAGGAGTTGCACTTAAAGCCATCAAGGAAGATGAGTCTTCAGAAAATGAAGATGTCCTTGATGATGTTGATATGAGAATGATTGTAAGGAAATTCAAGAAGTTCTATAGAAGAGGCCAAAAGAATTTCAAGAATTATCAAGGTGGACCAAGCAAGAAAAAAAACAAGAAGCAAAAGATAGTATGCTACAAATGTGGAAAGCCTAGCCATATTAAATCTGAATGCTTTAAAAACAAAGATAAGAAGAATTAGAAAAAGAAAGCATACATATCTTCTATATGGGGTGATAGCTTGTCAAATGAAGAAAGAGATAATGACGAAGTTGCAAATCTATGCTTGGTAGCCAAGGAAGAAGAATCGGATTCTGAGGTAAGTGATTATGAACCTACTTATGATTAGTTATTATCTAAATATAATGCATTGCACACTAAATTCATCAAGGTAGTCATGAGAAGAAAGTAAAAGAGTTAGAAAGTACTGTCATATCTCATGTACATTGTAAAAAGAAAAAGACAAGAAAATAAGTGATTTAACAAAAACTATGGAAAGATTTACTAACGAAAGTGAAACTCTTAAAGTTATTCTAAAATATCAAATAGTTTCCTTTGATAAATCTAGAATTGGATATAAGTCTAATCAAGATAAAAACAGAGGAAAGAAGAAAAAAGGCAGTAGGACTTATCTCAAATACTTTAAGAACTCTGTGCATACATCAAATCTATTTGCATCATGTAGTTACTATAATAGGAAAGGACATTATACTTCATCATGTTACTTTAGAAAAGGACAGGTCATTGGTACGTACAAATGGGTTCCGAAAGGAACGCATGTACCAAAAGTAATGCATAATAACCATAAAGGACTCAAGAAAGTGTGGGTACCTAAAGCTTGATCACATTACTCTAGGTATGTCTCAAAGCATCACTAGTAAACAAGTGGTACATTGATAATGGATGCTCGAGACACATGACTGGTAACAGAAATAAGTTCACCATGCTAGAAACCAGAGAAGGAGGAAAGGTAACTTTTAAAGGTAACCAATCTAGACGTATTGCTGGAATTGGTGAAGTGGGAAAATTCGATGGTATTCAAATCGTTGATGTATATTACATTGAAGGATTATGCCATAACCTCCTGAGTATGAGTCAAAGCACTGACAAAGATCACTGGGTAATCTTTGATTCCAAAGAATACTTGATAGTAAACAAGAAGGATCTACCACTTAACAAAGAATCCATTAAGGCAAAGATCCGAGCTCAAAGGGACGGTAATTGTTATACTATTGATTTAAATTCAATTCTTCTGAAAATTGTTTTCTTTGCAAATCAGAGGAGAGTTGGTTATGGCATAAGCGTCTGGCTCATGTTAATATGAACTAACTTGACAAACTGATTAGAAAAGATTTAATTGTTGGTCTTCCTAAACTTAAATTCAAAGGCGACATGATTTGTGAGGCATGTCAAAAAGGCAAACAAACTAAATCTTCATTTAAAACAAAGTATAAGATTTCCACTTCCAAGCCTTTATCACTACTTCATATGGATTTGGTAGGTCCAGCGAGAATAAAAAGTTTTGGAGGAAATCTATATACCTTAGTAATTGTCGATGACTTTAAAAGATTTACATGGACTATATTTATTACTTCAAAAGATGAAACGTTTGTTGAATTCATTATGTTTGCTAAGAAGGTCCAAAATGAGAAAGGTATTTCTATTGTCTCCATCAAGAGAGACCATAAAGGAGAATTTGATAATCAACTCTTTAAAGATTTCTGCAACAACAAGGGAATAGATTACAACTTCTCTCCACCTGGAACGTCTCAGCAAAATAGAGTAGTAGAAAGGAAGAATATAGTCCTCACTGAAATGGAAAGGGTAATACTTAATGAAAAAGAAATGTCACAAGTGTTCTGAGTGAATTCAATGAGTACTGCATGCTATATTTCAAATCGAGCCTATATTCATAAGTCACTTGGAAAGAAACCATATGAACTCTACAAAGGGATAGAGCCAAACCTTGCTCATCTACACATCTTTGGATACAAATGCTTCATTCACAACAACGGTAAAGAAAACTTGGGTAAATTTGATTCAAAGTTTGATGAAGGTTTATTTCTAGGATATTCTAATAGAAGTAAAGCATATAGAGTCTTTAATAAAAGAACATGTACTATTGAAGTATCCATTCATGCTGTGTTTGATGAACTTGGTTATGAGATAAAGTATTTTGATAAAGAAGAAATAGATTTGATAAAGAAATACAAAACTATTTCAAATCAAAATGATTTTGAAACAAATGATTTTCAAAATGAAGAAGGTGTCAATGATCATGTTCAACCAAAAGCATGGAGACATACTAAAGATCATCCAATTGATCAAGTAATTAGAGGTATTCACGAAGGTGTCAAAACCAGAAATAGAATTCTTAATGAGGTAACTTTTTCTACTTTTATTTTAGAGGCTAAGCCTTCTAATATTGAATAAGCTTTATCTCATAATGATTGGGTGATTGCTATGCAAGAAGAATTAAATCAATTTCAAAGGAATCAAGTTTGGGATTTGGTACCTTAATCTAAAGATCACTCGGTTATAGGAACCAAATGGGTTTTCAAAAATAAACTTGATGAATCAGCAATTATTGCAACAAACAAGGCAAGATTGGTTGCCAAAGACTATAATCAAGAAGGTATTGATTATGAGGAAACATATGCTCTAGTGGGAAGATTGGAAGTAATACAAGTACTCTTAGCCTTCACCTGCATTAAAGGTTTTAAACTTTATCAAATAGATATGAAAAGTGCTTTCTAAATGGTTATATTATGGAGAAAGTATATGTAGAACAACCTCCTGGTTTTGAAGATGAAACAAAGCCTGATCATGTTTTCAAACTTAAGAAAGCTTTGTATGGTTTAAAACAAGCACCCAGAGCTTGGTATGAAAGGCTAAGTAATTTCTTCTTGATCAAAACTTTTTCAGAGGAAAAGTAGATACAACTCTTTTTTATCAAACATAACAAAAATGATCTTCTAATTGTTAAAATTTATGTTGATGATATTATCATCAGTGCTACTAATGAATCTCTTTGTCAAGAGTTTTCCAAGCTTATGTAGGGAGAGTTTGAAATGTCCATGATAGGAGAATTAAACTTCTTTCTTGGACTTTAAATCAAGCAAAGGAAGAATGGGATAGTTGTATCTCAAAAAAACTATTTGAAAGAGTTATTGAAGAAGTATGGAATGGATAATGGTAATGGAGCTGATACTCCAATGAGCTCTACAACATTGTTGGATGCTGACATAAAAGGCCCTGACTTCAACATCACTAAATATAGAGGAATGATTGGTTCATTACTCTATCTAACATCGAGTAGGCTGGATGTACATTCAGTGTTGGAATGTGTGCAAGGTATCAATCTGCTCCTAAGGTATCACATATAGAGACTGTAAAAAGAATCTTCGAATACCTAGGAGACACTGCAGAACTTGGCCTATGGTATCCAGAAAGAGGAAAAGAAAATTTGATGGCCTCTTCAGATTTAGATCATGGATAATATGAAACTAACAGGAAAAGTACCAGTGGACAATGTATAGCTACAGCAAGCTATTGTTCTCAAGTATTATGGTTGAAGCAACAACTTCAGGATTTGGGGATATACCTAGGAGATACCAATTTACTGTGACAACGCTAGCATTATTAGTTTGGCCAAGAATCCTGTACAACATTCAAGGACCAAGCACATAGATATCTGACATCACTTTATTCAAGATCACATTTAAAAGAAGGATGTCAAAGTAGAATTTATTCTAACACATCTTACACTCACTGACTTATTCATAAAGTCGAGAGCTAAAGATCAATTTTTATATATACAAGGAGAATTGGAAATGGTTAATCCCAATGAGTTGTAAGTTCTCTTAATTATTATGTTTAATGTGAGTTTTAATGATAATTATACTGACTCATACATTGAAGTATACAGAAATTAGTTTTATAAAGATGTCACTCGATTGTTGAATGCGTCACTTGAGTGCAAGGCACCTTAGTACTCGAGTCAGAGATGAATTCTCGAGTGTGGAAATATATCAAGCGCTCTGCTTCTAGCTATGTAAAATAGGGATTAATAAAGTATGTAAGAACTCTTGGCACTTACTCAAGCAAACCAAAAGTGTCAGACCTCATCCGAGTGAGCGAAGAATATCTCTCAAGTGATATAAGAACAAACCTGAAGTGCAGCAAGAACACTCGAGCAGCAGAGAAAGATATAAGACTAATCTAAAGCATGGTTACTCAAGTAATCTTAGAGGATTTGAGTATAAAGATGGACAATATAACAAAACACACTTAAACCAAGTATGCATTTACATGCTTTATGAAATTTCTTTGTTTTGCACTCGGCACAAAAATGTATTACTCGAGTGCTATATGAATAACACTTGAGTACTAAGGTTATCACTTTAGTGTTGAGACTTATATCAGACACGCAATAGCTTACACCATCACACTTCTTCTCACTCGAAAGTATCTCTTCACTCATTAGCCACACCTCTTCACCTTTGATCATTTACCACTAATAAAATGCCTCAAATCTATTCAAATTTCATTTGCAACTCTTCAATCATCTTAGAAGGTCAGATTTATCATCATAAATTCCATTTTCTTGCCCTAACCGAAGAACATTTTCGAAAATCATTCTTCAAGCTTTTCTCTATACTGTTAATTCTCAATCCATTTTTGAATCATTCAAGATGGTTAGAAAAAAGGTTCCTTAAGTTTCCCAAAACTCTCCAACATCTTCACCTCCTCATTCTGAAGCCAGTAAGTTAGAATCTCCAATGACAACACCTTCTCATACTTTATCTCTAACACCTTTACCATCTTCTACTCCATCAACCTCTCCAAAAGACAAAACGAGTAAGAAAAGATCAAAACTAGCTAAGACGAATCATCTTTAGCCTAAAGTGGCTAAGGTGGCTTAACCGCCATAGAAGAACCTTAAGAATCCTCTTCTGATGATTCCTTCAAAGTGCACCTCCGAAAGCAATTGACAAATCCAAGCTCAATGCCTTAGTTAGCAAGATTGCCTCCTAAGCCGATGCCTTGGGCTCTCATCATATTGGCCAGACCAGTCAAGCTACTTCACAATCAGAGCACCTCCTACTTCACAAGCTCCAGAGGAAAACAAGTCATAATTCCTATAGATGGCTTTAATATTTAGAAACTGAAGCTATTTCATTAGAAGGTATATGATTCTAAGTTTGCTAATAGAAGTTTCTGTCCTATAGTTTTTGTGGATTTGGATTATATACAGAAAAGTTGTAGTCTGGATTTTCAACCTTTCCTTGGATACTATGATCCTTGGTTGAATGTGCATCTTTTATATTCCCCTACTGTTGTGAGAACTTTTTACTGCAACTTGAAAGTCCAAAACATAAAGTCTAGAGCTAGAGAGTTGATAGAGGAAGTAATTTCTACCACTGTTAGAGGCCAACACATTATGATATCTCCTCCTATTATAAATGATATACTTGGCAATGTTGTACCACCATCCGATCCACCCACTCTCTCTGTAAATGAAGTCTTCCAGAAATTGAGGTCAAATGACCCTATAGGACCTTCTAACTTTAAGACTATTGATATGTCTGAATCTATTCGTGCCCTTTATTATATATACACCTATAGCATTGTAAACAAATCTGAAAACTACACCCATTTTTGCCCAGAGATTCCTATTTATTGGCCTCCTTCTTAGCCGGTCAACGAAGAAATGTTGGGGAGCTTATTTTTTGTGAGATAAGAAGGTTTAGATTTTCTTCATCAAGATCCACCACAATTCCATATCCATAACTTGTGTCTCTCATCCTAAAGCATAACAAATTTTGGTACTTGGAGGGAACTGAGAAGGTAAATTGTTAGAATCGGTAGGCACAGCAGAAGAATTTTAGAATTTTACCGATCATAATCTAGGATCTATCAACACTATTTAAATCAGTTAAAAAGATTTGTACCTTTTTCAACTTAGGGTTTTCATGATCTCTAGAAGCCTACACTTTAGGTTCGCTCCCTCTACCAGTATCCACACGAATGCTCTCTAATAGAGACTGCATGGGAGACTGCGTGCTAGCGCCTCCAAATGTCTCCTAGGGTTTTCCTTGTGTCTCTAAATTCTCATGCGCGCATGAGTCTATCTGCTCTATCATGTTTATAACATATGAGGGCTATATTCAAATTTCAAACTTAATGATAATTAATTTCGAGATTAATCAACAATTAATTATCTTGATGAGCTAATTAAATAAATTCAGTTTAAATTAAATCTGTCCAACAGTTTTAATTTAACCTATTTATTTAATCCAAATAAAGAGCCATTAGATTTAATTTATCTTCATAAATTAAATCTGAGATACTATATCTCTATCATGTTAGTTATTAAATTTAATATATCTTAATAAATTAAATTTAAAACTAACAGAATATAATAATATCAAATAATATATATACATATATATATATAATATGTATTTCAAAAATACATATCTATATATTATTATTAACAAATTTTATATCACATATATATAAATATAAAATTTGTGCACCCTAAATTAAACATTATCTCGTGTTGGGCCATTCTTGTGTGCAACCCTGTAGGCCCATATGAAGTTGGCAATGGACCAATAACTGTACTAACCCACAAGTCGCAAGCAGCTTCTAGCAAGACATTACGGGCATGTTTGTTTTAGCGATTCGATTGCTTATAAGTTGCTTTTTAATAATGATTTACGGTATACGAAGTAAGTATGTGAGAGGAGTTGTGTCTCGATTTACGTAAAAAGCAACTTATAAGCAATCGTAACGCCCAAACAAACATGCCCGTGACTACCCAATTCATATGAGGATTGTTAACACGATGCAACCTATCATACAACCATGTCATGTCCCTTTTGTCACACGATATATCAGTCAATGATGAGGCAGGGATAATGTCATCCTCTTGTCCTAATCATTACTTTCTCGATTCCAGAGTAGTCTAACAATAGAAATGGAAACTCCTTTCTATTGTAGTATGCCATACATTTCTCAAACTCACTCATCGAGGGGCCCAGTAATATCTCTATACTAATGTGAGGGGCAAGTTCCATCTTGATCATTCATATTCCTCTGCATGAAAAACCACCAAGCCCGATCATAGCCTTTATTATCAGTCGGTCAAAAGTAACTTTTGACTAGTTTAAAGCTTAGCAACTTTCATGTAGGAATCCATGATGACCTCAGGTTTAAGGGCATTGTGACGTGGTTATACATGAGAAAAGCTTACGACTTGATCCATGTAGCTTTCTCATAGAGGGTTGGTCTAGCACCTTGTACTCTTATAAGTTCTAAAGACTTTGATTCGTATCTCCATATCTTATCAAAGTCATACCGGTCTTGTTTCATCTCTGCTACCGCATAGATGACCGACCAGGGACATTTTAAGACATTCTTCATGAATTATCCAAGGATACAATTATCACAGTTAACATGCAAATAATATGATAACAGAATGGAGAAATTTCATTAAAATAATAATGTTCAAAGTACAATGATTGGCCCTTAGGGCATAATTTCCAACATCCTCCTACTTCCTTAGGTACAATCATTAATTTGCCTAATTCCTATTGCCCTAACATGACGCTCATGCTTTGCCTGTGCAAGTGGCTTAGTAAGAGGATCAGCAGCATTATCTTCTCCTACTACTTTGCATATCTTTATATCACCTCTATAATCAATTTCTCTAATAAGATGAAATCACCTGAGTATATGCTTGGTCCTTTGATGTGACCTAGGCTCCTTCGCCTGTGCAATAGCACCGTTATTGTCACAGAACAAATCTATTTGATTTGAGATGGTAGGCACTACCCCTAGTTCAATAATGAACTTTCTGATCTAAACGGCTTCTTTAACTGCATTTGATGCAGCTATATATGATAGATCCAATGGCCAAGGCATATGGAACCTTACTCATGCGATCTCACTGATCAGGTTTGCTAGGACACAAATCTTTGCTAAGATGGATGCCATGAGACATGGGCATGTAACCCCTTTTTGAATCCTGCATACTGAACCTATGCAGTATCTTGTCTATGTATGTGTTATGACTTAGACCTATCAGTCTTTTGGATCTATCTCTATAGATCCTAATCCTTAGGATGTAGGTGGCTTCACCTAAGTCTTTCATTGAAAAGAACTTTCCTAACCAAGACTTGACACTCTACAAGGTAGAAATGTCATTCCCAATGAGTAGGATGTCATCTACATAAAGCACCAGAAATACAACTATGCTCCCACTAACCTTCTTGTAAACATAAGGTTTATCGATGTTTTGAATAAATCCAAACTCTTTGACTACTTGATCAAAATGATGATTCCATCTCCGAGATGCTTGCTTCAATCCATAAATGGATCTTTGAAGCTTGCAAACTTTACTAGAGTCTTCTGGACGCACAAAACCTTTAGATTGTGTCATGTACACATCCTCAAGTAACTTTCCATTAAGAAAGGCTGTTTTGACATCCATCTGCCATATTTCTATAGATGACAGACCAGGGATATTTTAGGACAATCTCCATGAATTATCCAAGGATACAATTATCACAGTTAACATGCAAATAATATAATAACAGAATGGAGAAATTTCATTAAAATAATAATGTTCAAAGTACAATGATTGGCCTTTATGGCACAATTTCCATCATAAACATCCTAAGGTTTGGTAATATATAGTTCACACATATAGGTATCAATCTTCCAGTTAGTCAAACCAGGGCTACATCTCAGAGAGAAGCCATTACATCGAGAGGTGATAAGGCTCGATCTTCTGTACAAGGACCAGCTCCACCTCCATCTTTCCAAAATACATCACTACCAAGCTATCTGGCCAAAGTGATCAATCAAGCAGTGGCAGGCTTGAAAAAGGAATTGTTAACCGAGTACAACAAATTGGTAGACAAGATGGGAATAAACGTATCAAAATTGGTGGACAAGGATAATGCCAATTTCGATATGATATTCAAGGAACAAGAAGAATAGTCACGAAGAATCACTGACATGGAGATCTTTATGCGTACTCATCTTCTGACTACTTCTACTGAGGTGCCTCCAGAGTCTACTCCTACCACGGCCTTACCTTCTTAGCCCTAGATCATGTACTCTTCACTAACCCTCATTCCCATATTGATGTCATTTATGAACAGCCATCATCATCGCCACCTGCAACTTTTGTTCCTCAGCCATCGTCTCTACCTTTTATGCCTGAGCGATTTGATCCATCCATCACTATGGTGTTATATACCCCAGCACAACCATCTGATCTTACTTTTCCTCAGCCCCTTCTGAAGTTGACAAAATAGGGGAGAAGCATGTGTGATGGTTCCTAAGCTATTCTGGTTCTAGACTGATTTTGTCTTAAGGGGAGTATTGATTAGTTTTGATGTATTTAGGGTAGGCTTGATGTTTTACAATTTTTTTGGGTGTATTTTAATTTCTTAGGTAGATGTTGATTAAAGTTTGCCATTGTACTTTACAAGTTCATTAATCTATATATGGTCATTTTCATGTTTTTTCTAAGTTTTTATCAAATATTATGGTACTATGACTTATCTTGGCTTTAAGTGTCCATTGGAAGTATTGCAAGAAATTTATGAGGTTATGTGGAAAGCTCTGAAAAATGAGTCAAAACTTTAGTGAATATTCATTTGGAAATCTTGAAAGTATTTTCAAAAATTATCACTTCAATCAGTTTTTTTAAATCCATCATAAAGGTTTTTGTCATCATAAAAAAAGGAGGAGAATGTTAGATTCCAAGTTTTGATGATAACAAAAGATTATTGTGTGTTGCGGTAAGAAACTAATGTTTTGCAAGTTTAGGCAATGGTTGAAAATGTTACCAAATGCATCTCACAAAGTTCAAAGGTCATTGCTGTGATTTTAACTAATGTACTCAAGTGATGAAAGCTAGCACTCGAGTGATAAGTAGTTTTGCACTTAAGCACAGCGAGTGTTGAACTGAAAGTGTTTGACAAAAGCAGTCTTTTACTAAAAATACCAGGACAACTTGAGTGATGATGTGATTGCACTCAAGCATGAAGGCACACTTGTGCAAGTATTTAATAGAGAGCAATGTCAGAGATAAAAAATTATTATTGCACTCGAGGATGGGCTCAATACTCGAGTGATAGCCTCAAGTTCACTTTAGTTTTGCAAAGTATGATACAGGAAGTATTTACCTGAGACAATGGTTCTATTTCATAAAGGAAGTTTGAACCTTGTGAACCTTATGGATGATGTTGAACCTTCAGTAATGTTTTGAGGATATTGTTAGTGCAAGCGTTTCACCCAAAGGGGGTGAATTGGGTTATACCAGAAATTTTGTTGAGTATAAGAAAATTGACAGAATATTTAAATCAATTGAGAGCAAAGAGAAATATAACCGAAGTGTACACCGGGAGTTATACTGATTCAGCCATAACCACTTTGACCTATGTCCAGTCCTCAAAGCGTCTCTGAGAGTTTCACTATATTCTCCAAGATTTAGTGGGTTCTTGGCACCTCAGTACATAGCAAGTTCCTTCACCTAGACACTCCCTCCCCCTTACACGTTGCAATCAAATCCCCAACTTAAGGTTCCACAACCTTAAGTTGTCTCAATAATAAATATTAAGTTTTTAATGAAAAACTCTCTCACAAAGCAAATATATAATCACTGAAGTACAATGAATGAGTATAAGAAAACAAAGCACAAAGAGTATGTTGATCGATATGTGATTGCTTGTTCTCAGTTGTTGTTGTATGCTGTTTGAATGCTCCAATATATAGATGATTTGTAGTATCCGTTGGAAGCAATTCAAACATGTTTGTTAGAGTCGCGTAGTAACAGTTGACTATTCTTCAAATTTGAAAACTATCTGTTTGCGGTAGGTAGCAGTAAGTGAACGTTCGGACTTTTATTTAACTTTTTACTTCTGACATGATCTGTTCATTGTTTCTCTGCAAATGTACTTAGAATACTAGTGCAATGAAGAGTTAATCATATAGATAATCAATCAATAATCATTCGATTAAAAACATGATTTCTGGACTTCATTAATCGAGTGGCTACTCGAGTGATCATGCTTGTTACTCGAGTCGTCCCTCGAGTAAACCTATCAAAAATATGGCAGTAAGTAATTCAACATTTTTCACAAGATATTACTCAAGTAAGACATGGAGTAAGATACATCAAAAACCTTAAAAATACCTGATTACTTTAGTGGCTACTCGAGTGGCCATGTCTTCTCTTCACACATTACTCGGGTACCTCTTCCAGTAAGCCTATTACTCGAGTGGTTACTCAAGTGGCCATGTCTTTTCTACATATCTTACTTGGGTGACCCCTCAAGTAAATTCCAAATAACTTTATAGATTACTTGATTACTCACTCGAGTAATTGTATCAAATTCTTGGCCGAGAGTACTTGTTCTTTGTTTACCAGATTACTTGAGTGATCCCTCGAGTAATGGATTAAATAAGTCCGTAGAGCTACTGGAAGATTTTTGACCTGGTTACTCGAGTGGCTACTTGAGTAATGCATTTTCTCATGTGTTACTATAGTGGTTGCTCGAGTAATGGTCTAAATAACTTTGCAGATTACTCTAGTGGCTACCTCTAAATTTTAGCAGTGCCTCCGACAACATTTTCTTTCGACATTACTCAAGTGCCCACTCGAGTAACAGTGTTCCTTACTTGAGTGGTCACTGGAGTAAACATAGGCTACTGCCAGTGATGGTCTTCCTTTACTCTTCCTCTCATATCTTCTTCATTACTCTAGTACTTACTTCAAGTAATGCTTTGTCTGTAATTTATTTACTTTGTTCAAATTCATTTGTTATAATATCCTCTTTTATCATTAGTCCAATCTTTATTATCATCAAAACATATGGAATCTAACAGATATTACCCGAATATCATAAAGTTTAGAATAACACTATTGATCTTATTTTTTAGCATAACTATTAGGTATAATTGAGGAAAGTGATTCTCTGACTCTGCTGATATTGAGGTTATAAGAGTTGAATTGTGATGTAAGAATTAGACTCAATAATTGAACTAATTCTTTTAGAATTTGAATTGACTTGGATAGTTTTGAGGTACAAGAAAATGGTACTAGAATATGTTGAGGAAAGAGATACTTATGGAGTAGTCTGATCTGAAAGGGCTACTTATGAGGAGCTCTGATCAGAGAGGGTTACCTATAGAGAGATCTGATCGGAGAAGGCTAACTACAGAGAGTTTTAATTGAAGGGGCTGACTAGTCAGGTGACTGAGTGAATCATCAAGTGCAGTACCGTAAAGTAGAACCACCATAATGTCAATCGGAGAAGGCTACCTATATCGAGTGCAGTACCCAGAAGCTGGTACTATTTATATTTCCCTGTGGGGATAGTACCTAGCATCTCTAAGGATAATGGCATGTCATACTGGGATTGATATATGTATGACCTACCGATACCCAGTTGAAAATGGTATTTTATTGATTTGTTGCCCCAGATCTCATTGGAACTCATCGATTAATCATGCTAAGTAGGAGAAATCACAAGATGGGTAATCCCTAGGAAGCACCTTAGAAATTTAAACCTTTGACTAAAGGTTAAAATGTGTAAAGGTATGTAGGTATAATATACGGTGGTACATAATAGGTGGTGATTATGATGTACATTGATCCTAGAGGATCCAATCTGGTGATACTAAAGGTTGAGGATAGGTTTGAATCAGATCTAAGCTGAAATAGTGCTTAGGTCGAATGTGAATAGGGTTGCACTAGGGTTCTATTTCATATAGGAAGTTTGAACCTTGTGAACCTTATGGATGATGTTGAACCTTAATAATGTTTGGAGGATATTACCCGAATATCATGAAGTTTAGAATAGCGGTATTAATCTTAATTATTTAGCATACATATTGGGTATAATTGAAGAAAGTGATTCTCTGACTCACTGATGTTGAGGTTCTAAGAGTTGAATTGTGATATGAGAATCAAATTGAATAGTTGAACTTATTCTTTAGGAATTTGAATTGACCTGGATGGTCTGAGGTACTAGAATACGGTACTAGAATGTATTGAGGAAAGAGCTATGTATGGAGGATACTGATCTGAAAGGGCTACCTATGGAGAGCTTTAATCAGAGAGGGCTACCTATAGAGAGTTTTGATTAGAGAGGCTGACGAGTCAAGTAGCTGAGTAAAACATCGAGTGTGGTATCGTAGAGTGGAACCACCATGATGTCGAACCATAGTATCTAGTCATCATGACATTTAACTGTAGAGTGAAACCGCCGTGACTTCAAACTATAAAGCAAAGCTACCAGGACATCAACCCTCAAAGGTGGTGCATTGTAATGAGTCTCCCATCTAATGGGTTTCCTTGAGATAACGGTTTATATGACATAGTGAATCTCCATAGGGTGCTCCAGTACCATTTTTAGAAAGAAAGATGTACTACTAGAAAAAACGGTTTTAACGTCCCTTTTTGTGGCCTTTTAACGTCTGAAAATAGAGGGACGTCTATCTGAGGGTCGTGGAAAAAAATGTCAATAACATCCGCAAAATAGGGGATGTTAAATTGGACTTTAGACGTCCCCAGTTCAATGTGTGACTTTAGACATCCCCAGTTCATACTGGGGACATCTAAAGTGAACCTTTAGACATCCCCAGTATGGACTGGGGACGTCTAAATGTCACTTTTGACGTCCCCAGTATGAATTGGGGACGTCTAAAGTGTAGCCCCTACTTTACAATGTCCCATTTTATTTTAAGAACGTTGAAAGTTTTTTTTAAATGGCCTTTATATATATATATTTCACTGTCTGGAAAATGTAAACTGCAAAAATAGGATGGAAATAACAGAATAAAACAACAACAGTTCAGCAGAATGGAAATAACAACTTGAAACACAGTGATCAACCCAAGGCTCTACTACATGCAATAACTTTAAGGAGTAGCAAACTAATTAACTAACAAACTACATAAACTACACAACAATCTATATCCAAGTCTGTTATTGCTCTTACAAAATCCTTCACAAATTAAATGTGTATATATATCTGCAACACTTAGTCACTTCTCATTCAAACATACTATACAAGGGCAATAAAACTTCCCACTACCATCATCGACATTTCTTCTAGCAAAGTCTAAAAAACCCCTCACCGACTTTTGAATTACCAAAACAAGAACTTTATGTGAGAGTTGAAGCCCCAAAGGGAGAATTAGGAATTTTTCTAATAGGGGATCAAAATGGTTTTCCTTAGAGATGGAAAATTCATCCCCCGGGTTTTATCAATTTGCAAATTCTTCCTCAATTAGTTAAAAGAATGAAATTGGCTGATATTATGACAATACTAGGTAGCATAGATATCATTATGGGAGAAGTTGATTGTTGAAATGATAATTAATACAATAGAAGTACAAGATATCAATTCTTTTTCTAGATTGGAATCTTTAAAAGAGGTGTACGGAATTATATGGATAATTGTCCCTATTTTGACTCTTGTATTGGGAATCATAATAGGTGTGCTAGTTATTGTATAGTTAGAAAGAGAAATATCCGCAGGGATACAACAGCGTATTGGACCTATTATCATATTCAACACTTGTTCATTTTACTTTTATCCAACTATGATCCATATATATCTCAACACTTGTAGCACCCTATATCCATGATCAAAATGATAGATAAAAAAACAACAACCATAGAGTTTCAGAGATTTCAACGAAATTAACATGCACCATTTGAAACTAGTATCGTTTCAACAAACCAATAACACTGACAATCAAACAATCACACTAAATTAAAACAAAAATTAAAGTGGTATTACTCCAAGTCAAATATCATAAGGATGTACAAGTCAGAGCATCTAACCTGGATGTGCAGATTTTTTTTCCAGATTACATTATCACAAAACAATTGGATTTCCTACAAACTATAATAGCAACTTGTGGGAATTAAGTGCTCAAAACTACAACAAGAACCATTTTCATAGGATATTATTAATTATTGAACAACAACTAAATAAAAGATCAAACATTAACCTGATTGAAGACCAAGGAGTGAGCTTCTACCCAAAGTCACGATGGCATTAACTGAGGTGAAAATGAAGCCCTAAAATTCATGGCACTGACAAAGGGAAGTCATGATAGAGGAGAATGGTCACTACAGAGAATAGAGGTGGCAATGGAGGAGAGTGATGATGTTCAAAGAACAGCGACACGAACACTGCAACGGCAGCGGTAATGACGGAGGAGAGTTGAGCAAATGAGGAACGAGATGTGATAGATGAGTTCAGAACAAGTAGGGACAGAGCTCACAAAGAAATGGCAAAAAGAGAATAAAGGATTCATAGAGAGTGGGATCTGGGCGCAGTAGTAAAAATATAGGCGAAAACGTTCACCTTTTAGACCGGTTTTTCATAAAAACCGGTCTTAAAAGGTGAAAAACCGGTCTTAAAAGGTAAAAAATATATTTTTTAATTTTTCACATTTAAGACTGATTTTTATGTAAATCGGCAAAAGATGTTTTACAAAAAGATGTTAAAAACCTTGCATATAAACAAATTTTTGCCAGATGGCAAGCGATTTTAAGTTTTTTTTATTTTGACATTGAATTTATCAAATACACTTCAAACTCCTTACCATATTTTCTTACCTGTGAGTTTCTTCAGGGTAGGTAGTGAGTAAGCCAACAAAATGACCAGAAAAAAGAAAGAACCTGACGATAAACAAAAGAGTGATAAACTCCCAAGTGTCATGCAAGATGCTCAAAATTAAACAGTCTCTAGCACAGGTCTGGAGGCGATTATACAACAACTTCTGCAATAATATGTATCCCAAACACAAGGATCCCAGCAGCAGAAGTAGTCTCAAATAGAGTCATCTACTCTATCTGGGTTATCGATCTAGAAACCTCAAACAGAAGCAGCCTCTACAAATGAGATTTTAAAATCTTATGAATAGGCATATGCCCAGAGGAAACTTCCAAATCAAACATGGGAACAGGCAGTGAAAAAAGGGAAAAACACAGCCCTAGTACTATTTTCCCACATGACTAAACAAGAATATGACAGGTTAAACTAACCACCCCAAAACTTACAGGTTTGGCCAAGACCTTCTACTCCAACTCAAAAACAACTGACAACTGCAGCTTCTTTATCCAAGGCAATTATCAGTCAAACCCAAACACAAGCCAGTACGCATACGTCTTATTCTCACAAAGAGGCTTATGCAAAACACATTCTACAAGTAGAACCAGAGTTTTTTCATGAAAATCCAAACCAGGTAGCTTTAAATGTCTTTCCTTCAGGATTTCATTTCAGGCCTTCTGATTTGACAAAAACTCGAGAATGGTATGACATAATACTAGTTCATTCTAGTTCCATTAAAATTGAAAGTAAAACGGACAAAAGAACTGGACTAATGATTACTCATTCTTCTCTCCAAATTTTGAAAGTTCTCACCCCTTTCCAGTGGGACAAAATTTATTTAAACAAAAATTTTGGGAAATTGACTATGAACCCAAAGGATATACTTATTGGGATTATGTAGATGCATGGTCTAATGTCTTTTGGGATCAAAATGAACTTTTTACACATACTTGGTTATCTAGTTCAAAACAAAAATTGAGCATGATTTTCCTTAATGGTTCGTACATTGGTGGGGATTCTTTGGTCCAGTACTAGAGATATTACCCCCAAAGGTTGTACAAGCCTTTAAGTTATTTAAACAAAAATTCAACATTGGTGAGGATCCTTTTCCAATTGCTCTTCACTATTTTTTGAAATTATCTGTATCTTGGGTATTTTCCTGGATTACAGATTTTCTCGAACAAATCAAGGGTCAACTCTCTTACTAACTTTACAAAGACTTCCTTCGGTAAGATGGTGGGCCAAATTTGACATCAGCAGAATTGACAGTAGAGTTTTTGATAAATGGTTCAAGGAAAATCCTTGACATCTTTCCATGATGAAATAAAGTAAATTCCTAAACCAAAAGGTGAGGATTACATCTATCCTAGCAGAAACCGCAGATAGGACTTATCTTATTAGTCAACTTAGCTCAATATTGCAAATCCTACAAGAACAAGATGAAATGGCTTCAACCAGTTAACCAGTCTCTTCAGCAGCTTCAGACAATCAAGAGGATGATGAAGAAGAATTTGTTGTGGATTTAAATAAAGATTAAAATTTTCAAGACTTAGAATTATTTTTAGGTTTTTGATGTAAACATATGAAAGCACTGTAGCACTATACACCGTAGTATACACAGTAGCTTTCACCATATAGTACTGTAACATCACGTGCCAAATAGTATTATTGAAGTGTCAGCGGTATTGTGCAAATAGTACCAACCGGAACTGTTTAAACAGTAACAAGTTACTAGTCAACTGTTCACCAGATCTTTGCAAATAGTGCAGGTCACTAGCCGGTTACTGGTCATCCTAAACAGTAACCTCGCCCGTCTATTTAAAGCTGATTCAGTCTCAGTCTGAGGCAGGTTTGTTAGGCACTTAGAGAGAGAAACTAGAGAGAGAAGCTCTGAGATCCTCCGACGAGTCTCCTCCCTCTCCTCCCTCCGGTGAGTTTTCTTCCTGCTTCCCCTTTCTTCTTTTGTAAGTGCATATGCTTTATTTTCAATAAAATTAATCAATTTTTTCTACTTTTCTTTGCATCATATCCTTCCCTTCTCTTATGACCCGAGATTAGTAGATTTAATGAGTTAATCACTGGTAGGTTCTACCACCATCGATTAATTTCATTCGCAATCTCAGTGGACATTACAGAGCATCCCCTTTGCATGCATCATTTAATATTTTAATTATGTTTGTAATTATGCCTTAAAAAGTTTGTCTTCTCCCCTCTTCACATGCTCCTCCATTTCTTTAGTTAGATCCGTTACTGGGGCCCCTCCCCCGTCTTGGTATCAGAGCTAGAAGGTGAAGTAGGGATGTAATACTTAGATCTAGATCTGTTTTTATGGCATTAAAATTTTTGTTAGCGGATTAGTATGATTTAAAGATTTGTACTTGATAGCACTTTGTATATAGTTCTTGTTTATCATATATGAGTCCATCCGTGGGTTGAGGTTGCCATAAGTCCCGTGTGTTGAGGCAGGAATTTGTGCCCCATGCAGTAGTGTATGATAAATAAAGATTTTATATACTACAAGTCTGGCTAGAGTAGGATCTGAAAAATCTTACTAATTTCTTAACAAGATATTTTAATCCATAAAAACTGATACATTTTTAATTATTATACCACTATGGATCTAGAAGGTGATGATACTTAGGCAAGGGGGATTTACAATTATTGCTATTTTCTTTTCTTTAAGCTTTCTTCAGCTTTAATCTTATCTTCACTTCTTTATTATTCTGCTCTTTAATTCCATCATTTACTTCTTGCACTCTTTTCATTTCCATCTTTTCCTTTCAGCCATTTAAATTCTGTCAATTTAAATTATTTCTTTCCTTCTCCATTCCTTTTCTTCCAAACGCGGTAGTTGTAGCTCTTCTTCTACTCCATTAAACAACTCTACGCTAAACGATGAGGAATCAAAGTCTTCAACTTCTAAACAAATTTTCAAAGAAGAAATTTCTTTTGAAAATATAAACCAGAACTAGACGATTGGGTTTTACCTCCAATTGCTTTAAACATGCTTTATCAAATGCAAACTCATGATAAGAAGTGGTTCTCCAAATCGATTACATAATCAAAACAGTTGAAGAATTAATTCCTATCAAACCAGAAAAGGAAGAATTTACCTTCTTTCTCAAAAATCAATTGACAAACATAAGAAAGATTACAACTTTTTGCACATTGGAAGTGTTCAAGTTGGCATTAAACCATTAATAAGAAAATGATTAAACGTGTCAAGACTAGTATGCCTCACGGATGCTAGACATTATGAATTTTCGGATTCTTTACTTGCAGCAGTAGAATTTGGACTTTATAATGGTCCTGTCTACTTTAACTGTTATCCAGAGAGAATGGTAGATTTAAAAGATGAACATGTTCTTGAAGTCCTTAAACTTAAACTTTAGTTAAACGGTTTGAAAATGAAACCAGGATCTATACCGGCTACCCTAACATATAGGATACAGTATAAGGTTTTAAACTCATCCAATTCGTTAGTTTTAATACCTCCTGATAATGGCCAAACAATAGTCTTTTTATTAGATAAACAAAATGAAAACTTGACCTTTCTAAAATCAATTATGTGGGATGATGTTGAATTACCAGATGATTAGACAATGGATAACGCCAAAAAGCCTATTCTTAAACTAATATCTCAGGCAAGCAAAAGCATTCAAACATCAGATGCAACTGTAAAACTCTCTTTTGATAGACCAAGAAGATCTTGTAGTCAAGCTACCAGAACTCAGCCTTCATTATATGAAGATTGTAGGTCTGTTAGATTTGAATCTTCAAGATATTCTTGTTCTTCTCTACCTAAACCACCATCTGTCATCTACATGTTAGCCCCTAATACATCAACTCCCCAACAAACTTTACCAAAGGTACCATCGGTTATATATGCACCTGTACCACCTACGATAACCCTATAAATAACCACAAATATTTCAATTCAAGGAGTTGACAATTCTTTAAACATCCCACAAACAAGTTATGAAAAGGATGATGACTTGAAATCAATCGAGTCTCCAACCTATTCATCTCTTGGGGAACCAGGGGAACCTTTTATCATAAACGTTTTAGAAAATGTTTTCCAAATTGACAAACAAACCTTGCAAACGGAATTTTAATCTTAGAAATATACCCTTCAGAGAGAATGGTTTCTACAAAATTTCAAAAAATCTGCTAGAAAAGAAATTCAAGAAAAATTCTACAGATTTCTTGAAAAGATACAAGAAAATATTCCATTTTTTGATTGGTTTAATACTTATGCAAAAGATCAAAACTTGGAATATCCTTTCTTACAAACCATCAATATGACAAAGAAACAATGGAAAACTTCTGAAGGTGAAACTATTTCTTCTAAGTTTCCTCGTCCAAAACCAGTGCAAGTACCACAATTGGCTGACGACAAATGCCAACCAATTATGGCTGCACCTTTCAATTTTAAAAAATTGAAAAACCCATTGACCCAACAGATATTAAGAACATTGTTGAACAACACAATTATACAGACCAATACCTTTAGGTATTAGGTGATTATTTTGTTCAAACACTAGTTTCTTCAAGAAAAGTCGAAACTAGAATTGAGACACCTCTTTTTAAACCATTTCAAATTAACCCAAAAATTAAATCATATTTTCAAACTAAAAGATCTGATTTATTACGAAAGGTTAACCAACAAATTAGCCAACTTCAAACTATGACTGTCCCAGACACGCCCCAAACGTCATCAACCAAATCAAAAGATGTTATGACTTTTGAAAAGGATTCCCAAATTAGCGATACAGACTCTAACCCTTCTAAGTCGCAACTCCAGATCAACCATCAACACTGGAAAAAGCCTTCAAAACTCTATTACAATAGAGCCAACCCTCCAGACATTCTAGTTGAAGAACGAATAAACCAAAACTTTAAATCCTTTAACGCTGACAATATCTATGAATGGAACATAGATGGTCATAGTGAGTCAAACATTCTCCAAACTCTTCAACATGATTATTCAAATGAAATGATTACCAATCTTATAATTTTCGGGTTTACTAGACAATTCAAAGGTTGGTGGGATAATTACCATTCTCCTGAACATAAACATATCATTTTTACATCTGTTAAAACTGAATCTGATGGAACACCTATTTCCTCAAACGACCAACCTATTCTAGATTCAGTAAACATTCTTCTTTTTATAATTATTAAACATTTTTTTTGGAGATCCATCTATCTAGAAAATAGGTCGGCTGAACTTCTTTTAGATCTTAAATGCAGTACCTTATCTGATTTTAGATGGTATAGAGATACTTTTTTTACTAGAGTACTCACTAGAGATAATGCTCATCGCCATTTTGGAAAGAAAAATTCCTAGCTAGATTACCTAAGTCTTTAGGTGATAAAGTTAGAGAAAAATTTAGGAACTAAAATGATGGCAACATCCCTTATGAGCATTTGACATATGGTCAATTAATATCCTATGTCCAAAGAACTGCTCTTAAGATTTGTCAGGATGATAAAATCCAACTTCAACTTAAGAAAGAAAAAGATATAAGCAGGAAAGAATTGGGAACTTTCTGTGAATAATTTGGCTTTCCTCCTTGTAAGCAATCTAAACCTCACCGCAAACCTTACTACAAAATGAAAAAACATATCTATCAAAGATATAAGCCTAATAAACCTCCTAGTAGACTTGAAAAGGAATTTCGCTCTAAACCAAAAGTTGATTTTCCTAAACAAACAAAAGTTACTTGTTTTAAATGTTGTAAACCGGGTCATATTTCCAAATATTGTCATTTGACTCAAAAATTGAAGAAGATTAAGAGTATTGAAGAACCTCTTCTTGAACAAATAAATAATCTTTTGATTGAAGCTTCTGAATCTGAATCTGAAAGTAGTTCTTCTGAGGATCTTAACCAAATTTAAAATGAAGATCTTCAAAAAAACTCTTCTTCAGAAATTAATGTTATCACAAGGGAACATGATTTACTTCTTAATATCATTACTAAACTCCTAGATTCTGATAGAGGAGAATATTTGTTCAAACTAAGAGAAATTCTCAATCAAACTCTGACTTCTTCAAACTCTAAACCTCCTATTCTTTTCTACAAATATGATTGAACAAATGTTTTAAACAAGTTCAAACATTCTGTTAAACCACAACCCTCCAAGACCTTCAGTACGAGGTAAATAACCTTAAAACTGAAATTAGTCTTATAAAACTTCAACAAGACACCCATGCAACTGCTATATCCCAAATATAGGATATTCAACTTGCAACTCAAATTGAAGGGCAACATAAAACACCATCCGATCAAGAAGACAATAATCTTTTTGAACCATTTTTAAACTTGATTTCAAAAATATCAATTCAAAAGTTTTATGTTCAAGCCAAGATTATTATTAATAATGATTTTGTCTTGGACCAAACTGTTCTGTTTGACACAGGAGCTTATTCTAATTGTTTTAAAGAAGGAATCATTCCTACAAAATACTTTGAAAAAATAACCAAAAGGTCAAATACAAAGTTTCAAATGTTCTTATTGAAAATGAAGGTTTAAAGATTCAAACCCCATTTATATTAGTTAAAGATATGGGAACCCAGATTATTCTTGGGGAGCCATTTGCAAGGCTATTATTCCCATATATGACTGATAAAAATGGAATTTCAAAAGAACATATGGGTAAAACAATCTTATTCCCTTTTACTCAAAAACCTAGAGTTAAAGAATTAAATCTTCGTTCTTCAAAACAACAACAAGTTAGTTTTTTGAAGGAAGTTATCTCTTTTAAACATATAGAAACTCAGTTATGTCAGCACAAATTAAACAACAAATCCAAACTTGTCTTGCAAAAATCCATCAAACAATTATTTCGGATTTACCAAATGCATTTTGGAATCGCAAAAAACATATGGTTGATTTGCCTTATGAAACAAGTTTTTATGAAAAACAAATACCAACAAAGGCGCGACCAATTCAAATGACTGCAAAACTTCTTGAAACCTGTAAAAAGGAAATTCAAGAACTTCTGAACAAAAAATTGATACATAAATCTAGAAGCCCTTGGTCTTGTGTTGCTTTTTATGTAAATAAAAATGCAGAAATAGAGCGTGGAGCTCTTAGGCTTGTAATCAATTATAAACCTTTAAACGAAGCGTTACAATGGATTAGGTATCCAATTCCCAACAAATTTGATCTACTTAAACGATTGTATTCTCCAAAAATCTTTTCAAAATTCGACATGAAAACTGGATTTTGGCATATTCAAATTTCTGAAAAAGATAGGTATAAAACTACTTTTACTATGCCTTTTGGTCAGTATGAGTGGAACGTTATGCCTTTTTGTTTAAAAAATGCTCTTTTTGAATTCTAGAGAATCATGAACAAAATCTTTAATGATTATAGTCAATTCATTATCATTTACGTTGATGATGTTTTGATCTATTCTCATTCAATAGAACATTTTAAACATGCAATCATTTCATTAAAGTTGAGAAACAAATGGTTTAGTAGTTTCTAAACCTAAAATTAGTCTTTTTCAAACTAAGGCTAGGTTTCTTGGTCATTGGATTTACCAGGGATCCATAACGCCAATTGAACGTGCAATTCAATTTGTAGATAAATTTCCCGATCAAATCATAGATAAAACACAACTTCAAAGGTTTTTGGGATGTTTAAACTATGTTGCTGAGTTTATTCCTCATCTTAGCAATTTTATTAAACCGCTTCACCAGCATCTTAAAACGAATCCTCCTCCTTAGACGGATATTCATTCAAATGTTGTTAAGCAGATTAAACTCCAGGTTAAGGAACTTCCTTGTCTTAACCTTCCTAATCCTTCTGCTTACAAAATTGTTGAAACTGATGCCTCTAACATTGGTTATGGTGGCATTCTTAAACAGCGTATAGACGGCAAAGAGAAAATTGTTTTTTTTACGTATAAACATTGGAATATTGTATAACAGAATTATTCCACAATTAAAAAAGAAATTAAAAGGTTCAAATTTTTTATTTTTTTAAAATATTTTGATATTTTTAGATCGGTTTTATTTATAATTGGTTTAAATAATTATTTTAAGACTGGTTTTTTAGAGAACCAGTCTTAGAAGTTCTATATAATTACAAAACTGCCACCAATCAAATTTTTTAGACCTTATCCGCCATAACCGGTCTAAATGTGGCGGTCTAAAAAGGGAATTTTGTACTAGTGACACGATCTCATATTCGCATTTCAAATACACAAATGGCCAGCATAGTTTGATTCCATTCAAAAATATCAAAGTGCAATAAAATTTCCTGACACACTCAGGTTCCATTAATCATCTAAAGGGTTTAGAGGGAACGAACGCCCATAATTAGTTTACCATTCTAGGCGAGTACACAAATACTATTCAATATCTCCTACATATACATAATTCCCAACAAAATGTCCAAAAGTCAAAAGTATGATGACCAATTATCCAGAAATAAAACTCATAGCTTGGAGCTTTATCCGCCCTTCGTCATCTACTTTTCTTTAGAACCACTAGCCCTGTCTAAAAATTGTTTTATGGGAGAGTGAGATCCTAAAGAATCCCCGTAGTAATAATTCACTTATAATATGCACAACCACAAAGCATGTAAGCAAATCACAACACAACACACATCAACTACAACCGTAATTACAATAGCAGGGGTAGGCGTGACGTGCATAATCCTACATTTGCTCATGCTGTAATTCACAACAACTTGTTTCACATCCATATATTTCACCATAGCTGAGTTCCATATAAAACATTTCACAACACATAGCCATACTAGCATGTTTCTTAAAGTGGGAATTCACAATTCCATAACACAGCTATGACAGTTATAATGGTAGGGGCAGGTGTGATACACATCACCCCTACGACTGTTCATACTAAAGTACTCACACTGTAATGCACTACGGCACATTTCACATTCATAATTTTCACAACATTAAGGTTTCATGGCAAAGTTTCATATGATGTATCTCACAACTACAACACAATGATAAGTTATGCATACCAATCATCATACACAATAAAAGAGAAAGGTCACTAACTTGGTCTTTTCGTGCTTGCTCTGGTACTGGTCTCTTACGAGCAGGAAAATATCGAATCCTATAATTCATAATTAGGGAAGAAGTGTTATTCTCTATTCCAATACTTAAATGTCTTTACAACACTTAGATTTAGTTATCATTAATGTCCCTTAAGTAGCTACAAATGTCTCTAACAAAAGCCCTAAAGGATTGAGAAACACTAGATTAAAGACCTCTTTTCAAAGCTATAAGTGCTAATTTTTAACTGATGCACTCGAGTGAAGGAGGCCTCACTCAAGTGATGATGAGATTTGCACTCGAGAATGAGCACACTTATGTGAGTGCTTGACAGAAAGCAAACACAAAGACAAGAAATGCTTGCTGTACTCGAGCATAAGAATCAACACTCGAGTGATGGCCTCATGCTCACCCGAGTACTACAAAGTGAGGTACAGAAAGTGCTTACCCAAGAGCAAAGGAAAATTTTAAATGAGAAGTGCCCTCGAGCAGGGGCCTTGGAACTCGAGTAACGGCTTAACACCTGTGAGTGCTAAGACACACTCTTGAAAAGTTGGTTGCGAGTGCTATCCTGAGACACGAGTTCATAGTGCATAATACTCCTGCACTCGAGTGAGGACGCATATCACTCACAAGTGAGAAAATAAGCTTTTACTGGGAGTGCAACTGAAAATTGAAGGAAAAGAGAAAATACAATACTGTACTCGAGTGAGACCCTAGAGCACTCGAGTGAGGCTTTATCAGAAGCCAAAACGTAGGAGAGTTTTCTTTGACAAAATTTCCCAATTTCAATCATGTGTTCCCAATGATCCCAAAATTCTAATCCAAGACTACTCCCACATAGTTTTGCACAAGGAATCCAATGGAAACATCAAAACAACTAAATTCTCACTTCATTATCATGCTTTGTTTTAGGCAATATTCAACACAAAATCCCAAAATTGCAAACTTGACATTTCAACCTCAAACCAATTCTATCTATGCAAAACACATCCCAAGACACCAATCCCATGACATCAACATGCCATACACACAAGAACCCTAATTTTTGAAAATAGGGCAAAAATCCCAAAAATTGTAGCTTCAAGCAAATGCCACAAAACATAGATAGAAATGAGCTTCTTACTCACCTCTACAACTTTTTCAAAGGGGTTCCTTGCTTCTCCAACTACTAGATTTCCTTGTGTGCTCAAAACACCACCTATGGAAAATCTATAACCATAAACTCAAAGCTCTTAATCCAAGAAACAAGATAAAAGAAGAGAGTTTTTGCATTTAGGGTTATTTGGAGAGTCAAAATGCTAACCTTAATCAAACTTTCTCCCTCTCTCTTGAACAACCATGGCTGCTGAAATTTAGAGAGAGATGAGAGAGATGAGAGTGTGAAGAAGAAGGTGGAATGATGGCTCTTCCAAGTCCCCATCCATGCTCAACTGAAAATGAGGAGGGAAGAGAGAGAAATATAATTTTAAAATCCCAAATTTGACTTTTCTTAAACACTCTATCTTCATAACAACTTTCCACATGTTTTAATCTCATTGGCCTTCAAAAAATAAGTAACTAATTAGTTACACTAACCATTCCATTAGCTATATAGTCACACATCTCATTTCCTCTTAGTTAGTAATTAATTTCTCCATATGACTATTGGTTGATAATCTCCAGTCTTTCAATTTTTCCTCTGATTATGGCATATTAACTTAAATTTCCACATAACACATAATTAAATTTCTTTTCCTTCTTCCATGTGCCATTTCCCTCATATTTGCCCAAATAATTATTTTGTCACATAATTATGGTAAAATATAGGGTGTTGGGCATTTCCAATAATTATTTCGAGTCTCAAATCAACTTTAATTGACAAAAAAATCTCAATAATTATCATTAGCCCTTAACGGGAATTACAGACGTCACCAGTGTTGAGAATACCATATCCCAGCTTGAATTGTGTTTGTATAGTGATGTGAATAAGCAAGGATTGGGGTGTGTCCTATGCAGCAGTGTAGAGCTAGTTCTGCTGAAGATGGATTTGACTACATGATCGAGGGTTCTCACTGGATGATGTGAGGACCAAAGTATTGGCTTGCCTTAATAAGGCCCGCATGGTTAGGCATTAGGTTAGTTGCACTGGTGATAACCCTAGGCCGAGAGGTGCTACATAAAACTTGAGTCTATGGTACCTTTAATTGTTCTATAAGGGCAAACCAGTTTGGGTAAAGTGGTGGCCCACACCTCCCGACAGCCGAAGCCTCATGAAATGAACTATCCCACCCACGATTTGGATATTACGGTGATTGTGTTTGTGTTAAAGATATGGCGGCATGATCTTATGGTGTGATGGTATAACTGTACTTCAACCATAAGAGTCTCAAGTATTTGGTGATCAAAAAGAGTTGAATATGAGATAGTACCGATGGATAGAGTTGCTAAAAGACTCCAACCTGGAGATCAACTATCATTCGAGTAAAGCAAGTTATTGCTGATACACTTAGTCAATAGATGGTGCAAGTTACAGTAATGATGGTACAAGAAGGGAAATGGATAGAATATTTTTTAGACCTGAATCTCTCAAACCAAACCAAAACAAATTGAATGTACGATTTATGGAATTATCCAAGGGGAGAGTAATTTGATGTCCAATATTAAAGAGGCTTAAAGCTAGGATAAACGAGTGTAGTCCATCCGAACCATGATCGAATGAGGAGAAGACTCTAGAGTTTGAAGTTAGAGATCACATGTTCTTGAGAGTATCTTTGGTCACAGGAATCAGAAGAACGATTAAGAAAATGAAGCTGAGCTGACGGTATATTAGTCCTTTTGAGATTCTTTTAAGAATTAGACCTGTAGCATACCAGATAGCCCTAACCCCAAACTTGAGTAGGCTCCATGATGTGTTTATGTCTTAAGATGTGTAACAAATTTTAGGGATGGAATTTATTGTACAGGGGGAGAACTGTAATGCCCCAAACTATATCTAAGGGCTCAATACTCCAAATATGAATGTCAGTAATGTTAGACAAGCACCTTTAGAGAATAAAGTGTGAATTATTACCCGAATTAGCAGCAGAAAGTGTCCAAATACTGTATTTAAGCTCAATCATGGTGACAAAGCTTAAATTGAATTAAAAAAAAGGGAAGGTGGCATAGAAGGGTTAAATAATGTGCTAAGTAGTAATCCAATAGAAATTACCATGTCAAGGGTAAAATGGGTAGAAAGAAAATTTATCGGCCAATTAGTCAGCTACTGAAGAGGAAATTCATCATCAACTAAAAGAGTAAGAGGTATAACTAAATGGCTAATGGAACTAGTTAGAGTAACCATATGGTTACATGCTTTATGAGGATGCATTGGATCATGACACTTGGCACTATTTGGGAGAGTTGAAATGTCAAATATTAAGTTTAAATTTTCATTATCTTCCCTCTCTCTTCTCAAGTCATTTAAGTGTGTGTGAGGGGGACTAAAAATATGACCTCATCATTTCTCACTCCCCCTCCAAGCTCATAGATGTCCATGGTGAAGGAGGAAAGAGAAAGAAGAGGTGAGCTCTATTTCTTGCATTTTTAACAATAAAGATGATCTCTAGTGTTAAAAACCTCTTCTCTAATCTTATGCATGTTTATAAGAGCTTCATTCCTATGGTATTAGATTTTCAAGATGAGGTGTTTTGTGTACTCAAGAAAAGCTAGAGGTTGAGGAATCAAAGAACAAGCTAGAGAAAATGATAAAGGTAACAAAGAGCAATATTTTGATATATATATATATATATATTATGGCCATTAGTTGCGAGCTTTGATTTCTGAAATTTGCTTTAATTTTCATATATATAGGGTTTGAGAGAGTTCATGGTGTTTTGTTGATGGTAATAGTGTCTTGTTTTGTGGTTTGGATAATGGAATCGATTTGGGACTTGATTGGAAAATTTGGAAATTTCTGGATTTGTGTTTAAACTTCTGACTAAAATAGATCTTGTGAAAGTAATGTGAATTTGGTTGTTTTGATATTTCCATTGGATTCTATGCAAGAAACTGTGTGGGGAGTAGCCCCAGTAGTGAATTTTGACCTTTGGAAATATTTGTTGAAAAACTAGAAATTTTGTTAAGTAAAAATTCTGTCCAGGGCTGCTTGTTTGCATGGCTATTTTGAATGAGTAAATTGTGTCTAAAAATTGTGAAATTTTCCTATATAATAATGCACATGCAAAGCTTTATCACAGGACTGAATCATGTCTTCATTTCAGGACCTTTACTGTGTTTTGAATTATCTATTAGTCTCTAGTTTAACTTAGTGACACATTTTTAGCCTTCTTAACGGCTTTCAAGGAAGCGGGTTACAATAATTGCTTATATGCTTTGTTAAATTATATATCATATGAGTGAAAATGTTACTACTGAGATTCCTATGAATCTCATTTTTTCCAATGACTAACCTACAGCCAGGGCAAGTAAAGCAAAAGAAAAGCAGGTATACAAGGGCGGCTAGTATTCATGACTAGGAGATTAGGTTTGTGTTGGTTATCATCTTTTGGATAAATTTTTAAGTTGTAAAAGAAGTAAATACTAGATTAGTGTAGTAAAGGTAGATGTATCTACCATATACTTGTGAATTTTCATGTAATCCCTGATATGGAGAACTAAGAATGGGCAATCATACCCTGTAGACCCCTATTAGTGAATGAATGAAACCCGGGAATCTGCCAAAAAAACTTTGCTATATACCATGATATTATGAATGGAACAGAACCAAACCGGCCTAATAGATTCGAAAAGTGGAAGTAAGACCGTATTAATCATGTTTTGAAAAGTTTTTGAAAACCCACTTTAGAATAGGTCCAGATCCTATGTTGAAGTCGAGACCTCTAATGAGTTTTGAATTAACTGTTGGTCTCTTGTTTATTGTATGACCATTTTTGAACCATATTAACGGCTGTGAAGGTTAGGGGTTATAACTTCTCATCATCACTGTACATATTACCATATGTATGCGATTGCTTAAAAGCCTCTCTCTTACATTATGAATAATATCCTCTATTCAGTCATCCGTATCCTCCATGTCATTATCATCAAATGCCACTCCCCCTGTTAAGATGCACTTGACATTTCTAATTCTTCACCATGCCATACCCATACTGTATAATTCTTACAAAATCTTTCACAAATTAAATGTGTATATATATCTATAGCAATTAGTCACTTTTCATTTAAACATTTTACACAAGGGCAATAGAACATCCCACTATCATTAGCGGCATTTCTTCTAGCAAAGTCTAAAAATCCCTCACCCCATTATCATATTCAATACTTGTCCGTTTAGCTTTTATCCAACTACAATCCATATATTTCAATTCTTTTTTTCTCTTTTCTATTTTTTCCCCTGGAAAAGGCAGGACTATGATGAGAGCATGCAACAATCATTTTACTCAAGTGCCTAGTTTAACTACTATATAATGAACAAGTACACAGCAGCAAATTTTAGATTACAATGCATTTATATATAGCAAAAATCAATTTGGTAGGCATCACTTCAATTATTTAATGGCAAAGACTACTTGAATTACCCGTCAAACACTTGAAGAAGGCTTTGAAGACTAAAAACTACACAGTAAAATCAGTTTGGTGTGATGGGGTGGAATTCACGCTAGAAGAAAAGCTTTAAAGACTGGAAACTACACAGAAACAATCAAATTCAAAATAAGCCTCAGCAGCAACAATAGAAAAGCTGAACTTTACCATTAATAAAACCCAAATTCATAAACAATAATGATTGATTGAAGAGAAATGATAGTACATGTCTCATGAAACAATTGTAAAAATAATATTTGAAGTTTCGGTTGAAACAAGCAATGTTTTTGGCAAGGTAACTAACACTGCTGAAGAAAGTACAAAACTAGTAATTTACATAGGCTAATTTATAATATAGTAAATTTGCCAAACAATGAAGCAATTCTTATATAAAGAAACTCATGATCTTTAGGTTTATCCACTAATAATAGAAGTCAAATTAAGATGGTTGACCTAATAAATTCACAGGCAATGGATAGAGGATTATTGATGTATTAGAGTCAGCAATTTCTTCTGGGCATGAATTGAGGGACAATGTGTGTGTATGTGTGTGAAGAGCAAGCAGAGAGGAATATGCATGTATTTCTTCCATTATTTCATTGATTACACAAGATCTCAATATTCAACCTATAAAATAAGTAGACTCTAAAGAATCTTAGAGTTCAGAGGATTATTTGTAACTAAATACTACTTTAGCTTCCAAAAAATTTTGTAGTGCAGAAGGAAATGGTAACATTAAATGCAAACTTAATATAAATTGTGTAAACTTGCTTGTTTTATACACGCTATGCCAAATTAAAAGCAAAATTCTTTCAGCCACTTCCCTATAGAAATATTGTGCAATAAATATGCCCAATCAGAGGAGAATCTAAAAATCATATTCAATTAATGTATATACTGTGTCAAACCAATTTTGAATATCAAACCTCAATTTTCTGTCAAAATACACAACGTATGACAACATCTACAAGTTCCAAAATCAGTATAAACAAGCACACATGAAATCACTCATAGGCACTTAATAGCACAATGAGAATAAAGGTTCAGCCGAGATATCCATACGTGGATGCCTCCTGCAAACCCATATCAGTGTTCCTAAAAATTTATATATAAATCATGTTATTTAGCTATATGCATGGATGTAAATCCTATCTAGTGTTAAGTACATATGCACATGAATATACCTTAATAAGCAAGGTGATAGCAGCCAATGCATGATCATCCACTAGATAGTTAGAGGATTTAAACTATCACAGTACCAAGTCAAATGATGGATTAGGGATACAAAATTCAAATTATGTGACTTGTGCAAAGCATAGCAATTTTAATATCTTGTAAAAAGGTCTAGCCAGTCAAACTTGTGTATGGTTCAAAATAGCAGACAAATCATAAAAAAAAAGATAGAAAAAACCTGCAAGAATTAGGAATTCAACAAATAGTGTACCCAAATTGTAGAAGACACCAGACTCTCATAGAAAGACGATGTGAAAAAATGACAACAGAGAATGTAAGTATAATACCCCAAATTTTGAGATTTGAGGCTAGAGAATAAGCCTGAAATAAGTGGACTACTAGGCCCCGATTTAGCAAGAGCCTAAATTTATTCCCTAATAATTATTATATCTTTGGGGTATTAAAGAAAGCAAAATGGTGAATTTTGGAGAATATGATATAAGTTGTAATTGAATGTGATATGAGCAATGCCGAAACCCTGTATTTAAGTTCAATTGTGGATTAACATTTAAATTGACTTAAAATATAGGGAGGGAGCCTATTATGGTTAAAAGGAAATATAAGATGTGTTTTGTGGTGATTCAGTAAGAATTACCATAATCAAGGGCAAAACGGGAAATTTATCGGCCAATTGATGAGTTACTGAAGAGGAAGTTCATTGGTAACTCAAAGATCAATGGCTGTGATTAATTGTTATGAGATTAAAAGGGCGGAATCCTATGTGTTTAAGCTCAAGTGAACTCTTGGAGGTGTGACAAGATCTTGACAAGTGTCACAATGTGAACCATTGGATCATGGTCAAAGATTCAACGCATTTTCCTCCCTCCTTTCCTCATTAGGTCAGCCAAGAGGGCCTTTGAACCCCAAAATCTGATCTCCCTTTCTTTATTTTCATCTCTCACCTTCATTCTCCATGGACGCCTAAAGATTAGGAGGAAAAAGAAAGCTTGAGGTGAGTTTTTAGCTTTCTTGGTAACCTCTTTAGCTCAAACACTCTTCTATAATGTTGTTCATAGTGGTGAGAGCTTCATTGCTACTGTTTTAGATTTGTGAAAGAATGTGTTTGAGAGATTGAAGAAATTAGAAAGAAGAGGAATGAAGGAATTTGCTTGGGGAAGAGGAAGAGGTGAGTAATAGCTCTCTATTAACCTAAGTATTGTGGTTATTGGATGAGTTTTGAGAATTGTGAATTTTTCACTGATTTTCATGTGATTTTGAAATGGATGAATTGGATTGTGTATTGTTGTTAAAATGGTGTCATAGTGTGTTTTGATGCCATTGGAATTGGTTTGGAATTTTGAATGGAAAGGAAATGCAATGTGGGTTTTATATTGTGAATTGTAATGACATGTTGATATTGTTGTGAAACATGTCATTGTGATGTAAATTAGGGTGATTTGGTGTTTCCAATGGATTCATTGTGAAAATTTATGTGGGAATAAGGTTTTATGTGAAAATGGGACCATTGGAAGCCAACATGTGAAAACTAAAATTCTGTCCATTGAACCTTTGTAGTGGGCAGTTTGTTTGTGTAGATGTTTTGAATAACCAAATATTGTCTAAAAATTCTGAAACTTTCTAGTCTTAAATTTCACATTCCAAGCTTCAAAATGGACAAATAATTCATGTTATTTCATTTTGTGAGCTGGGAGTTATGGTTGTCCAAAGTTTGATGTTAAAACTGGAATCTGTTTTGGAGCAGTGTCAGACTTTGTGCGATTCTGCATTTTTGGTGTAATGGTCAATCTTGGTTCATATTTGTCTTGTGTAGTGGACTTAAATATATTTCATTTGGCTTTAAAATCACCTCATTTCAATTTTTCTGAAATTAGTTATGAGTTTTGGAAGTTCTGCCAAGAAACAGGATTTTCTTAGCTGCGGCCAGAGGTTATGGACAGTGGCTAAAATGTTTCTGACCTGTTTTTGGTATCGGCCAGTGGATTTGTGGACTACGGCCAATCACCAAAAATCAGCATTATGCAATTCTGAGAGGCGATTTTTGGTATAATCTTTCCTAACTATTAAGGCATATGTTTAGGCTTTGAGTAGCCATCTAAAGGTCGTGAATGATAACCAACTTTAGTGTTTAGAAGTTGAGGAATTGGAAAAGGGAATAACCTTATGTCCTTGATTTTGATTATCAGGATTCGATATTTGCCCTAATCATGATCTACTTGTGCTGGAGCATAGGTGGAAAGAATAAGGTAGTAAATCTTCCTTTATACTATGTGTAAATATAGTGTATGTATGTGTCATCATTGTTTTGTGATGTTACGAATGCTACAAAGCTTGTGTATTGTGTGTCTTTCACCTACGACCGCATGGGGAGTTCCCATGGCAGAGGACATCCCTCTAGGGCGGTAGTTTATAGGGGATTGACTATGTGAGCCGAAAGGCTATTTCTACTGCATGATAATATGCTTCTATACGATGTGATTATGTGTGGTATGAGTGATTTGTTACTACTGGGAGTCTTTTGAATCTCGTTCTTTCCATGAACTATCCTTTCAGATAGGGCAAGTGGCTCAGAGAAGGAGCAAGCAACCAAGGGCGGTTAGGGCTCTTGTTGGAGTTGTAGTTTGTGGTAGTTGGTTATCATAGTTGAGATTATTGTATAATTTGTATTTGTCTTTGGATTTGGGATGTATATTGTAGAAAGGTATTGTGTAATCCCCTTAATGGACATTTGTATACCCTTAAGTTAATGAATGGAACCTGAGGTTGGCTGGGAATTTTATTGTGCACTCTGATATATATATGAATGTGATTTATCTATGCGAGGTAATTATATTCGAAATGTGAATATGAGACCAGGTGAATTGGATTTTAAATGATATTTGTAAAAACCCTATTGGGAAGATGGGATTTTAAATGTGTTTTGTTTATCCATTGGTCTCTAATTCATTTTAATCACATATTTCGGGTATAATTACGGAGGGGTTATAGTAAGCGCCAAAGGAAACCTTGTAACTATAAGAGAATTAGGGATTCAACAATCAGCATACCCAAATTTCACTCAAAGATGCTCGACTCTCGCTGACCAACATTACGAAAAAAATGAGAACAAAGTGTGTAAGCGCCAATGCAAATTTATCACAAACCTAAGAGAATTAGGGACTCAAAAATAGCAAATATAATATTCACCACAAGACGCCGGACAAGACACTGGCCGATCGATGATGCTAAAAACTAAGTAGAGTGTTTAAACGGATGACACTCGACGAAAAAAGAGAGGAGAGTACTATAGTGGAAAGATTTCATATTTTTATGGAGGCGCTAACAGGGCAAAAAAACTATTAAGGAGGATTTTTAAGACCGATTCAACAAAATAAGCAGTCTTAAATATCATATTTTAGACAGGTTATTTCTACCAACCAGTCTTAAATCAATTTTTTTATTTGGTTAAAATTTTAGACCGATTACTATTTATAATCGGTCTTAAAAGTTATATATTTAAGACCGGTTATCATATGCAACCAGTCTTAATTGTATTCGAGTGTTGACACAGAAATCGAGTGCATATGTTATATCTTGTTCTTAGTTTGTCTCAAGTAAACACTTTTAGGACTTCACTTTCTAGACTCGAGTGAGCATGTCTCCCACACTCGAGTGTTGTGATAGAACTTGAGTGTATCTATTATTTCTTGTTCTTGTTTTCTAGGGTAAAAACTTTTAGAACTTCACTTTCTGGACTGGAGTGAGTATGCCTACAACACTCGAGTGTGAGATAGAACTTGAGTGCATCTGTCATTTCGTGTTTCTGTTTTCACACTCTCTAAAACACTTTCATGCTTACACTTGCAGCACTCGAGTGCAAAATGATCTCAAACCTCGAGTGTATCTGCCAGTTTTTGCTACTACTTGACTCTTGGTAAAACACTTGTATTTCTATTATTTCTTGTTCTTGTTTTGTCTCAGGTAAACACTTTTAGGACTTCACTTTCAGGACTCGAGTGAGCAAGTCTCCCTCACTCGAGTATTATGACAGAACTTGAGTGTATCTATTATTTCTTGGTCTTGTTTCCTTTCAGGTAAACACTTTTAGGACTTCACTTTTGGACTCAAGTTAGCATTTCTACAGCACTCGAGTGTTGAGACAGAACTCTAATGCATCTTTATCTCTTGTATCTACTTTCACCCTCAATAAAACACTTTCATGCTTCGAGTGTAAATGACCTCAGAACTCGGGTGTAGATGTAGGACTCAACTGTATCAGATAGTTTTTGCAGCTACTTGACTCTTGGTAAAACACTTCATGATCACACTTCTTAAACTAGAGTGCAAAGGTAAAAAAACTCACCTTCAACACCGGTTGTCTCTAACAACCAGTCTTAAAAGGGGGAAAATTCCTTTTAAAATTCTTTATCTTTTATACTAGTATTAAAAATACCCGGTCTAAAAGGTTTTCTATTTAAGATCGGTTATTAATTTTAACAGGTATAAAAGGTTTCAAATTTTTTTAGTTTTTAATTATATCATCTTTTTAAACTGGTTTTTTGGATAACCAGTTTAAGTAATTTATTTTAGACCGATTATTTTGAGAACCGGTCTTAAAATTTGTCTATAATTACAAAAATACCACTGGTCATAATTTTAAGACTTTATCTGCTATAACTGGTTTAAATATGGCAGTTTAAAAGGGCAAATTTGTATTAGTGAAGGACCATGACTTTGCTATTTCTGAGGTCTCTAATGGATTCCTTAGGCAAATTGTGTAGGAATAGGTTGATGGCATAATTTTAGAAAGAATGAATTTGAAATCCAAAAATTGGAATTCAACATAATGCTGCCAGATTTCGTTTTCTAAGAGGCAGCTTGGTTATAGTGAGGTTTTCAATGGCCAAATGTTATCCAATGGCCATGATACTTTCTAGAATGAGAGAAGACTTATCAAGCTTTAATTTGATAGATCATATAGGTCAATTGGATTTATACACACAGAGTTGTGTATTTTTAAAGTTGGTCATGTAAAATTGGCATGTTTCTGGGGCAGTGTCCAATAAATGGTAATTTTGAATTGATGTACATGTATTTGGCTAAGGCAATATTTTTCCTTGAAAATAGACTTAATAAAAGTCACCTAGCCTTTAGAACCATTGCAATTGGACATGTGTACATAAAGATATGATTTTTTAAAGTTGGTTGAAAATTCTTGCAGATTATCTTTAATGTGTGAAAATAAAAGTAATGGCAACCATGTAATTACCTAGAACTTTAAGGGTACAAATACCAATTTGGGTTAGTTTGACCTTAATGGTTCCATGTGAGAAATTGTATGGGAATAGTTTTGATCATTGATTTTAGAATCATTGGACACTTTGGTAAAAAATTGGAAATATGTCAAGTGTGAACTCTATTCTGGGCAGTCTTTTTACACGAAGGTTTTCAATGAACAATGGAATTGAAAAGTTCTGAAACTTTCTAGTCTTAAATTTCACGTCCCAAGCTTTAAAATGGACATATAATTTGTGTCATTTCATTTTGTTAACTGAGAGTTATGCTTTGCCAAAATTTGGGACAAAAACTAGACTCTGTTTTGGAGCAGTGTTGAGTTTTGTGTGATTCTGGAATTTTGTGGTGATTTCTAGTTATGGTCCATATTTTTCCAGTAAAGAGGACTAAATACCTTTCATTTGGCTTTGGAAGCACCACATTTTCGATTTTTCTAGAATTAGTTATGATTTATGTAAGTTTAGCCCAGAATCAGGGAATTTCTTGCCCACGTGCCAAGGTGACTGGCCGTGGCCCAAACCTTTTTGTCCTGATTCTGGCCACAGCCAATGGGCGGCTGGCTGTGGCTAGTGAACTTTTGGCCGTGGCCTAAGGGAGGGCTGGCCATAGCCAACCCCTGTGTTCCAGCACTTTATGTTTTTCAAAGGAGATCTCTAACCTATTGTTTCCTAACCTTTTAGGCCTTTTATTAGAGGCATTTGTGGCCTCTTAACAGTCAATTATGATAACCAAATTTAAGTGTTATGAAGTAAATGATAACTCTTCGTCCTTAATCATGATTCTAGGATTTGACATTTGCCCTACAAGGTAGAGACCGGTGCCAGAATACACTCGGAAGGACCAAGGTAGTGACTCTTCTCTCATATTGTGTATGATGTTTTGGTATGCATTACTTGTCATTGTGTTTTGTGAAATATGTGCCATGGTCCATTACAGTGTGAGCACTTCAGTGTGAGTCGTTTAGGTAGTAACAGTGGTCATCTCTAGTTTGGCTATTGAACTACTGTTGTAATCGACATGGATCTTTGTGAATCTGACCTGTGGGGTGGCGTTTGTGAATCCAGCCATGGGCTGTGTGTTAATCTTGCCAATATGACTTGTGTATGAAATGCTTTATATGAATTCCAGCTGTGGTGAAATATATTGTATGGATTGTGTTGTGCAATGCAGCATGAGCAAACACAAGGGTGACATGAGTCATGCGTTTACTGTTGTAATTGTCATTGTAGTTGCAATGTGTGTGTGATGATTTACTTGCATGCCCTATTGTTGTGCATACTATGAGTGATTTGTTACTATGGGGATTCTTTAGAATCTCACACTCCCAAAACAATTTTAGATAGGGCCAAAGGATCAAAGGGAAAGCGGACGACGAAAGGTGGTTAGAGCTCCAAATTAGGAGTTTCATTTTGAAATATTTGGTTATTATATTGTATTTTTTATTATTTTATTGGGAAATCATTGTATATATTGGAGTTGTAGTATAGTTTGTGTAGGGAAATGATTTATGGGTATTGTGCCTTGTAGAACCCTTATTTATTAAATGGAACCCAAGTGTGTCGGGAATTTACATTGCACTCTGATATTGATGAATGGAATCTTATTGTACAGGCTATTTATGTATTTGAAATGTGAATATGAGACCATTGTGAATAGGTTTTATAAAAGTTTTTGTAAACCCTGTTTTTGGGATTTTTACTTTTAAATAAGTCCCAAATCATACATGGTCTCTAATTCAAACTTCATGACGTTTTTACAAACTAATCTCAGCCGTGATTGTGGGGGGGCTACATTTGTGGTATCAGAGCTGTAGTTCCTAGTAAGGTTAGGATTTACTAGGATAGTTGTCAAAGCTTGTTACCCTAGTCATAGATGATGGCTTAGGATTAATTGTTGTATACACATGAGTATCTCTGCTGTTTGTGGATATGTATAGGTTTTAAGGAGTATGTGTATACAATTGCTATGGTACTGATCTAGTGAATCATTTGTAAAGTAAAGGACAAAATGGTTCACCCTAGAATCAGGAAATTAGACTTAAAGGTACAGGTAATTAAGGATAATCTACTAGATCCTATGTGGAGATGATAGGTCTAATTAGAGAATAGTGGAAAATGATTTTCAAGGTATGCGATAGTAAGGTTTTAGGTGTCATGATGAACCTAGATATTGGTTAGAAAACCCTAGGCGGTATGATATTACATGTTAGTGATGTCATACTGGACTCGTGTGTTTAAAAGCATTAAGACCTAGGGGACCGGTGTGCCTTAGCCTAGCAGAGATATTTGAACTTGTGTTGGAGTTAATGATGCTCTGTGGATATGAGGGAAGTGATTCCCGGGTTCAACTAATGTTGAGGCTCTAAGAGATGAATTGTGATCAAGGATCAAACTGTATAGTTGAGCTGATTCTTAGGAATTTGATTTGACCTAAAGGGTTTGAGGTACTAGAACATGGTATTGGAATGTATTAAAATGTGTATGAGGTATCTCGAGGTTGCTAGTTGCTAATCTAGCATAGAGAAAGATCTTGATAATAGAATATTCCCCTATTGAATGAGAATAGTTCTCGATAGAACAACGAATGGCTATGGAATATAGTCTTATGGTTGAGACATAAAATTGATTATTCGAGTGGCTTACGGATTTCCCGTGTATAGGGGTGAAGTGCCTGATAAAGGGCAATAGAATTTGTGAATATACCAGGCATGAGCTGGTAATGGAATCCCATATGCAATGGCCTAAAATCATTTGAGTTAAATCGGGCAAAGAGTGGGAATAGAGGAATATAGATTGTGGGTACCGTCAGGTGTAGTAGGAAGTTCCTAAGGGACTCTTATTAACCCAACTTGACATGTCTAATGCACACATGAGAAAATAAACCCTATGTGCATAGCCGAAGTTTAACGAAAGTGATGTGTTTGAGAATTGCATTTAGCAGAGGCTCAAGGTGGTAAAGATGATGTGTCATCTTGACAGTAGGAAATTCAATTACTGTGTATGTGAACATGATGAATCGCATCCTTTGATTGTGTTTAAATCGATTCATGTTAATTTTATTGGTGATAATGTGATATACTGTATGAGTATGATCGAGGATGCTGATCAGAGATGGCTACCTACCGTAAGGTTTGATCAGATAAGGCTACCTACGGTGAGATCTAATCAGAAAGGGCTACCTGTGGTGAGATCTGATCAGAAACGGCTACCTACAGAGGATGTTGACCGAAGGGGCTGACCAGTCAGGTGACTAAGTGAAGCATCAGGTACAGTACCATAGTGTGGAGCCGCCATGACGATAAACCCTAGAGTGGAGCCACCATGACGATAAACCCTAGTGTGCAGCCGCCTTGATGATGAACCGTAGAGTGCAGCCGCCGTGTTATTGAATCGTGGAGTAGAGAAGAGTAGAAGCTTGAGGCAGTAAGTGCAATGTGTGAATATGGCTTATGGAAATTAAACTTTGGGGCCAAATTATTTGTGAGAAAAGATCTGGGAGAATCCCAGTATGGTGAAAAGAGCTACAGTGCCAAAGGTGAAGTGTTGTTGAAGGCATCGGTGTTGAATATATACCCGGTCCCAGCTTGATATGATTGTGTATTGTGAGTCTTTCACCTGTGGCTTATCGGTGGTTCTAGTGGGAGGACCGTGCCTATGGAGTGGTAGGAATACGCGGGATTGGCTATTTATGTGTGTTTCACCTGCGGCAGTATGGGGGTTCCCATGGTGGAAGACCGTCCCGCTAGGGCGGTAGTTTACGGGGGATTAACTATGTGAAAGCTGGAAGACTATGTGAATAAGCTAGGATTGGGGTGTGGTTGTGTAGCAGAGCAGAGCTAGTTCAGCGGATGGCAAATTTGAATACATGATCGGGGGTTCTCACTTGTGAGGGTACTACCTTGGCATAGCCATCATGACTAGCCACCAGGTTGGTTGCACCGGTGTTGACCCTAAGCCGAAAGGCGATGTGTAAAATTAGAGTCTGTGATGTGTGTTGCTGTGGAAGCTATGTGAATGATAGCGCTCGCATGTCAGTGTGAGCCGTCGTGAGGAGTGACGCTAGTCATCTATACCCTAGCCGTTGATATTTCGTTGTAAATGTGAATGCTGGGAAGGCAATGCGTATATGTGGATACAGCTAAGATAGCTATCGTATTGTGTATACAGCCGTGAGTGCTGTCATTTGTGGTGAAAGCCACGCATCAACGTGGTTATAGCTGGGATAGCAGTCGTTTTGTGACTTGCGAGTCACGTATCAATAGGGAAGTTGCTGTGGATATTATGTTAATGCCCAAAAGTCCCAGTTGCCACTAGTGGAGTCACTGGTAGGTGTACGGGTGAGGGTGGCGCTGTGAAAGTTGATACGGTGAAGTAACATTATGAAGCTGGAAATAGCGAAAGCTAATATACTTGTGAAAATAGTAGAAGCTGAGGTATACCTGAGTCAGCGAAAGTTATCGGTTGTGTATAGTGAATCTATCGTGCTTTAGGTTATTCTCGGAAGGGGTGACTAGACTGAGCAGAGTGGTGGCATATACCTCTCAACTGCTGAGGTCTTATGAAGTTAGCTAGCCACTCATGATTTAAGGATTGCAACTATTGTGTTTGAGCGACGATTGTGTTCCTGCAACAATTGTGTTCGTGCAGCGATTGAGTATAGTGGCAATTACAGCCTTGGGGCAATCGTATTGTGTTAGTGTTTGTATCAAAGTTATGGTGCCATTGCCTGTATTGGGTGATAGTAGAACAGTACTGTGACCGCTAAAGTCTTAAGTATTGTTTGATCAGAAAAGTTTGAAAGTGAGATAGCACAAGTGAATAGAGTTACTGAAAACTCATAACCTGGAGATTAAGTATCATCTGGGTAAAATTAATCTCATCGCAGATATGTTTAGTCGTAAGTCGATGTGGATTGTTGTAGTAGTGACTGAAAGGGAAGAGGCTTAAAGCCAAGATGCACGAGTGGAGTCCGTCCAAATTATGATTGAATGAGGTGAAGACCTCTAGTGTTTGAAAACGGAGATCACACGCTCGTGAGAGTGTCTCCGGGTACGGGAATGGATAAAGTGATTAAGAGAAAGAAACTGAGCCATGAAGTATTGGTCCATTTAAGATTCTTGTGAGAATCGGACCAGTAGTGCACCGTTTATACGAGTGATCTTAAAGGGACAATCCTGATGAGAAACAATTCAGAAAACGGTAGCCGTCATGAAGAGGCGTCCGATGTTTATGTCCCTAGTAGTGTAACAAGTTTCGATGACGAAATATATTGAATGGGGGGAGAATTGTAATGCCCTAAATTTTGATTAAGGGCTAATTGCAATTATTATGAATGATTATATGGATTTTAGATCTAGATTAAGTATTGGGAATGCCCAACACCCTGTATTTTAGCATAATTATGTGACAAATAATTATTTGGGCTAAAATAGGGGTAAATGGTGCATGGAAGAAGGAAAAGAATTTGATTATGTATTATGTGGTAATTTTAATTAATATGCCATAATCAGTGAGAAATTGGAAGAATGGTCATAAGTTAGTGATTAATGGAGAGATTAATTACTAACTAAGGAGAAATGAGATAGGTAACTAAATGGCTAATAGAATGGGTAGAGTAACCAAGTGGTTACTTACTTTATGAGAATGCACAAGTATGGACAAGTGTCACTTGATGATAAAGAGCGATGAAAAGAAAAGTCAAAGCACCATTTTTTTTATTCAACTCCTCTCTTTTCTCTCTCTCATGCATATGGAATGGCTAGAGAGGGAAGAAATTCTGCACCTCACCCTTATCTTTATCATCACACACTTTCTCTCTCTCTCTCTCTCAAGCTCTTGTGCTCCATTTTTGAAGGAAGAAAGAGAAAAGGAAAGCTCAAGATTTAGGTTAGATCTTGACCTTAAATGCCAAAATCTCCTTCTTTAAAGTTGTTCCCCTTGTTGAGATCTTCCTTTCTATGGTTTTATAATCTCAATGAGAGGTGTTTTCATGCTTGAGAAAAGTTGGAGATTGAAGAATCAAGAATCAAGTTTGAGAAAGTGAAAGAGGTGAGTGTTAGCTCCCTTTTGATATATATATTGTTGTTGTTGGTTGAGCATTGATTTTTCTAGAATTTTCTGCCCTATTTTCAAAAATTAGGGTTTTACTGAGTTTGGCATGTTGTGATCATGGAAATGGTATATTGTGATGTCTTTTGGACAAATGGATTGGTTTGAATCATTAAAAGTGAAGTTTGGCAACTTTGTATTTGGTTTGGTGTATTGGTCAAAACAGGGTTTGGCCATAGGTTGTGATTTTGGTCATTTGAGGTTACCATTGTGTTCCATGTGAGAAATTGTATGGGAATAGTTTTGATCATTGATTTTAGAGTCATTAGACACTTTGGTAAAAAATTGGAAATATGTCAAGTGTGAACTCTATTCTGGGTAGTCCTTTTGCATGAAGGTTTTCAATGAACAATGGAATTGAAAAGCTCTGAAAATTTCTGGTCTTAAAGTTCATGTCCCAAGCTTTAAAATGGACATATAATTTGTGTCATTTCAATTTGTTAACTGAGAGTTATACTTTGCCAAAGTTTGGGACAAAACTGGACTCTGTTTCGGAATAGTGTTGAGTTTTGTGTGATTCTGGAATTTTGTGGTGATTTCTAGTTATGGTCCATATTTTTCCAATAAAGAGGACTTAAATACCTTTCATTTGGCTTTGGAACCACCACATTTTGATTTTTCTAGAATTAGTTATGATTTGTGGAAATTCAGCCAAGAATTAGGGAATTTTTTGCCCGCGTGCCAAGGTTGCTGGCCGCGGCCCAAACCTTTCTGTCCTGATTCTAGCCGTGGCCCATGGGTGGCTGGCCGTTGCTAGTGAATTTCTGACCATATTTTGGCCATGGCTCAAGGGAGGGCTGGCCGCAACCAACCCCTGTGTTCCAGCACTTTGAGTTTTTGAAAGGAGATCTCTAACCTATTATTTCCCAACCTTTTAGGGCTTTTATTAGAGGCATTTGTGGCCTCTTAAGGGTCAATTATGATAACCAAATTTAAGTGTTATAAAGTAAATTAAGTCTTGGAATAGAGTATAACTTTTCGTCCTTAATCATGATTCTAGGATTTCACATTTGCCCTACTCGGGAGAGACCGATGCCAAAATACGCCCGAAAGGACCAAGGTAGTGACTCTTCTCTCATGTTGTGTTTGATGTTTTGGTATGCATGACTTGTCATTGTGTTTTGTGAAATGTGTGTGCCATGGTCTATTACAGTGTGAGCACTTCAGCGTGAGCTGTTTAGGGAGTGACAATGGTCATCTTTTGTTCGGCCGTTGAACTGTCATTGTAATCGACATGGATCTTTATGAATCCAACCCATGGGGCGGCATTTATGAATCCAACCGTAGTCTGTGAATTGATCTTGCCAATGTGGCTTGCGTATGAAATGCTTTATATGAATCCCAGCTGTGGTGAAATATATTGTATGGATTGTGCTGTGCAGTGCAGTGTGAGCAAATGCAAGAGTGACATGAGTCATACCTGCCTTTGCCGTTGTAACTGCCGTTGTAGTTGTAAGGTATGTGTGATGATTTGCTTTCATGCCTTATTGTTATGCATACTATGAGTGATTTGTTACTACGGGGATTCTTTAGAATCTCACTCTCCCAAAACAATTTTAGACAGGGCCAAAGGATCAAAGGGAAAGCGGACGACGAAGAGTGGTTAGATCTCCGGATTAGTAGTTTCATTTTGAAATATTTGGTTATCATATTTTGTTTTGGATTATTTTATTGGGAAACCATTGTATATATTGGAATTGTAGTATAGTTTGTGTAATCCCCTGAATAAGGGATATGATTTATGGGCATTTGTTCCTTGTAGAACCTTTATTTATTAAATGGAACCTGAGTGTGTTGGGAATTTACATTGCACTCTTATATTGATGAATGGAATCCAATTATACAGGCCATTTGTGTATTTGAAATGTGAGTATGAGACCGTTGTGAACAGGTTCTGTAAAAGTTTTTGTGAACCCTGTTTTTGGGATATTTACTTTAAATAAGTCCCAAATCATGCATGGTTTCTAATTCAAACTTCATGACGTTTTTACAAATTTAGTCCCAAATCATTTTGTTGGCATGAATAGCATTATCTTGCATGCATAAGTTAGCATTATTTGCTACTGCGATTCTCCTAAATCTCACCCTCCCCCAACCAACCATTCATGTATGAAGCACATAAAAGGAGTGCATGAAGTTGTGCAAGAAGAGAATGTGATACGAAATTGAAGAATGTTTCATGACAATTATTTGTCTGTGAATTATCATTATATGAAGCATAGAAGAGAAGTGCATGAAGTTTTCCAAGAAGAGAATGTGATGGGGAATTGAAGAATGTTTCGTTATAATTATTTATGTGTGAATTATCACTATATGAGAATGCTTGTATAAACATTGCTTGGATGGTGTATATGTGTGTAATGTATGTGCAAGGAAGAATGAGCATAGAAATGAATAAAGAAGAACTCTGGTAATAAAGAATGAGAAAAATTAGTAACCCCATTAATAAAATTAAATAATCCGGTAAATACCTCTTTACCAAATGAATAGTAATCCCATGAGAGAAAGATTGAGTCTAGGTTTAGGGGCCCAAGTAATGTTTCCCCCTAAGCCAGTAATGCATCTGCAATGCTGTATAAAAGGGTCTAAGGGATGGGTGTTACAACCGGACTAATATTATGATTATAATCAGTAAGCGAGTGTATGGGTGTGTGTAAAAATATTTGCATGTGTGATTATTGAATAACCAAAATCAATTAGTCACTACTTGTTTTGTTAGTGCATTGACTACCTACAAAAGACCGGTTAGATTGAGCTATTCTAAACACAATGTCCCAGTCAATAGCTATAACTGGAGGAAGATTGTGGTACTTATATATGAATTTACTCAAATTTTGTTAACTATTTCATTGTATTGTTGTAGAACCCATTCCAACCAAACAATAATGATTATGGCCTGGTTATTACATTATAAATTAATAAAAGATGTAGTTACTCATCATCAAAATTTTGTTCCTATACAGGTAAGTTCTTTTACAAGCAATTCATACTATGTTTTAAATTTAATTAACAAGTGTCTAAGTTAATTGATTTTGAGTGATTTTAATTTGTTCTGTGCATGAATTTTATGTAGTATTATGAAGATCAACGTTATGCCTAATTGACTGACCAACAAGTGGATGATATCGTTAAGTAATGGTGTGAATATATGGTCAAGCAATTAGCTAATATTTAGGTACATACGTGTTGGAAATTGTGTCCTTAGGGGCCAATCATTGTACTTTAAACATTATTAATTTATATGAAATTTCTTCATTCTATTATCATATTATTTGCATGTTAACTGTGATAAATGTAACCTTGGATAAATCATAAAGATTGTCCTAAAATGTCCCTGGTCGGTCATCTATATGGGAGCATAGATGAAACAAGACCGGTATGACTTTGATAAGATATGGAGATACAAATCAAAGTCTTAGGCAATTGTAAGAGTACAAGGTGTTGGACCGACCCACTATGAGAGAGCTACATGGATCAAGTCATAAGCTTTTCTCATGTACAACCACGTCACAATACCCTTTGACCTGAGGTCGACATGGATTCCTACATGAGAGTTGCTAAGCTTTGAACTAGTCAAAAGTCACTTTTGACCGGGTGATGATAAAGGCTATGATTGGGGTTGGTGGTTTTTCATGCAGAGGAATATGAATGATCAAGATAGAATTTGTCCCTTACATTAGTAGAGAGATATTACTGGGCCCCTCGATGAGTGAGTCTGAGAAATGTATGGCCATACTATGATAGAAAGAAGTTTCCATTTATATTGTCAGACTACTTAGGAATCGAGAAAGTAATAGTCAGGAACAAGAGGATGACATTATTAATGCCTCATCCTTTACCGGTATATCGTGTGACAAAAGGGATGTGACATGGTTGTATGACAGGTTGCGTCATATTAACGATCCTCATATGAATTGGGTAGTCGTGATGTCTTGCTAGAGGCCGCTTACAACTTATGGGTTAGTACAATTATTGGCCCACTGCCAACTTCATATGGGCCTATAGGGTCACACACAAGAATGCCCCAACACGAGATAATGTTTAATTTAGGGTGGACGAATTTTATATATATATATATATAATTCGTTAATAATATTATATAGATATGTATTTTCGAAATACATATCTTGTATATATATGTATATATATTATATGATATTATTATATTGTGTTAGTTTTAAATTTAATTTATTAAGATATATTAAATTTAATGACTAAGATGATAGAGATATAATATTTCAGATTTAATTTATTAAGATAACTTAAATCTAATGGCTCTTTATTTGAATTAAATAAATAGGTTAAATTAAAACTGTTAGACATATTTAATTTAAACGGCATTTATTTAATTAGCTCATCAAGATAATTAATTGTTGATTAATTTTGAAATTAATAATGATTAATTTTGAAATTTGAATATAGCACTCATAGGTTATAAACTTGATAGAACAGAGATACTCAGGGGCGCATGAGAATTTAGAGCCGCATGGGAAACTCTATGAGACATTGGAGGCGCTAGCACGCAGTCCGTGTTGGAGAGCATTCGTGTGGATACCGGTAGAAGGAGCGGACCTGAGGTGTTGGCTCCTAGAGTTCGTGAAAACCCTAACTTGAAAAAGGTACGAGTTCTTTCTAACCCGATTTAAACGCTGTTGATAGATCCTTGATTAGGATCGGTGAAAATTTTTATAATTCTTCCGTTGTACCTTCCGATCCTAACAATACATAGGTTGTTTCTTGCCAATTCTTGAATTGTTTTGAATTAGTTGTACATTAAGATTGTTTATTGTCTACATAGGTATATACGTAGGTACTTAAAATTAGTTGTACATTACAATTATTACATTGTAATTAATATGTTAGTACTGATTTTATGAATTAGTTATTTGTTTTGAGTTATTTCATTTTGATTTGGTTTGATTATGGTTTGGTTTTTTGCTGTTGATTTGTATTGTAAATTTATGTGGATAGTTTGGTTTGTAAATACAGACCCACTAAGAAAGGAAACAATTACGCAAAATTATTTTTTACAAAAAAGACTTCCTATGACGATTCTTGGGGAAGCGTAATAGGAAGTTACACCACTTCCTATGGTGCTTCCTAAAGAAGGGCCATAGGAAGTTGGTCACTTCTGTAATATCTAGAATTTTGGAACTAGAGGCTTAAGAATAAATTTGAATCAATTGTACTGTTAGCCCTATTTAAGCAAGTATCCCAAGAGGGCATATTAATATTCTCTAATATTCCATATATCTTTGCGGCATTTAAGGGAATAAATGGTGAATTAAAGAGCACGGGAAATGATAGAACAAGAATATTGGTGGTCACACACAACATGAGTATGTTTAGAACATAAATTTTAAACATTTAAATTTGCTGCTAATGAGTTTCCCTGTGTAGCTATCTTGTTGTATGACATTTTTAAATAGGCAAATGATGTTTAATGCTAATGAAATTTTCTAGTATCAAAGTAGACTAATGAAGCTTTAATTTGATAGGTCATATAGGTCATTTTGAGCTGTACACAAAGAGTAATGTATTTTTGAAGTTAGCCCTATGAAACTGCCTATTTTCAGTGGCAGAGTCCAAAAATAATAATTTTGGGAATTGTGAGCTTTCAGTTGGCTAAAGGCTATATTTTTCCTTAAAAATATACTTAATAAGGGTCTCATAGCCTATTGAATCACACCAATTGGATCTCTATAAATAAATATATGAATTTTCAAAGTTTGGTTAGAAAATCTACCATAAATGCCAACCATTGCTAATTTGGGAAAAAAATGTAATGGTAATGGTGTAAATTGTGGAATAAAGTAAAAGCACATAATTTCCCAATTCAAGGGCTATAGCTACGGTGGAAATGAATTAGCATGATCATATATATATGTAGTCATATGGAGCCTTAATTTAACCTTACTGGAAAAGTCAAAAGTCAAAAGGTAATAAGGAGTTGTTGTGTGGTAAATTCAAGAAGTCACTTGGTCAAAAAAGGGGTGATTTTGGGCTGTATTCTCATCTATTTTGGCTGAAGAAAGAGAAGGGATAATTATCCCATTTAATCACCATGTTTTCTATACAATTAAATATAATAAAACTGGGTAAAGAAGTGATATTTTTAAAGGCAATGAGACACTCCAGCTGCCTTTATCTTTTTTGGCCGAGTAAGCTGAAATTAAGAGAAAGAGAGACACAAGAAGAAAATCCAAAGAGCAAGAAGGCCAAGCTTCCTGGTCATCTAAGATGAGTATTGTTAGATATGATTAGTTTTGGTGATGTCAGATATAGATATGAAATGATAAGAGAAAAAAGTTTATATAATGTATTTCTTTGACTAATTATTGTGTTTAATGTAAAATATCATGTAGATTAATTAAGTTGAATTATGGAGGAAGAATAAGAAGACTAAATTATCAAATACACAAAGAAGTGATTGAATTGATGAGAATGAACAAAAGGAAGAAGAAGAAAGAAACTGAAGATAGTCAAGAAGCTGCCTACTCAGATTATGCAGAATTATTATCAAGAGGAAAATGAAGAAGAAAGATATTGAAGAAAGAAGAACTTGCAAGATCTAATGGGAATATCAATATTCAAGTTCTCTGAGATATCTATGGTCAGAAGGAAATTAGACGGCACTATTTTGCACTGTAGCCGTCGGTACTGTTTGGCACTGTAGCGGTCGTACTGTAGTAATCGAGCACTGTTTGGTACTGTAGTATGTGAATCACTATAGCACTTGAGGTGCAAACTGAAAGTATAAAATCACTGAAGCAAGTGTGGCACTGTAGCACTCGAGTGAAGGAAGAACACACTGGAGTGTCGGGCTACTCTGTTCAGCTCTGTTTTACATTTAGCCTAACAAAGGTCCAGTGTTTTGGCAATATCTCTTAAACCACACGTCAGATTGACTTGAAACTGGTGGCATATGAAAGATGACTCACAACACGAAAACTGTACACCAAGATCACACTGAAATAAGCTTAGATGAAGGAGATATGATCCATGGAAGTTGACACTGAAATCACTATCACTTTTCAAGACAGGTTCAGTATTTTGAGCATAACTCAAAAATGACACATTGGATTGAGATGAGACTAGTGCCATATGAAGCTAGACTCAAAGGGATTTCCATGGATAGGTAATTTTCCTAATTTGAACTTATATTCTAGGAGCTATGCCTTCTGGAAGTTGACATTTGTGCAGTCTAGTGCGATAGCACTCTTTTGATCATAACTTGCAGAATACAAGGAGTTTGGAACTGATTCTTTTTGCATTCGAATGCATATGACAAGACCTTTCTACTAATCCATTATTTTCTATATTTAGAATCAAATAAATAAATTGAGTCTGACATGGCCCCACATCACTCACGAGTGTAAAAACGCACTCTTGAAAAATGTCATGCGAGTGTTGTCCAAAAGCGGCTGAAGTGTGGAGAAATTTAGCAACATCGAGCATTGAACAACACACTCGAGTAAGGATCATAATTGCACTCGAGTCATGCAAGTGTTGACATGAAAGTGTTAACCCGAGAAGAAGCATGTACGTGAAAACAAGAAGTGCACTCGAGTGATGTCCAGAATTTCACTCGAGTCCTACAAGTGAAGAGCAACAAGTGTTTGCCTGAGAGCAAGCTAGAACATGAAATTATACATGCACTCGAGTGAGGCTTCTTTGCACTCGAGTGAAGTCCTGACAGAACCAAAACGTAGAAAGTTCAAACTCTCATAGCCATCATTCCAAACGTGGTTAAATGTTATACATTCATTATGTTTTCACTTGTTATTGTTCCTAAATGTTAACTAACATATATTTTAAGTTTAAAACAGAAGATTAAATATTTGGATTGCATCTTCAAGAATAGAGGTTATTTATGGCAAATATTGTTACTCAACGTGATGAGTCCTATAAGCTAGAAATTCAGCTTTTGACCAATGATCCAATATACCCATGAATAACACTTCATCCTATTAGTGATTAAGCATTTTGCAGTGTGAAACAGGAAATTTAATGTTGAGATTACATATTCAAATGAAAGGGTCAATTATGGTTGGCAGCATCATTACACACCAAGTATCGATTACCTACCATGACAAAAGATTGACCCACCATGAACGAATGTCTAAAACACAAACGCTCCAAAATTTGACGTGCAACTCATAATGAAACATCCTACTCTTCAATGGGACGCTCTAATCTGTAATGGATATTTCATAGTGGGTAGATATTCAAATGCGCTCAATGGTCAAAATGAAGTAATGGGACTCCAATAGATGAATGCTTACAACGATCATCATCTTTATCAACTATAAATAAGAGAGCATTCAAAGTCAATTAGAAACTAAGATAGTGAGCAACTACTAGAAAAATGGTAGAAACATGAATCCTCTGTTTCTACCCAAACACTCTCTGTTCTGCAGCTTCGATATTACTTATCATTGAGATGGTGATTATTTGTATTGTACTTCAGTAAGCATTATATCCACTCAGTGAAAGAGTCTGTAAAAAGTTTCAACTATATTTCTGAATTGATCTCAAGGTAGAGGGACCTTGAGTGGGTTGATTTTCTTACGGGGAAAGTTGTTGAGAGAATCGATGGTAAGACTTTTTGCTCGTAAGACTTACAAGGCGCAAGCAGTAGAGAACATTGCTGCTTGTAAGACTTGCATGGGTAAACAAGAGGGAAAGTTCTTCAGGATTGCTCTACTAGTAAGACTTGCCGTAAGGGGGAGTATCTCAGTGAGAGATTTGTAAAAGGCTTCACAAGTACTTGGCTAAACTTGTGGTTTTTAAAGGCTTTTCTTGTGCCCAGATTAAACAAGAAGATAGTGGATTTGAAAATCTCATGAGGAGACTAGGGACTGGACGTAGGCCATCATAGATTGGATCGAACTAGGATAAATCACAGTTTGCATACTCTTTTCCCTAAGCTCTTATATTTCCAGCATATATTATCTAACTGATTTATGATTCATTAGTTTCATACTTACTGTTTCCATTAAGATACAAAATTTTTTCCAAAGTTCTTAAGTTTTTATCTTACACCCAATTCACCGCCCTCTTGGGTGTCAGTCAGTTCTAACAAGTATCCTATGAAAATCCTTCTGGTTTTGCTTGCAAATCTTGTTCAGTCAACTCAATTAAGAGAAAAGGAGGAGGTGAGGGATGACCATGTGAGATAAAGTGGATAAATCTAAGGTAAATCCAAGAACTCATTGAATCTTGATGCTTCTTGATTGTTCTTGGTGGTGTTTGTTGTTATTTGGTTGTTTGGCTTTGATTATATGAATTTTGTAAATTTAGGATGATGTAAACCCTAGGGGTTATGCTGCCCAATTTTCCATTAATCACGTTAAGATGTGATTAGATAGTTAAACAAGTGATTAGAGGTGTATTGGAGGTGTTTGGCAGGTTGGAAGTTTGAAAATCACTTTGTTCTTTCATAAACCCCTATTTTGACCAGTACTATTTTGTGCACGTTAGAGCTAGAATTTTATCAATTTGAGGGTTCCATTATGTTTAAAATGGAAAATTTTGTAAGGCCTCTATTAAGTATAAAGTGTGAAAGGCCCTAGAATGTGAAATGTCAAAAATACCCCGAAAACCCTAAGTTATGGGCTGCCAAGGACCTTTTTGTCTTTTGGCTGTGAATTTGACAAATCTACTGTAAAAAATGGATTATAAACTTGAAATTGTGTAGGGTCAGCCTGGGTCGTAATTTTGATAAAGCACAAAAATACTGGGTATAAAAAGGCTTAGATCAGGTCCCCGGGGACTAACCTTATTTGCATGTATTTGAAATGTCTGCTTGTATAGTGATGCATTTGATTGCTTTACTTGATTGTGTTGAGCATATTTGAATAATGAAGCTATATGTATAGCATATTTAAATAATGAAGCTATGTTTCTATTTATACTGTGGCCATAGTTTTGTTACATGAAACATTGAGCATGCCGAAATGTCATATCGAGCATGCATCTAGTTAAAGCTAAGATGTCATGCACATAGCATCTATCATGCTTGCATTATGGTAATTGTTTCCTACTGAGATTCTCTTGATTCTCACTCTGCCCAACCAACCATACAAGTTTGATGAAGTATAGAAGAGTACTGCAGGGTGTTGCACAAGAGGGAACTATGGCAGAGATGTGAAAACTGATATGTGGTGTATTATATTAGACACTCTGGTAGCCCTGTGTGGCTATATTGTTTGTATAAATTTACAAATGAATGAACTAAGAATGAGCAAAGAAATAATATGACTAGATAAATGAGCGGTGAATCACTCTAATTGAATTTAATAAAGATAAGGATTGATAAATAGTAATAAAGTTGTGAACCACTGAATAACTTTTGCAATATTTGAAAAGTATTCTGAAAAACCCACTCAACTATAGGTTTGACTCCTGTCTTGAGGTTGGGAATTGAAAGTGTTTTTATAAATGAATAGCAATGAGTGGTTTGAATGTGTTGCTTAAAACTCATCAAATGACCATAAAGGTAAGGGCATTACAAATTCCTATGGCACTTCCTAAGGAAGCGTCGTAGGAAGGACCAAACTTCCTGTGGCACTACCCTTGAGAAGCACCATAGGAAGTACTAGGAATCCATAGATTCAAGGAGTGCCATAGCATGCTTTTATTGTACTGGAAGCTTTGGAGTTTGGGAACTACCTTAGTATTCTTAAAATTAAGTGTCATAGCTTATGTTTTTTGTAGTAGTGTCAGGCCTTTGCCCATCTACCACTAGATATTCATTAGATCTTATAGCCCAGGGTAACCCCCATACAAGATGCACTTAAGGGCCTTCTGCCTCAAGCCTACCTAGCTCAAGTCATGCAGTTAGGGTAACTCCCTGTACAACTTATGCTTATGAGTTTTAGTGCCTTAGGACTAACTGTCCCATCATTCTCAATCTTTACAACCTCTTCGTGACACTGATCAAAATCTCATGCATCGAGTTACTACTTGGAATCTCATGCATCCAGTAACTGCCCAGAATCTCAAATTTTAATGCACAACAGGTCATGCGTCCCTAATCTGAATGTATAGTAGGACTTATGGCCTAAGGATACACTACTCTAATAAGTCTTATTGCCCATTGTATATCCATAAAATGAATAAACTCAATGGTAAACACATAAATACAGAACCATTACATATCACATAAGATATGAGAGCAAGAGTTACTTGACTTTCTTTATCCCATTGAGCAGGTTTTGCTTAGTCTCTCTTCTATCTTTTTGTCAACAAACAGTACTGGAGCACCCCATGGAAATATACCGGGTCATATAAACCTTTCTTTCTCAAGGAAACTCTCCCATGTTGGGCCTCATTATAATACACCATTCTCAGAAATCGATGTCCCAGTGGCTCTACTCTATGGTGCTTCACTTAACCTTCTATTAATCAGCCCCTCCTTAGGTAGCCCTCTTTGTTAGCCTTTTCTCAATGTAAGTACCATTGTAAAGGGAACCCAAAGCCTCATAAAGTCCCTCTTCTCTAGCAATTCTATAATCTGCTTTCTTTAATTCTGCCATCTCATCTGGGGTCATTCTGTATGGAATTTCAATATCAGTCCAGATCCAAGCATATTGGCAAATTCAACTTCCCATCTGAGTAATCTACCTATGCCATACAGGGAATTTGTAAGCCACTTGTGCATTCTATTCTCTATCTTGACCATGAGACCATAACCCATGGCTTTTCTCATTCTTTCTATCACTTTGTTCTATCAGGGAACAAACTCTCATTCATTCTTTCTAGGGGAATATTCTATGATCAATATCTTTCCCTATACTAGATTAGTAACCAGCAACCTCAGATATATCTGTACCATATACTAATACCTCAAAGCATTCAAATCAATTCAACTATTATTCATGTGGTTCAATTCTATCTCATTCCTCGATATCATAAAGGCATATTCAGATCATCATTCTTTCACATCAAAGACAATCACTGCTAGCTCTAATTCATTAGGAGGGTATTCTATCTTGTGAGACTTCAGCTGTCGAGAGGCATCAGCCACCATTCTACCCTACAATACTAGGTTATATGCCAATCCTATATACCCATTTCACTGAAACCCTTATAGTTTGCTTCCTTGCAGACCTTACAGGTTGCGGCATTGCAACCACTTTGGTTGCATCACTATAGACTATATTGATGCACTATGATCTAGGATCATTAATACTAGTGCGAATGTCAATCTCTTCTATAGCTTTGTAAATCTCCTCTCATAGACATCATCCTACTAACACAATTCATTCTTTCATTCACAAGAGCTCTATCAATGGCAAGGTGATTCTGGTGTCAGGATATCTCCCCTACAATAGCTGGTAAGACTTAGAGACTGCGTATTTCTCTACCTGTTCCTGGCCTCTTCCAGTTCTATACCTTTTACCATACCTGTATTCCTTTAAATACAATTCATCTAACTAAGATTATCATTAGTCATGGATAAATCTTAAGGAAATCACTATTCTTCAAATCTCCATAAGCTTACCAACTTAACTTCCCAAGGGGTCATTCATTTTGAGAATACTCTCACCTAATCATGCTTAACTACAGAGTTTATATAGGATATGGGGCACTAGTACTGGAACAAATCCATATATCACTGGGCATCGATATCTCATACATACCTCAATCCCAGTATAACACATAAGCCTTCCCTAAAACACTAAATACTATCCTCATAAGGAAGTATAAATAGCACTAGCTTCTTGGTACTACCCCTCTATGTACTTTTATAACACAGAGGGGTGCTAGATACTTGTAAAAGATTCTTCTGATGTGGATTCTTCCATCATCAAATTACTATCATCAAAGCCTGAACCTTCTTCCTTGAGGTATTCATCACTACTATTCTTTTTCTTCCTTGAGTAGACAATTCCATTGCCAGAATCTCTGCTTTGATACCACCAAATGTAGGGCCTTATTCTCGTAATTGGTCAGATGAGTTTTGCGCAACGAATTCAAACCACTAAGTGATATTTTTTTACAAAACTCTTTCTATTCTCAACCTCAAGATAGTATTCGAACTGTAGTTGATTGGATTTTTCTAAAAATTTCAAAATCTCATGGAAGTGTATTCTAGTAGTTCGCAACTTAGTTATTACTCCTCGATTCTTATCTTTATTTAATTCAATCAAAGTAATTAGCTGGTCATTTATTTAGCTAGATTATTCCTCTATTCATTCTTAGTTTATTATTATGCTAGGGCAAATATCTATTTAGATGCATAAGCATGATAATATAATCATTCTCAAAGCACATAATTAATACATAACATTCTTCAATTTTTCATCACTTCTTCCACTACGCAACTCTTGTACATTCCACTTCTATTCTTAATATACCTATATGGTTAGTGAGGGAGGAGTGAGATTTGAGCAAATCTTAGTAGTAAACAATGCTAATTATGCATGCAAGATAATGCTTAGTGTATGATATGCTTGCTTACATAAATTTATGCGAACATAATGACATATGCATGCTCATTGTTTTACACATTATACCTATGGCCACAACATAATTTAGAAAAGAGCTTCAATCATTCTCATTTGTTCCATACAATTCATCAAAGCAATAAAACACATCAACTCAAAAGCAAATACATATCAAATACATGCAAGTCAGGAAAGTTTACTACCTCTTGTCTTCATGTCCTCCTCTTGTAACTTTCCTTCCAACCATGGGAGTTGCTTGGGAAACCTTCCATTTCCTCTTCCTTGTCATTTGATAATTGAATATCCAAGGTGGCTACACTAGCCTTAAGTGCTTTTCTCTACCCTTGGAATTTAACTTTATTATACTTGGCCCCTAATTTCTTAAATTCACATGTTCTCCAAAAGCTGGCAGAATTTTCAACAAATTTGGAAAATCATACCTTTTTCTAGGAATATCCAATTCAGGTGGTTCAAAGTTCTATGTGACACTTATTAAGTCTATTTTTTGGAAAAAATATCTCCCTTAGCCAATTACACACATAGAATTCTAGAATCACAATTCAATTCACCCTGCCACAGAATCATTCCAGTTTTTAAAGTCTAACTTTAAAAATTCATAACTTCTAATGTACATATCCAAATGGTCTAAATGACATATTAAATTAAAGCTTGACATGTCTAATTTTGTTCTAGAAAATATCGCATTTATTGGACAACATTTATGTATTCAAAAACATGGCACATTCTAACTGACTCGTAGGAAACCTAAACTAGCTGCTCAGTGTTAACTTCTAGTTTGAGTGTTTTATTTCAATGATCCATAATTTATAGCCAGAAGCTATTCTTACATAATTTTTTGTGTAGAATTCAGTGGTGACATCAAATTTACCAAATTCCCACTCTTTCTACATGCCCTATTCTAACCAGAAATGGCAACACAGTTTAACAATCACCAAGTTTCCAATTTAAACATCAAACAAGTCTAGTTTCATCATTAAACATCATATGACACCATGTATATGATCAAAAGAACATAGAACCTCAAAACCCTAAGATAACTGAAATCAGGTCAACAATACATGTTCCAAAATTCTCAACCAATCAACACAATATAGAGCTCAAATTGAAGCTCTAATTCATATCTATCACTTCCCCAAGCTAGTTCTTTGGTTCCTCAACTTTGGCTCTTCTTTGACAACTCAAAACACCTCATCTTGAAAAACAAAAAACATTGAATTGAAGATCTTAGAGAGAAGAACAATGTTGAAGAAGACACTTTGAGCTAGAGAGGTGGTTATCAAGGTGAAAATCAAGCACAAAGGCTCACTTTTGCTTCTTGAATTCTCTAAATTCTCTTTCTCTTTCCTTTTTCTTTTTCCCACTCTTTTTCTCTCTTATTTTCCTCACTTGACCGAATTTTGGAATGTGAGAGGGAGTGAATGGCTGATTTATTCATTAATCTTCATCCTTTTCAATTGATTGGCTAAAAATGATCCAAGAAAGATAGGAAAAAGGTGATATGTCAACATATGGTGGCTTCTTGAAAAGTTGGCTAGTTAATTTACTAAGGTTGGTTTAGTTTAGTTGGGGTTCACTCTTTCCCTCTTTCTTCTTAATTTTTGACCTCAATACTCAATGGAAAAAAGAGGAAGATTTGGTTGACCAAATTTCTCTTGCTTTCTTGCTTTTGGTCAACTCTTTTTGGTTGAATAAAAATAGAAAGATGTTGACTAATTGACCAATTCCTTCTTTCTTCCATTTCCACCCTTTTTGACTTTTTTTCACCATGTGTTAGGATGTTTAAATTTTTTTTCATCCTCATGATTACTCTTGCTTTTCAAGAGCAAATCCTAGCCCTTTATTTTACTTTCCAATTTTAACCTCAAGATCAAATGACAATTGTCTCTTTTGCCCTTGCTCGTGGCAATATTAATTGTTTTGCCATTAGTTCTTTTCTTTTGTTTATCTTCCTTCTTCCTATATACCATTCCCTCTCTTTTGGACCCAAGTTAGGCTTTATTCCATATTTAGCCACTTGCACACAAGTTTCGGTAACTCCTTTCGACTAAACATACTCAAAGCCCTCATATACCTGAGGAAATTATTCTTTGCCTGGAGGGTTGAGTCATATAGTCCTTGAAAAGCATTCTACTTCTCAACCATTCTTGGGACTCTTGCTAAACTTGGAATTAGTAGCCTTCTTGATTTAGGCTTATTCTCAAACCTCTAGGCCTAAAATTTAGGATATTACAAATAGAACTCTTGCCGAAGTGAGTTTAAAGTAGCCTTACTAAGGTGAGTGCCCCAAAAAAGGGAGAGAAGTGATTTGTAACACCCCAAATTTTATATCCACCAAATATATTATAATTATTTGAGAAATTCAATAAAATGGTGAATATTCATGAATTTATAATTTATAAATTTTATAAATGTTCATATTCATGAGAAAATGGGTAAAATAATTATGGAATTAATTTGGGTAATTTCAAAAACCCCATATTAAGTTCCAAAATAATAGAAAAAATATTTGGTCCAAAAATTGATGGAAATTGGCCAAATAAAAAGAAGAAAAGAAATTGGATTAAAAAGGGTAATGGTAAAATCGTAATTTTGCCAATTTAACACAAAATTAATTATTTTCTAATTAATTGAAGTTAATTTAAATTAATTAAGGAAAATAAAGGGGGGAAATATATTTGGAATATTTTGGTCAATTAAATATGAATTTATGGAAAATTTGAACAAAAAGTGCAATTTTGACCAAAATTGAGACTTGAACAAGTTGTGAAACCAATTGAGATCAAAGGGTAGGACCCCTAGGAGTCTCCTACATGTGGCATGTAGAAGGAAATATTGGTTGGGCTTAATGAGCATTGTTACAGGTACATAAAGATTTATGTACAAAAAAGCCAAAATATTGATTTTTGGAATTTTGGAAATTGGTAAATAATTAAATAAAAGCATAAGATATTATGATATATCATCATTTCCTTCTCCTTCAGCCCTGCATTTCGATGCCATTCAGCTGAAACAAGAGAGGGAAAGAGAAGGAAAACTTGCAAAGGTAAGTGATTTCTTCGGTAAATCGGTTCCTAATGCGTATAACTCTACTCCTATGCTATTCTTCAATGTTCTTTAAGGTTGTGAAGTTCAAAAATTCTTTGTTGAGAGCTAGGGTTTTTTTAGCCACCTCAAGAAAAGCCAAAAGGAACCGAAAGGTAACTCCCAAACCTTTGAATATTGACTATTCTAGCTGTTGTAGACAATTTAATCGATGAAATTTCGTCGGATTGTCTTTGTTTGTAAATTTGTAAAATGAGATGTTAGAAATGTTATCTTGCCAAAATTGGGACTAAATGGTAGTTCTAACATAATGTAATAGTTAATAAAGTGATGAGGGGTAGAAAAGAACTCCTCTGTGGAGTTAGAATCAGAAAACCCCGATTTTTTTTCGGAGGATACCATAGTTTTGGCCAGGGCTATATCTAGGGGCAGGAGTTGGATTTTCAATAATTTGATAGTTCCATTAATTTCAGAAGAAACAATTAGGTGGGGTTACAATTGGTTACTTTTTTAGAAAAGCCCAAAAAAACATAATTACAAAAATGCCCTTGGAACCCTTAAAATGGGGCTGCCAGGGGCAATTTTGTCTTTTGTTAGTTAATTTGGTAAATCTGAGTCTGGAAATGGATTCCTTGGGCAAAAAATATTAGAATAGCCTATGTCAAAATTTTGGGAAAAGTACAGGTCATGGGGGCCTTTTGGTAAAATTTTACCATAGGCTAATATAACCATAATAAACACTATAGTAGTGCCTAAAATGATACATGAATTGGTTTTAACATAATTCTTGTACATTTGATATGTTAGAACCGAGTTGGATGCCTATAGTTGGCACTTTTTTCTAGGTGGGATTTTCGAGTCAAGAAAAGGGTTGAGGTAGGGACTACTATCTCTCATATACTGTATGACTATTTATATGATGTGTTATTGTATTTTATGATTTGAACATATGCTGGAGGCACATTACCTAGCTGTGATTTGGGACCTAGCTGAGGTACACTGGTCTTACCTAGCTGTAGTCGGGGACTCAATTACGGAACACATAGGGGTTTCAACTAAACAGTTAGTCCTGAATTTTGTGTACATGCACGGATGATGTGAATTTTCATTTTACTTGATACGGTACTTTGCATATTTTATTCTCATATTCTATATGTTGGTTGTATGTTTCTATGGGGATTCTTTGGGATCTCACCCCTTTTTTAAAAACAAAAATGTCTCAGCAAGTGCCAGCAGCTGTAAAAGGAAAGAACGCGGATATGGGGAACTGAGGGACATATTTCCCGAGATGAGGATTGTAACCCCCTAATTTCACAGCAGATAATATGGTTTGAAAGTGTGTCATAAAGCAAGCGAGAGACCAAGGAACAACTTAAAACTCATTCGCAACCCTAACTTCAAGACAGGACTTGGGCCTGTGGTAAAGTGGGTTTTTCCAAAACTTTTCACAATCTGTTTTAATTAGGTCTCATGCCTACATTTCAAAACTATTTGGCTTTCTCAGTATCATTCCATTCATTCATATCAGAGTACTCAATGAAATTCCCAACAAGACTCGGGTTTCAATCTTAACTATAAGAGCCTACAGGGCATATTTTTCCATTTTCAAATGGGGATTACAGACAATTACACAAATCTACTACATCGATCTACCTTTACATGTACAATTATCCAAACATTTGATAACTAACACAAACTAATCTCCTAGCCACGAACTCTAACCGTCCTTGTATACCAGCTTCTACTTTTATCTACCTACCCTAACAGTAGGATAGTAATAGAAAGAGTGAGATTCATAGGAATCTTAGTAGTAACAATTCCCATCATATGATATATAATAAACAGAGCTTGTAAACAATTATCACAAAATGAAAACACAATAATATTCTCAGCGCAATTTACAACAGCAGCCTCAGCAGCTTCTACATAGTGCATGATGATTGTCATAATAGCTTTCGTGTATTCAGCTACCATATTGATGTGTGACGATTGTCATAACAGTTTTTGCTGTCATCAGCTACCACATTGATGAGTGACGATTGTCACAAACAACAGCTTTCATTGTATTCACAATAACAACCACTTTCGTTATATTTATAATAATGACAGTTTTCACTGTATCCATAATAATCCATGACTTTTGTCACAAAATGATAGCCATCATTGTAATCACAATGATGCGTGACTTGCATCACAAATGATAGCCTTCAATATAATTACAATGATGCGTGATAATTGTCACAACAGCTTTCGCTGTATTTAGCAACCGCTTCCTTCACAATTCAGCTTTCTTATTCTTCACAAGTGAATGATAAACACAAACATACAAGTATTATACATGATATAAGAGAAAGAGTCACTACCTTGTTCTTTCTATTCCAACTAGGAACCAATCTCACAAGCTCAGTGTATGTCCTATAAATCATAATCAAGGACGATGAGTTATTTGATATAGCAATTCTTAACTCCAAAACACTTAGGGTTGGTTATTATTTGAGACATTTAGGTGGCTACTAGAAGCCTAAACAAAAGCCTAAAGGGTTGGGAAACACTAGACCAAAGACCATCTTTCAAAAGTTCAAAACATAGTTTTTGAGGGGTTGGCCGCAGCTAAGCCACCCTCTGGCCGCGGCCAAGAGATGGTCATAAGGACTTTAGCTGTAGCTAAGAACTAGTGGCCACAGCCAAGATCAAGTTAGAAACTTTTGTGCAGCGGCCAAGAATAGGTTAGAAAGTATTAGGCCACAACTAAAATTCTATTGGCCAAGGCCAAGAACTGGACAGAAACTCTTTAGTTGCAGCAAAGATGCCTAACCGCGGCCAAGAACTAGCCTGATTCTTGGCTGAATTCCAATAATCATAACTTTTCATACACACTTTAAAATGACACAAACTTTATATGATTTTAAAGCTTGCCATGTCTACTACAACACTGCCAAATTTAATAAATTTTAGACTTCATTCACTCATTCAAAACACCATATAAACAAGCTCCCTTGCACAGCATTTTACACTTAACAGAATTTCCAGTTTTTAACCAATGTTTCTAAAGGTCCAAAATTCACAACTGGGGCTACTCGCCACACAATTTTTCATGTGGAATCCAATGGAGACATCAAAACCACAAAATTCTCACTCCTTTCTCATGTTCTATTTTAGGGCAGAACTTACACAAAATTTCACAAGTTACCAAACTTCACATTCAATTCCCAAAGCAATTCCATTTAGCCAAGGGACGCCACAAAACACCATAAACCCTCTAACACCCTAATTATATAAAAATTAGGGAAAATTCCACAAGCCAAAACACTCAACCAAACATCACAATATATATGTCAAAAGGTGATTTGCTCACCTCTTCCTCTTTCTCTAGTTGATTCTTTGATACTCCAACCACTAGCTTTTCTTAGACTCACAAAACACCTCCTCTTGAAAATCTAAAACCATATTAATGAAGCTTACATTAAGAGGAACAAGTTTAGAGAAGAGGTTTTGAGCAAAAGGAGTAATCTACTAGGTCAAAATGGCTCACCTTTATCTTGAGTTGTTTTCTCTTTTCTCCTCCTTCCATAGTCGACCAAAGAGAGCTTGAGATGAGAGTAAAAAGCTTGATGAAATGATCATCTTCAGCCTCATCCATGCTCTTGACCAAAGTAAGAAGAGAGAGGAAAAGAGAATTGAATGTTTAGACTTTTTGACTCTTCATCTATTGGTGCCATGTGTCACAATCTTAAAGCTTCTCTCACATGCATGTAATTAATTAGTTACACTTACTAATTCCATTAACCACTAAGTCATCACTCTCATTCATTTAGTTGATGATGAGTTTCCTCTTCGATTACTGACTAATTGGTCGACAAATTTCTTTCTTCTCGTTTTGCCCTTGACTATGACAATTTTTACTGGATTACCACTTAACACATCTTTCGATTCCATCTCTTATGTCATGCGCCCGCCCCATTTTAATTCAATTTAAACTTTGACACTATAATGGAGCTTAAATACTACGTTTGGGCAATGGCTCCTACTCTTTCAGGTCATATTTCATATTTTATTCCCTGGAAGAGTTCATCCACATTCATTATGTATTTTGGGCCATTACATAGATCGTGGTTATATATATAGTCTATGTTTTGGGATATTTCTGGATATACTGTACATATTTGTAAATATTGCTAAACTATGTACGGTTGACTCTAGTCTATAAACAAATACTTTTATCAGTATATTTGTACTTTTTCTGTATGCATGCAGAACTTGGTCTTTATTACTCTGTGAATATCAAAATGGAAATGGGTGTTTATATGATTCCCATGTTATGATGACCATGGTAGTACTATATGGTTTATTTGTATGTGTTTAATGTGTAATCATGTTATATTATGAAAGTACACCTGGTACATAAATAAGATGAAAGTTGAGTTTATTTAATTGATTGACATGTATGAGAATGAGAACACATAGAAACCTCTTGAGAATAATGTGATATAAATGGTGGAGTTAGTGATTGGATTGTGATTTTTAAAAATTGAATACCACATGGTAGGCAACTAGTTTGATTATTGTACACCACTAGATGGCATTTATCTTAGACTACAATATTCCCTAATACAATACTCTAGGGGCTTTTCGGCTATATTTCTTGGGCCTGGGTAGCAACCCTATTAGAGGATTCTATAGTCCTTTATACGCTCCTTTGTAGTTTGTCAAGTCTGCATCATACTTGCAGAGAGCTCGTGAGAGTAACTAGTAATATAGAATATACTTAGCCCTTAGGTTCAGTAGAAGAAACTAAGGATGATTTAAGGATGGTTAGGCATTAATGAAAGATAAAGATCTATCATTGCATTGTGATATTTTGTGATGTAATACGGTGTGTTATGAATAAATGTCCTCTGAGAAATATGAATCGATACTATGTACCATGCTCTTGTTTATTATATTGGCTTACCCTCCTGATTATATCTATATGACAGGTTTGTATATTTGTTGTCACATCCTGAAAATTCTAGTTAAATATGCTAGCTTGGCATGTCTAATTATGATAGCTTGGTATATCTAATATGTTATGTAATGATTTCAAACCAATATAGGGACTAAAACAAACATAAAAGTTTAGGGACCTAATTGAAATTATTTTCCTACAGATTTTTACTATTTTACTCTATTGTAAATTTTATTGGTGGAATGCAGGGATTGAAAAATTGAACAAAATTCTGCTAATAGAGACACTTAAGATTTACAACATGGTGTTCGTAGACCTTGAGTTTGGCTTCCCAAAAAGTAGATATAAAATTGGAAAATAATTTAGGTACTTGTTTATGTGAGCTTTTACCATCATAAGGTAATAGTAAAAGTTAACTTGGAAATAAAGAATATGATTAGTCCGCCTTAGATTAAGAGGTTAAGGGTTAACCCAGCAATTACTGATTGTACGTAGTCATCAGACAGAGTGACTTGTCAAAACCGAGGAAGTTACCAGAAAGATCAAAGTCTTACTTAGTGTACTCTACTTTGCCTGTGTGGCAATTACTCGGTGTACCCTGCTTACTCAACTAAATAAAATACAATTTTTAGAACGCATAGGGCTGAGGTGTCAGCGCCAAAGAAGGTATGATAATTGAACCGCTGAGGTGTCAGGCAAACATGCATCGTGCAATTTTAATGTGACATGCAGTAGGATGAGGTGTCAGATTATATTCTCTCATCGTGACGCATGGTAGATAAGGTGTTAAGTAACAGATGGTCAGTCAATCACTGTGAGAGACATGTCCACCTGCATGCAAATATTTTATTGATTTCCTTTGCCTATAAATACCCCCTCTAACTTCAACCTTCTTCAATCATCTCCTCTATCTCTTTCGTATTCCTTAAGATAGCAAGAACAAGTCTTGCTATCTGAAGTTAGCTAGTAAGGCTAGTTAGGAATTCCCAAAGCTTCCAGTGTAGGTTGTCTTTAGAGAAGGTCTATTAATATCAGTCTAAGTTAAGAATATCATGTCATAACACTACTCGCTCCTTTTACTTATTTATTTCTTGAGTATAATGTTGCTTGCAATACTGCATGACCATGTTTTGTGAATTGTTGTATTTGTATATGATTGATTGTTATTCTTAGACATAATAGTTAAAGGTAGGACATGGCGATCCTTCCCAAACCAATGGCTTAGACATAGTGATCCTTCCCTTATAAGGGATATGGACCTGGCGATCCACCCTTAAGTAAGAAAGGTCATAGCATCCTCCTCACATAAGTTATTAGCCAATAGTTGTAATGTTGTATTGTATGTGATTTATTTGTTTATTTATTGGAATGATAATTATATGTTACTTTGTTTGTGACTACTACTTAAGTAATCTTCATGTTTAAGAACGGCTTCCTATTGCTACTAGGATTTCTCCTTGAAATCTCATCCCTTTCAACTTTAACCTCCATTGGTGCTAAAACAAATAAATGCAAGGGTAATGAAGTGATGACTTGAGATGTCTATGACATCATGTTGGAAGTTTATAGCATTATCTTGTTATTTTGATATGTATGAAAATGAACTTCTGTTGTAACACTTTTGCGATGCTTTATATACCTTTAATAAGACATGTAAGAAGTTTTGTAATGTTGTAAGCATGAATCGATGTTTCTCCTTTAGAAACTCTTATATCAGATTTGAAATAAGTAAACAAGAACTCGTTAAGTAGGATATGACAAATTTTTGGTATTAGAATGCAGTTCTGGCTAATGTAGATATGTGACATTATCTTGGAAAAAGAAAGATACGTGATATTATTAATATGTTTGGAAATTCTTTTGTACATGGTTACTTTTGAGTGATTTTCTGTTATAATTGTTTTGTATGATTTTTATTGTTGACTTCACAATATACATTTTAGTACAAAACTTATGGCTATAACTTGTTAAAGATGGTTCGAGGTAGCATAAGCAGGGCAAGTAGTGAACCAAGAATTAAAGTGAACCAAGTCAAAAATGCCTTACAAACAATCTTAAACCACTTAAACCAACAACAAAGAACTATCGATCAGCTACAAGAGTGACTAATGGAAAGGAACAATGACAGAGATAGGATGAGAATAACTGAGATCAAATCCATCCACTTATACCTAAAGGGAATGGCCAATGTAACAATCCCCCACTACCTTCTATAAAGCCAGTACCTGGTCTGCTCACCCACCAACAAGTGAGAAATCAATTTCGTAAGTATCACCCACCAATCTTTAATGGAGAATTTGATACTAAGAAAGCTGAAGATTGGGTTAGGCAACTAGAGAAAATCTTTAAGGTCATAGTATGTAATTCTGAACAAAAAGCTTTGTTGGCAACATTCATGCTGGAAAAAGAAGCTGGCTACTAGTGAAGGAGCATTGAAATAATCTTGCAGGCTCAAAATATCCCAATCAATTGGAAAAATTTCCTTAAACAATTTTATGAAAACTATTTTCTGAGCTCTATAAGAGACGATAAGGAAGATAAGTTCCTTACTTTTAAACAATTTGAGGACATGACTATTGACCAATATGTAGCCAAGTACATTGAGTTATCCGTATTGAAGGCATTAAATGAATCAACTAAAACATACTGATACAAAGAATAATTGGAAGGAACTAATTATCCATTAACATATTTGTGGGTAATGTACATGAAAAGGTATAAGAATGGAATAACAAAGTAACAATTTTGTGGATCAAGGAAAGACAAACCTCGTTATTTCAGTTAGTGATGCACATCGACCATTATAAAGCAAAGACATCCTATGTTGAAGGTGGGATTTTTGAAAGTTTGAATGTATCAGTTTCAATAAGTGCCAGCAAGGTCGGATCCGCTAGGGGTAACTTTCATATGGGATTGGCTTGGATAGAGCCATACGTACGAGAGTGTCAGCTTGTGAACAGTAAATTGTGTCTGTAGCCAATGGATACGCCGATTGAGGTTGGCCTTCATAGAAGAGGACTTGATTATATATTGATGAAGAAAATACTTCATAGAATAGAAGGCCTACGATTTAAGAAAGGAGCAGTAGTGCTATATGTAAACAATGTGGTAGAAACCATAGGCCAGTACCTTATCAAGCAAGAACTTGAAATTGCTTTAAATATCGGAAGCTTGGGCATATAACTAGGTTATGCAACTAAAAGAAGACAACAAATTCCAAGCCTCAAACTCAAGGAAAAGTGTTTGTTGTCACACAGCAAGAGGCAAGTTAGTCTCCCGATTTGATTCAAGGTACACTTGAAATTAATAATTATCTTGTAAATGCTATGTTTGATTCAGGAGCTTAGTATTCGTTCATATCCTATGATTGTACTAAGAAGCTAGAACTTAAAATTGATATTTTACCATATGACCTAATTGTCTCAACCCTACTAAAAGCAAAGTTATTACCTTACATGCATGCCTAAATTGTTCAATACGATTTAAGCAATGTTATACCACACTTGATTTGATATGCATGCCATTTTATGAAATTGATGTCATTAGTAGAATGCATTGGTTATCAGCCAATAATAGTTTCCTTGATTATACCAACAAAGCCATAATTCCACCCACCATTAATGTTGTATCAAGTATTAAGACTAAGCTGAATTTCTTAGCTGCCACCCAAGCTAAAAGATGTTTGAAGTTAGATGTAAGGGTCTCATAATACTTTTTTCCACTCAAGTTGAGATTGATAGAGGAATAGAAGAAATACTTGTTGCTAAGAATTTTCCTGTGGTCTTCCCTAAGGAAATTAGTGTTTTACATCATGACAGGGAAGTTGAGTTTTCAATAGACCTTGTACCTAGAATTGAACTTATATCAGAGGATCCTTATAGAATGGCCCCAAAGGAACTAGCTGAGTTAAAGAAGTAAATGGAAGAACTTTTAGAGAAAGGATTCATTGGCCTAGTGTCTCACCTTGGGGTGCACCAGTCTTGTTTGTTAAGAAGAAAGATAGAAGCCTTAGAATGTGTATAGACTACTGAGAGTTAAATAAGGTAACCATAAAGAATTAGTAGATATGGCTATATCTATCTAAAGAAACATAAATCTGAATCTTTTGAAATGTTCAAAATATTCCAAAATGAAGTACAAAACCAACTTGGTAAAACAATTAAAGCACTTAGATCTGATCGAGGTGGTGAATATTTGAGCCAAGAATTCACTGACCATCTTAGGAGTTGTGGGATAATCTCACAATTGACTCCTCCAGGAACACCACAATGGAATGGCGTTTCTGAACGGAGGAATCGAACACTATTAGATATGGTTCGATCTATGATGAGTCAAACAGATCTTCCACCGTCCTTTTGGGGACATACCTTAGAGACAGCTGCGTTCACACTAAATCGTGTTCCATCTAAGGCAATTGAAAAGACACCATATGAGATATGGACTGGAAAGAAATCAAGTTTATCTTTTCTTAAGATCTGGGGATGTGAGGTATATGTTAAGCAACAAGCCTCTGATAAATTAGTGCCCAGATCCATAAAGTGCCTTTTCGTAGGGTATCCTAAAGAAACGAAAGGATACTATGTCTACAATCCCACCGATAATAAAGTGTTTGTTATTCAAAATGGCAAGTTTCTAGAAAGAGAGTTTGTCTCTAAAACAACCAGTGGGAGCGACGTACATCTCGAAGAAATTCGAGATCTACAAGATGGTACAGAACCACAGATAGAAATTAGAGAAGACTCACAACAAGTTGCTGAGCCTCCTCAAGTAACACAAGGTCTACGAAGATCTGATAGGACACGGCATCAGCCTCAGAGATATGGATTTCTGATTACTGAAGGCCGTGATGTGTTGCTCATTGAGCAAAATGAGCCCACCACCTATCGAGAAGCCACAGTGGGACCAAACTCTGAGAAATGGCTAAATACCATGAAGTCTGAAATGCAATCCATGTACGACAATTAGGTATGGACCTTAGTCGATCCACCTGAAGGTGTAAAAACCATTGGGTGCAAATGGGTTTTCAAGGAGAAAGCTGACATGGATGGTAATGTAAATGTCTTCAAGGCAGGACTGGTTGCAAAAGGATTCACTCAAACTCATGGTATAGACTATGATGAAACCTTTTCCCCAGTTGCAATGGCCAAATCAATCAGAATCCTTCTTGCCATTGCAGCATATTATGACTATGAAATATGGCAGATGGATGTCAAAACAACCTTCCTTAATGGAAAGCTGCTTAATGATGTGTACATGACACAACTTGAAGGTTTTGTGCGTCCAGAGGACTCTGGTAAAATTTACAAGCTTTAAAGATCCATTTATGGATTGAAGCAAGCATCTCGGAGCTGGAATCATCGTTTTGATGAAGTAGTCAAAGAGTTTGGATTTATTCAAAACATCGATGAACCTTGTGTTTACAAGAAGGTTAGTGGGAGCATAGTTGTATTTCTAGTGCTTTATGTAGATGACATCCTACTCATTGGGAATGATATTCCTACCTTGCAGAGTGTCAAGTCTTGGTTAGGAAAGTCCTTTTCAATGAAAGACTTAGGTGAAGCCACCTATATCCTAGGGATTAGGATCTATAGGGATAGATCCAAAAGTCTAATAGGCCTAAGTCAAAGCACATACATAGATAAGATACTGCATAGGTTCAATATGCATGATTCAAAAAGGGGTTACATGCCCATGTCTCATGGCATCCATCTTAGCAAGGATCTGTGTCCTAGTACACCTGATCAGCGAGATCGTATGAGAAGGTTCCATATGCCTCGGCCATTGGATCTATCATGTATGCCATGTTATGTACTCTATCGGATGTCTTGTTTGCCTTAAGTATGACCAGCAGATACCAACAAGATCCTGGTGAGGGTCATTGGACTTCCGTTAAGAATATCCTAAAGTACTTAAGAAAGACTAAGGACTTATTTTTGGTCTATGATGGATTGGATGATGAGCTCTGTGTAACCGGTTACACAGATGCAAGTTTCCAAACTGACCAAGACGACCTTAAATCGCAATTTGGATCTGTATTCCTCCTGAATGGTGGAGCAGTAAGCTGGAAGAGCTCCAAGCAAAGCACTATAGCAGATTCTGCAACAGAAGCTGAGTATATAGCAGCATCAGATGCAGCTAAAGAAGCCGTTTGGATCAGAAAGTTCATTACTGAACTAGGGGTGGTGCCTACCATCTCAAATCCAATAGATTTGTTCTGTGACAATAGCGGTGCTATTGCACCGGCCAAGGAGCCTAGGTCACATCAAAGGACCAAACACATACTCAGGCGATTTCATCTTATTAGAGAAATCAATGATAGAGGTGATATAAAGATATACAAAGTAGCAGGAGAAGATAATGTTGCTGATCCTCTTACTAAGCCACTCGCACATGCAAAGCATGAGCGTCATGTTAGGGCAATGGGAATTAGGCAAATTAATGATTGCACCTAGGGAAAGTGGGAGGATGTTGGAAATTGTGCCCTAAGGGCCAATCATTGTACTTTAAACATTATTATTTTAATGAAATTTCTCCATTCTGTTATCATATTATTTGCATGTTAACTGTGATAATTGTATCCTTGGATAATTCATAAAGATTGTCCTAAAATGTCCCTGGTCGGTCATCTATGCAGGAGTAGAGATGAAACAAGACCAGTATGACTTTGATAAGATATGGAGATACGAATCAAAGTCTTAGGCACTTGTAAGAGTACAAGGTGCTGGACCGACCCACTATGAGAAAGCTACATGGATCAAGTCATAAGCTTTTCTCATGTATAACCACGTCACAATGCCCTTAGACCTGAGGTCATCATGGATTCCTACATGAGAGTTGCTAAGCTTTGAACTAGTCAAAAGTCACTTTGGACCGGGTGATGATAAAGGCTACGATCGGGCTTGGTGGTTTTTCATGTAGAGGAATATGAATGATCAAGATGGAATTTGTCCCTCACATTAGTAGAGAGATATTACTGGGCCCCTCGATGAGTGAGTCTGAGAAATGTATGGCCATACTATGATGAAAGGAGTTTCAGTCTCTGTTATCAGGCTACTCAAGAATCGAGAAAGTAATGGTCAGGAACAAGAGGATGACATTTTCCATGCCTTATCCTTGATCGATATATCGTGTGACAAAAGGGACATGACATGGTTGTATGATAGGTTGCATCGTGATAACGATCCTCATATGAATTGGGTAGTCGTAATGTCTTGCTAGAGGCCGCTTATGACTTTTGGGTTAGTATAGTTATTGGCCCACTGTCAACTTCATATGGGCCTACAGGGTCGCACACAAGAATGGCCCAACACGAGATAATGTTTGATTTAGGTTGGATGAATTTTATATTTATATATATATATAATATAAAATTCATTAATAATATTATATAGATATATATATATTTTCGAAATATTATATATATATATATATATGTATATATATATTATATGATATTATTATATTGTGTTGGTTTTAAATTTAATTTATTAAGATATATTAAATTTAATAACTAACATAATAGAGATATAGTATCTCAGATTTAATTTATGAAGATAAATTAAATCTAATGGCTCTTTATTTAGATTAAATAAATAGGTTAAATTAAAACTGTTGGACAGATTTAATTTAAACTGAATTTATTTAATTAGCTCATCAAGATAATTAATTGTTAATTAATTTCGAAATTAATGATGATTAATTTTGAAATTTGAAAATAACCCTCATGGGTTATAAACTTGAGAGAGCTGATAGACTTAGGGGACATCAGAATTGAGAGCCGCAAGTTAAACCCTTGGAGACATTAGAGGAGCTAGCACGCAGTCTCGGTTGGAGAGCATTCGTGTGGATACCGATAGAGGGAGCGGACCAGACGTGTTGGCTCCTAGAGATCGTGAAAACTCTGAATCATCAAAAAGGTATGAATCCTTCCAACTTGGTTTAAACGCCGTTGATAGATCCTCGATTAGGATCGGTGAAAATTTTTTAAATTCTTCTGCTGTGCTTACCGATCCTACAGTTTGGTCATCATCAAATATTAGAGTCTAAACCTATATACTCACTTCATTTTTCATGAGGATTCTATAATGCCTAACAATATTGTCAAGTTTATCCATTTGGGCCTTAAACAGGCCTTTGCGTAATTTCATCTAATTTGAAATCAAGAGAATGAAAGTTTTGTTACTGTCAAATATTAGCATGAAAACCCACATACACACTCCATTTTTCATTAAGATTCTAGAATGCCTAACATTGTTGTGAAATTCATTCGTTTGCACCCTGAATGTTCACATACGCGATTTTAACTAATTTGAGGTAAACAGAATGAAAGTTTGGTCACTCTCTCGGATTAATGTGCAAATGCATACACCCACTCCAATTTTTACAAGGATTCCATAATGCCATAACATTCTGTCAAATTTATCAGCTTAGGCCCTGAACGACCCATTAAATGATTTCTGCTAATTTGAGGTCAAAGGTATGAAAATTTGTTCATTGTCTTGATTAGAGTAAAAATCCACATACCCACTCTTTTTCATGAGGATTCTAGATTGTCTAACTGTGTTTTCAAGTTCAATCATTTGGGCCTTGAACGGCCATATATGCGATTTGGAAAAATTTGAGGTTATGATATTAAAAGTTTGATCACTATCTCAGATTAGCATGAAAATCCACATACCTAATTCATTTTTCATGCGAATTTTTTAATGCCTAACATTGTTGTTAAATTAATCAATTTAGGGCCTAAATGGCCACATGCAGGATTTGTGCAAATTTGATGTCAAGAGAAAGAAAATTTGGTCAATTCTTATATTAGCTTGAAAATCCACATTCCTACTCCATTTTTTGTGAGGCTTTGAGAATGATAAACATTGTTGTCAAATTCTTTCATTTAGGCTCTAAACGACCACATATGCGATTTTGGCAAATTTGAGGTCAGCGAATGAAAGTTTGGTCATTGACTTGGATTACCGTTAAAACCCTCATACCCACTCCTTTTTTCATGAGGATTCCAGAACGCCAAAAACTATTGTCAAATTCAATTGTTTGGGCCTTAAACAGCCCTATACGTGATATCGTCGAATTTGAGATCAAAAGAATGAAAGTTTGGTCACTTTCACATATTAGTATGAAAACCCACATACGCACTCCATTTTTCATTAGGATTCTAGACTGCCTTACATTGTTATGAAAATTCATCCGTTTGTACCCAGGCCAGCCACATGCGCGATTTTAACTAATTTGCCGTACAGAAAATGAAAGTTTAGCACACTCTCTTGGATTAATGTGAAAATACACATACCCACTCCATTTTTTATAAGGATTCTATAATGCCTAACATTGTTACCAAATCCATACATTAGGGGCCTGAACGAGCCATTGAGTGATTTCCGCTAATTTGAGGTCAAGGGTATGAAAATTTTTACACTATCTCGGATTAGTTTGAAAACCCACATACAAATTCCTTTTTTCATGAGGATTCTAGAATGCCTAACTCTATTGTCAAATTCAATCATTTAGGCCTTGAACAGCCATATATGCGATTTGGAAAAATTTGAGGTCATAAGAATGCAAGTTTGGTCAATGTCTCAGATTAGCGTGAAAATCCATATACCCAGTTCATTTTTCATGAGGATTCCAGAACCCCTAATATTATTGTCTAATTAATTAGTTTTGTGCCCTGAACAGATACATACGAGATTTGTGCAAATTTCATGATAAAAGAAGGAAAGTTTGGTCAACATCTTGTATTAGCTTAAAAATCCACATACCCACTCTATTTTTCATAAGGATTTGAGAATGAGAAACATTGTTGCCAAATTCTTTCATTTGGGCCCTGAACAGGCACATACGTGATTTGGACAAATTTGACATCAAGGGAATGAAAGTTTGGCCACTGGCTTGGATTACCATGAAAACCCTCATCCCACTCCTTCTTTCAAGAGGATTCCAGTATACCTAACACTGTTGTCAAATTCAATCGTTTGGGCCATGAATGGCCCTATACGCGATTTGGGCAAATTTGGGGTCAAGAGAATAAAAGCTTGGTCACTATCACATATTAGCATGAAAGCCCACATATGCGCTCCATTTTTTATTACGATTCTAGAATGCCCAACATTGTTATGAAATTCATCCATTTGTACCCAGAAGCCACATGCGTGATTTTAACTAATTTGATGTAAAGAGAAGGAAAGTTTGGTCACTTTCTCTGATTAATGTGAAAATGCGCATACCCACTCCATTTTTCATGAGGATTCCATAATACCTTAAATTGTTGTCAAATTCATCCATTCGGGGCCTGAAAGCGCTATTAAGCGATTTTCGATAATTTAAGGTCAAATGAATGAAAGTTTGGTCACTATCCTATATTAGTGTGAAAACCCACAAACGAACAAACTTTTTTATAAGGATTTTAGAATGCCAAATATTGTTGTCAAATTCATCCATTTAAGCCCAGATTGTGCCACTCTATGATTTCAGCTATTTTGAGGTCAACAGAATGAAAGTTTTGTCACTGTCTCGGATGAGGTTGAAAACCCACACACCTACCCTAAGTTTTCATGTGGATTTTAGATTGCCTAACACTACTATCTAATTCATCCCTTTGGGCCCTGAACGGCCACATACGTGACTTGGGCTAATTTAAGGTCAAGAGAATGGAAGTTTAGCACCTTTCTCATATTATGGTGTAAACCCACATACTTACTCCATTTTTTATGAGGATTCTAGAATGCCTAACAATGTTGTCATGCTTATCCATTTGGGCCCTAAATAGGCCATTGCACAATTTCGTCTAATTTGATGTCAAGAGATTGAATGTTTGGTTATTGTCTCGGATTATCAGGATAACCCACATACTGACTCCAATGTTCGCTAGGATTCCAAAATGCCTAACTTTATGTACAAACTCATCCGTTTGGGCCCTGAACTAGCCATTACATGATTTCGACTAATTTAATGTCTACAGAATGAACATTTTGTCACTATCTCGAATTAGCGTTTGGGCCCTGAACCTACTCTATTTTTCATAAAGACTCTAGAATGCCAAGCATTGTTCTTAAATTCATCCAGTTCTCAAATTCATCCATTTTAGCCCTAAATAGGCCACTGCACGATTTCGGCTAATTTGAGGTCCATAAATTATAAGTTTGGTCATTATCTCAAATTAATGAAAAGTCCACATACCCAATCCATTTTACATGAGGATTCCAGAATAAAAAACATAATTGTCAAATTCATCCGTTCAATCCCTAAACAAGCCATAATGTGATTTCAGATAATTTGAGGTCAAGAGAATGAAAGTTTGGTCTCTGTCTTGTATTAGCGTAAAAACCCACGTTTACACTCCATTTTGCATATGGATTCTAGAATGCCTACATTGTTGTTAAATTCATCTGTTTTGGCCTAGAACTGCTATATGTTTAATTTCAACTAATTTGAGGTCAAGAGAATGAAAGTTTGGTCACTATCTCAGATTAATGTGAAAACACATATACCTACTCTAATTTTAAGAGGATTATATAATGCCAAAACATTGTTGTCAAATTCATCTGTTTAATTTGAGGTCAAGAGAATAAAAGTTATTCACTATCTCGTATTAGCATGAAAAACCAGATACGCACTCCATTTTTCATAGAGATTCTAAAATGCCTAACATTGATGTCAAATTCATCTATTTGCACCATGAATGGCCACATGCGCATTCTCAACTAATTTGAGGTTAAGAGAAAGAAAGTTTGGCCTTTCTCTCTAATTAATATCAAAATGCACATATCTTCTCTATTTTTCAAGTGGATTCCATAATGCCTGACATTGTGGTCGAATTCATCCATTTGAGCCTTAACGGGCTATTAAGTGATTTTGGTTAATTTGAGGTCAAGAGTATGAAAATTTGGTCACTATCTCATATTAGCATAAAAACCCACATACCCACTCCTTTTTTCAAGAGGAATCCAGAAATGTCTAATAGGTCTGTTGTCAAATTCAATCATTTGGCCCTTAAACGGCCATATATGCAATTTGGAAAAATTTAAGGTTAAGAGAATGAAAGTTTGGTCACTTTCTTGTATTAGTGTGAAAACCCACATATGCACTAAGTTTTTAATGAGGATTCTAGAATGCCTAACATTCTTGTCAAATTCATCAATTTAGGCCCTGCCCAGGCCATTAAGCAATTTCAGCTAATTTGAGGTCAAGGAAATTAAAGTTTGGTCATTGTCTCGAATAAGGGTGTAGACCCACATACCCACTCCAATTTTTCATGTGGATTCCAGATTTCCTAACACTATTGTCTAATTCATCCCTTTGGGCCCTAACCAGCCACATACTTGATTTGGGCTAGTTTGAGGTCAATAGAAAGAAAGTTTAGTCAATGTCTTGTATTAGGGTGAAAACACATATCCGCACTCCTTTTTTAATATGGATTCCAAAAAGCCTAACATTGTTCTCAAATTCATCTGTTGGGGCCCTGAACGGCTACATACGTGACTTGAGCTAATTTAACGTTAAGAGAATAGAAGTTGGGTCACTGCATCATATCAAGGTGTAAACCCACATACCCACTTCATTTTTCTTGAGGATTCAAGAATACCTAACAATATTGTCAAGTTTATCCATTTGGGCCCTAAACAAGCCATTACGTAATTTTGTCTAATTTGAAGTCATGAGATTGAAAGTTTGGTTATTGTCTCCGATTAGCGTTATAACCCACTACCGACTCCAATGTTCTTGAGGATTCTAGAATGCCTAACATTATTGTCAAATTCATCCAATTGAGTCCTGAATTGGCCATTACATGATTTCAACAAATTTTAGGTCTAGAGAATGAAAGTTTTGGTCACTATCTGTGTAATGTCCTAAAATGTGTATAAGGGCCCATGTGTACAAAAGTGGATGTAATAATCATTGGACAAACACTTTCAAAGAATAAAGTATGAATTATGACCTAAATTAGCAGCAGAAAGTGTAATACCCCGAATTTTGAGACTTGAGGCTAGAGAATAAGCCTAAAATAAGTGGATTGCTAAGCCCCGGTTTTGTAAGATCCCAAATTGTGATTAAGGGATGATGACTCCAAAAGCATATGTGATTAGTGATAAATAGACCCTTTTAGAGATTATGATGTGAATTGTGATGCGTATGTGTTGTGAGCGGTGCCAAAACCCAATATTTAAGTTCAATTATGGATTAATATCTAAATTGACTTAAAATAGAGGGAGGGCACATATTGTGGATAAATGGAAAAGTATGATGTCTTTAGTGGTGATTCAGGAGGAATTTCCATAATCAGAGGCAAAACGGTAAAGTTACCAACCAATTGGTCAGTTACCGAAGAGGAAACTCATTGGTAACTTGAAGATCAATGGTTAGGGTTGATTTTTGGTGATATTGAGTGGGTGGAATCCCATGTGTGTGAGTTCATGTGAGTTCATTGGAATTCGTTTGGAACTTTGGAAAGTAAAGAATTGCAATGTGCGTTTGAATTCTGATTTGTGTTGACATGTTGTGATTATTGGTGAAACATGTCAATGGAATGTGAATTTGATTGATTTGCTATTTCCAATGGATTCCTTGTGAAAATTTATGTGGGAATGATGTTTGGTATGAAAATGGGACCATTGGAAGCAAAGATGCAAAATCTGAAATTTTGTCTAGTGAAACTCTGTTCTGGGCAGTCAATTTGTATTGATGTTTTGAGTGGGCCAATGGTCTCTTAAAATTCTGAAACTTTCCAATTTTAAAGTTCATATTCCAAGCTTCAAAATGGACATATAATTCTGAACTGGGAGCTATGGTTTTCCAAAGTTTGATGTTAAAACTGGGTGCAAATCTGGAACAGCAAGGGAATTTCGTGTAATTCTGGAATTTTGTGGTGATTTTTGGTAATGACTCATATTTTTCCTATGAAAAGGACTTAAATAGATTTCAATGAGCTTTGGGATCATCTCATTTTGATTTTTCTAGAATTAGTTATGAGTTTTCAAAATTTGGGCAGAAAATCTGAAAATTGGAATTATGACATCATCAAAATAAAAGATGACATTATCATGGAATTAGAGAGAGAAAGAGGAGAAATCTCACAAGGTAAGCCAATTTCTCCGACGATTTAGCTCCTAACGTGTATAACCTTGCTCCTAAGCTTCTCTTTCATGTTCTTTAAGGTGCTGGAAGCTCAATTTTCATGGTTAAGAAGGGCTAGGGTTTCATCCACTCTTGAGAAAAGCTAGTGGGAGCTTGAGGTAACTTCCAAATTCTTGTGTATTGACTATTCTGGCTGCTGTGGACAATTTAATTGGTGAAATTTTGCCAGATTGTCATTGGTTTCAAAAATGGAAAATAGGTGTGTGGGGCTGTTATGCTGCCCAAATTGGTACTAAATGGTAGTTGTAACCTAATGGAATAGTCAATAAAGTTGTTAGGAGTAGAAAGGAATGCGTTTACAGAGCCGAAACCGAAAAACCCCAATTTTCCCCGGAATACTTGAGAATTTCGGCCAGCTCTAGAAATGGGTCTTAAAGTTGGATTTTCAATGATTTTATGATTCTATTGAGTTTAGGAGCGAAAATTAGGTGGGGTTACAGTTGGGCACTTTTTCAGAAAAGGCCAAAAAAGCATAATTACGAAAACGCCCCTGAAACCCTTAAAATGGGGCTGCCAAGGGTAATTTTGTAATTGACATTGAATTTGATAATTTCAAGTTCAGAAATGGATTCCTTAGGCAGAAATATGTTAGAATAGCCCATGTCAAAATTTTGGGAAAAGTACAGCCGGACTGGGTACGGTGGGCCGGGCTGGGTCCCTGGGGGCATTTTAGTAAATTTTCAATATAGCCTCATATAACCTCCAGAAACACTATGGAAGTGTCTAAATAGTACATTTGACATTGTAAGATCGAATATGAAGCCCCGAGCTGTTTGCACATAGATTGAGGCACACGTTTCGAGGCATAAAAGGGTTAAGGTAGGGAACTTATCTCTCCTGCATGCTCTGATAACTCTATTAATGTGTTGATGCATGTTATTCCTTTGCTTGATTATGTGGAACATGTATGAATGATTTGAAGCTATGTTTCAATATTTGCTATGGCTATATTGTATCGTTCGAAGCATTGAGCTTATAGATTTGTCATTGTATGTGTGCATGAGTTATGTGATGCAAGCATGTCATGCATTAAACACTTATCTTGCCTGCATATTGATAATGTTTCCCTACTGAGATTCTCTCAAATCTCACCCTCCCCTACCAACAATTTAGACAGGGCAAGTGGCTCGTGGAGAGAGCGGCTATGACTCCTTCGAGATGAGAGTTAGTAGTTGGTTATCAATGAGTTGTGAAGACTGTATATGATTCGGTTGAATATAGGGTTATGAATTTGAGATGAGATTGTGTAATCCCCATTTGAAGAATTGTAATGGGCAATTGTGCCCTGTGTATTGTTAGCAATGGTATGTACCCAAGATTGCCAGGATGATTATGTCGTGCGCTCTGATATTTATATAAATGTGATTTATCTTCATGTAGTAATTGTATTTGAAATGTGAATATGAGACCAAATTAATTAGATTTTAAAAGGTAGTTGTGAAAACCCTATCTCAAGGGTGGGATTTTAAATGAGATTTTATTATTATTGGTCACTATTTCATTTTAATCGCATATTTCGGATATAATTATGGAGGGGGTTACAGAAAGTGCCCAACCCTAGTATTTAAGCTTCATCATGGTGGCAAAGCTTAAGTTGAATTAAAAGAGAAGGGGAGGGCATATGGCATGAGATAATAGGAATCAAATAATATGTTAGGTGGTAATCCAATAAAAATTGCCATAGTCAAGGGTAAAATGGGAAGAAAGAAATTTATTAGCCAATTAGTCAGCCACCGAAGAGGAAATTCACCATCAACTGAAAGAGCAAGAGGTATGACTAAATGGCTAATGAAATTAGTTAGTGACTACATAGTTATATGCTTTTCAAAGGAGCCATAAGGAGATGACATATGGCACCATTTGAATGAAGCAATAAAAAATCAAACCAAGTCAAAATTGTTAGATATGATTAGTTTTAATGATTTCAAATATAGATATGAAATGTATTTCAAATCAAACCAAGAAAAAATTTTATATAATGTATTTCTTTGACTAATTACTGTGTTTAATGTGAAATATCTTGTAGATTAATTAGATTGAATTATAGAGGAAGAATGAGAAGACTAAATTATCAAATATAAAAAAAAGTAATTGAATAGATGAGAATGAACAAAAGGAAGAAGAAGAAACAAACTGAAGATAGTCAAGAAGCTGCCTACTCGGATTATGGAGAATTATTATCAGGAGGAAAATCAAGAAGAAAGATATTGAAGAAAGAAGAACTTGCAAGATCTAATGGGAATATCAAGATTCAAGTTCTTTGAGATTTCTATGGTCAGAAGGAAATTAGACGGCACTGGTTTGCACTATAGCAGTCGATACTGTTTGGCACTGTAGCGGTCATTATTGTAGCAAGAGAGTACTGTAGCATGCGGATACTGTAGCACTCTAGGTGTAGACTGAAAGTGCAGAATCACTGTAGCAAGTGTGGCACTGTAGCACTCGAGTGAAGAAAGAACACACTCGAGGTCGGGCTACTCTGTTCAGCTTTATTTTACGTTCACCTTGACAGAGTTCCAGTATTTTGGCCATATCTCTCAAACCACACGTTGGATTCACCTGAAACCGGTGGCATATGAAGGAGGACAACACAAAAACTGTGTACCAAGATCACATTGAAAGAAGCTCCGATAAAGGAGATATGATCCATGGAATTTGACACTACAATCAATCACCTTTCAAGATAGGTTCGGTATTTTGGACATAACTCACAAATGACACATTGGAGTGAGACAAGACCAGTGCCATATGAAACTAGACTCAAAGGGCTTTCCATGGATAGGTAATTTTCCTAATTTCAAGTAATATTCTAGGAGCTATGACTTCTGGAAGTTGATGTTTGTGAGGTCTAGTGCGACAGACACTCTTTAGATCATAACTTACAGAATACAAGAAGTTTGAATCTTCAAATAAATAAATTGAGTCTAACGTGGCCCCACATCACTCACGAGTCCAAAAACACACTCTTGAAAAGTGTCATGCGAGTGTTGTCTAGAAGCGGCTGAAGCGTGGAGAAATTTAGCAACACTTGAGCATTGAACAACACACTCGAGTGAGGATCAGAATTGCACTCAAGTCATGCAAGTGTTGACATGAAAGTGTTAACCCGAGAAGAAGTAATTACGTGAAAACGAGAAGCACACTCGTGTAAGGAATTGTTGCACTCGAGTGATGTCCAGATTTGTACTCGAGTTCTGCAAGTGAGGAGCAGCAAGTGTTTGCCCGAGAGTGAGCTAAAGATTGAAAGCATGAAGTGCACTTGAGTGATGAAGCAAAACTTATGAAAGTATAAACCAGAAACGAAACAGAGCCTCATAGCGATCAACTCAAACATGGTTAAATGCTATTTATTCATTATGTTTTCACTTGTTATCATATCGAACGTTAACTAACTTATATTTCAAGTGAGAAACAGGAGATTAAACATTTGGATTGCATCTTCAAGAATGGAGGTCACGTATGACAAATATCATCACTCAACGAATAATCCGAATATGGTTAAATGTTATTGAATCATTGTGTTCTCACTTGTTATTAACTAAAAGATATTTCAAGTGTAAAATAGGAAGATGAACGTTCATATTATAGTTTCAAATGAGAGAGTCAATTATGGCGGGTGGCATCATTACACACCGGATATCGGCTACCTACCATGATAAAAGATTGACCTATCATGAACGAATTTCAAAAACACCAACGCTCTACAATGTGACGTACAGCTTATAATGAAACATCCCACTCTTCAACGGGATGCTTTGCTCTACAACAGACAGCGGCTAGTTGTTCAAAAGCACACAACAGTCAAATGAAGCAATGGGTCTCCAACGGATGAATGCTCACAACGGTCATCATCTTCATGAAATATAAATGAGAGAGCATTCAAAGTCAATGGGTAACTAAGACAGTGAGCAACTATGAGAAAAATGACAGAACCAAACACTCTCTATTCTTTAGCTTTTATGTTACTTATCATTGAGAGAGTGATTATTTGTATTGTACTTCAACGAGAGTTATATATACTCTGTGAGAGAGTCTGTAAATAATTTCAACTATATTTCTGAATTGATCTCAAGGTAGAGGCACCTTGAGAGGATTGATTTTCTTATGGGAAAGCTGTTGAGAGAATCGCTGGTAAGACTTTCTACTCGTAAGACTTACAAGGTGCAAGCAGCAGAGAACGTTGCTGCTCGTAAGACTTACAGGGGTGTAAGCAGGAGAGAACGTTACTACTCGTAAAACTTGCATGGGTAAGCAGGAGGGAAAGATCTTCGGGATTGCTTTGCTCGTAAGACTTACCGTAAGGGGGATTATCTTGGTGAGAGATTTGTAAAAGGCTTCACAACTGCCTGGCTAAACTTGTGGATTGTAAAGGCTTTTCTTGTGCCTGAATTAAACAAGAAGATAGTGGATTTGAAAATCTTAGGAGGAGCCTGGGGACTGGACGTAGGCCATCACAGATTAGACCGAATCAGGATAAATCACAGTTTGCATATTTTATTCCTTAAGCTCTTATATTTCTAGCATATATTATTTAATCTAACTGTTGATTTATGATTCATTACCTTCATTCTTATTACTTTTATTAAGATGCAAAAAGATTTTCAAAGTTCTTAAGTTTTTGTCTATATATGCGCTCTGACTTAGGCCTATAAGTCTTTTGGATCTATCCCTATAGATCCTAATTCCTAGGATATAGGTGGCTTCACCGAAGTCTTTGATTGAAAAGGACTTTCCTAACCAAGACTTCACACTCTGTAAGGTAGGAATATCATTCCCAATGAGTAGGATGTCATCTACATAAAGCACTAGAAATACAACTATGCTCCCACTAATCTTCTTGTAAACATAAGGTTCATCGATGTTTTGAATGAATCCAAACTCTTTGACTACTTCATCAAAACGATGATTCCAGCTCTGAGATGCTTGCTTCAATCCATAAATGGATCTTTAAAGCTTGTAAATTTTACCAGAGTCCTCTGGACGCACAAAACCTTCAAGTTGTGTCATGTACACATCCTCAAGCAGCTTTCCATTAAAGAGGTTGTTTTGACATCCATCTGCCATATTTCATAGTCATAATATGCTGCAATGGCAAGAAGGATTCTGATTGATTTGGCCATTGCAACTGGGGAAAAGGTTTCATCATAGTCTACACCATAAGTTTGAGTGAATCCTTTTACAACCAGTCGTGCCTTGAAGACATTTACAATGCCATCCATGTCAGTTTTCTCCTTGAAAGCCCATTTGCACCCAATGGTTTTTACACCTTCAGGTGGATCGAATAAGGTCCATACCTGATTGTCATACATGGATTGCATTTTAGACTTCATGGCATTTAGCCATTTCTCAGAGTTTGGCCCCACTGTGGCTTCTTGATAGGTGGTGGCCTCATTTTGCTCAATGAGCAACATATCACGGCCTTCAGTAATCAGAAATCCATATCTCTGAGGCTGATGCCGTGTCCTATCAGATCTTCGTGGACCTTGTGTTACATGAGGAGGCTCAGCAACTTGTTGTGAGTCTTCCCTAATTTCCATCTGTGGTTCTATACCATCTTGTGGCTCTTGAATTTCTTCGAGATGTACGTCGCTCCCACTGGTTGTTTTAGAGGCAAACTCTCTTTCTAGAAACTTGCCATTTCGAATAACAAACACTTTGTTATCGGTGGGATTGTAGACATAGTATCCTTTCATTTCTTTAGGATACCCCACAAAAAGGCACTTTATGGATCTGGGTGCTAATTTATCAGAGGCTTGTTGCTTAACATATACCTCACATCCCCAGATTTTGAGAAAAGATAAACTTGGTTTCTTTCCAGTACATATCTCATATGGTGTCTTTTCAATTGCCTTAGATGGAACACGATTTAGTGTGAACACAACTGTTTCTAGGGAATGTCCCCAAAAGGACGGTGGAAGATCTGTTTGACTAATCATAGATCGAACCATATCTAATAGTGTTCGATTCCTCCGTTCAGAAACGCCATTCCATTGTGGTGTTCCTGGAGGAGTCAATTGTGAGATTATCCCACAACTCCTAAGATGGTCAATGAATTCTTGGCTCAAATATTCACCACCTCGATCAGATCCAAGTGCTTTAATTGTTTTACCAAGTTGGTTTTGTACTTCATTTTGGAATATTTTGAACATTTCAAAAGATTCAGATTTATGTTTCATTAGATAGATATAGCCATATCTACTAAAGTCATCTATAAATATAATGAAGTAGACATAACCTCCTCTGGCAGCTATATTTAATGGTCCACATACATCTGTATGTATGAGGCCCAATAATTCAATAGCCCTCTCACTGTGCCCAGTAAAAGGTGCCTTAGTCATCTTTCCTAATAAGCAAGATTTACATGTATCATATGATTCAAAATCAAATGAGTTTAGAAATTCATCTTGATGAAATTTAGAAATGCGTTTCTCATTTATGTGGCCTAGACGACAATGCCATAGGTAGGTCGGATTCAAATCGTTTGATTTTATTCTCTTAGTAGTTACGTTATAGATATTACCATTATTAGGATGGTCCAAATTTAATATATAATGACCAACATGCAAATCGCCATTAGCATAGAAAATGTCATTACGATAAATAGAGCATTTACCATTCCTAGTAATGGAAGTATAACCTTCCTTATCCAAATAAGAAAGAGAAACAATGTTACTACTCAAAGCAGGAACATAATAGCAATTATTCAAAACTAACAAAAGCCCACTGGGTAGAACTAATTCATAAGTGCCTACAGCTAAAGTAGCAACTCTTGCTCTGTTTCCAACTCGTAGGTCCACGTCACCCTTATTCAGCTTTTTACTGTCCTTAAGATCCTACACATTTGTACAAATGTGAGAACCACATGCAGTATCTAATACCCATGTAGAGGAAGTAGAAAAATGAATGTCTATAACATAAATACCTGAAGCGATAACACCGCTATCCTTCTTGTTCTTTTTCAGATCTTCCAGGTAGAGTTTGCAATTCCTCTTCCAATGACCGGGTTCATTGCAGAAGTAGCAGACTCCTTCCTTTGGAGGCTTTGCCTTCTTGGGTGCAGGCTTGGTTTCAGGCTTGTTTGACTCTTTGATCTTACCACTTGAGCCATTACCCTTTCATTTGCCCTTCCCTTTCTTTTTCATATTCTTTCCTTTCTGAACCATCAAAACTATGCTAGGCTTTTTCTTAATGCCTTGCTTAGTAGTTTTAAGCATCCCATGCAGCTCAGAAATTGATTTCTCCATGTTGTTCATGTTGTAGTTCATAACAAACTGGTCATAACTCTCTGGGAGTGAGTTGAGGATCAAATCCATAGCTCACTCCTGGCTTATGGGAAATCCAAGCCTCTCAAGGTGATCAATATAGCCTTTCATCATTAACACATGAGTACTAACTGATGCACCTTTAGCCATTTTGCAGGAATGTAAGGCCTTTGTGGTCTCATACCTTTCTTGCCTTGCCTGTTGCTGGAACATTTCCTTGAGATGTACAATCATCTTATGAGCTTCCATGAGTTCCAGATCTCTTTGGAGCTCTGGAACCATAGTGGCAAGCATCAGGCAGCCTACATCCACAGAGTCATCCTTATGCTTTGTGTAAGCATCTCTCTGAGCTCTTGGAGCATTGGCTCCAGGCTCTTCAGGAATGGGTTGATCTAGGACATAAGCCTTTCTTTCCTGCTTGAGAACAATTCTCAAGTTCCTGAACAAATCAAGAAAGTTTGTCCTATTGAGTTTGTCCTTCTCAAGGACCGATCACAATGGAAGTGTAGCAGTATTACTAGTCGACATGATTCTACAATTAAAATATGCAAAGTTAGTAATCTCCTACTAAATTAACAACCCTCAATATAATAATTAGTGGGCTAAGATCCATATTTGGCATAAACTTAAGTCCGCTTTGGCAAGACACTTAAATTCAAGTTATTTAGGTAGGTAAACTATTTACCAACTACATCACATGTAACTCTTAGATCTTTATGGGATTTAATCATCATCTGATCCGGCATGTTTAACCCCATCTAATGCCTTAAGATTCAAAACCGTTTTGTTAATCTCAATTAAGTCAAAACAATAATGAATATTATGAGCAGCACAATTACTCAAGCTTGTCTCATCAAGATAACTCAAGTGCATCCACTTTGGTGGTTTCCACAATTGAGCGATCTAGGTTTTGACAAGTATTCATTAATTGACGGCATTATGACTTAAGATTTGATTCAGAGGGCTTAATTAATTAGTTTTGTTTATATGGATGCAATTGTGGTCGTATCTCATACAGATAAATACATATAAACGTAAAAGTAATCATGCAATGATCTTATCAAAAGCATAATTTAAACGTGACACAACATGGCTAACCTAACCTAAAATCCTCCCAAGCCAATGAGAGGACTTCTCTAAATAAAAAAGAAATACATTGAGAGAAACCTCGTTTAAACATTCGAGGGGAGTGAGATGAGAAGAGAATGTATATCGAGAGTATTTAGAGGAAGGCACGGCACACAGGCCGTATTTAAATATTACAACCTTTGTAAAATTCTAAAGCCATGTTGTTCACCATACCCAAACAAGAATAAATAATAAACCACAATAAGAATTCATACAATATGAAAAGCAATAAATGTCGGACCCAATTTTTTTTTCAAAACAAAAACAACAATGGCCCAGAATACTTCTAATCCATATTGTCTTCCCCATAGTTTGGATCCCTATTACCCGAATAGATATCCGAACCTAAACCCGATTTGATTGCCGCCAACTACGATCTCAGGTACCCTACCCAATTTCATGCTTGTTCAAAACGAAACTCACATACATGTTTCAAGATATACATGTTCGAAATCGATTTCATGCTTGTTCCAAAAGGAGAATCACATACATGTTTCAAAACCAAAAACGAAACAATTTCAAGGTTCAATTTAAACGAAAACAAAAATCAACGGAATTACAAGATCATATCTTTCTAAATAATTTCGTTTCGTATTAACCAAATCACATGCATATTCGAGTGTTTCTTATAAACATACGTACACATCCCATATATATCACATGTATAAGAATCATAAACTCAATTTAAATGCCCAATTGATCTGGCTCTGATACCACTGTTAGGATCAGTAGGCATAGCGAAAGAATTTTAAAAATTTTCTTCGCTCCTAATCGAGGATCTATCAACTGCGTTTAAACCAAGTTGGAAGGATTCATACCTTTTGATGATTCAGGGTTTTCATGATCTCTAGAAGCCAACACGTCAGGTCTGCTCCCTCTACCGGTATCCACACGAATGCTCTCCAATCGAGACTGTGTGCTAGCACCTCCAAATGTCCCCTAGGGTTTTCCTTACGGCTCTCAATTTTCATGCGCATATGAGTCTATCTTCTCTATCAAGTTTATAACCTATGAGGGCTATATTCAAATTTCAAAATTAATCATCATTAATTTTGAAATTAATCAACAATTAATTATCTTGATGAGCTACTTAAATAAATTTAGTTTAAAATAAATTTGTCCAATAGTTTTAATTTAACCTATTTATTTAATCCAAATAAAGAGCCATTAGATTTAATTTAACCTATTTATTTAATCCAAATAAATATGATAATCGAATGGAAAAACTTCATTAAATTAATAATGTTCAAAGTACAATTATTGGCCCTTTGGGCACAATTTCCAAAAAAAGGTGTACACCCACATACCCACTCCATTTTTTCATATGGATTCTAGATTGCCTAATACTGTTGTCTAACTCATCCCTTTGGGCCCTGGATAGCCATATACGTGATTTTAGCTAGTTTGAGGCTAAGAGAATGAAAGTTTGGTCGCTTTCATATATTAGGGTAAAAGCCCACATCCGCACTCCATTTTTCATGTGAAATCCAGAATGCCTAACATTGTTATCAAATTCATCCGTTTGAACCTTGAAGAGCCACATACGCGATTTACACTAATTTAAGTCAAACGAATGGAAGTTTAGTCACTGGCTCATATTAGGGTGTAAACCCACATTTCCACTATGTTTTTCATGAAAATTCTAGAATGCCTAGCAATGTTGTCAAGTTTATCGTTTTGGGTCCTAAATAGGCCATTATGTAATTTAAAGTCAAGAGATTGCAAGTTTGGACACTTCTTGGAATAGCGTGAAAACCTACAAACAGACTTCATTGTTTATGAGGATTCCAGAATGCCTAACATTATATTCAAATTCATCTATTTGGGCCCTGAACTTGACATTGTATGATTTTGACTAATTTGAGGTCAAGAGAATGAAAGTTTTGTCTCTATATGAGATTAGCGTAAAAACCAACATACTCCATTTTACCTGAGGATTTAAGAATGCTAATGTTGTTGTCAAATTCATTTGTTTGGGCCTAGAATGGTCACATACGCCATTTGGGCCAATTTGAGGTCAAGAGAATGAAAGTTTTGTCACTGTCACATATTAGCGTGTAAACCCACATACCTACTCCATTTTTTATAAGGATTCCAGAATGCCTAACATTATTGTCAAATTCATCAGATTGAGACCTAAATGAACTATTCAATGATTTCAGCTAATTTGAGATCAAGGGAATGAAAGTTTGGTCACTATCTTGGATTATTGTGGAAACGCACTTTCCCACTCCTGTTTTCTTGAGGATTCCAGAATACCTAACACTATTGTCAAATTCAATCGTTTGGGCCTTGAACGACCATATAAGTGATTTTGGCTAATTTAAGGTCAAGAGAATGAAAGTTTGGTCATTGTCTCATATTAGCGTGGAAACCCACCCCTACCCCATTTTTCATGAGGATCTCAGAACACCAAACATTGTAGTCAAATTCATCCATTTAAACCCTGAATAGGCGACTCCGCGACTTTGGCTAATTTGAAATCAAGTGAATGAAATTTTGGTCACTGTCTCGGATAAGGGTGAAACCCACATACCCACTCCATTTTTTCATATGGATTCGATATTGCCTAACGTTATTGTCTAGTGCATCCATTTGGGACGTAAATAGTCACACACACACACACACTATTTGGGCTAGTTTAAGGTCAAGAATATGAAAGTTTTGTCACAATTTTGGATTAGCGTGAAAACCCACATGCACACTCCATGTTTGTAAGGATTCTAGAATAGCTAACATTATTGTCAAATTCAACCTGTTGTACCTTCAACGGCCATATGCTTGATTGCAGCTAATTTAATGTAAAGAGAATCAAAGTTGGATCACTGTCCTGTACTAATGTGAAAAGCAATATACTCGCTCTATTTTTCATGATGATTCCAGAATGGCTAACATGTTTTCAACTTCATTCGTTTGGGCGTAGAACGGCCACAAACATGATTTATGCAAATTTAAGGTCAAGGGAATGAAAGTTTGGTCACTGTCTCGGATTAGCATGAAAACCCTATACCCGCTCCTTTCTTCATGACGATTGTAGAATGCCTAGCACCGCTGTCAAATTCAATCATTGGGGCCTTCAATTGCCATACACAGATTTCAATTAATTTGAGGCAAGGGAATGAAAGTTTAGTCACTATTTAAGATTAGCGTGACAACCCACATACCCACTCCAATTTTCATGAGCATTCCAGAATGCCTAACATTATTGCTAAATTGATCTATTTGAGTTCTGAACTATCCATTACACGATTTCGGCTAAATTAAGGTCATGGAAATGAAAGTGTAGTCATTGTCATAGATTATCGTGAAAACCCACATACCTACTCCATTTTTCCTGAGGATTTAGGAATGCCTAATGTTGTTGTCAAATTCATTTGTTTGGACCTAGAACAGCCACATATGTGATTTAGGCTAGTACGAGGTCAATAGAATGAAAGTTTGTCACTGTCTAATATTAGTGTAAAAACCCACATACCCACTCTGTTTCTCATGAGCATGCTAGAATGCCTAACATCTTTGCCAAAATCATCCTTTTAGCCCCAAATGGCAATAGACGTTGTAACACCCTGTCCCAGGGAGCACGCACTTCCAGACACCCCTCAGGGCCGTAAGCGCCTCCAAGGGCACGAGCGTGCCACTCACAGGATTCTCCCACGCCCCCTGCGTGGTTTCTTTCGCCTCCGCACGGTTCGAACACTCGACCTGGGGGTAAGTACGAGCGCTTGGCGAACCATGCTACCATTGAGCTAACACCCCGTCACAGGGAGCACGCACTTCCAGACACCCCTCAGGGCCGTAAGCGTCTCCAAGGGCACGAGCGTGCCACTCACAGGATTCTCCCACGCCCCCTGCGTGGTTTACTTTCGCCTCCGCATGGTTCAAACACTCGACCTGGGGGTAAGTACGAGCGCTTGGTAGCATGGTTCGCATAGCGCTCGTACTTACCCCTAGGTCGAGTGTTCGAACCGTGCGGAGGCGAAAGAAACCACGCAGGGGGCGTGGGAGAATCCTGTGAGTGGCATGCTCGTGCCCTTGGAGACGCTTACGGCCCTGAGGGGTGTCTGGAAGTGCGTGCTTCCTGTGACGGGGTGTTAGTTCAATGGTAGCATGGTTCGCCAAGCGCTCGTACTTACCCCCAGGTCGAGTGTTCGAACCGTGCGGAGGCGAAAGAAACCACGCAGGGGGCGTGGGAGAATCCTGTGAGTGGCACGCTCGTGCCCTTGGAGACGCTTACGGCCCTGAGGGGTGTCTGGAAGTGCGTGCTCTCTGGGACGGGGTGCTACAGATGTGACATTGGATAATTGAGGTCAATCGAATGAAAGTTTGGTCACCATCTCAGATTTTCATGAAAGCCCACATACCCAATCCATTTTGGCAAATTCATCCATTTTGGCACTTTACAACCACATAAGCGATTTGTTTTAATTTGAGTTCAAAAGAATGAAAGTTTGGTCAATATCTCGAGATGGCTGGAAAACCCACAGACCCACTCCATTTTTCACGAGGATTCTAGAATGCCTAATATTGTTGCAAAATTCATCTCCTTGGGCCCTGAACAGCCACATACACGATTTGGGCCATTTAAAGGTCAAAAAAGAATGAAAGTTTGGTCACTGTCACAGAATGGCTTGAAAACCCACATACCCACTCCATTTTTCACGAGGATTCCATAATGCCTAATATTGTTGCGAAATTCATCTTTTTTGGCCCTGAACGACAAGATACACGAATTGGGGCATTTAGAGGTCAAAAGAATGAAAGTTTGGTCACTGTCTTGGAATGGCTTGAAAATCCATATACCCACTCCATTTTTCACTAAGATTCCAGAATGCCTAATGATGTTGCGAAATTCATCTATTTGGGCTTTGAACGGCCATATACGCAATTGGGCCATTTGAGGTCAAAACAATGAAAGTTTAGTCACTGTCTCGGAATGCCTTGAAAACCCACATACCTACTCCATTTTACATGAGGATTCCATAACGCCTAATGTTGTTCCCAAATTCAACTTTTTGGGCCCTAAACGGCCAGATACACGATTCGGGCCTTTTAGAGGTCAAAAGAATGAAGGTTTGGTCACTGTCACGGAATGGCATGAAAACCCACATACCCACTCCATTTTTCACAAGGATTCCAGAATACCTAATATTGTTACGAAATTCATCTTTTTTGGCCCTGAACGACAAGATACATGATTTGGGGCATTTAAAGGTCAAAAGAATGAAAGTTTGGTCACTGTCTCGGAATGGCTTAAAAACCCCATATACCCACTCCATTTTTCACTAGGATTCCAGAATGCCTAATGATGCTGAGAAATTCATCTGTTTGGACCCTGAACTGCCATATACACGATTTGGGCCATTTATAGGTCAAAAGAATGAAAGTTTAGTCACTATCTTGTAATGCCTTGAAAACCCACTTACCCACAGCATTTTTCACAAGGATTCCAGAATGTCTAATTTTGCTGCGAAATTCAACTTTTTGGGCCCTGAACGACCACATACGCGATTTGGGGCATTTAGAGGTCAAAAGAATGAAAGTTTCGTCACTGTCTCGGAATGGCTTAAAAACCCACATACCCACTCCATTTTTCATGAGTATTCCAGAACGCCTAATATTGTTGTGAAATTCATCTTTTTGGGCCATAAACGGCGAGATACACGATTCGGGCCATTTAGAGGTCAAAAGAATGAAAGTTTGGTCACTGTCTCAGAATGGCTTGAAAACCCATATACCTACTCCATTTTTTATGAGGTTTCCAGAATGCCTAATATTGTTGTGAAATTCATCTTTTTGGGCCCTGAACGGCCACATACACAATTTAGGGCATTTAGAGGTCAAAAGAATGAAAGATTAGTCACTATCTCAGAATGGCTTGAAAACCCACATACCTACTCCATTTTTCACGAGGATTCCAGAATGCCTAATATTGTTGCAAAATTCATCTATTTGGGCCCTGAACGGCCATATACGCGATTTAGGCCATTCAGAGGTCAAAAGAATGAAAGTTTGGTCATTGTCTCGGAATGGCTTGAACACCCACATACCCACTCCATTTTTCATGAGGATTGCAGAATGCCTAATATTGTTGCGAAATTCATCCTTTTGGGCCCTAAATGGCCAAATACATGATTTTGGACATTTAGAGGTCAAAAGAATGAGAGTTTGGTAAGTGTCTCAGAATGGCTTAAAAACGCACAAACCCACTCCATTTTTCACGAGAATTCCAGAATGTCTAATATTGTTGCGAAGTTCATCATTTTGATCCTTAAACGGCCACATACGCGATTTGGCCCATTTAGAGGTCAAAAGAATGAAAGTTTGATCCCTATATCGAAATGGCTTGAAAACCCACTTACCCACTCCATTTTTCACGAGGATTGCAGAATGACAAATATTGTTGCCAACTTTATCCTTTTTGTCCCTGAACGGCCAGATACACGTTTTTGGCCATTTAGAGGTCAAAAGAATAAAAGTTTGGTCACTGTCTCAGAATGGCTTGAAAACCCACATTCCCACTCCATTTTTCATGAGGATTCCAGATTGCCTAATGTTGTTAGAAAATTCATCTATTTAAGCCCTGAACGGCCACATACGCGATTTGGGCCATTTAGAGGTCAAAAGAATGAAATTTGGTCACTGTCTCGGAATAACTTGAAAACCCACATACTGTTGGAAATTGTGCTCTAAAGGCCAATCTTTGTCTTTAAATATTATTATTTTAATGAAATTTCTCCATTCTGTTATCATATTATTTACATGTTAACTGTGATAATTGTTTCCTTGGATAATTCATAAAGATTGTCCTAAAATGTCCATGGTCGGTCATCTATTCGGGAGCAGAGATGAGACAAGATCAGTATGACTTTGATAAGATATGGAGATACGAATCAAAGTCTTAGGCACTTGTAAGAGTATAAGGTGCTGGACCGACCCACTATGAGAAAGCTACATGGATCAAGTCATAAGCCTTTCTCTTGTATAACCACATCATAATGCCCTTAGACCTGAGGTCATCATGGATTCCTACATGAGAGTTGCTAAGCTTTGAACTAGTCAAAAGTCACTTTTGACCGGGTGATGATAAAGGCTATTATCGGGCTTGGTGGTTTTTCTTGTAGAGGAATATGAATGATCAAGATGGAATTTGTCCCTCACATTAGTAGAGAGATATTACTGGGCCCCTCGATGAGTAAGTCTGAGAAATGTATGGCCATACTATGATTAAAGGAGTTTCTGTCTCTGTTATCAGGCTACTTAGGAATCGAGAAAGTAATGGTCAGGAACAAGAGGATGACATTTTCCATGCCTTATCCTTGATCGATATATCGTGTGACAAAAGGGACGTGACATGGTTGTATGACAGGTTGCATCGTGATAATGATCATCATATGAATTGGGTAGTCGTAATGTCTTGTTAGAGGCTGCTTGCGACTTTTGGGTTAGTTTAGTTATTAGCCCACTGCCAACTTCATATGGGCCTACAGGGTCGCACACAAGAATGGCCCAACACGAGATAATGTTTAATTTAGGGTGGACGAATTATATATATATATAATTCATTAATAATATTATATAGATATATATTTTTGAAATATATTATATATATATATATGTATATATATTATATGATATTATTATATTGTGTTAGTTTTAAATTTAATTTATTTTTAATAAATTAAATTTAATAACTAAAATGATAGAGATATAGTATCTCAGATTTAATTTATGAAGATAAATTAAATCTAATGGCTCTTTATTTTGATTAAATAAATAGGGTAAATTAAAACTGTTGGACAGATTTAATTTAAATTGAATTTATTTAATTAGCTCATCAAGATAATTAATAAGTAATTAATTCCTAAATTATTGATGATTAATTTTGAAATTTGAAAATTGCCCTCATTGGTTATAAACTTGATAGAGCAGATATATTGATGTGCACATGAGAATTGAGAGCCGCATGGAAAACCCTATGAGACATTAGAGGCGCTAGCACGCACTCTCGGTTGGAGAGCATTCGTGTGGATACCGGTAGAGGGAGGGGACCTCACGTGTTGGCTCCTAGAAATCGTGAAAACCCTGAATCGTAAAAGGTATGAATCCTTCCAACTTGGTTTAAACGCCGTTGATAGATACTCGATTAGGATTGGTAAAATTTTAAAATTTTTCCATTGTGCTTGCCGATCCTAACACATACCCCCTCCATTTTTCACGAGGATTCCAGAACGCTTAATATTGTTGCGAAATTCATCTTTTTAGGCCTAAGCGCCAGATACACGATTTGGGGCATTTAGAAGTCAAAAGAATGAAAGTTTGGTCACTGTCTTGGAATGGCTTGAAAACCCACACCCCCAGTCCATTTTTCACAAGGATTCCAGAATGTCTAATATTGTTGCGAAATTCATCATTTTGGGCCTTGAACGGTCACATACGCGATTTGGGCCATTTAGAGGTCAAAAGAATGAAAGTTTGGTCACTACCTCAGAATGGCTTGAAAACCCACATACCCACTCCATTTTTCACGAGCATTCCAGAATGCCAAATATTGTTGCGAACTTCATCCTTTTGGGCCATGAACGGCCAGATACATGATTTGGGGCATTTAGAGGTCAAAAGAATGAAAGTTTGGTCCCTTTCTTGGAATGGCTTGAAAAATACACCCCCATTCCATTTTTCACGAGAATTCCAGAATGCCTAATATTGCTGTGAAATTCATCTATTTTGTCCCTAAACGGCCACATACGCGATTTGGGCCGTTTACAGGTCAAAAGAATGAAAGTTTGGTCACTATCTCGGAATGCCTTGAACACCCACATACCCACTCAATTTTTCATGAGGATTCCAGAATGCCTAATATTGTTGCGAAATTCATCTGTTTGGGCTCTGAACGGCCACATACGCGATTTGGGCCATTTAGAGGTCAAAAGAATGAAAGTTTGGTCACTGTCTCGGAATAGCTTGAAAACCCACATACCCACTCCATTTTTCACGAGGATTCCAGAATGCATAATGTTGTTTCCAAATTCATCTTTTTGGGCCCTAAACGGCCAGATACACGATTTGGGGCATTTAGAAGTCAAAAGGATGAAAGTTTGGTCATAGTCTCGGAATGACTTGAAAACCCACACCCCCATTCCATTTTTCACAAGGATTCCAGAATGTCTAATATTGTTGCTAAATTCATCATTTTGGGCCATGAACGGCCATACACGCAATTCTGCCATTTATAGGTCAAAAGAATAAAAGTTTGGTCACTGTCTCGGAATGGCTTGAAAACCCACACCCCAATTCCATTTTTCACGAGGATACCAGAATGCATAATATTGTTGCGAAATTCATCTGTTTGGTCCCTGAATGGCTACATACGCTATTTAGGCTATTTATAGGTCAAAAGAATGAAAGTTTGGTCACTGTCTTGGAATGGCTTGAAAGCCCACATACCCTCTCCATTTTTCACGACGATTCCAGAAGGCCTAATATTGTTGCGAAATTCATCTTTTTTGCCCCTGAACGGACAGATACATGATTTAGACCATTTAGAGTTCAAAAGAATGGAAGTTTGATCACTGTCTCGAAATGCATTGAACGCCCACATACCCACTCCATTTTTCACGAGGATTCCAGAATGCCTAATAATGTTGTGAAATTCATTTGTTTGGGCCCTGAACGGCCACATACGCGATTTGGACCATTTAGAGGTCAAAAGAATGAAAGTTTGGTCACAGTCTCGGAATGGATTAAAAACCCATATACTTACCCCATTTTTCACGAGGATTGCAAAAGGACTAATATTGTTACGAAATTCATCTTTTTCGCCCCTGAACGGACAAATACACAATTTCGACCATTTAAAGGTCAAAACAATGAAAGTTTGGTCACTGTCTCAGAATGCCTTGAACACCCACACACCCACTCCGTTTTTCATGAGGATTCTAGAATGCCTAATATTGTTGCAAAATTCATCTGTTTTGGCCCTGAATGGATAGATACACGATTTAGACCATTTAAAGGTTAAAAGAATGAAAGTTTGGTCACTTTCTCGGAATGGCTTGAAAACCCACATACCCACTCCATTTTTCAAGAGTATTCCAGAATGCCAAATATTGTTGCGAACTTCATCCATTTGTGCCTTAAACGGCCAGATACACGTTTTTGGCTACATGAAGGTAAAAAGAATTAAAGTTTGGTCACTTTCTCAGAATGGCTTGAAAACCACACCCCCATTCCCTTTTTCACGAGAATTCCAGAATGCCTAATAGTGTTGCGAAATTCATCTGTTTTGGCCCTCAATGGCCATATACGTAATTTGGGCCATTTAGAGGTCAAAAGAATGAAAGTTTTGTCACTGTCTCGGAATGGCCTAAAAACCCATATACCCACTCCATTTTTCAAGAGCATTTCAGAACGCCTAATATTTTGCGAAATTTATCTTTTTGGGCCCTAAACGGCCAGATACATGATTTGGGGCATTTAGAGGTCAAAAGAATGAAAGTTTGGTCACTGTCTCGGAATGGCTTGAAAACCACACCCCCATTCCATTTTTCACATGAATTCCAGAAGGCCTAATATTACTGCGAAATTCATCTGTTTGGGCCTTGAACGTCCACATACACTATTTGGGCCATTTAGAGGTCAAAAGAATGAAAGTTTGGTCACTGTCTCGAAATGCCTTGAACGCCCACATTCCCACTCCATTTTTCACCAGTATTCCAGAATTCCTAATATTGTTGCAAAATTCATTTTTTTGGGCCCTGAACGGCCAGATACCCAATTTGGGCCATTTAGACGTCAAAAGAAAGAAAGTTTGGTCACTGTCTCAAAATGGCTTGAAAACCCATAGGCCCACTCCTTTTTTTTACGAGGATTCCAGAATGCATAATATTGTTGCAAAATTCATCTTTTTGGGCCCTGAACGGTCAGATACACGATTTGGGGCATTTAGAGGTCAAAAGAATGAAAGTTTGGTCAATGTCTCAGAATGGCTTGAAAACCCACAACACCATTCCATTTTTCACGAGGATTCCAGAATGCCTAATATTGTTGCGAAATTCTTATTTTAGGTCCCTGAACGACCACATACTGATTCGGGTCATTTAGAGGTCAAAAGAATAAAAGTTTTATCGCTGTCTCGGAAAGGCTTGAAAACCTACATACCCACTCTATTTTTCACGAGGATTCCAGAATGCCCAATATTGTTGCGAAATTCATCTGTTTGGGCCTTAAATGGCTAGATACACAATTTGGGTCATTTAGAGGTCAAAAGAATGAAAGTTTGGTCACTGTCTCGGAAAGGCTTGAAAACCCACATTCCCACTCCATTTTTGACAAGGATTCCAGAATGCCTAATATTGTTGCGAAATTAATCTTTTTGATCTCTGACGTGTTGGCTCCTAGAGATCGTGAAAACCCTGAATCATAAAAGGTATAAATCCTTCCAACTTGGTTTAAACGCCGTTGATATGTCCTTGATTAGAATTGGTAAAATTTTAAAATTCTTCCGCTGTGCCTGCCGATTTTAACATAATATTACTGCGAAATTCATCTGTTTGGGCCCTGAACGGCCACCTACCTGATTTGGGCCATTTAGACGTCAAAAGTATGAAAGTTTGCTCACTGTCTCAAAATGGCTTGAAAACCCACATACCTAATCCATTTTTCACGAGGATTCTAAAATGTAACATTGGTGTGAAATTCATCTTTTTGGGCCCTGAACGGCCACAAACGCTATGTAGGCCATTTAGAGATCAAAAGAATGACAGTTTGGTCACTAACTCAGAATGGCTTGAAAACCCACATGCCCACTCCATTATTCACGAGGATTCCATAATTTCTAATACTGTTGCGAACTTCATCCTTTAGGGCCGTGAATGGCCAGATACACCATTTTGCCCATTTAGAGGTCAAAAGATTGAAAGTTTGGTCACTATCTCGGAATGGCTTGAAAACCCACATACCCACAATATTTTTCATGAGGATTCCAGAATGCCTAATATTGCTGCGAAATTCATGTTTTTTACCCCTAAACGGCCATATACACGATTTGGGGCATTTAGAGGTCAAAAGAATGAAAGTTTGGTCACTGTCTCTGAATGGCTTGAAAACACACAGACCCACTCCATTTTTCATGAGGATTCCAGAATGCCCAATACAGTTGCGAAATTAATCTGTTTGGGCCTTGAACGGCCGGATACATGATGTCGGCCATTTAGAGGTCAAAAGAATGAAAGTTTGGTCACTATCTCGGAATGGCTTGAAAACCCACATTCCCACTCCATTTTTCATGAGGATTCCAGAATATCAAATATTGTTGTGAAATTCATCTTTTGGGCCCTGAACAGCCAAATACACGATTTGGGGCATTTAGAGGTCAAAAGAACGAAAGTTTGGTCAATGTCTCAGAATGCCTTGAAAACCCACACCCCCATTCCATTTTTCACGAGGATTCCACAATGCCGAATATTGTTGCGAAATTCATCTATTTGGGCCCAGAACGACCACATATGTGATTTGGGCCATTTAGAGGTCAAAACAATGAAAGTTTAGTCCTTGTCTTGGAATTGCTTGAAAACCCACATACCAACTCCATTTTTCACGAGGATCCCAGAATGCCCAATATTGGTGCGAAATTCATCTTTTTGGCCTTTGAATGGCCAGATACACGATTTGGGTCATTTATAGGTCAAAAGAATGAAAATTTGGTCATTCTCTCTGAACGGCTTGAAACACATATAGGTACTCCATTTTTCAAGAGGATTCCAGAATGTCTAATATTGTTGAAAAATTCATCTGTTTGGGCCCTGAACGGCCAAACACCTGATTTGGGCCATTTAGAGGTCAAAAGAATGAAAGTTTGGTCACTGTCTCGGAATGGCTTGAAAACCCATATTCCCAATCAATTTTTTAGGAGGAATCCAAAATGCCTAATATTGTTGTGAAATTCATCTGTTTGGGCCCTGAACGGCCACATTCGCGATTTAAGCCATTTAGAGGTCAAAAGAATGAAAGTTTGGTCAATGTCTCTAAATGCCTTGAAAACCCACACACCTACTACATATTTCATGAGCATTCCAGAATACCTAATATTGCTGCAAAATTCATCTTTTTGAGCCCTGAACGGCCACATACGCGATTTGGGCCATTTAAAGGTCAAAACAATGAAAGTTTGGTCCTTGTCTCGGAATGGCTCGAAAACACACATACCAACTCCATTTTACACAAGGATTCCAGAATGCCCAATATTGGTGCGAAATTCATCTTTTTGGCCTCTGAACGGCTAGATACACGATTTGGGGCATTTATAGGTCAAAAGAATGAAAGTTTGGTCACTCTCTCTGAACGGCTTGAAAACAAACATTGCCACTTTATTTTTCACGAGGATTTTAGAATGCCTAATATTGGTGTGAAATTCATCTGTTTGGGCCCTGAACGGCCAGACACCTGATTTGGGCCATTTAGAGGTCAAAAGAATGAAAGTTTGGTCACTATCTCGGAATGGCTTGAAAACCCACATTCCCAATCAATCTTTCACAAGGATTCCAGAATGTCTAATATTGTTGCAAAATTCATCTGTTTAGGCCCAGAACGGCCACATACGTGATTTAAGCCATTTAGAGGTTAAAAGAATGAAAGTTTGGTCAATGTCTCAGAATGCCTTGAAAACCCACACGCCCACTACATATTTCACGAGGATTCCAGAATGCCTAATATTGCAGCGAAATTCATCTGTTTGGGCCCTGGATGTCCACTTACGCTATTTGGGCCATTTAGAGGTCAAAAGAATGAAAGTTTGGTCACTGTCTCGGAATGGCTTGAAAACCCACCTACCCACTCCATTTTTCACGAGGATTCCAGAATGCCTAAATTAGTTTGAAATTCATCTGTTTGGGCCCAGAACGGGCCACATACCCAATTTGGGCCATTGAGAAGTCATAAGAATGAAAGTATAGTCACTGTCTCGAAAAGGCTTGAAAACCCACATACCCAATCTAATTTTCTCGAGGATTCTAGAATGCCTAATATTGGTGCGAAATTCATCCTTTCGGCCTCTGAACAGCCTGATACATGATTTGGGGGATTTATAGGTCAAAAGAATGAAAGTTTGGTCCCTCTCACAGAATTCCCACTCCATTTTTCACGAGGATTCCAGAATGCCTAATATTGGTGCGTAATTCATCTTTTTGGGCTCTGAACGGCCATATACGTTATTTAAGCCATTTAGAGGTCAAAAGAATGAAAGTTTGGTCAATGTCTCGGAATGCCTTGAAAACCCACACCCCCATTCCATTTTGCACGAGGATTCCAGAATGTCAAATCTTGTTGCGAAATTCATTTGTTTGGTCCCAGAACGGCCACATACGCGATTTGAGCCATTTTAGAGGTCAAAAGAATGAAAGTTTGGTCCCTGTCTCAGAATGGCTTGAAAACCCACATACCCACTCCATTTTGCACGAGGATTCAAGAAAGCCCAATATTGGTGCGAAATTCATCTTTTTGGCCTCTAAACGGCGAGATACACAATTTGGGGCATTTATAGGTCAAAAGAATGGAAGTTTAGTCACTCTCTCTGAACGGCTTGAAAACAAACATAGCTACTCCATTTTTCACGAGGATTCCAGAATGCCTAATATTGTTGTGAAATTCATCTCTTTGGGCCCTGAACGGCCAGACACCTAATTTGGGCTATTTAGAGGTCAAAAGAATGAAAGTTTGGTCACTGCCACGGAATGGCTTGAAAACCCACATTCCTAATCAATCTTTTACAAGGATTCCATAATGCCTAATATTGTTGCTAAATTCATCTGTTTTGGCCCTGAAAGGCCACATACGCGATTTAAACCATTTAGAGGTCAAAAGAATGAAAGTTTGGTCGATGTCTCAGAATGCCTTGAAAACCCACACGCCCACTACATATTTCACCATGATTCCATAAAAGAATGAAAGTTTGGTCACTAACTCGGAATGGCTTGAAAACCCACATACCCACTCAATTTTTCAAGAGGATTCCAAAATGCCTAATATTTTTGCGGACTATATCCTTTTGGGCCTTGAACGGCCAGATACACGATTTTGGCTTTTTAGAGGTCGAAAGAATGAAAGTTTCGTCGGTATCTCGGAATGGCTTGAAAACCCACATATCCACTCCATTTTCCATAAGGATTCCAGAATGCCTAATATTGCTGCGAAATTCATCTGTTTGGGCCCTAAACGGCCAGACACCTGATTTGGGACATTTAGAGGTCAAAAGAATGAAAGTTTGGTCAATGTCTGAGAATACCTTGGGAACCCACACACCCACTACATTTTTCATGAGGATTTCGAAATACCTAATATTACTGCGAAATTCATCTGTTTGGTCCTGAACGACGACATATGCGATTTGGACCATTTAGAAATCAAAAGAATAAAAATTTGGTCACTATCTCAGAATGGCTTGAAAACGGACATACCCACTCAATTTTTCACGAGTATTCCAGAATGCCTAATATTTTTGCGAACATCATCCTTTTGGGCCTTAAACGGCTAGATACACGATTTTGGCCATTTAGAGGTCAAAAGAAAGAAAGTTTGGTACCTGTCTCGGAATGGCATGAAAACCCGCATTCGCTCTCAATTTTGCACGAGTATTCCAGAATGCCTAAAATTGTTTCGAAATTAATTTGTTTTGGCCTTGAATGGCCACATACACGATTTAAGCCATTTAAAGGTCAAAAGAATGAAAGTTTGGTCAATGTCTCGGAATGCCTTGAAAATCCACACACCCACTACATTTTTCACGAGGATTTAGGAATACCTAATATTGCTGTGAAATTCATCTGTTTGGGACCTGAACGGCCACATACGCGAATTGGGCCATTTAGAGGTCAAAAGAATGAAAGTTTGGTCACTAACTAGGAATAGCTTGAAAACGCACATACCCACTCAATCATTCACGAGGATTCCGGAATGTCTAAAATTTTTGCGAACTTTATCCTTTTAGGCCATCAATGGCCAGATACACGATTTTGGCCATTTAGAGGTCAAAAGAATGAAAGCTTCGTCGCTGTCTCGGATTGGCTTGAAAACCCACAAACACACTCCATTTTAAACGAGGATTCCAGAATGATTAATATTGCTGCGAAATTCATCTGTTTGGGCCCTGAACGGCAAGACACCTGATTTGGGCCACTAGGAGGTCAAAAGAATGAAAGTTTGCTCACTGTCTCAGAATGGCTTGAAAACCCGCATTCCCACTAAATTTTTCACGAGGATTCAATAATGCCTAATATTGGTGCAAAATTCATCTGTTTGGGCCTTGAACGGCCAGACACCTGATTTGGGCCATTTATAGGTTAAAAGTATGAAAGTTTGGTCACTTTCTTGGAATGGCTTGAAAACCCGTATTCCCACTCAATTTTTCACGAGGATTCCAGAATGACTAACTTTGTTGCGAAATTCATCTGTTTGGGCCCTGAACACATACACTATTTAAGTCATTTAGAGTCAAAAGAATGAAAGTTTGGTCAATGTCTCAGAATGCCTTGAAAACCCACACACCAACTACATATTTCACGAGGATTTCGGAATACCTAATATTGCTGCGAAATTCATCTGTTTGGGCCTTGAACGGCCACATACGCGATTTAGGCCATTTAGAGGTTAAAAGATTGAAAGTTTGGTCACTAACTCGGAATGGCTTGAAAACCCACATACCCACTCAATTTTTCACAAGTATTCCAGAATGCCTAATATTGCTGTGTAATTCATCTGTTTGGGCCCTAACGGCCAGACACCTGATTTGGGCCATTTAGAGGTCAAAAGAATGAAAGTTTGGTCAATGTCTTGGAATGCCTTGAAAACCCACACACCCACTACATTTTTCACGAGGATTTCAGAATATCGAATATTGCTGCGAAATTCATCTGTTTGGTCCCTGAACGGCCACATATGCGATTTGGGCCATTTAGAAGTCAAAAGAATGAAAGTTTGGTCACTGTCTCGGAATGCCTTGAAAACCTACATACCTACTCCATTTTTCACGAGGATTCCAGAATGCCTAAAATTTTTATAGACTTCATCATTTTAGGCCTTCAACGGCCAGATACACGATTTTGGCCATTTAGAGGTCAAAAGAATGAAACTTTGGTCACTGTCTCGGAATGGCTTGAAAACCCACACACTCACTACATTTTTCACAAGGATTTCAGAATACCTAATATTGCTATGAAATTCATCTGTTTAGGCCCAGAATGGCCACATACGCGATTTAAGCCATTTAGAGGTTAAAAGAATGAAAGTTTGGTCAATGTCTAAGAATGCCTTGAAAACCCACACGCCCACTACATATTTCACGAGGATTTCAGAATGCCTAATATTGTTGCGAAATTCATCTGTTTAGGCCTTGGATGGCTACTTACGCTATTTGGGCCAAGTAGAAGTCAAAAGAATGAAAGTTTTGTCACTAGATCGGAATGGCTTGAAAACCCACATACCCACTCAATCTTTCACGAGGATTCCATAATGGCTAATATTTTTATGGACTTCATCCTTTTGGGCCTTGAACGGCCAGATACACAATTTTGGCCATTTAGAGGTCAAAAGAATGAAAGTTTGGTTATCGTCTCGGAATGCCTTAAAAACCCACACATCCACTATTTTTTTCACGAGGATTTCCGTATACCTAATATTGCTGTTAAATTCATCTGTTTGGGCCCTGAACGGCCGCATACGCGATTTGGGCCATTTAGAGGTCAAAAGAATGAAAGTTTGGTCACTAACCCGGAATCGCTTGAAAACCCACATACCCACTCAATTTTTCACGAGAATTCCAGAATGCCTAAAATTTTTGTGGACTTCATCCTTTTGGGCCTTGAACGTCCAGATACACGATTGTGGCCTTTTAGAGGTCAAAAGAATGAAAGTTTGGTCGCTATCTCGGAATGCCTTGAAAACCCACACACCAACTACATATTTCACGAGGATTTCAGAATACCTAATATTGCTACGAAATTCATCTGTTTTGGCCCTGAAAGGCCACATACGCAATTTGGGCAATTAACAGGTCAATAGAATCAAAGTTTGGTCACTAACTCAGAATGGTTTGTAAGCCCACATACCCACTCAATTATTCACGAGTATTCCAGAATGCCTAATATTGCTGCGAAATTCATCTGTTTAGGCATTGAACGTCCAGACACCTGATTTGGGCCATTTAGAGGTCAAAAGAATGAAAGTTTGGTCAACATCTCGGAATGCCTTGAAAACCCACACACCCACTATATTTTTCACGAGGATTTCAGAATACCTAATATTACTGCGAAATTCATCAGTTTGGTCATTGAACGGCCACATACGCGATTTGGGCCATTTAGAAGTCAAAAGAATGAAAGTTTGGTCACTAACTCCGAATGGCTTGAAAACCAACATACCCACTCAATTTATCACGAGGATTCCAGAATGCCTATTACTTTTGCGGACTTCATCCTTTTGGGCCTTGAACGGTTAGATACACGATTTTGCCCATTTAGAGGTCAAAAGAATGAAAGTTTTGTTAACGTCTCGGAATACCTTAAAAACCCACACACCCACTACATTTTTCACGTGGATTTCGGAATACCTAATATTGTTGTAAAATTCATATGTTTTTGCCCTGAACGGCCACATACGCGATTTGGGCTGTTTAGAGGTCAAAATAATGAAAGTGTGGTTACTAACTCGGAATGGCTTGAAAACCCACATACCCATTCAAGTTTTCATGAGGATTCCAGAATGCCTAATATTGCTGCGAAATTCATCTGTTTGGGCCATCAACGGCCAGACACCTGATTTGGGCCATTTAGATGTCAAAAGAATGAAAGTTTGGTCACCATCTTGGAATGGCTTGAAAACCCGCATTGCCACTCAATTTTTCACGAGGATTCCAGAATAACTAATATTGTTGGGAAATTCATCAGTTTGGGCCCTGAACGGCCACATACGCGTTTTAAGCCATTTAGAGGTCAAAAGAATGAAAGCTAGGTCAATGTCTCAGAATGCCTTGAAACCCCAAACACCAACTACATATTTCACGAGGAATTCAGAATACCTAATATTGCTGTGAAATTCATCTGTTTGGGCTGTGAACGGCCACATACGCGATTTGGGCCATTTAGAGGTCAAAAGAATGAAAGTTTGGTCACTAATTCGGAATGGATTGAAAACCCACATACCCACTCAATTTTTCACGAGGATTCCAGAATGCCTAAAATTTTTGCAGACTTCATCATTTTGTGCATTCAACGGCCAGATACACGATTTTGGATATTTAGAGGTCAAAAGAATGAAAGTTTAGTCACTATCTCTGAACGGCTTGAAAACAAACATAGCTACTCCATTTTTCACGAGGATTCCAGAATGCCTAATATTGTTGTGAAATTCATCTCTTTCGGCCCTGAACGGCCAGACACCTAATTTGGGCCATTTAGAGGTCAAAAGAATGAAAGTTTGGTCACTGTCACGGAATGGCTTGAAAACCCACATTCCCAATCAATCTTTTACAAGGATTCCATAATGCCTAATATTGTTGCTAAATTCATCTGTTTTGGCCCTGAAAGGCCACATACGCGATTTAAACCATTTAGAGGTCAAAAGAATGAAAGTTTGGTCGATGTCTCAGAATGCCTTGAAAACCCACACGCCCACTACATATTTCACCATGATTCCATAAAAGAATGAAAGTTTGGTCACTAACTCGGAATGGCTTGAAAACCCACATACCCACTCAATTTTTCACGAGTATTCTAGAATGCCTAATATTGCTGCGTAATTCATCTGTTTGGGCCCTAACGGCCAGACACCTGATTTGGGCCATTTAGAGGTCAAAAGAATGAAAGTTTGGTCAACCTCTCGGAATGCCTTGAAAACCGACACACCCACTACATTTTTCACGAGGATTTCAGAATACCTAATATTACTGCGAAATTCATCTGTTTGGTCCTTGAACGGCCACATACGCGATTTGGGCCATTAAGACGTCAAAAGAATGAAACTTTGGTCACTGACTCGGAATGGCTTTAAAACCCACATACCTACTCAATTTTTCACGAGGATTCCAGAATGCCTAAAATTTTTCTAGACTTCATCCTTTTGGGCCTTGAATGGCCAGATACACCATTTTGGCCATTTAGAGGTCAAAAGAATGAAAGTTTAGTCGGTTTCTCGGAATGGCTTGAAAACCCACATACCCACTCCATTTGACACGAGGATTCCAGAATGCGTAAAATTGCTGCGAAATTCATCTGTTTAGGCATTGAACGTCCAGACACCTGATTTGGGCCATTTAGAGGTCAAAAGAATGAAAGTTTGGTCAACGTCTCGGAATGGCTTCAAAAACCCACATACCCATTCAAGTTTTCATAAGGATTCCAGAATGCCTAATATTGCTACGAAATTCATCTGTTTGGGCCCTGAACGGCCAGACACCTGATTTGGGCTATTTAGAGATCAAAAGAATGAAAGTTTAGTCACTGTCTTAGAATGGCTTAAAGACTTGCATTCCCACACAATTTTTGATGAGGATTCCATAATGACTAATATTGTAGCGAAATTCATCTGTTTAGGCCCTGAACGGCCACATACGCGATTTAAGGCATTTTGAGGTCAAAAGAATGAAAGTTTGGTCAATGTCTCAGAATGCCTTGAAAACCCACACACCCACTACATTTTTCACGAGGATTTCAGAATGCCTAAAATTGCTGCGAAATTCATCTGTTTAGGCATTGAACGTCCAGACACCTGATTTAGGCCATTTAGAGGTCTAAAGAATGAAAGTTTGGTCAACATCTCGGAATGCCTTAAAAACCCACACACCCACTACATTTTTCACGAGGATTTCAGAATACCAAATATTGCTGCGAAATTCATCTGTTTTGTCCCTGAACGGCCACATACGCGATTTGGGCCATTTAGAAGTCAAAAGAATGAAAGTTTTTTCACTAACTCGGAATGGCTTGAAAACCAACATACCCACTTAATTTTTCAGGAGGATTCCAGAATGCCTATTATTTTTTCGGACTTCATCCCTTTGGGCCTTGAACGGTTGGATACACGATTTTGCCCATTTAAAGGTCAAAAGAATGAAAGTTTTGTTAACGTCTCAAAATGCCTTAAAAACCCACACACCCACTACATTTTTCACGAGAATTTCGGAATACCTAATATTGCTGTTAAATTCATCTGTTTTTGCCCCTGAACGGACACATACGCGATTTGGGCCGTTTAGAGGTCAAAAGAATGAAAGTTTGGTCACTAACTCGGAATGGCTTGAAAACCCACAAACCCATTCAAGTTTTCATGAGGATTCTAGAATGCCTAATATTGCTGCGAAATTCATCTGTTTGGGCCCTCAACAGCTAGACACCTGATTTGGGCCATTTAGATGTCAAAAGAATGAAACTTTGGTCACCATCTTGTAATGGCTTGAAAACCCGCATTGCCACTCAATTTTTCACGAGGATTCCAGAATGACTAATATTGTTGGGAAATTCATCAGTTTGGGCCCTGAACGGCCACATACACGATTTGGGACATTTAGAAGTCAAAAGAATGAAAGTTTGGTCAACGTCTCGGAATGCCTTGAAAACCACACACCCACTACATTTTTCACGAGGATTTCAGAATACCTAATATTGCTGCGAAATTCATCTGTTTTGTCCCTGAATGGCCACATACGCGATTTGGACCATTTAGATGTCAAAAGAATGAAAGCTAGGTCAATGTCTCGGAATTCCGTGAAAACCCACACACCAACTACATTTTTCAAGAAGATTTTGGAATACGTAATATTGCTGCGAAATTCATCTGTTTGAGCCGTGAACGGCCACATACGCGATTTGGGCCATTTAGAAGCCAAAAGAATGAAAGTTTGGTCACTAACTCGGAATGGCTTGAAAACCCACATACCCACTCAATTTTTCACGAGGATTCCAGAATGCCTAAAATTTTTGCTTACTTCATCCTTTTGAGCCTTGAACGACCAGATATATGATTTTGGCCATTTAGAGGTCAAAAGAATGAAAGTTTGGTCGCTGTCTCGGAATGGCTTGAAAACCCACATACCCACTCCATTTCCCACGAGGATTCCAGAATGGCTAATATTGCTGCGAAATTCATCTATTTGGGCACTGAACGTCCAGACACCTGATTTGGGACATTTAGAGGTCAAAAAAATGAAAGTTTGGTCACAAACTCGGAATGGCTTGAAAACCCACAAACCTACTCAATTTTTCACGAGTATTCCAGAATGCCTAATATTGCTGCGTAATTCATCTGTTTGGGCGCTAACGGCCAGACACCTGATTTGGGCCATTTAGAGGTCAAAAGAATGAAAGTTTGGTCAACGTCTCAAAATGCCTTAAAAACCCACACACCCACTACATTTTTCACGAGGATTTCGGAATACCTAATATTGCTGTTAAATTCATCTGTTTTTGCCCCTGAACGGACACATACGCGATTTGGGCCGTTGAGAGGTCAAAAGAATGAAAGTTTGGTCACTAACTCAGAATGGCTTGAAAACCCACAAACCCATTCAAGTTTTCATGAGGATTCTAGAATGCCTAATATTGCTGCGAAATTCATCTGTTTGGGCCCTCAACAGCCAGACACCTGATTTGGGCCATTTAGATGTCAAAAGAATGAAAGTTTTGTCACCATCTTGTAATGGCTTGAAAACCCGCATTGCCACTCAATTTTTCACGAGGATTCCAGAATGACTAATATTGTTGGGAAATTCATCAGTTTGGGCCATGAACGGCCACATACACGATTTGGGCCATTTAGAAGTCAAAAGAATGAAAGTTTGGTCAACGTCTCGGAATGCCTTAAAAACCCACACACCCACTACATTTTTCACGAGGATTTCAGAATACCTAATATTGCTGCGAAATTCATCTGTTTGGTCCCTGAATGGCCACTTACGCGATTTGGGCCATTTAGACGTCAAAAGAATGAAAGTTTGGTCACTAACTCGGAATGGCTTGAAAACCCACATACCCACTCAATTTTTCACGAGAATTCCAGAATGCCTAAAATTTTTCCGGACTTCATCCTTTTGGGCCTTGAACAGCCAGATACACCATTTTGGCCATTTAGATGTCAAAAGAATGAAAGTTTGGTCGGTTTCTCGGAATGGCTTGAAAACCCACATACCCACTCCATTTGACACGAGGATTCCAGAATGCGTAATATTGTTCCGAAATTCATCTGTTTGGGTCCTGAACGGCCAGACACCTGATTTGGGTTTTTTAGAGGTCAAAAGAATGAAAGTTTGGTCAACGTCTCGGAATGCCTTGAAAACCCACACACCCACTACATTTTTCACGAGGATTACAGAATACCTAATATTGATGCGAAATTCATCTGTTTGGTCCCTGAACAGCCATATACGCGATTTGGGCCATTTAGAAGTCAAAAGAATGAAAGTTTGGTCACTAACTCGGAATGGCTTGAAAACCCACATACCCACTCAATTTTTCACGAGGATTCCAGAATGCCTAAAATTTTTGCTTACTTCATCCTTTTGGGGCATGAACGGCCAGATATATGATTTTGGCCATTTAGAGGTCAAAAGAATGAAAGTTTGGTCGCTGTCTCGGAATGGCTTGAAAACCCACATACCCACTCCATTTTCCACAAGGATTCGAGAATGGTTAATATTGCAGCGAAATTCATCTATTTGGGCACTAACGTCCAAACACCTGATTTGGGACATTTAGAGGTCAAAAAAATGAATGTTTGGTCACAAACTAGAAAAGGCTTGAAAACCCACAAACCTACTCAATTTTTCACGAGTATTCCAGAATGCCTAATATTGCTGCGTAATTCATCTGTTTGGGCCCTAACGGCCAGACACCTGATTTGGGCCATTTAAAGGTCAAAAGAATGAAAGTTTGGTCAACGTCTCGGAATGCCTTGAAAACCCACACACCCACTACATTTTTCACGAGGATTTCAGAATACCTAATATTGCTGCGAAATTCATCTGTTTGGTCCCTGAATGGCCACATACGCGATTTGGGCCATTTAGAAGTCAAAAGAATGAAAGTTTGGTCACTAACTCAGAATGGCTTGAAAACCCACATACCCACTCAATTTTTCAGGAGAATTCCAGAAGGCCTAAAATTTTTCCGGACTTCATCCTTTTGGGCCTTGAACAGCCAGATACACCATTTTGGCCATTTAGAAGTCAAAACAATGAAAGTGTGGTCGGTTTCTCGGAATGGCTTGAAAACCCACATACCCACTCCATTTGACACGAGGATTCCAGAATGCGTAATATTGCTCCGAAATTCATCTGTTTGGGTCCTGAACGGCCAGACACCTGATTTGGGTTTTTTAGAGGTTAAAAGAATGAAAGTTTGGTCAACGTCTCGGAATGCCTTGAAAACCCACACACCCACTACATTTTTCACGAGGATTACAGAATACCTAATATTGGTGCGAAATTCATCTGTTTGGTCCCTGAACAGCCATATACGCGATTTGGGCCATTTAGAAGTCAAAACAATGAAAGTTTGGTCACTAACTAGGAATGGCTTGAAAACCTACATACCCACTCCATTTTTCATGAGGATTCCAGAATGTCTAAAATTTTTGCAGACTTCATCCTTTTGTGCCTTGAACGGCCAGAGACACGATTTTGGCCATTTAGAGGTCAAAAGAATGAAAGTTTGGTCACTGTCTGAGAATGGCTTGGAAACCCACATACCCACTCCATTTTCCACGAGGATTCCAGAATGCCTAATATTGCTGCGAAATTCATCTGTTTGGGCCTGAACGGCCACACACCTGATTTGGGCAATTTAGAGGTCAAAAGAATGAAAGTTTGGTCAACGTCTCAAAATGCCTTGAAAACCCACACACCCACTACATTTTTCACGAGGATTACAGAATACCTAATATTGGTGCGAAATTCATCTGTTTGGTCCCTGAACGGCCACATACGCGATTTAGGCCATTTAGAAGTCAAAAGAATGAAAGTTTGGTCACTAACTCGAAATGGTTTGAAAACCCACATACCCACTCCATTTTTCATGAGGATTCCAGAATGCCTAAAATTTTTACAGACTTCATCCTTTTAGGCCTTGAACGGCCAGATACACGATTTTGGCCATTTAGAGGTCAAAAGAATGAGAGTTTGGTCGCTGTCTCGGAATTGCTTGACAACCCACACACTCACTATATTTTTCACAAGGATTTCAGAATACCTAATATTGCTGCGAAATTCATCTGTTTGTTCCCTGAACGGCCACAGACGCGATTTGGGCCATTTAGAAGTCAAAAGAATGAAAGTTTGGTCACTAACTCGGAATGGCTTGAAAACACACACATCCACTCGATTTTTCACGAGGATTCCAAAATGCCTAATATTTTTGTGGACTTCATCCTTTTGGGCATTGAACGGCTAGATACACGATTCTGGCCATTTAGAGGTCAATATAATGAAAGTTTGGTCGCTGTCTTGGAATGGCTAGAAAACCCACACACCCACTACATTTTTCGCGAGTATTTCGGAATACTTAATATTGCTATGAAATTCATCTGTTTGGGCTCTGAACGGCCACATACGCGATTTGGGATATTTAGAGGTCAAAAGAATGAAAGTTTGGTCGCTGTCTCGGAATGGATTGAAAACCCACATACCCACTCCATTTTCCATGAGGATTTCATAATGCCAAATATTGCTGTGAAATTCGTATGTTTGGGCCCTGAATGGCACACACCTGATTTGGGCCATTTAGAGGTCAAGAGAATGAAAGTTTGGTCACAAACTCGGAATGGTTTGAAAACCAACATGCCTACTCAATTTTTCACGAGGATTCCAGAATACCTAATATTGCTGCAAAATTCATCTGTTTGGGCCCTGAACGGCCAGACATCTGATTCTGGCCATTTACAGGTCAAAAGAATGAAAGTTTGGTCAACCTCTCGGATTTCCTGGAAAACCCACACACCCACTGCATTTTTAACGAGGATTACAGAATACGTAATATTGCTACAAAATTCATCTGTTTGGTCATTGAACGTCCAGACACCTGATTTGGGCCCTTTAGAGGTTAAAAGAATGAAATTTTGGTCGCTGTCTCGGAATGGATTGAAAACCCACATACCCACTCCATTTTCCATGAGGATTCCATAATGCCAAATATTGCTGTGAAATTCGTATGTTTGGGCTATGAACTGCAGACACCTGATTTGGGCCATTTAGAGGTCAAGAGAATGAAAGTTTTGTCACTAACCCGGAATGTCTTGAAAACCCACATACCCACTCAATTTTCCACGAGGATTCCAGAATGCCTAATATTGCTTCGAAATTCATCTGTTTGGGCATTGAGCGTCCAGACACCTGATTTGGGCCATTTAGAGGTCAAAAGAATGAAAGTTTGGTCAATATCTGGAATGCCTTGAAAACCCACACACCCACTGCATTTTTCACGAGGATTTTAGAATACCTAATATAGCTGCGAAATTCATCTGTTAGGGCCCTAAACGGCTAGACACCTGATTTGGGCCATTTAGAGGTCAAAAGAATGAAAGTTTGCTCATTGTCTCGCAATGGCTTAAAAACCCACATACCCACTCCATTTTCGACGAGGATGCCAGAATGCCTAATATTGCTGTGAAATTCATCTGTTTGGGCCTTGAACGGCCAGACACCTAATTTAGGCCATTTAGAGGTCAAAAGAATGAAAGTTTTGTCAACGTCTCGGAATGGCTTGAAAACCCACATACCCATTCAAGTTTTCATGAGGATTCCAGAATGCCTAATATTGCTGCGAAATTCATCTATTTGGGCCCTCAACGGCCAGACACCTGATTTGGGCCATTTAGATGTCAAAAGAATGAAAGTTTGGTCACTATCTTGGAATGGCTTGTAAACCCGCATTGCCACTCAATTTTTCACGAGGATTCCAGAATGACTAATATTGTTGGGAAATTCTTCAGTTTGGGCCCTGAACGGCTACATACGCGTTTTAAGCCATTTAGAGGTGAAAAGAATGAAAGCTAGGTCAATGTCTCATAATGCCTTGAAAACCCACACACCAACTACATATTTCACGAGGAATTCCGAATACCTAATATTGCTGCGAAATTCATCTGTTTGGGCCGTGAACGGCCACATACACGATTTGGGCCATTTAGAAGTCAAAAGAATGAAAGTTTGGTAACTCAGAATGGATTGAAAACCCATATACCCACACAATTTTCATGAGGATTCCAGAATGCCTAAAATTTTTGCTTACTTCATCCTTTTGGGCCTTGAACGGCCAGATATATGATTTTGGCCATTTAGAGGTAAAAAGAATGAAAGTTTGGTCGCTGTCTCGGAATGGCTTGAAAACCCACATACCCACTCCATTTTCAACGAGGATTCCAGAATGGCTAATATTGCTACGAAATTCATCTATTTGGGCACTGAACGTCCAGACACCTGATTTGGGATATTTAGAGGTCAAAAGAATGAAATTTTGGTCGCTATCTCGGAATGGCTTGAAAACCCACATACCCACTCCATTTTCCACGAGGATTCCAGAATGCCTAATATTGTTGTGAAATTCATCTGTTTGTGCCCTGAACGGCCAGACACCTGATTTGGGCCATATAGAGGTCAAAAGAATGAAAGTTTGCTCAACATCTCGGAATGCCTTGAAAACCCACACACGCACAACATTTTTCATGAGGATTTTAGAATACTTAATATTGCTGGGAAATTCATTTGTTTGGTCCTTGAATGGCCACATACGCGATTTGGGTCATTTAGAGGTCAAAAGAACAAGTTTGGTCACTAACTTGGAATGGCTTGAAAAGCCACATACCCACTCTATTTTCCTTGAGGATTCCATAACGCCAAATATTGCAGTGTAATTCATCAGTTTGGGCCCTGAACGGCCAGACACTTGATTTGGGCCATTTAGAGGTCAGGAGAATAAAAGTTTTGTCACTAACTCGTAATGGCTTGTAAACCCACATACCCACACCATTTTCAACGAGGATTCCAGAGTGCCTAATATTGATGTGAAATTCATCTGTTTGGTCCCTGAACGGCGAGACACATGATTTCGGCCATTTAGAGGTCAAAAGGATGATAGTTTGGTCACAAACTTGGAATGGTTTGAAAACGAACATACCCACTCAATTTTTCACGAGTAAATCAGAATGCCTAATATTGATGCGAAATTCATCTGTTGGGCCCTGAACGGCCAGACACCTGATTTAGGCCATTTAGAGGTCAAAAGAATGAAAGTTTGGTCAATGTCTCGGAATTCCGTGAAAACCCACACACCCACTACATTTTTCATGAGGATTTTGAAATACCTAATATTGTTGCGAAATTCATCTGTTTGGTCCCTGAACGGCCACATACGCGATTTGGGCCATCTAGAAGTCAAAAGAATGAAAGTTTAATCACTAACTCGGAATGGCTTGAAAGCCCACATACCCACTCAATTTTTCACGAGGATTCCAAAATGCCTAATATTTTTTCGGACTTCATCCTTTTGGCCCTTGAACGGCCAGATACACGATTTTGGCCATTTAGAGGTTAAAAGATTGAAAGTTTAGTCACTGTCTCGAAATGCCTTGAAAACCCACACACCTACTACATTTTTCTCGAGGTTTTTATATTACGTACTTTGTTGCGAAATTCATCTGTTTGAGCCCTGAACAGCCACATACGCGATTTGGGCCATTTAGAGGTCAAAAGAATGAAAGTTTGGTAACTCAGAATGGATTGAAAACCCATATACCCACTCAATTTTCATGAGGATTGCAGAATGCCTAATATTTTTGCGGAGTTCATCCTTTTAGGCTTTAAACGGCAAGAAACACGATTTTGGCCATTTAAAGGTCAAAAGAATGAAAGTTTAGTAACTTAGAATGGCTTGAAAACCCATATATCCACTCAATTTTTCACGAGAATTCCAGAATGCCTAATATTTTTGCGGACTTCATCCTTTTAGGCCTTAAACGGCCAGATACACGATTTTCACCATTTAGAGGTCATAAGAATGAAAGTTTGGTCGCTGTCTCGAAATGGCTTAAAAACCCACATACCCACTCCATTTTTCATGAGGATTCCAAAATGCCTAACATTGGTGCGCATTTCATCTTTTTGGCCTCTGAATGGCCAGATACACGATTTGGGGCATTGATAGGTCAAAAGAATGAAAGTTTGGTCACTGTCTCGGAATGGCTTGAAAACCCGCATACCCCCTCCATTTTTCATGAGCATTCCAAAATGCCTAATATTGTTGCCAAATTCATCTGTTTGTGCCCTGAACGGCCAGAGACATTATTGGGCCATTTGGAAGACAAAAGAATGAAAGTTTCGTCGTCATCTCGGAATGGCTTGAAAACCCACATACCCACTCAATATTTCACGAGGATTCCAGAATGCCTAAAATTTTTGTGGACTTCATCCTTTTGGGCCTTGAACGGCCAGATACACGATTTTGGCCATTTAGAGGTCAAAAGAATGAAGTTTGGTCACTGTCTCGGAATGGCTTGAAAACCCACATACCCACTCCATTTTCCACGAGGATTCCAGAATGGCTAATATTGCTGCGAAATTCATCTATTTGGGCACTGAACGGCCAGACACCTGCTTTGGGCCATTTAGAGGTCAAAAGGATGAAAGTTTGGTCACAAACTCGGAAATGATTTGAAAATGTACATACCCACTCAATTTTTCACGAGTATTCCAGAATGCCTAATATTGCTACGAAATTCATCTGTTTGGGCCCTGAACGGCCAGACACCTGATTTGGGCCATTTAGAGGACAAAAGAATGAAAGTTTGGTCAATGTCTCGGAATTCCATGAAAACCACACAACCCACTACTTTTTTCATGAGGATTTTGGAATACCTAATATTGCTGCGAAGTTCATATGTTTGGTCCCTGAAAGGCCACATACGCGATTTGGGCCATTTAGAAGTCAAAAGAATGAAAGTTGGGTCACTACCTCGGAATGGCTTGAAAACCCACATACCCACTAGATTTTCACAAGGATTCTAGAATGATTAATATTTTTCCGGACTTCATCCTTTTCGCCCTTGAACGGCCAGAAACACTATTTTGGCCATTTAGAGGTCAAAAGAATGAAAGGTTGGTCGCTATCTCGTAATGGCTTGAAAACCCACATAGCCACTCCCTTTTTCATGAGGATTCCACAATGCTTAATATTGCTGCAAAATTCATCTATTTGTGCCCTGAACCGCCAAAAACGCGATTTAGGCTAATTTGTGGTCAAAAGAATGAAAGTTTGGTTATTGTCACTGAATTAGCTGAAAACCCACATACCCACTCCATTTCTCATGAGGATTCTAGAATGCCCAATATTGTTGTCAAAATCATTTGTTTGGGCCCTGAATGGACAAAAACGGTTTCAGGCTAATTTGATGTCAAAAGAATGAAAGTTTGGTCACTGTCTCGAATTACGTGAAAACCCACATACCCACTCCTGTTTTCAAGAGGATTCTAGAATGCCCAATATTGTTGTCAATTCCTCTTTTTGGGCCCTGAACGGATAAAAACGCTTTTCAGGCTAATTTGAGGTCAATAGAATCAAAGTTTGGTAGCTGTCTCGGAATTGCGTGAAAAGCCACATACCCACTCCAGTATTGAAGAGGATACTAGAATGCCCAATATTGTTGTGAAATTCCTCTTTTTGGCCCCTGAACGGACAAGAACGCTTTTCAGGCTAATTTGAGGTCAACAGAATGAAAGTTTGGTCACTGTCTTATAATTACATGAAAAACCCACATACCCACTCAATTTTCATGAGGATTCTATAATGCCCAATATTGTTGTCAAATTCATCCGTTTGTGCCCTGAACAGACAAAAACGCTTTTTAGGCTAATTCGTGGTCAAAAGAATGAAAGTTTGGTCCACTGTATCAGAATTACGTTAAAACCCACATACCCTCTCCATTTTTCAAAAGGATTCTAGAATGCCCAATATTGTTGTCAAATTCATCCATTTCTGCCCTGAACTGCCAAAAACGCGATTTAGGATAATTTGTGGTCAAAAGAATGAAAGTTTGGTTAATGTCTCGGAATTGCGTGAAAACCCACATATCCACTCTATTTTTCATGAGGATTCTATAATGCCCAACGTTATTGTCAAATTCATCTGTTTGGGCCCTAACCGGACAAAAACGCTTTTCAGGCTAATTTGAGGTCGAAAGAATGAAAGTTTGGTCACTTTCTCAGAATTGCGTAAAAACCCACATACCCACTCCATTTTTCATGAGGATTCTACAATGTTTAATATTGTTGTTTAATTTCATCAGTTTGGGCCCTGATCGGACAAAAACACTTTTCAAGCTAATTTGAGGTCAAAAGAATGAAAGTTTGGTCACATGTCTCAGAATTGCTTGAAAACCCACATGCCCACTCCATTTTTCATAAGGATTCTAGAATGACCAATGTTGTTGTCAAATACGTCCGTTTGGGACTTGAACGGCGAAAAACACGATTTAGGCTAATTTGGGGTCAAAAGAATAAAAGTTTGGTCACTGTCTCGGAATTGCGTGACAACTCACATACCCACTCCATTTCTCATGAATATTCTAGAATGCCAAATATTGTTGTCAAATTCATCTGTTTGGGATCTGAACGGTCAAACACGCGATTTAGGCTAATTTGTGGTCAAAAGAATGATAGTTTGGTCACTGTCTCAGAAATGCGTGAACACCCACATGCCCACTCCATTTTTCATGAGGATTCTAAAATGCCCAATATTGATGTCAAATTCGTCCGTTTGGGCCGTGAAAGCCGAAAAACGCTTTTTTGGCTAATTTTACTTCAAAAGAATGAATGTTTGGGCCCTGAACAGACAAAAACGCTTTTCAGGTTAATTTAAGGTCAAAAGAATGAAAGTTTGGTCAAATGTCAAATTCATCCGTTTGTGCCCTGATCATCCAAAAACGCGATTTAGGCTAATTTGTGGTCAAAAGAATGAAAGTTTGGTCACTGTCTCGGAATTAGCTGAAAACCCACTTACCCACTCAAATTTTCATGAGGATTCTAGAATGCCCAATGTTGTTGTCAAATTCATCCGTTTGGGACCTGAACGGCTAAAAACGCGATTTAGGCTAATTTGTGGTCAAAAGAATGAAAGTTTGGTCTCTGTCTCAGAATTACGTGAAAACCCACATACCCACTCCATTTTCCATGAGGATTCTAGAATGCCCGATATTGTTGTAAAATTCATCCGTTTGGGAGCACTACGGCCAAAAACGCGATTTAGACTAATTTGAGGTCAAAAGAATGAAAGTTTGGTCACTGTCTCGGAATTGCGTGAAAACCCACATGCCCACTCCATTTTTTATGAGGATTCTTGAATGCACAATATTGTTGTCAAATTCGTCCGTTTGGGCCTGAAAGGCAAAAAACGCTTTTTAGGCTAATTTGACCTGAAAAGAATGAATGTTTGGTCACTGTCTCGTAATTACGTTAAAACCCACATATCCACTCCATTATTCATGAGGATTCTAGAATGTCCAATATTGTTGTCAAATTCGTCCGTTTGGGCCCTAAACTGACGAAAACGCTTTTCAGGCTAATTTGAGGTCAAAAGAATGAAAGTTTGGTCACTGTTTGGGAATTACATGAAAACCCACATACACACTCCATTTTTCAAGAGGATTATAGAATGCCCAATATTGTTGTCAAATTCATCCGTTTGTCCCTGAACGACCAAAAACGCGATTTAGGCTAATTTGTGATCAAAAGAATGAAAGTTTGGTTATTGTCTCAGAATTACGTGAAAACCCACATACCCACTCAATTGTTGTGAAATTCGTTCGTTTGGGCCCTGAAAGGCCAAAAACACTTTTTAGGCTAAATTGAGCTCAAAAGAATGAATGTTTAGTCACTTTCTCGTAATTGCGTTAAAACCCACATAGCCACTCCATTATTCATGAGGATTCTAGAATGCCCAACATTGTTGTCAAATTCATCCGTTTGGACCCTGAACAGACAAAAACGCTTTTCAGGCTAATTTAAGGTCAAAAGAATGAAAGTTTGGTCACTGTCTCAAAATTATGTGAAAACCAACATGCCCACTCCATTTTTCATGAGGATTCTAAAATGCCTAATATTGTTGTCAAATTCGTACGTTTTTACCGTGAAAGGCGAAAAACGCGTTTTAGGCTAATTTGAGTTCAAAAGAATGAATGTTTGGTCACTGTCTCATAATTGTGTTAAAACGCACATATCCACTCCATTATTCATGAGGATTCTATAATGCCCAATAATGTTGTCAAATTCGTCCGTTTGGTCAAAAACGCTTTTAGGCTAATTTTTAAACAAAAACGCTTTTCAGGCTAATTTGAGGTCAAAAGAATGAAAGTGTGATCACTGTCTCGGAATTAGGTGAAAACCCACATACACAGTCCATTTTTCAAGAGGATTCTAGAATGCCCAATATTGTTGTCAAACTCATCCCTTTGTGCCTAGAATGGCCAAAAACGCGATTTAGGCTAATTTTTGGTCAAAAGAATGAAAGTTTGGTCACTCTCTCGGAAGTAACTGAAAACCCACATACCCAATCCATTTTTCATGAGGATTCTAGATTGTTTAATATTGTTGTCAAATTCATCAGTTTGGGCCCTGAACGGACAAAAACGCTTTTCAGGCTAATTTGAGGTCAAAAGAATGAAAGTTTGGTCACTCTCTCGAAATTGTGAGAAAACCCACATTCCCACTCCAGTTTTCAAGAGGATTCTAGAATGCCCAATATTGTTGTCAAATTCCTCTTTTTGGGCCCTCAACGGACAAAAACGCTTTTCAGGCTAATTAAAAGTCAAAAGAATGAAAGTTTGGTCATTGTCTCAGAATTACGTTAAAACCCACATACCCACTCCATTTTTCAAGAAGATTTTAGAATGCCCAATGTTGTTGTCAAATTCATCTGTTTAGGACCTGAACGGCCAAAAACGCCATTTAGGCTAACTTGTGGTCAAAAGAATGAAAGTTTGGTCACATGTCTCGGAATTACGTGAAAACACACATACCTACTACATTTTTTAATGAGGATTCTAGAATGCCCGATATTGTTATCAAATTTGTCCGTTTGGGACCTGAACAGACTAAACGCTTTTCAAGCTAATTTGAGGTCAAAAGAATGAAAGTTTGGTCACTGTCTCGGAATTGCCTGAAAACCCACATACCCACTCCAATTTTCAAGAGGATTCTTGAATGCCCAATATTGTTGTCAAATTCATATGTTTGGGCCCTGAACAGACAAAAATGCTTTTAAGGCTAATTTATGGTCAAAAGAACAAAAATTTGGTCACTTTCTCAGAATTGCGTGAAAACCAACATACCCACTCCATTTTTCATGAGGATTCTAGAATGCCTCATATTGTTGTCAAATTCATCAGTTTGGGCCCTGAACGGACTAAAACGCTTTTCAAGCTAATTTGAGGTCAAAAGAATGAAAGTTTGGTCACTGTCTCGGAATTGCATGAAAACCCACATACCCACTCCAGTTTTCAAGAGGATTCTTGAATGCCCAATATTGTTGTCAAATTCATCTGTTTGGGCCGTGAATAGACAAAAACGCGTTTCAGTCTAATTTGAGGTCAAAAGAACAAAAGTTTGGTCACTTTCTCAGAATTGCGAGAAAACCCACATACCCACTCCAATTTTCAATAGGATTCTAGAATGCCCAATATTGTTGTCAAATTCCTCTTTTTGGGCCATCAACGGACAAAAACTCTTTTTAGGCTAATTTGAGGTCAAAAGTATGAAAGTTTGGTCACCATCTCGAAATTACGTGAAAACCCACATACACGCTCCATTTTTCAACAGGATTCTAGAATGCCCAATATTGTTGTCAAATTCATCCCTTTGTTCCCAAAACGGCCAAAAACTCAATTTAGGCTAATTTGTGGTCAAAAGAATCAAAGTTTGGTCACTGTCTCGGAATTAGCTGAAAACCCACATACCCACTCCATTTTTCATAAGGATTCTAGAATGCCCAATATTGTTTTCTAATTCATCAGTTTGGGGCCTGAACAGTCAAAAACGCTTTTCAAGCTAATTTGAGGTCAAAAGAATGAAAGTTTGGTCACTGTCTCGGAATTGCGTTAAAACCCACATACCCACTCCATTTTTCATGAGGATTCTACAATACCTAATATTGTTGTCCAATTCGTCCGTTTAGGCCCTGAAAGGACAAAAACGCTTTTTAGGCCAATCTGAGTTCAAAACAATGAATATTTGGTCACAGTCTCATAATTGCGTTAAAACCCAAATATCCACTCCATTGTTCATGGGATTCTAGAATGCCCAATATTGTTGTCAAATTCGTCCGTTTGGACCCTGAACAGACAAAAACGCTTTTCAGGCTAATTTGAGGTCAAAAGATTGAAAGTTTGGTCACTGTCTCAGAATTAGGTGAAAACCAGCATGCCCACTCCATTTTTTATGAGGATTCAAGAATGCCTGATATTGTTGTCAAATTCATCCGTTTCGGACCAGAACGGCCAAAAACGCGATTGAGGCTAGTTTGATGTCAAAAGAATGAAAGTTTGGTCACATGACTCTGAATTGCGTGAAAACCCACATGCCCACTCCATTTTTCATGAAAATTCTAGCATGCCTAATGTTGTTGTCAAATTCATCAGTTTGGGCCCTGAACGGACAAAAATGCTTTTCAGGCTAATTTGAGCTCAAAAGAATGAAAGTTTGGTCACTCTCTCGGAATTGCGTGAAAACCCATATATACCCACTCCATTTTTCAAGAGGATTCTATGATACCAAATATTGTTGTCAAAATTCCTCTTTTTGGGCCCTGAACGGATAAAAACGCTTTTCAGGCTAATTTGAGGTCATTAGAATCAAAGTTTGGTAGCTGTCTCGGAATTACGAGAAAACCCACATACCCACTCCATTTTTCATCAAAATTCTAGAACGCCAAATATTGTTGTCAAATTCATCTCTTTGGGCCCTGAACGGATAAAAATGCTTTTTAATTTGAGGTCCAAACAATGAAAGTTTGGTCACTGTCTCGTAATTGCGTTAAAACCCATAAGCCCACTCCATTTTTCATGAGGATTCTAGAATGCCCAATATTATTGTCAAATTCATCCGTTTGGGATCTGAACGGCCAAAAACGCGATTGAAGCTAATTTGAGGTCAAAAGAATAACAGTTTGGTCACTGTCTCAGAATTGCATGAAAACCCACATACCCACTCCATTTTTCATGAAGATTCTAGAATACCCAATGTTGTAGTCAAATTCATTTGTTTTGGCCGTGAACGGGCAAAAAAGTCATTTAGGCTAATTTGAGGTCAAAAGAATGACAGTTTGGTGACATGTCTCAGAATTGCGTGAAAACCCACATGCCCACTCCATTTTTAGTGAGGATCGTAGAATGCCCAATATTATTGTCAAATTCATCAGATTGGGCCCTGAACGGTCAAAAACGCTTTTCAGGCGAATTTGTGGTCAAAAGAATGAAAGTTTGGTCACTGTCTCGGAATTGCGTGAAAACCCACATACCCACTCCAGTTTTCAAGAAGATTGTAGAATGCCCAATATTGTTGTCAAATTCCTCTTTTTGCGCCCTGAGCGGACAAAAACGATTTTCAGGCTAATTTGAGGTCAAAAGAATGAAAGTTTGGTCACTGTCTCGGAATTGCGTTAAAACCCACATTCCTACTCCAGTTTTCAAGAAGATTGTAGAATGCCCAATATTGTTGTCAAATTCATCTTTTTGAGCCCTGAGCGGACAAAAACGCTTTTCAGGCTAATTTGAGGTCAAAAGAATGAAAGTTTGGTCACTGACTCGGAATTGCGTTAAAACCCACATTGCCACTCCAGTATTGAAGAGGATACTAGAATGCCCAATATTGTTGTGAAATTCCTCTTTTTGGGCCCTGAACGGATAAGAACGCTTTTCAGGCTAATTTGATGTCAAAAGAATGAAAGATTGGTCTCTGTCTCGGATTTACGAGAAAAACCACATACCCACTCCATTTTTCATCAAGATTCTAGAACGCCAAATATTGTTGTCAAATTCATCTCTTTGGGCCCTGAACGGATAAAAACGCTTTTTAATTTGAGGACCAAACAATGAAAGTTTGGTCACTGTCTCAGAATTACGTGAAAACCCACATACCTACTCCATTTTTATTGAGGATTCTAGAATGCCCAATATTGTTGTCAAATTCATCCGTTTGGGACCTGAACGGCCAAAAACGCGATTGAGGCTAATTTGAGGTCAAAAGAATAACAGTTTGGTCACTGTCTCGGAATTGCGTGAAAACCCACATACCCACTCCATTTTTCATGACGATTCTAGAATGGCCAATGTTGTTGTTAAATTCATTTGTTTTGGCCGTGAACGGTTAAAAAAGCGATTTAGGCTAATTTGAGGTCAAAAGAATGACAGTTTGGTGACATATCTCATAATTGCATGAAAACCCACATGCCCACTCCATTTTTAGTGAGGATCGTAGAATGCCCAATATTGTTGTCAAATTCATCAGATTGGGCCCTGAACGGTCAAAAACGCTTTTCAGGCTAATTTGTGGTCAAAAGAATGACAGTTTGGGCACTGTCTCAGATTTACTTGAAAACCCATATACCCATTCCAGTTTTCAAGAGGATTCTAGAATGCCCAATATTGTTGTCAAATTCATCTGTTTGGGCCGTGAACGGTCAAAAACGCGATTTAGCCTAATTTGAGGTCCAAAAATTGACAGTTTGGTCAGATGTCTCGTAATTGCGTGAAAACCCATATGCCCACTCCATTTTTCATGAGGATTCTAGAATGCGCAATATTGTTGTCAAATTCATCCGTTTGTGCCAGAACGGCCAAATACGCGATTTAGGCTAATTTATGGTCAAAAGAATGAAAGTTTGGTCACTTTCTTGTAATTAGCTGAAAACCCACATACCCACTCCAGTTTTCAAGAGGATTCTAAAATGCCCAATATTGTTGTCAAATTCCTCTTTTTGGGCCCTGAACGGACAAGAACGCTTTCCCGACGAATTTGTGGTCAAAAGAATGAAAGTTTGGTCACTGTCTCAGAATTGCGTTGAAACCCACATACCCACTCCATTTTTCATGAAGATTCTAGAATACCCAATGTTGTTGTCAAATTCATTTGTTTTGGCCGTGAAAGGTCAAAAAAGCGATTTAGGCTAAATTGAGGTCAAAAGAATGACAGTTTGGTCACATGTCTCGGAATTGCGTGAAAACTCACATGCCCACTCCATTTTTCGTGAGGATCCTAGAATGCCCAATATTGTTGTCAAATTCATCAGTTTAGGCCCAGAACGGACAAAAACGCTTTTCAGGCTAATTTGTGGTCAAAAGAATGAAAGTTTGGTCACTGTGTCTGAATTCAGTGAAAACCTACAAACCCACTCCAGTTTTCATAACGATTCTAGAATACCCAATATTGTTGTCAAATTCATCTGTTTCGGCTGTGAACGGTCAAAAACGCGATTTAGCCTAATTTGAGGTAAAAAAATGACAGTTTGGTCAGATGTCTCGTAATTGCGTGAAAACCCATATGCCCACTCCATTTTTCATGAGGATTCTAGAATGCGCAATATTGTTGTCAAATTCATCCGTTTATGCCCAGAACGGCCAAAAACGCGATTTAGCCTAATTTGTGGTTAAAAGAATGAAAGTTTGGTCACTGTCTCATAATTAACTGAAAGCCTTCATGCCCACTCCATTTTTCGTTATGATAATAGAATGCCATATATTGATGTCAAATTCATCAGTTTGGCCCTGAACAGAATTGCGAGAAAACCCACATACCCACTCCATTTTTCATGAAGATTCTCGAATACCCATTGTTGTTGTCAAATTCATCTGTTTGGGCCTTGAAAGATCAAAAACGCTTTTCAGGCTAATTTGAGGTCAAATGATTGAAAGTTTGGTCGCTGCTCGGAATTGCGTGAAAATCCACATACCCACTCCATTTTTCATGAAGATTCTAGAATACTCAATGTATTTGTCACATCCATCTGTTTTTGCAGTGAACGGTCAAAGACGCGATTTAGGCTAATTGGAGGTCAAAAGAATGACAGTTTGGTCACTGTCTCGGAATTGCGTGAAAACCCACATACCCACTCCAGTTTTCAAGAGGATTCTAGAATGCCCTATATTGTCGTCCAATTCATCTGTTTGGGCCCTGAACGGACTAAAACGCTTTTCAGGCTAATTTGAGGTCAAAAGATTGAAAGTTTGGTCACTGTCTCAGAATTGCGTGAAAACCCACATGCCCACTCCATTTTTCTTGAGGATCCTAGAATGCCCAATATTTGTTGTCAAAAGAATGAAAGTTTAGTCATTGTGTTTGAATCCCATGAAAACCTACAAACCCACTCTATTTTTCATAACGATTCTAGAATACCCAATATTGTTGTCAAATTCATCTGTTTGGGCCGTGAACGGTCAAAAATGACAGTTTGGTCAGATGTCTCGTAATTGCGTGAAAACCCATATGCCCACTCTATTTTTCATGAGGATTCAAGAATGCAAAATATTGTTGTCAAATTCATCCGTTTGTGCCCAGAACGGCCAAAAACGCGATTTAGCCTAATTTGTGGTCAAAAGAATGAAAGTTTGGTCACTGTCTCATAATTAGCTGAAAACCTTTATGCCCACTCCATTTTTCGTTATGATAATAGAATGCCATATATTGATGTCAAATTCATCAGTTTGGCCCTGAACGGAATTGCGTGAAAACCCACATACCCATCCATTTTTCATGAAGATTCTAGAATACTCAATGTATTTGTCACATCCATCTGTTTTTGTAGTGAACGGTCAAAGACGCGATTTAGGCTAATTGGAGGTCAAAAGAATGACAGTTTGGTCACATGTCTCGGAATTGCGTGAAAACCCACATGCGCACTCCATTTTTCGGGAGGATCCTAGAATGCCCAATATTGTTGTCAAATTCATCAGTTTGGGCCCTGAACGGACAAAAAGGATTTTCAGGCTAAATTGAGGTCAAAAGAATGAAAGTTTGGTCACTGTCTTGGAAGTGCATGAAAACCCACCTACCCACTCCAGTTTTCATGAGGATTCTAGAATGTGAGATATTGTTGTCAAATTCTTCTTTTTGGGTCCTGAACGGACAAAAACGCTTTTCAGGCTAATTTTAGGTCAAAAGAATGAACTTTGGTCACTGTCTCGGAATTGCGTGATAACCCACATACCCACTCCAGTTTTCAAGAGCATTCTAGAATGCCCCATATTGTTGTCCAATTCATCTTTTTTGGGCCCTGAACGGACAAAAACGCTTTTCCGCCTAATTTGAGGTTAAAAGAATGAAAGTTTGGTCACTTTCTCGGAATTGCGTGAAAACCCACATTCCCACTCCAGTTTTCAACAGGATTCTACAATGCCCAATGTTGTTGTCCAATTCATCTTTTTGAGCCCTGAACGTCCAAAAACGCTTTTCCGGCTAATTTGAGGTCAAAAGAATGAAAGTTTGGTCACTGTCTCGGAATTGCGTGAAAACCCACATCGCCACTTCATATTTCTTGAAGATTCTAGAATACTCAATGTTGTTGTCACATCCATCTGTTTGGGCAGTGAACGGTCAAAACGCGATTTAGGATAATTGGAGGTCAAAAGAATGACAGTTTGGTCACATGACTAGGAATTGCGTGAAAACCCACATGCCCACTCCATTTTTCTTGAGGATCCTAGAATGCCCAATATTGTTATTAAATTCATCTGTTTGTGCCCTGAATGGACAAAAGCGCTTTTCAGGCTAATTTGAGGTCAAAAGAATGAAAGTATGGTCAGTGTCTCGGAATTGCGTGAAAACCCACATAGCCACTCCAGTTTTCAAGAGGATTCTAGAGTGCGCAAAAGAATGAAAGTTTTGCAAGAAAAATGCTTTTCAAATTCCTCTTTTTGGGCCCTGAACAGTAAAAAAGGCTTTTCAGGCTAATTTGAGGTCAAAAGAATGAAAGTTTGGTCACTGTCTCGGAATTGCATGAAATTCCAACTACCCACTCCAGTTTTCCTGAGGATTCTAGAATGCTCCATATTTTTGTCAAATTCCTCTTTTTTAAGTCCTGAACGGACAAAAACGTTTCCCAGGCTAATTTGAGGTCAAAAGAATGAAAGTTTGGTCAGTGTCTTGGAATTGCGTGAAAACCCACATCCCCACTCCAGTTTTCAGGAGGATTCTAGAATGCCCGATATTGTTGTAAAATTCCTCTTTTTGGGCCTTGAACAGACAAAAATGCTTTTCAGGCTAATTTGAGGTCAAAAGAATGAACGTTTGGTCAGTGTCTCGGAATTGCGTGAAAACCTACATCCCCACTCCAGTTTTCAAGAGGATTCTAGAATGCCCGATATTGTTGTAAAATTCCTATTTTTGGGCCTGAACGGACAAAACCACTTTTCAGGCTAATTTGAGGTCAAAAGAATGAAAGTTTGGTCACTGTCTCGAAATTGCGTGAAAACCGACATACCCACTCCAGTTTTCAGGAGGATTCTAGAATGCCCGATATTGTTAACAAATTCCTCTTTTTGGGCCCTGAACAGACAAAAATGCTTTTCAGGCTAATTTGAGGTCAAAAGAATGAAAGTTTGGTCACTGTCTCGGAATTGCATGAAAATCCACCTACCCACTCCAGTTTTCATGAGGATTCTAGAATGCTCCATATTTTTGTCAAATTCTTCATTTTTAAATCCTGAATGGACAAAAACGTTTCTCAGGCTAATTTGAGGTCAAAAGAATGAAAGTTTGGTCACTGTCTCGGAATTGCGTGAAAACCCACATACCCACTCCAGTTTTCAAGAGGATTCTAGAGTGCGCAATATTGTTGACAAATTCCTCTTTTTGTTCCCTGAACAGACAAAAATGCTTTTCAAGCTAATTTGAGGTCAAAAGAATGAAAGTTTGGTCAGTGTCTCGGAATTGCGTGAAAACCCACATCCCCACTCCAGTTTTCAAGAGGATTCTAGAATGCCCGATATTGTTGTAAAATTCCTATTTTTGGGCCTGAACGGACAAAAACACTTTTCAGGCTAATTTGAGGTCAAAAGAATGAAAGTTTGGTCACTGTCTCGAAATTGCGTGAAAACCAACATACCCACTCCATTTTTCGTGAGGATCCTAGAATGCCCAATATTGTGGTGAAATTCATCAGTTTGGGCCCTGAATGGACAAAAATGCTTTTCAGGCTAATTTATGGTCAAAAGAATGAAAGTTTGGTCACTGTCTCGGAATTACGAGAAAACCCACATACCCACTCCAGTTTTCAAGAGGATTCTAGAATGCCCATTATTGTTGGCAAAATTCCTCTTTTTAGGCCCTGAACAAAAAAAAAGGCTTTTCAAGCTAATTTGAGGTGAAAAAATTGAAAGTTTGGTCACTGTCTCGGAATGTGCTTGAAAACCCACCTACCCGCTCCAGTTTTCAAGAGGATGCTAGAATGCCCGATATTGTTGTAAAATTCCTCTTTTTGGGCCCTGAACAGACAAAAAGGCTTTTCAGGCTAATTTGAGGTCAAAAGAATGACAGTTTGGTCACATGTCTCGGAATATGCGAACTCCATTTTTCGTGAGGATCCTAGAATGCCCCATAATGTAGTCAAATTCATCAGTTTGGGCCCTGAACGGACAAAAACGCTTTTCAGGCTAATTTGTGCCCAAAAGAATGAAAATTTGGTCACTGTCTCGGAATTGCGTGAAAACCCCCATACCCACTCCAGTTTTCAAGAGGATTCTAGAGTGCGCAATATTGTTGTCAAATTCCTCTTTTTGGGACCTGAACGGGCAAAAACACTTTTCAGGCTAATTTGAGGTCAAAAGAACAAAAGTTTTATCACTTTCTCAGAATTGCGAGAAAACCCACATACCCACTCCAGTTTTGAAGAGGATTCTAGAATGCCCAATATTGTTGTCAAATTCCTCTTTTTGGGCCCTCAACGGACAAAAACGCTTTTCAGGCTAATTTGAGGTCAAAAGAATGAAAGTTTGGTCATTGTCTCGGAATTACGTTAAAACCCACATACCCACTCCTTTTTCCATGTAGATTCTAGAATACCCAATGTTGTTGTCAAATTCATCTGTTTGGGACCTGAACGGCCAAAAATGCGATTTAGGCTAATTTGTGGTCAAAAGAATGAAAGTATGGTTACTGTCTCGGAATTACGTGAAAACCCACATACCCACTCCATTTTTCATGAGGATTCTAGAATGCTCAATATTGTTGTCAAATTTCTCTCTTTTGAGTCCTGTACGGACAAAAACACTTTTCATGCTAATTTGTGGTCAAAAGAATGAAAGTTTGGTCAGTCTCGGAATTGCGTGAAGACCCACATACCCACACCAGTTTTCAAGAGGATTCTAGAGTGCTCACTATTGTTGACAAATTCCTCTTTTTGGGCCCTGAATAGACAAAAATTCTTTTCAGGCTAATTTGAGGTCAAAAGAATGAAAGTTTGGTCACTGTCTCGGAATTGTATGAAAACCCACCTACCCACTCCAGTTTTCATGAGGATTCTAGAATGCTCAATGTTGTTGTCAAATTCCTCTCTTTTGAGTCCTGAACGGACAAAAACGCTTTTCAAGCTAATTTGAGGTGAAAAGAATGAAAGTTTGGTCACTGTCTCGGAATTGCGTGAAAACCCACATACCCACTCTAGGTTTCAATAGGATTCTAGTTTCGTCACTGTCTCGGAATTGCGTCAAAACCCACATACCCACTCCATTTTTCGTGAGGATCCTAGAATGCCCAATATTGTTGTCAAATTCATCTGTTTGGGCCCTGAACGGACAAAAACGCTTTTCAGGCTAATTTGTGGTCAAAAGATTGAAAGTTTGGTCACTGTCTCAGAATTGCGTGAAAACCCACATACCGACTCCAGTTTTCAAGAGGATACTGGAATGCCCAATATTGTTGACAAAATTCCTCTTTTTGGGCCATGAACGGACAAAAACGCTTTTCAGGCTAATTTGAGGTCAAAACATTGAAAGTTTGGTCACTGTCTCAGAATTGCGTGAGAACACACATGCCCACTCCATTTTTTATGAAGATTCTAGAATGCCCAATGTTGTTTTCAAATTCATCTGTTTGGGTCGTGAACGGTGCAAAACGAGATTGAGGATAATTTGAGGTCAAAAGAATGACAGTTTGGTCACATGTCTCGGAATTGCATGAAAACCCACATGCCCACTCCATTTTTCGTGTCGATCCTAGAATGCCCAATATTGTTCTCAAATTCATCAGTTTGGGAACGGAACGGACAAAAACACTTTTCAGGCTAATTTGTGGTCAAAAGATTGAAAGTTTGGTCACTGTCTCAGAATTGCGTGAAAACCCACATACCGACTCCAGTTTTCAAGAGGATCCTAGAATGCCCAATATTGTTGTCAAATTCATTAGTTTGGGCCCTGAACGGACAACAACGCTTTTCAGGCTAATTTGAGGTCAAACGAATGAAAGTTTGGTCACTGTCACGGAATTGCGTCAAAACCCACATACCCTCTCCAGTTTTCAAGAGGATTCTAGAATGCCCAATATTGTTGTCAAATTCCTCTTTTTGATCCCTGAACGGACAAAAACACTTTTCAGGCTAATTTGTGGTCAAAAGAATGAAAGTTTGGTCACTGTCTCGAAATTCCGTGAAAACCCACATACCCACTCCAGTTTTCAAGAGTATTCTAGAATGCCCGATATTGTTGTAAAATTCCTCTTTTTGGGCCCTGAACGGACAAAAAGCTTTTCAGGATAATTTGAGGTCAAAAGATTGAAAGTTTGGTCACTGTCTCAGAATAGCGTGAAAACACACATACCGACTCCATTTTTCAAGAAGATTCTAGAATTCTCCATGTTGTTGTCACATCCATCTGTTTTGGCAGTGAACGGTCAAAAACGTGATTTAGGCTAATTGGAGGTAAAAAGAATGACAGTTTGGTCACATAACTCGGAAATGGGTGAAAACCCACATGCCCACTCCATTTTTCTTGAGGATCCTAGAATGCCCAATATTGTTGTCAAATTCATCTGTTTGTGCCCTGAACGGACAAAAATGATTTTCAGGCTAATTTGAGGTCGAAAGATTGAAAACTTGGTCGCTGCTCGGAATTGCGTGAAAACCCACATACCCACTCCATTTTTCATGAAGATTCTAGAATACTTAATGTTGTTGTCACATCCATTTGTTTGGGCAGTGAACGGTCAAAAACGTGATTTAGGCAATTTGGAGGTAAAAAGAATGACAGTTTGGTCACATGACTCAGAAATGGGTGAAAACCCACATGCCCACTCCATTTTTTGTGAGGATCCTAGAATGCCATATAATGTAGTCAAATTCATCTGTTTGGGCACTGAACGGACAAAAACGCTTTTCAGGCTAATTTGTGCCCAAAAGAATGAAAATTTGGTCACTGTCTCGGAATTGTGTGAAAACCCACATACCCACTCCAGTTTTCAAGAGGATTCTAGAGTGTGCAATATTGTTGTCAAATTCCTCTTTTTGGGACCTGAACGTTCAAAAACACTTTTTAGGCTAATTTGAGGTCAAAAGAACAAAAGTTTTGTCACTTTCTCAGAATTGCGAGAAAACCCACATACCCACTCCAGTTTTGAAGAGGATTCTAGAATGCCCAATATTGTTGTCAAATTCCTCTTTTTGGGCCCTCAACGGACAAAAACGCTTTTCAGGCTAATTTGAGGTCAAAAGAATGAAAATTTGGTCATTGTCTCGAAATTACGTTAAAACCCACATACCCACTCCTTTTTCCATGTAGATTCTAGAATACTTAATGTTGTTGTCAAATTCATCTGTTTGGGACCTGAACGTCCAAAAACGCGATTTAGGCTAATTTGTGGTCAAAAGAATGAAAGTATGGTCACTGTCTCGGAATTACGTGAAAACCCACATACCCACTCCATTTTTCATGAGGATTTTAGAATGCTCAATATTGTTGTCAAATTTCTCTCTTTTGAGTCCTGAACGGACAAAAACACTTTTCAGGCTAATTTGTGGTCAAAAGAATGAAAGTTTGGTCAGTCTCGGAATTGCCTGAAGACCCACATACCCACACCAGTTTTCAAGAGGATTCTAGAGTGCTCACTATTGTTGATAAATTCCTCTTTTTGGGCCCTGAACAGACAAAAATGCTTTTCAGGCTAATTTGAGGTCAAAAGATAAAAGTTTGGTCACTGTCTCAGAATTGTATGAAAACCCACCTACCTACTCCAGTTTTCATGAGGATTCTAGAATGCTCAATATTGTTGTCAAATTCCTCTCTTTTGAGTCCTGAACGGACAAAAATGCTTTTCAGGCTAATTTGAGGTCAAAAGAATGAAAGTTTGGTCACTGTCTCGGAATTGTGTGAAAACCCACATACCCACTCCAGGTTACAATAGGATTCTAGTTTCGTCACTGTCTCGGAATTGCGTCAAAACCCACATACCCACTCCATTTTTCGTGAGGATCCTAGAATGAACAATATTGTTGTCAAATTCATCTGTTTGGGCCCTGAACGGACAAAAATGCTTTTCAGGGTAATTTGTGGTCAAAAGATTGAAAGTTTGGTCACTGTCTCGGAATTGCGTGAAAACCCACATACCCACTCCATTTTTCATGAAGATTCTAGAATACTTAATGTTGTTGTCACATCCATCTGTTTGGGCAGTGAACGGTCAAAGACGCGATTTAGGCTAATTAGAGGTCAAAAGAATGACAGTTCGGTCACATGTCTCGGAATTTCGTAAAAACCCACATGCACAATCCATTTTTTGTGAGGATCCTAGAATGCCCAATATTTTTGTCAAATTCATCAATTTGGGCCCTGAACGGACAAAAATGCTTTTCAGGCTAATTTGTGGTCAAAAGAATGAAAGTTTGGTCACTGTCTCGGATTTGCGTGAAAAGCCACATACCCACTCCAGTTTCCAAGAGGATTCTAGAGTGCTAAATATTGTTGACAAATTCCTCTTTTTGGGCCCTGAACAGACAAAAAGGCTTTTCAAGCCAATTTGAGGTCAAAAGAATGAAAGTTTGGTCACTGTCTTGGAAGTGCATGAAAACCCACCTACCCACTCCAGTTTTCATGAGGATTGTAGAAAGCTAGATATTGTTGTCAAATTCCTCTTTTTGGGTCCTGAACGGAAAAAAACGCTTTTCAAGCTAATTTTAGGTCAAAAGAATGAACTTTGGTCACTGTCTCGGAATTGCTTGATAACCCACATACCCACTCCAGTTTTCAAGAGGATTCTAGAATGCCCCATATTGTCGTCCAATTCATCTTTTTGGGCCCTGAACGGACAAAAACGCTTTTCTGGCTAATTTGAGGTTAAAAGAATGGAAGTTTGGTCACTGTCTCGGAATTGCGTGAAAACGCACTTTCCCACTCCAGTTTTCAATAGGATTCTACAATGCCCAATATTGTTGTGCAATTCATATTTTTGGGCCCTGAACGTACAAAAATGCTTTTCCGGCTAATTTGAGGTCAAAAGAATGAAAGTTTGGTCACTGTCTCGGAATTGCGTGAAAACCCACCTACCCACTCCTATTTTCAAGAGGATTCTGGAATGCCCCATATTGTCGTCCAATTCATCTTTTTGGGCCCTGAACGGACAAAAATACTTTTCGGGGTAATTTGAGGTCAAAAGAATGAAAGTTTGGTCACTGTCTCGGAATTGCGTGAAAACCCACATCCCCACTTCATTTTTCTTGAAGATTCTAGAATACTCAATGTTGTTGTCACATCCATCTGTTTGGGCAGAGAACGATAAAAAACGCGATTTAGGCTAATTGGAGGTAAAAAGAATGACAGTTTGGTCACATGACTCTGAATTGCGTGAAAACCCACATGCCCACTCCATATTTCGTGAGGTTCCTAGAATGCGCAATATTATTGTCAAATTCATCTGTTTGGGCCCAGAACGGACAAAAACTCTTTTCAGGCAAATTTGAGGTCAAAAGAATGAAAGTTCGGTCACTGTCTCGGAATTGCGTGAAAACGCACATACCCACTCCAGTTCTCAAGAGGATTCTAGCATGCCCGATATTGTTGTAAAATTCCTCTTTTTGGGCCTTGAACAGACAAAAAGGCTTTTCAGGTTAATTTGAGGTCAAAAGAATGAAACTTTGGTCACTGTCTTGGAATTGCGTGAAAACCCACATCCCCACTTCATTTTTCTTGAAGATTCTAGAATACTCATTGTTGTTGTCACATCTATCTGTTTGGGCAGAAAATGATAAAAAACGCAATTTAGGCTAATTGGAGGTCAAAAGCATGACAATTTGGTCACATGACTCTGATTTGCGTGAAAACCCACATGCCCACTCCATTTTTCGTGAGGTTCCTAGAATGCACAATATTGTTGTCAAATTCATCTGTTTGGGTCCTGAACGGACAAAAACGCTTTCCAAGCTAATTTTCGGTCAAAAGAATGAAAGTTTGGTCACTGTCTCGGATTTGCGTGAAAACCCACATACCCACTCCATTATTCATAAAGATTCTAGAATGCTAGATATTGTTGTAAAATTCCTCTTTTTGGGTCCTGAACGGACAAAAACGCTTTTCAAGCTAATTTTCGGTCAAAAGAATGAAAGTTTGGTCACTGTCTCGGATTTGCGTGAAAACCCACATACCCACTCCAGTTTCCAAGAGCATTCTAGAGTGCTCAATATTGTTGACAAATTCCTCTTTTTGGGCCCTGAACAGACAAAAAGGCTTTTCAGGCTAATTTGAGGTCAAAAGAATGAAAGTTTGGTCACTGTCTAGGAAGTGCATGAAAACCCACCTACCCACTCCAGTTTTCATGAGGATTCTAGAATGCTAGATATTGTTGTCAAATTCCTCTTTTTGGGTCCTGAACGGAAAAAACGCTTTTCAGGCTAATTTTCCGTCAAAAGAATGTAAGTTTGGTCACTGTCTCGGAATTGCGTGAAAACCCACACACCCACTCCAGATTTCAAGAGGATTCTAGAATGCTCGATATTGTTGTAAAATTCCTCTTTTTGGGCGCTGAACGGACAAAAACAATTTTCAGGCTAATTTGAGGTCAAAAGATTGAAAGTTTGGTCACTCTCTCGGAATTGCGTGAAAATCCACATCCCCACTCCATTTTTCATGAAGATTCTAGAATACTCAATGTTGTTGTCACATCCATCTGTTTCGGCAGTGAACGGTCAAAAACGCGATTAAGGCTAATTGAAGGTCAAAAGAATGACAGTTTAGTCACATGTCTCGAAATTGCGTGAAAACCCACATGCCCACTCCATTTTTTGTGAGGATCCTAGAATGCCCAATATTGTTGTAAAATTCATCAGTTTGGGCCCTGAACGGACTAAACCGATTTTCAGGCTAATTTGTGGTCAAAAGAATGAAAGTTTGGTCACTGTCTCAGAATCTCGTCAAAACCCACAAACCCACTCCATTTTTAATGAGGATTCTAGAATGCTCAACATTGTTGTCAAATAAATCAATTTAGGTCTTGAACGGAAAAAAACGCTTTTCAAGCTAATTTGAGGTAAAAAGAATAAAAGTTTGGTTTCTGTCTCGGAATTGCGTGAAAACCCACCCACTCCAGTTTTCAAGAGGATTCTAGAATGCAAAATATTGTTGTCAAATTCCTCTTTTTGGGCCCTGAATGGACAAAAACGCTTTTCAGGCCAATTTGAGGTCAAAAGAGTGAAAGTTTGGTCACTCTCTCAGAATTGCGTGAGAACACACATGCCCACTCCATTTTTTATGAAGATTCTAGAATGCCCAATGTTGTTTTCAAATTCATCTGTTTGGGTCGTGAACGGTGCAAAACGAGATTGAGGATAATTTGAGGTCAAAAGAATGACAGTTTGGTCACATGTCTCGGAATTGCATGAAAACCCACATGCCCACTCCATTTTTCGTGTCGATCCTAGAATGAACAATATTGTTCTCAAATTCATCATTTTGGGCCCGGAACGGACAAAAACACTTTTCAGGCTAATTTGTGGTCAAAAGAATGAAAGTTTGGTCACTGTCTCGGATTTGCGTGAAAACCCACATACCCACTCCAGTTTCCAAGAGGATTCAAGAGTTCGCAATATTGTGGACAAATTCCTCTTTTTGGGCCCTGAACAGACAAAAAGGCTTTTCTGGCGAATTTGAGGTCAAAAGAATGAAAGTTTGGTCACTGTCTTGAAAGTGCATGAAAACCCACATACCCACTCCAATTTTCAAGAGGATTCTAGAATGCCCGATATTGTTGTAAAATTCCTCTTTTTGGGCGCTGAACGGACAAAAACACTTTTCAGGCTAATTTGAGGTCATAATATTGAAAGTTTGGTCACTCTCTCATAATTGCGTGAAAACCCACATCCCCACTCCATTTTTCATGAAGATTCTAGAATTCTCAATGTTGTTGTCACATCCATCTGTTTGGGCAGTGAACGGTCAAACACGCGATTGAGGCTATTTGAAGGTCAAAAGAATGACAGTTTGGTCACATGTCTCGGAATTGCGTGAAAACCCACATGCCCACTCCATTTTTCCTGAGGATCCTAGAATGCCCAATTTTGTTGTAAAATTCATTAGTTTGGGCCCTGAACGGACTAAACCGCTTTTCAGGCTAATTTGTGGTCAAAAGAAAGAAAGTTTGGTCACTGTCTCAGAATCTCGTCAAAACCCACAAACCCACTCCATTTTTAATGAGGATTCTAGAATGCTCAACATTGTTGTCAAATAAATCAGTTTAGGTCTTGAACGGAAAAAAACGCTTTTCAAGCTAATTTGAGGTAAAAAGAATAAAAGTTTGGTTTCTGTCTCGGAATTGCGTCAAAACCCACCCACTCCAGTTTTCAAGAGGATTCTAGAATGCAAAATATTGTTGTCAAATTCCTCTTTTTGGGCCCTGAATGGACAAAAACGCTTTTCAAGCCAATTTGAGGTCAAAAGAGTGAAAGTTTGGTCACTGTCTCAGAATTGCGTGAAAACACACATACCCACTCCATTTTTTATGAAGATTCTAGAATGCCCAATGTTGTTTTCAAATTCATCTGTTTTGGTCGTGAACGGTGCAAAACGAGATTGAGGATAATTTGAGGTCAAAAGAATGACAGTTTGGTCACATGTCTCGGAATTGCATGAAAACCCACATGCCCACTCCATTTTTCGTGTCGATCCTATAATGCCCAATATTGTTCTCAAATTCATCAGTTTGGGCCCGGAACGGACAAAAACGCTTTTCAGGCTAATTTGTGGTCAAAAGAATGAAAGTTTGGTCACTGTCTCGGATTTGCGTGAAAACCCACATACCCACTCCAGTTTCCAAGAGGATTCTAGAGTGCTAAAATTGTTGACAAATTCCTCTTTTTGGGCCCTGAACAGACAAAAAGGCTTTTCAGGCTAATTTGAGGTCAAAAGAATGAAAGTTTGGTCACTGTCTTGGAAGTGCATGAAAACCCAACTACCCACTCCAGTTTTCAAGAGTATTCTAGAATGCCCGATATTGTTGTAAAATTCCTCTTTTTGGGCCCTGAACGGACAAAAAGCTTTTTAGGCTAATTTGAGGTTAAAAGATTGAAAGTTTGGTCACTGTCTCAGAATTGCGTGAAAACACACATACCGACTCCATTTTTCATGAAGATTCTAGAATTCTCAATGTTGTTGTCACATCCATCTGTTTTGGCAGTGAACGGTCAAAAACGTGATTTAGGCTAATTGGAGGTAAAAAGAATGACAGTTTGGTCACATGACTCGGAAATGGGTGAAAACCCACATGCCCACTCCAGTTTTCATGAGGATTCTACAATGCGAGATATTGTTGTCAAATTCCTCTTTTTGGGTCCTGAACGGACAAAAACGCTTTTCAGGTTAATTTTCGGTCAAAAGAATGAAAGTTTGGTCACTGTCTCGGAATGGCGTGAAAACCCACATACCCACTCCAATTTTCAAGCGGATTCTATAATGCCTGATATTGTTGTAAAATTCCTCTTTTTGGGCGCTGAACGGACAAAAACACTTTTCAGGCTAATTTGAGGTCAAAAGATTGAAAGTTTGGTCACTCTCTCAGAATTGTGTGAAAACCCACATCCCCACTCCATTTTTCATGAAGATTCTAGAATACTCAATGTTGTTGTCACATCCATCTGTTTGGGCAGTGAACGGTCAAAAACGTGATTGAGGCTAATTGAAGGTCAAAAGAATGACAGTTTGGTCCCATGTCTCGGAATTGCGTGAAAACCCACATACCCACTCCAATTTTCAAGAGGATTCTAGAAGGCTCAATATTGTTGTCAAATTCCTCTTTTTGGGCCCTGAACAGACAAAAACGCTTTTCATGCTAATTTGAGGTCAAAAGAATGAAAGTTTGGTCACTGTCTTGGAATTACGTGATAACCCACATACCCACTCCAGGTTTCAAGAGGATTCTAGTTTGGTCAATGTCTCAGAATTGGGTGAAAACACACATACCCACTCCATTTTTTATAAAGATTCTAGAATGCCCAATGTTGTTTTCAAATTCTTCTGTTAGGGTCGTGAACGGTGCAAAACGACATTGAGGATAATTTGAGGTCAAAAGAATGACAGTTTGGTCACATGTCTCGGAATTGCATGAAAACCCACATGCCCACTCCATTTTTCGTGTAGATCCTAGAATGCCCAATATTGTTCTCAAATTCATCAGTTTGGGCCCTGAACGAACAAAAACACTTTTCAATCTAATTTGTGGTCAAAAGAATGAAAGTTTGTTCACTGTCTCGGATTTGCGTGAAAACCCACATACCCACTCCAGTTTCCAAGAGGATTCAAGAGAGCGCAATATTATTGACAAATTCCTCTTTTTGGTCCCTGAACAGACAAAAAGGCTTTTCAGGCTGATTTGAGGTCAAAAGATTGAAAGTTTGGTCACTGTCTTGGAAGTGCATGAAAACCCACATACCCACTCCAATTTTCAAGAGGATTCTAGAATGCCCGATATTGTTGTAAAATTCCTCTTTTTGGGCGCTGAACGGACAAAAACACTTTTCAGGCTAATTTGAGGTCATAAGATTGAAAGTTTGGTCACTCTCTCGAAATTGCGTGAAAACCCACACCCCCACTCCATTTTTCATGAAGATTCTAGAATTCTCAATGTTGTTCTCACATCCATCTGTTTGGGCAGTGAATGGTCAAAAACGCGATTGAGGCTATTTGAAGGTCAAAAGAATGACAGTTTGGTCACATGTCTCGGAATTGCGTGAAAACCCACATGCCCACTCCATTTTTCGTGAGGATCCTAGAATGCCCAATATTGTTGTAAAATTCATCAGTTTGGGCCCTGAATGGACTAAACCGCTTTTCAGGCTAATTTGTGGTCAAAAGAATGAAAGTTTGGTCACTGTCTCAGAATTGCGTCAAAACCCACATACCCACTCCATTTTTAATGAGGATTCTAGAATGCTCAACATTGTTGTCACATAAATCAGTTTAGGTCCTGAACGGAAAAAAACGCTTTTCAGGCTAATTTGAGGTAAAAAGAATGAAAGTTTGGTTTCTGTCTCGGAATTGCGTGAAAACCCACATACCCACTCCAGTTTCCAAGAGGATTCTAGAATGCAAAATATTGTTGTCAAATTCCTCTTTTTGGGCCCTGAATGGACAAAAACGCTTTTCAGGCCAATTTGAGGTCAAAAGAGTGAAAGTTTGGTCACTGTCTCGGAATTGCGTGAAAACACACATACCCACTCTATTTTTTATGAAGATTCTAGAATGCCCAATGTTGTTTTCAAATTCATCTGTTTGGGTCGTGAACGGTGCAAAACGAGATTGAGGATAATTTGAGGTCAAAACAATGACAGTTTGGTCACATGTCTCGGAATTGCATGAAAACCCACATGCCCACTCCATTTTTTGTGTGGATCCTAGAATGCCCAATATTGTTCTCAAATTCATCAGTTTGGGCCCTGTACGGGCAAAAACGCGATTTAGGCTAATTTGTGGTCAAAAGAATGAAAGTTTGGTCACTATATCGGAATTGCGTGAAAAGCCACATACCCACTCCAGTTTTCATGAATGTTCTAGAATGCCCAATCTTCTTGTCAAATTCCTCCTTTTGGGCCCCGAACGGACAAAAACGCTTTTCAGGTTAATTTGAGGTCAGAAGATTGAAAGTTTGGTCATTGTCTCAGAATTGGCTGAAAACCCACCTACCCACTCCAGTTTTAATGAGGATTCTAGAATGCTCATTATTGTTGTCAAATTCCTCTTTTTTGAGTCATGAACAGACAAAAAGGCTTTTCAGGCTAATTTGATGTCAAAAGAATGAAAGTTTGGTCACTGTCTTGGGATTGCGTGAAAACCAACATACCCACTCCAGTTTTCAAGAGGATTCTAGAATGCCCAATATTATTGTCAATTCGTCTTTTTGGGCCCTGAACAGACAAAAACGCTTTTCAGGCTTATTTGAGGTTAAAAGAGTGAAAGTTTGGTCACTGTCTTGGAATTGCGTGAAAACCCATATACCCACCCCATTTTTTATGAAGATTCTAGAATGCCCAATGTTGTTTTAAAATTCATCTGTTTGGCCCGTGAACGGTAAAAAACGTGATTTAGGCTAATTTGAGGTCAAAAGAATGACAGTTTGGTCATGTCTCGGAATTGCGTGAAAACCCACATGCCCACTCCATTTTCCTTGAGGATCCTTGAATGCCCAATATAGTTGTCAAAATTCATCATTTTGAGCCCTGAATGGGCAAGAACACCATTTAGGCTAATTTGTGGTCAAAACAATGAAAGTTTGGTCAATATCTCGGAATTGCATGAAAACCCACATGCCCACTCCATTTTTAACGAGGATTCTAGAATGCCCAATATTGTTGTCAAATTCATCAGTTTGGGCCCTGAACGGACAAAAACTCTTTTCAGGCTAATTTGAGGTAAAAAGAATGAAAGTTTGGTCACTGTCTCGAAATTGCGTGAAAAGCCACATACCCACTCCAGTTTTCAAGAGGATTCTAAAATGCCCAAATTGTTGTCAAATTCCTCTTTTTGGTCACTGAACGGACAAAAACTCTTTTCACGCTAATTTGAGGTCAGCAGAATGAAAGTTTGGTCACTATCTCGGAATTGCTTGAAAACCCCCATACTCACTCCATTTTTCATGAAGAGTCTAGAATGCCAATCTTGTTGTCAAATTCATCAGTTTGGGCCCTGAACGGACAAAAACTCTTTTCAGGCTAATTTGAGGTAAAAAGAATGAAAGTTTGGTCACTGTCTCGAAATTACGTGAAAAGCCACATACCCACTCCAGTTTTCAAGAGGATTCTAAAATGCCCAATATTGTTGTCAAATTCATCAGTTTCGGCCCTGAGCGGACAAAAACGCTTTTCGGGCTAATTTTAGGTTAAAAGAATGAAAGTTTGGTCACTGTCTCAGAATTGCGTGAAAACCCACATACCCACTCCAATTTTCAAGAGGATTCGAGAATGCTCAATATTGTGTTCAAATTCATCTTTTTGGACCCTGAACGGACAAAAACGCTTTTCACGCTAATTTGAGGTCAAAAGAATGAATGTTTGGTCACTGTCTCGGAATTGTGTGAAAACCCACATTCCCACTCTAGTTTTCCAGAGGATTCTAGAATCCCAATATTGTTGTCAAATTCCTCTTTTTGGTCACTGAACGGACAAAAACTCTTTTCACGCTAATTTGAGGTCAGCAGAATGAAAGTTTGGTCACTATCTCGGAATTTCTTGAAAACCCACATACCCATTCCATTTTTCATGAATGTTCTAGAATGCCCAATCTTGTTGTCAAATTCCTCTTTTTGGTCCCTGAATGGACAAAAAGCTTTTCAGGGTAATTTGAGGTCAAAAGATTGAAAGTTTGGTCACTGTCTCGGAATTGTGTGAAAACCCACAGACCCACTCCAGTTTTCAAGAGGATTCTAGAATGCTCAATATTGTTGTCAAATTCCTCTTTTTGGGCCCTGAACAGACAAATATGCTTTTCAGACTTATTTGAGGTCAAACGAGTGAAAGCTTGGTCACTGTCTCGGAATTGCGTGAAAACCTACATACCCACCGATTTTTTATGAAGATTCTACAATGCCCAATGTTGTTGTCAAATTTATCTGTTTGGGCCGTGAACGGTCAAAAACGCGAGTTAGGCTAATTTGAGTTCAAAAGAATGACATTTTGGTCATGTCTAGGAATTGCGTGAAAACCCACATGCCCTCTCCATTTTTCATGAGGATCCTAGAATAGCCAATATTGTTGTCAAATTCATCAGTTTGGGCCCTGAACGGACAAAAACACTTTTCAGGCTAATTTGAGGTGACAAGAATGAAAGTTTGGTCACTGTCTCGAAATTGAGTGAAAAGCCACATACCCACTCCAGTTTTCAAGAGGATTCTAAAATGCCTAATATTGTTGTCAAATTCATCAGTTTCATCCCTGAACGGACAAAAACGCTTTTCAGGCAAATTTGAGGTCAAAAGAATGAAAGTTTGGTTTCTGTCTCGGAATTGCGTGAAAACCCACATACCCACTCCAGTTTCCAAGAGGATTCTAGAATGCAAAATATTGTTGTCAAATTCCTCTTTTTGGGCCCTGAATGGACAAAAACGCTTTTCAGGCCAATTTGAGGTCAAAAGAGTGAAAGTTTGGTCACTGTCTCGGAATTGCGTGAAAAAACACATACCCACTCTATTTTTTATGAAGATTCTAGAATGCCCAATGTTGTTTTCAAATTCATCTGTTTGGGTCGTGAACGGTGCAAAACGAGATTGAGGATAATTTGAGGTCAAAACAATGACAGTTTGGTCACATGTCTCGGAATTGCATGAAAACCCACATGCCCACTCCATTTTTCGTGTGGATCCTAGAAAGCCCAATATTGTTCTCAAATTCATCAGTTTGGGCCCTGTACGGGCAAAAACGCGATTTAGGCTAATTTGTGGTCAAAAGAATGAAAGTTTTTTCACTATATCGGAATTGCGTGAAAAGCCACATACCCACTCCAGTTTTCATGAATGTTCTAGAATGCCCAATCTTCTTGTCAAATTCCTCCTTTTGGGCCCCGAACGGACAAAAACGCTTTTCAGGTTAATTTGAGGTCAGAAGATTGAAAGTTTGGTCACTGTCTCAGAATTGGCTGAAAACCCACCTAGCCACTCCAGTTTTAATGAGGATTCTAGAATGCTCATTATTGTTGTCAAATTCCTCTTTTTTGAGTCATGAACAGATAAAAATGCTTTTCAGGCTAATTTGAGGTCAAAAGAATGAAAATTTGGTCACTATATCAGAATTACGTGAAAACCCACATACACACTCCAGTTTTCAAGAGGATTCTAGAATGCCCTATATTGTTGTCAAATTCATAAGTTTTGGCCCTGACTGGAAAAAAACGCTTTTCAGGCAAATTTAATGTCAAAAGAGTGAATGTTTGGTCATTGTCTTGGAATTGAGAGAAATCCCACATACCCACTCCATTTTTCAAGAGGATTCTTGAATGCCCAATGTTGTGTCCAATTCATCTTTTTGGGCCCTGAACAGACAAAAAGGCTTTTCAGGCTAATTTGATGTCAAAAGAATGAAAGTTTGGTCACTGTCTCGGGATTGCGTGAAAACCAACATACCCACTCCAGTTTTCAAGAGGATTCTAGAATGCCCAATATTATTGTCAATTCGTCTTTTTGGGCCCTGAACAGACAAAAACGCTTTTCAGGCTTATTTGAGGTTAAAAGAGTGAAAGTTTGGTCACTGTCTTGGAATTGCGTGAAAACCCATATACCCACCCCATTTTTTATGAAGATTCTAGAATGCGCAATGTTGTTTTAAAATTCATCTGTTTGGCCCAGTGAACGGTAAAAAACGTGATTTAGGCTAATTTGAGGTCAAAAGAATGACAGTTTGGTCATGTCTCGGAATTGCGTGAAAACCCACATGCCCACTCCATTTTCCTTGAGGATCCTTGAATGCCCAATATAGTTGTCAAAATTCATCATTTTGAGCCCTGAATGGGCAAGAACACCATTTAGGCTAATTTGTGGTCAAAACAATGAAAGTTTGGTCAATATCTCGGAATTGCATGAAAACCCACATGCCAACTCCATTTTTAACGAGGATTCTAGAATGCCCAATATTGTTGTCAAATTCATCAGTTTGGGCCCTGAACGGACAAAAACTCTTTTCAGGCTAATTTGAGGTAAAAAGAATGAAAGTTTGGTCACTGTCTCGAAATTGCGTGAAAAGCCACATACCCACTCCAGTTTTCAAGAGGATTCTAAAATGCCCAAATTGTTGTCAAATTCCTCTTTTTGGTCACTGAACGGACAAAAACTCTTTTCACGCTAATTTGAGGTCAGCAGAATGAAAGTTTGGTCACTATCTCGGAATTGCTTGAAAACCCCCATACTCACTCCATTTTTCATGAAGAGTCTAGAATGCCAATCTTGTTGTCAAATTCATCAGTTTGGGCCCTGAACGGACAAAAACTCTTTTCAGGCTAATTTGAGGTAAAAAGAATGAAAGTTTGGTCACTGTCTCGAAATTACGTGAAAAGCCACATACCCACTCCAGTTTTCAAGAGGATTCTAAAATGCCCAATATTGTTGTCAAATTCATCAGTTTCGGCCCTGAGCGGACAAAAACGCTTTTCAGGCAAATTTGAGGTCAAAAGAATGAAAGTTTGGTCACTGTCTCAGAATTGCGTGAAAACCCACATACCCACTCCAATTTTCAAGAGGATTCGAGAATGCTCAATATTGTGTTCAAATTCATCTTTTGGACCCTGAACGGACAAAAACGCTTTTCACGCTAATTTGAGGTCAAAAGAATGAATGTTTGGTCACTGTCTCGGAATTGTGTGAAAACCCACATTCCCACTCTAGTTTTCCAGAGGATTCTAGAATCCCAATATTGTTGTCAAATTCCTCTTTTTGGTCACTGAACGGACAAAAACTCTTTTCACGCTAATTTGAGGTCAGCAGAATGAAAGTTTGGTCACTATCTCGGAATTTCTTGAAAACCCACATACCCACTCCATTTTTCATGAATGTTCTAGAATGCCCAATCTTGTTGTCAAATTCCTCTTTTTGGTCCCTGAATGGACAAAAAGCTTTTCACGGTAATTTGAGGTCAAAAGATTGAAAGTTTGGTCACTGTCTCGGAATTGTGTGAAAACCCACAGACCCACTCCAGTTTTCAAGAGGATTCTAGAATGCTCAATATTGTTGTCAAATTCCTCTTTTTGGGCCCTGAACAGACAAATATGCTTTTCAGACTTATTTGAGGTCAAACGAGTGAAAGCTTGGTCACTGTCTCGGAATTGCGTGAAAACCTACATACCCACCGATTTTTTATGAAGATTCTACAATGCCCAATGTTGTTGTCAAATTCATCTGTTTGGGCCGTGAACGGTCAAAAACGCGAGTTAGGCTAATTTGAGTTCAAAAGAATGACATTTTGGTCATGTCTAGGAATTGCGTGAAAACCCACATGCCCTCTCCATTTTTCGTGAGGATCCTAGAATGGCCAATATTGTTGTCAAATTCATCAGTTTGGGCCCTGAACGGACAAAAACACTTTTCAGGCTAATTTGAGGTGACAAGAATGAAAGTTTGGTCACTGTCTCGAAATTGAGTGAAAAGCCACATACCCACTCCAGTTTTCAAGAGGATTCTAAAATGCCCAATATTGTTGTCAAATTCATCAGTTTCATCCCTGAACGGACAAAAACGCTTTTCAGGCAAATTTGAGGTCAAAAGAATGAAAGTTTGGTCGCTGTCTCGGAATTGCGTGAAAACCCACATACCCACTCCAGTTTTCAAGAGGATTCGAGAATGATCAATATTGTTGTCAAATTCATCTTTTTGGGCCCTGAACGGACAAAAACGCTTTTCAGGGTAATTTGTGGTCAAAAAGAATGAAAGTTTGGTCACTATCTCGGAATTGCGTGAAAACCCACATACCCACTCCATTTTTAATGAAGATTCTAGAATGCCCAATCTTGTTGTCAAATTCCTCCTTTTGGGCCCTGAACGGACAAAAACGCTTTTCAAGTTAATTTGAGGTCATAAGATTGAAAAATTAGCCACTGTCTCGGAATTGTGTGAAAACCCACATACCCACTCCAGTTTTCAAGAGGATTCTAGAATGCCCAATATTGTTGTCAAATTCCTTTTTTGGGCTCTGAAAAGACAGAAACGCTTTTCAGGCTTATTTGAAGTCAAAAGAGTGAAAGTTTGGTCACTGTCTCGGAATTGCGTGAAAACCCACATACCCACTCCATTTTTAATGAAGATTCTAGAATGCCCAATCTTGTTGTCAAATTCCTCCTTTTGGGCCTTGAACGGACAAAAACGCTTTTCAAGTTAATTTGAGGTCAAAAGATTGAAAAATTGGTCACTGTCTCGGAATTGTGTGAAAACCCACATACCCACTCCAGTTTTCAAGAGGATTCTAGAATGCCCAATATTGTTGTCAAATTCCTTTTTTTGGGCTCTGAGAAGACAAACGCTTTTCAGGCTTATTTGAGGTCAAAAGAGTGAAAGTTTGGTCGCTATCTCGGAATTGCGTTAAAAGCCACATACCCACTCCAATTTTCAAGAGGATTAGAGAATGCTCAATATTGTTGTCAATTCCTCTTTTTGGGCCCTGAACGGACAAAAACGCTTTTCACGCTAGTTTAAGGTGAAAAGAGTGAAAGTTTGGTCACTGTCTCGGAATTGCATGAAAACCCACATACCCACTCTAGTTTTCAAGAGGATTCTAGAATGCCCAATATTGTTGTCAATTCCTCTTTTTGGGCCCTGAACGGACAAAAACTCTTTTCAGGCTAATTTCAGGTGAGCAGAATGAAAGTTTGGTCACTGTCCCAGAATTGCGTGAAAACCCACATACCCACTCCATTTTTCATGAAGATTCTAGAAAGCCAATCTTGTTGTCAAATTCATCAGTTTAGGCCCTGAACGGACAAAAACTCTTTTCAGGCTAATTTGAGGTCAAAAGAATGAAAGTTTGGTCACTGTCTCGAAATTGCGTGAAAACCCACATCCCCACTCCAGTTTTCATGAATGTTCTAGAATGCCCAATCTTCTTGTCAAATTCCTCTTTTTGGGCCCTGAATGGACAAAAAGATTTTCAGGGTAATTTGAGGTCAAAAGAATGAAAGTTTGGTCACGGTCTCGAAATTGCGTGAAAAGCCACATACCCACTCCAGTTTTCAAGAGGATTCTAAAATACCCATTATTGTTGTCAAATTCATCAGTTTCGGCCCTGAGCGGACAAAAACGCTTTTCAGGCTAATTTTAGGTCAAAAGAATGAAAGTTTGGTCACTGTCTCAGAATTGCGTGAAAACCCACATACCCACTACATTTTTCATAAATGTTCTAGAATGCCCAATCTTGTTGTCAAATTCCTCCTTTTGGGCCCTGAATGGACAAAAAGCTTTTCAGGGTAATTTGAGGTCAAAAGAATGAAAGTTTGGTCACTGTCTCGAAATTGCGTGAAAAGCCACATACCCACTCTAGTTTTCAAGACGATTCTAAAATGCCCAATATTGTTGTCAAATTCATCAGTTACGGCCCTGAGCGGACAAAAACGCTTTTCAGGCTAATTTTAGGTCAAAAGAATGAAAGTTTGGTCACTGTCTCAGAATTGCGAGAAAACCCACATACCCACTCCAATTTTCAAGAGGATTCGAGAATGCCCAATATTGTTGTCAAATTCATCTTTTTGGACCCTAAACGGACAAAAACGCTTTTCACGCTAATTTGAGGTCAAAAGAATGAATGTTTGGTCACTGTCTCAGAATTGTGTGAAAACCCACATTCCCACTCTAGTTTTCCATAGGATTCTTGAATGCCCAATATTGTTGTCAAATTCCTCTTTTTGGTCACTGAACGGACAAAAACTCTTTTCACGCTAATTTGAGGTCAGTAGAATGAAAGTTTGGTCACTATCTCGGAATTTCTTGAAAACCCACATACCAATTCCATTTTTCATGAATGTTCTAGAATGCCCAATTGATAGAGCTCAATATTTATATCTCTTTATTAATTAATCTTAGGCTTTTGTGGGACTTAATTGAATATTTTGGGCATAATCAAGTGTTAATGTGAGACTTTAATGGAAGAATAATTTGGGAATTAAAGTAGTTAAATTGTTATATTTTTAATTAATATTTGTTATTCCCATTATTCTTTAATTGTGAACAAAAGATATTACATTTGTGAATATAATTTTGTAGGTGATGATGTGGCACAACTTGAGTGGTAAAGGTAAAAGATGTTATTTTGGAGATTAATGAAGGACAAAAGTGGACATCACAAGTACAGAATTTATTTTCATATTTTTTCTTAAAGGAGGTTAAATGAGTAAGGGCCTTGTTTGGTTATTGCAATTTTGTACATATGCTAAAACATATTTTCACCTCCTCATCCAAACAAGGCACAACTTATTTAACCTAGTGAATTGAAGAAGAAAAGGAAGTGGGAACCATTGAGTAAGGGTGGCGGCTGTGTAGTAAAAGGGAGAGCATTGGGGCTGGACCGAAAAGAATTGAGAGCTGCTGAACCAAAAGGAAATAATTGAAGCAAGAGGAGTTGACCGGTTGAGAAGGAAAAAAATGAACCGAAATTGAAGAATGAATCAGGATGCTAGCTGGACCGTGAGGAATGAAGAGGAGAAGAGCTGACCGAATTAAATGGCTGGATTTAATGAAAGAAAGAAAGTGGACCGAGTGTGAAGGAAAAGGAGAGGCTGAACTGAATTGGAGAGCCGAAATGGTTGACCCAAGAGGTTTGAAAAAAAAGCTGGACCGAAAAGGGATATAGAGGATTAAAGGAAAGAGAGCATCGGATGAAGGGAGAGGAACACAGCCGACATTGTGGACCAAGACCGATGGAATGAGAAAAAAAATGCTGCGGCTGTGCAAGGAGAAGGGGGAGCAGCCGAAATCTTTGACCAAGGGAAAGATGCAGATTTGAAAAGCATGAAGAATGGAGAATTGGTTTTGCGGCTGTGAAAGAAGAGGAGGCGCTGGACTTGGAGATTGAAGATTGAAGGAGCTGTTCGGTGCTTATCATTTATTCTCTATGGCCAATTCCTTCTTCATATATCAAGCTTCATCCTTCTCTTTTTCCATGAGTAGCTAAAGTGTTGGTGATTTCCTTGAGTTGGGTAATGGTTTGAGCTTCTAAACTTCAATGGAATTCCTTTAAGCTCTCTTTTTAGTTCATGATTATGTAGCTTGGTTAAGTATGTAATTGTGATCTAGATTGTTAAGCCAAGTGAATAAACTTGGTTGTTGAGCTAGGAGTTGATTAATTAAGCTTTGTATGATTCATATTATGAGTAGGTTGAATTGTTTATTCCAACTTGGTTAAGTGGATTTAAATGATTAAACTGAATGTTTTGAATTGTTGTAATGGTAATTACAAGCTAGAATTGGAAGTTGATTATTCATCTCCTTGAGTTTGAAGTATTTGGTGGTATTCATTTAATTGCTTCGGTAGAATGAATTAAATGATTATTGCAAGTATGGAGCTAGTGGTAACTTAGTTCCATCCTCTTGACTCATATTGTGGAATTCATATCATTAGCAAGCAAGGAAGACTAAAACCCCAACTCAAGGGAATCCCATTTCATCATTATTCTAGTTTATTAACTTTACTTTGTTATTAGTGTTAAATTTAATTCTAATTGTTTCTTTGTTTTGAAAACCGAAAAATACAAAAATATTGCTTTAGCTTAGTTTAGTTCATTAGTTTACAAATGCAATTTCTCAAAATTGATTTCTCACAACTTTAAGGTTTTTTATCACTTTCCTACTTAGAAAATTGGAAATTAATCTCCTCACAAGAACGACCTAGGTTGAGCTACTATGCTACATTCTTAAACCTAGTTTTATTTTGTGAACTCACACGACATGGGTTCATCACCAATCTTGTTGTCAAATTCCTCCTTTTGGGCCCTGAATGGACAAAAAGCTTTTCAGGGTAATTTGAGGTCAAAAGATTGAAATTTTGGTCACTGTCTCGGAATTGTGTGAAAACCCACAGACCGACTCCAGTTTTCAAGAGGATTCTAGAATGCCCAATATTGTTGTCAAATTCCTCTTTTTGGGCCCTGAACAGACAAATATGCTTTTCAGACTTATTTGAGGTCAAACGAGTGAAAGCTTGGTCACTGTCTCAGAATTGCGTGAAAACCTACATACCCACCAATTTTTTATGAAGATTCTTCAAAGCCCAATGTTGTTGTCAAATTCATCTGTTTGGGCCGTGAACAGTCAAAAACGCGAGTTAGGCTAATTTGAGTTCAAAAGAATGACAGTTTGGTCATGTCTCGGAATTGCGTGAAAACCCACATGCCCACTCCATTTTCCTTGAGGATCCTTGAATGCCCAATATAGTTGTCAAAATTCATCATTTTGAGCCCTGAATGGGCAAGAACACCATTTAGGCTAATTTGTGGTCAAAACAATGAAAGTTTGGTCAATATCTCGGAATTGCATGAAAACCCACATGCCAACTCCATTTTTAACGAGGATTCTAGAATGCCCAATATTGTTGTCAAATTCATCAGTTTGGGCCCTGAACGGACAAAAACTCTTTTCAGGCTAATTTGAGGTAAAAAGAATGAAAGTTTGGTCACTGTCTCGAAATTGCGTGAAAAGCCACATACCCACTCCAGTTTTCAAGAGGATTCTAAAATGCCCAAATTGTTGTCAAATTCCTCTTTTTGGTCACTGAACGGACAAAAACTCTTTTCACGCTAATTTGAGGTCAGCAGAATGAAAGTTTGGTCACTATCTCGGAATTGCTTGAAAACCCCCATACTCACTCCATTTTTCATGAAGAGTCTAGAATGCCAATCTTGTTGTCAAATTCATCAGTTTGGGCCCTGAACGGACAAAAACTCTTTTCAGGCTAATTTGAGGTAAAAAGAATGAAAGTTTGGTCACTGTCTCGAAATTACGTGAAAAGCCACATACCCACTCCAGTTTTCAAGAGGATTCTAAAATGCCCAATATTGTTGTCAAATTCATCAGTTTCGGCCCTGAGCGGACAAAAACGCTTTTCAGGCAAATTTGAGGTCAAAAGAATGAAAGTTTGGTCACTGTCTCAGAATTGCGTGAAAACCCACATACCCACTCCAATTTTCAAGAGGATTCGAGAATGCTCAATATTGTGTTCAAATTCATCTTTTTGGACCCTGAACGGACAAAAACGCTTTTCACGCTAATTTGAGGTCAAAAGAATGAATGTTTGGTCACTGTCTCGGAATTGTGTGAAAACCCACATTCCCACTCTAGTTTTCCAGAGGATTCTAGAATCCCAATATTGTTGTCAAATTCCTCTTTTTGGTCACTGAACGGACAAAAACTCTTTTCACGCTAATTTGAGGTCAGCAGAATGAAAGTTTGGTCACTATCTCGGAATTTCTTGAAAACCCACATACCCACTCCATTTTTCATGAATGTTCTAGAATGCCCAATCTTGTTGTCAAATTCCTCTTTTTGGTCCCTGAATGGACAAAAAGCTTTTCAGGGTAATTTGAGGTCAAAAGATTGAAAGTTTGGTCACTGTCTCGGAATTGTGTGAAAACCCACAGACCCACTCCAGTTTTCAAGAGGATTCTAGAATGCTCAATATTGTTGTCAAATTCCTCTTTTTGGGCCCTGAACAGACAAATATGCTTTTCAGACTTATTTGAGGTCAAACGAGTGAAAGCTTGGTCACTGTCTCGGAATTGCGTGAAAACCTACATACCCACCGATTTTTTATGAAGATTCTACAATGCCCAATGTTGTTGTCAAATTCATCTGTTTGGGCCGTGAACGGTCAAAAACGCGAGTTAGGCTAATTTGAGTTCAAAAGAATGACATTTTGGTCTTGTCTAGGAATTGCGTGAAAACCCAAATGCCCTCTCCATTTTTCGTGAGGATCCTAGAATGGCCAATATTGTTGTCAAATTCATCAGTTTGGGCCCTGAACATACAAAAAAACATTTCAGGCTAATTTGAGGTGAAAAGAATGAAAGTTTGGTCACTGTCTCGAAATTGCGTGAAAAGCCACATACCCACTCCAGTTTTCAAGAGGATTCTACAATGCCCAATATTGTTGTCAAATTCCTCTTTTTGGTCACTGAACGGACAAAAACTCTTTTCACGCTAATTTGAGGTCATTAGAATGAAAGTTTGGTCACTATCTCGGAATTGCTTGAAAACCCCCATACCCACTCCATTTTTCATGACGATTCTAGAATGCCAATCTTGTTGTTAAATTCATCAGTTTGGGCCCTGAACGGACAAAAACTCTTTTCAGGCTAATTTGAGGTAAAAAGAATGAATGATTGGTCACTGTCTCGAAATTGCGTGAAAAGCCACATACCCACTCCAGTTTTCAAGAGGATTCTAAAATGCCCAATATTGTTGTCAAATTCATCAGTTTAGGCCCTGAGCGGACAAAAACGCTTTTCAGGCAAATTTTAGGTCAAAAGAATGAAAGTTTGGTCACTGTCTCGGAATTGCGTGAAAACCCACATACCCACTCCAGTTTTCAAGAGGATTCGAGAATGCTCAATATTTTTGTCAAATTCATCTTTTTGGGCCCTGAATGGACAAAAACGATTTTCAGGGTAATTTGAGGTCAAAAAGAATGAAAGTTTGGTCACTGTCTCGGAATTACGTGAAAACCCACATACCCACTCCATTTTTAATGAAGATTCTAGAATGCCCAATCTTGTTGTCAAATTCCTCCTTTTGGGCCCTGAACGGACAAAAACGCTTTTCAAGTTAATTTGAGGTCAAAAGATTGAAAAATTGGTCACTGTCTCAGAATTGTGTGAAAACCCACATACCAACTCTAGTTTTCAAGAGGATTCTAGAATGCCAATATTGTTGTCAAATTCCTCTTTTTGGGCTCTGAAAAGACATAAACGCTTTTCAGGCTTATTTGAGGTCAAAAGAGTGAAAGTTTGGTCACTATCTCGGAATTGCGTTAAAAGTCACATACCCACTCCACTTTTCAAGAGGATTCAAGAATGCTCAATATTGTTGTCAATTCATCTTTTTGGGCCCTGAACGGACAAAAACGCTTTTCACGCTAGTTTGAGGTGAAAAGAGTGAAAGTGTGGTCACTGTCTCGGAATTGCTTGAAAACCCACATACCCACTACAGTTTTCAAGAGGATTCTAGAATGCCCAATATTGTTGTCAATTCCTCTTTTTGGGTCCTGAACGGACAAAAACGCTTTTCAGGCTAATTTCAGGTTAGCAGAATGAAAGTTTGGTCACTGTCCCAGAATTGCGTGAAAACCCACATACCCACTACAGTTTTCAAGAGGATTCTAGAATGCCCAATGTTGTTGTCAAAATCATCCGTTTGGGCCCTGAACGGACAAAAACGCTTTTCAGGCTAATTTGAGGTCAAATGAATGAAAGTGTGGTCACTGTCTCGGAATTGCGTGAAAACCCACATTCCCAATCGATTTTTCAAGAGGATTCTAGAATACCCAATATTGTTGTCAAATTACTCTTTTTGGTCACTGAACGGACAAAAACGCGTTTCATGCTAATTTGAGGTCAAAAGAATGAAAATTTTTTCACTATCTCGGAATTGCGTGAAAACCCACAGACACACTATATTTTTCATGAAGATTCTAGAATGCCTAATATTGGTGTCAAATTCATCAGTTTGGGCCCTGAACGGACCAAAACGCTTTTCAGACTAATTTGAGGTCAAAAGGAAAGTTTGGTTACTGTCTCGGAATTGCGTGAAAACCCACACACACACTCCATTTTTCATGAGGATTCTAGAAGGCCCAATATTGTTGTCAAATTCATCAGTTTTGGCCCTGAACAGACAAAAACGCTTTTCAGGCTAATTGAGGTCAAAAGGAAAGTTTGGTCACTGTCTCGGAATTGCGTGAAAACCCACACACACACTCCACTTTTCTTGAAAATTCAAGAATGCCCAATCTTGCTGTCAAATTCCTCTTTGAACGGACAAAAACGCTTTTCAGGCTAATTTGAGGTCAAAAGAATGAAAGTTTGGTAATTGTCTCAGAATTGCGTGAAAACCCACATACCCACTCCATTTTTTATGAAGATTCAAGAATGCCCAATCATGTTGTCAAATTCCTCTTTTTGGGCCGTGAACGGTCAAAAACCCGATTTAGGCTAATTTGAGGTCAAAAGCAAGAAAGTTTTGTAACTGTCTCAGAATTGCGTGAAAACCCACATACACACTCCATTTTTCATGAAGATTCTAGAATGCCCAATCTCGTTGTCAAATTCATCAGTTTGGGCCCTGAACGGACAAAAACGCTTTTCAGGCTAATTTGAGGTCAAAAGGAATGTTTGGCCACTGTATCGGAATTGCGTGAAAACCCACGTACACACTCCATTTTTCATGAAGATTCAAGAAAGCCCAATCTTGTTGTCAAATTCCTCTTTTTGGGCCCTGAACGGAAAAAAACGCTTTTCAGGCAAATTTGTGGTCAAAAGAATGAAAGTTTGGTATCTGTCTCAGAATTGCGTGAAAACCCACATACCCACTCCATTTTTCATGAAGATTCTAGAATGCCCAATCTTGTTGTCAAATTCCTCTTTTTGGGCCGTGAACGGTCAAAAACGCGATTTAGGCTAATTAGAGGTCAAAAGAATGAAAGTTTAGTCACTGTCTCGGAATTAGCTGAAAACCCACATACCCACTCCATTTTTAATAAGGATGCTAGAATGCCCAATATTGTTGTTAAATTCCTCTTTTTGGGCACTGAACGGACAAAAACGCTTTTCAGGCTAAGTTGAGGTCAAAAGAATGAAAGTTTGGTCACTGTCTCCGAATTGCGTGAAAACCCACATTCCCACTCGAGTTTTCAAGAGGATTCTAGAGTGCAAAATATTGTTGTCAAATTCCTCTTTTTGGTCACTCAATGGACAAAAACGCTTTTCAGGCTAATTTGAGGTCAAAATAATGAAAGTTTTGTCACTGTCTCGGAATTGCGTGAAAACCCACATACACACTCCATTTTTCATGAAGATTCAAGAATGCCCAATCTTGTCGTCAAATTCCTCTTTTTGGGCCCTGAACGGTCAAAAAACGCTTTTCAAGCTAATTTGAGGTCAAAAGAATGAAAGTTTGGTAACTGTCACAGAATTGCGTGAAAACCCATATACCCACTCTATTTTTCATGAAGATTCAAGAATGCCCAATCATGTTGTCAAATTCCTCTTTTTGCGTCGTGAACGGTCAAAAACGCGATTTAGGCTAATTTGTGGTCAAAAGAATGAAAGTTTAGTCACTATCTCGGAATTAGCTAAAAACCCACATACCCACTCCATTTTTAATAAGGATGCTAGAATGCCCAATATTGTTGTTAAGTTCCTCTTTTTGGGCACTGAACGGACAAAAACGCTTTTCAGGCTAAGTTGAGGTCAAAAGAATGAAAGTTTGGTCACTGTCTCCGAATTGCGTGAAAACCCACATTCCCACTCGAGTTTTCAAGAGGATTCTAAAGTGCAAAATATTGTTGTCAAATTCCTCTTTTTGGTCACTGAACGGACAAAAACGCTTTTCAGGCTAATTTGACGTCAAAAGAATGAAAGTTTGGTCACTGTCTTGGAATTGCGTGAAAACCCACATACCCACTCTAGTTTTCAAGAGGATTCAAGATAGCCCAATATTGTTGTCCAATTCATCTTTTTGTGCCCTGAACGGACAAAAACGCTTTTCAGGCTAATTTGAGGTCAAAAGAATGAAAGTTTGGTCACTGTCTCGAAATTACGTGAAAACCGACATACCCAATACAGTTTTCAAGAGGATTCGAGAATCCCTAATATTGTTGCCAAATTCATTATTTTTGGGCCCTGAACTGAGATAAAAGGCTATTCAGGATAATTTGAGGTCAAAAGAATGAAAGTTTGGTCACTCTCCCGAAATTGCGTGAAAACCCACATTCCCACTCCAGTTTTCAAGAGGATTCTAGAATGCCAAATATTGTTGTCAACTTCATCAGTTTGGGCCCTGAACAGACAAAAACGATTTTTAGGCTTATTTGAGGTCAAAAGAATGAAAGTTTGGTCACTGTCTCGGAATTGCGTGAAAACCCAGATACCCACTTCAGTTTTCAAGAGGATTTTAGAATGCCCAATATTGTTGTCAAATTCCTCTCTTTGGTCACTGAACGGACAAAAACGCATTTCAGGCTAATTTGAGTTCAACAGAATGAAGGTTTGGTCACTGTCTCGGAATTGCGTGAAAACCCACAGACCCATTCCATTTTTCATGAAGATACTAAAATGCCCAATTTTGTTCTCAAATTCCTCTTTTTGCCCCCTGAATGGACAAAAACGCTTTTCAGGCTAATTTAATGTCAAAAGAATAAAAGTTTGCTCATTGTCTCGGAATTGCGTGAAAACCCACATTCCCACTCCAGTTTTCAAGAGGATTCTAGAATGCCCAATATTGTTGTCCAATTCATCTTTTTGTGCCCTGAACGGACAAAAACGCTTTTCAGGCTAATTTGAGGTCGAAAGATTGAAAGTTTGGTCACTGTCTCGGAATTGCGTGAAAACCCACATTCCCACTCCAGTTTTCAAGAGGATTCTAGAATGCCCAATATTGTTCTCAAATTCCTCTTTTTGGTCACTGAACGGACAAAAACGCTTTTGAGGCTAATTTGAGGTCAATAGAATGAAAGTTTTGTCACTGTCTCAGAATTAGCTAAAAACCCACATACCCACTCCATTTTTAATGAGGATTCTAGAATGCCCAATATTGTTGTCAAATTCATCAGTTTGGGCCCTGAACGGACAAAAACACTTTTCAGGCTAATTAGAGTTCAAAAGAATGAAAGTTTGGTCACTGTCTCGGAATTGCATGAAAACCCACATTCCCACTCCATTTTTCAAGAGGATTCTAGAATGTCCAATATTGTTGTCCAATTCATCTTTTTGGGCCCTGAACGGACAAAAACGCTTTTCAGGCTAATTTGACGTCAAAAGAATGAAAGTTTGGTCACTGTCTTGGAATTGCGTGAAAACCCACATACCCACTCTAGTTTTCAAGAGGATTCAAGATAGCCCAATATTGTTGTCCAATTCATCTTTTTGTGCCCTGAACGGACAAAAACGCTTTTCAGGCTAATTTGAGGTCAAAAGAATGAAAGTTTGGTCACTGTCTCGAAATTACGTGAAAACCGACATACCCAATACAGTTTTCAAGAGGATTCGAGAATCCCTAATATTGTTGCCAAATTCATTTTTTTTGGGCCCTGAACTGAGATAAAAGGCTATTCAGGATAATTTGAGGTCAAAAGAATGAAAGTTTGGTCACTCTCCCGAAATTGCGTGAAAACCCACATTCCCACTCCAGTTTTCAAGAGGATTCTAGAATGCCAAATATTGTTGTCAACTTCATCAGTTTGGGCCCTGAATAGACAAAAACGATTTTAGGCTTATTTGAGGTCAAAAGAATGAAAGTTTGGTCACTGTCTCAGAATTGCGTGAAAACCCAGATACCCACTTCAGTTTTCAAGAGGATTTTAGAATGCCCAATATTGTTGTCAAATTCCTCTCTTTGGTCACTGAACGGACAAAAACGCATTTCAGGCTAATTTGAGTTCAACAGAATGAAGGTTTGGTCACTGTCTCGGAATTGCGTGAAAACCCACAGACCCATTCCATTTTTCATGAAGATACTAAAATGCCCAATTTTGTTCTCAAATTCCTCTTTTTGCCCCCTGAATGGACAAAAACGCTTTTCAGGCTAATTTAATGTCAAAAGAATAAAAGTTTGCTCATTGTCTCGGAATTGCGTGAAAACCCACATTCCCACTCCAGTTTTCAAGAGGATTCTAGAATGCCCAATATTGTTGTCCAATTCATCTTTTTGTGCCCTGAACGGACAAAAACGCTTTTCAGGCTAATTTGAGGTCGAAAGATTGAAAGTTTGGTCACTGTCTCGGAATTGCGTGAAAACCCACATTCCCACTCCAGTTTTCAAGAGGATTCTAGAATGCCCAATATTGTTCTCAAATTCCTCTTTTTGGTCACTGAACGGACAAAAACGCTTTTGAGGCTAATTTGAGGTCAATAGAATGAAAGTTTTGTCACTGTCTCAGAATTAGCTAAAAACCCACATACCCACTCCATTTTTAATGAGGATTCTAGAATGCCCAATATTGTTGTCAAATTCATCAGTTTGGGCCCTGAACGGACAAAAACACTTTTCAGGCTAATTAGAGTTCAAAAGAATGAAAGTTTGGTCACTGTCTCGGAATTGCATGAAAACCCACATTCCCACTCCATTTTTCAAGAGGATTCTAGAATGTCCAATATTGTTGTCCAATTCATCTTTTTGGGCCCTGAACGGACAAAAACGCTTTTCAGGCTAATTTGACGTCAAAAGAATGAAAGTTTGGTCACTGTCTTGGAATTGCGTGAAAACCCACATACCCACTCTAGTTTTCAAGAGGATTCAAGATAGCCCAATATTGTTGTCCAATTCATCTTTTTGTGCCCTGAACGGACAAAAACGCTTTTCAGGCTAATTTGAGGTCAAAAGAATGAAAGTTTGGTCACTGTCTCGAAATTACGTGAAAACCGACATACCCAATACAGTTTTCAAGAGGATTCGAGAATCCCTAATATTGTTGCCAAATTCATTTTTTTTGGGCCCTGAACTGAGATAAAAGGCTATTCAGGATAATTTGAGGTCAAAAGAATGAAAGTTTGGTCACTCTCCCGAAATTGCGTGAAAACCCACATTCCCACTCCAGTTTTCAAGAGGATTCTAGAATGCCAAATATTGTTGTCAACTTCATCAGTTTGGGCCCTGAACAGACAAAAACGATTTTAGGCTTATTTGAGGTCAAAAGAATGAAAGTTTGGTCACTGTCTCAGAATTGCGTGAAAACCCAGATACCCACTTCAGTTTTCAAGAGGATTTTAGAATGCCCAATATTGTTGTCAAATTCCTCTCTTTGGTCACTGAACGGACAAAAACGCATTTCAGGCTAATTTGAGTTCAACAGAATGAAGGTTTGGTCACTGTCTCGGAATTGCGTGAAAACCCACAGACCCATTCTATTTTTCATGAAGATACTAAAATGCCCAATTTTGTTCTCAAATTCCTCTTTTTGCCCCCTGAATGGACAAAAACGCTTTTCAGGCTAATTTAATGTCAAAAGAATAAAAGTTTGCTCATTGTCTCGGAATTGCGTGAAAACCCACATTCCCACTCCAGTTTTCAAGAGGATTCTAGAATGCCCAATATTGTTGTCCAATTCATCTTTTTGTGCCCTGAACGGACAAAAACGCTTTTCAGGCTAATTTGAGGTCAAAAGATTGAAAGTTTGGTCACTGTCTCGGAATTGCGTGAAAACCCACATTCCCACTCCAGTTTTCAAGAGGATTCTAGAATGCCCAATATTGTTCTCAACTTCATCAGTTTGGGCCCTGAACAGACAAAAACGATTTTTAGGCTTATTTGAGGTCAAAAGAATGAAAGTTTGGTCACTGTCTCGGAATTGCGTGAAAACCCAGATACCCACTTCAGTTTTCAAGAGGATTTTAGAATGCCCAATATTGTTGTCAAATTCCTCTCTTTGGTCACTGAACGGACAAAAACGCATTTCAGGCTAATTTGAGTTCAACAGAATGAAGGTTTGGTCACTGTCTCGGAATTGCGTGAAAACCCACAGACCCATTCCATTTTTCATGAAGATACTAAAATGCCCAATTTTGTTCTCAAATTCCTCTTTTTGCCCCCTGAATGGACAAAAACGCTTTTCAGGCTAATTTAATGTCAAAAGAATAAAAGTTTGCTCATTGTCTCGGAATTGCGTGAAAACCCACATTCCCACTCCAGTTTTCAAGAGGATTCTAGAATGCCCAATATTGTTGTCCAATTCATCTTTTTGTGCCCTGAACGGACAAAAACGCTTTTCAGGCTAATTTGAGGTCGAAAGATTGAAAGTTTGGTCACTGTCTCGGAATTGCGTGAAAACCCACATTCCCACTCCAGTTTTCAAGAGGATTCTAGAATGCCCAATATTGTTCTCAAATTCCTCTTTTTGGTCACTGAACGGACAAAAACGCTTTTGAGGCTAATTTGAGGTCAATAGAATGAAAGTTTTGTCACTGTCTCAGAATTAGCTAAAAACCCACATACCCACTCCATTTTTAATGAGGATTCTAGAATGCCCAATATTGTTGTCAAATTCATCAGTTTGGGCCCTGAACGGACAAAAACACTTTTCAGGCTAATTAGAGTTCAAAAGAATGAAAGTTTGGTCACTGTCTCGGAATTGCATGAAAACCCACATTCCCACTCCATTTTTCAAGAGGATTCTAGAATGTCCAATATTGTTGTCCAATTCATCTTTTTGGGCCCTGAACGGACAAAAACGCTTTTCAGGCTAATTTGACGTCAAAAGAATGAAAGTTTGGTCACTGTCTTGGAATTGCGTGAAAACCCACATACCCACTCTAGTTTTCAAGAGGATTCAAGATAGCCCAATATTGTTGTCCAATTCATCTTTTTGTGCCCTGAACGGACAAAAACGCTTTTCAGGCTAATTTGAGGTCAAAAGAATGAAAGTTTGGTCACTGTCTCGAAATTACGTGAAAACCGACATACCCAATACAGTTTTCAAGAGGATTCGAGAATCCCTAATATTGTTGCCAAATTCATTTTTTTTGGGCCCTGAACTGAGATAAAAGGCTATTCAGGATAATTTGAGGTCAAAAGAATGAAAGTTTGGTCACTCTCCCGAAATTGCGTGAAAACCCACATTCCCACTCCAGTTTTCAAGAGGATTCTAGAATGCCAAATATTGTTGTCAACTTCATCAGTTTGGGCCCTGAACAGACAAAAACGATTTTAGGCTTATTTGAGGTCAAAAGAATGAAAGTTTGGTCACTGTCTCAGAATTGCGTGAAAACCCAGATACCCACTTCAGTTTTCAAGAGGATTTTAGAATGCCCAATATTGTTGTCAAATTCCTCTCTTTGGTCACTGAACGGACAAAAACGCATTTCAGGCTAATTTGAGTTCAACAGAATGAAGGTTTGGTCACTGTCTCGGAATTGCGTGAAAACCCACAGACCCATTCCATTTTTCATGAAGATACTAAAATGCCCAATTTTGTTCTCAAATTCCTCTTTTTGCCCCCTGAATGGACAAAAACGCTTTTCAGGCTAATTTAATGTCAAAAGAATAAAAGTTTGCTCATTGTCTCGGAATTGCGTGAAAACCCACATTCCCACTCCAGTTTTCAAGAGGATTCTAGAATGCCCAATATTGTTGTCCAATTCATCTTTTTGTGCCCTGAACGGACAAAAACGCTTTTCAGGCTAATTTGAGGTCGAAAGATTGAAAGTTTGGTCACTGTCTCGGAATTGCGTGAAAACCCACATTCCCACTCCAGTTTTCAAGAGGATTCTAGAATGCCCAATATTGTTCTCAAATTCCTCTTTTTGGTCACTGAACGGACAAAAACGCTTTTGAGGCTAATTTGAGGTCAATAGAATGAAAGTTTTGTCACTGTCTCAGAATTAGCTAAAAACCCACATACCCACTCCATTTTTAATGAGGATTCTAGAATGCCCAATATTGTTGTCAAATTCATCAGTTTGGGCCCTGAACGGACAAAAACACTTTTCAGGCTAATTAGAGTTCAAAAGAATGAAAGTTTGGTCACTGTCTCGGAATTGCATGAAAACCCACATTCCCACTCCATTTTTCAAGAGGATTCTAGAATGTCCAATATTGTTGTCCAATTCATCTTTTTGGGCCCTGAACGGACAAAAACGCTTTTCAGGCTAATTTGACGTCAAAAGAATGAAAGTTTGGTCACTGTCTTGGAATTGCGTGAAAACCCACATACCCACTCTAGTTTTCAAGAGGATTCAAGATAGCCCAATATTGTTGTCCAATTCATCTTTTTGTGCCCTGAACGGACAAAAACGCTTTTCAGGCTAATTTGAGGTCAAAAGAATGAAAGTTTGGTCACTGTCTCGAAATTACGTGAAAACCGACATACCCAATACAGTTTTCAAGAGGATTCGAGAATCCCTAATATTGTTGCCAAATTCATTTTTTTTGGGCCCTGAACTGAGATAAAAGGCTATTCAGGATAATTTGAGGTCAAAAGAATGAAAGTTTGGTCACTCTCCCGAAATTGCGTGAAAACCCACATTCCCACTCCAGTTTTCAAGAGGATTCTAGAATGCCAAATATTGTTGTCAACTTCATCAGTTTGGGCCCTGAACAGACAAAAACGATTTTAGGCTTATTTGAGGTCAAAAGAATGAAAGTTTGGTCACTGTCTCAGAATTGCGTGAAAACCCAGATACCCACTTCAGTTTTCAAGAGGATTTTAGAATGCCCAATATTGTTGTCAAATTCCTCTCTTTGGTCACTGAACGGACAAAAACGCATTTCAGGCTAATTTGAGTTCAACAGAATGAAGGTTTGGTCACTGTCTCGGAATTGCGTGAAAACCCACAGACCCATTCTATTTTTCATGAAGATACTAAAATGCCCAATTTTGTTCTCAAATTCCTCTTTTTGCCCCCTGAATGGACAAAAACGCTTTTCAGGCTAATTTAATGTCAAAAGAATAAAAGTTTGCTCATTGTCTCGGAATTGCGTGAAAACCCACATTCCCACTCCAGTTTTCAAGAGGATTCTAGAATGCCCAATATTGTTGTCCAATTCATCTTTTTGTGCCCTGAACGGACAAAAACGCTTTTCAGGCTAATTTGAGGTCAAAAGATTGAAAGTTTGGTCACTGTCTCGGAATTGCGTGAAAACCCACATTCCCACTCCAGTTTTCAAGAGGATTCTAGAATGCCCAATATTGTTCTCAAATTCCTCTTTTTGGTCACTGAACGGACAAAAACGCTTTTGAGGCTAATTTGAGGTCAATAGAATGAAAGTTTTGTCACTGTCTCAGAATTAGCTAAAAACCCACATACCCACTCCATTTTTAATGAGGATTCTAGAATGCCCAATATTGTTGTCAAATTCATCAGTTTGGGCCCTGAACGGACAAAAACACTTTTCAGGCTAATTAGAGTTCAAAAGAATGAAAGTTTGGTCACTGTCTCGGAATTGCATGAAAACCCACATTCCCACTCCATTTTTCAAGAGGATTCTAGAATGTCCAATATTGTTGTCCAATTCATCTTTTTGGGCCCTGAACGGACAAAAACGCTTTTCAGGCTAATTTGACGTCAAAAGAATGAAAGTTTGGTCACTGTCTTGGAATTGCCTGAAAACCCACATACCCACTCTAGTTTTCAAGAGGATTCAAGATAGCCCAATATTGTTGTCCAATTCATCTTTTTGTGCCCTGAACGGACAAAAACGCTTTTCAGGCTAATTTGAGGTCAAAAGAATGAAAGTTTGGTCACTGTCTCGAAATTACGTGAAAACCGACATACCCAATACAGTTTTCAAGAGGATTCGAGAATCCCTAATATTGTTGCCAAATTCATTTTTTTTTGGGCCCTGAACTGAGATAAAAGGCTATTCAGGATAATTTGAGGTCAAAAGAATGAAAGTTTGGTCACTCTCCCGAAATTGCGTGAAAACCCACATTCCCACTCCAGTTTTCAAGAGGATTCTAGAATGCCAAATATTGTTGTCAACTTCATCAGTTTGGGCCCTGAACAGACAAAAACGATTTTTAGGCTTATTTGAGGTCAAAAGAATGAAAGTTTGGTCACTGTCTCGGAATTGCGTGAAAACCCAGATACCCACTTCAGTTTTCAAGAGGATTTTAGAATGCCCAATATTGTTGTCAAATTCCTCTCTTTGGTCACTGAACGGACAAAAACGCATTTCAGGCTAATTTGAGTTCAACAGAATGAAGGTTTGGTCACTGTCTCGGAATTGCGTGAAAACCCACAGACCCATTCCATTTTTCATGAAGATACTAAAATGCCCAATTTTGTTCTCAAATTCCTCTTTTTGCCCCCTGAATGGACAAAAACGCTTTTCAGGCTAATTTAATGTCAAAAGAATAAAAGTTTGCTCATTGTCTCGGAATTGCGTGAAAACCCACATTCCCACTCCAGTTTTCAAGAGGATTCTAGAATGCCCAATATTGTTGTCCAATTCATCTTTTTGTGCCCTGAACGGACAAAAACGCTTTTCAGGCTAATTTGAGGTCAAAAGATTGAAAGTTTGGTCACTGTCTCGGAATTGCGTGAAAACCCACATTCCCACTCCAGTTTTCAAGAGGATTCTAGAATGCCCAATATTGTTCTCAAATTCCTCTTTTTGGTCACTGAACGGACAAAAACGCTTTTGAGGCTAATTTGAGGTCAATAGAATGAAAGTTTTGTCACTGTCTCAGAATTGCGTCAAAACCCATATACACTCTGCATTTTTCATGAAGATTCTAGAATGCCCAATCTTGTTGTCAAATTCCTCTTTTTGGGCCCTAAACGGAAAAAAACGCTTTTCAGGCTATTTTGGGGTAAAAAGAATGAAAGTTTGGTAACTGTCTCGGAATTGCGTGAAAACCAACATACCCACTTGGTGCGAACCCACAAGGAAAGATCCCACGAACCCACAACCAATTCCGAAATATACACACCCCAAGAAAGCTAAACACAGATCGACGATCCACTTGAACCCTTGAACACGAAAGAACAAGGACCCCAAGTGTTGGAAAACGCTACATGGTTGATCAAGCCTTGATAAGATTGTTAGTTCTAAAAAGAACCCTTAGAGATAATCCATTCTCAAGAAACAAAGTGCAGAAGTGCAACTTTCATTTATGATTCAAATCTGAATTGTGTCCTACAAATGAAGAAGCACCAAGTATTTATAGGGAAAATATGACCTAATTGTAGTAGGTGCAAATCTGAACATAGAAAATACAAAGTCTAATACCATGTGCTATGAAACCTAAAAGTCCAATACATGAACACAAAAGTCTAATACAATCTAGAAGAAAGTTGAAAAATCAAATACAACATGCTAAATAAAACAAAAGTCAAATATCCCACCAACTCCTTGTTGATTTTCGCACACCTAACTTCAAGAAAATGTATTCAGCAAATTAAGGCTCAAAATGTGCTTATTTAGGCCCAAATGAGCCTCCCATGTGTAGTACTAGATCCAAGCTATTTGTTTTGAAGTTTTCAAGCCCAAAACTTGATTAACAACTCCATATTTAGCACAAATGAACTTAGTGACATTTTCAGCATCTTTGTTTTGTAAATCAGATTTATTGATCCACTTGTCATTTGATTTACAATAACTTCTTCAATCAGCTCAATCAATGCTTCCTTGAATATTTTAGCTTGTGCTCTCATGATTTGTCCAGCTGGAATTTGATAATGATCATTTGAAATAGAAGAGATGTCACTTGAATTTGAAGGGACAACTTGTTGATTCTTGATCGCATCATTCCCTCTCTCCTCAAAAGGATTCGTCCTCGAATCTTGACTTGAATTTGGAGAGTTAATTTGTTGATTCTGGATCTCATCATTCCCTCTTTCCTCAAAAGGATTCGTCCACAAATCTCCACCTGGATCAAATGGACATATATCAGCCACATTAAAAGTAACAATAACAATATACTCACAAGCTAGATAATTCTTGTAAGCATTAACAAGTTTAAGAAGAATACAGCTTCTTTGTTTGTTGGCTTTGGATGCATAATGCTCAATTTCACAGGGAATTAACAATTCAGCAAAGCTAATATCATTTCCATACATTTCCTCAGCATATTCAAATCCAAGCAATCTGGTATTTAGAGAAGAAAGAGCACTATACCTTTTTGACAATACTTCAACAACAACATTTTCTTTACCTTTCTTATATATGATGACATATGGAAATGTCTCAATAAATTTCAGCCAGCATGTATGCCTTTTGTTAAGCTTACCTTGGCCAAGCAAATACACATAACAAAGGAAATCAATGTTTTCCATGCAACAATCAGAATTTTCCAGAAATTAAAACAATTATTCCTTTCTCAAAATTCAAGCACACATAGCAAATGATTCACATGCTCATCATGTTTATTGCTATAAATAAGAGTATCATCAGAACAAGTTGCAACATGCATATAAGAACACCTACAAATTGCAAAATCCATGGGACAATGAAAATTAAAAGTGTTAAGTTCAAGGCATCTTAAGGGCAGGAAGTTATCAACAATATGAAACTTTAGAGAACCAGAATGTTTTTCAACGTCACTTGAAGGAAATGAAGGTTCAATGCTTCTTGAAGGTAAGAATCCATCGGGTGGCTTCTTAGGAATCAAATCCAAGAATTCCTAAAACACAACAAAGTCACAAGGCAAATAATGTATAGATCATTAGTAACCAAAACAATATCCTTGCCATCACTCTTAACCTCACTTTTCTCATGACTCTTTTCATCTTTCTTTTCACTGAATTCTTCACTCTCATTTTTTAGGCTAATTTGAGGTCAAAATAATGAAAGTTTGGTCACTGTCTCGGAATTGCTTGAAAATCCACATACCCACTCCAGTTTTCAAAAGGAAACGAGAATGCCGAATATTGATGTCAAATTCATTTTTTTTGGGCCCTGAACTGAGATAAACGCCTTTCAGGCTAATTTGAGGTCAAAAGAATGATAATTTGGTCACTGTCTTGGAATTGAGTGAAAATCCACATACCCACTCCAGTTTTCAAAAGGAAACGAGAATGCCCAATATTGTTGTCAAATTCATTTTTTTTTTGGGCCCTGAACAGAGATAAACGTTTTTTAGGCTAATTTGAGGTCAAAAGAATGAAAGTTTGGTCACTATCTCGAAATTGCGTGAAAACCCACATACCCAGTCCATTTTTCATGAAGATTCTAGAATGCCCAATCTTGTTGTCCAATTCCTCTTTTTGGGACCTGAACGTACAACAACGATTTTCAAGCTAATTTGAGGTCAAAAGAATGAAAGTTTGCTCACTGTCTCGGAATTGCGTGAAAACACAAAAACCTACTCCAGTTTTCAAGAGGATTCTAGAATGCCCAATATTGTTGTCCAATTCATCTTTTTGGGCTCTTAACGGACAAAAATGCTTTTCAGACTAATTTAAGGACAAAAGATTGAAAGTTTGGTCACTGTCTCGGAATTGCATGAAAACCCACATTCCCACTCGAGTTTTCAAGAGGATTCTAGAATACCCAATATTGTTGTCAAATTCATCAGTTTGGGCCCTGAACGGACAAAAATGCTTTTCAGGCTAATTTGAGGTCAAAAGAAAGAAAGTTTGGTCACTGTCTCGGAATTGCGTGAAAACCCACATTCTTACTCAAGTTTTCAAGACGATTCTAGAATGCCCAATATTGTTGTCAAATTCCTCTTTTTGGACACTGAACGGACAAAAACGCTTTTCAAGCTAATTTGAGGTAAAAAGAATGAAAGTTTTGTCACTGTCTCAGAATTGCGTGAAAACCAACATACCCACTCCATTTTTCATGAACATTCTAGAATGCCCAATCATGTTGTCAAATTCCTCTTTTTCGGCCGTGAACGGTCAAAAACGCGATTTAGGCTAATTTGTGGTCCAAAAAATGAATGTTTGGTCACTGTCTTAGAATTACCTGAAAACCCACATACCCACTCCATTTTTAATGAGGATGCTAGAATGCCCAATATTGTTGTCAAATTTCTCTTTTTGGTAACTGAACGGACAAAAACGCTTTTCAGGCTAATTTGACGTCAACAGAATGAAAGATTGGTCACTGTCTCGGAATTGCGTGAAAACCCGCATACCCACTCCAGTTTTCAAGAGGATTCTTGAATGCCCAATATTGTTGTCAAATTCATCAGTTTGGCCTTGAACAGACAAAAACAATTTTCACGCTAATTTGAGGTCAAAAGAATGAACGTTTGGTCACTGTCTCGGAATTGTGTGAAAATCCACCTACCCACTCCAGTTTTCAAAAGGAAACGAGAATGCCCAATATTGTTGTCAAATTCAATTTTTTTGGGCCCTGACTGAGATAAATGCTTTTCAGACTAATTTGAGGTCAAAAGAATGAAATTTGGTCACTGTCTCAGAATTGCGTGAAAACCCACACACCCACTCCATTTTTCAAGAGGATTCGAGAATGCCCAATATTGTTGTCAAATTCATTTTTTTTGGGCCCTGAACTGAGATAAACGCTTTTCAGGCTAATTTGAGGTCAAAAGAATTAATGTTTGGTCACTGTCTCGGAATTGCGTGAAAACCCACATTCTTACTCGAGTTTTCAAGACGATTCTAGAATGCATAATATTGTTGTCAAATTCCTCTTTTTGGTCACTGAACGGACAAAAACGCTTTTCAGGCTAATTTGAGGTCAAAAGAATGAAAGTTCTGTCAGTGTCTCGGAATTGCGTGAAAACCCACATACACACTCCATTTTTCATGAAGATTCTAGAATGCCAAATCTTGTTGTCAAATTCCTCTTTTTGGGCCCTGAACGGACAAAAACGCTTTTCAGGCTAATTTGATGTCAAAAGAATGAAAGTTTGGTAACTGTCTCAGAATTGCGTGAAAACCAACATACCCACTCCATTTTTCATGAAGATTCTAGAATGCCCAATCATGTTGTCAAATTCCTCTTTTACGGCCGTGAACAGTCAAAAACGCGATTTAGGCTAATTTGTGGTCCAAAAAATGAATGTTTGGTCACTGTCTCAGAACTAGCTGAAAACCCACATACCCACTCCATTTTTAATGAGGATGCGAGAATGCCCAATATTGTTGTCAAATTTCTCTTTTTGGTAACTGAACGGACAAAAACGCTTTTCAGGCTAATTTGACGTCAACAGAATGAAAGTTTGGTCACTGTCTCGGAATTGCGTGAAAACCCGCATACCCACTCCAGTTTTCAAGAGGATTCTTGAATGCCCAATATTGTTGTCAAATTCATCAGTTTGGCCCTGAACAGACAAAAACAATTTTCAGGCTAATTTGAGGTCAAAAGAATGAACGTTTGGTCACTGTCTCGGAATTGCGTGAAAATCCACATACCCACTCCAGTTTTCAAAAGGAAACGAGAATGCCCAATATTGTTGTCAAATTCATTTTTTTTGTTCCCTGAACTGAGATAAATGCTTTTCAGACTAATTTGAGGTCAAAAGAATGAAGGTTTGGTCACTGTCTCGGAGATGCGTGAAAACCCACACACCTACTCCATTTTTCAAGAGGATTCGAGAATGCCCAATATTGTTGTCAAATTCATTTTTTTTGGGCCCTGAACTGAGATAAACGCTTTTCAGGCTAATTTGAGGTCAAAAGAATGAAAGTTTGATCACTGTCTCAGAATTGCGTGAAAACCCACATTCTTACTCGAGTTTTCAAGACGATTCTAGAATGCATAATATTGTTGTCAAATTCCACTTTTTGGTCACTGAAAGGACAAAAACGCTTTTCAGGCTAATTTGAGGTCAAAAGAATGAAAGTTCTGTCACTGTCTCGGAATTGCGTGAAAACCCTCATACACACTCAATTTTTCATGAAGATTCTAGATTGCCCAATCTTGTTGTCAAATTCCTCTTTTTGGGCCCTGAACGGACAAAAACGCTTTTCAGGCTAATTTGAGGTCAAAAGAATGAAAGTTTGGTCACTGTCTCGGAATACGTGAAAACCCACATTCCCACTCGAGTTTTCAAGAGGATTCTAGAATGCCCAATATTGGTGTCAAATTCCTCTTTTTGGTCACTGAACGGAGAAAAACTCTTTTCAGCCTAATTTGAGGTCAACAGAATGAAAGTTCTGTCACTGTCTCGGAATTGCGTGAAAACCCACATACATACTCCATTTTTCATGAAGATTCTAGAATGCCCAATCTTGTTGTCAAATTCCTCTTTTTGGGCCGTGAACGGACAAATATGCTTTTCAGGCTAATTTGAGGTCAAAAGAATGAAAGTTTGGTAACAGTCTCGGAATTGCGTGAAAACCCACATACCCACTCCATTTTTCATGAAGATTCTAGAATGGCCAATCATGTTGTCAAATTCCTCTTTTTGGGCCGTGAACGGTCAAAAACACGAATTAGGCTAATTTATGGTCAAAAGAATGAATGTTTGGTCACTGTCTCGGAATTAGCTGAAAACCCACATTCCCACTCCAGTTTTCAAGAGGATTCTAAAATGCCCAATATTGTTGTCGAATTCATCAGTTTGGGCTCTGAACAGATAAAAACGATTTTCAGGCTAATTTGAGGTCAAAAGAATGAAAGTTTGGTCACTGTCTCGGAATTGCGTGAAAATCCACATACCCACTCCAGTTTTCAAAAGGAAACGAGAATGCCCAATATTGTTGTCAAATTCATTTTTTTTGGGCCCAGAACTGAGATAAACGCTTTTCAGGCTAATTTGAGTTCTAAAGAATGAAAGTTTGGTCACTGTCTCGGAATTGCGTGAAAACCCACATAACCACTCCAGTTTTCATGAGGATTCGAGAATGCCCAATATTGTTGTCAAATTCATTTTTTTGGGTCCTGAACTGAGATAAACGCTTTTTAGGCTAATTTGAGGTCAAAAGAATGAAAATTTGGTCACTGTCTCGGAATTGCGTGAAAGCCCACATTCCCTCTCTAGTTTTCAAGAGGATTCTAGAATGCCCAATATTGTTGTCAAATTCATTTTTTTTGGGCCCTGAACTGAGATAAATGCTTTTCAGACTAATTTGAGGTCAAAAGAATGAAAGTTTGGTAACTGTCTCGGAATTACGTGAAAACCCACATACCCACTCCAGTTTTCAAGAGGATTTTAGAATGGCCAATATTGTTGTCAAATTCCTCTTTTTGGTCACTGAACGGACAAAAACACTTTTAAGGCAAATTTGAGGACAAAAGAATGAAAGTTTGGTCACTGTCTCGGAATTGCGTGAAAACCCACATACCCACTCCAGTTTTCAAGAGGATTCGAGAAGGCCCAAAATTGTTGTCAAATTCATTTTTTTTGGGCCCTGAACTGACAAAAACAATTTTCAGGCTAATTTGAGATCCAAAGAATGAAAGTTTGGTCACTGTCTCGGAATTGCGTGAAAACCCAAATTCCCTCTTGAGTTTTCAAGAGGATTCTGGAATGCCCAATATTGTTGTCAAATTCATCAGTTTGGGCCTTGAACAGACAAAAACGCTTTTCAGGCTAATTTGAGGTCAAAAGAATGAAAGTTTGGTCACTGTGTCGGAATTGCGTGAAAACCCACATACCCATTCCATTTTTCATGAAGATTCTAGAATGCCCAATCTTGTTGTCAAATTCCTCTTTTTGGGACCTGAACGGACAAAAACGCTTTTCAGGCTAATTTGAGGTCAAAAGAATAAAAGTTTGGTCACTGTCTCGGAATTGCGTGAAAACCCACATTCTTACTCGAGTTTTCAAGAGGATTCTAGAATGCCCAATATTGTTGTCAAATTCCTCTTTTTGGTCACTGAACGGACAAAAACGCTTTTCAGGCTAATTTGAGGTCAAAAGAATGAATGTTTGGTCACTGTCTAGGAATTGCGTGAAAACCCACATTCCCTCTCGAGTTTTCAAGAGGATTCTGGAATGCCCAATATTGTTGTCAAATTCATCAGTTTGGGCTCTGAACAACATAAAAACGCTTTTCAGGCTAATTTGAGGTCAAAAGAATGAAAGTTTGGTCACTGTCTCGGAATTGCGTGAAAATCCACATACCCACTCCAGTTTTCAAAAGGAAACGAGAATGCCCAATATTGTTGTCAAATTCATTTTTTTGGTCAAAAAGGCGACTGAGTCTAATTTAAGAACAAAAGAATGAAAGTTTGGTCACGTGTCAGAATTACGTTAAAACCCACATACCTACTCAATTTTTAATGAGGATTCTAGAATGCCTAATATTGTTGTCAAATTCATCAGTTTGGGCCATGAACGGACAAAAACGCTTTTCAGGATAATTTGAGGTCAAAAGAATGAAAGATTGGTCACTGTCTTGGAATTGCGTTAAAACCCACTTGCCCACTCCATTTTTCATGAGGATTCTAGAATGCCCAATATAGTTGTCAAATTTGTCCGTTTAGGCCCTGAACATACAAAAATGCTTTTCAGGCTAATTTGAGGTCAAAAGAATGAAAGTTTGGTCACTGTATCAGAATTACGTTAAAACCCACATACCCACTCCATTTTTCATGAGGATTCTAGAATGCCCAATAATGTTGTGAAATTCTTCCGTTTGGGCCCTAAAAGGCCAAAAAGGCGATTAAGGGTAATTTAAGATCAAAATAATGAAAGTTTGGTCACTGTGTCAGAATTACGTTAAAACCCACATACTCGCTCCATTTTTAATGAGGATTCTAGAATGCCTAATATTGTTGTCAAATTCATTAGTTTGGGCCCTGAACGGACAAAAACGCTTTTCAGGCTAATTTGAGGTCAAAAGAATGAAAGTTTGGTCACTGTCTCAGAATTGCGTGAAAACCCACATACCCACTCCAATTTTCAAGAGGATTCTATAATGCCCAATATTGTTGTCAAATTCATCTGTTTGGGCCTTGAACGGTCAAAAAGGAGATTGAGGCTAATTTAAGATCAAAAGAATGTAAGTTTGGTCACTGTGTCAGAATTGCGTGAAAACCCACATACACACTCCAATTTTCAAAAGGATTCTATAATGCCCAATATTGTTGTCAAATTCATCTGTTTGGCGCCCTGAACGGACAAAAACGCTTTTCAAGCTAATTTGAGGTCAAAAGAATGAAAGTTTGGTCACTGTCTCGGAATTGCGTGAAAACCATTCCCACTCCATTTTTCATGAGGATTCTAGAATGCATTATATTGTTGTCAAATTCGTCTGTTTGGGCCCTAAACGGACAAAAACGCTTTTCAGGCTAATTTGAGGTTAAAAGAATGAAAGTTTGGTCAATGTCTCGGAATTAAGTTAAAACCCACATATCCACTCCATTTTGCGTGAGAATTCAAGAATACCCAATATTGTTGTCAAATTCGTCTGTTTGGGCCCTGAAAGCCGAAAAACACGATTTAGGCTAATTTGAGGTCAAAAGAATATATTTTGGTCACTGTCTTCGAATTGCGTGAAAACCCACATACCCGCTCCATTTTTCATGAGGATTCTAGAATGCCGAATATTGTTGTCAAATTCTAGAATGCCCATTTTTCATGAGGATTCTAGAATGCCCAATACTGTGTCAGCATCACATTAAAACCCACACACCCACTCAGTTTTTAATGAGGATTCTAGAATGCCTAATATTGTTGTCAAATTCATCAGTTTGGACCCTAAACGGACAAAAACGGTTTTCAGGCTAATTTGATGTCAAAAGAATGAAAGTTTGGTCATTGTTTCGGGGTTGCGTGAAAACCCACATACCCATTCCAATTTTCAAGAGGATTCTATAATGCTTAATATTATTGTCAAATTCATCTGTTTGGACCCCTGAACGAACAAAAACGCTTTTCTGGCTAATTTGAGGTCAAAAGAATGAAAGTTTGGTCACTATTTCGGAATTGCGTGAAAACCCACATACCCACTCCATTTTTCATAAGGATTTTAGAATGTCCAATATTGTTGTCAAATTCGTCCGTTTGGGCCCTGAAACTACAAAAACGCGATTTAGGCTAATTTGAGGTCAAAAGAATGAAAGTTTGGTCACAGTCTCGGAATTACGTTAAAACCCACATACCCGCTGCATTTTTTATGAATATTCTAGATTGCCCAATATTGTTGTCAAATTCTTTCGTTTGGGCCCTGATAGTCCAAAAACGCGATTTAGTCTAATTTGAGGTCAAAAGAATGAAAGTTTGGTCACTGTCTCAAAACTGCGTGAAAACCCACATGCCCACTACATTTTTCATTAGGATTATAGAATGCACAATATTGTTGTCAAATTCTTCCGTTTGGGCCCTGCAAGGCGAAAAACGCGATTTAGGCTAATTTGAGGTCAAAAGAATGAAAGTTTGATCACTATCTCGGAATTAAGTTAAAACCCACATACCCGCTCCATTTTTCATGAGGATTCTAGAATGACCAAATTGTTGTCAAATTCTTCCGCTTGGGCCTTGAACAAACAAAAACGCTTTTCAGGCTAATTGGAGGTGAAAAGAATGAAAGTTTGGTCACTGTCTCGATATTGCGTGAAAATCCATATACCCACTCCAATTTTCAAGGGGATTCTAGAATGCCCCATATTGTTGTCAAATTCCTCCGTTTGGGACCTGAAAGGCCAAAAACGCGACTTAGGCTAATTTGACATCAGAAGAATAAAAGTTTGGTCAATGTCATAGAACTGCGTGAAAACCCACATGCCCAATCAATTTTTCATGAGGATTCTTGAATGCATAATATTGTTGTCAAATTAGTCCATTTGAGCCCTGGAAGGCAAAAAACGCGATTTAGGCTAATTTGAGGTTAAAAGAATGACCGTTTGTTCAATGTTTCAGAATTACGTTAAAACCCACAAACCCACTCCATTTTTCATGAGGATTCAAGAATGCCCAATATCGTTGTCAAATTCGTCCGTTTGGCCCCTGAAAGGCCAAAAACGCGATTGAGGCTAAGTTGAGGTCAAAAGAATGAAAGTTTGGTCAATGTCTCGGAATTACGTTAAAACCCACATACCCAGTCCATTTTGCATGAGGATTCAAGAATGCCCAATATTGTTGTCAAATTCGTCCGTTTGGGCCCTGGAAGGCGAAAAACGCGATTTAGGCTAATTTGAAGTCAAAAGAATGAATTTTGGTCACTGTTTTGGAATTGCGTGAAAACCACATACCCGCTGCATTTTTCATGAATATTCTAGAATGCCCAATATTGTTGTCAAATTCATCCGTTTAGGCCTTGTAAGGCCAAAAACACGATTTAGTCTAATTTGAGGTCAAAAGAATGAAAGTTTGGTCACAGTATCGGAATTGCGTAAAAACCCACATGCCCACTCTATTTTTCAAGAGGACTCTAGAATGCCCAATATTTTTGTCAAATTCATCCGTTTGTGGGCTGAACGGCCAAAAACGCGATTGAGGCTAATTTGTGGTCAAAAGAATGAGAGTTTGGTCACTGTCTCGGAATTATGTGAAAACCCACAAACCCACTCCATTTTTCATGAGAATTCTAGAATGTCCGATATTCTTGTCAAATTCATCCGTTTGGGTTTTTAACGGCCAAATACGCGATTCAGGCAAATTTATGGTCAAAAGAATGACAGTTTGGTCATTGTCTCGGAATTGCGTGAAAACCCACATACCCACTCCAGTTTTCAAGAGGATTCTAGAATGCCCAATATTGTTATCAAATTCATCTGTTTGGGCCCTGAACGGCCAAAAAGGCAATTGAGGCTAATTTAAGATCAAAAGAATGAAAGTTTGGTCACTGTGTCAGAATTACTTTAAAACCTACATACCCACTCCATTTTTAATGAGGATTCTAGAATGCCCAATATTGTTGCCAAATTCATCAGTTTGGGCCCTGAATGGACAAAAACGCTTTTCAGCCTAATTTGATGTCAAAAGACTGAAAGTTTGGTCACTGTCTTGGAATTACGTTAAAACCCACTTGCCCACTCCATTTTTCGTGAGGATTCTAGAATGCCTAATATTGTTGTCAAATTCATCAGTTTGGGCCCTGAATGGACAGAAACGCTTTTCAGGCGAATTTGAGGTCAAAAGAATGAAAGTTTGGTCACTGTCTAGGAATTGGGTGAAAACCCAAATACCCACTCCATTTTTCTTGAAGATTCTAGAATGCCGAATATTGTTGTCAAATTCATCTGTTTGGGCACAGAAAGGCCAAAAACGCGATTTACGCTAATTTGAGTTTAAAAGAATGAAAGTTTGGCCACTCTATCGGAATTACGTTAAAATCCACATACCCACTCCATTTTACATGAGGTTTCAAGAATGCCCAATATTGTTGTCAAATTCATCTGTTTGGGCCCTGAACGGCCAACAACGCGATTTAGGCTAATTTGAGGTCAAAAGAATGAAAGTTTGGTCATTGTATCGGAATTGCGTAAAAACCCACATGCCCACTCCATGTTTCTTGAGGATTCTTGAATGCACAATATTGTTGTCAAATAAGTCCGTTTGGGCCCTGAACGGCCAAAAACGCGATTTAGGCAAATTTGAGGTCAAAAGAATGAAAGTTTGGTTACTGTTTCAGAATTGCGTGAAAACCCACATGCCCACACCATTTTTCAAGAGGATTCTAGAATGCCCAATATTGTTGTCAAATTCATCCGTTTGTGCCCTGAACGGCACAAAACGCGATTGAGGCTAATCTGAGAGCAACAGTATGAACGTTTCGTCACTGTATCAGAATTACGTTAAAACCCACATACCCACACCATTTTTCAAGAGGATTCTAGAATGCCCAATATTGGTGTCAAATTCATTCGTTTGTACCCCTGAACGGGCAAAAACGAGATTTAGGCTAATTTGACGTGAAAAGAATGAAAGTTTGGTCACTGTCCTGGAATTAAGTGAAAACCCACAAACCCAATCCATTTTTTATGAGGATTCTAGAATGCCTGATATTGTTGTCAAATTCATCTGTTTGGGTTCTGAACGGCCAAAAAAGCGATTTTGGCTAATTTGAGGTCAAAAGAATGATAGTTCTGTCACTGTATCGGAATTGCGTGAAAACCCACATGCCCACTCCATTTTTGAATGGATTGTAGAAGGCCCAATATTGTCGTCAAATTAATCCGTTTGTGCCGTGAACGGCAAAAAACGCGATTTAGGCTAAATGTGGTCAAAAGAAAGAAAGTTTGGTAACTGTCTTGGAATTACGTGAAAACCCACAAACCCACTCCATTGTTCATGAGGATTCTAGAATGTCCGATATTATTGTCAAATTCATCCGTTTGGGTCCTGAACGGCCAAAACGGGTTTAGCCTAATTTGAGGTCAAAAGAATGAAAGTTTGGTCCCAGTATTGGAATTGCGTGAAAACCCACATACCGACTGCATTTTTCAAGAGGATGCTAGAATGCCCAATATTGTTGTCAAATTCATCGGTTTGTGCCCTGAACGGCCAAAAACGCCATTTAGGTAATTTGACGTGAAAAGAATGAAAGTTTGATCACTGTCTCGGAATTAAGTGAAAACCCACAAACGCAATCCATTTTTTATGAGGATTTTATAGAATGCGCAATATTGTTATCAGATTCGTCAGTTTGGGCTCTGCAAGGCAAAAAACGCGATTTAGGCTAATTTGAGGTCATATGATTGAAAGTTTGGTCACAATATCAGAATTACGTTAAAACCCACATACCCACTCCATTTTTCATGAGGATTCAAGAAAACCAAATATTGTTGTCAAATTCGTCCGTTTGTGCCCTGAAATGCCAAAAACGAGATTTAGGCTAATTTGAGGTCAAAGGAATGAAAGTTTGGTCATTGTCTTGGAATTACGTGAAAACCCACAAACCCACTCAATTTTTCAAGAGGATTCTAGAATGCCCAATATTGTTGTCAAATTCATCCGTTTGTGCCCTGAACGGCCCAAAACGCGATTGAGGCTAATGTGAGAGCAGCATTATGAAAGTTTAGTCACTGTATCCGAATTACGTTAAAACCCACATACCCACACCTTTTTTCAAGAGGATTCTAGAATGCCCAATATTGTTGTCAAATTCATCCGTTTGTGCCGTGATTGGCCAAAAACGTGATTTAGGCTAAGTCATGGTCAAAAGAAAGAAAGTTTGGTCACTGAATCAGAATTACGTGATAAACCCACAAACCAACTCCATTGTTCATGAGGATTCTAGAATGCCTGATATTGTTGTCAAATTCATCCGTTTGAGCCCTGAATGGCCCAAATCGCGATTGAGGCTAATCTGAGAGCAACAGTATGAAAGTTTAGTCACTGTATCAGAATTACGTTTAAACCCACATACCCACACCATTTTTCAAGAGGTTTCTAGAATGCCAAATATTGCTGTCAAATTCATCCGTTTGTGCCCTGAACGGCCAAAAACGCGATTTAGGCTAATTTGATGTGAAAGGAATGAAAGTTTGGTCACTGTCCTGGAATTAAGTGAAAACCCACAAACCCAATCCATTTTTTATGAGGATTCTAGAATTACCAATATTGTTGTCAAATTCATCTGTTTGGGTTCTGAACGGCCAAAAACGCGATTTAGGCTAATTTGAGGTCAAAAGAATGACAGTTCTGTCACTGTATCGGAATTGCGTGAAAACCCACATGCCCACTCCATTTTTGAATAGATTCTAGAAGGCCCAATATTGTTGTCAAATTCATCCGTTTGTGCCGTGAACGGCCAAAAACGCGATTTAGGCTAATTTGTGGTCAAAAGAAAGAAAGTTTGGTCACTGTCTAGGAATTACGTGAAAACCCACAAACCCACTCCATTGTTCATGAGGATTCTAGAATGCCTGATATTGTTGTCAAATTCATCCGTTTGGATCCTGAACGGCCAAAACGAGTTTACGCTAATTTGAGGTCAAAAGAATGAAAGTTTGGTCCTAGTATTGGAATTGCGTGAAAACCCACATACCAACTGCATTTTTCAAGAGGATTCTAGAATACCCAATATTGTTGTCAAATTCATCCGTTTGTGCCCTGCACGGCCAAAAACGTGATTGAGGCTAATTTGAATTCAAAGAGTGAAAGTTTAGTCACTGTATCAGAATTACGTTAAAACCCACATACCCACACAATTTTTCAAGAGGATTCTAGAATGCCCAATATTATTGTCAAATACATCGGTTTGTCCCCTGAACGGCAAAAACGCGATTTAGGTAATTTGACGTGAAAAGAATGAAAGTTTGATCACTGTCTCGGAATTAAGTGAAAACCCACAAACCCTATCCATTTTTTATGAGTATTATAGAATGCCCGATATTTTTGTCAAATTCATCTGTTTGGGTCCTGAACGGTCAAAAACACGATTTAGGCTAATTTGAGGTCAAAAGAATGACAGTTCTGTCACTGTATCAGAATTACGTGAAAACCCACATGCCCACTCCATTTTTGAATGGATTCTAGAAGGCCCAATATTGTTGTCAAATTCATCCGTTTGTGCCGTGAACGGCCAAAAACGCGATTTAGGCTAATTTGTGGTCAAAAGAAAGAAAGTTTGGTCACTGTCTCGGAATTACGTGGAAACCCACAAACACACTCCATTATTCATGAGGATTCTAGAATGCCCGATATTGTTGTCAAATTCATCCGTTTATGCCGTGAACGGCGAAAAACGTGATTTAGGATAATTTGTGGTCAAAAGAAAGACAGTTTGGTCACTGTCTCGGAATTACTTGAAAACCCACAAACCCACTCCATTGTTCATGAGGATTCTAGAATGCCTGATATTGTTGTCAAATTCATCCGTTTGGATCCTGAACGGCCAAAACGGGTTTAGGCTAATTTGAGGTCAAAAGAATGAAAGTTTGGTCCTAGTATTGGAATTGCGTGAAAACCTACATACCGACTGCATTTTTCAAGAGGATTCTAGAATGCCCAATATTGTTTTCAAATTCATCCGTTTGTGCCCTGAACGGCCAAAAACGTGATTGAGGCTAAATTGAAATCAAAGAGTGAAAGTTTAGTCACTGTATCAGAATTACGTTAAAACCCACATACCCACTCCATTTTTCAAGAGGATTCTAGAATGCCCAATATTATTGTCAAATTCAACAGTTTGTGCCCTGAACGGCCAAAAACGTGATTTAGGTAATTTGACGTCAAAAGAATGAAAATTTGATCACTGTCTTGGAATTAAGTGAAAACCCACAAACCCACTCCATTTTTTATGAGGATTCTAGAATGCACAATATTGTTGTCAAATTCGTCAGTTTGGGCTCTGCAAGGCAAAAAACGCGATTTAGGCAAATTTGAGGTCAAAAGAATGAATGTTTGGTCACAACCTAAGAATTACGTTAAAACCGACATACCCACTTCATTTTTCATGAGGATTAAAGAATGCCCAATATTGTTGTCAAATCCGTCCGTTTGGGCCCTTAAAGGCCAAAAACGCTATTTCAGCTAATTTGAGGTCAAAACAATGAAAGTTTGGTGATAGAGGTGCAAGGGGCGTCTTATGTGGTGTCCAACAAAGCATCAATGTTGGTATCCAAAGTGTAGACAAAGTACTACATGGCAGCTTAGGTGGCATCTATAATGAACGAGATGTTGTCTCTATTATCCAACAAGATTCTAAGCAAGCCCAAGATCCTCCTCATGACATTGACGGCCCAATTAATAAAACCTCAGAAAAGAGTGAAGTGTTTGAGAGGTTGGAGAAAATATTTAGGCTTGATTTTGCTTCATTAATGGCTCATAATGTTAGTATATATGTTGAGGGTGCAAATGAGGCCTTAACCATACCTATTCAGGCCCATATACATGATTTTACAACACATAGAAGCTTGAGCACGTGGCAAAGCATGAAGATCCATGAAATTGGTGTAACATAAAGTAGTAAGCCCAACAAGATGATGAACAAGGCCCATGTGCAGTCCAGATTGAAGAATTCACTTAAAATACCATGTGACAAGCATGTGCCTTGAAGGAGGATCATAAGTGACGTCCAAGACACCTCAAGAAGCATCTAGAAGGCGTCCTTATGCATCAAATATGATTTAATTTCGTTTTATTAGTTTCCTTTTTTTTAATTTGCATTAAATAAGGCCTTTTGGTCAAAGATTGCTCTTAAAGACTTTGTTTTTGTTTCCTATTTTTTAGGTAGCTGACTTAGTCTTGAAGAATAAGTAATTTCCTAATTCCTTTAGGCTTGAATGGTGCCAACCAAGACAATCAATCATCATTAAGGCATCATTTATTGTATTTATGACTAGGTTTTCAAACTCTAGAGTGTTCTTTTGTGGCCTTTATATATGGCTGCGTTTTTTTACTGCATTTTGGGAGACTTGAATGATAATTGAGAGTTTTATTTCTCTTGTGTGAGCTTTGCTTGCATCCTTGTATTCTCGTGCGAATACTCTGACTGTATCAAGGATTGATCATCATTGTGGTGTCTTTGTGGCTAGGGTTGTAAGAGACAGGTTCTCTTAAGGTCCTACCTTTGATCATCCGTCCCGTTCGTGTTTCCATACTTGTTTTCTAGCCGGTCCGTTATCCTCACCGTATCATTTGGTCACTGTCCCGGAATTACGTTAAAACCCACATACCCACTAAATTTTTCATGAGGATCAAGAAAACCAAATATTGTTGTCAAATTCGTCCGTTTGGGCCCTGAAAGGCCAAAAACGTGATTTAGGCTAATTTGAGGTCAAAAGAATAAAAGTTTGGTCATTGTCTCGGAATTACGTGAAAACCCACAAACCCACTCCATTTTTCAAGAGGATTCTAGAATGCCCAAAATTGTTGTCAAATTCATCCGTTTGTGCCCTGAACGGCCCAAAACACGATTGACGCTAATGTGAGAGCAACAGTATGAAAGTTTAGTCACTGTATCCGAATTACGTTAAAACCCACATACCCACACCATTTTTCAAGAGGATTCTTGAATGCCCAATATTGTTCTCAAATTCATCCGTTTGTGCTGTGAACGGCCAAAAACGCGATTTAAGCTAATTTGTGGTCAAAACAAAGAAAGTTTGGTCACTGTCTCGGAATTCCGTGAAAACCCACAAACCAACTCCATTGTTGATGAGGATTCTAGAATGCCCGATATTGTTGTCAAATTCATCTGTTTGTGCCCTGAACGGCCCAAAACGCGATTGAGGCTAATCTGAGATCAACAGTATGAAAGTTTAGTCACTGTATCAGAATTACGTTAAAACCCACATACCCACACCATTTTTCAAGAGAAATTGTTGTCAAATTCATCCGTTTGTGCCCTGAACGGCCAAAAACGGGATTTAGGCTAATTTGGCGTAAAGAGAATGAAAGATTGGTCATTGTCCTAGAATTAAGTGAAAACCCATAAACCCAATCCATTTTGATGAGGATTCTAGAATGCCGGATATTGTTGTCAAATTCAACTGTTTGGGTCCTGAACGGCCAAAAACGCAATTTAGGCTAATTTGAGGGCAAAAGAATGACAATTCTGTCACTGGATTGGAATTGCGTGAAAACCCACATGCCCACTCCATTTTTGAATGGATTCTAGAAGGCCCAATATTGTTGTCAAATTCATCCGTTTGTGCCGTGAACAGCCAAAAACGCGATTTAGGCTAATTTGAGGTCAAAAGAATGAAAGTTTGGTCAATGTCTCAGAATTACGTGAAAACCCACAAAACCACTCCATTTTTCAGGAGGATTCTAGAATGCCCGATATTGTTGTAAAATTCATCCGTTTGTGCCCTGAACGGCGCAAAACGCAATTGAGGGTAATCTGAGAGCAACAGTATGAACGTTTAGTCACTGTATCAGAATTACGTTAAAACCCACACACCCACACCATTTTTCAAGAGGATTCTAGAATGCCCAATATTGGTGTCAAATTCATCCGTTTGTGCCCTGAACGGCTAAAAACGTGATTTAGGCTAATTTGACGTGAAAAGAATGAAAGTTTGGTCACTGTCCTAGAATTAAGTGAAAACCCACAAACCCAATCCATTTTAGATGAGGATTCTAGAATGCCCGATATTGTTGTCAAATTCATATGTTTGGGTCCTGAACGGCCAAAAACGGGATTTAGGCTAATTTGAGGTCAAAAGAATGACAGTTCTGTCACTGTATCGGAATTGCGTGAAAACCCACATGCCTACTCCATTTTTGAATGGATTGTAGAAGGCCCAATATTGTTGTCAAATTCATCCGTTTGTGCCCAGAACGGCCCAAAACGCGATTGAGGCTAATCTGAGAGCAACAGTATGAAAGTTTAGTCACTGTATCAGAATTACGTTAAAACCAAAATACCCACACCATTTTTCAAGAGGATTCTAGAATGCCCAATATTGTTGTCAAATTCATCCGTTTGTGCCCTGAACGGCTAAAAACGCGATTTAGGCTAAATGTGGTCAAAAGAAAGAAAGTTTGGTCACTGTCTCGGAATTAAGTAAAAACCCACAAACCCACTCCATTTTTCATGACGATTCTAGAATGCCAGATATTGTTGTCAAATTCAACTGTTTGGGTCCTGAACGGCCAAAAACGCGATTTAGGCTAATTTGAGGGCAAAAGAATGACAATTCTGTCACTGGATTGGAATTGCGTGAAAACCCACATGCCCACTCCATTTTTGAATGGATTCTAGAAGGCCCAATATTGTTGTCAAATTCATCCGTTTGTGCCGTGAACAGCCAAAAACGCGATTTAGGCTAATTTGAGGTCAAAAGAATGAAAGTTTGGTCAATGTCTTAGAATTACGTGAAAACCCACAAAACCACTCCATTTTTCAGGAGGATTCTAGAATGCCCGATATTGTTGTCAAATTCATCCGTTTGTGCCCTGAACGGCGCAAAACGCAATTGAGGGTAATCTGAGAGCAACAGTATGAACGTTTAGTCACTGTATCAGAATTACGTTAAAACCCACATACCTACACCATTTTTCAAGAGGATTCTAGAATGCCCAATATTGGTGTCAAATTCATCCGTTTGTGCCCTGAACGGCCAAAAACGTGATTTAGGCTAATTTGACGTGAAAAGAATGAAAGTTTGGTCACTGTCCTACAATTAAGTGAAAACCCACAAACCCAATCCATTTTAGATGAGGATTCTAGAATGCCCGATATTGTTGTCAAATTCATATGTTTGGGTCCTGAACGGCCAAATATGTGATTTAGGCTAATTTGAGGTCAAAAGAATGACAGTTCTGTCACTGTATCGGAATTGCGTGAAAACCCACAAGCCCACTCCATTTTTGAATGGATTCTAGAAGGCCCAATATTGTTGTCAAATTCATCCGTTTGTGCCGTGAATGGCCAAAAACGTGATTTAGGCTAAGTCGTGGTCAAAAGAAAGAAAGTTTGGTCACTGTCTCGGAATTACGTGAAAACCCACAAACCCACTCCATTCTTCATGAGGATTCTAGAATGCCCGATATTGTTGTCAAATTCATTCGTTTGGGTCTTGAATGGCCAAAACGGGTTTAGGCTAATTTGAGGTCAAAATAATGAAAGTTTGGTCCCAGTATTGGAATTGCGTGAAAAACTACATACCGACTGCATTTTTCAAGAGGATTCTAGAATACCCAATATTGTTGTCAAATTCATCCGTTTGTGCCCTGAACGGCCAAAAATGTGATTGAGGCAAATTTGAAATCAAAGAGTGAAAGTTTAGTCACTGTATCAGAATTACGTTAAAACCCACATACCCACTCCATTTTTCAAGAGGATTCTAGAATGGCCAATATTGTTGTCAAATTCATCGGTTTGTGCCCAGAACGGCCAAAAACGCGATTTAGGTAATTAGACGTGAAAAGAATGAAAGTTTGATCACTGTCTCGGAATTAAGTGAAAACCCACAAACCCAATCCATTTTTGATGAGGATTCTAGAATGCACGATATTGATGTCAAATTTGTCAGTTTGGGCTCTGCAAGGCAAAAAATGCGATTAAGGCTAATTGAAGGTCAAAAGAATGAAAGTTTGGTCACAATCTCAGAATTACGTTAAAACCCACATACCCACTCCATTTTTCATGAGGATTCAAGAATGCCCAATATTGTTGTCAAATTTGTCCGTTTGGGCCCTAAAAGGCCAAAAACGCGATTTCGGCTAATTTGAGGTCAGAACAATGAAAGTTTGATCACTGTCTCGGATTTACGTTAAAACCCACATACCCACTTCATTTTTCATGAGGATTCAAGAAACCCAAATATTGTTGTCAAATTCGTCCGTTTGGGTCCTGAAAAGCCAAAAACGCGATTTAGGCTAATTTGAGGTCAAAAGAATGACAGTTCTGTCACTGTATCGGAATTGCGTGAAAACCCACATGCCCACTCCATTTTTGAATGGATTGTAGAAGGCCCAATATTGTTGTCAAATTCATACGTTTGTGCCCAGAACGGCCCAAAACGCGATTGAGGCTAATCTGAGAGCAACAGTATGAAAGTTTAGTCACTGTATCAGAATTACGTTAAAACCAAAATACCCACACCATTTTTCAAGAGGATTCTAGAATGCCCAATATTGTTGTCAAATTCATCGGTTTGTGCCCAGAACGGCCAAAAACGCGATTTAGGTAATTAGACGTGAAAAGAATGAAAGTTTGATCACTGTCTCGGAATTAAGTGAAAACCCACAAACCCAATCCATTTTTGATGAGGATTCTAGAATGCACCATATTGATGTCAAATTTGTCAGTTTGGGCTCTGCAAGGCAAAAAATGCGATTTAGGCTAATTGGAGGTCAAAAGAATGAAAGTTTGGTCACAATCTCAGAATTACGTTAAAACCCACATACCCACTCCATTTTTATGAGGATTCAAGAATGCCCAATATTGTTGTCAAATTCGTCCGTTTGGGCCCTAAAAGGCCAAAAACGCGATTTCGGCTAACTTGAGGTCAAAACAATGAAAGTTTGGTCACTGTCTCGGAATTACGTTAAAACCCACATACCCACTTCATTTTTCATGACGATTCAAGAAACCCAAATATTGTTGTCAAATTTCTCCGTTTGGGTCCTGAAAAGCCAAAAACGCGATTTAGGCTAATTTGAGGTCAAAAGAATGACAGTTCTGTCACTGTATCGGAATTGCGTGAAAACCCACATGCCCACTCCATTTTTGAATGGATTGTAGAAGGCCCAATATTGTTGTCAAATTCATCCGTTTGTGCCCAGAACAGCCCAAAACGCGATTGAGGCTAATCTGAGAGCAACAGTATGAAAGTTTAGTCACTGTATCAGAATTACGTTAAAACCAAAATACCCACACCATTTTTCAAGAGGATTCTAGAATGCCCAATATTGTTGTCAAATTCATCCTTTTGTGCCCTGAACGGCTAAAAACGCGATTTAGGCTAAATGTGGTCAAAAGAAAGAAAGTTGGTCACTGTCTCGGAATTACGTGAAAACCCACAAACCAACTCCATCCGTTTGGGTCCTGAACGGCCAAAACGGGTTTAGGCTAATTTGAGGTTAAAAGAATGAAAATTTGGTCCCAGTATTGGAATTGCGTGAAAACCTACATGCCGACTCCATTTTTCAAGAGGATTCTAGAATGCCCAATATTGTTGTCAAATTCATCCGTTTGGGTCCTGAACGGCCAAAACGGGTTTAGGCTAATTTGAGGTCAAAAGAATAAAAGTTTGTGCCCAGTATTGGAATTGCGTGAAAACCCAAATACCGACTCCATTTTTCAAGAGGATTCTAGAATGCCCAATATTGTTGTCAAATTCATCCGTTTGTGCCGTGGACGGCCAAAAACGCGATTGAGGCTAATTTGAGATCAAAGAGTGAAAGTTTAGTCACTGTATCAGAATTACGTTAAAACCCACAGACCCACTCCATTTTTCAAGAGGATTCTAGACTGCCCAATATTGTTGTCAAATTCATCCATTTGTGCCCTGGGCGGCCAAAAACGCGATTCAGGCTAATTTGAGATCAAAGAGTGAAAGTTTAGTCACTGTATCATAATTACGTTAAAACCCACATACCCACTCCATTTTTCATGAGGATTCTAGAATGCACAATATTGTTGTCAAATTCGTCAGTTTGGGCTCTGCAAGGCAAAAAACGTGATTTAGGCTAATTTGAGGTCAAAAGAATGAAAGTTTGGTCAAAATATCAGAATTACGTCAAAACCCACAACCCATTCCATTTTTCATGAGGATTCAAGAATGCCCAATATTGTTGTCAAATTCGTCCGTTTGGGCCCTTAAACGCCAAAAACGCGATTTCGGCTAATTTGAGGTCAAAACAATGAAAGTTTGGTCACTGTCCTGGAATTACGTTAAAACCCATATACCTACTACATTTTTCAGGAGGATCAAGAAAACCAAATATTGTTGTCAAATTCGTCTATTTGGGCCCTGAAAGGCCAAAAACGCGATTTAGGCTAATTTGAGGTCAAAAGAATGAACGTTTGGTCAGTGTCTTGGAATTATGTGAAAACCCACAAACCCACTCCATTTTTCAAGAGTATTCTAGAATGCCCAATATTGTTGTAAAATTCATCCGTTTGTGCCCTGAACGGCCCAAAACGCGATTGAGGCTAATGTGAGAGCAACAGTATGAAAGTTTACTCACTGTATCCGAATTACGTTAAAACCCACATACCCACACCAATTTTCAAGAGGATTCTAGAATGCCCAATATTGTTGTCAAATTCATCCGTTTGTACCCTGAACGGCCAAAAACGCGATTTAGGCTAATTTGAGATCAAAGAGTGAAAGTTTAGTCACTGTATCAGAATTACGTTAAAACCCACATACCCACTCCATTTTCAAGAGGATTCTAGAATGCCCAATATTGTGGTCAAATTCATCCGTTTGGGTCCTGAACAGCCAAAACGGGTTTAGGCTAATTTGAGGTCAAAAGAATGAAAGTTTGGTCCCATTATTGGAATTGCGTGAAAACCCACATACCGACTGCATTTTTCAAGAGGATTCTAGAATGCCCAATATTGTTGTCAAATCCATCCGTTTGTGCCCTGAACGGCCAAAAACGCGATTGAGGCTAATTTGATATCAAAGAGTGAAAGTTTAGTCACTGTGTCAGAATTACGTTAAAACCCACATACCCACTCCATTTTTCAAGAGGATTCTAGAATGCCCAATATTGTTGTCAAATTTATCGATTTGTGGCTTGAACGGCCAAAAACGTGATTTAGGTAATTTGAGATGAAAAGAATGAAAGTTTGATCACTGTCTCCTAATTAAGTGAAAACCCACAAACCCACTCCATTTTTTATGAGGATTCTAGAATGCACAGTATTGTTGTCGAATTCGTCAGTTTGGGCTCTGCAAGGCAAAAAACGCGATTTAGGCTAATTTAAGGTCAAAAGAATGAAAGTTTGGACACAATCTCAGAATTACGTTAAAATCCACATACCCACTAAATTTTTCATAAGGATTCAAGAATGCCCAATATTGTTGTCAAATTCGTCCGTTTGGGCCCTTAAAGGCCAAAAACGCGATTTTGGCTAATTTGAGGTCAAAAGAATGAAAGTTTGGTCGCTGTCTCGGAATTACGTTAAAACCCATATACCCACTTCATTTTTTATGAGGATTCAAGAAAACCAAATATTGTTGTCAAATTCGTCCGTTTGGGCCCTGAAAGGCCAAAAACGCTATTTAGGCTAAATTGAGGTCAAAAGAATGAAAGTCTGGTCACTCTCTCGGAATTACGTGAAAACCCACAAACCCACTCCATTTTTCAAGAGGATTCTAGAATGCCCAATATTGTTGTCAAATTCATCCGTTGTACCCTGAACGGCCAAAAACGCGATTTAGGCTAATTTGAGATCAAAGAGTGAAAGTTTAGTCACTGTATCAGAATTACGTTAAAACCCACATACCCACTCCATTTTCAAGAGGATTCTAGAATGCCCAATATTGTGGTCAAATTCATCCGTTTAGGTCCTGAACAGCCAAAACGGGTTTAGGCTAATATGAGAGCAACAGTATGAAAGTATAGTCACTGTATATGAATTACGTTAAAACCCACATACCCACACCATTTTTCAAGAGGATTCTAGAATGCCCAATATTGTTGTCAAATTCATCCGTTTGTGCCCTGAACGGCCATAAACGCGATTTAGGCTAATTTGACGTGAAAAGAATGAAACTTGGGTCACTGTCTCCGAATTACGTGAAAACCCACAAACCAACTCCATTGTTCATGAGGATTCTAGAATGCCCAATATTGTTGTCAAATTCATCCCTTTGTACCCTGAACGGCCAAAAACGCGATTTAGGCTAATTTGAGATCAAAGAGTGAAAGTTTAGTCACTGTATCAGAATTATGTTAAAACCCACATACCCACTCCATTTTCAAGAGGATTCTAGAATGCCCAATATTGTGGTCAAATTCATCCGTTTGGGTCCTGAACAGCCAAAACGGGTTTAGGCTAATATGAGAGCAACAGTATGAAAGTATAGTCACTGTATATGAATTACGTTAAAACCCACATACCCACACCATTTTTCAAGAGGTTTCTAGAATGCCCAATATTGTTGTCAAATTCATCCGTTTGTGCCCTGAACGGCTATAAACGCGATTTAGGCTAATTTGACGTGAAAAGAATGAAACTTGGGTCACTGTCTCCGAATTACGTGAAAACCCACAAACCAACTCCATTGTTCATGAGGATTCTAGAATGCCTGATATTGTTGTCAAATTCATCCGTTTGTGCCCTGAACGGCCCAAAACGCGATTGAGGCTAATCTGAGAGCAATTGTATGAAAGTTTAGTCACTATATCAGAATTGCGTTAAAACCCACATACCCACACCATTTTTCAAGAGGATTCTAGAATGCCCAATCTTGTTGTCAAATTCATCCGTTTGTGCCCTGAACGGCCAAAAATGCGATTTAGGCTAATTTGGCTTGAAAAGAATGAAAGTTTGGTCATTGTCCTGGAATTAAGTGAAAACCCACAAACCTAATCCATTTTTGATGAGGATTCTAGAATGCCCAATATTGTTGTCAAATTCATCTGTTTGGGTCCTGAACGGCCAAAAACGCGATTTAGGATAATTTGAGATCAAAAGATTGACAGTTCTGTCACTGTATCGGAATTGCGTGAAAACCCACATGCCCACTCCATTTTTAAATGGATTCTAGAAGGCCCAATATTGTTGTCAAATTCATCTGTTTGTGCCGTAAACGGCCAAAAACGGATTTTAGGCTAATTTGTGGTCAAAAGAAAGAAAGTTTGGTCACTGTCTCGGAATTATGTGAAAACCCACAAACTCACTCCATTGTTCATGAGGATTCTAGAATGCCCGATATTGTTGTCAAATTCATCCGTTTGTGCCCTGAACGGCCAAAAACGTGATTGAGGCTAATTTGAGATCAAAGAATGAAAGTTTAGTCACTGTATCAGAATTACGTTAAAACCCACATACCCACTCCAATGTTCATGAGGATTCTAGAATGCCCAATATTGTTGTCAAGTCCATCGGTTTGTGCCCTGCACGGCCAAAAACGCGATTGAGGCCAATTTGAGATCAAAGAGTGAAAGTTTAGTCACTGTATCAGAATTACGTTAAAACCCACAGACCCACTCCATTTTTCTTGAGGATTCTAAAATGCCCAATAATCTTGTCAAATTCTACGATTTGTGCCCTGAACAGCAAAAATAGCGATTTAGGTCATTTGAGGTGAAAAGAATGAAAGTTTGATCACTGTCTCGGAATTAAGTGAAAACCCACAAACCCACTCCATTTTTTATGAGGATTCTAGAATGCACAATATTGTTGTCAAATTCGTCAGTTTAGGCTCTGCAAGGCAAAAAACGCGATTAAGGCTAATTTGAGGTCAAAAGAATGAAAGTTTGGTCACAATCTCAGAATTACGTTCAAACCCACATACCCACTCCATTTTTCATGAGGATTCAAGAATGCCCGACATTGTTGTCAAATTCGTCCGTTTGGGCCCTTAAAGGCCAAAAACGCGATTTCGGCTAATTTGAGGTCAAAACAATGAAAGTTTGGTCACTGTAGCGAAATTACGTTAAAACCCACATACCCACTTCATTTTTCATGAGGATTCAAGAAAACCAAATATTGTTGTCAAATTCGTCCTTTTGGGCGCTGAAAGGCCAAAAACGCGATTTAGGCTAATTTGAGTTCAAAAGAATGAAAGTTTGGTCACTGTGTCGGAATTACGTGAACACCCACAAACCCACTCCATTTTTCAAGAGGATTCTAGAATGCCAAATATTGTTGTCAAATTCATCCGTTTGAGCCATGAACGGCCGAAAACGCGATTTAGGATAATTTGAGGTCAAAAGAATGAAAGTTTCGCCACTGTATCGGAATTGCGTGACAGCCCACATGCCCACTCCATATTTCCTGAGGATTCTAGAATGCACAATATTGTTGTCAAATTCGTCTGTTTGGGCATTGCAAGGCCAAAAACGCGATTTAGGCCAATTTGAGGTCAAAAGAATTAAAGTTTGGTCACTATCTCGGAATTTGTTTAAAACCCATATACCCACTCCATTTTTCATGAGGATTCAAGGATGCCCAATATTGTTGTCAAATTCATCCGTTTGGGCCCTGAAAGGCCAAAAACGCGATTTTGGCTAATTTGTGGTCAAAAGAATAAAAGTTTGGTCACTCTCTTGGAATTGCGTGAAAACTGACATACCTACCCTATTTTTCATGAGGATTCTAGAATGCCCAATATTTTTGTATAATTCATCCGTTTGGGCCCTGAACTTCCAAAAACGCGATTGAGGCTAATTTGAGATCAAAAGAAAGAAAGTTTAATCACTGTATCAGAATTACATTAAAACCCACATACCCACTCCATTTTTCAAGAGGATTCTAGAATGCCCAATATTGTTGTCAAATTCATCGCTTTGTGCCCTGAACGGCCAAAAACGCGATTTAGGCTAATTTGACGTGAAAAGAATGAAAGTTTGGTCACTGCGTCGGAATTAAGTCAAAACCCACAAACCCACTCCATTTTTCATGAGGATTCTAGAATGCCCGATATTGTTGTCAAATTGATCCGTTTGGGTCCTGAATGGCCAAAAACGCGATTTCGGCTAATTTGAGCTCAAAACAATGAAAGTTTGGTCACTGTCGCGGAATTACGTTAAAACCCACACACCCACTTCATTTTTCATGAGGATTCAAGAAAACCAAATATTGTTGTCAAATTCGTCCGTTTGGGCCCTGAAAGGCGAAAAACGCGATTTAGGCTAATTTGAGTTCAAAAGAATGAAAGTTTAGTCACTGTGTCGGAATTACGTGAACACCCACAAACCCACTCCATTTTTCAAGAGGATTCTAGAATGCCCAATATTGTTGTCAAATTCATCCGTTTGTGCCCTAAACGACCAAAAACGTGATTGAGGCTAATTTGAGATCAAAGCGTGAAAGTTTAGTCACTGTATCAAAATTACGTTAAAGCCCACATACCCACTCCATTTTTCAAGAGGATTCTAGAGTGCCCAATATTGTCAAATTCATCGGTTTGTGCCCTGAACGGCCAAAAACGTGATTTAGGTAATTTGAGGTGAAAAGAATGAAAGTTTGATTACTGTCTCGGAATTAAGTGAAATCCCACAAACCCACTCCATTTTTTATGAGGATTCTAGAATGCACAATATTGTTGTCAAATTCGTTAGTTTGGGCTCTGCAAGGCAAGAAACGCGATTTAGGCTAATTTGATGTCAAAAGAATGAAAGTTTGGTCACAATCTCATAATTACGTTAAAACCCACATACCCACTCCATTTTTCATAAGGATTCAAGAATGCCCAATATTGTTCTCAAATTCATCCGTTTGGGCCCTTAAAGGCCAAAAACGCGATTTCGGCTAATTTGAGGTCAAAACAATAAAAGTTTGGTCACTGTCTCGGAACTACGTGAAAACCCACAAACCCACTCCATTTTTCAAGAGGATTCTAGAATGCGCAATATTGTTGTCAAATTCATCCGTTTGTGCCCTGAACGGCCCAAAACGCGATTGAGGCTAATCTGAGAGCAACAGTATGAAAGTTTAGTCACTGTATCCGAATTACGTTAAAACCCACATACCCACACCATTTTTCAAGAGAATTCTTGAATGCCCAATATTGTTGTCAAATCCATTCGTTTGTGCCCTGAACGGCAAAAAACGCGATTGAGGCTAATTTGAGATCAAAGAGTGAAAGTTTGGTCACTGTCTTGGAATTAAGTGAAAACCCACAAACCCAATCCATTTTTAATGAGAATTCTAGAATGCCCGATATTGTTGTCAAATTCATCTGTTTGGGTCCTGAACAGCCAAAAACGTGATTTAGGCTAATTTGAGAGCAATAGTATGAAAGTATAGTCACTGTATATGAATTACGTTAAAACCCACATACCCACAGCCAAAAACGCGATTTAGGCTAATTTGAGGTCAAAAGAATCACAGTTCTATCACTGTATCGGAATTGCGTGAAAACCAACATGCCCATTCCATTTTTGATTGGATTCTAGAAGGCCTAATATTGTTGTAAAATTCATCCGTTTGTGAAGTGAACGGCCAAAAACACGATTTAGGCTAATTTGTGGTCAAAAGAAAGAAAGTTTGGTCACTGTCTCGGAATTACGTGAAAACCCACAAACCAACTCCATTGTTCATGAAGAACCTAGAATGCGTGATATTGTTGTCAAATTCATTCGTTTGCGCCCTGAACGGCCAAAAAGGCGACAGAGGCTAATTTGAGATCAACAGTATGAAAATTTAGTCACTGTATCAGAATTACGTTAAAACCCACATACCCACTCCATTTTTCAAGAGGATTCTAGAATGCCCAATATTGTTGTCAAATTCATCGGTTTGTGCCCTGAACGGGCAAAAACGCGATTTAGGCTAATTTGACGTGAAAAGAATGAAAGTTTGGTCACTGTCTCGGAATTAAGTGAAAACCCACAAACCCACTCCATTTTTCATGACGATTCTAGAATGCCAGATATTGTTGTCAAATTCATCCGTTTGGGTCCTGAACGGCCAAAAACGCGATTTAGGAAAATTTGAGGTCAAAAGAATGAAAGTTTCGCCACTGTATCGGAATTGCATGACAGCCCACATGCCCACTCCATATTTCCTGAGGATTCTAGAATGCACAATATTGTTGTCAAATTCGTCTGTTTGGGCATTGCAAGGCCAAAAACGCGATTTAGGCCAATTTGAGGTCAAAAGAATTAAAGTTTGGTCACTATCTCGGAATTTGTTTAAAACCCATATACCCACTCCATTTTTCATGAGGATTCAAGGATGCCCAATATTGTTGTCAAATTCATCCGTTTGGGCCCTGAAATTCCAAAAACGCGATTTTGGCTAATTTGTGGTCAAAAGAATAAAAGTTTGGTCACTCTCTTGGAATTGCGTGAAAACTGACATACCTACCCTATTTTTCATGAGAATTCTAGAATGCCCAATATTTTTGTATAATTCATCCGTTTGGGCCCTGAACTTCCAAAAACGCAATTGAGGCTAATTTGAGATCAAAAGAAAGAAAGTTTAATCACTGTATCAGAATTACATTAAAACCCACATACCCACTCCATTTTTCAAGAGGATTCTAGAATGCCCAATATTGTTGTCAAATTCATCGCTTTGTGCCCTGAACGGCCAAAAACGCGATTTAGGCTAATTTGACGTGAAAAGAATGAAAGTTTGGTCACTGCGTCGGAATTAAGTCAAAACCCACAAACCCACTCCATTTTTCATGAGGATTCTAGAATGCCCGATATTGTTGTCAAATTGATCCGTTTGGGTCCTGAATGGCCAAAAACGCGATTTAGGCTAATTTGAGGTCAAAAGAATGAAAGTTTCGCCACTGTATCGGAATTGCGTGACAGCCTACATGCCCACTCCATATTTCCTGAGGATTCTAGAATGCACAATATTGTTGTCAAATTCGTCTGTTTGGGCGTTGCAAGGCCAAAAACACGATTTAGGCTAATTTGTATTCAAAAGAAAGAAAGTTTGGTCACTGTCTCGGAATTACGTGAAAACCCACAAACCCACTCCATTTTTCATTACGATTCTAGAATGCCAGATATTGTTGTCAAATTCATCCGTTTGGGTCCTGAACGGCCAAAAAAGCGATTTAGGATAATTTGAGGTCAGAAGAATGAAAGTTTCGCCACTGTATCAGAATTGCGTGACAGCCCACATGCCCACTCCAAATTTCCTGAGGATTCTAGAATGCACAATATTGTTGTCAAATTTGTCTGTTTGGGCATTGCAAGGCCAAAAACGTGATTTAGGCCAATTTGAGGTCAAAAGAATTAAAGTTTAGTCACTATCTCGGAATTTGTTTAAAACCCATATACCCACTCCATTTTTCATGAGGATTTAAGGATGCCCAATATTGTTGTCAAATTCATCCGTTTGGGCCCTAAAAGGCCAAAAACGCGATTTTGGCTAATTTGTGGTCAAAAGAATAAAAGTTTGGTCACTCTCTTGGAATTGCGTGAAAACTGACATACCTACCCTATTTTTCATGAGGATTCTAGAATGCCCAATATTTTTGTATAATTCATCCGTTTGGGCCCTGAACTTCCAAAAATGCGATTGAGGCTAATTTGAGATCAAAAGATAGAAAGTTTAATTACTGTATCAGAATTACATTAAAACCCACATACCCACTCCATTTTTCAAGAGGATTCTAGAATGCCCAATATTGGTGTCAAATTCATCGCTTTGTGCCCTGACCAGCCAAAAACGCGATTTAGGCTAATTTGACGTGAAAAGAATGAAAGTTTGGTCACTGCGTCGGAATTAAGTAAAAACCCACAAACCCACTCCATTTTTCATGACGATTCTAGAATGCCAGATATTGTTGTCAAATTCATCCGTTTGGGTCCTGAAAGGCCAAAAACGCGATTTAGGCTAATTTGAGGTCAAAAGAATGAAAGTTTCGCCACTGTATCGGAATTGCGTGACAGCCCACATGCCCACTCCATATTTCCTGAGGATTCTAGAATGCACAATATTGTTGTCAAATTCATCTGTTTGGGCGTTGCAAGGCCAAAAACGCGATTTAGGCTAATTTGTGGTCAAAAGAATTAAAGTTTGGTCACTGTCTCGGAATTACGTGAAAACCCACAAACCCACTCCATTTTTCATGACTATTCTAGAATGCCCAATATTGTTGTCAAATTCATCGCTTTGTGCCCTGAACGGCCAAAAACGCGATTTAGGCTAATTTGACGTGAAAAGAATGAAAGTTTGGTCACTGCGTCGGAATTAAGTCAAAACCCACAAACCCACTCCATTTTTCATGAGGATTCTAGAATGCCCGATATTGTTGTCAAATTGATCCGTTTGGGTCCTGAATGGCCAAAAACGCGATTTAGGCTAATTTGAGGTCAAAAGAATGAAAGTTTCGCCACTGTATCGGAATTGCGTGACAGCCACATGCCCACTCCATATTTCCTGAGGATTCTAGAATGCACAATATTGTTGTCAAATTCGTCTGTTTGGGCGTTGCAAGGCCAAAAACGCGATTTAGGCTAATTTGTGGTCAAAAGAATTCAAGTTTGGTCACTGTCTCGGAATTACGTGAAAACCCACAAACCCACTCCATTTTTCATGACTATTCTAGAATGCCCGATATTGTTGTCAAATTCATCCGTTTGGATCCTGAACGGCCAAAAACGCCATTTAGGCTAATTTGAGGTCAAACGAATGAAAGTTTGGCCACTGTATCGGAATTGCATGAAAACCCATAAGCCCACTCCATTTTTCATGAGGATTCTAGAATGCACAATATTGTTGTCAAATTCGTTGTTTGGGCCCTGAACGGCCCAAAACGCGAATTAGGCTAATTTGAGATGAATATAATGAAACTTTTGTCACTGTATCGGAATTGCGTGAAAACCCACATGCCCACTCCATATTTCATGAGGATTCTAGAATGCCCAATATTGTTATCAAATTCATCCGTTTGGGACCTGAAAGGCAAAAAACGCGATTTATGCTAATTTGAGGTCAAAAGAATGAAAGTTTGATCACTGTATCGGAATTGCGTGAAAACCCATAAGCCCACACCTTTTTTCATGAGGATTCTAGAATGCACAATATTGTTGTCAAATTCGTCTGTTTTGGCTCTGCAAGACCAAAAACACTATTTAGGCTAATTTGAGGTCAAAAGAATGAAAGTTTGGTCACTGTTTCGGAATTACGTTAAAACCCACACACCCACTCCATTTTTCATGAGGATTCAAGAATAGCCAATATTGTTGTAAAATTCGTTAGTTTTGTCCCAGAAAGGCCAAAAACGCGATTTAGCTAATTTGAGGTCAAAACAATGAAAGTTTGGTCACTATCTCGGAATTAAGTCAGAACCCATAAACCCACTCCATTTGCCATGAGGATTCTGGAATTGCCCAATATTGTTGTCTAATTCATCCGTTTGGGTCTTGAACGGCCAAAAACGCGATCTAGGCTAATTTGAAGTCAAAAGAATTAAAGTTTGGTTACTGTATCAGAATTGCGTGAAAACCCACATACCGACTCCATCTTTCAAGAGGATTCTAGAATGCCCAATATTGTTGTCAAATTCCGCCGTTTGTACCCTAAAAGGCCAAAAACGCGATTGAGGCTAATTTGAGGTGAAAAGAATGAAAGTTTGGTCACTATCTCGGAATTAAGTGAAACCCACAAACCCACTCCATTTTTCATGAGGATTCTAGAATGCACAATATTGTTGTCAAATTCGTCAGTTTTGGCCCTGCAAGGCCAAAAATGCGATTTAGGCTAATTTGAGGTCAAAAGAATGAAAGTTTGGTCACTGTGTCGGAACAACATTAAAACCCACATAACCACTCCATTTTTTATGAGGATTCAAGAATGCCCAATATTGTGGTCAAATTCGTCCGTTTGGGCCCTGAAAGACCAGAAACGCAATTTAGGCTATTTTGAGATCAAAAGAAAGAAAGTTTGGGCACTTTGTCAGAATTGCGTTAAAACCCAAAAACCCACTCCATCTTTCATGAGGATTCTGGAATTCTCGATATTGTTGTCAAATTCATCCGTTTGGGTCCTGAACGGCCAAAAACGCCATTTAGGCTAATTTGAGGTCAAAAGAATGAAAGTTTGGCCACTGTATCGGAATTGCATGAAAACCCATAAGCCCACTCCATGTTTCATGAGGATTCTAGAATGCACAATATTGTTGTCAAATTCGTCTGTTTTGGCCTTGCAAGGCCAAAAACACGATTTAGGCTAATTTGAGGTTAAAAGAATGAAACTTTGGTCACCGTATCCGAATTACGTTAAAACCCACATACCCACTCCATTTTTCAAGAGGATTCTAGAATTCCCGATATTGTTGTCAAATTCATCCGTTTGGGTCCTGAACGGCCAAAAACGCGATTTAGGCTAATATGTGGCAAAAGAATGAAAGTTTGGTCACTGTCTCGGGATTAAGTGAGAACTCATATACCTACTCCATTTGTCATGAGAATTCTAGAATTGCCTGATACTGTTGTCTAATTCATCCGTTTGGGTCCTGAACATCTAAAAACGCTATTTAGGCTAATTTGAGGTCAAAAGAATGAAAGTTTGGCCACTGTATCGGAATTGCACGTAAACCCATTAGCCCACTCCATTTTTCATGAGGATTCTAGAATGCACAATATTGTTGTCGAATTCATCTATTTTGGCCCTGCAAGGCCAAAAACACGATTTAGGCTAATTTGAGGTCAAAAGAATGAAAGTTTGGTCACTGTATCCAAATTACGTTAAAACCCACATACCCACTCCATTTTTCAAGAGGATTCTAGAATTCCCGATATTGTTGTCAAATTAATCCGTTTGGGTCCTGAACGGCAAAAAACGTGATTTAGGATAATTTGAGGTCAAATTAATGAAAGTTTGGCCACTGTATCGGAATTGCGTGAAAACCCACATGCCCACTCCATTTTTCCTGAGGATTCTAGAATGCACAATATTGTTGTGAAATTCGTCTGTTTGGGCGCTGCAAGGCCAAAAACGCGATTTAGGCTAATTTGAGGTCAAAAGAATGAAAGTTTGGTCACTGTCTCGGAATTTGTCTAAAACACACATACCCAGTCCATTTTTCATGAGGATTCAAGGATGCCCAATATTGTTGTCAAATTCAGCCGTTTGGGCCCTACAAGGCCAAAAACGTGATTTAGGATAATTTGAGGTCAAAAGAATGAAAGTTTGGTCACTGTCTCGGAATTACGTTACAACCCACATACCCACTCCATTTTTCATGAGGATTCAAGAATGGCCAATTATGTTGTAAAATTCGTCCGTTTTGGCCCTGAAAGGCCAAAAACGCGATATAGGATAATTTGAGGTCAAAATAATGAAAGTTTGGTCACTGTTTCGGAATTAAGTAAGAACCCATATACCCACACCATTTGCCATAAAGATTCTAGAATTGCCCGATATTGTTGTCTAATTCATCCGTTTGGGTCCTGAAAGGCGAAAACGCGATTTAGGCTAATTTGAGGTCAAAAGAATTAAAGTTTGGTCACTGTATCAGAATTGCGTGAAAACCCACATACCGACTCCATCTTTCAAGAGGATTCCGGAATGCCCAATATTGTTGTCAAATTCCTCCGTTTGTTCCCTGAAAAGAATGAGAGTTTGGTCACTATCTCAGAATTTAGTGAATACCCACAAACCCACTCCATTTTTCATGAGGATTCTAGAATGCCGATATTGTTGTCAAATTCATCTGTTTGGGTCCTAAAAGGCCAAAAAAGCGATTTAGGCTAATTTTAGATCAAAAGAATGAAAGTTTGGTCACTGTCTCGGAATTAAGGGAGAACCCATATACCCACTCCATTTTTCATGAGGATTCTAGAATTGCCGAATATTGTTGTCTAATAAATCCGTTTGGGTCCTGAACGGCCAAAAACGCGATTTAGGCTAATTTGAAGTCAAAAGAATGAAAGTTTGGCCACTGTATCGGAATTCCGTGAAAACCTACATGCCCACTCCATTTTTCATGAGGATTCTAGAATGCACAAAATTGTTGTCAAATCCATCCGTTTGGGCCGTGAACGGCCAAAAACGCGATTTGGGCTAATTTGAGATCAAAATAATTAAAGTGTGGTAACTGTCTCTGGATTTGTTTAAAACCCACATACCCACTCCATTTTTCATGAGGATTCAAGAATACCCAATATTGTTGTCAAATTCGTCCGTTTGGGCCCTGAAAGGCCAAAAACGCGATTTAGGCTAATTTGAGGTCAAAAGAATGAAAGTTTGGTCACTATCTGGGAATTGCGTGAAAACTGACATACCTACTTCATTTGTCATGAGAATTCTAGAATGCCCAATATTGTTGTCTAATTCTTCCGTTTGGGCCCTAAAAGGCCAAAAACGCGATTGAGGCTAATTTGAGATCAACAGAATGAAAGTTTAGTCACTGTATCATAATTATGTTAAAACCCACATACCTACTCCATTTTTCAAGAGGATTCTACAATGCCCAATATTGTTGTCAAATTCATCCGTTTGTCCCCTGAACGGCCAAAAAGGCGATTTAGGCTAATTTGCGGTCAAAAGAATGAAAGTTTGGTGACTGTCTCAGAATTACGTGAAAACCCACAAACCCACTCCATTTTTCATGAGGATTCTAGAATGCCCGATATTGTTGTCAAATTCATCCGTTTGGGTCCTGAACGGACAAAAAGGCGATTTAGGCTAATTTGAGGTCAAAAGAATGAAAGTTTGGTCTCTGTATTGGAATTGCGTGAAAACCCACATGCCCACACCATTTTTCATGAGGATTCTACAATGCCCAATATTTATGTCAAACTCAAATGGAGTGGGTTTGTGGGTATTCACTAAATTCTGAGATAGTGACCAAACTCTCATTCTTTTCAGGGTACAAACGGAGGAATTTGACAACAATATTGGGCATTCTGGAATCCTCTTGAAAGATGGAGTCGGTATGTGGGTTTTCACGCAATTCTGATACAGTGACCAAACTTTAATTCTTTTGACCTCAAATTTGCCTAAATCGCGTTTTTGGCCGTTCAGGACCCAAACGGATGAATTAGACAACAATATCGGGCAATTCTAGAATCTTTATGGCAAATGGTGTGGGTATATGGGTTCTTACTTAATTCCGAAACAGTGACCAAACTTTCATTATTTTGACCTCAAATTATCCTATATCGCGTTTTTGGCCTTTCAGGGCCAAAACGGACGAATTTTACAACATAATTGGCCATTCTTGAATCCTCATGAAAAATGGAGTGGGTATGTGGGTTGTAACGTAATTCCGAGACAGTGACCAAACTTTCATTCTTTTGACCTCAAATTATCCTAAATCACGTTTTTGGCCTTGTAGGGCCCAAACGGCTGAATTTGACAACAATATTGGGCATCCTTGAATCCTCATGAAAAATGGACTGGGTATGTGTGTTTTAGACAAATTCCGAGACAGTGACCAAACTTTCATTCTTTTGACCTCAAATTAGCCTAAATCGCGTTTTTGGCCTTGCAGCGACCAAACAGACGAATTTAACAACAATATTGTGCATTCTAGAATCCTCAGGAAAAATGGAGTGGGCATGTGGGTTTTCACGCAATTCCGATACAGTGGCCAAACTTTCATTAATTTGACCTCAAATTATCCTAAATCACGTTTTTTGCCATTCAGGACCCAAACGGATTAATTTGACAACAATATCGGGAATTCTAGAATCCTCTTGAAAAATGGAGTGGGTATGTGGGTTTTAACGTAATTCGGATACAGTGACCAAACTTTCATTCTTTTGACCTCAAATTAGCCTAAATAGTGTTTTTGGCCTTGCAGGGCCAAAATAGATGAATTTGACAACAATATTGTGCATTCTAGAATCCTCATGAAAAATGGAGTGGGCTAATGGGTTTTCGTGCAATTCCGATACAGTGGCCAAACTTTCATTCTTTTGACCTCAAATTAGCCTAAATAGCGTTTTTAGATGTTCAGGACCCAAACGGATGAATTAGACAACAGTATCAGGCAATTCTAGAATTCTCATGACAAATGGAGTGGGTATATGAGTTCTCACTTAATCCCGAGACAGTGACCAAACTTTCATTCTTTTGCCACATATTAGCCTAAATCGCATTTTTGGCCGTTCAGGACCCAAACGGATGAATTTGACAACAATATCGGGAATTCTAGAATCCTCTTGAAAAATGGAGTGGGTATGTGGGTTTTAACGTAATTCGGATACGGTGACCAAAGTTTCATTCTTTTGACCTCAAATTAGCCTAAATCGTGTTTTTGGCCTTGCAAGGCCAAAACAGACGAATTTGACAACAATATTGTGCATTCTAGAATCCTCATGAAACATGGAGTGGGCTTATGGGTTTTCATGCAATTCCGATACAGTGGCCAAACTTTCATTCGTTTGACCTCAAATTAGCCTAAATGGCGTTTTTGGCCGTTCAGGATCCAAACGGATGAATTTGACAACAATATCGAGCATTCCAGAATCCTCATGAAAGATGGAGTGGGTTTTTGGGTTTTAACGCAATTCTGACAAAGTGCCCAAACTTTCATTCTTTTGATATCAAAATAGCCTAAATTGCGTTTCTGGTCTTTCAGGGCCCAAACGGACGAATTTGACAACAATATTGGGCATTCTTGAATCCTCATAAAAAATGGAGTGGTTATGTGGGTTTTAACGTTGTTCCGACACAGTGAACAAACTTTCATTCTTTTGACCTCAAATTAGCCTAAATCGCTTTTTTTGCCTTGCAGGGCCAAAACAGATGAATTTGACAACAATATTGTGCATTCTAGAATCCTCATGAAAAATGGAGTGTGATGGAGGAGCATGGCAAGATGGAGGAGGAGCTCCAAAGGAAGAGGAAGGCATGAAGATGGAATCCCAAGCTCAAGTATGGAAGTCCAATGTCCCAAAAGATCCATTACAAAGCATTGGAGGCCCAATGACAAGAGCAAGGACTAAAGCCATGAAGGAGGCCTTGAATTGTTTGATAAGAGAGCTTAAAGAGTTGGAGCCCATTTATTTGGAAGAGGCATCCTTTAACATGCCCAACAAGAACCCAAGAATGGTGATCACATTTCTTGAAGCCCAACAAGATGAAGTACAAGGCCCAAGTGCAGTCCAGATTGAAGAATTCACTTAAAATACCATGTGACAAGCATGTGCCTTGAAGGAGGATCATAAGTGACGTCCAAGACACCTCAAGAAGCATCTAGAAGGCGTCCTTATATAGCAAATCAGAATTAATTTTGTTTTTATTTGTTTCCTTTTTTTTTATTTGCCTTAAATAAGGCCTTTGGTCAAAGATTGCTCTTGAAGACTTTATTTTATTTCCTATTTTTAGGTAGCTGACTTAGTCTTGAAGAATAAGTAATTTCCTAATTCCTTTAGGCTTGAATGGTGCCAACCAAGACAATCAATCATCATTAAGGCATCATTTATTGCATTCATGACTAGGTTTTCAAACTCTATAGTGTTCTTTTGTGGCCTTTATATATGGCTGCGTTTTTGTACTACATTGGCATACTTGAATGATAATTGAGAGTTTTATTTCTCTTGTGTGTGTGAGCTTTGCTTGCATCCTTGTATTCTCGTGCGAATACTCCGACTGTATCAAGGATTGATCATCCTTGTGGTGTCTTGTGGCTAGGGTTGTAAGAGAATGGTTCTCTTAAGGTCCTACCTTTGATCATCCGTCCCGTTAGTGTTTTCATACTTGTTTTCTAGCCGGTCCGTTACCCTCACCGTATCAAGTGGTATCAGAGCTTAAGGTTTGCTAGATTTCAAGTTCTATCCTTTTGTTTTCGTTCTTTGGTTCCGTTTTTTTCTTCTTCCCTTGTTTACATTGTTTTCCTTCATTCCTGTGTTTTTCCCATTCTCTTCTCTCGTCTTCCACCCATAATTTTTTTTGTTTGTTGTGTGACTTTGTAAGTTTCAATTTAAAAAAAAACAAGAAAAAATTCGTGTAAAAAAAAAAGGTGTGGTTCTGAAAAAAAAACTGAGCAGAAAAAAAAAAAGAGCAAAAAAAAAATCAAAAATTCAAAAAAAAAAGAAAAAAGGGAAGGAGCCACAGGTTTTGGAAATTAGGAAGATTGAAGGCTAATTTGAGAGTTTCCATTGCAAGTCACAAAAGTTTCCTAAATCTACAAACTTGGGTGGTAAGACTCTTTACTTTCCTAATTCTTCCTTCCTTCCTATTTTGATTTCCTTTCCCTTTCTTTTTTTTTCCTGATTCCATTTTTTCCCCCTTGTTATTATCCCTTCTTCATTATTCACGTTTTTCCCCTTTCCATCTTCTTTCATCACACATTTCTCTCATTTCTCACATATTCTCTGGTTCTTATAATTTCTTGTTGCAAAGATTACCACATACTAACATTGTCTCTTGATTTTGTTGAGGTTCAATCAAGAATACTATAGGAGGCAAGCTTGAGTGGTAAAAGGCAAGAGTGTTACATCAAGTTAAAAGCCATATTTGTGTGAAACACGAGTGACTATATAACTTCTGAGTGAAACATGTGAGTAGAGTGGTAAGGTTCCATATTTCTATTTTTCCCCATCTTTGATCAAACTAACATTCAGGTTCAAGATGAGTAAAAAAGAAATACTTGCAGAATTCAAGTTGTTCTTGGAAAGCATGACAATTGACATCTTTAAGCTACATAAAGAGGTGCACAAATTAAAGGCTTCATCCCATTTTAGTCTTTACAAAGAATTGCAGGAGCTCAAGCAAGGTTCCATGAGTGTGAAAGAATACTTCGATGAGCTGCACATTGCTAGGCTTCGAGCTAAAGTCAAAGAAAGCTCAAGGGCAACAATGGATCAATTTCTACAAGGGCTTAATCCAAATATTGCTAAACAAATGAAGTTGTACCCGTATAGTGATATTCAAGTAATGGTCTCTCTAGCCAATGAGATAGAAAAACCATGAAGAAAAAAGAGAGAAATAAAGAAAAAGAGAGGATAAAAAAAGAGAAAGAGGCACATGAAAAAATGCTTGAAGAGAAAAGAAAAATTGAGAGTGAAAGAGCAAATGAGTTTGAGGTGACAAAAATAATTAAGAGTGACTTGAGTGAAAATAAAAAGGATGAGAGTGAATATAAGGAAAAAGGATATGTAAAAGAAGAAATTTTTGTTGATACTAACTATCCTTGTCCAAGTGTTGTTTTATCCTTACTACAGGAGCAGAATTATGATAACTCGACAATGATTGTTCCATATGGCGAATATGACCCTCAAGAGTCGAGGACGACTCTTTTTCAAGAGGAGGAGAATGATAGAGGTGCAAGGGACGTCTTATGTGGTGTCCAACAAAGCATCAATGTTGGTATCCAAAGTGTCGACAAAGTACTACATGACAGCTTAGGTGGCATCTACAATAAACAAGATGTTGTCTCTATTATCCAACAAGATTCTAAGCAAGCCCAAGATCCTCCTTGATACGATGAGGGTAACAGACCGGCTAGAAAACAAGTATGAAAACACTAACGGGATGGATGATCAAAGGTAGGACCTTAAGAGAACCTGTCTCTTACAACCCTAGCAACAAGACACCACAAGGATGATCAATCCTTGATACAGTCGGAGTATTCGCACGAGAATACAAGGATGCAAGCAAAGCTCACACACACAAGAGAAATAAAACTCTCAATTATCATTCAAGTATGCCAATGTAGTACAAAAACGCAGCCATATATAAAGGCCACAAAAGAACACTATAGAGTTTGAAAACCTAGTCATGAATGCAATAAATGATGCCTTAATGATGATTGATTGTCTTGGTTGGCACCATTCAAGCCTAAAGGAATTAGGAAATTACTTATTCTTCAAGGCTAAGTCAGTTACCTAAAAATAAGAAATAAAACAAAGTCTTCAAGAGCAATCTTTGACCAAAGGCCTTATTTAAGGCAAATAAAAAAAAGGAAACAAATAAAAATGAAATTAATTCTGATTTGCTATATAAGGACGCCTTCTAGATGCTTCTTGAGGTGTCTTGGACGTCACTTATGATCCTCCTTCAAGGCATATGCTTGTCACATGGTATTTTAAGTGAATTCTTCAATTTGGACTGCACATGGGCCTTGTTCATCATCTTGTTGGGCTTACTACTTTATGTTACACCAATTTCATGGATCTTCCTACTTTTCCACGTGCTCAAGCTTCTATGTGTTGTAAAATCATGTATATGGGCCTGAATAAGTATGGTTAAGGCCTCATTTGCACCCTCCACATATATACTAGCATTATGAGCCATTAATGAAGCAAAATCAAGCCTAAATGTTTTCTCCAACCTCTCAAACACTTCACTCTTTTCTGAGTTTTTAGTAATTGGGCCATCAATGTCATGAGGAGGATCTTGGGCTTGCTTAGAATCTTGTTGGATAACAGAGACAACATCTTGTTCATTGTAGATGCCACCTAAGCTGCCATGTAGTGCTTTGTGGACACTTTGGATACCAACATTGATGCTTTGTTGGACACCACATAAGACGTCCCTTGCACCTCTCTCACCATTTTTCAAGAGGATTCTAGAATGCCCGATATTATTGAAAATTCTGATTGTTGCTTGGAAAACATTGATTTCCTTTGTTATGTGTATTTGCTTGGTCAAGGTAAGCTTAACAAAAGGAATACATGCTGTCTAAAATTTATTGAGACATTTCCATATGTCATCATATATAAGAAAGGTAAAGAGAATGTTGTTGTTGAAGCATTGTCAAGAAGATATAGTGCTCTTTCTTCTCTAAATACCAGATTGCTTGGATTTGAATATGCTGAGGGAATGTATGGAAATGATATTGGCTTTGCTGAATTGTTTCTTCCCTGTGAAATTGAGCATTATGCATCCAAAGCCAACAAACAAAGAAGCTGTGTTCTTTTTGAACTTGCTGATACTTACAAGATTGATCTAGCTTGTAAGTATATTGTTATTGTTACTTTTAATGTGGCTGATATATGTACATTTGATCCAAGTGGAGATTCGTGGACGAATCCTTTTGAGGAAAGAGGGAATGATGTGACCCAGAATCATCAAATTAACTCTCCAAATTCAAGTCAAGATTCGAGGATGAATCCTTTTGAGGAGAGAGGGAATGATGCGATCCAGAGTCAACAAGTTCTCCCTTCAAATTCAAGTGATGTCTCTTCCATTTCAAATTATCATTATCAAATTCCAACTCAACAAATCATGAGAGCACAAGCTAAAATATTCAAGGAAGCATTGATTGGGCTGATTGAAGAAGTTGTTGTAAATCAAATGGTAATTGGATCAATAAATCTGATTTACAAAACAAAGATGCTGAAAACGTTACTAAGTTCATTTGTGCTAAATATGGAGTTGTTATCAAGTTTTGGGCATGGAAACTTCAAAACAAAGAGCTTGGACCTAGTACTACACATGGGAGGCTCATTTGGGCCTAAATAAGCACATTTTGAGCCTTAATTTGCTGACTACATTTTCTTGAAGTTAGGTGTGCGAAAATCAACAAGAAGTTGGTGGCAGATTTGACTTTTGGTTTCTTTAAGCATTTGTATTTGAGTTTTCAACTTTCTTCTAGATTGTATTAGACTTTTGTGTTTATTGTATTAGACTTTTAGGTTTCCTAGCACATGGTATTAGACTTTGTATTTTCTATGTTCAGATTTGCACCTACTACAATTAGGTCATATTTTCCCTATAAATACTTGGTGCTTCTTCATTTGTAGCACACAATTCAGGTTTGAATCATAAATGAAAGTTGCACTTCTGCACTTTGTTTCTTGAGAGTGGATTCTCTCTAAGGGTTCTTTTTAGAACTAACAAACTTATCAAGGCTTGATCAACCTTGTGGCGTTTTTCCAACACTTCGGGTCCTTGTTCTTTCGTGTTCAAGGGTTCAAGTGGATCGTCGATCTGTGTTTAGCTTTCTTGGGGTGTGTATATTTCAGAATTGGTTGTGGGTTCGTGGGATCTTCCCTTGTGGGTTCGCACCATCTAAGTGGATCGTCGATCTGTGTTTAGCTTTCTTGGGGTGTGTATATTTCAGAATTGGTTGTGGGTTCGTGGGATCTTCCCTTGTGGGTTCGCACCATCTAACTTCAAGAAAATGTAGTCAGCAAATTAAGGCTCAAAATATGCTTATTTAGGCCCAAATGAGCCTCCCATGTGTAGTACTAGGTCCAAGCTCTTTGTTTTGAAGTTTCCAAGCCCAAAACTTGATTAACAACTCCATATTTAGCACAAATGAACTTAGTGACGTTTTCAGCATCTTTGTTTTGTAAATCAGATTTATTGATCCAATTACCATTTGATTTACAACAACTTCTTCAATCAGCCCAATCAATGCTTCCTTGAATATTTTAGCTTGTGCTCTCATGATTTGTTGAGTTGGAATTTGATAATGATAATTTGAAACGAAAGAGACATCACTTGAATTTGAAGGGAGAACTTGTTGATTCTAGATCGCATCATTCCCTCTCTCCTCAAAAGGATTCGTCCTCGAATCTTCACTTGAATTTGGAGAGTTAATTTGATGATTCTGGTTCACATCAATTCTAGTATGCCGAATATTGTTGTCAAATTCATCCGTTTGGGCCCTGAAAGGCCAAAAACGCTTTTTAGGCTATTTGAGTTCAAAAGAATGAATGTTTGGTCACTGTCTCGTAATTATGTTAAAACCCACATATCTACTCCATTTTTCATGAGGATTCTATAATGCCCAATATTGTTGTCAAATTCGTCCGTTTCGGCCCTGAACAGACAAAAATGCTTTTCAGGCTAATTTGAGGTCAAAAGAATGAAAGTTTGGTCACTGTTTAGGAATTTCGTGAAAACCCATATGCCCACTCCTTTTTTCATGAGGATTCTAGAATGCCGAATATTGTTGTCAAATTCATTCGTTTGGGCCCTGAAAGGCCAAAACCGCGATTTAGGCTAATTTGATGTCAAAAGAATGAATGTTTGGTTACTGTCTCAGAATTACGTGAAAACCCACATGCCCACTCCTTTTTTCATGAGTATTCTTGAATGCCGAATATTGTTGTCAAATTCATCAGTTTGGCCCTTGAACGGATAAAAACACTTTTCAGGTGAATTTGAGGTCTAGATAATGATAGTTTGGTCACAGTCTCAGAATTCTGTGAAAACTTACTTACCCACTCCATTTTTCATGACGATTCTAGAATGCTGAATATTACTGTCAATTACATCCGTTTGTGCCCAGAACGGCCAAAAACATGATTTACGCTAATTTGTGGTCAAAAGAATGAAAGTTTGGTCACTGTTTCTGATATGCGTGAAAACCCACATACCCACTCCATATTTCATAAGGATTCTAGAATGCACAATATTGTTGTCAAATTCATAAGTTTGGGCCCTGAACGGACAAAAACGCTTTCCAGGCTAATTTGAGGTCAAAAGAATGAAAGTTTGGTCACTGTCTCGGAATTGAGTGAAAACCCACATACCCACTCCAGTTTTCAAGAGCATTCTAGAATGCCCAATATTGTTATCAAATTCATCTGTTTGGGCCCTGAACAGACAAAAACGCTTTCCAGGCTAATTTGAGTTTAAAATAATGAAAGTTTGGTCACTGTCTCGGAATTACGTGAAAACCCACATACCCACTCCATTTTTCATGAAGATTCTAGAATGCTCAATATTGTTGACAAATTCATCTGTTTTGTGCCCTGAACAGTCAAAAACGCGATTTTGGGTAATTTGAGATCAAAAGCATGACAGTTTGGTGACTGGCTCTGAATTGCGTGAAAACCCACATGCCCACTCCATTATTTGAGAGGATTCTAGAATGCCCAATATTGTTGTCAAATTCGTCCGTTTGGGCGTGAAAGGCCAAAAACGCTTTTTAGGCTAATTTGAGTTCAAAAGAATGAATGTTTGGTCACTATCTCGGAATTACTTTAAAACCCACATACCCACTCCTTTTTTCATGAGGATTCTAGAATGCCAAATATTGTTGTCAAATTCATTCGTTTGAGCCCTGAAAGGCCAAAACCGCGATTTAGGCTAATTTGATGTCAAAAGAATGAATGTTTGTTCACTGTCTCGGAATTACGTGAAAACCCACTTACCGACTCCATTTTTCATGAGGATTCTAGGATGCCCAATATTGTTGTAAAATTCATCCGTTTGTAACCTGAATGGCCAAAAATGCGATTTAGGCTAATTTGAGGTCAAAAGAATGAAAGTTTGGTCACTCTCTCAGAACTGAGTGAAAACCTACATTCCCACACCATTTTTCATGAGTATTCAAGAATGCACAATATTGTTGTCAAATTCATCGGTTTGGGCCCTGAACAGACAAAAACGCTTTTCAGGCTAATTTGAGGTCTAAATAATGATAGTTTGGTCACTGTCTCGGAATTCCGTGAAAACCCACTTACCCACTCCATTTTCCCTGAGGATTCAAGAATGCTCAATATTGATGTCAATTAAGTCCGTTTGTGCCCAAAACGGCCAAAAACGCGATTCAGGCTAATTTATGGTCAAAGGAATGAAAGTTTGGTCACTGTCTCTGAATTGCGTGAAAACCCACATACCCACTCCATATTTCATAAGGATTCTAGAATGCAGAATATTGATGTGAAATTCATCTTTTTGGGCCCTGAACGGACAAAAACGCTTTCCAGGCTAATTTGAGGTTAAAAGAATGAAAGTTTGGTCACTGTCTCGGAATTAAGTGAAAACCCACATACCCACTCCAGTTTTCAAGAGGATTCTAGAATGCCCAATATTGTTGTCAAATTCATCTGTTTGGGCCATGAATAGACAAAAAACGCATTTCATGCTAATTTGAGGTCAAAAGAATGAAAGTTTGGTCACTGTATAGGAATTGCGTGAAAACCCACATGCCCACTCCATTTTTTAGGAGGATTCTAGAATGCCCCATATTGTTGTCAAATTCATCCGTTTGGGCCCTGAAAAGCCAAAAACGCAATTGAGGCAAATTTGAGGTCAAAAGAATGAAAGTTTGGTCACTGTCTCGGAACAACGTTAAAACCCACATAACCACTCCATTTTTCATGAGGATTCAAGAATGGCCAATATTGTTGTCAAATTCGTCGGTTTGGTCCCTGAACGGACAAAAACGCTTTTCAGGCTAATTTGAGGTCAAAAGAATGAAATTTTGGTCACTGTCTCGGAATTCCGTGAAAACCCACATACCCACTCCATTTTTCATGAAGATTCTAGAATGCCCAATATTGTTGTCAAATTCATCTGTTTTGTGCCCTGAAAGGTCAAAAACGCGATTTTGGATAATTTGAAATCAAAAGCATGACAGTTTGGTGACTGGCTATGAATTGCGTGAAAACCCAAATGCCCACTCCATTATTGGAAAGGATTCTAGAATGCCCAATATTGTTGTCAAATTCGTCCGTTTGGGCTTGAAAGGCCAAAAACGATTTTTAGGCTAATTTGAGTTCAAAAGAATTAATGTTTGGTGACTATATTGGAATTACTTTAAAACCCACATGCCCACTCCTTTTTTCATGAGGATTCTAGAATGTTGAATATTGTTGTCAAATTCATTCGTTTGAGCCCTGAAAGGCCAAAACCGCGATTTAGGCTAATTTGATGTCAAAAGAATGAATGTTTGTTCACTGTCTCGGAATTACGTGAAAACCCACTTACCGACTCCATTTTTCATGAGGGTTCTAGGATGCCCAATATTGTTGTAAAATTCATCCGTTTGTAACCTGAATGGCCAAAAACGCGATTTAGGCTAATTTGAGGTCAAAAGAATGAAAGCTTGGTCACTATCTCAGAACTGCGTGAAAACCCACATTCCCACACCATTTTTCATGAGTATTCAAGAATGCCCAATATTGTTGTCAAATTCGTCGGTTTGGGCCCTGAACAGACAAAAACGCTTTTCAGGCTAATTTTGTGGTCTAAATAATGATAGTTTGGTCACAGTCTCGGAATTCCGTGAAAACCCACTTACCCACTCCATTTTTTGTGAGGATTCTAGAATGCTCAATATTGACGCCAATTACGTCCGTTTGTGCCCAGAATGCCCAATATTGTTGTCAAATTCATCAGTTTGGGCCCTGAACGGACAAAAACGCTTTCCAGGCTAATTTAGGTCAAAAGAATGAAAGTTTGGTCACTGTCTCGAAATTAAGTGAAAACCCACATACCCACTCCCTTTTTCATGAGGATTCTAGAATGCCCAATATTGTTGTTAAATTCATCCGTTTGGGCCTGAACGGCCAAAAATGCAATTTAGACTACATTGTTATCAAAAGAATGAAAGTTTGGTCGCTGTCTCCGAATTACGTGAAAACCATCATACCCACTCCATTTTTCATGAGGATTTGAGAAAGCCCAATATTGTTGTCAAATTCATCCGTTTGGGTTCTGAACAAACAAAAACGCTATTCAGTCTAATTTGAGGAAAAACAATGAAAGTAGTGTCACTATCTCAGAATTGCGTGAAAACCCACATACCAACTCCATTTTCCATAGGATTCTGGAATGCCAAATAATGTTGTCAAATTCATCTGTTTGGGCCCTGAACGGACAAAAACACTTTTAGGGCTAATTTGATGTCAAAAGAAAGAAACTTTGGTTACAGTCTCGGAATTGCGTGAAAACCCACATACCCACTCCATTTTTCATGAGGACTCTAGAAACCCTAATATTGTTGTCAAATTCATCTGTTTGTGCCCTGAACCTACAAGAACGCTTTTCATGCTAATTTGAGGTCTAAAGAATGAAAGTTTGGTCACTCTCTCGGAATTGCGTGAAAACCCACATACCCACTCCATTTTTCATGAGGATTCTAGAATGCCCAATATTGTTGTCAAATTCATCCGTTTCGGCCTGAATAGCCAAAACTGCAATTTAGACTACATTGTTATCAAGAGAATGAAAGTTTGGTTGCTGTCTCTGAATTAAGTGAAAACTCTCACAGCCAGTCCTTTTTTAATGAGGATTTGAGAAAGCCCAATATTGTTGTCAAATTCATCTGTTTGGTCCCTGAACGGACAAAAATGCTTTTCAAGCAAATTTGAGGTCAAAGGAATGAAAGTTTCATCACTGTCTCGGAATTTCGTGAAAACGCACATACCCACTCCATTTTTCATGAGGATTCTAGAATGCCCGATATTGTTGTCAAATTCAACTGTTTGGGCCCTGAAAACCAAAAACACGGTTGAGGCTAATTTGAGGTCATAGGAATGAAAGTTTGGTCACTGTCTCAGAATTGCGTGAAAACCAACATACCTACTCCATTTTTCATCAGGATTCTAGAATGCCAAATATTGTTGTCAAATTCATATGTTTGGGGCATGAACAGACAAAAACGCTTTTCAGGATAATTTGAGGTCAAAAGAATGAAAGTTTGGTCACTGTCTCAGAATTGCGTGACAACCCACATACTCACTCCATTTTTCACGAGGATTCTACAATGCCCAATATTGTTGTAAAATTCATCCGTTTGGGCCTGAAAATCCAAAATATCAATTAAGACAACATTGTTAACAAAATAATGAAAGTTTGGTCGCTGTCTCGGAATTACGTGAAAACCCTCATACCCACTCCGTTTTTCATGAGGATTCTACAATGCCCAATATTGTTGTCAAATTCATCGGTTTCTGTACTTAACGGAGAAAACACTTTTCAGGCTAATTTGAGGTCAAAAGAATGAAAGTTTGGTCACTGTCTTGGAATTCCCTGAAAACCCACATACCCACATCATTTTTCATGAGGATTTAAGAAAGCCCAATATTGTTGTCAAATTCATCCGTTTGGGTCCTGAACAGATAAAAACATTTTTCAGGCTAATTTAAGGTCGAAAGAATGAAAGTTTGGTCACTGTCTCGGAATTGCGTGAAAACCGACATACCCACACCATTTTTCATAAGGATTCTAGAATGCCCAATATTATTGTCAAATTCATCCGTTTGGGCATTGAACAGACAAAAACGCTTTTCAGGATAATTTGCGATCAAAAGAATGAAAGGTTGGTCACTGTCTCGGAATTTCATGAAAACCCACATACCCACTCCATTTTTCACGAGGATTCTAGAATGCCCAATTTTGTTGTAAAATTCATCCGTTGGCCCTGAATTACCAAAAATTAAATTTAGACTACATTGTTATCAAAAGAATGAAAGTTTGGTCGCTGTCTCAGAATTGCGAGAAAACCCACATACCCACTTCATTTTTCATGAGGATTCTAGAATGCCCAATATTGTTGTCAAATTCATCCGTTTGAGCCCTAAACGGACAAAAACGCTTTTTAATTTGAGGTCTAAAGAATGAAAGTTTGGTCACTGTTTTGGAATTGCGTGAAAATCCACATACCCACTCAATTTTTCATGAGGACTCTAGTATGCCCAATATTGTTGTTCAATTCATCTGTTTGCGCGCTGAACTGACAAAAACGCTTTTCATGCTATTTTGAGCTCAAAAGAATGAAAGTTTGGTCACTGTCTCGGAATTCCGTGAAAACCCACATACCCACACCAATTTTCATGAGGATTCTAGAATGCCCACTATTGTTGTCAAATTCATCCGTCTGGGAACTGAACAGACAAAAACGCTTTTGGGCTAATTTAAGGTCAAAAGAATGAAAGTTTGGTCACTGTCTCCGAATTGCGTGAAATCCAACTTGATACCCACTCCATTTCTCATCAGGATTCTATAATGCCCAATATTGTTGTCAAATTCATTCGTTTGGGCCCTGAACAGACAAAAACGCTTATCAGGCAAATTTAAGCTCAAAAAAATGAAAGTTTGGTCACTGTCTCGAAATTGCGTGAAAACCCACATAACGACTCTATTTTTCATGAGCATTTAAGAAAGCCCAATATTGTTGTCAAATTCTCCGTTTAGGCCCTGAACAGACAAAAACGCTTTTCATGCTATTTTGAGCTCAAAAGAATGAAAGTTTGGTCACTGTCTCGGAATTGCGTGAAAACCCACATACCCACTCCTTTTTTCCTAAGGATTTAAGAAAGCCCATTATTGTTGTCCAATTCATCCGTTTGGGTCCCGAACAAACAAAAACGCTTTTCAGGTTAATTTGAGGTCAAAAAAATGAAAGTTTGGTCACTATCTCGGAATTACGTTAACACCCACATACCCACTCCATTTTCCATGAGGATTTAAGAAAGCCCAATATTGTTGTCAAATTCATCCGTTTGGGTCTTGAACAGATAAAAACGCTTTTCAGGCTAATTTGAGGTCAAAAGAATGAAAGTTTGGTCACTGTCTCAGAATTGCGTGACAACCCACATACTCACTCCATTTTTCACGAGGATTCTACAATGCCCAATATTGTTGTAAAATTCATCCGTTTGGGCCTTAAAAACCAAAATATCAATTTAGACTACATTGTTATCAAAAGAATGAAAGGTTGGTCGCTGTCTCGGAATTACGTGAAAACCCTCATACCCACTCCGTTTTTCATGAGGATTCTACAATGCCCAATATTGTTGTCAAATTCATCGGTTTCTGTACTTAACGGACAAAACACTTTTCAGGCTAATTTGAGGTCAAAAGAATGAAAGTTTGGTCACTGTCTCGGAATTCCCTGAAAACCCACATACCCACTTCATTTTTCATGAGGATTTAAGAGAGCCCAATATTGTTGTCAAATTCATCCGTTTGGGTCCTGAACAGATAAAAACTTTTTCAGGCTAATTTAAGGTCGAAAGAATGAAAGTTTGGTCACTGTCTCAGAATTATGTTAAAATCCACATACCCACTCCATTTTTCATGAAGATTCTAGAATGCCAAATATTGTTGTCAAATTCATCCGTTTGGGCCCTGAACGGACAAAAATGCTTTTTAATTTGAGGTCTAAAGAATGAAAGTTTGGCCACTGTCTCGGAATTGCGTGAAAACCCATATACCCACTCAATTTTTCATGAGGACTCTAGAAAGCCTAATATTGTTGTCAAATTCATCTGTTTGGGCCCTGTACCGAAAAACGCTTTTCATTCTAGTTTGAGGTCAAAAGAAGGAAAGTATGCTCACTGTCTCAGAATTCCGTGAAAACCCACATACCCACACCAATTTTCATGAGGATTCTAGATCGCCCACTATTGTTGTCAAATTCATCCGTTTAGGCCCTGAACAGACAAAAACGGTTTTGATGCTAATTTAAGGTCAAAAGAATGAAAGTTTGGTCACTGTGTCAGAATTCCGTGAAAACCCACATACCCACACCAATTTTCATGAGGATTCTAGATCGCCCACTATTGTTGTCAAATTCATCCGTTTAGGCCCTGAACAGACAAAAACGGTTTTGATGCTAATTTAAGGTCAAAAGAATGAAAGTATGGTCACTGTCTCGGAATTGCGTGAAATCCTACATAGCCACTCCATTTTTCATAAGGATTCTAAAAATGCCCAAGATTGTTGTCAAATTCCTCTTTTTGGACCCTGAACAGTCAAAAACGCTTTTCAGGCTAATTTGTTGTCAAAAGAATGAAAGTTTGGTCACTGTCTTGGAATTGTGTGAAAACCCACATACCCACTCTATTTTTCATGAGCATTTAAGAAAGCCCAATATTGTTGTCAAATTCATCCCTTTGGGACCTGAACAGACAGAAACGCTTTTTAATCTAATTTGAGGTCAAAAGAATGAAAGTTTGGTCACTGTCTCGGAATTGCGTGAAAACTCACATACCCACTCAATTTTTCATGAGGACTCTAGAAAGCCTAATATTGTTGTCAAATTCATCTGTTTGGGCACTGAGCTGACAAAAACAATTTTCATGCTATTTTGAGGTCAAAAGAATGAAAGTTTGGTCAGTGTCTCAGAATTGCGGGAAAACCCACATACCCACTCCATTTTTCATGAGGATTATAGAAAGCCCAATATTGTTGTACAATTCTCCGTTTAGGCCTTTAACAGACAAAAACGCTTTTCCGGCCAATTTGCAGTCAAAAGAATGAAAGGTTGGTCATTGTCTCGGAATTGCGTGAAAACCCACATACCCACTCCATTTTTCACGAGGATTCTAGAATGCCCAATTTTGTTGTAAAATTCATCCGTTTAGCCCTGAATGAGCAAAAATTCAATTTAGACTACATTGTTACCAAAAGAATGAAAGTTTGGTCGCTGTCTCGGAATTGCGAGAAAACCCACATACCCACTCCATTTTTCATGAGGATTCTAGAATGCCCAATATTGTTGTCAAATTCATCCGTTTGGGCCCTGAACGGACAAAAACGCTTTTAAATTTGAGGTCTAAAGAATGAAAGTTTGGTCACTGTCTCGGAATTACGTGAAAATCCACATACCCACTCAATTTTTCATGAGGACACTAGAATGCCCAATATTGTTGTTCAATTCATCTGTTTGGGCCCTGAACTGAAAAAAACGCTTTTCATTCTATTTTGAGGTCAAAAGAATGAAAGTTTGGTCACTGTCTCGGAATTCCGTGAAAACCCACAGACCCACACCAATTTTCATGAGGATTCTAGAATGCCCACTATTGTTGTCAAATTCATCCGTTTGGGAACTGAACAGACAAAAACGGTTTTAGGCTAATTTAAGGTTAAAAGAATGAAAGTTTGGTCACTGTCTTGGAATTGCATGAAATACCACTTACCCACTCCATTTTTCTTGAGTATCCTAGAAAGCCCAATTTTGTTGTCAAATTCTCCGTTGAGGCCCTCACAGACAAAAACGCTTTTCAGGCCAATTTGCGGTTAAAAGAATGAAAGTTTGGTCAGTGTCTCGGAATTGTGTGAAAACCCACATACCCACTCCATTTTTCACGAGGATTCTAGATTGCCCCATATTGTTTATAAATTCATCCGTCTGGGAATGAACGGCCAAAAATGCAATTTAGACTACATTGTTATCAAAAGAATGAAAGTTTGGTCGCTGTCTCGGAATTACATGAAAACTGTCATACCCACTCCATTTTTCATGAGAATTCTAGAATGCCCAATATTATTGTCAAATTCATCTGCTTGTGTCCTCAACGGACAAAAACACTTTTCAGGCTCATTTAATGTCAAAAGAATGAAAGTTTTGTCACTGTCTTGGAATTGTGTGAAAAACCATATACCCACTCCATTTTTCATGAGGATTCTAGAATGCCAAATATTGTTGTCAAATTCATCTATTTCGTCCCTGAACGGACAAAAACGTGTTTTAATTTGAGGTCTAAAGAATGAAAGTGTGGTCAATGTCTCGGAATTGCGTGAAAACCCACATGCCCACTCAATTTTTCATGAGGATTTAAGAAAGCCCAATATTATTGTCAAATTCATCCGTTTGGGCTGTGAACGGACAAAAACGTGTTTTAATTTGAGGTCTAAAGAATGAAAGTTTGGTCACTGTCTCAGAATTGCGTGAAAACCCTCATACCAACTCCATTTTTTATGAGGATTGAAGAAAGCCCATTATTGTTGGCAAATTCATCCGTTTGGGCCCTGAACAGACTAAAAGGCTTTTCAGGCTAATTTGAGGTCAAAACAATGAAAGTTTGGTCACTATCGCAGAATTGTGTGAAAACCCACATACCCACTCCATTTTTCATCAGGATTCTAGAATGGCCAATATTGTTGTCGAATTCATCCGTTTGGGCCCTGAACAGACAAAAACGCTTTTCAGGATAATTTGCGGTCAAAAGAATGAAAGTTTGGTCACTGTCTCGGAATTGCGAGAAAACCCACATACCCACTCCACTTTTCACGAGGATTCTATAATGAACAATATTGTTTTAAAATTCATCCATTTGGCCCTGAACGACCAAAAATTAAATTTAGACTACATTGTTATCAAAAGAATGAGAGTTTCGTCGCTGTCTCGGAATTCCGTGAAAACCCTCATACCCAATCCATTTTTCATAAGGATTATAGAATGCCCAATATTGTTGTCAAATTCATCGTTTTGTGTCCTTAACGGACAAAAACACTTTTCAGGCTAATTTGAGGTCAAAAGAATGAAAGTTTGGTCACTGTCTCGTAATTTCCTGAAAACCCACATACCCACTCCATTTTTCTTGAGGATTTAAGAAAACCCAATATTGTTGTCAAATTCATCCGTTTGGGTCCTGAACAGATAAAAACGCTTTTCAGGCTAATTTGAGGTCAAAAGAATGAAAGTTTGGTCACTGTCTAGGAATTGCGTGAAAACCCACACACCCGCTCCATTTTTCATAAGGATTCCAGAATGCCCAATAATGTTGTCAAATTCATCCGTTTGGCCCATGAACGGACAAAAACGCTTTTCAGGATAATTTGCTGTCAAAAGAATGAAAGTTTGGTCACTGTCTCGGAATTGCGTGAAAACCCACATACCCACTCCATTTTTCATGAGGATTCTAGAATGCCCAATAATTTTGTAAAATTCATCCGTTTGGGCCTGAACGACGTAAAATTCAATTTAGGCTACATTGTTATCAAAAGAATGAAAGTTTGGTCGTTGTCTCGGAATTACGTGAAAACCATCATACCCACTCCATTTTTCATGAGGATTCTAGAATGCCCAATATTGTTGTCAAATTCATCGGTTTGTGTCCTTAACGGACAAAAACACTTTTCAGGCTAATTTGAGTCAAAACAATGAAAGTTTGGTCACTGTCTCAGAATTGCGTGAAAACTCATATACCCACTAAATTTTTCATGAGGATTTAAGAAAGTCCAATATTGTTGTCAGATTCATCCGTTTGTGTCCTGAACAGACAAAAATGCTTTTCAGGTGAATTTGAGGTCAAAAAAATGAAAATTTGGTCACTGTCTCGGAATTGCGTTAAAACCTACATACCCACTCCATTTTTCATGAGGATTTAAGAAAGCCCATTATTGTTGTAAAATTCATCCGTTTGGGTCCTGACCAGATAAAAACGCTTTTCAGGCTAATTTGAGGTCAAAACAATGAAAGTTTGGTCACTGTCTCGGAATTACGTGAAAACCTACACACCCACTCTATTTTTCAAAAGTATCCAGAATTCCTAATAATGTTGTCAAATTCATCCGTTTGGCCGATGAACAGACAAAAACGCTTTTCAGGAAAATTTGCGGTCAAAAGAATGAAAGTTTGGTCACTGTCTCGGAATTGCGTGAAAACCCACATACCCACTCCATTTTTCGCGAGGATTCAAGAATGCCCAATATTGTTGTCAAATTCATCCCTTTGGGCCCTGAACAGACAAAAACACTTTTCAGGCTAATTTGAGGTCAAAAGAATGAAAGTTTGGTCACTGTCTCGTAATTCCCTGAAAACCCACATATCCACTCCATTTTTCATGAGCATTTAAGAAAGCCCATTATTGTTGTCAAATTCATCCGTTTGGGTCCTGAACAGATAAAAACGCTTTTCAGGCTAATTTGAGCTCAAAACAATGAAAGTTTGGTCACTGTCTCGGAATTGCGTGAAAACCCACACACCCACTCCATTTTTTATAAAGATTCCAGAATGCGCAATAATGTTGTCAAATTCATCCGTTTGGCCCATGAACAGACAAAAACGCTTTTAAGGATAATTTGCGGTCAAAAGAATGAAAGTTTGGTCACTATCTCGGAATTGCGTGAAAACCCACATACCCACTCCATTTTTCACCAGGATTCTAGAATGCCCAATATTGTTGTAAAATTCATCCGTTGGCCCTGAATGACCAAAAATTAAATTTAGACTACATTGTTATCAAGAGAATGAAAGTTTGGTCGCTGTCTCGGAATTCCGTGAAAACCCTCATACCTACTTCGTTTTTCATGAGGATTATAGAATGCCCAATATTGTTGTCAAATTCATCATTTTGTGTCCTTAACGGACAAAAACACTTTTCAGGCTAATTTGAGGTCAAAAGAATGAAAGTTTGGTCCCTGTCTCGTAATTCCCTGAAAACCCACATACCTACTCCATTTTTCATGAGGATTTAAGAAAGCCCAATATTGTTGTCAAATTCATTCGTTTGGGTCCTGAACAGACAAAAACGCTTTTCAATTGAATTGAGGTAAAAAAAATGAAAGTTTGGTCACTGTCTCGGAATTGCGTTAACACCCACATACCCACTCCATTTTTCATGAGGATTTAAGAAAGCCCAATATTGTTGTCAAATTCATTCGTTTGGGTCCTGAACAGACAAAAACGCTTTTCAAGTGAATTGAGGTAAAAAAAATGAAAGTTTGGTCACTGTCTCGGAATTGCGTTAACACCCACATACCCACTCCATTTTTCATGAGGATTTAAGAAAGCCCATTATTGTTGTCAAATTCATCCGTTTGGGTCCTGAACAGATAAAAATGCTTTTCAGGCTAATTTGAGGTCAAAACAATGAAAGTTTGGTCACTGTCTCGGAATTGCGTGAAAACCCACACACCCACTCCATTTTTCATGAGGATTTAAGAAAGCTTAATATTGTTGTCAAATTCATTCGTTTCGGTCCTGAACAGATAAAAATGCTTTTCAGGCTAATTTGAGGTCAAAAGAATGAAAGTTTGGTCACTGTCTCGGAATTGCGTGAAAACCCACATACCCACTCCATTTTTCATGAAGATTCTAGAATCCCAATATTGTTGTCAATTTCATCCCTTTGGGCCCTGAACAGACAAAAATGCTTTTCAGGATAATTTGCGGTCAAAATAAAGAAAGTTTGGTCCTTGTCTCGGAATTGCGTGAAAACCTACATACCTACTCCATTTTTCATGAGGATTCTAGAATGCCCAAAATTGTTGTAAAATTCATCCGTTTGGGCCTGAACGACCTAAAATTCAATTTAGGCTACATTGTTATCAAAAGAATGAAAGTTTGGTCGTTGTCTCGGAATTACGTGAAAATATCATACCCACTCTATTTTTCATGAGGATTCTAGAATGTCCAATATTGTTGTCAAATTCATCTGTTTGTGTCCTTAGCGGACAAAAACACTTTTCAGGCTAATTTGAGGTCAAAAGAATGAAAGTTTGGTCACTGTCTCGGAATTGCGTGAAAACCCACATACCCACTCCATTTTTCATTAGCATTCTAGAATGCCCAATATTGTAGTTAAATTCATCCCTTTGGGCCCTGAACAGACAAAAACGCTTTTCAGGATATTTTTCGGTCAAAAGAATGAAAGTTAGGTCACTATCTCGGAATTGCGTCAAAACCCACATACCCACTTCATTTTTCATCAGGATTCTAGAATGCCCAATATTGTTGTAAAATTTATCCGTTTGGGACTGAACGACATAAAATTCAATTTAGGCTACATTGTTATCAAAAGAATGAAAGTTTGGTCGTTGTCTCGGAATTACGTGAACACCATCATACCCACTCCATTTTTCATGAGGATTCTAGAATGCCCAATATTGTTGTCAAATTCATCTGTTTGGGTCCTTAACGGACAAAAACACTTTTCAGGCTAATTTGAGTCAAAATAATGAAAGTTTGGTCACTGTCTCAGAATTACGTGAAAACCCATATACCCACTCCATTTTTCATGAGGATTTAAGAAAGCCCAATATTATTGTCAAATTCATCCGTTTGGGTCCTGAACAGATAAAAACGCTTTTCAGGCTAATTTGAGGTCAAAACAATGAAAGTTTGGTCACTGTCTCAGAATTGCGTGAAAACCCACACACCCACTCCATTTTTCATAAGGATTCCAGAATGCCCTATAATGTTGTCAAATTCATCCGTTTGGCCCATGAACAGACAAAAACGCTTTTCAGGATAATTTGCGGTCAAAAGAATGAAAGTTTGGTCACTGTCTCGGAATTGCGTGAAAACCCACATACCCACTCCATTTTTCATGAGGATTCTAGAATGCCCAATATTGTTGTAAAATTCATCCGTTTGGCCCTGAACGACCAAAAATTAAATTTAGACTACATTGTTATCAAAAGAATGAAAGTTTGGTCGCTGTCTCGGAATTCCGTGAAAACCCTCATACCCACTCTATTTTTCATGAGCATTATGAAATGCCCAATATTGTTGTCAAATTCATCGTTTTGTGTACTTAAGGGACAAAAACACTATTCAGGCTAATTTGAGGTCAAAAGAATGAAAGTTTGGTCACTGTCTCGTACTTCCCTGAAAACCCACACACCCACTCCATTTTTCATGGGGATTTAAGAAAGCCCAATATTATTGTCAAATTCATCCGTTTGGGTCCTGAACAGATAAAAACGCTTTTCAGGCTAATTTGAGGTCAAAAGAATGAAAGTTTGGTCACTGTCTCGGAATTGCGTGAAAGCCCACATACCCACTCCATTTTTCATAGGCATTCTAGAATGCCCAATATTGTTGTCAAATTCATCCCTTTGGGACCTGAACAGACAAAAACGCTTTTCAGGATAATTTGCGGCCAAAAGAATGAAAGTTTGGTCACTGCCTCGGAATTCCGTGAAAACCCACATACCCACTCCATTTTTCATAAGGATTCTAGAATGCCCAATATTGTTGTAAAATTGATCCGTTTGGGCCTGAACGACCTAAAATTCAATTTAGGCTACATTGTTATCAAAAGAATGAAAGTTTGGTCGTTGTCTCGGAATTACGTGAAAACCCTCATACCCACTCCATTTTTCATGAGGATTCTAGAATACCCAATATTGTTGTCAAATACATCTGTTTGGGTCCTTAACGGACAAAAACTCTTTTCAGGCTAATTTGAGTCAAAACAATGAAAGTTTGGTCCCTGTCTCAGAATTGCGTGAAAACCCATATACCTACTCCATTTTTCATGAGGATTTAAGAAACCCCAATATTGTTGTCAAATTCATCCGTTTGGGTCCCGAACAGACAAAAACGCTTTTCAGGTGAATTGAGGTCAAAAAAATGAAAGTTTGGTCACTGTCTCGGAATTCCGTGAAAACCCACATGCCCACTCCATTTTTCATAAGGATTCTAGAATGCCCGATATTGTTGTCAAATTCAACCGTTTTGACCCTGAACAGACAAAAACGCTTTTCAAGAAAATTTGTGGTCAAAAGAATGAAAGTTTGGTCACTATCTCGGAATTGTGTGAAATCCCACACACCCACTCCATTTTTCATAAGGATTCTAGAATGCCCAATAATGTAGTCGAATTCATCCGTTTGGCCCATGAACAGACAAAAACGGTTTTTAGGATAATTTGCGGTCAAAAGAATGAAAGTTTGGTCACTGTCTCGGAATTACGTGAAAACCCACATACCCACTTCATTTTTCATGAGGATTTAAGAAAGCCCAATATTGTTGTCAAATTCTTCCGTCTGGTCCTGGAACGGACAAAAATGCTTTTCAAGCTTATTTAAGGTCAAAAGAATTAAAGTTTGGTCACTGTCTCGGAATTTCGTGAAAACCCATATACCCACTCCTTTTTTCATGAGGATTCTAGGATTATCAATATTGTTTTCAAATTCATCAGTTTGGGCCTGAACGGACAAAATCGCTTTTCAGGCTAATTAAAGGTCAAAAGAATGCAAGTTTGGTCACTGTCTCGGAATTTCGTGAAAACCCACATACCCACTCCATTTTTCATGAGGATTTAAGAAAGCCCAATATTGTTGTCAAATTCATCCGTTTGGGTCCTGAACAGATAAAAATGCTTTTCAAGCTAATTTGAGGTCAAAAGAATGAAAGTTTGGTCACTGTCTCAGAATTACGTGAAGACCCACATACCCACTCCATTTTTCATGAGGACTATAACAAGCCTAATGATGTTGTAAATTCATCTGTTTGATCCCTGAATAGACAAAAACGCTTTTCAAGCTAATTTTGAGGTCAAAACAATTAAAGTTTGGTCACTGTCTCAGAATTGCGTGAAGAACCACATACCCACAACAAATTTAATGAGGATTCTAGAATGCCAAATATTGTTTTCAAATTCATCTGTTTTGGCCCCTGAACGGACAAAAATGCTTTGCAGGAAAATTTGAGGTCAAAAGAATGAAAGTTTGGTCACTGTCTCGGAATTGCGTGAAATCCCACATACCCACTCCATTTTTCATAAGGATTCTAGAATGCTCAATATTGTTGTCAAATTCATCATTTTGGGCCCTGAACAGACAAAAAATTCTTTTCAGGCTAATTTGAGGTCAAAAGAATGAACGTTTGGTCACTTTCTCAGAATTGCGAGAAAACCCACATACCCACTCTATGTTTCATGAGGATTCTAGAATACCGAATATTTTTGTCAAATTCATCTGTTTGTGCCCTGAAGGACAAAATCGCTTTTTAATTTGAGGTCAAAAGAAAGAGAGTTTTTTCACAGTCTCAAAATTGCGTGAAAACCCACATACCCACTCATTTTTCATGAGGACTCTAGAAACAATGTTTTAAAAGTCGGACTAGACAGCGAACCGGAGAGGTCAGTAGGTCATGGGTCGCATGGTCGGACCGGTGGTTGGGCCGATGACGTAATAATTAAATAAAAAATAATATTATATGCATGGATAATTATATAAATATATAAATATATATGAAATTTTAGCACACTTAAAAATAGACATATATAAAAGCTGATATATATCATCTTTCCTAAATCCAAGGTTTCAATACATTGAAATCATTACAAATAACATAATAACATATTAATAATACCAAAAACAAATGATAACTAGTCAAGTATTAATACCACATACTAACAAGAACAAATATAACTTCATGACTTATCAAAGATGGGTGGATCTTGATTAATCCAAGCATGATTTTCTTGAAAAATATTTTCATCAAAATGATCAACATCTTGGGGAAATGATTCCAAATCCAACTCTCCAATTTTAGAGCAACCAGCCTCACCCTCAATCTCATTGTCTCTTTCTTCATTAATATCTTCAACATGATTGATAGGAATTTTTGGTATTGTTGTATCATCATAAAGTAAACCTTCTTCTATCTCATCATAACGAAGGTAAGAAGAATCATCTTCATCTTCCATGATCCAATTCTCAAATTCACCAATACTTTCATAATCAATTGGATCAAAAGATCTTTTCTTGTTAAAAACCCTAAAACACATGGCAATACAAAAGATTAAGTGAAGAATTCATATAGTCACACATAATACAAACAAATTTAAGTAAATGTTAAGAATAACTAGGATAGTTTACCTATTCTTCAAACGAAAATTATAATGCACAAACACAAGGTCATTTAACCTTTGGTGCTCCAACCTATTCCTTTTCTTAGAATGTATTCGTTCAAACACACTCCAATTCCTTTCCCAAACATCTTCCACCATTCATCTAGCACATTGAACACCAAAGGCAAATGTAAATAGAAGCAAATGAAGAGCAAAATAAATATTGAAGATAAATATAAAATTACAAAACTTTACCAGGCCGTAATGTTTTCAGCCAAGCCAGAGCCATTGGACGTGCGAAGCTGTCAACCTGATCTTGGTATCGTAGGCTTTCTTGCACAATCTTGGTTTTATTGGAAGATATTGTCTTATCTAAAACCTTAAAAAATTAACCTCTGGTTTTTTAGAGAAGTTTTCTTTGTCATAGAAGAATATAGGATTCAAGAAATAAGCTGCTGCATGAAGCTTTTGACTAAGTTAGGTATCCCATCTTCTCTTGATAATCCTTGTATAAGGCTTGTACAAGGATTTCTTATTCATACAAATTTTCTTTATAGCTCTTCTTGCCCTATACATTCCATCATATACATACCCAACAGAAGGCCTTTCATCAGCATTAACAATTCTCAACAACCGAATAAGTGGAGAAACAATTTGTACCAAGGCTTTACAGTCATTCCAAAATTTGTTGTCTAACACAATCATTGTCACATTTTTTGCCTTTTGGTCCTTTGAATATCTTGATTCTATAAACATCTTACTAGTAACCAAAGCTTGCAAATCATGTTTATGCTTAGAAATGATTTTCAATGCAAGAAAAGTAGTTGCAAACCGTGTTGGCCCTGGGTGAATAATTTCTATCCAGCCATCCTTTTTTCTTAACCAAGCAAGCAAATATGCATGATTATAAATAAACTTGGTAATCATAGATGCACGTGATGCTAAGCTCGTCACAATCTCCATTTTTCCAATATGTCCTAAAATTAAATTCAAACAATGTGCAGCACAAGGAGACCAAAAAATAGAAGGATACTTATCACTTAAAAACCTCCCGGCAGCTTTATAATTAGCTGCATTATTAGTTACTAAGTGAACAACATTACTTGCACCAACAAATTCTACCATTTCTGTGAACAAGTTACAAAGATTTTGACATTCCTTGACTATGTCTGATGCATTGACAAATTTAATGAAAATGATTCCCCTAGGAGAATAGGCAAGAAAGTTAATTAGTTGCCTATTAGCCTGATCTTGCCAACCATCAGCCATGATTGTACAACCGGTCTCTTCCCAAAATTTCCTAAAACTATCAACCAACAACTGGACTTCCTTTTTGGTGTCTTGCAATAATTTGGTTCTAGCAGCATGGTAAGTTGGCCCTTTATAACCAGGGCCAATGGCTGCAATTGCATCTAACATAGGTTGAAAGTAAGCTGAATTCAAAGCATTCAAGGGAATACAACAATCATATAACCATTTAGCAACAGCTAAATCTGCTCTATGTACAGCTTCTTTACCTGCAAGTGTACTTCGTATCCCCGGTTGTGCTCCTGGAGTTGTCCTTGGGGCAAAATAATTGTTCATGTCCCCAGCTACCTTCCTTTTACCAAGATGAGATGTATTTGGAGCTTGAACTTTTGATTGGCTCTCCCTTGGATTTTGGACAGGAGAAGGAGATACTTGTTGTGGGTCTAAAGTATCACTTTCATATGGTGGGACAACAGGGCCATAGGGGTTGTCCTCTTCAAAATTATCTTGTTTCTTACTTTTCTTATCTTCAATCTCTTTCAAATTTTGTTCTAGTCGATAGCGAACATCTCCAAGCACATCTTTACAGCTTATTGCATCCCCTTTTATTCCAGCAAGATGTTGTTTCATTCTATGAATTCCTCCACCAGCAAATTCCTTTGCACAATATAAACATTTCAAACGTTTCTTTCCACCTGGGTTCTTGTTTGGCACTTCAACACAATGGTCCCATGTCGGATCTGCCTTTATTCTTACGGATTGCGATGCAGTAATTGATACTTGTTCTGATGACATTTTCTACAATATAAATACATAATCAGTGTCAATATGACATTAATAATATTGAAAAGCAACCTATTAAATCAAGTTTGCCCAGTTTCAACCAAAAAAAAATCAAGTACACTCAAAGGTAAACAAATGAAACCTCCAAAGTATAAGATAGAAAAAGAAAAGGAGTTTCCATTTTCTAAGTGATCTAAACAGCAATAGTTCCAAACCACATATTCAAAATAAATCATTCAATTAATCACAAATTCTAATATTAACATTCTTCATTACAAAAGGGATTGAGGCTATGAAGAAACTATGTTCATACACATGGACACATTTGTCAAACTCTGGAAAAATAAATGGTATATTGCTACATATTGACCATTGAATCTTCTAAAAGAAATTAATCAGGTTTGTAAGTCCCTTGTTTTCAAAAGTCTATGCATCCATATTTAATACCTAGCAATCATATTTCACTTTTATTTGTATACATTATGCAGCCTTTTGTTCCATGAAGCAAATATTGAAGTAAAAATCAATATCTACAAGGGTCATGATGCTTAACAATAAAGAGGGGGTGGTCCCTCACACACTACAATTAAAGTATACTTCATCTTTTGTCAGTTTATGTTTACTTTTTTTGCTCAAAAAGTTTATGTTTACAACTCACACATTAGAAGCACAATAAAGAAATACACGTACAGATGTGGTCCCTCACACTTATTGTTTTCTATTGTAAAAAACAAATAAACTGATGTAGGTGGTCCCTTACACACACACTTCATCGGTTATCTCCAGCAAAATCAAAAAGAAGTTAAAAAATCATTATCTTAAAAGAAGTACAAGTGAGCGAGTGAGAAGAAATCGCGCAAACAAGGAGGATGCATAAAGTTTAAAGCTTGGAACTTAAAAGCAGAACCAGCGATTCGACAAAAAAAAAAGCAGAACCAGCGATTCAACAAAAATAAAAGCAGAACCAGCCAAAAATAGAAGAACCAGCGAAGGATAGTAGAACATACCTTTTAGCCTAAGAGTGTAATTTGTATGGTGTGACTTGATCGAAGTGTGCTAGTCTGCTAGAGGAGAGCCGACATCGAAAGTACTTTTGAAATTAGGGGAAGGGTTTTGCATTGCAATACTAAGATATCAGAGAAAGAGCGTCAAGGTCGAGTGAGAAACTGAGCTTGAAAAATAAATTTGGGGCTTTTTTTTTAAGTCAGAGGAGTATATTTAGGCCGTTTGGCTTTTTAAAACCCGCCCCGGTTCCCGGGGCATCTCCAGCTCCCGGCCTAAATACCGGTCTAAAACGGTCGGAAATGACTTGAATAACAGAACGGTTGAACCACTTTGAACGAACCGAAAGCCACTCCGGTCACCGGTCGGACCAATCCGACCGTCTGGTCCTTTCCGGTTTTCACAACATTGTTTAGAAAGCCTAATATTGTTGTCAAATTCATCTGTTTAGGCCCTGAACAGACAAAAACGCTTTTCATGCTATTTTGAGGTCAAAAGAATGAAAGTTTGGTCACAGTCTCGGAAGTGCGTGAAAACGTACATGCCCACTCCATTTTTCATGAGGATTCTAGAAAGCCCAATGTTGTTGTCAAATTCTCTGTTTAGGCCCTTAACAGACAAAAACGCTTTTCAGGCAAATTTGAGCTCAAAAGAATGAAAGTTTGGTCGCTGTCTCGGAATTACGTGAAAACCCTCATACCCACTCCATTTTTCTTGAGGATTCTAGAAAGCCCAATATTGTTATCAAATTCTCCGTTTAGGCCCTGAACAGACAAAAACGCTTTTTAGGCTAATTTACGGTTAAAAGAATGAAAGTTTGGTCATTGTCTCGGAATTGCGTGAAAACCCACATACCCACTCCAATTTTCACGAAGATTCTAGAATGCCCTATATTGTTGTAAAATTCATCCGTCTGGGCCTGAACGGACAAAAATGCGATTTAGACTACATTGTTATCAAAAGAATAAAAGTTTGGTCGCTGTCTCGGAATTACGTGAAAGCCGGTATATTGACTTCATTTTTCATGAGGATCCTAGAATGACCAATATTGTTGTCAAATTCATCTGTTTGTGTCCAGAACGGACAAAAACGTTTTTCAGGCTAATTTAAGGTCAAAAGAATGAAAGTATGGTCACTGTCTCAGAATTGCGTGAAAACCCACATTCCCACTCTAGTTTTCAACAGGATTCTAGAATGCCCAATATTGTTGTCAAATTCCTCTTTTTGGTCACTGAAAAGAGAAAAACGCTTTTCAGGCTAATTTGAGGTCAAAAGAATGAAAGTTTGGTCACTATCTCGGAATTGCGTGAAAACCCACAAACCTACTCTATTTTTAATGAGGATTCTAGAATGCCCAATATTTTTGTAAAATTCATCCGTTTGGGCCTGAAGGGCCAAAAATGCGATTTAGACTACATTGTTATCAAAAGAATGAAAGTTTGGTCACTGTTTCGGAATTACGTGAAAACCCTCATACCTACTTCATTTTTCATGAGGATTCTAGAATGCCCAATATTGTTGTCAAATTCATCTGTTTAGGTCTTGAACGGATAAAAACGCTTTTCAGGCAAAGTTATGGTCAAAAGAATGAAAGTTTGGTCACTGACTCAGAATTGTGTGAAAACCCACATACCCATTCCATTTTTCATAAGGATTCTAGAATGCCCAATATTGTTGTCAAATTCATCTGTTTGGGCCCTAAACAGACAAAAACGCTTTTCAGGCAAATTTGAGGTAAAAATAATGAAAGTTTCGTCGTTGTCTCGGAATTTCATGAAAACGCACACACCCACTCCATTTTTCATGAGGATTCTAGAATGGCCGATATTGTTGTCAAATTTTACCGTTTGGGCCCTGAACGGACAAAAACGCTTTTTAGGAAAATTTGAGGTCAAAAGATTGAAAGTTTGGTCACTGTCTCAGAATTGCGTGAAATCTTACATACCCACTCCATTTTGCATGAGGATTCTAGAATGCCCAATATTGTAGACAAATTCATCCTCTGGGCCCTGAACGGACAAAAACGCTTTTCAGGCTAACTTAAGGTCAAAAGAATGAAAGTTTGGTCACTGTATCTGAATTGCGTGAAAACCCACATACCCACTCCATTTTCCATGAGGATTCTAGAATCCCCAATATTGTTGTCAAATTCTTAGGTTTGGGCCCTGAACGGCCAAAAAGGCGATTAAGGCTAATTTGATATCAAAAGAATGAAATTTTGGTCATTGTGTCAGAATTGTGTTAAAATCCACATACCCACTCTATTTTTCATAAGGATCCTAGAACGCCTCATATTGTTGTAAAATTCATCTGTTTTGGACCTAAACGGACCAAAACGCTTTTCAGGCTAATTTGAGGTCAAAAGAATGAAGGTTTGGTCACTGTCTCAGAATAGCATGAAAACCCACATATCCACTCCATTTTTCATGACGATTCTAGAATGCCCAATATTGTTGTCAAATTCATCTGTTTGTGCCCTGAACAGACAAAAACGCTTTTCAGGATAATTTGAGGTCAAAAGAATGAAAGTTTCGTCACTGTCTCGGAATTTCATGAAAACGCACATACCCACTCCATTTTTCATGAGGATTCTAGAATGCCTGATATTGTTGTGAAATTCAACTGTTTTAGCCCTGAACCGACAAAAGTGCTTTTCAGGAAAATTTGAGGTCAAAAGAATGAAAGTTTGGTCACTGCCTTGGAATTGCGTGAAAACCCACATACCCACTCCATTTTTCATGATGATTCTAGAATGCCCAATATTGTTGTCAAATTCATCTGTTTGTGTCCTGAACAGAAAAAAAACGCTTTTCAGGATAATTTGAGGTCAAAAGAATGAAAGTTTGGTCATTGTCTCGGAATTTCATGAAAACGCACATGCCCACTCCATTTTTCATGAGGATTCTAGAATGCCCGATATTGTTGTCAAATTAAATCGTTTGGGCCCTGAACGGACAACAACGATTTTCAGGAAAATTTGAGGTCAAAAGAATGAAAGTTTGGTCACTGCCTCGGAATTGTGTGAAATCCTACATACCTACTCCATTTTTTATCAGGATTCTAGAATGCCCAATATTGTTGTCAAATTCATCCGTGTTGCCCTGAACGGACAAAAATGATTTTCAAGCAAATTTAAGGACAAAAGAATGAAAGTTTGGTCACTGTCTTGGAATTCCATGAAAACCCACATACCCACTCCTTTTTTCATGAGGATTCTAGGATGCCAAATATTGTTTTAAAATTCATCAGTTTGGGCCTGAACGGACAAAAACGCTTTTCAGGAAAATTTGAGGTCAAAAGAATGAAAGTTTGGTCAATGACTCGGAATTGTGTGAAAACCCACATACCCATTCCAGTTTTCATCAGGACTATAACAAGCCTAATGATGTTGAAAACTTCATCTGTTTGGGCCCCAAACAGACAAAAACGCTTTTCATGCAAATTTTTGGTCAAAACAATTAAAGTTTGGTCACTGTCTCGGAATTGCATGAAAACTCACAGACCTACAAAAAATTTAATGAGGATTCTAGAATACCAAATATTGTTTTCTAATTCATCTGTTTGGGCCCCTGAACGGACAAAAATGCTTTTTAGGAAAATTTGAGGTCAAAAGAATGAAAGTTTGGTCACTGTCTCGGAATTCAGTGAAATCCCACATAACCACTCCATTTTTCATAAGGATTCTAGAATGCCCAATATTGTTGTCAAATTCATCCGTTTGGGCCCTGAACGGTGAAAAATGCCTTTTAGTCTAATTTGAGGTCAAAAGAATGAAAGTTTACTGTGTCGGAATTCCGTGAAAACCCACATACCCACTCCTTTTTTCATGAGGATTCTAGGATGCCAAATATTGTTTTCAAACTCATCTGTTTGGGCCTGAACGGACAAAAACGCTTTTCAAGAAAATTTGAGGTCGAAAGAATGAAAGTTTGGTCAATGTCGCGGAATTGCGTGAAAATCCACATACCCACTCCATTTTTCATAAGGACTATAACAAGCCTAATGATGTTGAAAAATACATCTGTTTGGCCCCTGAACAGACAAAAACGCTTTTCATGCTAATTTGAGGTCAAAACAATTAAAGTTTGGTCACTGTCTCGGAATTGTATGAAAACCCACATACCCACAACAAATTTAATGAGGATTCTAGAATGCCGAATACTATTTTCAAATTCATCTGTTTGAGCCCCTGAAGGGACAAAAACGCGTTTCAGGAAAATTTGAGGTCAAAAGAATGAAAGTTTGGTCACGGTCTCAGAATTGCGTGAAATCCAACATAACCACTGCATTTTTCACAAGGATTCTAGAATGCCCAATATTGTTGTCAAATTCATCCGTTTGGGCCCTGAACGGAGAAAAATGCCTTTCAGTCTAATTTGAGGTCAAAAGAATGAAAGTTTGGTCACTGTCTCAGAATTGTGTGAAAACCCACAAACCCACTCCATTTTTAACGAGGATTCTAGAATGCCCAATATTGTTGTAAAATTCATCCGTTTGGGCCTGAAGGGCCAAAAATGCAATTTAGACTACATTGTTATCAAAAGAATGAAAGTTTGGTCGCTGTCTCGGAATTACGTGAAAACCCTCATACCTACTCTATTTTTCATGAGGATTCTAGAATGGCCAATATTGTTGTCAAATTCATCCGTTCGGGCCCTGAACAGACAAAAAACTCTTTTCAGGCTAATTTGAGGTCAAAACAATGAAAGTTTGGTCACTGTCTCGGAATTGCGTGAAAACCCACAAACCCACTCCATTTTTCATGAGGACTGTAGAAAGCCGAATATTGTTGTCAAATTCATCCGTTTGGGCCCTGAACGGAGAAAAATGCCTTTCAGTCTAATTTGAGGTTAAAAGAATGAAAGTTTGGTCACTGTCTTGGATGGTACGAACCCACAAGGGAAGATCGCACGAACCCACAACCAATTCTGAAATATACACACCCCAAGAAAGCTAAACACAGATCGACGATCCACTTGAACCCTTGAACACGAAAGAACAAGGACCCGAAGTGTTGGAAAATGCCACAAGGTTGATCAAGCCTTGATAAGTTTGTTAGTTCTAAAAAGAACCCTTAGAGAGAATCCACTCTCAAGAAACAAAGTGCAGAAGTGCAACTTTCATTTATGATTCAAATCTGAATTTTGTGTCTTACAAATGAAGAGGCACCAAGTATTTATAGGGAAATATGACCTAATTGTAGTAGGTGCAAATCTGAACATAGAAAATACAAAGTCTAATACCATGTGCTAGGAAACCTAAAAGTCTAATACATGAACACAAAATTCTAATACAATCTAGAAGAAAGTTGAAAAATCAAATACAACATGCAAAAGAAAACAAAAGTCAAATCTGCCACCAACTCCTTGTTGATTTTCGTACACCTAACTTCAAGAAAATATAGTCAGCAAATTAAGGCTCAAAATGTGCTTATTTAGGCCCAAATGAGCCTCCCATGTATAGTACTTGGTCCAAGCTCTTTAGTTCCAAGTTTGCAAGCCCAAAACTTGATCAATGTCCCCATTTGCAGCCCATAGAAGTTAGTGACGTTTTCAGCATTTTTGTCAAGCTTTGATCTAATTGCTACTTGCTTTGTCCAAGTATCTTGCACTAGCCCATTTAATACTTCCTTAATTTGTTTGGCTCTTGCTCTTGTGATTGGTCCACTTGGTATTTGCAAAGGATCGCTTGAATTTGACACAACTTGCTGGATCGCATCATTCCCTCTCTCCTCAAAAGGATTCATCCTCGAATCTTCACCTACATCAAAAGGAGATAAATCAGCTACATTAAAAGTAGAACTAACAGAATACTCACCAGGCAAATCAATCTTGTAAGCATTATCATTTATTCTTTCAAGAACTTGAAATAGACCATCTCCTCTTAGAGCTAATTTTGATTTTCTCTGAGCTGGAACTCTTTCTTTTCTCATATGCACCCACACCCAATCTCCAGGTTCAAAAAGAACACGCCTTCTTCCTTTATTGACCTTGAATGCATAATGTTCATTTTTCTTTTCAATTTGTTGTTTCACACGCTGATGAAGTTGCTGCACTATTTCAGCTTTCTTTTTCCCATCAAGACTTGCTCTCTCATCAATAGGTAATGGTAATAAATCCAGAGGAGTTAGTGGATTAAAACCATATACTATTTCAAAAGGAGAATAATCAGTAGATGAATGCACACTTCTGTTATATGCAAATTCAATGAATGGCAAACAATCTTCCCAATTTTTCAAGTTCTTTTGAATCACAATTCTGAGTAATTGTGATAAGGTTCTGTTAACAACTTCAGTTTGTCCATCAGTTTGTGGATGACAAGCAGTAGAAAATAACAATTTAGTACCAAGCTTTCCCCACAAAACTCTCCAAAAATGACTCAAGAATTTGGTATCCCTATCAGAAACAATACTTTTAGGGACACCATGAAGCCTCACAATTTCTTTAAAGAACATATCAGCAATGTATGTGGCATCATCAGTTTTATGGCATGCAATGAAATGTGCCATTTTAGAAAATCTATCAACAACCACAAATATGGAATCCATTCCTCTTTTTGACCTAGGCAAACCCAAAACAAAATCCATTGATATGTCAATCCAAGGTTCACTAGGTACAGGTAAAGGAGTATACAAACCATGTGGCAAGACTCTAGATTTAGCCTTTTTACATGTTATGCATTTAGCACAAATTCTTTCCACATCACATTTCATTTTAGGCCAAAAGAAATGCTCATGTAAAACATCCAAAGTCTTTTTCATGCCAAAGTGACCCATTAAACCTCCCCCATGTGCTTCTCTAACAAGCAATTCACGCAATGAACATTGAGGCACACACAGTCTATTTTCTTTAAACAAGTACCCATCAACTCTATAAAATTTAGCAAATGCTTTCTTTTCACAATCAAGGAACAATTCAGCAAAATCAGTATCATTTGCATACAACTCCATGATATATTCAAAGCCAAGAAACTTAGTATTAAGAGTTGAAAGAAGAGTATACCTTCTAAACAATGCATCAGCAACCACATTCTCATTACCTTTCTTGTATTTGATGACATATGGAAATGTCTCAATAAATTCCAGCCACCTTGCATGTCTCTTGTTCAGCTTACCTTGACCTTTAATATGCTTCAAGGATTGATGATCAGTGTGAATCACAAACTGTTTTGGCCAAAGGTAGTGCTGCCAATTCTCCAAGGCTCTTTTAAGCGCATAAAGCTCTTTGTCATAAGTTGGATATTTCAAGGCTGCTCCATTTAGCTTTTCACTAAAATAAGCAATTGGCTTTCCTTCCTGCATTAAAACAGCTCCTATCCCAACTCCAGATGCATCACATTCAATCTCAAAAGTTTTGCTAAAGTCAGGCAATACTAACACAGGTGCAGAACACAATTTTTCCTTAAGGCCAATGAATGCATCTTCTTGTACTTTATCCCATTTAAAACCAATAGATTTTTTAATGACCTCAGTGAGTGGTGCAGCAAGTGTGCTAAAATCCTTCACAAATCGCCTATAAAAACTAGTCAAACCATGAAAACTTCTCACCTCAGTTATGCTTTTAGGTGTTGGCCATTCTTTTATAGCTCGTATCTTTTCCTCATCAACTTCTATTCCTTTAGCACTCACCACAAAACCAAGAAAAACAAGTTTATCCATGCAAAACTCACACTTTTTTAGATTTGCAAATAGTTTTTCTTTCCTCAAAACATCAAGACAACAATGCAAATGATCCAAATGCTCATCCAAATTCTTGCTATAAATCAGAATGTCATCAAAATAAACCACAACAAATTTCCCAATGAAAGCACGCAAAACATGGTTCATTAATCTCATGAAAGTGCTAGGTGCATTAGTTAACCCAAAGTGCATAACTAACCATTCATATAATCCATGTTTGGTCTTGAAAGCAGTTTTCCACTCATCCCCTTCTCTCATTCTAATTTGATGGTACCCAGATTTCAAATCAATCTTAGAAAAGATAATAGAACCATGCAATTCATCAAGCATATCATCTAATCTAGGAATGGGATGGCGGTACCTTACAGTGATATTGTTGACGGCTCTACAATCAATGCACATCCTCCAAGTTCCATCTTTCTTTGGAGCTAGAAGCACTGGAACTGCACAAGGGCTTAAACTTTCTCTAACATACCCTTTTGCCATGAGTTCTCCCACTTGCTTTTGAAGCTCTTTTGTTTCTTCAGGATTGCTTCTATATGCTGGCCTATTAGGAATTGTTGCTCCTGGAATGAAATCAATTTGGTGTTCAATTCCTCTAATAGGTGGTAAACCTGGTGGAGTTTCTTCAGGGAACACATCATCAAATTCCTGCAACAAAGAACCAACAACACTAGGAAAGGAAGAGTTAATGTCATTAGTGTTCAAAAAGGATTCCTTGTAAACAAGGAGTAGCAAGTGTGTTTCAGCCAGAAAAGTACTTCTCACTTCACTTTCTTTTGCATAAAAACTCATTTTCTTCTTTTCTTTTCTCTCTTCACTCATTTCCTTTCTCTGGATTTCTTTTTTTGAACTTTCAGATTTTCTCTCTTTTTCACTCTCTTTTCTTTTCTCTCTTTTCATCTTGAGTTGATCCTCATACACTTGTTTTGGAGTCAATGGAACAAGAGTCACAGGTCTGCTGTTCATTACAAAAGAATATCTATTTGTAAACCCATCCCTCTTGACTTTTCTATCAAACTCCCATGGTCTTCCTAAAAGTATATGTGCAGCATGCATAGGAACAACATCACACAATATTTCATCACAATATTTGCCAATTGAAAAAGAAACAAGAACTTGCTTATCAACTTTAATTTCCCCACATTTATTCAACCATTGCAGCTTGTATGGTCCTATGTTTAATGGTAAGCAAATTCAATTTCTCAACCAATGTAGTGCTTGCAACATTTGTTACACTCCCACCATCAATGATCAAACTACAAACCTTGTTATTAATGAGGCAACGAGTATGGAAAATGTTTTCCCTTTGCTCATTCGTCTCATCTTCCTTCACTTGGCAATTCAAAGCTCTTCTAACCACAAGGCATTCTCCTTCTACGGCATATTCAACCCCATCATCACTAGCATCTTCAATGGAATCATGATCACTTTCACTTTCAGTCACAACTTCACTATTTTTAAGAATCATGACTCTCTTGTTGGGGCATTGAGAAGCTATATGACCTGTACCCAAACACTTGAAACACTTTATATCTCTATTTCTAGAAGTTTGGGAATCATATTTACCTTTGTTCTTTGATGTAGCTTCTTCTTTGCTTTTAGTTGTCTCCTTCTGGAAAGCTCTTTCTCCTTTCTTCCAAATCTATTTTTATGAAGAACTTGATCCAGAATGGAATTTTGAAGCGCCTTTACGCTTGAGTTGCTTCTCCACCTTAATTGCCATGTGCACCATGTCCTCCAGCTCCACATAATGTTGCAATTCCACAGTGTCAGCAATTTCTTTGTGAAGCCCATTTAGAAAACGAGCCATTGTAGCCTCTCCATCTTCTTGCACATTAGCTCTTATCAAAGCTAACTCCATCTCTTTATAATATTCCTCCACACTTCTAGAGCCTTGTGTAAGGGTCTGCAACTTTTGATAAAGCTTCCTATAGTAATGGTTAGGAATAAATCTCCTTCTCATTAGAGTTTTCATTTCCCTCCATGTTGTTACGGGCCTCTCACCATTATTCCTCCTATTGATGCCCAATTTATCCCACCAAACAATGGCATAATCAGTGAATTCTATTGCTGCCAACTTCACCTTTTTTGCCTCAGAATAATTGTGGCACTCAAAAATCATTTCTATCTTCTTCTCCCACTCAAAATATGCTTCAGGATCACTCCTACCTTGGAAAGGTGGTATTTTCATTTTGATGCTCCCTAGGTTCCCATCCACTCTATTTCTTTCCCTAGGAATATTTCTGTTATGTCCTCTCCTATACCTCCTATCTCCTCTATGCCTATTACTTCCCAATTCATATTCAGATTCAAAATCTTTTTCACTAGCACCACTAACCTCATCATGCTCAGATTCAAATTCATCCATAGAGGTATCCCGCCTATTGTGCCTTCTAGGATTTGGTCTAACTCGTTGTAAGTTTGTAATTCTTTCATCTTGTCTATCCATCCTATCCCTTATTTCTCCATAAACAACATCCATACGTGCAAAATGTTGTTGCATTGCCTTGAGGTGGTCATCTAGATTCTTTGGGTTGTTACCACCGGATGTTTCTTCTGCATTTGACATTGTTTCTACAAGAAAGATGTTAGAGAAATAATTTTCCTCACAAATTCCTCATGTGTTTCCCTCAAGGATGTCACTCTACACTCGTGTTTCACTCAAATTTGGCTCTTAAGTTGATGTATTTCACTCTTGCCTTTTTCCACTCTTAGATTCCTCTTGTGGCACTTTAAAGAACTAAGCAATTCATAATCAAAGCAATCACAATTTGCAGAATCAACACAACACTTAGAAATATGGAATATCAAAGTGAGTATTGGAAAAGGAATTTCAAGGAAATCAAGAGTTAAAATGACACAAACTCCACAGATTCTGGGTATGATAATAGATATTTTTGCTCAAAACACTTCCAACACAACACTTGTTGCTCTTCTTTTTTTTCAGTTTTTTTTTTCTTATCAAATTTTTTTTCTTTTTCTTTTTCTGATGCTCTTGTCTTTTTTTTTTCATTTTTCTCCTCTACTGAAATTTAAAGAGAATGCAGAATCTATCACAAACAACAAAACTCAAGAAATCTGAACCCAGAAATTCCAGAAAAGCGTCTATTTTGTAAAGACTATAACTCACAGTAGAAATTTTGGATTGAGATGATACTAAAACGAACAGAAAGATGAGATTCTAAACTATGAAAATGACCTATTGAACGATGAAAAACACAAAGGAAAAGTGGTCAAACAAGGACAGAAGATTTTAGGATGTTCTGGAAAAACGAATATGAACAAGCCCAGAATTTTCAGAAAACACAACTAGATTAAAATAGATTGAACTCACAAATGACAAATCGGATTGAAACGATTCCAAACCAAGATGAAAGAAGAGATTCTGAACTATGAATTTGACATGTTAAAAATTGGAAAACACACAGGAAAACTTGACGAACAGAAGTAATAAATCTAGACACGGACAGACACAAGAACAAAGCATAAAACTTAAAATGAAAATGGAAACGAAGAACAGATAGATATGACCTGAGTTTAGATTCGAAGCTCTGATACCAAGATGGTGCGAACCCACAAGGGAAGATCCCACGAACCCATAACCAATTCTGAAATATACACACCCCAAGAAAGCTAAACACAGATCGACGATCCACTTGAACCCTTGAACACGAAAGAACAAGGACCCGAAGTGTTGGAAAAACGCCACAAGGTTGATAAAGCCTTGATAAGTTTGTTAGTTCTAAAAAGAACCCTTAGAGAGAATCCACTCTCAAGAAACAAAGTGCAGAAGTGCAATTTTCATTTATGATTCAAATCTGAATTGTGTGTCTTACAAATGAAGAAGCACAAAGTATTTATAGGGAAATATGACCTAATTGTAGTAGGTGCAAATCTGAACATAGAAAATACAAAGTCTAATACCATATTCTAGGAAACCTAAAAGTCTAATACATGAACACAAAATTCTAATACAATCTAGAAGAAAGTTGAAAAATCAAATACAAATGCTTAAAGAAACCAAAAGTCAAATATGCCACCAACTCCTTGTTGATTTTCGCACACCTAACTTCAAGAATATGTAATCAGCAAATTAAGGCTCAAAATGTGCTTATTTAGGCCCAAATGAGCCTCCCATGTGTAGTACTTGGTTCAAGCTCTTTAGTTCCAAGTTTGCAAGCCCAAAACTTGATCAATATCTCCATTTGCAGCCCATATGAAGTTAGTGACGTTTTCAGCATTTTTGTCAAGCTTTGGGCCAATTGCTACTTGCTTTGTCCAAGTATCTTGCACTAGCCCATTTAATGCTTCCTTAATTTGTTTGGCTTTTGCTCTTGTGATTGGTCCACTTGGTATTTGCAAAGGATCGCTTGAATTTGACACAACTTGCTAGATCGCATCATTGATAGATTTTCTAAAATGGCACATTTCATTGCATGCCATAAAACTGATGATGCCACATACATTGCTGATATGTTCTTTAAAGAAATTGTGAGGCTTCATGGTGTCCCTAAAAGTATTATTTCTGATAGGGATACCAAATTCTTGAGTCATTTTTGGAGTGTTTTGTGGGGAAAGCTTGGTACTAAATTGTTATTTTCTACTGCTCGTCATCCACAAACTGATGGGCAAACTGAAGTTGTTAACAGAACCTTATCACAATTACTCAGAATTGTGATTCAAAAGAACTTGAAAAATTGGGAAGATTGTTTGCCATTCATTGAATTTGCATATAACAGAAGTGTGCATTCATCTACTGATTATTCTCCTTTTGAAATAGTATATGGTTTTAATCCACTAACTCCTCTGGATTTATTACCATTACCTATTGATGAGAGAGCAAGTCTTGATGGGAAAAAGAAAGCTGAAATAGTGCAGCAACTTCATCAGCGTGTGAAACAACAAATTGAAAAGAAAAATGAACATTATGCATTCAAGGCCAATAAAGGAAGAAGGCGTGTTCTTTTTGAACCTGGAGATTGGGTGTGGGTGCATATGAGAAAAGAAAGAGTTCCAGCTCAGAGAAAATCAAAATTAGCTCTAAGAGGAGATGGTCTATTTCAAGTCCTTGAAAGAATAAATGATAATGCTTACAAGATTGATTTGCCTGGTGAGTATTCTGTTAGTTCTACTTTTAATGTAGCTGATTTATCTCCTTTTGATGTAGGTGAAGATTCGAGGACGAATCCTTTTGAGGAGAGAGGGAATGATGCGATCCAGCAAGTTGTGTCAAATTCAAGCGATCCTTTGCAAATACCAAGTGGACCAATCACAAGAGCAAGAGCCAAAAAAATTAAGGAAGCATTAAACGGGCTAGTGCAAGATACTTGGACAAAGCAAGTAGCAATTGGATCAAAGCTTGACAAAAATGCTGAAAACGTCACTAACTTCTATGGGCTGCAAATGGGGACATTGATCAAGTTTTGGGCTTGCAAACTTGGAACTAAAGAGCTTGGACCAAGTACTATACATGGGAGGCTCATTTGGGCCTAAATAAGCACATTTTGAGCCTTAATTTGCTGACTATATTTTCTTGAAGTTAGGTGTGCGAAAATCAACAAGGAGTTGGTGGCAGATTTGACTTTTGTTTTCTTTTGCATGTTGTATTTGATTTTTCAACTTTCTTCTAGATTGTATTAGAATTTTGTGTTCATGTATTAGACTTTTAGGTTTCCTAGCAAATGGTATTAGACTTTGTATTTTCTATGTTCAGATTTGCACCTACTACAATTAGGTCATATTTCCCTATAAATACTTGGTGCCTCTTCATTTGTAAGACACACAATTCAGATTTGAATCATAAATAAAAGTTGCACTTCTGCACTTTGTTTCTTGAGAGTGGATTCTCTCTAACGGTTCTTTTTAGAACTAACAAACTTATCAAGGCTTGATCAACCTTGTGGCGTTTTCCAACACTTCGGGTCCTTGTTCTTTCGTGTTCAAGGGTTCAAGTGGATCGTCGATCTGTGTTTAGCTTTCTTGGGGTGTGTATATTTCAGAATTGGTTGTGGGTTCGTGGGATCTTCCCTTGTGGGTTCGCACCAATTAACAACCACAAATATGGAATCCATTCCTCTTTTTGACCTAGGCAAACCCAAAACAAAATCCATTGATATGTCAATCCAAGGTTCACTAGGTACAGGTAAAGGAGTATACAAACCATGTGGCAAGACTCTAGATTTAGCCTTTTTACATGTTATGCTTTTAGCACAAATTCTTTCCACATCACGTTTTAGTTTAGGCCAAAAGAAATGCTCATGCAAAACATCCAAAGTCTTTTTCACACCAATGTGACCCATTAAAACTCCCCCATGTGCTTCTCTAACAAGCAATTCATGCAATGAACATTGAGGCGTACACTGTCTATTTTCTTTAAACAAGTACCCATCAACTCTATAAAATTTAGCAAATTCTTTCTTTTCACAATCAAGGAAAAATTCAGCAAAATCAGCATAATTTGCATACAACTCCTTGAAATATTCAAAGCCAAGCAACTTAGTATTAAGAGTTGAAAGAAGAGTATACCTTCTAGACAATGCATCAGCAACCACATTCTCATTACCTTTCTTGTATATGATGACATATGGAAATGTCTCAATAAATTTCAGCCAGCATGTATGCCTTTTGTTGAGCTTATCTTGACCAAGCAAATACACATAACAAAGGAAATCAATGTTTTCCATGCAATAATCAGAATTTTCCAGAATTGAAAACAATTGTTCCTTTCTCAATACTTCAAGCACACATAGCAAATGATTCACATGCTCATCATGTTTGTTGCTATAAATAAGAGTATCATCAAAACAAGCTACAACATGCATATAAGAACACCTACAAACTGCAAAATCCATGGGACAATGAAAATTCAAAGTGTTGAGTTCAAGGCATCTTAAGAGCAGCAAGTTACCAACAATATCAAACTTTAGAGAAGCAGAATGTTTTTCAATGTCACTTGAAGGAAATGAAGGTTCAATGCTTTTTGAAGATAAAAATCCATCGGGTGGCTTCTTAGGAATCAAATCCAAGAACACCTGCAACACATCAATATCATAAGGAAAATAATGATTAAGATTATTAGTAACCAAAACAATATCCTTGCAATCACTCTTAACCTTACTTTTCTCATGACTCTTTTCTTCTTTATTTTCACTGACTTCTTCACTCTCATTTTTGCTCTATTTATTTTGACAACACTCTATGCTCTCAATATCTTTTTCTCCCTCAAACTGAATTTTTCTCTCTAAAACAGTTTCACTGAAATCACTCTCACTCATATCTTTACTTTTCATTTCTTGATTGAGAGGAACTTCTTCAACCACAAGATTGGTGTTTGGACTAATGAGGTTTTCTTCCACATATTGGTCAGCAAGACTTTCAACATTCAATACTTCTTCTTCCTTAGTTAGCACTTGATCATCATTAGGAACTGTAACAATCTCATTTGCTTTAGAGCTACTTTCTGAACATCTTTGTTGCTTGATTTTTTGCTCATGCTCAGCAACAAATTGAACCAAAAGATCAATGTCCAAGAAACTTAAGGTCTTTGCAAAAGAAGCTAATTCAGGATTAAGCCCATTCACAAAACGATCCTTAGTGGCTTTTGAAGTTTCTTTCACTTTAGCTCTAGTCATAGCTAATTCCAACTCTTGAAAATATTCATCAACAGTCATGGAACCTTGTTTCAACTTGTGGAGATTTCTTTGGAATTTTGATTTGGAATTGTGACTAGACACCAATTGCTCTGCTTCATTAGTAAACCTTTGAAGTCCTTTTAGTAAGGAGTCAAAATTTGTTTGAAGTTCTTTTTCATCATGCATATTGATGATACCTGAAAAGTTAGATTTAGAGAAAAATGGACCTCACCACTCTACTCTCATGTTTCACTCAAACAATTTTGTGTCACTCGTGTTTCTTTCAAATTTGGCTTTTAAATTGATGTATTTCACTCTTGCCTTTTTCCACTCTTAGATTCCTCTTGAGGCACTTTAAAGAACTAAGCAATTCATAATCAAAGCAATCACAATTTGCAGAATCAACACAACACTTAGAAATATGAAATATCAATGTGAGTATTGGAAGAAGAAATTCTAGGAAATCAAGAGTTTAAATGACACAAACTTCACAAATTCTGGATGTGACAATAGATATTGCTCAAAACATTTCCACCACAATCTTTTTTTTTCAGTATTTTTTCTTTCAAATAATTTCTTTTTCTTTTTCTTTTTCTGATGCTCATGTTTTTTTCCTCCTCTACTGAAATTTAAAGAGAATGCAGAATCTATTACAAACAACAAAACTCAAGAAATCTGAACCCAGAAATTCCAGAAAAAGCATCTATTTTGGAAAGACTATAACTCACAGTGGAAATATTGGATTGAGATGATACCAAAACGAACAGAAGGATGAAATTCTAAACTATGAAAATGACCTATTGAACGAAGTAAAACACAAAGGAAAAGAGGTCAAACAGGGACACAATATTTCAGAACGTTCTAGAAAAAAAACGAAGATGAACAAGCCCAGAATTTTCCAGAAAATACAACTAGATTAAAATAGATAGAACTCACAAATGACAAATTGGATTGAAATGATTCAAAACCGAGATGAAAGAAGAGATTCTGAACTATGAATGTGACATACTAAATATTAGAAAACACAAAGAAAAACTTGACGAACAGGAGTAACAAATCTGGACACGGACAGACACAAGAATAAAGCACAAAACTTGAAACGAAAATGGAAACGAAGAACAGATAGATATGACCTGAATTTAGATCCGAAGCTCTGATACCAAGATGGTGCGAATCCACAAGGGAAGATCCCACGAACCCACAACCAATTCTGAAATATACACACCCCAAGAAAGCTAAACACAGATCGACGATCCACTTGAACCCTTGAACACGAAAGAACAAGGACCCGAAGTGTTGGAAAACGCCACAAGGTTGATCAAGCCTTGATAAGTTTGTTAGTTCTAAAAAGAAACCTTAGAGAGAATCCACTCTCAAGAAACAAAGTGCAGAAGTGCAACTTTCATTTATGATTCAAATCTGAATTGTGTGTCTTACAAATGAAGAGGCACCAAGTATTTATAGGGAAATATGACCTAATTGTAGTAGGTGCAAATCTGAACATAGAAAATACAAAGTCTAATACCATGTGCTAGGAAACCTAAAAGTCTAATACATGAACACAAAATTCTAATACAATCTAGAAGAAAGTTGAAAAATCAAATACAACATGCAAAAGAAAACAAAAGTCAAATATGCCACCAACTCCTTGTTGATTTTCGCACACCTAACTTCAAGAAAATATAGTCAGCAAATTAAGGCTCAAAATGTGCTTATTTAGGCCCAAATGAGCCTCCCATGTATAGTACTTGGTCCAAGCTCTTTAGTTCCAAGTTTGCAAGCCCAAAACTTGATCAATGTCCCCATTTGCAGCCCATAGAAGTTAGTGACGTTTTCAGCATTTTTGTCAAGCTTTGATCCAATTGCTACTTGCTTTGTCCAAGTATCTTGCACTAGCCCGTTTAATGCTTCCTTAATTTGTTTGGCTCTTGCTCTTGTGATTGGTCCACTTGGTATTTGCAAAGGATCGCTTGAATTTGACACAACTTGCTGGATCGCATCATCGGAATTGTGTGAAAACCCACAAACCCACTCAATTTTTAACGAGGATTCTAGAATGCTCAATATTGTTGTAAAATTCATCCGTTTGAGCCTGAAGGGCCAAAAATGCAATTTAGACTACATTGTTATCAAAAGAATGAAAGTTTGTTCACTTTCTCAGAATTGCGTGTGAACCCACATACCTACTCCATTTTTCATAAGGATTTAAGAAAGCCTAATATTGCTGTCAAATTCATCCGTTTGCGCCCTGAACAGACAAAAACACTTTTAATGCTAATTTCAGGTCAAAAAAATGAAAGTTTGGTCACTGTCTTAGAATTGCGTGAAAACCCACATCCCCACTCCATTTTTCATAAGGATTTAAGAAAACCTAATATAGTTGTCAAATTCATCCGTTTTGGTCCTGAACAAACAAAAACGATTTTCAGGATAATTTGAGGTCAAAACAATGAAAGTTTGGTTACTGTCTCGGAATTGCATTAAAACCCACATACCCACTCAATTTTTAATGAGGATTCAAGAATGAACAATATTGTTGTCAAATTCATCTGTTTGGGCCCTGAATGGACAAAAACGCTTTTCTGGCTAATTTGAGGTCAAAAGAATGATAGTTTGGTCACTGGCTCGGAATTCCGTGAAAACCCACATACCCACTCCATTTTTCATGAGGATTCTAGAATGGCCAAGATTGTTGTCAAATTCATATGTTTGGGCCCTGAACGGATAAAAACGCTTTGCAGGCTTATTTGAGGTCAAAAGAATGAAAGTTTGGTCAATGTCTCAGATTTACGTTAAATCCCACATACCAACACCATTTTTCATGAGGATTCTAGAATGGCCAATATTGTTGTCAATTTCATCTTTTTAGGCCCTGAACGGACAAAAACGCTTTTAAGTCAAATTTGAGGTCAAAAGAATGAAAGTTTGGTCACAGTCTCGACATTGCGTTAAAACCCACATACCAACTCCATATGAGGATTCAACAATGAACAATATTGTTGTCAAATTCATCTGTTTGGGCCCTGAACAGAAAAAAACGCTTTTCAGGCTAATTTGAGGTCAAAAGAATGAAAGTTTGGTCACTGTCTCAGAATTGCGTTAAAACCCACATACCCACTCCATTTTTCATGAGGATTCTAGAATGGCCAATATTGTTGTCAAATTCAGCTGTTTGTGCCTTGAACGGACAAAAACACTTTTCAGCCTAATTTGAGGTCAAAAGAATGAAAGTTTGGTCACTGTCTCGGAACTGCGTTAAAACCCACATACCCAGACCATTTTTCATGAGGATTCTAGAATGGCCAATATTGTTGTCAAAATCATCTTTTTGGGTCCTGAACGGACAAAAACGTTTTCCAGGCTAATTTGAGGTCAAAAGAATGAAAGTTTGGTCACTGCCTCGGAATTGCGTTAAATCCCACAGACCCACACCATTTTTCATGAGGATTCTAGAATGGCCAATATTGTTGTCAAATTCATCTTTTTGGGCCCTGAACTTACAAAAACGCTTTCCAGGCTAATTTGAGGTCAAAAGAATGAAGGTTTGGACAACCGTCTCGGAATTGCGTTAAATCCCACAGACCCACACCATTTTTCATCAGGATTCTAGAATGGGTAATATTGTTGTCAAATTCATCTTTTTGGGCCCTGAACGGAGAAAAACGCTTTGCAGGCAAATTTGATGTCAAAAGAATGAAAGTTTGGTCACTGTCTCGGAATTGCGTTAAAACCCACATACCCACTCCATTTTTAATGAGGATTCAAGAATGAACAATATTGTTGTCAAATTCATCTGCTTCCTCCCTCAACGGACAAAAACGCTTTCCAGGCTAATTTGAGGTCAAAAGAATGATAGTTTGGTCACTGCCTCGGAATTCCGTGAAAACCCACATACCCACTCCATTTTTCATGAGGATTCTAGAATGGCCAATATTGTTGTCAAATTCATATGTTTGGGCCCTGAACGGACAAAAACGCTTTCCAGGCTAATTTGAGGTCAAAAGAATGAAAGTTTAGTCACTGTCTCGGAATTGCGTTAAAACCCACATACCCACTCAATTTTTAATGAGGATTCAAGAATGAACAATATTGTTGTCAAATTCATCTGTTTGGGCCCTGAACGGACAAAAACGCTTTTCAGGCTAATTTGAGGTCAAAAGAATGATAGTTTGGTCACTGGCTCAGAATTCCGTGAAAACCCACATACCCACTCCATTTTTCATGAGGATTCTAGAATGGCCAATATTGTTGTCAATTTCATCTTTTTGGGCCCTGAACGGACAAAAACGCTTTTCAGTCAAATTTGAGGTCAAAAGAATGAAAGTTTGGTCACTGTCTAGGAATTGCGTGAAAACCCACATACCCACTCCATTTTTCATGAGGATTCTAGAATGGCCAATATTGTTGTCAAATTCATATGTTTAGGCCCTTAACGGACAAAAACGCTTTACAGGCTAATTTGAGGTCAAAAGAATGAAAGTTTGGTAAATGTCTCAGATTTATGTTAAATCCCACATACCCACACCATTTTTCATGAGGATTCTAGAATGGCCAATATTGTTGTCAATTTCATCTTTTTGGGCCCTGAACGGACAAAAACGCTTTTCAGCCTAATTTGAGGTCAAATGAATGAAAGTTTGGTCACAGTCTCGAAATTGCGTTAAAACCCACATACCAACTCCATTTTTAATGAGGATTCAAGATTGAACAATATTGTTGTCAAATTCATCTGTTTGGGCCCTGAACAGGAAAAAACGCTTTTCAGGCTAATTTGAGGTCAAAAGAATGATAGTTTGGTCACTGTCTTGGAATTCCGTGAAAACCCACATACCCACTCCATTTTTCATATGGATTCTAGAATGGCCAATATTGTTGTCAAATTCATATGTTTGGGCCCTGAACGGACAAAAACGCTCCGCAGGCTAATTTGAGGTCAAAAGAATGAAAGTTTGGTCAATGTCTCAGATTTAGGTTAAATCCCACATACCCACACCATTTTTCATGAGGATTCTAGAATGGCCAATATTGTTGTCAAATTCATCTTTTTGGGCCCTGAACTTACAAAAACGCTTTCCAGGCTAATTTGAGGTCAAAAGAATGAAGGTTTGGACAACCGTCTCGGAATTGCGTTAAATCCCACAGACCCACACCATTTTTCATCAGGATTCTAGAATGGGTAATATTGTTGTCAAATTCATCTTTTTGGGCCCTGAACGGAGAAAAACGCTTTGCAGGCAAATTTGATGTCAAAAGAATGAAAGTTTGGTCACTGTCTCGGAATTGCGTTAAAACCCACATACCCACTCCATTTTTAATGAGGATTCAAGAATGAACAATATTGTTGTCAAATTCATCTGCTTCCTCCCTCAACGGACAAAAACGCTTTCCAGGCTAATTTGAGGTCAAAAGAATGATAGTTTGGTCACTGCCTCGGAATTCCGTGAAAACCCACATACCCACTCCATTTTTCATGAGGATTCTAGAATGGCCAATATTGTTGTCAAATTCATATGTTTGGGCCCTGAACGGACAAAAACGCTTTCCAGGCTAATTTGAGGTCAAAAGAATGAAAGTTTAGTCACTGTCTCGGAATTGCGTTAAAACCCACATACCCACTCAATTTTTAATGAGGATTCAAGAATGAACAATATTGTTGTCAAATTCATCTGTTTGGGCCCTGAACGGACAAAAACGCTTTTCAGGCTAATTTGAGGTCAAAAGAATGATAGTTTGGTCACTGGCTCAGAATTCCGTGAAAACCCACATACCCACTCCATTTTTCATGAGGATTCTAGAATGGCCAATATTGTTGTCAATTTCATCTTTTTGGGCCCTGAACGGACAAAAACGCTTTTCAGTCAAATTTGAGGTCAAAAGAATGAAAGTTTGGTCACTGTCTAGGAATTGCGTGAAAACCCACATACCCACTCCATTTTTCATGAGGATTCTAGAATGGCCAATATTGTTGTCAAATTCATATGTTTAGGCCCTTAACGGACAAAAACGCTTTACAGGCTAATTTGAGGTCAAAAGAATGAAAGTTTGGTAAATGTCTCAGATTTATGTTAAATCCCACATACCCACACCATTTTTCATGAGGATTCTAGAATGGCCAATATTGTTGTCAATTTCATCTTTTTGGGCCCTGAACGGACAAAAACGCTTTTCAGCCTAATTTGAGGTCAAATGAATGAAAGTTTGGTCACAGTCTCGAAATTGCGTTAAAACCCACATACCAACTCCATTTTTAATGAGGATTCAAGATTGAACAATATTGTTGTCAAATTCATCTGTTTGGGCCCTGAACAGGAAAAAACGCTTTTCAGGCTAATTTGAGGTCAAAAGAATGATAGTTTGGTCACTGTCTTGGAATTCCGTGAAAACCCACATACCCACTCCATTTTTCATATGGATTCTAGAATGGCCAATATTGTTGTCAAATTCATATGTTTGGGCCCTGAACGGACAAAAACGCTCCGCAGGCTAATTTGAGGTCAAAAGAATGAAAGTTTGGTCAATGTCTCAGATTTAGGTTAAATCCCACATACCCACACCATTTTTCATGAGGATTCTAGAATGGCCAATATTGTTGTCAAATTCATCTTTTTGGGCCCTGAACTTACAAAAACGCTTTCCAGGCTAATTTGAGGTCAAAAGAATGAAGGTTTGGACAACCGTCTCGGAATTGCGTTAAATCCCACAGACCCACACCATTTTTCATCAGGATTCTAGAATGGGTAATATTGTTGTCAAATTCATCTTTTTGGGCCCTGAACGGAGAAAAACGCTTTGCAGGCAAATTTGATGTCAAAAGAATGAAAGTTTGGTCACTGTCTCGGAATTGCGTTAAAACCCACATACCCACTCCATTTTTAATGAGGATTCAAGAATGAACAATATTGTTGTCAAATTCATCTGCTTCCTCCCTCAACGGACAAAAACGCTTTCCAGGCTAATTTGAGGTCAAAAGAATGATAGTTTGGTCACTGCCTCGGAATTCCGTGAAAACCCACATACCCACTCCATTTTTCATGAGGATTCTAGAATGGCCAATATTGTTGTCAAATTCATATGTTTGGGCCCTGAACGGACAAAAACGCTTTCCAGGCTAATTTGAGGTCAAAAGAATGAAAGTTTAGTCACTGTCTCGGAATTGCGTTAAAACCCACATACCCACTCAATTTTTAATGAGGATTCAAGAATGAACAATATTGTTGTCAAATTCATCTGTTTGGGCCCTGAACGGACAAAAACGCTTTTCAGGCTAATTTGAGGTCAAAAGAATGATAGTTTGGTCACTGGCTCAGAATTCCGTGAAAACCCACATACCCACTCCATTTTTCATGAGGATTCTAGAATGGCCAATATTGTTGTCAATTTCATCTTTTTGGGCCCTGAACGGACAAAAACGCTTTTCAGTCAAATTTGAGGTCAAAAGAATGAAAGTTTGGTCACTGTCTAGGAATTGCGTGAAAACCCACATACCCACTCCATTTTTCATGAGGATTCTAGAATGGCCAATATTGTTGTCAAATTCATATGTTTAGGCCCTTAACGGACAAAAACGCTTTACAGGCTAATTTGAGGTCAAAAGAATGAAAGTTTGGTAAATGTCTCAGATTTATGTTAAATCCCACATACCCACACAATTTTTCATGAGGATTCTAGAATGGCCAATATTGTTGTCAATTTCATCTTTTTGGGCCCTGAACGGACAAAAACGCTTTTCAGCCTAATTTGAGCTCAAAAGAATGAAAGTTTGGTCACAGTCCCGAAATTGCGTTAAAACCCACATACCAACTCCATTTTTAATGAGTATTCAAGAATGAACAATATTGTTGTCAAATTCATATGTTTGGGCCCTAAACAGAAAAAAAAAGCTTTTCAGGCTAATTTGAGGTCAAAAGAATGAAAGTTTGGTCACTGTCTCAGAATTGCGTTAAAACCCACATACCCACTCCATTTTTAATGAGGATTTTAGAATGGCCAATATTGTTGTCAAATTCAGCTGTTTGGGCCCTGAACGGACAAAAACGCTTTTCAGTCAAATTTGAGGTCAAAAGAATGAAAGTTTGGTCACAGTCTCGAAATTGCGTTAAAACCCACATACCAACTCCATTTTTAATGAGGATTCAAGAATGAACAATATTGTTGTCAAATTCATTTGTTTGGGCCCTGAACAGAAAAAAAAACGCTTTTCAGGCTAATTTGAGGTCAAAAGAATGATAGTTTGGTCACTGTCTTGGAATTCCGTGAAAACCCACATACCCACTCCATTTTTCATAAGGATTCTAGAATGGCCAATATTGTTGTCAAATTCATATGTTTGGGCCCTGAACGGACAAAAACGCTCTGCAAGCTAATTTGAGGTCAAAAGAATGAAAGTTTGGTCAATGTCTCAGATTTAGGTTAAATCCCACATACCCACACAATTTTTCATGAGGATTCTAGAATGGCCAATATTGTTGTCAAATTCATCTTTTTGGGCCCTGAACGGACAAAAACGCTTTTCAGCCTAATTTGAGGTCAAAAGAATGAAAGTTTGGTCACAGTCCCGAAATTGCGTTAAAACCCACATACCAACTCCATTTTTAATGTGGATTCAAGAATGAACAATATTGTTGTCAAATTCATATGTTTGGGCCCTGAACAGAAAAAAACGCTTTTCAGGCTAATTTGAGGTCAAAAGAATGAAAGTTTGGTCACTGTCTCAGAATTGCGTTAAAACCCACATACCCACTCCATTTTTAATGAGGATTCTAGAATGGCCAATATTGTTGTCAAATTCAGCTGTTTGGGACCTGAACGGACAAAAACGCTTTTCAGTCAAATTTGAGGTCAAAAGAATGAAAGTTTGGTCACAGTCTCGAAATTGCGTTAAAACCCACATACCAACTCCATTTTTAATGAGGATTCAACAATGAACAATAATGTTGTCAAATTCATCTGTTTGGGCCCTGAACAGAAAAAAACGCTTTTCAGGCTAATTTGAGGTCAAAAGAATGAAAGTTTGGTCACTATCTCAGAATTGCGTTAAAACCCACATACCCACTCCATTTTTCATGAGGATTCTAGAATGGCCAATATTGTTGTCAAATTCAGCTGTTTGTGCCCTGAACGGACAAAAACGCTTTTCAGCCTAATTTGAGGTCAAAAGAATGAAAGTTTGGTCACTGTCTCGGAATTGCGTTAAAACCCACATACCCAGACCATTTTTCATGAGGATTCTAGAATGGCCAATATTGTTGTCAAAATCATCTTTTTGGGTCCTGAACGGACAAAAACGTTTTTTCCAGGCTAATTTGAGGTCAAAAGAATGAAAGTTTGGTCACTGCCTCGGAATTGCGTTAAATCCCACAGACCCACACCATTTTTCATGAGGATTCTAGAATGGCCAATATTGTTGTCAAATTCATCTTTTTGGGCCCTGTACGGACAAAAACGCTTTCCAGGCTAATTTGAGGTCAAAAGAATGAAGGTTTGGTCACCGTCTCGGAATTGCGTTAAATCCCACAGACCTACACCATTTTTCATGAGCATTCTAGAATGGGTAATATTGTTGTCAACTTCATCTTTTTGGGCCCTGAACGGACAAAAACGCTTTGCAGGCTAATTTGAGGTCAAAAGAATGAAAGTTTGGTCACTGTCTCGGAATTGCGTTAAAACCCACATACCCACTCCATTTTTAATGAGGATTCAAGAATGAACAATATTGTTGTCAAATTCATCTGTTTCCTCCCTCAACGGAGAAAAACGCTTTCCAGGCTAATTTGAGGTCAAAAGAATGATAGTTTGGTCGCTGCCTCGGAATTCCGTGAAAACCCACATACCCACTCCATTTTTCAGGAGGATTCTAGAATTGCCAATATTGTTGTCAAATTCATATGTTTGGGCCCTGAACGGACAAAAACGCTTTCCAGGCTAATTTGAGGTCAAAAGAATGAAAGTTTGGTCACTGTCTCGGAATTGCGTTAAAACCCACATACCCACTCAATTTTTAATGAGGATTCAAGAATGAACAATATTGTTGTCAAATTCATCTGTTAGGGACCTGAACAGACAAAAACGCTTTTCAGGCTAATTTGAGGTCAAAAGAATGATAATTTGGTCACTGGTTCGGAATTCCGTGAAAACCCACATACCCACTCCATTTTTCACGAGGATTCTAGAATGGCCAATATTGTTGTCAAATTCATATGTTTGGGCCCTGAACGGACAAAAACGCTTTCCAGGCTAATTTGAGGTCAAAAGAATGAAAGTTTCGTCACTGTCTCGGAATTGCGTTAAAACCCACATACCCACTCAATTTTTAATGAGGATTCAAGAATGAACAATATTGTTGTCAAATTCATCTGTTTGGGACCTGAACAGACAAAAACGCTTTTCAGGCTAATTTGAGGTCAAAAGAATGATAATTTGGTCACTGGCTCGGAATTCCGTGAAAACCCACATACCCACTCCATTTTTCACGAGGATTCTAGAATGGCCAATATTGTTGTCAAATTTATATGTTTGGGCCCTGAACGGACAAAAACGCTTTTCAGTCAAATTTGAGGTCAAAAGAATGAAAGTTTGGTCACAGTCTCGAAATTGCGTTAAAACCCACATACCAACTCCATTTTTAATGAGGATTCAACAATGAACAATAATGTTGTCAAATTCATCTGTTTGGGCCCTGAACAGAGGAAAACCCTTTTCAGGCTAATTTCAGGTCAAAAGAATGAAAGTTTGGTCACTGTCTCGGAATTGCGTTAAAACCCACATACCCACTCCATTTTTAATGAGGATTCAAGAATTAACAATATTGTTGTCAAATTCATCTGTTTGGGCCCTCAACGGACAAAAACACTTTCCAGGCTAATTTGAGGTCAAAAGAATGATAGTTTGGTCACTGCCTCGGAATTCTGTGAAAACCCACATACCCACTCCATTTTTCATGAGGATTCTTGAATGGCCAATATTGTTGTCAAATTCATATGTTTGGGTCCTGAACGGACAAAAACGCTTTCCAGGCTAATTTGAGGTCAAAAGAATGAAAGTTTGGTCACTGTCTCGGAATTGCGTTAAAATCCACATACCCACTCTATTTCTAATGAGGATTCAAGAATGAACAATATTGTTGTAAAATTCATCTGTTTGGGCCCTCAACGGACAAAAACGCTTTTCAGCCTAATTTGAGGTCAAAAGAATGATAATTTGGTCACTGGCTCGGAATTCCGTGAAAACCCACATACCCACTCCATTTTTCACGAGGATTCTAGAATGGCCAATATTGTTGTCAAATTCATATGTTTGGGCCCTGAACGGACAAAAACGCTTTTCAGTCAAATTTGAGGTCAAAAGAATGAAAGTTTGGTCACAGTCTCGAAATTGCGTTAAAACCCACATACCAACTCCATTTTTAATGAGGATTCAACAATGAACAATAATGTTGTCAAATTCATCTGTTTGGGCCCTGAACAGAGGAAAACCCTTTTCAGGCTAATTTCAGGTCAAAAGAATGAAAGTTTGGTCACTGTCTCGGAATTGCGTTAAAACCCACATACCCACTCCATTTTTAATGAGGATTCAAGAATTAACAATATTGTTGTCAAATTCATCTGTTTGGGCCCTCAACGGACAAAAACACTTTCCAGGCTAATTTGAGGTCAAAAGAATGATAGTTTGGTCACTGCCTCGGAATTCTGTGAAAACCCACATACCCACTCCATTTTTCATGAGGATTCTTGAATGGCCAATATTGTTGTCAAATTCATATGTTTGGGTCCTGAACGGACAAAAACGCTTTCCAGGCTAATTTGAGGTCAAAAGAATGAAAGTTTGGTCACTGTCTCGGAATTGCGTTAAAATCCACATACCCACTCTATTTCTAATGAGGATTCAAGAATGAACAATATTGTTGTAAAATTCATCTGTTTGGGCCCTCAACGGACAAAAACGCTTTTCAGCCTAATTTGAGGTCAAAAGAATGATAGTTTGGTCACTGTCTCGGAATTCCGTGAAAACCCACATACCCACTCCATTTTTCATGACGATTCTAGAATGGCCAATATTGTTGTCAAATTCATATGATTAGGCCCTTAACGGACAAAAACACTTTACAGGCTAATTTGAGGTCAAAAGAATGAAAGTTTGGTCAATGTCTCAGATTTACGTTAAATCCCACATACCCACACCATTTTTCATGAGGATTCTAGAATGGCCAATATTGTTGTCAATTTCATCTTTTTGGGCCCTGAACGGATAAAAACGCTTTTCAGCCTAATTTGAGGTCAAAAGAATGAAAGTTTGGTCACAGTCTCGCAATTGCGTTAAAACCCACATACCAACTCCATTTTTAATGAGGATTCAAGAATGAACAATATTGTTGTCAAATTCATCTGTTTGGACCCTGAACAGAAAAAAACGCTTTTCAGGCTAATTTGAGGTCAAAAGAATGATAGTTTGATCACTGTCTTGGAATTCCGTGAAAACCCACATACCCACTCCATTTTTCATAAGGATTCTAGAATGGCCAATATTGTTGTCAAATTCATATGTTTGGGCCCTGAACGGACAAAAACGCTCTGCAGGCTAATTTGAGGTCAAAAGAATGAAAGTTTGGTCAATGTTTCAGATTTACGTTAAATCTTACATACCCACACATTTTTTCATGAGGATTCTAGAATGGCCAATATTGTTGTCAAATTCATCTTTTTGGCCCTGAACGGACAAAAACGCTTTTCAGCCTAATTTGAGGTCAAAAGAATGAAAGTTTGGTCACAGTCCCGAAATTGCGTTAAAACCCACATACCAACTCCATTTTTAATCAGGATTCAAGAATGAACAATATTGTTGTCAAATTCATATGTTTGGGCCCTGAACAGAAAAAAACGCTTTTCAGGCTAATTTGAGGTCAAAAGAATGAAAGTTTGGTCACTGTCTCAGAATTGCGTTAAAACCCACATACCCACTCCATTTTTAATGAGGATTCTAGAATGGCCAATATTGTTGTCAAATTCAGCTGTTTGGGCCCTGAACGGACTAAAACGCTTTTCAGTCAAATTTGAGGTCAAAAGAATGATAGTTTGGTCACTCTCTCGGAATTCCGTGAAAACCCACATACCCACTCCATTTTTCATGAGGATTCTAGAATGGCCAATATTGTTGTCAAATTCATATGATTAGGCCCTTAACGGACAAAAACGCTTTACAGGCTAATTTGAGGTCAAAAGAATGAAAGTTTGGTCAATGTCTCAGATTTAGGTTAAATCCCACATACCCACACCATTTTTCATGATGATTCTAGAATGGCCAATATTGTTGTCAATTTCATCTTTTTGGGCCCTGAACGGACAAAAACGCTTTTCAGCCAAATTTGAGGTCAAAAGAATGAAAGTTTGGTCACAGTCTCGAAATTGCGTTAAAACCCACATACCAACTCCATTTTTAATGAGGATTCAAGAATGAACAATATTGTTGTCAAATTCATCTGTTTGGGCCCTGAACAGAAAAAAACGCTTTTCAGGCTAATTGGAGGTCAAAAGAATGATAGTTTGGTCACTGTCTTGGAATTCCGTGAAAACCCACATACCCACTCCATTTTTCATAAGGATTCTAGAATGGCCAATATTGTTGTCAAATTCATATGTTTGGGCCCTGAACGGACAAAAACGCTCTGCAGGCTAATTTGAGGTCAAAAGAATGAAAGTTTGGTCAATGTCTCAGATTTAGGTTAAATCCCACATACCCACACAATTTTTCATGAGGATTCTAGAATGGCCAATATTGTTGTCAAATTCATCTTTTTGGGCCCTGAACGGACAAAAACGCTTTTCAGCCTAATTTGAGGTCAAGAGAATGAAAGTTTGGTCACAGTCCCGAAATTGCGTTAAAACCCACATACCAACTCCATTTTTAATGAGGATTCAAGAATGAACAATATTGTTGTCAAATTCATCTGTTTGGGCCCTGAACAGAAAAAAACGCTTTTCAGGCTAATTTGAGGTCAAAAGAATGATAGTTTGGTCACTGTCTTGGAATTCCGTGAAAACCCACATACCCACTCCATTTTTCATAAGGATTCTAGAATGGCCAATATTGTTGTCAAATTCATATGTTTGGGCCCTGAACAGACAAAAACGCTTTTCAGTCAAATTTGAGGTCAAAAGAATGAAAGTTTGGTCACAGTCTCGAAATTGCGTTAAAAGCCACATACCAACTCCATTTTTAATGCGGATTCAACAATGAACAATAATGTTGTCAAATTCATCTGTTTGGGCCCTGAACAGAAAAAAACGCTTTTCAGGCTAATTTGAGGTCAAAAGAATGAAAGTTTGGTCATTGTCTCAGAATTGCGTTAAAACCCACATACCCACTCCATTTTTCATGAGGATTCTAGAATGGCCAATATTGTTGTCAAATTCAGCTGTTTGTGCCCTGAACGGACTAAAACGCTTTTCAGCCTAATTTGAGGTCAAAAGAATGATAGTTTGGTCACTGTCTCGGAATTCCGTGAAAACCCACATACCCACTCCATTTTTCATGAGGATTCTAGAATGGCCATTATTGTTGTCAAATTCATATGATTCGGCCCTTAACGGACAAAAACGCTTTACAGGCTAATTTGAGGTCGAAAGAATGAAAGTTTGGTCAATGTCTCAGATTTACGTTAAATCCCACATACCCACACCATTTTTCATGAGGATTCTAGAATGGCCAATATTGTTGTCAATTTCATCTTTTTGGGCCCTGAACGGACAAAAACGCTTTTCAGCCAAATTTGAGGTCAAAAGAATGATAGTTTGGTCACAGTCTCGAAATTGCGTTAAAACCCACATACCAACTCCATTTTTAATGAGGATTCAAGAATGAACAATATTGTTGTCAAATTCATATGTTTGGGCTTTGAACAGAAAAAAACGCTTTTCAGGCTAATTTGAGGTCAAAAGAATGAAAGTTTGGTCACTGTCTCAGAATTGCGTTAAAACCCACATACCCACTCCATTTTTGATGAGGATTCTAGAATGGCCAATATTGTTGTCAAATTCAGCTGTTTGGGCCCTGAACGGACAAAAACGCTTTTCAGTCAAATTTGAGGTCAAAAGAATGAAAGTTTGGTCACAGTCTCGAAATTGCGTTAAAACCCACATACCAACTCCATTTTTAATGAGGATTCAACAATGAACAATAATGTTGTCAAATTCATCTGTTTGGGCCTGAACAGAAAAAAACGCTTTTCAGGCTAATTTGAGGTCAAAAGAATGAAAGTTTGGTCACTGTCTCAGAATTGCGTTAAAACCCACATACCCACTCCATTTTTCATGAGGATTCTAGAATGGCCAATATTGTTGTCAAATTCAGCTGTTTGTGCCCTGAACAGACAAAAACGATTTTCAGCCTAATTTGAGGTCAAAAGAATGAAAGTTTGGTTACTGTCTCGGAATTGCGTTATAACCCACATACCCACTCCATTTTTCATGAGGATTCTAGAATGGCCAATATTGTTGTCAAATTCAGCTGTTTGTGCCCTGAACGGACAAAAACGTTTTCCAGGCTAATTTGAGGTCAAAAGAATGAAAGTTTGGTCACTGCCTCGGAATTGCGTTAAATCCCACAGACCCACACCATTTTTCATGAGGATTCTAGAATGGCCAATATTGTTGTCAAATTCATCTTTTTGGGCCCTGAACGGACAAAAACGCTTTCCAGGCTACTTTGAGGTCAAAAGAATGAAGGTTTTGTCACCGTCTCGGAATTGCGTTAAATCCCACAGACCTACACCATTTTTCATGAGCATTCTAGAATGGGTAATATTGTTGTCAAATTCATCTTTTTGGGCCCTGAACGGACAAAAACGCTTTCCAGGATAATTTGAGGTCAAAAGAATGAAAGTTTGGTCACTGTCTCGGAATTGCGTTAAAACCCACATACCCAGTCCATTTTTAATGAGGATTCAAGAATGAACAATATTGTTGTCAAATTCATCTGTTTCCTCCCTCAACGGACAAAAACGCTTTCCAGGCTAATTTGAGGTCAAAAGAATGATCTTTTGGTCGCTGCCTCGGAATTCCGTGAAAACCCACACACCCACTCCATTTTTCATGAGGATTCTAGAATGGCCAATATTGTTGTCAAATTCATATGTTTGGGCCCTGAACGGACAAAAACGCTTTCCAGGCTAGTTTGTGGTCAAAAGAATGAAAGTTTGGTCACTGTCTCGAAATTGCGTTAAAACCCACATATCCACTCAATTTTTAATGAGGATTCAAGAATGAACAATATTGTTGTCAAATTCATCTGTTTGGGACCGGAACAGACAAAAACGCTTTTCAGGCTAATTTGAGGTCAAAAGAATGATAGTTTGGTCACTGGCTCGGAATTCCGTGAAAACCCACATACCCACTCCATTTTTCACGAGGATTCTAGAATGGCCAAGATTGTTGTCAAATTCATATGTTTGGGCCCTGAACGGACAAAAACGCTTTTCAGTTAAATTTGAGGTCAAAAGAATGAAAGTTTGGTCACAGTCTCGAAATTGCGTTAAAACCCACATACCAACTCCATTTTTAATGAGGATTCAACAATGAACAATAATGTTGTCAAATTCATCTGTTTGGGCCCTGAACAGAGAAAAACGCTTTTCAGGCTAATTTGAGGTCAAAAGAATGAAAGTTTGGTCACTGTCTCAGAATTGCGTTAAAACCCACATACCCACTCCATTTTTCATGAGGATTCTGGAATGGCCAAGATTGTTGTCAAATTCATATGTTTGGGCCCTGAACGGACAAAAACGCTTTCCAGGCTAATTTTAGGTCAAAAGAATGAAAGTTTGGTCACTGTCTTGGAATTGCGTTAAAACCCACATACCCACTCAATTTTTAATGAGGATTCAAGAATGAACAATATTGTTGTCAAATTCATCTGTTTGGGACCTGAACAGACAAAAACGCTTTTCAGGCTAATTTGAGGTCAAAAGAATGATAGTTTGGTCACTGGCTCGGAATTCCGTGAAAACCCACATACCCACTCCATTTTTCACGAGGATTCAAGAATGGCCAATATTGTTGTCAAATTCATATGTTTGGGCCCTGAACGGACAAAAACTCTTTTCAGTCAAATTTGAGGTCAAAAGATTGAAAGTTTGGTAACAGTCTCGAAATTGTGTTAAAACCCACATACCAACTCCATTTTTAATGAGGATTCAACAATGAACAATAATGTTGTCAAATTCATCTGTTTGGGCCCTGAACAGAAAAAAATGCTTTTCAGGCTAATTTGAGGTCAAAAGAATGAAAGTTTGGTCACAGTCTAAGAATTGCGTTAAAACCCACATACCCACTCCAATTTTCATGAGGATTCTGGAATGGCCAATATTGTTGTCAAATTCAGCTGTTTGTGCCCTGAACGGACAAAAACGCTTTTCAGCCTAATTTGAGGTCAAAAGAATGAAAGTTTGGTCACTGTCTCGGAATTGCGTTAAAACCCACATACCCAGACCATTTTTCATGAGGATTCTAGAATGGCCAATATTGTTGTCAAATTCATCTTTTTGGGCCCTGAACGGACAAAAACGCTTTCCAGGCTAATTTGAGGTCAAAAGAATGAAGGTTTTGTCACCGTCTCAGAATTGCGTTAAATCCCACAGACCCACACCATTTTTCATGAGCATTCTAGAATGGGTAATATTGTTGTCAAATTCATCTTTTTGGGCCCTGAACGGACAAAAACGCTTTGCAGGCTATTTTGAGGTCAAAAGAATGAAAGTTTGGTCACTGTCTCGGAATTGCGTTAAAACCCACATACCCACTCCATTTTTAATGAGGATTCAAGAATGAACAATATTGTTGTCAAATTCATCTGTTTCCTCCCTCAACGGACAAAAACGCTTTCCAGGCTAATTTGAGGTCAAAAGAATGATAGTTTGGTCGCTGCCTCGGAATTCCGTGAAAACCCACATACCCACTCCATTTTTCATGAGGATTCTAGAATGGCCAATATTGTTGTCAAATTCATATGTTTGGGCCCTGAACGGACAAAAACGCTTTCCAGGCTAATTTGAGGTCAAAAGAATGAAAGTTTGGTCACTGTCTCGGAATTGCGTTAAAACCCACATACCCACTCAATTTTTAATAAGGATTCAAGAATGAACAATATTGTTGTCAAATTCATCTGTTTGGGACCTGAACGGACAAAAACGCTTTTCAGGCTATTTTGAGGTCAAAAGAATGATAGTTTGGTCACTGGCTCGTAATTCCGTGAAAACCCACATACCCACTCCATTTTTCATGAGGATTCTAGAATGGCCAAGATTGTTGTCAAATTCATATGTTTGGGCCCTGAACGGACAAAAACGCTTTGCAGGCTAATTTGAGGTCAAAAGAATGAATGTTTGGTCAATGTCTCAGATTTACGTTAAATCCCACATACCAACACCATTTTTCATGAGGATTCTAGAATGGACAATATTGTTGTCAATTTCATCTTTTTGGGCCCTGAACGGACAAAAACGCTTTTCAGTAAAATTTGAGGTCAAAAGAATGAAAGTTTGGTCACAGTCTCGAAATTGCGTTAAAACCCACATACCAACTCCATTTTTAATGAGGATTCAACAATGAACAATATTGTTGTCAAATTCATCTGTTTGGGCCCTGAACAGAAAAAAACGCTTTTCAGGCTAATTTGAGGTCAAAAGAATGAAAGTTTGGTCACTGTCTCAGAATTGCGTTAAAACCCACATACCCACTCCATTTTTCATGAGGATTCTAGAATGGCCAATATTGTTGTCAAATTCAGCTGTTTGTGCCTTGAACGGACAAAAACGCTTATCAGCCTAATTTGAGGTCAAAAGAATGAAAGTTTGGTCACAGTCTCGCAATTGCGTTAAAACCCGCATACTAACTCCATTTTTAATGAGGATTCAACAATGAACAATATTGTTGTCTAATTCTTCTGTTTGGGCCCTGAACAGAAAAAAACGCTTTTCAGGCTAATTTGAGGTCAAAAGAATGATAGTTTGGTCACTGTCTTGGAATTCCGTGAAAACCCTCATACCCACTCCATTTTTCATGAGGATTCTAGAATGGCCAATATTGTTGTCAAATTCATATGTTTGGGCCCTGAACCGACAAAAACGCTGTGCAGGCTAATTTGAGGTCAAAAGAATGAAAGTTTGGTCAATGTCTCAGATTTACGTTAAATCCCACATACCCACAATTTTTCATGAGGATTCTAGAATGGCCAATATTGTTGTCAAATTCATTTTTTTGGGCCCTGAACGGACAAAAACGCTTTTCAGCCTAATTTGAGGTCAAAAGAATGAAAGTTTGGTCACAGTCACGAAATTGCATTAAAACCCACATACCAACTCCATTTTTAATGAGGATTCAACAATGAACAATATTGTTGTCAAATTCATCTGTTTGGGCCCTGAACAGAAAAAAACGCTTTTCAGGCTAATTTGAGGTCAAAAGAATGAAAGTTTGGTCACTGTCTCAGAATTGCGTTAAAACCCACATACCCACTCCATTTTTTATGAGGATTCTAGAATAGCCAATATTGTTGTCAAATTCAGCTGTTTGGGCCCTGAACGGACAAAAACGCTTTTCAGCCTAATTTGAGGCCAAATGAATGAAAGTTTGGTCACTGTCTCGGAATTGTGTTAAAACCCACATACCCACTCCATTTTTAATGAGGATTCAAGAATGAACAATATTGTTGTCAAATTCATTTGTTTGGGCCCTCAACAGACAAAAATGCTTTCCAGGCTAATTTCAGGTCAAAAGAATGAAAGTTTGGTCACTGTCTCTGGTGCGAACCCACAAGGGAAGATCCCACGAACCCACAACCAATTTTGAAATATACACACCCCAAGAAAGCTAAACACAGATCGACGATCAACTTGAACCCTTGAACACGAAAGAACAAGGACCCGAAGTGTTGGAAAAACGCCACAAGGTTGATCAAGCCTTGATAAGTTTGTTAGTTCTAAAAAGAACCCTTAGAGAGAATCCTCTCTCAAGAAACAAAGTGCAGAAGTGCAACTTTCATTTATGTTTCAAGTCTGAATTGTGTCCTACAAATGAAGAAGCACCAAGTATTTATAGGGAAATATGTCCTAATTGTAGTAGGTGCAAATCTGAACATAGAAAATACAAATTGTAAAACCATGTGCTAGGAAACCTAAAAGTCTAATAAAATAAACACAAAAGTCTAATACAATCTAGAAGAAACTTGAAAAATCAAATACAAATGCTTAAAGAAACCAAAAGTCAAATCTTCCACCAACCCCTTGTTGATTTTCGCACACCTAACTTCAAGAAGATGTATTCAGCAAATTAAGGCTAAAAATATGCTTATTTAGGCCCAAATGAGCCTCCCATGTGTAGTACTAGGTCCAAGCTCTTTGTTTTGAAGTTTCCAAGCCCAAAACTTGATTAACAACTCCATATTTAGCACAAATGAACTTAGTGACGTTTTCAGCATCTTTGTTTTGTAAATCAGATTCATTGATCCAATTGTCATTTGATTTACAACAACTTCTTCAATCAGCCCAATCAATGCTTCCTTGAATATTTTAGCTTGTGCTCTCATGATTTGTTCAGCTGGAATTTGAAAATGATCATTTGAAACGGAAGAGATGTCACTTGAATTGGAAGGGACAACTTGTTGATTCTGGATCGCATCATTCCCTCTCTCCTCAAAAGGACTCGTCCTCGAATCTTGACTTGAATTTAAAAAGTTAATTTGTTGATTCTGTGTCGCATCATTCCCTCTCTCCTCAAAATGATTCATCCACGAATCTCCACCTGGATCAAATGGACATATATCAGCCACATTAAAAGTAACAATAATAATATACTCACAAGCTAGATCAATATTGTAAGCTTCAGCAAGTTCAAAAAGAACTCAGCTTCTTTGATTGTTGGCTTTGGATGCATAATGTTCATTTTTCTTTTCAATTTACTGTTTCACACGCTGATAAAGTTGCTGCACTATTTCAGTTTTCTTTTTCCCATCAAGACTTGCTCTCTCATCAATAGGTAATGGTAATAAATCCAGAGTAGTTAGTGGATTAAAACCATATACTATTTTAAAAGGAGAATAATCAGTAGATGAATGCACACTTTTGTTATATGCAAATTCAATGAATGGCAAACAATCTTCCCAATTTTTCAAGTTCTTTTGAATCACAATTCTGAGTAATTGTGATAAGGTTCTGTTAACAACTCCACTTTGTCCATTAGTTTGTGGATGACAAGCAGTAGAAAATAACAATTTAGTACCAAGCTTTCCCCACAAAACTCTCCAAAAATGACTCAAGAATTTGGTATCCCTATCAGAAACAATACTTTTAGGGACACCATGAAGCCTCACAATTTCTTTAAAGAACATATCAGCAATGTATGTGGCATCATCAGTTTTATGGCATGCAATGAAATGTGCCATTTTAGAAAATCTATCAACAACCACAAATATGGAATCCTTTCCTCTTTTTGACCTAGGCAAACCCAAAACAAAATCCATTGATATGTCAATCCAAGGTTCACTAGGTACAGGTAAAGGAGTATACAAACCATGTGGCAAGACTCTAGATTTAGCCTTTTTACATGTTATGCATTTAGCACAAATTCTTTCCACATCACGTTTCATTTTAGGCCAAAAGAAATGCTCATGCAAAACATCCAAAGTCTTTTTCACACCAAAGTGACCCATTAAACCTCCCCCATGTGCTTCTCTAACAAGCAATTCACGCAATGAACATTGAGGCACACACAGTCTATTTTCTTTAAACAAGTACCCATCAACTCTATAAAATTTAGCAAATGCTTTCTTTTCACAATCAAGTAACAATTCAGCAAAATCAGTATCGTTTGCATACAACTCCTTGATATATTCAAAGCCAAGCAACTTAGTATTAAGAGTTGAAAGAAGAGTATACCTTCTAGACAATGCATCAGCAACCACATTCTCATTACCTTTCTTGTATTTGATGACATATGGAAATATCTCAATAAATTTCAGCCAACATATATGCCTTTTGTTAAGCTTACCTTGACCAAGCAAAAACACATAACAAAGGAAATCAATGTTTTCCATGCAACAATCGGAATTTTCCAGAATTGAAAACAATTGTTCCTTTCTCAAAACTTCAAGCACACATAGCAAATGATTCACATGCTCATCATGTTTGTTGCTATAAATAAGAGTATCATCAAAACAAGCTGCAACATGCATATAAGAACACCTACAAACAGCAAAATCCATGGGACAATAAAAATTCAAAGTGTTGAGTTCAAGGCATCTTAAAGGCAGCAAGTTATCATGAATATCAAACTTTAGAGAAACATAATGTTTTTCAAAGTCACTTGATGCAAATGAAATGCTATTTGAAGATAAGAATCCATCAGGTGGCTTTTTAGGAATCAAATCCAAGAACACCTGCAACACATCAAAATCACAAGGTAGCAAGTTTTCAAGAATATCAAACTTTAGAGAAACAAAATGTTTTTCAAAGTCACTTGATGCAAATGAAATGCTATTTGAAGATAAGAATCCATCAGGTGGCTTTTTAGGAATCAAATCCAAGAACACCTGCAACACATCAAAATCACAAGGTAGCAAGTTTTCAAGAATATCAAACTTTAGAGAACCAGAATGTTTTTCAATGTCACTTGAAGGAAATGAAAGTTTATTGCTTCTTGAAGATAAGAGTCCATCGGGTGGCTTCTTAGGAATCAAATCCAAGAATCCCTGCAACACAACAAAATCACAAGGCAAATAATGATTAAGATCATTAGTAACAATACCCTTGCAATCACTCTTAACCTCACTTTTCTCACAACTCTTTTCATCTTTCTTTTCAATAAATTCTTCACTCTCATTTTTACTCTCTTTACTTTGACAACACTCTATGCTCTCAATATCTTTTTCTCCCTCAAACTGAATTTTTCTCTCTAAAACAGTTTCATTGAAATCACTCTCACTCATATGTTTACTTTTCTTTTCATGATTGAGAGGAGCTTCTTCAACCACAAGATTGGTGTTTGGAATAAGAAGGTCTTCTTCCACACAATGGTCAGCAAGACTTTCAACATTCACTACTTCTTCCTCCGTAGTTAACACTTGATCATCATTAGGAATTGTAACATTGAAACTTTCAATCTCCTTTGCATTGGAGCTACGTTCTGAACATCTTTGTTGCTTGATTTTTTGCTCATGTTCAGCAACAAATTGAACCAAAAGATCAATGTCCAAGAAGCTAAAGGTCTTTGCAAAAGAAGCCAATTCAGGATTAAGCCCATTCACAAAACGATCCTTAGTGGCTTTTAAAGTTTCTTTCACTCTAGCTCTAGTCATAGCTAATTCCAACTCTTGAAAATATTCATCAACAGTCATGGAACCTTGTTTCAACTCCTGCAACTTTCTTTGTAATTCTCTTTTTGATTTGGAGTTGTGACGAGATATCCATTGCTCTGCTTCATCAGTAAACCTTTGAAGTCCTTTTAGTAAGGAGTCAAAATTTGTTTGAAGCTCTTTTTCATCATACATATTGATGATACCTGAAAAGTTAGAGGAAAATGGACCTCACCACTCTACTCACATGTTTCACTCAAACAAGTTTAGTGTCACTAGTGTTTCACTCAAATTTGGCTTTTAGATTGATGTATGTCACTCTTGCCTTTTTCCACTCTTAGATTCCTCTTGAGGCACTTTAAAGAACTAAGCAATTCATAATCAAAGCAATCACAATTTGTAGAATCAATACAACACTTAGAAATATGGAATATCAATGTGAGTATTGGAAGAGGAAATTCAGGGAATTCAAATGACACAAACTTCACAAATTCTGGATGTGACAATAGATATTGCTCAAAACACTACCACCACAATCTTTTTTTTCAGTATATTTTTTTTTTCAAATAATTTTTTTTTTCTTTTTCTTTTTCTGATGCTTTTGTTTTTGTTTTTTTTTCTCCCCTACTGAAATTTAAAGAGAATGCAGAATCTATGACAAACAACAAAACTCAAGAAATCTGAACCTAGAAATTCCAGAAAAGCGTCAATTTTGGAAAGACTATAACTCACAGTGGAAATTTTGGATTGAGATGAAACCAAAACGAACAGAAAGATGAGATTCTAAACTATGAAAATGACCTATTGAACGATGTAAACCATAAAGGAAAAGTGGTCAAACAAGGACACAATATTTCAGGACGTTCTGGAAAACGAAGATGAACAAGCCCAGAATTTCCAGAAAACACAACTAGATTAAAATAGATAGAACTCACAAATGAAAAATCGGATTGAAACGATTCCAAACCGAGATGAAAGAAGAGATTCTAAACTATGAAAATGACCTATTGAACAATGTAAAACACAAAGGAAACGAGGTCAAACAATGACACAATATTTCAGGACGTTCTGGAAAAACGAAGATGCAAACCCAGAAATTTTCCAGAAAACACAACTAGATTAAAATAGATAGAACTCACAAATAACAAATCGGATTGAAACGATTCCAAACCGAGATGAAAGAAGAGATTCTGAACTATGAATTTGACATACTAAATATTGGAAAACACAAAGAAAAACTTGACGAACAGAAGTAACAAATCTGGACACGGACAGACACAAGAACAAAGCACAAAACTTGAAACGAAAATGGAAACGAAGAACAGATAGATATGACCTGAGTTTAGATTTGAAGCTCTGATACCAAGATGGTGCGAACCCACAAGGGAAGATCCCACGAACCCACAACCAATTTTGAAATATACACACCCCAAGAAAGCTAAACACAGATCGACGATCCACTTGAACCCTTGAACACGAAAGAACAAGGACCCGAAGTGTTGGAAAAACGCCACAAGGTTGATCAAGCCTTGATAAGTTTGTTAGTTCTAAAAAGAACCCTTAGAGAGAATCCACTCTCAAGAAACAAAGTGCAGAAGTGCAACTTTAATTTATGATTCAAGTCTGAATTGTGTCCTACAAATGAAGAAGCACCAAGTATTTATAGGGAAATATGTCCTAATTGTAGTAGGTGCAAATCTGAACATAGAAAATACAAAGTCTAATACCATGTGCTAGGAAACCTAAAAGTCTAATAAAATAAACACAAAAGTCTAATACAATCTAGAAGAAACTTGAAAAATCAAATACAAATGCTTAAAGAAACCAAAAGTCAAATCTTCCACCAACCCCTTGTTGATTTTCGCACACCTAACTTCAAGAAGATGTATTCAGCAAATTAAGGCCAAAAATGTGCTTATTTAGGCCCAATGAGCCTCCCATGTGTAGAACTAGGTCCAAGCTCTTTGTTTTGAAGTTTCCAAGCCCAAAACTTGATTAACAACTCCATATTTAGCACAAATGAACTTAGTGACGTTTTCAGCATCTTTGTTTTGTAAATCAGATTCATTGATCCAATTGTCATTTGATTTACAACAACTTCTTCAATCAGCCCAATCAATGCTTCCTTGAATATTTTAGCTTGTGCTCTCATGATTTGTTCAGCTGGAATTTGAAAATGATCATTTGAAACGGAAGAGATGTCACTTGAATTGGAAGGGACAACTTGTTGATTCTGGATTTCATCAGTCTCGGAACTGCGTTAAATCCCACAGACCCACACCATTTTTCGTGAGGATTCTAGAATGGCCAATATTGTTCTCAAATTCATATGTTTGGGCCCTTAACGGACAAAAACGCTTTACAGGCTAATTTGAGGTCAAAATAATGAAAGTTTAGTCAATGTCTCAGATTTACGTTAAATCCCACATACCCACACCATTTTTCATGAGGATTCTAGAATGGCCAATATTGTTGTCAATTTCATATTTTTGGGCCCTGAACGGACAAAAACGCTTTTCAGCCTAATTTGAGGTCAAAAGAATGAAAGTTTGGTCACAGTCTCGAAATTGCGTTAAAACCCACATACCAACTCCATTTTTAATGAGGATTCAACAATGAACAATATTGTTGTCAAATTCATCTATTTGGGCCCTGAACAGAAAAAAACGCTTTTCAGGCTAATTTGAGGTCAAAAGAATGATAGTTTGGTCACTGTCTTGGAATTCCGTGAAAACCCTCATACCCACTCCATTTTTCATGAGGATTCTAGAATGGCCAATATTGTTGTCAAATTCATATGTTTGGGCCCTGAACAGACAAAAACGCTGTGCAGGCTAATTTGAGGTCAAAAGAATGAAAGTTTGGTCAATGTCTCAGATTTACGTTAAATCCCACAAACCCACACCATTTTTCATGAGGATTCTAGAATGGCCAATATTGTTGTCAATTTCACCTTTTTGGGACCTGAACGGACAAAAACGCTTTTCAGCCTAATTTTAGGTCAAAAAAATGAAAATTTGGTCACAGTCTCGAAATTGCGTTAAAACCCACATACCAACTCCATTTTTAATGAGGATTAAAGAATGAACAATATTGTTGTCAAATTCATCTGTTTGGGCCCTGAATAGAAAAAAACGCTTTTCAGGCTAATTTGAGGTCAAAAGAATGAAGGTTTAATCACTGTCTCAGAATTACGTTAAAACCCACAGACCCGCTCCATTTTTAATGAGGATTCTAGAATGGCCAATATTGTTGTCAAATTCAGCTGTTTGGGCCCTAAACGGACAAAAACGCTTTTCAGCCTAATTTGATGTCAAAACAATGAAAGTTTGGTCATAGTCTCAGAATTGCGTGAAAACCCACATACCCATACCATTTTTCATGAGGATTCTAGAATGGTCAATATTGTTGTCAAATTCATCTTTTTGGGCCCTGAACGGACAAAAACGCTTTGCAGGGTATTTTGAGGTCAAAAGAATGAAAGTTTGGTCACTGTCTCGGAATTGCGTTAGAACCCACACACCCACTCCATTTTTAATGAGGATTCAAGAATGAACAATATTGTTGTCAAATTCATCTCTTTGGGCCCTAAACGGACAAAAACGCTTTGCAGGCTAATTTGAGGTCAAAAGAATGACAGTTTTGTCACTGTCTCAGAATTCCATGAAAACCCACATACCCACTCCATTTTTCATGAGGATTCTAGAATGGCCAAGATTGTTGTCAAATTCATATGTTTGGGCCCTGATCGTACAAAAACGATCGGCAGGCTAATTTGAGGTCAAAAGAATGAAAGTTTGGTCAATGTCTCAGATTTACGTTAAATCCCACATACCCACACAATTTTTCATGAGGATTCTAGAATGGCCAATATTGTTGTCAAATTCATCTTTTTGGGCCCAGAACGGACAAAAACGCTTTTCATCCTAATTTGAGGTCAAAAGAATGAACGTTTGGTCACAGTCTCGAAATTGCGTTAAAACCCACATACCAACTCCATTTTTAATGAGGATTCAAGAATGAACAATATTGTTGTCAAATTCATCTGTTTGGGCCCTGAACAGAAAAAAACGCTTTTCAGGCTAATTTGAGGTCAAAAGAATGAAAGTTTGGTCACTGTCTCAGAATTACGTTAAAACCCACATACCCACTCCATTTTTAATGAGGATTCTAGAATGGCCAATATTGTTGTCAAATTCAGCTGTTTGAGCCCTGAACGGACAAAAACGCTTTTCAGCCTAATTTGAGGTCAAAAGAATGAAGATTTGGTCACCGTCTCGGAATTGCGTTAAATCCGACAGACCCACACCATTTTTCAAGAGGATTCTAGAATGGGCAATATTGTTGTGAAATTCATCTTTTTGGGCCCTGAACGGACAAAAACGCTTTGCAGGCTAATTTGAGGTCAAAAGAATGAAAGTTTGGTCACTATCCCGGAATTGCGTTAAAACCCACATACCCACTCCATTTTAATGAGGATTCAAGAATGAACAATATTGTTGTCAAATTCATCTGTTTGCTCCCTCAACGGACAAAAACGCTTTCCAGGCTAATTTGAGGTCAAAAGAATGATAGTTTGGTCACTGCCTCGGAATTCCGTGAAAACCCACAGACCCACTCTATTTTTCATGAGGATTCTAGAATGGCCAATATTGTTGTCAAATTCATATGTTTGGGCCCTGAACGGACAAAAATGCTTTCCAGGCTAATTTGAGGTCAAAAGAATGAACGTTTGGTCACTGTCTCGGAATTGCGTTAAAACCCACATACCCACTCCATTTTTAATGAGGATTCAAGAATGAACAATATTGTTGTCAAATTCATCTGTTTGGGCCCTCAACAGACAAAAACGATTTGAAGGCTAATTTGAGGTCAAAAGAATGAAAGTTTGGTCACTGTCTCAGAATTGCGTTAAAACCCACATACCCAGTCCATGTTTAATGAGGATTCAAGAATGAACAATATTGTTGTCAAATTCATCTGTTTGGGCCCTGAACGGACAAAAACGCATTCCAGGCTAATTTGCGGTCAAAAGAATGATAGTTTGATCATTGTCTTGGAATTCCGTGAAAACCCACATACCCACTCCATTTTTCATGAGGATTCTAGAATGGCCAATATTGTTGTCAAATTCATATGTTTGTGCCCTGAACGGACAAAAAGGCTTTCCAGGCTAATTTGAGGTCAAAAGATTGAAAGTTTGGTCACTGTCTCGGAATTGCGTTAGAACCCACACACCCACTCCATTTTTAATGAGGATTCAAGAATGAACAATATTGTTGTCAAATTCATCTCTTTGGGCCCTAAACGGACAAAAACGCTTTGCAGGCTAATTTGAGGTCAAAAGAATGACAGTTTTGTCACTGTCTCAGAATTCCATGAAAACCCACATACCCACTCCATTTTTCATGAGGATTCTAGAATGGCCAAGATTGTTGTCAAATTCATATGTTTGGGCCCTGATCGTACAAAAACGATCGGCAGGCTAATTTGAGGTCAAAAGAATGAAAGTTTGGTCAATGTCTCAGATTTACGATAAATCCCACATACCCACACAATTTTTCATGAGGATTCTAGAATGGCCAATATTGTTGTCAAATTCATCTTTTTGGGCCCGGAACGGACAAAAACGCTTTTCAGCCTAATTTGAGGTCAAAAGAATGAACGTTTGGTCACAGTCTCGAAATTGCGTTAAAACCCACATACCAACTCCATTTTTAATGAGGATTCAAGAATGAACAATACTGTTGTCAAATTCATATGTTTGGGCCCTGAACGGACAAAAATGCTTTCCAGGCTAATTTGAGGTCAAAAGAATGAAAGTTTGGTCACTGTCTCAGAATTGCGTTAAAACCCACATACCCACTCCATTTTTAATGAGGATTCAAGAATGAACAATATTGTTGTCAAATTCATCTGTTTGGGCCCTCAACAGACAAAAATGATTTGAAGGCTAATTTGAGGTCAAAAGAATGAAAGTTTGGTCACTGTCTCAGAATTGCGTTAAAACCCACATACCCAGTCCATGTTTAATGAGGATTCAAGAATGAACAATATTGTTGTCAAATTCATCTGTTTGGGCCCTAAACGGACAAAAACGCATTCCAGGCTAATTTGCGGTCAAAAGAATGATAGTTTGATCATTGTCTTGGAATTCCGTGAAAACCCACATACCCACTCCATTTTTAATGAGGATTCAAGAATGAACAATATTGTTGTCAAATTCATCTGTTTGGGCCCTCAACAGACAAAAACGATTTGAAGGCTAATTTGAGGTCAAAAGAATGAAAGTTTGGTCACTGTCTCAGAATTGCGTTAAAACCCACATACCCAGTCCATGTTTAATGAGGATTCAAGAATGAACAATATTGTTGTCAAATTCATCTGTTTGGGCCCTGAACGGACAAAAACGCATTCCAGGCTAATTTGCGGTCAAAAGAATGATAGTTTGATCATTGTCCTGGAATTCCGTGAAAACCCACATACCCACTCCATTTTTCATGAGGATTCTAGAATGGCCAATATTGTTGTCAAATTCATATGTTTGTGCCCTGAACGGACAAAAAGGCTTTCCAGGCTAATTTGAGGTCAAAAAGAATGAAAGTTTGGTCAATGTCTCGGAATTGCGTTAAAACCCACATACCCACTCCATTTTTAATGAGGATTCAAGATTGAACAATATTGTTGTCAAATTCATCTGTTTGGGCCCTCAACAGACAAAAACGCTTTCCAGGCTCATTTGAGGTCAAAAGAATGAAAGTTTGGTCACTGTCTCGGAATTGCGTTAAAACCCACATACCCACTCCATTTTTAATGAGGATTCAAGAATGAACAATATTGTTGTCAAATTCATCTGTTTGGGCCCTGAACGGACAAAAACGCTTTTCAGCCTAATTTGAGGTCAAAAGAATGATAGTTTGGTCACTGGCTCGGAATTCCGTGAAAACCCACATACCCACTCCATTTTTCATGAGGATTCTAGAATGGCCAAGATTGTTGTCAAATTCATATATTTGGCCCTGATCGTACAAAAACGCTCGGCAGGCTAATTTGAGGTCAAAAGAATGAAAGTTTGGTCAATGTCTCAGATTTACGTTAAATCCCACATACCCACACAATTTTTCATGAGGATTCTAGAATGGCCAATATTGTTGTCAAATTCATCTTTTTGGGCCCGGAACGGACAAAAACGCTTTTAAGCCTAATTTGAGGTCAAAAGAATGAAAGTTTGGTCACAGTCTCGAAATTGCGTTAAAACCCACATACCAACTCCATTTTTAGTGAGGATTCAAGAATGAACAATATTGTTGTCAAATTCATCTGTTTGGGCCCTGAACAGAAAAAAACGCTTTTCAGGCTAATTTGAGGTCAAAAGAATGAAAGTTTGGTCACTGTCTCAGAATTACGTTAAAACCCACATACCCACTCCATTTTTAATGAGGATTCTAGAATGGCCAATATTGTTGTCAAATTCAGCTGTTTGAGCCCTGAACGGACAAAAACGCTTTTCAGCCTAATTTGAGGTCAAAAGAATGAAGATTTGGTCACCGTCTCGGAATTGCGTTAAATCCCACAGACCTACACCATTTTTCAAGAGGATTCTAGAATGGGCAATATTGTTGTGAAATTCATCTTTTTGGGCCCTGAACGGACAAAAACGCTTTGCAGGCTAATTTGAGGTCAAAAGAATGAAAGTTTGGTCACTATCCCGGAATTGCGTTAAAACCCACATACCCACTCCATTTTTATTGAGGATTCAAGAATGAACAATATTGTTGTCAAATTCATCTGTTTGCTCCCTCAACGGACAAAAACGCTTTCCAGGCTAATTTGAGGTCAAAAGAATGATAGTTTGGTCACTGCCTCGGAATTCCGTGAAAACCCACAGACCCACTCTATTTTTCATGAGGATTCTAGAATGGCCAATATTGTTGTCAAATTCATATGTTTGGGCCCTGAACGGACAAAAATGCTTTCCAGGCTAATTTGAGGTCAAAAGAATGAAAGTTTGGTCACTGTCTCGGAATTGTGTTAAAACCCACATACCCACTCCATTTTTAATGAGGATTCAAGAATGAACAATATTGTTGTCAAATTCATCTGTTTGGGCCCTCAACAGACAAAAACGATTTGAAGGCTAATTTGAGGTCAAAAGAATGAAAGTTTGGTCACTGTCTCAGAATTGCGTTAAAACCCACATACCCAGTCCATGTTTAATGAGGATTCAAGAATGAACAATATTGTTGTCAAATTCATCTGTTTGGGCCCTGAACGGACAAAAACGCATTCCAGGCTAATTTGCGGTCAAAAGAATGATAGTTTGATCATTGTCCTGGAATTCCGTGAAAACCCACATACCCACTCCATTTTTCATGAGGATTCTAGAATGGCCAATATTGTTGTCAAATTCATATGTTTGTGCCCTGAACGGACAAAAAGGCTTTCCAGGCTAATTTGAGGTCAAAAAGAATGAAAGTTTGGTCAATGTCTCGGAATTGCGTTAAAACCCACATACCCACTCCATTTTTAATGAGGATTCAAGATTGAACAATATTGTTGTCAAATTCATCTGTTTGGGCCCTCAACAGACAAAAACGCTTTCCAGGCTCATTTGAGGTCAAAAGAATGAAAGTTTGGTCACTGTCTCGGAATTGCGTTAAAACCCACATACCCACTCCATTTTTAATGAGGATTCAAGAATGAACAATATTGTTGTCAAATTCATCTGTTTGGGCCCTGAACGGACAAAAACGCTTTTCAGCCTAATTTGAGGTCAAAAGAATGATAGTTTGGTCACTGGCTCGGAATTCCGTGAAAACCCACATACCCACTCCATTTTTCATGAGGATTCTAGAATGGCCAAGATTGTTGTCAAATTCATATATTTGGCCCTGATCGTACGAAAATGCTCGGCAGGCTAATTTGAGGTCAAAAGAATGAAAGTTTGGTCAATGTCTCAGATTTACGTTAAATCCAACATACCCACACAATTTTTCATGAGGATTCTAGAATGGCCAATATTGTTGTCAAATTCATCTTTTTGGGCCCGGAACGGACAAAAACGCTTTTAAGCCTAATTTGAGGTCAAAAGAATGAAAGTTTGGTCACAGTCTCGATATTGCGTTAAAACCCACATACCAACTCCATTTTTAATGAGGATTCAAGAATGAACAATATTGTTGTCAAATTCATCTGTTTGGGCCCTGAACAGAAAAAAACGCTTTTCAGGCTAATTTGAGGTCAAAAGAATGAAAGTTTGGTCACTGTCTCAGAATTACGTTAAAACCCACATACCCACTCCATTTTTAATGAGGATTCTAGAATGGCCAATATTGTTGTCAAATTCAGCTGTTTGGGCCCTGAACGGACAAAAACGCTTTTCAGCCTAATTTGAGGTCAAAAGAATGAAGGTTTGGTCACCGTCTCGGAATTGCGTTAAATCCCACAGACCCACACCATTTTTCAAGAGGATTCTAGAATGGGCAATATTGTTGTCAAATTCATCTTTTTGGGCCCTGAACGGACAAAAACGCTTTGCAGGCTAATTTGAGGTCAAAAGAATGAAAGTTTGGTCACTGTCTCGGAATTGCGTTAAAACCCACATACCCACTCCATTTTTAATGAGGATTCAAGAATGAACAATATTGTTGTCAAATTCATCTGTTTGCTCCCTCAACGGACAAAAACGCTTTCCAGGCTAATTTGAGGTCAAAAGAATGATAGTTTGGTCACTGCCTCGGAATTCCGTGAAAACCCACATACCCACCCTATTTTTCATGAGGATTCTAGAATGGCCAATATTGTTGTCAAATTCATATGTTTGGGCCCTGAACGGACAAAAAGGCTTTCCATGCTAATTTGAGGTCAAAAGAATGAAAGTTTGGTCACTGTCTCGGAATTGCGTTAAAACCCACATACCCACTCCATTTTTAATGAGGATTCATGAATGAACAATATTGTTGTCAAATTCATCTGTTTGGGCCCTCAACAGACAAAAACGATTTGCAGGCTAATTTGAGGTCAAAAGAATGAAAGTTTGGTCACTGTCTCAGAATTGCGTTAAAACCCACATACCCAGTCCATGTTTAATGAGGATTCAAGAATGAACAATATTGTTGTCAAATTCATCTGTTTGGGCCCTGAACAGACAAAAACGCATTCCAGGCTAATTTGCGGTCAAAAGAATGATAGTTTGATCATTGTCTTGGAATTCCGTGAAAACCCACATACCCACTCCATTTTTCATGAGGATTTTAGAATGTCCAATATTGTTGTCAAATTCATATGTTTGGGCCCTGAACGGACAAAAACGCTTTCCAGGCTAATTTGAGGTCAAAAGAATGAAAGTTTGGTCACTGTCTCGGAATTCCGTTAAAACTCACATACCTACTCCATTTTTAATGAGGATTCAAGAATGAACAATATTGTTGTCAAATTCATCTGTTTGCTCCCTCAACGGACAAAAACGCTTTCCAGGCTAATTTGAGGTCAAAAGAATGAAAGTTTGGTCACTGTCTCGGAATTGCGTTAAAACCCACATACCCACTCCATTTTTCATGAGGATACTAGAATGGCCAATTTTGTTGTCAAATTCATATGTTTGGGCCCTGAACGGACAAAAACGCTTTCCAGGATAATTTGAGGTCAAAAGAATGAAAGTTTGCTCACTGTCTCGGAATTGCGTTAAAACCCACATACCCACTCCATTTTTAATGAGGATTCAAGAATGAACAATATTGTTGTCAAATTCATCTGTTTGCTCCCTCAACGGACAAAAACGCTTTCCAGGCTAATTTGAGGTCAAAAGAATGATAGTTTGATCACTGCCTCGGAATCCTGTGAAAACCCACATACCCACTCCATTTTTCATGAGCATTCTAGAATGGCCAATATTGTGTTCAAATTCATATGTTTGGGCCCTGAACGGACAAAGACGCTTTCCAGGCTAATTTGAGGTCAAAAGAATGAAAGTTTGGTCACTGGCTCGGAATTGCGTTAAAACCCACATACCCACTCCATTTTTAATGAGTATTCTATAATGAACAATATTGTTGTCAAATTCATCTGTTTGGGCCCTCAACGGACAAAACCGCTTTTCAGGCTAATTTGAGGTCAAAAAGAATGATAATTTGGTCACTGTCTCGGAATTCCGTGAAAACCCACATACCCACTCCATTTTTCATGAGGATTCTAGAATGGCCAATATTGTTGTCAAATTCATATGTTTGGGCCCTCAACGGACAAAAACGCTTTCCAGGCTAATTTGAGGTCAAAAGAATGAAAATTTGGTCACAGTCTCGGAATTGCGTTAAAACCCACATACCAACTCCATTTTTAATGAGGATTCAACAATGAACAATATTGTTGTCAAATTCAACTGTTTGGGCCCTGAACAGAAAAAAACGCTTTTCAGGCTAAGTTGAGGTCAAAAGAATGAAAGTTTGGTCACTGTCTCAGAATTGCGTTAAAACCCACATACCCACTCCATTTTTCATGAGGATTCTAGAATGGCCAATATTGTTGTCAAATTCAGCTGTTTGGGCCTTGAACGGACAAAAACGCTTTTCAGCCTAATTTGAGGTCAAAAGAATGAAGGTTTGGTCACCGTCTCGGAATTGCGTTAAATCCCACAGACCCACACCATTTTTCATGAGGATTCTAGAATGGGCAATATTGTTGTCAAATTCATCTTTTTGGGCCCTGAACGGACAAAAACGCTTTGCAGGCTAATTTGAGGTCAAAAGAATGAAAGTTTGGTCAGTGTCTCGGAATTGCGTTAAAACCCACATACCCACTCCATTTTTAATGAGGATTCAAGAATAAACAATATTGTTGTCAAATTCATCTGTTTGCTCCCTCAACGGACAAAAACGCTTTCCAGGCTAATTTGAGGTCAAAAGAATGAAAGTTTGGTCACTGTCTCGGAATTGCGTTAAAACCCTCATAGCCACTCCATTTTTAATGAGGATTCAAGAATGAACAATATTGTTTTTAATTTCATCTGTTTGGGCCCTGAACAGAAAAAAACGCTTTTCAGGCTAATTTGAGGTCAAAAGAATGAAAGTTTGGTCACTGTCTCAGAATTGCGTTAAAACCCACATACCCACTCCATTTTTCATGAGGATTCTAGAATGGCCAATATTGTTGTCAAATTCAGCTGTTTGGGCCCTGAACGGACAAAAACGCTTTTCAGCCTAATTTGAGGTCAAAAGAAAGAAGGTTTGGTCACCGTCTCGGAATTGCGTTAAATCCCACAGACCCACACCATTTTTCATGAGGATTCTAGAATGGGCAATATTGTGTTCAAATTCATCTGTTTGGGCCCTGAACGGACAAAAACGCTTTCCAGGCTAATTTGCGGTCAAAAGAAAGATAGTTTGATCATTGTCTTGGAATTCCGTGAAAACCCACATATCCACTCCATTTTTCATGAGGATTCTAGAATGGGCGATATTGTTGTCAAATTCATCTTTTTGGGCCCTGAACGGACTAAAACGCTTTGCAGGCTAATTTGAGGTCAAAAGAATGAAAGTTTGGTCACTGTCTTGGAATTGCGTTAAAACCCACATACCCACTCCATTTTTAATGAGGATTCAAGAATGAACAATATTGTTGTCAAATTCATCTGTTTGCTCCCTCAACGGACAAAAACGCTTTCCAGGCTAATTTGAGGTGAAAAGAATGATAGTTTGGTCACTGCCTTGGAATTCGGTGAAAACCCACATACCCACTCCATTTTTCATGAGGATTCTCGAATGGCCAATATTGTTGTCAAATTCATATGTTTGGGTCCTGAACGGACAAAAACGCTTTCCAGGCTAATTTGAGGTCAAAAGAATGAAAGTTTGGTCACTGTCTCGGAATTGCGTTAAAACCCACATACCCACTCCATTTTTCACGAGGATTCTAGAATGGCCAATATTGTTGTCAAATTCATATGTTTGGGCCCTGAACGGACAAAAACGCTTTCCAGGCTAATTTGAGGTCAAAAGAATGAAAGTTTGGTCACTGCCTCGGAATTCCGTGAAAACCCACATACCCACTCCATTTTTCACGAGGATCCTAGAATGGCCAATCTTGTTGTCAAATTCATATGTTTGGTTCCTGAACGGACAAAAACGCTTTCCAGGCTAAATTGAGGTCAAAAGAATGAAAGTTTGGTCACTGTCTCGGAATTGCGTTAAAACCCATATACCCACTCCATTTTTAATGAGGATTCAAGAATGAACATATTGTTGTCAAATTCATCTGTTTGGGCCCTCAACGGACAAAAACGCTTTTCAGCCTAATTTGAGGTCAAAAGAATGATAGTTTGGTCACTGTCTCGGAATTCCGTGAAAACCCACACACCCACACCATTTTTCATGAGGATTCTAGAATGGGCAATATTGTTGTCAAATTCATCTTTTTGGGCCCTGAACGGACAAAAACACTTTGCAGGCTAATTTGAGGTCAAAAGAATGAAAGTTTGCTCACTGTCTCAGAATTGCGTTAAATCCCACATACCCACTCCATTTTTAATGAGGATTCAAGAATGCACAATATTGTTGTCAAATTCATCTGTTTGCTCCCTCAACGGACAAAAACGCTTTCCAGGCTAATTTGAGGTCAAAAGAATGATAGTTTGATCACTGCCTCGGAATTTCGTGAAAACCCACATACCCACTCCATTTTTCATGAGGATTCTAGAATGGCAAATATTGTTGTCAAATTCATATGTTTGGGCCCTGAACGGACAAAAACGCTTTCCAGCTAATTTGAGGTCATAAGAATGAAAGTTTGGTCACTGTCTCGGAATTGCGTTAAAACCCACATACCCACTCCATTTTTAATGAGTATTCTAGAATGAACAATATTGTTGTCAAATTCATCTGTTTGGGCCCTCAACGGACAAAACCGCTTTTCAGGCTAATTTGAGGTCAAAAGAATGATAGTTTGGTCACTGTCTCGGAATTCTGTGAAAACCCACATACCCACTCCATTTTTCATGAGGATTCTAGAATGGCCAATATTGTTGTCAAATTCATATGTTTGGGCCCTCAACGGACAAAAACACTTTCCAGGCTAATTTGAGGTCAAAAGAATGAAAGTTTGGTCACAGTCTCGGAATTGCGTTAAAACCCACATACCAACTCCATTTTTAATGAGGATTCAACAATGAACAATATTGTTGTCAAATTCATCTGTTTGGGCCCTGAACAGAAAAAAACGTTTTTCAGGCTAATTTGAGGTCAAAAGAATGAAAGTTTGGTCACTGCCTCGGAATTCCGTGAAAACCAACATACCCACTCCATTTTTCATGAGGATTCAGGAATTAACAATATTGTTGTCAAATTCATATTTTTGGGCCCTCAACAGACAAAAACGCTTTCCAGGCTAATTTGAGGTCAAAAGAATGATAATTTGGTCACTGCATCGGAATTCTGTGAAAACCCACATACCCACTCCATTTTTCACGAGGATTCTAGAATGGCCAATATTGTTGTCAAATTCATATGTTTGGTTCCTGAACGGACAAAAACGCTTTCCAGGCTAATTTGAGGTCAAAAGAATGAAAGTTTGGTCACTATCTCGGAATTGAGTTAAAACCCACATACCCACTCCATTTTTAATGAGGATTCAAGAATGAACATATTGTTGTCAAATTCATCTGTTTGGGCCCTCAACGGACAAAAACGCTTTTCAGCCTAATTTGAGGTCAAAAGAATGATAGTTTGGTCACTGTCTCAGAATTCCGTGAAAACCCACATACCCACTCCATTTTTCATGAGGATTCTAGAATGGCCAATATTGTTGTCAAATTCATATGTTTGGGCCCTCAACGGACAAAAACGCTTTCCAGCCTAATTTGAGGTCAAAAGAATGAAAGTTTGGTCACTGTCTCGGAATTGCGTTAAAACCCACATACCAACTCCATTTTTAATGAGGATTCAAGAATGAACAATATTGTTGTCAAATTCATCTGTTTGGGCCCTGAACAGAAAAAAACGCTTTTCAGGCTAATTTGAGTTCAAAAGAATGAAAGTTTGGTCACTGCCTCGGAATTCCGTGAAAACCAACATACCCACTCCATTTTTCATGAGGATTCAAGAATTAACAATATTGTTGTCAAATTCATCTGTTTGGGCCCTCAACAGACAAAAACGCTTTCCAGGCTAATTTGAGGTCAAAAGAATGATAATTTGGTCACTGCATCGGAATTCTGTGAAAACCCACATACCCACTCCATTTTTCACGAGGATTCTAGAATGGCCAATATTGTTGTCAAATTCATATGTTTGGTTCCTGAACGGACAAAAACGCTTTCCAGGCTAATTTGAGGTCAAAAGAATGAATGTTTGGTCACTGTCTCGGAATTGCGTTAAAACCCACATACCCACTCCATTTTTAATGAGGATTCAAGAATGAACATATTGTTGTCAAATTCATCTGTTTGGGCCCTCAACGGACAAAAACGCTTTTCAGCCTAATTTGAGGTCATAAGAATGATAGTTTGGTCACTGCCTCGGAATTCCGTGAAAACCCACATACCCACACCATTTTTCATGAGGATTCTAGAATGGGCAATATTGTTGTCAAATTCATCTTTTTGGGCCCTGAACGGACAAAAACGCTTTCCAGGCTAATTTGAGGTCAAAAGAATGATAGTTTGATCACTGCCTCGGAATTCCGTGAAAACCCACATACCCACTCCATTTTTCATGAGGATTCTAGAATGGCAAATATTGTTGTCAAATTCATATGTTTGGGCCCTGAACGGATAAAAACGCTTTGCAGGCTAATTTGAGGTCAAAAGAGTTAAAGTTTGGTCACTTTCTCGGAATTGCGTTAAAACCCACATACCCACTCCATTTTTAATGAGTATTCTAGAATGAACAATATTGTTGTCAAATTCATCTGTTTGGGCCCTCAACGGACAAAACCGCTTTTCAGGCTAATTTGAGGTCAAAAGAATGATAGTTTGGTCACTGTCTCGGAATTCCGTGAAAACCCACATACCCACTCCATTTTTCATGAGGATTCTAGAATGGCAAATATTGTTGTCAAATTCATATGTTTGGGCCCTGAACGGACAAAAACGCTTTCGAGGCTAATTTGAGGTCAAAAGAATGAAAGTTTGGTCACAGTCTCGGAATTACGTTAAAACCCACATACCAACTCCATTTTTAATGAGGATTCAACAATGAACAATATTGTTGTCAAATTCATCTGTTTGGGCCCTGACAGAAAAAAACGCTTTTCAGGCTAATTTGAGGTCAAAAGAATGAAAGTTTGGTCACTGCCTCGGAATTCCGTGAAAACCAACATACCCACTCCATTTTTCATGAGGATTCAAGAATTAACAATATTGTTGTCAAATTCATCTGTTTGGGCCCTCAACAGACAAAAACACTTTCCAGGCTAATTTGAGGTCAAAAGAATGATAGTTTGGTCACTGCATCGGAATTCTCTGAAAACCCACATACCCACTCCATTTTTCATGAGGATTCTAGAATGGCAAATATTGTTGTCAAATTCATATGTTTGGGCCCTGAACGGACAAAAACGCTTTCGAGGCTAATTTGAGGTCAAAAGAATGAAAGTTTGGTCACAGTCTCGGAATTACGTTAAAACCCACATACCAACTCCATTTTTAATGAGGATTCAAGAATGAACAATATTGTTGTCAAATTCATCTGTTTGCTCCCTCAACGGACAAAAACGCTTTCCAGGCTAATTTGAGGTCAAAAGAATGATAGTTTGATCACTGCCTCGGAATTCCGTGAAAACCCACATACCCACTCCATTTTTCATGAGGATTCTAGAATGGCCAATATTGTTGTCAAATTCATATGTTTGTGCCCTGAACGGACAAAAACGCTTTCCAGGCTAATTTGAGGTCAAAAGAATGAAAGTTTGGTCACAGTCTCGGAATTGCGTTAAAACCCACATACCAACTCCATTTTTAATGAGGATTCAACAATGAACAATATTGTTGTCAAATTTATCTGTTTGGGCCCTGAACAGAAAAAAACGCTTTTCAGGCTAATTTGAGGTCAAAAGAATGAAAGTTTGGTCACTGCCTCGGAATTCCGTGAAAACCAACATACCCACTCCATTTTTCATGAGGATTCTAGAATGGCCAATATTGTTGTCAAATTCATATGTTTGGGCCCTGAACGGACAAAAACGCTTTCGAGGCTAATTTGAGGTCAAAAGAATGAAAGTTTGGTCACTGTCTCAGAATTGCGTTAAAACCCACATACCCACTCCATTTTTAATGAGGATTCAACAATGAACAATATTGTTGTCAAATTCATCTGTTTGGGCCATCAACAGACAAAAACGCTTTGCAGGCTAATTTGAGGTCAAAAGAATGAAAGTTTGGTCACTGTCTCGGAATTGCGTTAAAACCCACATACCCACTCCATTTTTAATGAGGATTCAAGAATTAACAATATTGTTGTCAAATTCATCTGTTTGGGCCCTCAACAGACAAAAACGCTTTCCAGGCTAATTTGAGGTCAAAAGAATGATAGTTTGGTCACTGCATCGGAATTCTGTGAAAACCCACATACCTATTCCATTTTTCATGAGGATTCTAGAATGGCCAATATTGTTGTCAAATTCATATGTTTGGGTACTGAACGGACAAAAACGCTTTCCAGGCTAATTTGAGGTCAAAAGAATGAAAGTTTGGTCACTGTCTCGGAATTGCGTTAAAACCCAAATACCCACTCCATTTTTAATGAGGATTCAAGAATGAACAATATTGTTGTCAAATTCATCTGTTTGCTCCCTCAACGGACAAAAACGCTTTCCAGTCTAATTTGAGGTCAAAAGAATGATAGTTTGACCACTGCCTCGGAATTCCGTGAAAACCCACTTACCCACTCCATTTTTCATGAGGATTCTAGAATGGCCAATATTGTTGTCAAATTCATATGTTTGTGCCCTGAACGGACAAAAACGCTTTCCAGGCTAATTTGAGGTCAAAAGAATGAAAGTTTGGTCACAGTCTCGGAATTGCGTTAAAACCCACATACCAACTCCATTTTTAATGAGGATTCAAGAATGAACAATATTGTTGTCAAATTCATCTGTTTGGGCCCTGAACAGAAAAAAACGCTTTTCAGGCTAATTTGAGGTCAAAAGAATGAAAGTTTGGTCACTGCCTCGGAATTCCGTGAAAACCCACATACCCACTCCATTTTTCATGAGGATTCTAGAATGGCCAATATTGTTGTCAAATTCATATGTTTGGGCCCTCAACGGACAAAAACGCTTTCCAGCCTAATTTGAGGTCAAAAGAATGAAAGTTTGGTCACAGTCTCGGAATTGCGTTAAAACCCACATACCAACTCCATTTTTAATGAGGATTCAAGAATGAACAATATTGTTGTCAAATTCATCTGTTTGGGCCCTGAACAGAAAAAAACGCTTTTCAGGCTAATTTGAGGTCAAAAGAATGAAAGTTTGGTCACTGCCTCGGAATTCCGTGAAAACCAACATACCCACTCCATTTTTCATGAGGATTCAAGAATTAACAATATTGTTGTCAAATTCATCTGTTTGGGCCCTCAACAGACAAAAACGCTTTCCAGGCTAATTTGAGGTCAAAAGAATGATAATTTGGTCACTGCATCGGAATTCTGTGAAAACCCACATACCCACTCCATTTTTCACGAGGATTCTAGAATGGCCAATATTGTTGTCAAATTCATATGTTTGGTTCCTGAACGGACAAAAACGCTTTCCAGGCTAATTTGAGGTCAAAAGAATGAATGTTTGGTCACTGTCTCGGAATTGCGTTAAAACCCACATACCCACTCCATTTTTAATGAGGATTCAAGAATGAACATATTGTTGTCAAATTCATCTGTTTGGGCCCTCAACGGACAAAAACGCTTTTCAGCCTAATTTGAGGTCAAAAGAATGATAGTTTGGTCACTGTCTCGGAATTCCGTGAAAACCCACATACCCACACCATTTTTCATGAGGATTCTAGAATGGGCGATATTGTTGTCAAATTCATCTTTTTGGGCCCTAAACGGACAAAAACGCTTTCCAGGCTAATTTGAGGTCAAAAGAATGAAAGTTTGCTCACTGTCTTGGAATTGCGTTAAAACCCACATACCCACTCCATTTTTAATGAGGATTCAAGAATGAACAATATTGTTGTCAAATTCATCTGTTTGCTCCCTCAACGGACAAAAACGCTTTCCAGGCTAATTTGAGGTCAAAAGAATGATAGTTTGATCACTGCCTCGGAATTCCGTGAAAACCCACATTCCCACTCCATTTTTCATGAGGATTCTAGAATGGCAAATATTGTTGTCAAATTCATATGTTTGGGCCCTGAACGGACAAAAACGCTTTGCAGGCTAATTTGAGGTCAAAAGAATGAAAGTTTGGTCACTGTCTCGGAATTGCGTTAAAACCCACATACCCACTCCATTTTTAATGAGTATTCTAGAATGAACAATATTGTTGTCAAATTCGTCTGTTTGGGCCCTCAACGGACAAAACCGCTTTTCAGGCTAATTTGAGGTCAAAAGAATGATAGTTTGGTCACTGTCTCGGAATTCCGTGAAAACCCACATACCCACTCCATTTTTCATGAGGATTCTAGAATGGCAAATATTGTTGTCAAATTCATATGTTTGGGCCCTGAACGGACAAAAACGCTTTCGAGGCTAATTTGAGGTCAAAAGAATGAAAGTTTGGTCACAGTCTCGGAATTACGTTAAAACCCACATACCAACTCCATTTTTAATGAGGATTCAACAATGAACAATATTGTTGTCAAATTCATCTGTTTGGGCCCTGACAGAAAAAAACGCTTTTCAGGCTAATTTGAGGTCAAAAGAATGAAAGTTTGGTCACTGCCTCGGAATTCCGTGAAAACCAACATACCCACTCCATTTTTCATGAGGATTCAAGAATTAACAATATTGTTGTCAAATTCATCTGTTTGGGCCCTCAACGGACAAAAACGCTTTCCAGGCTAATTTGAGGTCAAAAGAATGAAAGTTTGCTCACTGTCTTGGAATTGCGTTAAAACCCACATACCCACTCCATTTTTAATGAGGATTCAAGAATGAACAATATTGTTGTCAAATTCATCTGTTTGCTCCCTCAACGGACAAAAACGCTTTCCAGGCTAATTTGAGGTCAAAAGAATGATAGTTTGGTCACTGCATCGGAATTCTCTGAAAACCCACATACCTACTCCATTTTTCATGAGGATTCTAGAATGGCCAATATTGTTGTCAACTTCATATGTTTGGGTACTGAACGGACAAAAACGCTTTCCAGGCTAATTTGAGGTCAAAAGAATGAAAGTTTGGTCACTGTCTCGGAATTGCGTTAAAACCCAAATACCCACTCCATTTTTAATGAGGATTCAAGAATGAACAATATTGTTGTCAAATTCAGCTGTTTGCTCCCTCAACGGACAAAAACGCTTTCCAGGCTAATTTGAGGTCAAAAGAATGGTAGTTTGCTCACTGCCTCGGAATTCCGTGAAAACCCACATACCCACTCCATTTTTCATGAGGATTCTAGAATGGCCAATATTGTTGTCAAATTCATATGTTTGTGCCCTGAAAGGACAAAAACGCTTTCCAGGCTAATTTGAGGTCAAAAGAATGAAAGTTTGGTCACAGTCTCGGAATTGCGTTAAAACCCACATACCAACTCCATTTTTAATGAGGATTCAACAATGAACAATATTGTTGTCAAATTCATCTGTTTGGGCCCTGAACAGAAAAAAACGCTTTTCAGGCTAATTTGAGGTCAAAAGAATGAAAGTTTGGTCACTGCCTCGGAATTCCGTGAAAACCAACATACCCACTCCATTTTTAATGAGGATTCAAGAATTAACAATATTGTTGTCAAATTCATCTGTTTGGGCCCTCAACAGACAAAAACGCTTTCCAGGCTAATTTGAGGTCAAAAGAATGATAGTTTGGTCACTGCATCGGAATTCTGTGAAAACCCACATACCTACTCCATTTTTCATGAGGATTCTAGAATGGCCAATATTGTTGTCAAATTCATATGTTTGGGTACTGAACGGACAAAAACGCTTTCCAGGCTAATTTGAGGTCAAAAGAATGAAAGTTTGGGCACTGTCTCGGAATTGCGTTAAAACCCAAATACCCACTCCATTTTTAATGAGGATTCAAGAATGAACAATATTGTTGTCAAATTCATCTGTTCGCTCCCTCAACGGACAAAAACGCTTTCCAGTCTAATTTGAGGTCAAAAGAATGATAGTTTGACCACTGCCTCGGAATTCCGTGAAAACCCACTTACCCACTCCATTTTTCATGAGGATTCTAGAATGGCCAATATTGTTGTCAAATTCATATGTTTGTGCCCTGAACGGACAAAAACGCTTTCCAGGCTAATTTGAGGTCAAAAGAATGAAAGTTTGGTCACTGTCTCGGAATTGCGTTAAAACCCACATACCCACTCCATTTTTAATGAGGATTCAAGAATGAACAATATTGTTGTCAAATTCATCTGTTTGGGCCCTCAACAGACAAAAACGCTTTCCAGGCTAATTTGAGGTCAAAAGAATGAAAGTTTGGTCACTGTCTCGGAATTGCGTTAAAACCCACATACCCACTCCATTTTTAATGAGGATTCAAGAATGAACAATATTGTTGTCAAATTCATATGTTTGGGCCCTCAACGGACAAAAACGCTTTCCAGGCTAATTTAAGGTCAAAAGAATGATAGTTTGGTCACTGCCTCGGAATTCTGTCAAAACCCACATACCCACTCCATTTTTCATGAGGATTCTAGAATGGCCAATATTGTTGTCAAATTCATATGTTTGGGCCCTGAACGGACAAAAACGATTTGCAGGCTAATTTGAAGTCAAAAGAATGATAGTTTGGTCACTGTCTCGGAATTCCGTGAAAACCCACATACCTACACCATTTTTCATGAGGATTCTAGAATGGGCAATATTGTTGTCAAATTCATCTTTTTGGCCCCTGAACGGACAAAAACGCTTTACAGGCTAATTTGAGGTCAAAAGAATGAAAGTTTGCTCACTGTCTCGGAATTGCGTTAAAACCCACATACCTTCTCCATTTTTAATGAGGATTTAAGAATGAACAATATTGTTGTCAAATTCATCTGTTTGCTCCCTCAACGGACAAAAACGCTTTCCAGGCTAATTTGAGGTCAAAAGAATGATAGGTTGGTCACTGTCTCGGAATTCCATGAAAACCCACATACCCACTGCATTTTTCATGAGGATTCTAGAATGGCTAATATTGTTGTCAAATTCATCTGTTTGGGCCCTGAACGGACAAAAACGCTTTGCTAGCTAATTTGAGGTCAAAAGAATGAAAGTTTGGTCACTGTCTCGGAATTCCGTGAAAACCCACATACCAACTCTATTTTTCATGAGGATTCTAGAATGGCCAATATTGTTGTCAAATTCATATGTTTGGGTACTGAACGGACAAAAACGCTTTCCAGGCTAATTTGAGGTCAAAATAATGAAAGTTTGGTCACTGTCTCGGAATTGCGTTAAAACCCACCTACCCACTCCATTTTTAATGAGGATTCAAGATTGAACAATATTGTTGTCAAATTCATCTGTTTGCTCCCTCAAAGGACAAAAACGCTTTCGAGGCTAATTTGAGGCCAAAAGAATGATAGTTTGCTCACTGCCTCGGAATTCTGTCAAAACCCACATACCCACTCCATTTTTCATAAGGATTCTAGAATGGCCAATATTGTTGTCAAATTCATATGTTTGGGCCCTGAACGGACAAAAACGCTTTCCAGGCTAATTTGAGGTCAAAAGAATGATAGTTTGGTCACTGCCTCGGAATTCTGTCAAAACCCACATACCCACTCCATTTTTCATAATGATTCTAGAATGGCCAATATTGTTGTCAAATTGATATGTTTGGGTCCTGAACGGACAAAAACGCTTTCCAGGCTAATTTGAGGTCAAAAGAATGAAAGTTTGGGCACTGTCTCGGAATTGCGTTAAAACCCAAATACCCACTCCATTTTTAATGAGGATTCAAGAATGAACAATATTGTTGTCAAATTCATCTGTTCGCTCCCTCAACGGACAAAAACGCTTTCCAGTCTAATTTGAGGTCAAAAGAATGATAGTTTGACCACTGCCTCGGAATTCCGTGAAAACCCACTTACCCACTCCATTTTTCATGAGGATTCTAGAATGGCCAATATTGTTGTCAAATTCATATGTTTGTGCCCTGAACGGACAAAAACGCTTTCCAGGCTAATTTGAGGTCAAAAGAATGAAAGTTTGGTCACTGTCTCGGAATTGCGTTAAAACCCACATACCCACTCCATTTTTAATGAGGATTCAAGAATGAACAATATTGTTGTCAAATTCATCTGTTTGGGCCCTCAACAGACAAAAACGCTTTCCAGGCTAATTTGAGGTCAAAAGAATGAAAGTTTGGTCACTGTCTCGGAATTGCGTTAAAACCCACATACCCACTCCATTTTTAATGAGGATTCAAGAATGAACAATATTGTTGTCAAATTCATATGTTTGGGCCCTCAACGGACAAAAACGCTTTCCAGGCTAATTTAAGGTCAAAAGAATGATAGTTTGGTCACTGCCTCGGAATTCTGTCAAAACCCACATACCCACTCCATTTTTCATGAGGATTCTAGAATGGCCAATATTGTTGTCAAATTCATATGTTTGGGCCCTGAACGGACAAAAACGATTTGCAGGCTAATTTGAAGTCAAAAGAATGATAGTTTGGTCACTGTCTCGGAATTCCGTGAAAACCCACATACCTACACCATTTTTCATGAGGATTCTAGAATGGGCAATGTTGTTGTCAAATTCATCTTTTTGGCCCCTGAACGGACAAAAACGCTTTACAGGCTAATTTGAGGTCAAAAGAATGAAAGTTTGCTCACTGTCTCGGAATTGCGTTAAAACCCACATACCTTCTCCATTTTTAATGAGGATTTAAGAATGAACAATATTGTTGTCAAATTCATCTGTTTGCTCCCTCAACGGACAAAAACGCTTTCCAGGCTAATTTGAGGTCAAAAGAATGATAGGTTGGTCACTGTCTCGGAATTCCATGAAAACCCACATACCCACTGCATTTTTCATGAGGATTCTAGAATGGCTAATATTGTTGTCAAATTCATCTGTTTGGGCCCTGAACGGACAAAAACGCTTTGCTAGCTAATTTGAGGTCAAAAGAATGAAAGTTTGGTCACTGTCTCGGAATTCCGTGAAAACCCACATACCAACTCTATTTTTCATGAGGATTCTAGAATGGCCAATATTGTTGTCAAATTCATATGTTTGGGTACTGAACGGACAAAAACGCTTTCCAGGCTAATTTGAGGTCAAAATAATGAAAGTTTGGTCACTGTCTCGGAATTGCGTTAAAACCCACCTACCCACTCCATTTTTAATGAGGATTCAAGATTGAACAATATTGTTGTCAAATTCATCTGTTTGCTCCCTCAAAGGACAAAAACGCTTTCGAGGCTAATTTGAGGCCAAAAGAATGATAGTTTGCTCACTGCCTCGGAATTCTGTCAAAACCCACATACCCACTCCATTTTTCATAAGGATTCTAGAATGGCCAATATTGTTGTCAAATTCATATGTTTGGGCCCTGAACGGACAAAAACGCTTTCCAGGCTAATTTGAGGTCAAAAGAATGATAGTTTGGTCACTGCCTCGGAATTCTGTCAAAACCCACATACCCACTCCATTTTTCATAAGGATTCTAGAATGGCCAATATTGTTGTCAAATTGATATGTTTGGGTCCTGAACGGACAAAAACGCTTTGCAGGCTAATTTGAGGTCAAAAGAATGATAGTTTGGTCACTGGCTCGGAATTCCGTGAAAACCCACATACCCACACCATTTTTCATGAGGATTCTAGAAGGGGCAATATTGTTGTCAAATTCATCTTTTTGGCCCCTGAACGGACAAAAACGCTTTGCAGGCTAATTTGAGGTCAAAAGAATGAAAGTTTGCTCACTGTTTCGGAATTGCGTTAAAACCCACATACCCACTCCATTTTTAATGAGGATTCAAGAATGAACAATATTGTTGTCAAATTCATCTGTTTGCTCCCTCAACGGACAAAAACGCTTTCCAGGCTAATTTGAGGTCAAAAGAATGATAGTTTGGTCACTGCCTCGGAATTCCGTGAAAACCCACATACCCACTCCATTTTTCATGAGGTTTCTAGAATGGCCATTATTGTTGTCAAATTCATATGTTTGGGCCCTGAACGGACAAAAACGCTTTCGAGGCTAATTTGAGGTCAAAAGAATGAAAGTTTGGTCACTGTCTCGGAATTGCGTTAAAACCCACATACCCACTCCATTTTTAATGAGTATTCAAGAATGAACAATATTGTTGTCAAATTCATCTGTTTGGGCCAATGAACGGACAAAAACGCTTTTCAGCCTAATTTGAGGTCAAAAGAATGATAGTTTGGTCACTGTCTCGGAATTCCGTGAAAACCCACATACCCACTCCATTTTTCATGAGGATTCTAGAATGGCCAATATAGTTGTGAAATTCATATGTTTGGGCCCTCAACGGACAAAACCGCTTTTCAGGCTAATTTGAGGTCAAAAGAATGATAGTTTGGTCACTGTCTCGGAATTCCGTGAAAACCCACATACCCACTCCATTTTTCATGAGGATTCTAGAATGGCCAATATTGTTGTCAAATTCATATGTTTGGGCCCTCAACGGACAAAAACGCTTTCCAGGCTAATTTGAGGTCAAAAGAATGAAAGTTTGGTCACAGTCTCGGAATTGCGTTAAAACCCACATACCAACTCCATTTTTAATGAGGATTCAAGAATGAACAATATTGTTGTCAAATTCATCTGTTTGGGCCCTGAACAGAAAAAAACGCTTTTCAGGCTAATTTGAGGTCAAAAGAATGAAAGTTTGGTCACTGTCTCAGAATTGCGTTAAAACCCACATACCCACTCCATTTTTCATGAGGATTCTAGAATGGCCAATATTGTTGTCAAATTCATATGTTTGGGCCCTGAACGGACAAAAACGCTTTCCAGGCTAATTTGAGGTCATTAGAATGAAAGTTTGGTCAGTCTCGGAATTGCGTTAAAACCCACATACCCACTCCATTTTTAATGAGGATTCAACAATGAACAATGTTGTTGTCAAATTCATCTGTTTGGGCCCTGAACAGAAAAAAATGCTTTTCAGGCTAATTTGAGGTCAAAAGAATGAAAGTTTGGTCACTGTCTCCGAATTACGTTAAAACCCACATACCCACTCCATTTTTCATGAGGATTCTAGAATGGCCAATATTGTTGTCAAATTCATATGTTTGGGCCCTGAACGGACAAAAACGCTTTCCAGGCTAATTTGTGGTTAAAAGAATGAATGTTTGGTCACGGTCTCGGAATTGCGTTAAAACCCACATACCCACTCCATTTTTAATGAGGATTCAAGAATGAACAATATTGTTGTCAAATTCATCTGTTTGGGCCCTCAACGGACAAAAACGCTTTTCAGGCTAATTTGAGGTCAAAAGAATGATAGTTTGGCACTGTCTCGGAATTCCGTGAAAACCCACATACCCACTCCATTTTTCATGAGGATTCTAGAATGGCCAATATTGTTGCCAAATTCATATGTTTGGGCCCTGAACGGACAAAAACGCTTTCCAGGCTAATTTGAGGTCAAAAGAATGAAAGTTTGGTCACAGTCTCGGAGTTGCGTTAAAACCCACATACCCACTCCATTTTTAATGAGGATTCAACAATGAACAATATTGTTGTCAAATTCATCTGTTTGGGCCCTGAAAAGAAAAAAACGCTTTTCAGGCTAATTTGAGGTCAAAAGAATGAAAGTTTGGTCACTGTCTCAGAATTGCGTTAAAACCCACATACCCACTCCATTTTTCATGAGGATTCTAGAATGGCCAATATGGTTGCCAAATTCATATGTTTGGGCAATGAACGGACAAAAACGCTTTTCGGCCTAATTTGAGGTCAAAAGAATGAAGGTTTGGTCACCGTCTCAGAATTGCGTTAAATCCCACAGACCCATACCATTTTTCATGAGGATTCTAGAATGCCCAATATTGTTGTCAAATTCATCTTTTTGGGCCCTGAACGGACAAAAACGCTTTGCAGGCTAATTTGAGGTCAAAAGAATGAAAGTTTGGTCACTGTCTCGGAATTGCGTTAAAACCCACATACCCACTCCATTTTTAATGAAGATTCAAGAATGAACAATATTGTTGTCAAATTCATCTGTTTGCTCCCTCAACGGACAAAAACGCTTTCCAGGCTAATTTGAGGTCAAAAGAATGAAAGTTTGGTCACTGTCTCGGAAATGCGTTAAAACCCACATACCCACTCCATTTTTAATGAGGATTCAAGAATTAACAATATTGTTGTCAAATTTATCTGTTGGGGCCCTCAACGGACAAAAACGCTTTCCAGGCTAATTTGAGGTCAAAAGAATGATAGTTTGGTCACTGTCTCGGAATTGCGTTAAAACCCACGTACCCACTCCATTTTTAATGAAGATTCAAGAATGAACAATATTGTTGTCAAATTCATCTGTTTGCTCCCTCAACGGACAAAAACGCTTTCCAGGCTAATTTGAGTTCAAAAGAATGATAGTTTGGTCACTGCCTCTGAATTCTGTGAAAACCCACATACCCACTCCATTTTTCATGAGGATTCTAGAATGGCCAATATTGTTGTCAAATTCATATGTTTGGGCCATGAAAGGACAAAAACGCTTTCCAGGCTAATTTGTGGTTAAAAGAATGAAAGTTTGGTCACTGTCTCGGAATTGCGTTAAAACCCACATACCCACTCCATTTTTAATGAGGATTCAAGAATGAACAATATTGTTGCCAAATTCATATGTTTGGGCAATGAACGGACAAAAACGCTTTTCGGCCTAATTTGAGGTCAAAAGAATGATAGTTTGGCACAGTCTCGGAATTCCGTGAAAACCCACATACCCACTCCATTTTTCATGAGGATTCAAGAATGGTCAATATTGTTGTCAAATTCATATGTTTGGGCCCTGAACGGACAAAAACGCTTTCCAGGCTAATTTGAGGTCAAAAGAATGAAAGTTTGGTCACAGTCTCGGAATTGCGTTAAAACCCACATACCCACTCCATTTGTAATGAGGATTCAACATTGAACAATATTGTTGTCAAATTCATCTGTTTGGGCCCTGAACAGAAAAAAACGCTTTTCAGGCTAATTTGAGGTCAAAAGAATGAAAGTTTGGTCACTGTCTCATAATTGCGTTAAAACCCACATACCCACTCCATTTTTCATGAGGATTCTAGAATGGCCAATATTGTTGTCAAATTCAGCTGTTTGGGCCCTGAACGGACAAAAACGCTTTTCAGCATAATTTGAGGTCAAAAGAATGAAGGTTTGGTCACCGTCTCGGAATTGCGTTAAATCCCACAGACCCACACCATTTTTCATGAGGATTCTAGAATGCCCAATATTGTTGTGAAATTCATCTTTTTGGGCCCTGAACGGATAAAAACGCTTTGCAGGCTAATTTGAGGTCAAAAGAATGAAAGTTTGGTCACTGTCTCGGAATTGCGTTAAAACCCACGTACCCACTCCATTTTTAATGAAGATTCAAGAATGAACAATATTGTTGTCAAATTCATCTGTTTGCTCCCTCAACGGACAAAAACGCTTTCCAGGCTAATTTGAGGTCAAAAGAATGATAGTTTGGTCACTGCCTCGGAATTCTGTGAAAACCCACATACCCACTCCATTTTTCATGAGGATTCAAGAATGGCCAATATTGTTGTCAAATTCATATGTTTGGGCCCTGAACGGACAAAAACGCTTTCCAGGCTAATTTGTGGTTAAAAGAATGAAAGTTTGGTCACTGTCTCGGAATTGCGTTAAAACCCACATACCCACTCCTTTTTTAATGAGGATTCAAGAATGAACAATATTGTTGTCAAATTCATCTGTTTGGGCCCTCATCGGACGAAAACGCTTTTCAGGCTAATTTGAGGTCAAAAGAATGATAGTTTGGCACTGTCTCGGAATTCCGTGAAAACCCACATACCCACTCCATTTTTCATGAGGATTCTAGAATGGCCAATATTATTGTCAAATTCATATGTTTGGGCCCTGAACGGACAAAAACGCTTTTCAGGCTAATTTGAGGTCAAAAGAATGAAAGTTTGGTCACTGTCTCAGAATTGCGTTAAAACCCACATACCCACTCCATTTTTCATGAGGATTCTAGAATGGCCAATATTGTTGTCAAATTCAGCTGTTTGGGCCCTGAACGGACAAAAACGTTTTTCAGCCTAATTTGAGGTCAAAAGAATGAAGGTTTGGTCACCGTCTCGGAATTGCGTTAAATCCCACAGACCCACACCATTTTTCATGAGGATTCTAGAATGCCCAATATTGTTGTCAAATTCATCTTTTTGGGCCCTGAACGGATAAAAACGCTTTGCAGGCTAATTTGAGGTCAAAAGAATGAAAGTTTGGTCACTGTCTCGGAATTGCGTTAAAACCCACATACCCACTCCATTTTTAATGAAGATTCAAGAATGAACAATATTGTTGTCAAATTCATCTGTTTGCTCCCTCAACGGACAAAAACGCTTTCCAGGCTAATTTGAGGTCAAAAGAATGATAGTTTGGTCACTGCCTCAGAATTCTGTGAAAACCCACATACCCACTCCATTTTTCATGAGGATTCAAGAATGGCCAATATTGTTGTCAAATTCATATGTTTGGGCCCTGAACGGACAAAAACGCTTTCCAGGCTAATTTGTGGTTAAAAGAATGAAAGTTTGGTCACTGTCTCGGAATTGCGTTAAAACCCACATACCCACTCCTTTTTTAATGAGGATTCAAGAATGAACAATATTGTTGTCAAATTCATCTGTTTGGGCCCTCAACGGACGAAAACGCTTTTCAGGCTAATTTGAGGTCAAAAGAATGATAGTTTGGCACTGTCTCGGAATTCCGTGAAAACCCACATACCCACTCCATTTTTCATGAGGATTCTAGAATGGCCAATATTATTGTCAAATTCATATGTTTGGGCCCTGAACGGACAAAAACGCTTTCCAGGCTAATTTGAGGTCAAAAGAATGAAAGTTTGGTCACAGTCTCGGAATTGCGTTAAAACCCACATACCCACTCCATTTTTAATAAGGATTCAACAATGAACAAAATTGTTGTCAAATTCATCTGTTTGGGCCCTGAAAAGAAAAAAACGCTTTTCAGGCTAATTTGAGGTCAAAAGAATGAAAGTTTGGTCACTGTCTCAGAATTGCGTTAAAACCCACATACCCACTCCATTTTTCATGAGGATTCTAGAATGGCCAATATTGTTGCCAAATTCATATGTTTGGGCAATGAACGGACAAAAACGCTTTTCGGCCTAATTTGAGGTCAAAAGAATGAAGGTTTGGTCACCGTCTCGGAATTGCGTTAAATCCCACAGACCCACACCATTTTTCATGAGGATTCTAGAATGCCCAATATTGTTGTCAAATTCATCTTTTTGGGCCCTGAACGGACAAAAACGCTTTGCAGGCTAATTTGAGGTCAAAAGAATGAAAGTTTGGTCACTGTCTCGGAATTGCGTTAAAACCCACATACCCACTCCATTTTTAATGAAGATTCAAGAATGAACAATATTGTTGTCAAATTCATCTGTTTGCTCCCTCAACGGACAAAAACGCTTTCCAGGCTAATTTGAGGTCAAAAGAATGATAGGTTGGTCACTGTCTCGGAAATCCATGAAAACCCACATACCCACTGCATTTTTCATGAGGATTCTAGAATGGCTAATATTGTTGTCAAATTCATCTGTTTGGGCCCTGAACGGACAAAAACGCTTTGCTAGCTAATTTGAGGTCAAAAGAATGAAAGTTTGGTCACTGTCTCGGAATTCCGTGAAAACCCACATACCAACTCTATTTTTCATGAGGATTCTAGAATGGCCAATATTGTTGTCAAATTCATATGTTTGGGTACTGAACGGACAAAAACGCTTTCCAGGCTAATTTGAGGTCAAAATAATGAAAGTTTGGTCACTGTCTCGGAATTGCGTTAAAACCCACCTACCCACTCCATTTTTAATGAGGATTCAAGATTGAACAATATTGTTGTCAAATTCATCTGTTTGCTCCCTCAAAGGACAAAAACGCTTTCGAGGCTAATTTGAGGCCAAAAGAATGATAGTTTGCTCACTGCCTCGGAATTCTGTCAAAACCCACATACCCACTCCATTTTTCATAAGGATTCTAGAATGGCCAATATTGTTGTCAAATTCATATGTTTGGGCCCTGAACGGACAAAAACGCTTTCCAGGCTAATTTGAGGTCAAAAGAATGATAGTTTGGTCACTGCCTCGGAATTCTGTCAAAACCCACATACCCACTCCATTTTTCATAAGGATTCTAGAATGGCCAATATTGTTGTCAAATTGATATGTTTGGGTCCTGAACGGACAAAAACGCTTTGCAGGCTAATTTGAGGTCAAAAGAATGATAGTTTGGTCACTGGCTCGGAATTCCGTGAAAACCCACATACCCACACCATTTTTCATGAGGATTCTAGAAGGGGCAATATTGTTGTCAAATTCATCTTTTTGGCCCCTGAACGGACAAAAACGCTTTGCAGGCTAATTTGAGGTCAAAAGAATGAAAGTTTGCTCACTGTTTCGGAATTGCGTTAAAACCCACATACCCACTCCATTTTTAATGAGGATTCAAGAATGAACAATATTGTTGTCAAATTCATCTGTTTGCTCCCTCAACGGACAAAAACGCTTTCCAGGCTAATTTGAGGTCAAAAGAATGATAGTTTGGTCACTGCCTCGGAATTCCGTGAAAACCCACATACCCACTCCATTTTTCATGAGGTTTCTAGAATGGCCATTATTGTTGTCAAATTCATATGTTTGGGCCCTGAACGGACAAAAACGCTTTCGAGGCTAATTTGAGGTCAAAAGAATGAAAGTTTGGTCACTGTCTCGGAATTGCGTTAAAACCCACATACCCACTCCATTTTTAATGAGTATTCAAGAATGAACAATATTGTTGTCAAATTCATCTGTTTGGGCCAATGAACGGACAAAAACGCTTTTCAGCCTAATTTGAGGTCAAAAGAATGATAGTTTGGTCACTGTCTCGGAATTCCGTGAAAACCCACATACCCACTCCATTTTTCATGAGGATTCTAGAATGGCCAATATAGTTGTGAAATTCATATGTTTGGGCCCTCAACGGACAAAACCGCTTTTCAGGCTAATTTGAGGTCAAAAGAATGATAGTTTGGTCACTGTCTCGGAATTCCGTGAAAACCCACATACCCACTCCATTTTTCATGAGGATTCTAGAATGGCCAATATTGTTGTCAAATTCATATGTTTGGGCCCTCAACGGACAAAAACGCTTTCCAGGCTAATTTGAGGTCAAAAGAATGAAAGTTTGGTCACAGTCTCGGAATTGCGTTAAAACCCACATACCAACTCCATTTTTAATGAGGATTCAAGAATGAACAATATTGTTGTCAAATTCATCTGTTTGGGCCCTGAACAGAAAAAAACGCTTTTCAGGCTAATTTGAGGTCAAAAGAATGAAAGTTTGGTCACTGTCTCAGAATTGCGTTAAAACCCACATACCCACTCCATTTTTCATGAGGATTCTAGAATGGCCAATATTGTTGTCAAATTCATATGTTTGGGCCCTGAACGGACAAAAACGCTTTCCAGGCTAATTTGAGGTCATTAGAATGAAAGTTTGGTCAGTCTCGGAATTGCGTTAAAACCCACATACCCACTCCATTTTTAATGAGGATTCAACAATGAACAATGTTGTTGTCAAATTCATCTGTTTGGGCCCTGAACAGAAAAAAATGCTTTTCAGGCTAATTTGAGGTCAAAAGAATGAAAGTTTGGTCACTGTCTCCGAATTACGTTAAAACCCACATACCCACTCCATTTTTCATGAGGATTCTAGAATGGCCAATATTGTTGTCAAATTCATATGTTTGGGCCCTGAACGGACAAAAACGCTTTCCAGGCTAATTTGTGGTTAAAAGAATGAATGTTTGGTCACGGTCTCGGAATTGCGTTAAAACCCACATACCCACTCCATTTTTAATGAGGATTCAAGAATGAACAATATTGTTGTCAAATTCATCTGTTTGGGCCCTCAACGGACAAAAACGCTTTTCAGGCTAATTTGAGGTCAAAAGAATGATAGTTTGGCACTGTCTCGGAATTCCGTGAAAACCCACATACCCACTCCATTTTTCATGAGGATTCTAGAATGGCCAATATTGTTGCCAAATTCATATGTTTGGGCCCTGAACGGACAAAAACGCTTTCCAGGCTAATTTGAGGTCAAAAGAATGAAAGTTTGGTCACAGTCTCGGAGTTGCGTTAAAACCCACATACCCACTCCATTTTTAATGAGGATTCAACAATGAACAATATTGTTGTCAAATTCATCTGTTTGGGCCCTGAAAAGAAAAAAACGCTTTTCAGGCTAATTTGAGGTCAAAAGAATGAAAGTTTGGTCACTGTCTCAGAATTGCGTTAAAACCCACATACCCACTCCATTTTTCATGAGGATTCTAGAATGGCCAATATGGTTGCCAAATTCATATGTTTGGGCAATGAACGGACAAAAACGCTTTTCGGCCTAATTTGAGGTCAAAAGAATGAAGGTTTGGTCACCGTCTCAGAATTGCGTTAAATCCCACAGACCCATACCATTTTTCATGAGGATTCTAGAATGCCCAATATTGTTGTCAAATTCATCTTTTTGGGCCCTGAACGGACAAAAACGCTTTGCAGGCTAATTTGAGATCAAAAGAATGAAAGTTTGGTCACTGTCTCGGAATTGCGTTAAAACCCACATACCCACTCCATTTTTAATGAAGATTCAAGAATGAACAATATTGTTGTCAAATTCATCTGTTTGCTCCCTCAACGGACAAAAACGCTTTCCAGGCTAATTTGAGGTCAAAAGAATGAAAGTTTGGTCACTGTCTCGGAAATGCGTTAAAACCCACATACCCACTCCATTTTTAATGAGGATTCAAGAATTAACAATATTGTTGTCAAATTTATCTGTTGGGGCCCTCAACGGACAAAAACGCTTTCCAGGCTAATTTGAGGTCAAAAGAATGATAGTTTGGTCACTGTCTCGGAATTGCGTTAAAACCCACGTACCCACTCCATTTTTAATGAAGATTCAAGAATGAACAATATTGTTGTCAAATTCATCTGTTTGCTCCCTCAACGGACAAAAACGCTTTCCAGGCTAATTTGAGTTCAAAAGAATGATAGTTTGGTCACTGCCTCTGAATTCTGTGAAAACCCACATACCCACTCCATTTTTCATGAGGATTCTAGAATGGCCAATATTGTTGTCAAATTCATATGTTTGGGCCATGAAAGGACAAAAACGCTTTCCAGGCTAATTTGTTTTTAAAAGAATGAAAGTTTGGTCACTGTCTCGGAATTGCGTTAAAACCCACATACCCACTCCATTTTTAATGAGGATTCAAGAATGAACAATATTGTTGCCAAATTCATATGTTTGGGCAATGAACGGACAAAAACGCTTTTCGGCCTAATTTGAGGTCAAAAGAATGATAGTTTGGCACAGTCTCGGAATTCCGTGAAAACCCACATACCCACTCCATTTTTCATGAGGATTCAAGAATGGTCAATATTGTTGTCAAATTCATATGTTTGGGCCCTGAACGGACAAAAACGCTTTCCAGGCTAATTTGAGGTCAAAAGAATGAAAGTTTGGTCACAGTCTCGGAATTGCGTTAAAACCCACATACCCACTCCATTTGTAATGAGGATTCAACATTGAACAATATTGTTGTCAAATTCATCTGTTTGGGCCCTGAACAGAAAAAAACGCTTTTCAGGCTAATTTGAGGTCAAAAGAATGAAAGTTTGGTCACTGTCTCATAATTGCGTTAAAACCCACATACCCACTCCATTTTTCATGAGGATTCTAGAATGGCCAATATTGTTGTCAAATTCAGCTGTTTGGGCCCTGAACGGACAAAAACGCTTTTCAGCATAATTTGAGGTCAAAAGAATGAAGGTTTGGTCACCGTCTCGGAATTGCGTTAAATCCCACAGACCCACACCATTTTTCATGAGGATTCTAGAATGCCCAATATTGTTGTGAAATTCATCTTTTTGGGCCCTGAACGGATAAAAACGCTTTGCAGGCTAATTTGAGGTCAAAAGAATGAAAGTTTGGTCACTGTCTCGGAATTGCGTTAAAACCCACGTACCCACTCCATTTTTAATGAAGATTCAAGAATGAACAATATTGTTGTCAAATTCATCTGTTTGCTCCCTCAACGGACAAAAACGCTTTCCAGGCTAATTTGAGGTCAAAAGAATGATAGTTTGGTCACTGCCTCGGAATTCTGTGAAAACCCACATACCCACTCCATTTTTCATGAGGATTCAAGAATGGCCAATATTGTTGTCAAATTCATATGTTTGGGCCCTGAACGGACAAAAACGCTTTCCAGGCTAATTTGTGGTTAAAAGAATGAAAGTTTGGTCACTGTCTCGGAATTGCGTTAAAACCCACATACCCACTCCTTTTTTAATGAGGATTCAAGAATGAACAATATTGTTGTCAAATTCATCTGTTTGGGCCCTCATCGGACGAAAACGCTTTTCAGGCTAATTTGAGGTCAAAAGAATGATAGTTTGGCACTGTCTCGGAATTCCGTGAAAACCCACATACCCACTCCATTTTTCATGAGGATTCTAGAATGGCCAATATTATTGTCAAATTCATATGTTTGGGCCCTGAACGGACAAAAACGCTTTTCAGGCTAATTTGAGGTCAAAAGAATGAAAGTTTGGTCACTGTCTCAGAATTGCGTTAAAACCCACATACCCACTCCATTTTTCATGAGGATTCTAGAATGGCCAATATTGTTGTCAAATTCAGCTGTTTGGGCCCTGAACGGACAAAAACGTTTTTCAGCCTAATTTGAGGTCAAAAGAATGAAGGTTTGGTCACCGTCTCGGAATTGCGTTAAATCCCACAGACCCACACCATTTTTCATGAGGATTCTAGAATGCCCAATATTGTTGTCAAATTCATCTTTTTGGGCCCTGAACGGATAAAAACGCTTTGCAGGCTAATTTGAGGTCAAAAGAATGAAAGTTTGGTCACTGTCTCGGAATTGCGTTAAAACCCACATACCCACTCCATTTTTAATGAAGATTCAAGAATGAACAATATTGTTGTCAAATTCATCTGTTTGCTCCCTCAACGGACAAAAACGCTTTCCAGGCTAATTTGAGGTCAAAAGAATGATAGTTTGGTCACTGCCTCAGAATTCTGTGAAAACCCACATACCCACTCCATTTTTCATGAGGATTCAAGAATGGCCAATATTGTTGTCAAATTCATATGTTTGGGCCCTGAACGGACAAAAACGCTTTCCAGGCTAATTTGTGGTTAAAAGAATGAAAGTTTGGTCACTGTCTCGGAATTGCGTTAAAACCCACATACCCACTCCTTTTTTAATGAGGATTCAAGAATGAACAATATTGTTGTCAAATTCATCTGTTTGGGCCCTCAACGGACGAAAACGCTTTTCAGGCTAATTTGAGGTCAAAAGAATGATAGTTTGGCACTGTCTCGGAATTCCGTGAAAACCCACATACCCACTCCATTTTTCATGAGGATTCTAGAATGGCCAATATTATTGTCAAATTCATATGTTTGGGCCCTGAACGGACAAAAACGCTTTCCAGGCTAATTTGAGGTCAAAAGAATGAAAGTTTGGTCACAGTCTCGGAATTGCGTTAAAACCCACATACCCACTCCATTTTTAATAAGGATTCAACAATGAACAAAATTGTTGTCAAATTCATCTGTTTGGGCCCTGAAAAGAAAAAAACGCTTTTCAGGCTAATTTGAGGTCAAAAGAATGAAAGTTTGGTCACTGTCTCAGAATTGCGTTAAAACCCACATACCCACTCCATTTTTCATGAGGATTCTAGAATGGCCAATATTGTTGCCAAATTCATATGTTTGGGCAATGAACGGACAAAAACGCTTTTCGGCCTAATTTGAGGTCAAAAGAATGAAGGTTTGGTCACCGTCTCGGAATTGCGTTAAATCCCACAGACCCACACCATTTTTCATGAGGATTCTAGAATGCCCAATATTGTTGTCAAATTCATCTTTTTGGGCCCTGAACGGACAAAAACGCTTTGCAGGCTAATTTGAGGTCAAAAGAATGAAAGTTTGGTCACTGTCTCGGAATTGCGTTAAAACCCACATACCCACTCCATTTTTAATGAAGATTCAAGAATGAACAATATTGTTGTCAAATTCATCTGTTTGCTCCCTCAACGGACAAAAACGCTTTCCAGGCTAATTTGAGGTCAAAAGAATGATAGTTTGGTCACTGCCTCGGAATTCCGTGAAAACCCACATACCCACTCCATTTTTCATGAGGATTCTAGAATGGTCAATATTGTTGTCAAATTCATATCTTTGGGTCCTGAACGGACAAAAACGCTTTCCAGGCTAATTTGAGGTCAAAAGAATGAAAGTTTTGTCACTGTCTCGGAAATGCGTTAAAACCCACATACCCACTCCATTTTTAATGAGGATTCAAGAATTAACAATATTGTTGTCAAATTCATCTGTTGGGGCCCTCAACGGACAAAAACGCTTTCCAGGATAATTTGAGGTCAAAAGAATGATAGTTTGGCACAGTCTCGGAATTCCGTGAAAACCCACATACCCACTCCATTTTTCATGAGGATTCTAGAATGGTCAATATTGTTGTCAAATTCATATGTTTGGGCCCTGAACGGACAAAAACGCTTTCCAGGCTAATTTGAGGTCAAAAGAATGAAAGTTTGGTCACAGTCTCGGAATTGCGTTAAAACCCACATACCCACTCCATTTGTAATGAGGATTCAACAATGAACAATATTGTTGTCAAATTCATCTGTTTGGGCCCTGAACAGAAAAAAACGCTTTTCAGGCTAATTTGAGGGCAAAAGAATGAAAGTTTGGTCACTGTCTCAGAATTGCGTTAAAACCCACATACCCACTCCATTTTTCATGAGGATTCTAGAATGGCCAATATTGTTGTCAAATTCAGCTGTTTGGGCCCTGAACGGACAAAAACGTTTTTCAGCCTAATTTGAGGTCAAAAGAATGAAGGTTTGGTCACCGTCTCGGAATTGCGTTAAAACCCACATACCCACTCCATTTTTAATGAGGATTCAAGAATGAACAATATTGTTGTCAAATTCATCTGTTTGCTCCCTCAACGGACAAAAACGCTTTCCAGGCTAATTTGAGGTGAAAAGAATGATAGTTTGGTCACTGCCTTGGAATTCGGTGAAAACCCACATACCCACTCCATTTTTCATGAGGATTCTCGAATGGCCAATATTGTTGTCAAATTCATATGTTTGGGTCCTGAACGGACAAAAACGCTTTCCAGGCTAATTTGAGGTCAAAAGAATGAAAGTTTGGTCACAGTCTCGGAATTGCGTTAAAACCCACATACCCACTCCATTTTTAATGAGGATTCAAGAATGAACAATATTGTTGCCAAATTCATATGTTTGGGCAATGAACGGACAAAAACGCTTTTCGGCCTAATTTGAGGTCAAAAGAATGATAGTTTGGCACAGTCTCGGAATTCCGTGAAAACCCACATACCCACTCCATTTTTCATGAGGATTCAAGAATGGTCAATATTGTTGTCAAATTCATATGTTTGGGCCCTGAACGGACAAAAACGCTTTCCAGGCTAATTTGAGGTCAAAAGAATGAAAGTTTGGTCACAGTCTCGGAATTGCGTTAAAACCCACATACCCACTCCATTTGTAATGAGGATTCAACATTGAACAATATTGTTGTCAAATTCATCTGTTTGGGCCCTCAACAGACAAAAACGCTTTCCAGGCTAATTTGAGGTCAAAAGAATGAAAGTTTGGTCACTGTCTCAGAATTGCGTTAAAACCCACATACCCACTCCATTTTTCATGAGGATTCTAGAATGGCCAATATTGTTGTCAAATTCAGCTGTTTGGGCCCTGAACGGACAAAAACGTTTTTCAGCCTAATTTGAGGTCAAAAGAATGAAGGTTTGGTCACCGTCTCGGAATTGCGTTAAATCCCACAGACCCACACCATTTTTCATGAGGATTCTAGAATGCCCAATATTGTTGTCAAATTCATCTTTTTGGGCCCTGAACGGATAAAAACGCTTTGCAGGCTAATTTGAGGTCAAAAGAATGAAAGTTTGGTCACTGTCTCGGAATTGCGTTAAAACCCACATACCCACTCCATTTTTAATGAAGATTCAAGAATGAACAATATTGTTGTCAAATTCATCTGTTTGCTCCCTCAACGGACAAAAACGCTTTCCAGGCTAATTTGAGGTCAAAAGAATGATAGTTTGGTCACTGCCTCAGAATTCTGCGAAAACCCACATACCCACTCCATTTTTCATGAGGATTCAAGAATGGCCAATATTGTTGTCAAATTCATATGTTTGGGCCCTGAACGGACAAAAACGCTTTCCAGGCTAATTTGTGGTTAAAAGAATGAAAGTTTGGTCACTGTCTCGGAATTGCGTTAAAACCCACATACCCACTCCTTTTTTAATGAGGATTCAAGAATGAACAATATTGTTGTCAAATTCATCTGTTTGGGCCCTCAACGGACGAAAACGCTTTTCAGGCTAATTTGAGGTCAAAAGAATGATAGTTTGGCACTGTCTCGGAATTCCGTGAAAACCCACATACCCACTCCATTTTTCATGAGGATTCTAGAATGGCCAATATTATTGTCAAATTCATATGTTTGGGCCCTGAACGGACAAAAACGCTTTCCAGGCTAATTTGAGGTCAAAAGAATGAAAGTTTGGTCACAGTCTCGGAATTGCGTTAAAACCCACATACCCACTCCATTTTTAATAAGGATTCAACAATGAACAAAATTGTTGTCAAATTCATCTGTTTGGGCCCTGAAAAGAAAAAAACGCTTTTCAGGCTAATTTGAGGTCAAAAGAATGAAAGTTTGGTCACTGTCTCAGAATTGCGTTAAAACCCACATACCCACTCCATTTTTCATGAGGATTCTAGAATGGCCAATATTGTTGCCAAATTCATATGTTTGGGCAATGAACGGACAAAAACGCTTTTCGGCCTAATTTGAGGTCAAAAGAATGAAGGTTTGGTCACCGTCTCGGAATTGCGTTAAATCCCACAGACCCACACCATTTTTCATGAGGATTCTAGAATGCCCAATATTGTTGTCAAATTCATCTTTTTGGGCCCTGAACGGACAAAAACGCTTTGCAGGCTAATTTGAGGTCAAAAGAATGAAAGTTTGGTCACTGTCTCGGAATTGCGTTAAAACCCACATACCCACTCCATTTTTAATGAAGATTCAAGAATGAACAATATTGTTGTCAAATTCATCTGTTTGCTCCCTCAACGGACAAAAACGCTTTCCAGGCTAATTTGAGGTCAAAAGAATGATAGTTTGGTCACTGCCTCGGAATTCCGTGAAAACCCACATACCCACTCCATTTTTCATGAGGATTCTAGAATGGTCAATATTGTTGTCAAATTCATATCTTTGGGTCCTGAACGGACAAAAACGCTTTCCAGGCTAATTTGAGGTCAAAAGAATGAAAGTTTTGTCACTGTCTCGGAAATGCGTTAAAACCCACATACCCACTCCATTTTTAATGAGGATTCAAGAATTAACAATATTGTTGTCAAATTCATCTGTTGGGGCCCTCAACGGACAAAAACGCTTTTCCAGGATAATTTGAGGTCAAAAGAATGATAGTTTGGCACAGTCTCGGAATTCCGTGAAAACCCACATACCCACTCCATTTTTCATGAGGATTCTAGAATATTCAATATTGTTGTCAAATTCATATGTTTGGGCCCTGAACGGACAAAAACGCTTTCCAGGCTAATTTGAGGTCAAAAGAATGAAAGTTTGGTCACAGTCTCGGAATTGCGTTAAAACCCACATACCCACTCCATTTGTAATGAGGATTCAACAATGAACAATATTGTTGTCAAATTCATCTGTTTGGGCCCTGAACAGAAAAAAACGCTTTTCAGGCTAATTTGAGGGCAAAAGAATGAAAGTTTGGTCACTGTCTCAGAATTGCGTTAAAACCCACATACCCACTCCATTTTTCATGAGGATTCTAGAATGGCCAATATTGTTGTCAAATTCAGCTGTTTGGGCCCTGAACGGACAAAAACGTTTTTCAGCCTAATTTGAGGTCAAAAGAATGAAGGTTTGGTCACCGTCTCGGAATTGCGTTAAATCCCACAGACCCACACCATTTTTCATGAGGATTCTAGAATGCCCAATATTGTTGTCAAATTCATCTTTTTGGGCCCTGAACGGATAAAAACGCTTTGCAGGCTAATTTGAGGTCAAAAGAATGAAAGTTTGGTCACTGTCTCGGAATTGCGTTAAAACCCACATACCCACTCCATTTTTAATGAAGATTCAAGAATGAACAATATTGTTGTCAAATTCATCTGTTTGCCCCCTCAACGGACAAAAACGCTTTCCAGGCTAATTTGAGGTCAAAAGAATGATAGTTTGGTCACTGCCTCGGAATTCTGTGAAAACCCACATACCCACTCCATTTTTCATGAGGATTCAAGAATGGCCAATATTGTTGTCAAATTCATATGTTTGGGCCCTGAACGGACAAAAACGCTTTCCAGGCTAATTTGTGGTTAAAAGAATGAAAGTTTGGTCACTGTCTCGGAATTGCGTTAAAACCCACATACCCACTCCTTTTTTAATGAGGATTCAAGAATGAACAATATTGTTGTCAAATTCATCTGTTTGGGCCCTCAACGGACGAAAACGCTTTTCAGGCTAATTTGAGTTCAAAAGAATGATAGTTTGGCACTGTCTCGGAATTCCGTGAAAATCCACATACCCACTCCATTTTTCATGAGGATTCTAGAATGGCCAATATTATTGTCAAATTCATATGTTTGGGCCCTGAACAGACAAAAACGCTTTTCAGGCTAATTTGAGGTCAAAAGAATGAAAGTTTGGTCACTGTCTCAGAATTGCGTTAAAACCCACATACCCACTCCATTTTTCATGAGGATTCTAGAATGGCCAATATTGTTGTCAAATTCAGCTGTTTGTTCCCTGAACGGACAAAAACGCTTTTCAGCCTAATTTGAGGTCAAAAGAATGAAGGTTTGGTCACCGTCTCGGAATTGCGTTAAATCCCACAGACCCACACCATTTTTCATGAGGATTCTAGAATGCCCAATATTGTTGTCAAATTCATCTTTTTGGGCCCTGAACGGATAAAAACGCTTTGCAGGCTAATTTGAGGTCAAAAGAATGAAAGTTTGGTCACTGTCTCGGAATTGCGTTAAAACCCACATACCCACTCCATTTTTAATGAAGATTCAAGAATGAACAATATTGTTGTCAAATTCATCTGTTTGCTCCCTCAACGGACAAAAACGCTTTCCAGGCTAATTTGAGGTCAAAAGAATGATAGTTTGGTCACTGCCTCGGAATTCCGTGAAAACCCACATACCCACTCCATTTTTCATGAGGATTCTAGAATGGTCAATATTGTTGTCAAATTCATATCTTTGGGTCCTGAACGGACAAAAACGCTTTCCAGGCTAATTTGAGGTCAAAAGAATGAAAGTTTTGTCACTGTCTCGGAAATGCGTTAAAACCCACATACCCACTCCATTTTTAATGAGGATTCAACAATGAACAATATTGTTGTCAAATTCATCTGTTTGGGCCCTGAAAAGAAAAAAACGCTTTTCAGGCTAATTTGAGGTCAAAAGAATGAAAGTTTGGTCACTGTCTCAGAATTGCGTTAAAACCCACATACCCACTCCATTTTTCATGAGGATTCTAGAATGGCCAATATTGTTGCCAAATTCATATGTTTTTGCAATGAACGGACAAAAACGCTTTTCGGCCTAATTTGAGGTCAAAAGAATGAACGTTTGGTCACCGTCTCGGAATTGCGTTAAATCCCACAGACCCACACCATTTTTCATGAGGATTCTAGAATGCCCAATATTGTTGTCAAATTCATCTTTTTGGGCCCTGAACGGACAAAAACGCTTTGCAGGCTAATTGAGGTCAAAAGAATGAAAGTTTGGTCACTGTCTCGGAATTGCGTTAAAACCCACATACCCACTCCATTTTTAATGAAGATTCAAGAATGAACAATATTGTTGTCAAATTCATCTGTTTGCTCCCTCAACGGACAAAAACGCTTTCCAGGCTAATTTGAGGTCAAAAGAATGATAGTTTGGTCACTGCCTCGGAATTCCGTGAAAACCCACATACCCACTCCATTTTTCATGAGGATTCTAGAATGGTCAATATTGTTGTCAAATTCATATCTTTGGGTCCTGAACGGACAAAAACGCTTTCCAGGCTAATTTGAGGTCAAAAGAATGAAAGTTTTGTCACTGTCTCGGAAATGCGTTAAAACCCACATACCCACTCCATTTTTAATGAGGATTCAAGAATTAACAATATTGTTGTCAAATTCATCTGTTGGGGCCCTCAACGGACAAAAACGCTTTCCAGGCTAATTTGAGGTCAAAAGAATGATAGTTTGGCACAGTCTCGGAATTCCGTGAAAACCCACATACCCACTCCATTTTTCATGAAGATTCTAGAATGGTCAATATTGTTGTCAAATTCATATGTTTGGGCCCTGAACGGACAAAAACGCTTTCCAGGCTAATTTGAGGTCAAAAGAGTGAAAGTTTGGTCACTGTCTCAGAATTGCGTTAAAACCCACATACCCGCTCCATTTTTCATGAGGATTCTAGAATGGCCAATATTTTTGTCAAATTCATATGTTTGGGCCCTGAACGGACAAAAACGCTTTCCAGGCTAATTTGTGGTTAAAAGAATGAAAGTTTGGTCACTGTCTCGGAATTGCGTTAAAACCCACATACCCACTCCTTTTTTAATGAGGATTCAAGATGAACAATATTGTTGTCAAATTCATCTGTTTGGGCCCTCAACGGACGAAAACGCTTTTCAGGCTAATTTGAGTTCAAAAGAATGATAGTTTGGCACTGTCTCAGAATTCCGTGAAAACCCACATACCCACTCCATTTTTCATGAGGATTCTAGAATGGCCAATATTATTGTCAAATTCATATGTTTGGGCCCTGAACGGACAAAAACGCTTTTCAGGCTAATTTGAGGTCAAAAGAATGAAAGTTTGGTCACTGTCTCAGAATTGCGTTAAAACCCACATACCCACTCCATTTTTCATGAGGATTCTAGAATGGCCAATATTGTTGTCAAATTCAGCTGTTTGGGCCCTGAACGGACAAAAACGCTTTTCAGCCTAATTTGAGGTCAAAAGAATGAAGGTTTGGTCACCGTCTCGGAATTGCGTTAAATCCCACAGACCCACACCATTTTTCATGAGGATTCTAGAATGCCCAATATTGTTGTCAAATTCATCTTTTTGGGCGCTGAACGGATAAAAACGATTTGCAGGCTAATTTGAGGTCCAAAGAATGAAAGTTTGGTCACTGTCTCGGAATTGCGTTAAAACCCACATACCCACTCCATTTTTAACGAAGATTCAAGAATGAACAATATTGTTGTCAAATTCATCTGTTTGCTCCCTCAACGGACAAAAACGCTTTCCAGGCTAATTTGAGGTCAAAAGAATGATAGTTTGGTCACTGCCTCAGAATTCTGTGAAAACCCACATACCCACTCCATTTTTCATGAGGATTCAAGAATGGCCAATATTGTTGTCAAATTCATATGTTTGGGCCCTGAACGGACAAAAACGCTTTCCAGGCTAATTTGTGGTTAAAAGAATGAAAGTTTGGTCACTGTCTCGGAATTGCGTTAAAACCCACATACCCACTCCATTTTTAATGAGGATTCAAGAATGAACAATATTGTTGTCAAATTCATCTGTTTGGGCCCTCAACGGACGAAAACGCTTTTCAGGCTAATTTGAGGTCAAAAGAATGATAGTTTGGCACTGTCTCGGAATTCCGTGAAAACCCACATACCCACTCCATTTTTCATGAGGATTCTAGAATGGCCAATATTATTGTCAAATTCATATGTTTGGGCCCTGAACGGACAAAAACGCTTTCCAGGCTAATTTGAGGTCAAAAGAATGAAAGTTTGGTCACAGTCTCGGAATTGCGTTAAAACCCACATACCCACTCCATTTTTAATGAGGATTCAACAATGAACAATATTGTTGTCAAATTCATCTGTTTGGGCCCTGAAAAGAAAAAAACGCTTTTCAGGCTAATTTGAGGTCAAAAGAATGAAAGTTTGGTCACTGTCTCAGAATTGCGTTAAAACCCACATACCCACTCCATTTTTCATGAGGATTCTAGAATGGCCAATATTGTTGCCAAATTCATATGTTTGGGCAATGAACGGACAAAAACGCTTTTCGGCCTAATTTGAGGTCAAAAGAATGAAGGTTTGGTCACCGTCTCGGAATTGCGTTAAATCCCACAGACCCACACCATTTTTCATGACGATTCTAGAATGCCCAATATTGTTGTCAAATTCATCTTTTTGGGCCCTGAACGGACAAAAACGCTTTGCAGGCTAATTTGAGGTCAAAAGAATGAAAGTTTGGTCACTGTATCGGAATTGCGTTAAAACCCACATACCCACTCCATTTTTAATGAAGATTCAAGAATGAACAATATTGTTGTCAAATTCATCTGTTTGCTCCCTCAACGGACAAAAACGCTTTCCAGGCTAATTTGAGGTCAAAAGAATGATAGTTTGGTCACTGCCTCGGAATTCCGTGAAAACCCACATACCCACTCCATTTTTCATGAGGATTCTAGAATGGTCAATATTGTTGTCAAATTCATATCTTTGGGTCCTGAACGGACAAAAACGCTTTCCAGGCTAATTTGAGGTCAAAAGAATGAAAGTTTTGTCACTGTCTCGGAAATGCGTTAAAACCCACACACCCACTCCATTTTTAATGAGGATTCAAGAATTAACAATATTGTTGTCAAATTCATCTGTTGGGGCCCTCAACGGACAAAAACGGTTTCCAGGCTAATTTGAGGTCAAAAGAATGATAGTTTGGTCACTGCCTCTGAATTCTGTGAAAACCCACATACCCACTCCATTTTTCATGAGGATTCTAGAATGGCCAATATTGTTGTCAAATTCATATGTTTGGGTCCTGAACGGACAAAAACGCTTTCCAGGCTAATTTGAGGTCAAAAGAATGAAAGTTTGGTCACTGTCTCGGAAATGCGTTAAAACCCACATACCCACTCCATTTTTAATTAGGATTCAAGAATTAACAATATTGTTGTCAAATTCATCTGTTGGGGCCCTCAACGGACAAAAACGCTTTCCAGGCTAATTTGAGGTCAAAAGAATGATAGTTTGGTCACTGCCTCGGAATTCTGTGAAAACCCACATACCCACTCCATTTTTCATGAGGATTCTAGAATGGCCAATATTGTTGTCAAATTCATATGTTTGGGCCCTGAACGGACAAAAACGCTTTCCAGGCTAATTTGAGGTCAAAAGAGTGAAAGTTTGGTCACTGTCTCAGAATTGCGTTAAAACCCACATACCCGCTCCATTTTTCATGAGGATTCTAGAATGGCCAATATTTTTGTCAAATTCATATGTTTGGGCCCTGAACGGACAAAAACGCTTTCCAGGCTAATTTGTGGTTAAAAGAATGAAAGTTTGGTCACTGTCTCGGAATTGCGTTAAAACCCACATACCCACTCCTTTTTTAATGAGGATTCAAGATGAACAATATTGTTGTCAAATTCATCTGTTTGGGCCCTCAACGGACGAAAACGCTTCTCAGGCTAATTTGAGTTCAAAAGAATGATAGTTTGGCACTGTCTCAGAATTCCGTGAAAACCCACATACCCACTCCATTTTTCATGAGGATTCTAGAATGGCCAATATTATTGTCAAATTCATATGTTTGGGCCCTGAACGGACAAAAACGCTTTTCAGGCTAATTTGAGGTCAAAAGAATGAAAGTTTGGTCACTGTCTCAGAATTGCGTTAAAACCCACATACCCACTCCATTTTTCATGAGGATTCTAGAATGGCCAATATTGTTGTCAAATTCAGCTGTTTGGGCCCTGAACGGACAAAAACGCTTTTCAGCCTAATTTGAGGTCAAAAGAATGAAGGTTTGGTCACCGTCTCGGAATTGCGTTAAATCCCACAGACCCACACCATTTTTCATGAGGATTCTAGAATGCCCAATATTGTTGTCAAATTCATCTTTTTGGGCGCTGAACGGATAAAAACGCTTTGCAGGCTAATTTGAGGTCCAAAGAATGAAAGTTTGGTCACTGTCTCGGAATTGCGTTAAAACCCACATACCCACTCCATTTTTAACGAAGATTCAAGAATGAACAATATTGTTGTCAAATTCATCTGTTTGCTCCCTCAACGGACAAAAACGCTTTCCAGGCTAATTTGAGGTCAAAAGAATGATAGTTTGGTCACTGCCTCAGAATTCTGTGAAAACCCACATACCCATTCCATTTTTCATGAGGATTCAAGAATGGCCAATATTGTTGTCAAATTCATATGTTTGGGCCCTGAACGGACAAAAACGCTTTCCAGGCTAATTTGTGGTTAAAAGAATGAAAGTTTGGTCACTGTCTCGGAATTGCGTTAAAACCCACATACCCACTCCATTTTTAATGAGGATTCAAGAATGAACAATATTGTTGTCAAATTCATCTGTTTGGGCCCTCAACGGACGAAAACGCTTTTCAGGCTAATTTGAGGTCAAAAGAATGATAGTTTGGCACTGTCTCGGAATTCCGTGAAAACCCACATACCCACTCCATTTTTCATGAGGATTCTAGAATGGCCAATATTATTGTCAAATTCATATGTTTGGGCCCTGAACGGACAAAAACTCTTTCCAGGCTAATTTGAGGTCAAAAGAATGAAAGTTTGGTCACAGTCTCGGAATTGCGTTAAAACCCACATACCCACTCCATTTTTAATGAGGATTCAACAATGAACAATATTGTTGTCAAATTCATCTGTTTGGGCCCTGAAAAGAAAAAAACGCTTTTCAGGCTAATTTGAGGTCAAAAGAATGAAAGTTTGGTCACTGTCTCAGAATTGCGTTAAAACCCACATACCCACTCCATTTTTCATGAGGATTCTAGAATGGCCAATATTGTTGCCAAATTCATATGTTTGGGCAATGAACGGACAAAAACGCTTTTCGGCCTAATTTGAGGTCAAAAGAATGAAGGTTTGGTCACCGTCTCGGAATTGCGTTAAATCCCACAGACCCACACCATTTTTCATGACGATTCTAGAATGCCCAATATTGTTGTCAAATTCATCTTTTTGGGCCCTGAACGGACAAAAACGCTTTGCAGGCTAATTTGAGGTCAAAAGAATGAAAGTTTGGTCACTGTATCGGAATTGCGTTAAAACCCACATACCCACTCCATTTTTAATGAAGATTCAAGAATGAACAATATTGTTGTCAAATTCATCTGTTTGCTCCCTCAACGGACAAAAACGCTTTCCAGGCTAATTTGAGGTCAAAAGAATGATAGTTTGGTCACTGCCTCGGAATTCCGTGAAAACCCACATACCCACTCCATTTTTCATGAGGATTCTAGAATGGTCAATATTGTTGTCAAATTCATATCTTTGGGTCCTGAACGGACAAAAACGCTTTCCAGGCTAATTTGAGGTCAAAAGAATGAAAGTTTTGTCACTGTCTCGGAAATGCGTTAAAACCCACACACCCACTCCATTTTTAATGAGGATTCAAGAATTAACAATATTGTTGTCAAATTCATCTGTTGGGGCCCTCAACGGACAAAAACGCTTTCCAGGCTAATTTGAGGTCAAAAGAATGATAGTTTGGTCACTGCCTCTGAATTCTGTGAAAACCCACATACCCACTCCATTTTTCATGAGGATTCTAGAATGGCCAATATTGTTGTCAAATTCATATGTTTGGGTCCTGAACGGACAAAAACGCTTTCCAGGCTAATTTGAGGTCAAAAGAATGAAAGTTTGGTCACTGTCTCGGAAATGCGTTAAAACCCACATACCCACTCCATTTTTAATGAGGATTCAAGAATTAACAATATTGTTGTCAAATTCATCTGTTGGGGCCCTCAACGGACAAAAACGCTTTCCAGGCTAATTTGAGGTCAAAAGAATGATAGTTTGGTCACTGCCTCGGAATTCTGTGAAAACCCACATACCCACTCCATTTTTCATGAGGATTCTAGAATGGCCAATATTGTTGTCAAATTCATATGTTTGGGCCCTGAACGGACAAAAACGCTTTCCAGGCTAATTTGTGGTGGAAAGAATGAAAGTTTGGTCACTGTCTCGAAATTGCGTTAAAACCCACATACCCACTCCATTTTTAATGAATATTCAAGAATGAATAATATTGTTGTCAAATTCATCTGTTTGCTCCCTCAACGGACAAAAACGCTTTCCAGGCTAATTTGAGGTCAAAAGAATGATAGTTTGGTCACTGCCTCGGAATTCCGTGAAAACCCACATACCCACTCCATTTTTCATGTGGATTCTAGAATGGTCAATATTGTTGTCAAATTCATATGTTTGGGTCCTGAACGGACAAAAACGCTTTCCAGGCTAATTTGAGGTCAAAAGAATGAAAGTTTGGTCACTGTCTCGGAAATGCGTTAAAACCCACATACCCACTCCATTTTTAATGAGGATTCAAGAATTAACAATATTGTTGTCAAATTCATCTGTTGGGGCCCTCAACGGACAAAAACGCTTTCCAGGCTAATTTGAGGTCAAAAGAATGAAAGTTTGGTCACTGTCTCAGAATTGCGTTAAAACCCACATACCCACTCCATTTTTCATGAGGATTCTAGAATGGCCAATATTGTTGTCAAATTCAGCTGTTTGGGCCCTGAACGGACAAAAACGCTTTTCAGCCTAATTTGAGGTCAAAAGAATGAAGGTTTGGTCACCGTCTCGGAATTGCGTTAAATCCCACAGACCCACACCATTTTTCATGAGGATTCTAGAATGGCCAATATTGTTGTCAAATTCATCTTTTTGGGCCCTGAACGGACAAAAACGCTTTGCAGGCTAATTTGAGATCAAAAGAATGAAAGTTTGGTCACTGTCTCGGAATTGCATTAAGACCCACATACCCACTCCATTTTTAATGAATATTCAAGAATGAACAATATTGTTGTCAAATTCATCTGTTTGCTCCCTCAACGGACAAAAACGCTTTCCAGGCTAATTTGAGGTCAAAAGAATGATAGTTTGGTCACTGCCTCGGAATTCCGTGAAAACCCACATACCCACTCCATTTTTCATGTGGATTCTAGAATGATCAATTTTGTTGTCAAATTCATATGTTTGGGTCCTGAACGGACAAAAACGCTTTCCAGGCTAATTTGAGGTCAAAAGAATGAAAGTTTGGTCACTGTCTCGGAAATGCGTTAAAACCCACATACCCACTCCATTTTTAATGAGGATTCAAGAATTAACAATATTGTTGTCAAATTCATCTGTTGGGGCCCTCAACGGACAAAAACGCTTTCCAGGCTAATTTGAGGCCAAAAGAATGATAGTTTGGTCACTGCCTCTGAATTCTGTGAAAACCCACATACCCACTCCATTTTTCATGAGGATTCTAGAATGGCCAATATTGTTGTCAAATTCATATGTTTGGGCCCTGAACGGACAAAAACGCTTTCCAGGCTAATTTGTGGTGGAAAGAATGAAAGTTTGGTCACTGTCTCGAAATTGCGTTAAAACCCACATACCCACTCCATTTTTAATGAATATTCAAGAATGAATAATATTGTTGTCAAATTCATCTGTTTGCTCCCTCAACGGACAAAAACGCTTTCCAGGCTAATTTGAGGTCAAAAGAATGATAGTTTGGTCACTGCCTCGGAATTCCGTGAAAACCCACATACCCACTCCATTTTTCATGTGGATTCTAGAATGCCCAATATTGTTGTCAAATTCATCTTTTTGGGCCCTGAACGGACAAAAACACTTTCCAGGCTAATTTGAGGTCAAAAGAATGAAAGTTTGGTCACTGTCTCGGAATTGCGTTAAAACCCACATACCCACTCCATTTTTAATGAAGATTCAAGAATGAACAATATTGTTGTCAAATTCATCTGTTTGCTCCCTCAACGGACAAAAACGCTTTTCAGGCTAATTTGAGGTCAAAAGAATGATAGTTTGGCACTGTCTCGGAATTCCGTGAAAACCCACATACCCACTCCATTTTTCATGAGGATTCTAGAATGCCCAATATTGTTGTCAAATTCATCTTTTTGGGCCCTGAACGGACAAAAACGCTTTGCAGGCTAATTTGAGGTCAAAAGAATGAAAGTTTGGTCACTGTCTCGGAATTGCGTTAAAACCCACATACCCACTCCATTTTTAATGAAGATTCAAGAATGAACAATATTGTTGTCAAATTCATCTGTTTGCTCCCTCAACGGACAAAAACGCTTTCCAGGCTAATTTGAGGTCAAAAGAATGATAGTTTGGTCACTGCCTCGGAATTCCGTGAAAACCCACATACCCACTCCATTTTTCATGAGGATTCTAGAATGGTCAATATTGTTGTCAAATTCATATCTTTGGGTCCTGAACGGACAAAAACGCTTTCCAGGCTAATTTGAGGTCAAAAGAATGAAAGTTTGGTCACTGTCTCGGAAATGCGTTAAAACCCACATACCCACTCCATTTTTAATGAGGATTCAAGAATTAACAATATTGTTGTCAAATTCATCTGTTGGGGCCCTCAACGGACAAAAACGCTTTCCAAGCTAATTTGAGGTCAAAAGAATGATAGTTTGGTCACTGCCTCTGAATTCTGTGAAAACCCACATACCCACTCCATTTTTCATGAGGATTCTAGAATGGCCAATATTGTTGTCAAATTCATATGTTTGGGCCCTGAAAGGACAAAAACGCTTTCAAGGCTAATTTGTGGTTAAAAGAATGAAAGTTTGGTCACTGTCTCGGAATTGCGTTAAAACCCACATACCCACTCCTTTTTTAATGAGGATTCAAGAATGAACAATATTGTTGTCAAATTCATCTGTTTGGGCCCTCAACGGATGAAAACGCTTTTCAGGCTAATTTGAGGTCAAAAGAATGATAGTTTGGCACTGTCTCGGAATTCCGTGAAAACCCACATACCCACTCCATTTTTCATGAGGATTCTAGAATGGCCAATATTATTGTCAAATTCATATGTTTGGGCCCTGAACGGACAAAAACGCTTTCCAGGCTAATTTGAGGTCAAAAAAAATGAAAGTTTGGTCACAGTCTCGGAATTACGTTAAAACCCACATACCCACTCCATTTTTAATGAGGATTCAACAATGAACAATATTGTTGTCAAATTCATCTGTTTGGGCCCTGAACAGAAAAAAACGCTTTTCAGGCTAATTTGAGGTCAAAAGAATGAAAGTTTGGTCACTGTCTCAGAATTGCGTTAAAACCCACATACCCACTCCATTTTTCATGAGGATTCTAGAATGGCCAATATTGTTGTCAAATTCAGCTGTTTGGGCCCTGAACGGACAAAAACGCTTTTCAGCCTAATTTGAGGTCAAAAGAATGAAGGTTTGGTCACCGTCTCGGAATTGCGTTAAATCCCACAGACCCACACCATTTTTCATGAGGATTCTAGAATGGCCAATATTGTTGTCAAATTCATCTTTTTGGGCCCTGAACGGACAAAAACGCTTTGCAGGCTAATTTGAGATCAAAAGAATGAAAGTTTGGTCACTGTCTCGGAATTGCATTAAAACCCACATACCCACTCCATTTTTAATGAATATTCAAGAGTGAACAATATTGTTGTCAAATTCATCTGTTTGCTCCCTCAACGGACAAAAACGCTTTCCAGGCTAATTTGAGGTCAAAAGAATGATAGTTTGGTCACTGCCTCGGAATTCCGTGAAAACCCACATACCCACTCCATTTTTCATGTGGATTCTAGAATGGTCAATATTGTTGTCAAATTCATATGTTTGAGTCCTGAACGGACAAAAACGCTTTCCAGGCTAATTTGAGGTCAAAAGAATGAAAGTTTGGTCACTGTCTCGGAAATGCGTTAAAACCCACATACCCACTCCATTTTTAATGAGGATTCAAGAATTAACAATATTGTTGTCAAATTCATCTGTTGGGGCCCTCAACGGACAAAAACGCTTTCCAGGCTAATTTGAGGTCAAAAGAATGAAAGTTTGGTCACTGTCTCAGAAATGCGTTAAAACCCACATACCCACTCCATTTTTAATGAGGATTCAAGAATTAACAATATTGTTGTCAAATTCATCTGTTGGGGCCCTCAACGGACAAAAACGCTTTCCAGGCTAATTTGAGGTCAAAAGAATGATAGTTTGGTCACTGCCTCTGAATTCTGTGAAAACCCACATACCCACTCCATTTTTCATGAGGATTCTAGAATGGCCAATATTGTTGTCAAATTCATATGTTTGGGCCCTGAAAGGACAAAAACGCTTTCAAGGCTAATTTGTGGTTAAAAGAATGAAAGTTTGGTCACTGTCTCGGAATTGCGTTAAAACCCACATACCCACTCCTTTTTTAATGAGGATTCAAGAATGAACAATATTGTTGTCAAATTCATCTGTTTGGGCCCTCAACGGATGAAAACGCTTTTCAGGCTAATTTGAGGTCAAAAGAATGATAGTTTGGCACTGTCTCGGAATTCCGTGAAAACCCACATACCCACTCCATTTTTCATGAGGATTCTAGAATGGCCAATATTATTGTCAAATTCATATGTTTGGGCCCTGAACGGACAAAAACGCTTTCCAGGCTAATTTGAGGTCAAAAAAAATGAAAGTTTTGTCACAGTCTCGGAATTACGTTAAAACCCACATACCCACTCCATTTTTAATGAGGATTCAACAATGAACAATATTGTTGTCAAATTCATCTGTTTGGGCCCTGAACAGAAAAAAACGCTTTTCAGGCTAATTTGAGGTCAAAAGAATGAAAGTTTGGTCACTGTCTCAGAATTGCGTTAAAACCCACATACCCACTCCATTTTTCATGAGGATTCTAGAATGGCCAATATTGTTGTCAAATTAAGCTGTTTGGGCCCTGAACGGACAAAAACGCTTTTCAGCCTAATTTGAGGTCAAAAGAATGAAGGTTTGGTCACCGTCTCGGAATTGCGTTAAATCCCACAGACCCACACCATTTTTCATGAGGATTCTAGAATGGCCAATATTGTTGTCAAATTCATCTTTTTGGGCCCTGAACGGACAAAAACGCTTTGCAGGCTAATTTGAGATCAAAAGAATGAAAGTTTGGTCACTGTCTCGGAATTGCATTAAAACCCACATACCCACTCCATTTTTAATGAATATTCAAGAGTGAACAATATTGTTATCAAATTCATCTGTTTGCTCCCTCAACGGACAAAAACGCTTTCCAGGCTAATTTGAGGTCAAAAGAATGATAGTTTGGTCACTGCCTCGGAATTCCGTGAAAACCCACATACCCACTCCATTTTTCATGTGGATTCTAGAATGGTCAATATTGTTGTCAAATTCATATGTTTGAGTCCTGAACGGACAAAAACGCTTTCCAGGCTAATTTGAGGTCAAAAGAATGAAAGTTTGGTCACTGTCTCGGAAATGCGTTAAAACCCACATACCCACTCCATTTTTAATGAGGATTCAAGAATTAACAATATTGTTGTCAAATTCATCTGTGGGGGCCCTCAACGGACAAAAACGCTTTCCAGGCTAATTTGAGGTCAAAAGAATGATAGTTTGGTCACTGCCTCGGAATTCTGTGAAAACCCACATACCCACTCCATTTTTCATGAGGATTCTAGAATGGCCAATATTGTTGTCAAATTCATATGTTTGGGCCCTGAACGGACAAAAACGCTTTCCAGGCTAATTTGTGGTGGAAAGAATGAAAGTTTGGTCACTGTCTCGAAATTGCGTTAAAACCCACATACCCACTCCATTTTTAATGAATATTCAAGAATGAACAATATTGCTGTCAAATTCATCTGTTTGCTCCCTCAACGGACAAAAACGCTTTCCAGGCTAATTTGAGGTCAAAAGAATGATAGTTTGGTCACTGCCTCGGAATTCCGTGAAAACCCACATACCCACTCCATTTTTCATGTGGATTCTAGAATGGTCAATATTGTTGTCAAATTCATATGTTTGGGTCCTGAATGGACAAAAACGCTTTCCAGGCTAATTTGAGGTCAAAAGAATGAAAGTTTGGTCACTGTCTCGGAAATGCGTTAAAACCCACATACCCACTCCATTTTTAATGAGGATTCAAGAATTAACAATATTGTTGTCAAATTCATCTGTTGGGGCCCTCAACGGACAAAAACGCTTTCCAGGCTAATTTGAGGTCAAAAGAATGATAGTTTGGTCACTGCCTCTGAATTCTGTGAAAACCCACATACCCACTCCATTTTTCATGAGGATTCTAGAATGGCCAATATTGTTGTCAAATTCATATGTTTGGGCCCTGAAAGGACAAAAACGCTTTCAAGGCTAATTTGTGGTTAAAAGAATGAAAGTTTGGTCACTGTCTCGGAATTGCGTTAAAACCCACATACCCACTCCTTTTTTAATGAGGATTCAAGAATGAACAATATTGTTGTCAAATTCATCTGTTTGGGCCCTCAACGGATGAAAACGCTTTTCAGCCTAATTTGAGGTCAAAAGAATGATAGTTTGGCACTGTCTCGGAATTCCGTGAAAACCCACATACCCACTCCATTTTTCATGAGGATTCTAGAATGGCCAATATTATTGTCAAATTCATATGTTTGGGCCCTGAACGGACAAAAACGCTTTCCAGGCTAATTTGAGGTCAAAAAAAATGAAAGTTTGGTCACAGTCTCGGAATTACGTTAAAACCCACATACCCACTCCATTTTTAATGAGGATTCAACAATGAACAATATTGTTGTCAAATTCATCTGTTTGGGCCCTGAACAGAAAAAAACGCTTTTCAGGCTAATTTGAGGTCAAAAGAATGAAAGTTTGGTCACTGTCTCAGAATTGCGTTAAAACCCACATACCCACTCCATTTTTCATGAGGATTCTAGAATGGCCAATATTGTTGTCAAATTCAGCTGTTTGGGCCCTGAACGGACAAAAACGCTTTTCAGCCTAATTTGAGGTCAAAAGAATGAAGGTTTGGTCACCGTCTCGGAATTGCGTTAAATCCCACAGACCCACACCATTTTTCATGAGGATTCTAGAATGGCCAATATTGTTGTCAAATTCATCTTTTTGGGCCCTGAACGGACAAAAACGCTTTGCAGGCTAATTTGAGATCAAAAGAATGAAAGTTTGGTCACTGTCTCGGAATTGCATTAAAACCCACATACCCACTCCATTTTTAATGAATATTCAAGAGTGAACAATATTGTTATCAAATTCATCTGTTTGCTCCCTCAACGGACAAAAACGCTTTCCAGGCTAATTTGAGGTCAAAAGAATGATAGTTTGGTCACTGCCTCGGAATTCCGTGAAAACCCACATACCCACTCCATTTTTCATGTGGATTCTAGAATGGTCAATATTGTTGTCAAATTCATATGTTTGAGTCCTGAACGGACAAAAACGCTTTCCAGGCTAATTTGAGGTCAAAAGAATGAAAGTTTGGTCACTGTCTCGGAAATGCGTTAAAACCCACATACCCACTCCATTTTTAATGAGGATTCAAGAATTAACAATATTGTTGTCAAATTCATCTGTGGGGGCCCTCAACGGACAAAAACGCTTTCCAGGCTAATTTGAGGTCAAAAGAATGATAGTTTGGTCACTGCCTCGGAATTCTGTGAAAACCCACATACCCACTCCATTTTTCATGAGGATTCTAGAATGGCCAATATTGTTGTCAAATTCATATGTTTGGGCCCTGAACGGACAAAAACGCTTTCCAGGCTAATTTGTGGTGGAAAGAATGAAAGTTTGGTCACTGTCTCGAAATTGCGTTAAAACCCACATACCCACTCCATTTTTAATGAATATTCAAGAATGAACAATATTGCTGTCAAATTCATCTGTTTGCTCCCTCAACGGACAAAAACGCTTTCCAGGCTAATTTGAGGTCAAAAGAATGATAGTTTGGTCACTGCCTCGGAATTCCGTGAAAACCCACATACCCACTCCATTTTTCATGTGGATTCTAGAATGGTCAATATTGTTGTCAAATTCATATGTTTGGGTCCTGAATGGACAAAAACGCTTTCCAGGCTAATTTGAGGTCAAAAGAATGAAAGTTTGGTCACTGTCTCGGAAATGCGTTAAAACCCACATACCCACTCCATTTTTAATGAGGATTCAAGAATTAACAATATTGTTGTCAAATTCATCTGTTGGGGACCTCAACGGACAAAAACGCTTTCCAGGCTAATTTGAGGTCAAAAGAATGATAGTTTGGTCACTGCCTCTGAATTCTGTGAAAACCCACATACCCACTCCATTTTTCATGAGGATTCTAGAATGGCCAATATTGTTGTCAAATTCATATGTTTGGGCCCTGAAAGGACAAAAACGCTTTCAAGGCTAATTTGTGGTTAAAAGAATGAAAGTTTGGTCACTGTCTCGGAATTGCGTTAAAACCCACATACCCACTCCTTTTTTAATGAGGATTCAAGAATGAACAATATTGTTGTCAAATTCATCTGTTTGGGCCCTCAACGGATGAAAACGCTTTTCAGCCTAATTTGAGGTCAAAAGAATGATAGTTTGGCACTGTCTCGGAATTCCGTGAAAACCCACATACCCACTCCATTTTTCATGAGGATTCTAGAATGGCCAATATTATTGTCAAATTCATATGTTTGGGCCCTGAACGGACAAAAACGCTTTCCAGGCTAATTTGAGGTCAAAAAAAATGAAAGTTTGGTCACAGTCTCGGAATTACGTTAAAACCCACATACCCACTCCATTTTTAATGAGGATTCAACAATGAACAATATTGTTGTCAAATTCATCTGTTTGGGCCCTGAACAGAAAAAAACGCTTTTCAGGCTAATTTGAGGTCAAAAGAATGAAAGTTTGGTCACTGTCTCAGAATTGCGTTAAAACCCACATACCCACTCCATTTTTCATGAGGATTCTAGAATGGCCAATATTGTTGTCAAATTCAGCTGTTTGGGCCCTGAACGGACAAAAACGCTTTTCAGCCTAATTTGAGGTCAAAAGAATGAAGGTTTGGTCACCGTCTCGGAATTGCGTTAAATCCCACAGACCCACACCATTTTTCATGAGGATTCTAGAATGGCCAATATTGTTGTCAAATTCATCTTTTTGGGCCCTGAACGGACAAAAACGCTTTGCAGGCTAATTTGAGATCAAAAGAATGAAAGTTTGGTCACTGTCTCGGAATTGCATTAAAACCCACATACCCACTCCATTTTTAATGAATATTCAAGAGTGAACAATATTGTTGTCAAATTCATCTGTTTGCTCCCTCAACGGACAAAAACGCTTTCCAGGCTAATTTGAGGTCAAAAGAATGATAGTTTGGTCACTGCCTCGGAATTCCGTGAAAACCCACATACCCACTCCATTTTTCATGTGGATTCTAGAATGGTCAATATTGTTGTCAAATTCATATGTTTGAGTCCTGAACGGACAAAAACGCTTTCCAGGCTAATTTGAGGTCAAAAGAATGAAAGTTTGGTCACTGTCTCGGAAATGCGTTAAAACCCACATACCCACTCCATTTTTAATGAGGATTCAAGAATTAACAATATTGTTGTCAAATTCATCTGTGGGGGCCCTCAACGGACAAAAACGCTTTCCAGGCTAATTTGAGGTCAAAAGAATGATAGTTTGGTCACTGCCTCGGAATTCCGTGAAAACCCACATACCCACTCCATTTTTCATGTGGATTCTAGAATGGTCAATATTGTTGTCAAATTCATATGTTTGGGTCCTGAATGGACAAAAACGCTTTCCAGGCTAATTTGAGGTCAAAAGAATGAAAGTTTGGTCACTGTCTCAGAAATGCGTTAAAACCCACATACCCACTCCATTTTTAATGAGGATTCAAGAATTAACAATATTGTTGTCAAATTCATCTGTTGGGGCCCTCAACGGACAAAAACGCTTTCCAGGCTAATTTGAGGTCAAAAGAATGATAGTTTGGTCACTGCCTCTGAATTCTGTGAAAACCCACATACCCACTCCATTTTTCATGAGGATTCTAGAATGGCCAATATTGTTGTCAAATTCATATGTTTGGGCCCTGAAAGGACAAAAACGCTTTCAAGGCTAATTTGTGGTTAAAAGAATGAAAGTTTGGTCACTGTCTCGGAATTGCGTTAAAACCCACATACCCACTCCTTTTTTAATGAGGATTCAAGAATGAACAATATTGTTGTCAAATTCATCTGTTTGGGCCCTCAACGGATGAAAACGCTTTTCAGGCTAATTTGAGGTCAAAAGAATGATAGTTTGGCACTGTCTCGGAATTCCGTGAAAACCCACATACCCACTCCATTTTTCATGAGGATTCTAGAATGGCCAATATTATTGTCAAATTCATATGTTTGGGCCCTGAACGGACAAAAATGCTTTCCAGGCTAATTTGAGGTCAAAAAAAATGAAAGTTTGGTCACAGTCTCGGAATTACGTTAAAACCCACATACCCACTCCATTTTTAATGAGGATTCAACAATGAACAATATTGTTGTCAAATTCATCTGTTTGGGCCCTGAACCGAAAAAAACGCTTTTCAGGCTAATTTGAGGTCAAAAGAATGAAAGTTTGGTCACTGTCTCAGAATTGCGTTAAAACCCACATACCCACTCCATTTTTCATGAGGATTCTAGAATGGCCAATATTGTTGTCAAATTCAGCTGTTTGGGCCCTGAACGGACAAAAACGCTTTTCAGCCTAATTTGAGGTCAAAAGATTGAAGGTTTGGTCACCGTCTCGGAATTGCGTTAAATCCCACAGACCCACACCATTTTTCATGAGGATTCTAGAATGGCCAATATTGTTGTCAAATTCATCTTTTTGGGCCCTGAACGGACAAAAACGCTTTGCAGGCTAATTTGAGATCAAAAGAATGAAAGTTTGGTCACTGTCTCGGAATTGCATTAAAACCCACATACCCACTCCATTTTTAATGAATATTCAAGAGTGAACAATATTGTTGTCAAATTCATCTGTTTGCTCCCTCAACGGACAAAAACGCTTTCCAGGCTAATTTGAGGTCAAAAGAATGATAGTTTGGTCACTGCCTCGGAATTCCATGAAAACCCACATACCCACTCCATTTTTCATGTGGATTCTAGAATGGTCAATATTGTTGTCAAATTCATATGTTTGAGGCCTGAACGGACAAAAACGCTTTCCAGGCTAATTTGAGGTCAAAAGAATGAAAGTTTGGTCACTGTCTCGAAAATGCGTTAAAACCCACATACCCACTCCATTTTTAATGAGGATTCAAGAATTAACAATATTGTTGTCAAATTCATCTGTGGGGGCCCTCAACGGACAAAAACGCTTTCCAGGCTAATTTGAGGTCAAAAGAATGATAGTTTGGTCACTGCCTCGGAATTCTGTGAAAACCCACATACCCACTCCATTTTTCATGAGGATTCTAGAATGGCCAATATTGTTGTCAAATTCATATGTTTGGGCCCTGAACGGACAAAAACGCTTTCCAGGCTAATTTGTGGTGGAAAGAATGAAAGTTTGGTCACTGTCTCGAAATTGCGGTAAAACCCACATACCCACTCCATTTTTAATGAATATTCAAGAATGAACAATATTGTTGTCAAATTCATCTGTTTGCTCCCTCAACGGACAAAAACGCTTTCCAGGCTAATTTGAGGTCAAAAGAATGATAGTTTGGTCACTGCCTCGGAATTCCGTGAAAACCCACATACCCACTCCATTTTTCATGTGGATTCTAGAATGGTCAATATTGTTGTCAAATTCATATGTTTGGGTCCTGAACGGACAAAAACGCTTTCCAGGCTAATTTGAGGTCAAAAGAATGAAAGTTTGGTCACTGTCTCGGAAATGCGTTAAAACCCACATACCCACTCCATTTTTAATGAGGATTCAAGAATTAACAATATTGTTGTCAAATTCATCTGTTGGGGCCCTCAACGGACAAAAACGCTTTCCAGGCTAATTTGAGGTCAAAAGAATGAAAGTTTGGTAACTGTCTCAGAATTGCGTTAAAACCCACATACCCACTCCATTTTTCATGAGGATTCTAGAATGGCCAATATTGTTGTCAAATTCAGCTGTTTGGGCCCTGAACGGACAAAAACGCTTTTCAGCTTAATTTGAGGTCAAAAGAATGAAGGTTTGGTCACCGTCTCGGAATTGCGTTAAATCCCACAGACCCACACCATTTTTCATGAGGATTCTAGAATGGCCAATATTGTTGTCAAATTCATCTTTTTGGGCCCTGAACGGACAAAAACGCTTTGCAGGCTAATTTGAGATCAAAAGAATGAAAGTTTGGTCACTGTCTCGGAATTGCGTTAAAACCCACATACCCACTCCATTTTTAATGAGGATTCAACAATGAACAATATTGTTGTCAAATTCATATGTTTGGGCCCTGAAAGGACAAAAACGCTTTCAAGGCTAATTTGTGGTTAAAAGAATGAAAGTTTGGTCACTGTCTCGGAATTGCGTTAAAACCCACATACCCACTCCTTTTTTAATGAGGATTCAAGAATGAACAATATTGTTGTCAAATTCATCTGTTTGGGCCCTCAACGGATGAAAACGCTTTTCAGGCTAATTTGAGGTCAAAAGAATGATAGTTTGGCACTGTCTCGGAATTCCGTGAAAACCCACATACCCACTCCATTTTTCATGAGGATTCTAGAATGGCCAATATTATTGTCAAATTCATATGTTTGGGCCCTGAACGGACAAAAATGCTTTCCAGGCTAATTTGAGGTCAAAAAAAATGAAAGTTTGGTCACAGTCTCGGAATTACGTTAAAACCCACATACCCACTCCATTTTTAATGAGGATTCAACAATGAACAATATTGTTGTCAAATTCATCTGTTTGGGCCCTGAACCGAAAAAAACGCTTTTCAGGCTAATTTGAGGTCAAAAGAATGAAAGTTTGGTCACTGTCTCAGAATTGCGTTAAAACCCACATACCCACTCCATTTTTCATGAGGATTCTAGAATGGCCAATATTGTTGTCAAATTCAGCTGTTTGGGCCCTGAACGGACAAAAACGCTTTTCAGCCTAATTTGAGGTCAAAAGATTGAAGGTTTGGTCACCGTCTCGGAATTGCGTTAAATCCCACAGACCCACACCATTTTTCATGAGGATTCTAGAATGGCCAATATTGTTGTCAAATTCATCTTTTTGGGCCCTGAACGGACAAAAACGCTTTGCAGGCTAATTTGAGATCAAAAGAATGAAAGTTTGGTCACTGTCTCGGAATTGCATTAAAACCCACATACCCACTCCATTTTTAATGAATATTCAAGAGTGAACAATATTGTTGTCAAATTCATCTGTTTGCTCCCTCAACGGACAAAAACGCTTTCCAGGCTAATTTGAGGTCAAAAGAATGATAGTTTGGTCACTGCCTCGGAATTCCATGAAAACCCACATACCCACTCCATTTTTCATGTGGATTCTAGAATGGTCAATATTGTTGTCAAATTCATATGTTTGAGGCCTGAACGGACAAAAACGCTTTCCAGGCTAATTTGAGGTCAAAAGAATGAAAGTTTGGTCACTGTCTCGAAAATGCGTTAAAACCCACATACCCACTCCATTTTTAATGAGGATTCAAGAATTAACAATATTGTTGTCAAATTCATCTGTGGGGGCCCTCAACGGACAAAAACGCTTTCCAGGCTAATTTGAGGTCAAAAGAATGATAGTTTGGTCACTGCCTCGGAATTCTGTGAAAACCCACATACCCACTCCATTTTTCATGTGGATTCTAGAATGGTCAATATTGTTGTCAAATTCATATGTTTGAGGCCTGAACGGACAAAAACGCTTTCCAGGCTAATTTGAGGTCAAAAGAATGAAAGTTTGGTCACTGTCTCGAAAATGCGTTAAAACCCACATACCCACTCCATTTTTAATGAGGATTCAAGAATTAACAATATTGTTGTCAAATTCATCTGTGGGGGCCCTCAACGGACAAAAACGCTTTCCAGGCTAATTTGAGGTCAAAAGAATGATAGTTTGGTCACTGCCTCGGAATTCTGTGAAAACCCACATACCCACTCCATTTTTCATGAGGATTCTAGAATGGCCAATATTGTTGTCAAATTCATATGTTTGGGCCCTGAACGGACAAAAACGCTTTCCAGGCTAATTTGTGGTGGAAAGAATGAAAGTTTGGTCACTGTCTCGAAATTGCGGTAAAACCCACATACCCACTCCATTTTTAATGAATATTCAAGAATGAACAATATTGTTGTCAAATTCATCTGTTTGCTCCCTCAACGGACAAAAACGCTTTCCAGGCTAATTTGAGGTCAAAAGAATGATAGTTTGGTCACTGCCTCGGAATTCCGTGAAAACCCACATACCCACTCCATTTTTCATGTGGATTCTAGAATGGTCAATATTGTTGTCAAATTCATATGTTTGGGTCCTGAACGGACAAAAACGCTTTCCAGGCTAATTTGAGGTCAAAAGAATGAAAGTTTGGTCACTGTCTCGGAAATGCGTTAAAACCCACATACCCACTCCATTTTTAATGAGGATTCAAGAATTAACAATATTGTTGTCAAATTCATCTGTTGGGGCCCTCAACGGACAAAAACGCTTTCCAGGCTAATTTGAGGTCAAAAGAATGAAAGTTTGGTAACTGTCTCAGAATTGCGTTAAAACCCACATACCCACTCCATTTTTCATGAGGATTCTAGAATGGCCAATATTGTTGTCAAATTCAGCTGTTTGGGCCCTGAACGGACAAAAACGCTTTTCAGCCTAATTTGAGGTCAAAAGAATGAAGGTTTGGTCACCGTCTCGGAATTGCGTTAAATCCCACAGACCCACACCATTTTTCATGAGGATTCTAGAATGGCCAATATTGTTGTCAAATTCATCTTTTTGGGCCCTGAACGGACAAAAACGCTTTGCAGGCTAATTTGAGATCAAAAGAATGAAAGTTTGGTCACTGTCTCGGAATTGCATTAAAACCCACATACCCACTCCATTTTTAATTAATATTCAAGAATGAACAATATTGTTGTCAAATTCATCTGTTTGCTCCCTCAACGGACAAAAACGCTTTCCAGGCTAATTTGAGGTCAAAAGAATGATAGTTTGGTCACTGCCTCGGAATTCCGTGAAAACCCACATACCCACTCCATTTTTCATGTGGATTCTAGAATGATCAATATTGTTGTCAAATTCATATGTTTGGGCCCTGAACGGACAAAAACGCTTTCCAGGCTAATTTGAGGTCAAAACAATGAAAGTTTGGTCACTGTCTCGGAAATGCGTTAAAACCCACATACCCACTCCATTTTTAATGAGGATTCAAGAATTAACAATATTGTTGTCAAATTCATCTGTTGGGGCCCTCAACGGACAAAAATGCTTTCCAGGCTAATTTGAGGTCAAAAGAATGATAGTTTGGTCACTGCCTCGGAATTCTGTGAAAACCCACATACCCACTCCATTTTTCATGAGGATTCTAGAATGGCCAATATTGTTGTCAAATTTATATGTTTGGGCCCTGAACGGACAAAAAAGCTTTCCAGGCTAATTTGAGGTCAAAAGAATGAAAGTTTGGTCAGAGTCTCGGAATTGCGTTAAAACCCATATACCCACTCCATTTTTAATGAGGATTCAAGAATGAACAATATTGTTGTCAAATTCATCTGTTTGGGCCCTCAACGGACCAAAACGCTTTTCAGGCTAATTTGAGGTCAAAAGAATGCTAGTTTGGCACTGTCTCGGAATTCCGTGAAAACCCACATACCCACTCCATTTTTCATGAGGATTCTAGAATGCCCAATATTGTTGTCAAATTCATCTTTTTGGGCCCTGAACGGACAAAAACGCTTTGCAGGCTAATTTGAGGTCAAAAGAATGAAAGTTTGGTCACTATCTCGGAATTGCGTTAAAACCCACATACCCACTCCATTTTTAATGAAGATTCAAGAATGAACAATATTGTTGTCAAATTCATCTGTTTGCTCCCTCAACGGACAAAAACGCTTTCCAGGCTAATTTGAGGTCAAAAGAATGATAGTTTGGTCACTGCCTCGGAATTCCGTGAAAACCCACATACCCACTCCATTTTTCATGAGGATTCTAGAATGGTCAATATTGTTGTCAAATTCATATCTTTGGGTCCTGAACGGACAAAAACGCTTTCCAGGCTAATTTGAGGTCAAAAGAATGAAAGTTTGGTCACTGTCTCGGAAATGCGTTAAAACCCACATACCCACTCCATTTTTAATGAGGATTCAAGAATTAACAATATTGTTGTCAAATTCATCTGTTGGGGCCCTCAACGGACAAAAACGCTTTCCAGGCTAATTTGAGGTCAAAAGAATGATAGTTTGGTCACTGCCTCTGAATTCAGTGAAAACCCACATACCCACTCCATTTTTCATGAGGATTCTAGAATGGCCAATATTGTTGTCAAATTCATCTTTTTGGGCCCTGAACGGACAAAAACGCTTTGCAGGCTAATTTGAGATCAAAAGAATGAAAGTTTGGTCACTGTCTCGGAATTGCATTAAAACCCACATACCCACTCCATTTTTAATTAATATTCAAGAATGAACAATATTGTTGTCAAATTCATCTGTTTGCTCCCTCAACGGACAAAAACGCTTTCCAGGCTAATTTGAGGTCAAAAGAATGATAGTTTGGTCACTGCCTCGGAATTCCGTGAAAACCCACATACCCACTCCATTTTTCATGTGGATTCTAGAATGATCAATATTGTTGTCAAATTCATATGTTTGGGCCCTGAACGGACAAAAACGCTTTCCAGGCTAATTTGAGGTCAAAACAATGAAAGTTTGGTCACTGTCTCGGAAATGCGTTAAAACCCACATACCCACTCCATTTTTAATGAGGATTCAAGAATTAACAATATTGTTGTCAAATTCATCTGTTGGGGCCCTCAACGGACAAAAATGCTTTCCAGGCTAATTTGAGGTCAAAAGAATGATAGTTTGGTCACTGCCTCGGAATTCTGTGAAAACCCACATACCCACTCCATTTTTCATGAGGATTCTAGAATGGCCAATATTGTTGTCAAATTTATATGTTTGGGCCCTGAACGGACAAAAAAGCTTTCCAGGCTAATTTGAGGTCAAAAGAATGAAAGTTTGGTCAGAGTCTCGGAATTGCGTTAAAACCCATATACCCACTCCATTTTTAATGAGGATTCAAGAATGAACAATATTGTTGTCAAATTCATCTGTTTGGGCCCTCAACGGACCAAAACGCTTTTCAGGCTAATTTGAGGTCAAAAGAATGCTAGTTTGGCACTGTCTCGGAATTCCGTGAAAACCCACATACCCACTCCATTTTTCATGAGGATTCTAGAATGCCCAATATTGTTGTCAAATTCATCTTTTTGGGCCCTGAACGGACAAAAACGCTTTGCAGGCTAATTTGAGGTCAAAAGAATGAAAGTTTGGTCACTATCTCGGAATTGCGTTAAAACCCACATACCCACTCCATTTTTAATGAAGATTCAAGAATGAACAATATTGTTGTCAAATTCATCTGTTTGCTCCCTCAACGGACAAAAACGCTTTCCAGGCTAATTTGAGGTCAAAAGAATGATAGTTTGGTCACTGCCTCGGAATTCCGTGAAAACCCACATACCCACTCCATTTTTCATGAGGATTCTAGAATGGTCAATATTGTTGTCAAATTCATATCTTTGGGTCCTGAACGGACAAAAACGCTTTCCAGGCTAATTTGAGGTCAAAAGAATGAAAGTTTTGTCACTGTCTCGGAAATGCGTTAAAACCCACATACCCACTCCATTTTTAATGAGGATTCAAGAATTAACAATATTGTTGTCAAATTCATCTGTTGGGGCCCTCAACGGACAAAAACGCTTTCCAGGCTAATTTGAGGTCAAAAGAATGATAGTTTGGTCACTGCCTCTGAATTCAGTGAAAACCCACATACCCACTCCATTTTTCATGAGGATTCTAGAATGGCCAATATTGTTGTCAAATTCATATGTTTGGGCCCTGAAAGGACAAAAACGCTTTCCAGGCTAATTTGTGGTTAAAAGAATGAAAGTTTGGTCACTGTCTCGGAATTGCGTTAAAACACACATACCCACTCCATTTTTCATGAGGATTCTAGAATGGCCAATATTGTTGTCAAATTCAGCTGTTTGGGCCCTGAACGGACAAAAACGCTTTTCAGCCTAATTTGAGGTCAAAAGAATGAAGGTTTGGTCACCGTCTCGGAATTGCGTTAAATCCCACAGACCCACTCCATTTTTAATGAAGATTCAAGAATGAACAATATTGTTGTCAAATTCATCTGTTTGCTCCCTCAACGGACAAAAACGCTTTCCAGGCTAATTTGAGGTCAAAAGAATGATAGTTTGGTCACTGCCTCGGAATTCCGTGAAAACCCACATACCCACTCCATTTTTCATGTGGATTCTAGAATGGTCAATATTGTTGTCAAATTCATATGTTTGGGCCCTGAACGGACAAAAACGCTTTCCAGGCTAATTTGAGGTCAAAAGAATGAAAGTTTGGTCAGAGTCTCGGAATTGCGTTAAAACCCATATACCCACTCCATTTTTAATGAGGATTCAAGAATGAACAATATTGTTGTCAAATTCATCTGTTTGGGCCCTCAACGGACCAAAACGCTTTTCAGGCTAATTTGAGGTCAAAAGAATGCTAGTTTGGCACTGTCTCGGAATTCCGTGAAAACCCACATACCCACTCCATTTTTCATGAGGATTCTAGAATGCCCAATATTGTTGTCAAATTCATCTTTTTGGGCCCTGAACGGACAAAAACGCTTTGCAGGCTAATTTGAGGTCAAAAGAATGAAAGTTTGGTCACTATCTCGGAATTGCGTTAAAACCCACATACCCACTCCATTTTTAATGAAGATTCAAGAATGAACAATATTGTTGTCAAATTCATCTGTTTGCTCCCTCAACGGACAAAAACGCTTTCCAGGCTAATTTGAGGTCAAAAGAATGATAGTTTGGTCACTGCCTCGGAATTCCGTGAAAACCCACATACCCACTCCATTTTTCATGTGGATTCTAGAATGGTCAATATTGTTGTCAAATTCATATGTTTGAGTCCTGAACGGACAAAAACGCTTTCCAGGCTAATTTGAGGTCAAAAGAATGAAAGTTTGGTCACTGTCTCGGAAATGCGTTAAAACCCACATACCCACTCCATTTTTAATGAGGATTCAAGAATTAACAATATTGTTGTCAAATTCATCTGTGGGGGCCCTCAACGGACAAAAACGCTTTCCAGGCTAATTTGAGGTCAAAAGAATGATAGTTTGGTCACTGCCTCGGAATTCTGTGAAAACCCACATACCCACTCCATTTTTCATGAGGATTCTAGAATGGCCAATATTGTTGTCAAATTCATATGTTTGGGCCCTGAACGGACAAAAACGCTTTCCAGGCTAATTTGTGGTGGAAAGAATGAAAGTTTGGTCACTGTCTCGAAATTGCGTTAAAACCCACATACCCACTCCATTTTTAATGAATATTCAAGAATGAACAATATTGCTGTCAAATTCATCTGTTTGCTCCCTCAACGGACAAAAACGCTTTCCAGGCTAATTTGAGGTCAAAAGAATGATAGTTTGGTCACTGCCTCGGAATTCCGTGAAAACCCACATACCCACTCCATTTTTCATGTGGATTCTAGAATGGTCAATATTGTTGTCAAATTCATATGTTTGGGTCCTGAACGGACAAAAACGCTTTCCAGGCTAATTTGAGGTCAAAAGAATGAAAGTTTGGTCACTGTCTCGGAAATGCGTTAAAACACACATACCCACTCCATTTTTAATGAGGATTCAAGAATTAACAATATTGTTGTCAAATTCATCTGTTGGGGCCCTCAACGGACAAAAACGCTTTCCAGGCTAATTTGAGGTCAAAAGAATGATAGTTTGGTCACTGCCTCTGAATTCTGTGAAAACCCACATACCCACTCCATTTTTCATGAGGATTCTAGAATGGCCAATATTGTTGTCAAATTCATATGTTTGGGCCCTGATAGGACAAAAACGCTTTCAAGGCTAATTTGTGGTTAAAAGAATGAAAGTTTGGTCACTGTCTCGGAATTGCGTTAAAACCCACATACCCACTCCTTTATTAATGAGGATTCAAGAATGAACAATATTGTTGTCAAATTCATCTGTTTGGGCCCTCAACGGAAGAAAACGCTTTTCAGGCTAATTTGAGGTCAAAAGAATGATAGTTTGGCACTGTCTCGGAATTCCGTGAAAACCCACATACCCACTCCATTTTTCATGAGGATTCTAGAATGGCCAATATTATTGTCAAATTCATATGTTTGGGCCCTGAACGGACAAAAACGCTTTCCAGGCTAATTTGAGGTCAAAAAAAATGAAAGTTTGGTCACAGTCTCGGAATTACGTTAAAACCCACATACCCACTCCATTTTTAATGAGGATTCAACAATGAACAATATTGTTGTCAAATTCATCTGTTTGGGCCCTGAACAGAAAAAAAACGCTTTTCAGGCTAATTTGAGGTCAAAAGAATGAAAGTTTGGTCACTATCTCAGAATTGCGTTAAAACCCACATACCCACTCCATTTTTCATGAGGATTCTAGAATGGCCAATATTGTTGTCAAATTCAGCTGTTTGGGCCCTGAACGGACAAAAACGCTTTTCAGCCTAATTTGAGGTCAAAAGAATGAAGGTTTGGTCACCGTCTCGGAATTGCGTTAAATCCCACAGACCCACACCATTTTTCATGAGGATTCTAGAATGGCCAATATTGTTGTCAAATTCATCTTTTTGGGCCCTGAACGGACAAAAACGCTTTGCAGGCTAATTTGAGATCAAAAGAATGAAAGTTTGGTCACTGTCTCGGAATTGCATTAAAACCCACATACCCACTCCATTTTTAATTAATATTCAAGAATGAACAATATTGTTGTCAAATTCATCTGTTTGCTCCCTCAACGGACAAAAACGCTTTCCAGGCTAATTTGAGGTCAAAAGAATGATAGTTTGGTCACTGCCTCGGAATTCCGTGAAAACCCACATACCCACTCCATTTTTCATGTGGATTCTAGAATGATCAATATTGTTGTCAAATTCATATGTTTGGGCCCTGAACGGACAAAAACGCTTTCCAGGCTAATTTGAGGTCAAAACAATGAAAGTTTGGTCACTGTCTCGGAAATGCGTTAAAACCCACATACCCACTCCATTTTTAATGAGGATTCAAGAATTAACAATATTGTTGTCAAATTCATCTGTTGGGGCCCTCAATGGACAAAAACGCTTTCCAGGCTAATTTGAGGTCAAAAGAATGAAAGTTTGGTAACTGTCTCAGAATTGCGTTAAAACCCACATACCCACTCCATTTTTCATGAGGATTCTAGAATGGCCAATATTGTTGTCAAATTCAGCTGTTTGGGCCCTGAACGGACAAAAACGCTTTTCAGCCTAATTTGAGGTCAAAAGAATGAAGGTTTGGTCACCGTCTCGGAATTGCGTTAAATCCCACAGACCCACACCATTTTTCATGAGGATTCTAGAATGGCCAATATTGTTGTCAAATTCATCTTTTTGGGCCCTGAACGGACAAAAACGCTTTGCAGGCTAATTTGAGATCAAAAGAATGAAAGTTTGGTCACTGTCTCGGAATTGCATTAAAACCCACATACCCACTCCATTTTTAATTAATATTCAAGAATGAACAATATTGTTGTCAAATTCATCTGTTTGCTCCCTCAACGGACAAAAACGCTTTCCAGGCTAATTTGAGGTCAAAAGAATGATAGTTTGGTCACTGCCTCGGAATTCCGTGAAAACCCACATACCCACTCCATTTTTCATGTGGATTCTAGAATGATCAATATTGTTGTCAAATTCATATGTTTGGGCCCTGAACGGACAAAAACGCTTTCCAGGCTAATTTGAGGTCAAAACAATGAAAGTTTGGTCACTGTCTCGGAAATGCGTTAAAACCCACATACCCACTCCATTTTTAATGAGGATTCAAGAATTAACAATATTGTTGTCAAATTCATCTGTTGGGGCCCTCAATGGACAAAAACGCTTTCCAGGCTAATTTGAGGTCAAAAGAATGAAAGTTTGGTAACTGTCTCAGAATTGCGTTAAAACCCACATACCCACTCCATTTTTCATGAGGATTCTAGAATGGCCAATATTGTTGTCAAATTCAGCTGTTTGGGCCCTGAACGGACAAAAACGCTTTTCAGCCTAATTTGAGGTCAAAAGAATGAAGGTTTGGTCACCGTCTCGGAATTGCGTTAAATCCCACAGACCCACACCATTTTTCATGAGGATTCTAGAATGGCCAATATTGTTGTCAAATTCATCTTTTTGGGCCCTGAACGGACAAAAACGCTTTGCAGGCTAATTTGAGATCAAAAGAATGAAAGTTTGGTCACTGTCTCGGAATTGCATTAAAACCCACATACCCACTCCATTTTTAATTAATATTCAAGAATGAACAATATTGTTGTCAAATTCATCTGTTTGCTCCCTCAACGGACAAAAACGCTTTCCAGGCTAATTTGAGGTCAAAAGAATGATAGTTTGGTCACTGCCTCGGAATTCCGTGAAAACCCACATACCCACTCCATTTTTCATGTGGATTCTAGAATGATCAATATTGTTGTCAAATTCATATGTTTGGGCCCTGAACGGACAAAAACGCTTTCCAGGCTAATTTGAGGTCAAAACAATGAAAGTTTGGTCACTGTCTCGGAAATGCGTTAAAACCCACATACCCACTCCATTTTTAATGAGGATTCAAGAATTAACAATATTGTTGTCAAATTCATCTGTTGGGGCCCTCAATGGACAAAAACGCTTTCCAGGCTAATTTGAGGTCAAAAGAATGAAAGTTTGGTCACTGCCTCAGAATTGCGTTAAAACCCACATACCCACTCCATTTTTCATGAGGATTCTAGAATGGCCAATATTGTTGTCAAATTCAGCTGTTTGGGCCCTGAACGGACAAAAACGCTTTTCAGCCTAATTTGAGGTCAAAAGAATGAAGGTTTGGTCACCGTCTCGGAATTGCGTTAAATCCCACAGACCCACACCATTTTTCATGAGGATTCTAGAATGGCCAATATTGTTGTCAAATTCATCTTTTTGGGCCCTGAACGGACAAAAACGCTTTGCAGGCTAATTTGAGATCAAAAGAATGAAAGTTTGGTCACTGTCTCGGAATTGCATTAAAACCCACATACCCACTCCATTTTTAATTAATATTCAAGAATGAACAATATTGTTGTCAAATTCATCTGTTTGCTCCCTCAACGGACAAAAACGCTTTCCAGGCTAATTTGAGGTCAAAAGAATGATAGTTTGGTCACTGCCTCGGAATTCCGTGAAAACCCACATACCCACTCCATTTTTCATGTGGATTCTAGAATGATCAATATTGTTGTCAAATTCATATGTTTGGGCCCTGAACGGACAAAAACGCTTTCCAGGCTAATTTGAGGTCAAAAAAAATGAAAGTTTGGTCACAGTCTCGGAATTACGTTAAAACCCACATACCCACTCCATTTTTAATGAGGATTCAACAATGAACAATATTGTTGTCAAATTCATCTGTTTGGGCCCTGAACAGAAAAAAAACGCTTTTCAGGCTAATTTGAGGTCAAAAGAATGAAAGTTTGGTCACTATCTCAGAATTGCGTTAAAACCCACATACCCACTCCATTTTTCATGAGGATTCTAGAATGGCCAATATTGTTGTCAAATTCAGCTGTTTGGGCCCTGAACGGACAAAAACGCTTTTCAGCCTAATTTGAGGTCAAAAGAATGAAGGTTTGGTCACCGTCTCGGAATTGCGTTAAATCCCACAGACCCACACCATTTTTCATGAGGATTCTAGAATGGCCAATATTGTTGTCAAATTCATCTTTTTGGGCCCTGAACGGACAAAAACGCTTTGCAGGCTAATTTGAGATCAAAAGAATGAAAGTTTGGTCACTGTCTCGGAATTGCATTAAAACCCACATACCCACTCCATTTTTAATTAATATTCAAGAATGAACAATATTGTTGTCAAATTCATCTGTTTGCTCCCTCAACGGACAAAAACGCTTTCCAGGCTAATTTGAGGTCAAAAGAATGATAGTTTGGTCACTGCCTCGGAATTCCGTGAAAACCCACATACCCACTCCATTTTTCATGTGGATTCTAGAATGATCAATATTGTTGTCAAATTCATATGTTTGGGCCCTGAACGGACAAAAACGCTTTCCAGGCTAATTTGAGGTCAAAAAAAATGAAAGTTTGGTCACAGTCTCGGAATTACGTTAAAACCCACATACCCACTCCATTTTTAATGAGGATTCAACAATGAACAATATTGTTGTCAAATTCATCTGTTTGGGCCCTGAACAGAAAAAAAAACGCTTTTCAGGCTAATTTGAGGTCAAAAGAATGAAAGTTTGGTCACTATCTCAGAATTGCGTTAAAACCCACATACCCACTCCATTTTTCATGAGGATTCTAGAATGGCCAATATTGTTGTCAAATTCAGCTGTTTGGGCCCTGAACGGACAAAAACGCTTTTCAGCCTAATTTGAGGTCAAAAGAATGAAGGTTTGGTCACCGTCTCGGAATTGCGTTAAATCCCACAGACCCACACCATTTTTCATGAGGATTCTAGAATGGCCAATATTGTTGTCAAATTCATCTTTTTGGGCCCTGAACGGACAAAAACGCTTTGCAGGCTAATTTGAGATCAAAAGAATGAAAGTTTGGTCACTGTCTCGGAATTGCATTAAAACCCACATACCCACTCCATTTTTAATTAATATTCAAGAATGAACAATATTGTTGTCAAATTCATCTGTTTGCTCCCTCAACGGACAAAAACGCTTTCCAGGCTAATTTGAGGTCAAAAGAATGATAGTTTGGTCACTGCCTCGGAATTCCGTGAAAACCCACATACCCACTCCATTTTTCATGTGGATTCTAGAATGATCAATATTGTTGTCAAATTCATATGTTTGGGCCCTGAACGGACAAAAACGCTTTCCAGGCTAATTTGAGGTCAAAACAATGAAAGTTTGGTCACTGTCTCGGAAATGCGTTAAAACCCACATACCCACTCCATTTTTAATGAGGATTCAAGAATTAACAATATTGTTGTCAAATTCATCTGTTGGGGCCCTCAATGGACAAAAACGCTTTCCAGGCTAATTTGAGGTCAAAAGAATGAAAGTTTGGTAACTGTCTCAGAATTGCGTTAAAACCCACATACCCACTCCATTTTTCATGAGGATTCTAGAATGGCCAATATTGTTGTCAAATTCAGCTGTTTGGGCCCTGAACGGACAAAAACGCTTTTCAGCCTAATTTGAGGTCAAAAGAATGAAGGTTTGGTCACCGTCTCGGAATTGCGTTAAATCCCACAGACCCACACCATTTTTCATGAGGATTCTAGAATGGCCAATATTGTTGTCAAATTCATCTTTTTGGGCCCTGAACGGACAAAAACGCTTTGCAGGCTAATTTGAGATCAAAAGAATGAAAGTTTGGTCACTGTCTCGGAATTGCATTAAAACCCACATACCCACTCCATTTTTAATTAATATTCAAGAATGAACAATATTGTTGTCAAATTCATCTGTTTGCTCCCTCAACGGACAAAAACGCTTTCCAGGCTAATTTGAGGTCAAAAGAATGATAGTTTGGTCACTGCCTCGGAATTCCGTGAAAACCCACATACCCACTCCATTTTTCATGTGGATTCTAGAATGATCAATATTGTTGTCAAATTCATATGTTTGGGCCCTGAACGGACAAAAACGCTTTCCAGGCTAATTTGAGGTCAAAACAATGAAAGTTTGGTCACTGTCTCGGAAATGCGTTAAAACCCACATACCCACTCCATTTTTAATGAGGATTCAAGAATTAACAATATTGTTGTCAAATTCATCTGTTGGGGCCCTCAATGGACAAAAACGCTTTCCAGGCTAATTTGAGGTCAAAAGAATGAAAGTTTGGTAACTGTCTCAGAATTGCGTTAAAACCCACATACCCACTCCATTTTTCATGAGGATTCTAGAATGGCCAATATTGTTGTCAAATTCAGCTGTTTGGGCCCTGAACGGACAAAAACGCTTTTCAGCCTAATTTGAGGTCAAAAGAATGAAGGTTTGGTCACCGTCTCGGAATTGCGTTAAATCCCACAGACCCACACCATTTTTCATGAGGATTCTAGAATGGCCAATATTGTTGTCAAATTCATCTTTTTGGGCCCTGAACGGACAAAAACGCTTTGCAGGCTAATTTGAGATCAAAAGAATGAAAGTTTGGTCACTGTCTCGGAATTGCATTAAAACCCACATACCCACTCCATTTTTAATTAATATTCAAGAATGAACAATATTGTTGTCAAATTCATCTGTTTGCTCCCTCAACGGACAAAAACGCTTTCCAGGCTAATTTGAGGTCAAAAGAATGATAGTTTGGTCACTGCCTCGGAATTCCGTGAAAACCCACATACCCACTCCATTTTTCATGTGGATTCTAGAATGATCAATATTGTTGTCAAATTCATATGTTTGGGCCCTGAACGGACAAAAACGCTTTCCAGGCTAATTTGAGGTCAAAACAATGAAAGTTTGGTCACTGTCTCGGAAATGCGTTAAAACCCACATACCCACTCCATTTTTAATGAGGATTCAAGAATTAACAATATTGTTGTCAAATTCATCTGTTGGGGCCCTCAATGGACAAAAACGCTTTCCAGGCTAATTTGAGGTCAAAAGAATGAAAGTTTGGTCACTGCCTCAGAATTGCGTTAAAACCCACATACCCACTCCATTTTTCATGAGGATTCTAGAATGGCCAATATTGTTGTCAAATTCAGCTGTTTGGGCCCTGAACGGACAAAAACGCTTTTCAGCCTAATTTGAGGTCAAAAGAATGAAGGTTTGGTCACCGTCTCGGAATTGCGTTAAATCCCACAGACCCACACCATTTTTCATGAGGATTCTAGAATGGCCAATATTGTTGTCAAATTCATCTTTTTGGGCCCTGAACGGACAAAAACGCTTTGCAGGCTAATTTGAGATCAAAAGAATGAAAGTTTGGTCACTGTCTCGGAATTGCATTAAAACCCACATACCCACTCCATTTTTAATTAATATTCAAGAATGAACAATATTGTTGTCAAATTCATCTGTTTGCTCCCTCAACGGACAAAAACGCTTTCCAGGCTAATTTGAGGTCAAAAGAATGATAGTTTGGTCACTGCCTCGGAATTCCGTGAAAACCCACATACCCACTCCATTTTTCATGTGGATTCTAGAATGATCAATATTGTTGTCAAATTCATATGTTTGGGCCCTGAACGGACAAAAACGCTTTCCAGGCTAATTTGAGGTCAAAACAATGAAAGTTTGGTCACTGTCTCGGAAATGCGTTAAAACCCACATACCCACTCCATTTTTAATGAGGATTCAAGAATTAACAATATTGTTGTCAAATTCATCTGTTGGGGCCCTCAACGGACAAAAATGCTTTCCAGGCTAATTTGAGGTCAAAAGAATGATAGTTTGGTCACTGCCTCGGAATTCTGTGAAAACCCACATACCCACTCCATTTTTCATGAGGATTCTAGAATGGCCAATATTGTTGTCAAATTCATATGTTTGGGCCCTGAACGGACAAAAACGCTTTCCAGGCTAATTTGAGGTCAAAAGAATGAAAGTTTGGTCAGAGTCTCGGAATTGCGTTAAAACCCATATACCCACTCCATTTTTAATGAGGATTCAAGAATGAACAATATTGTTGTCAAATTCATCTGTTTGGGCCCTCAACGGACCAAAACGCTTTTCAGGCTAATTTGAGGTCAAAAGAATGCTAGTTTGGCACTGTCTCGGAATTCCGTGAAAACCCACATACCCACTCCATTTTTCATGAGGATTCTAGAATGCCCAATATTGTTGTCAAATTCATCTTTTTGGGCCCTGAACGGACAAAAACGCTTTGCAGGCTAATTTGAGGTCAAAAGAATGAAAGTTTGGTCACTATCTCGGAATTGCGTTAAAACCCACATACCCACTCCATTTTTAATGAAGATTCAAGAATGAACAATATTGTTGTCAAATTCATCTGTTTGCTCCCTCAACGGACAAAAACGCTTTCCAGGCTAATTTGAGGTCAAAAGAATGATAGTTTGGTCACTGCCTCGGAATTCCGTGAAAACCCACATACCCACTCCATTTTTCATGTGGATTCTAGAATGGTCAATATTGTTGTCAAATTCATATGTTTGGGTCCTGAACGGACAAAAACGCTTTCCAGGCTAATTTGAGGTCAAAAGAATGAAAGTTTGGTCACAGTCTCGGAATTGCGTTAAAACCCACATACCCACTCCATTTTTAATGAGGATTCAACAATGAACAATATTGTTGTCAAATTCATCTGTTTGGGCCCTGAACAGAAAAAAACGCTTTTCAGGCTAATTTGAGGTCAAAAGAATGAAAGTTTGGTCACTGTCTCAGAATTGCGTTAAAACCCACATACCCACTCCATTTTTCATGAGGATTCTAGAATGGCCAATATTGTTGTCAAATTCAGCTGTTTGGCCCCTGAACGGACAAAAACGCTTCTCAGCCTAATTTGAGGTCAAAAGAATGAAGGTTTAGTCACCGTCTCGGAATTGCGTTAAATCCCACAGACCCACACCATTTTTCATGAGGATTCTAGAATGGCCAATATTGTTGTCAAATTCATCTTTTTGGGCCCTGAACGGACAAAAACGCTTTGCAGGCTAATTTGAGATCAAAAGAATGAAAGTTTGGTCACTGTCTCGGAATTGCATTAAAACCCACATACCCACTCCATTTTTAATTAATATTCAAGAATGAACAATATTGTTGTCAAATTCATTTGTTTGCTCCCTCAACGGACAAAAACGCTTTCCAGGCTAATTTGAGGTCAAAAGAATGATAGTTTGGTCACTGCCTCGGAATTCCGTGAAAACCCACATACCCACTCCATTTTTCATGTGGATTCTAGAATGATCAATATTGTTGTCAAATTCATATGTTTGGGTCCTGAACGGACAAAAACGCTTTCCAGGCTAATTTGAGGTCAAAACAATGAAAGTTTGGTCACTGTCTCGGAAATGCGTTAAAACCCACATACCCACTCCATTTTTAATGAGGATTCAAGAATTAACAATATTGTTGTCAAATTCATCTGTTGTGGCCCTCAACGGACAAAAACGCTTTCCAGGCTAATTTGAGGTCAAAAGAATGATAGTTTGGTCACTGCCTCGGAATTCTGTGAAAACCCACATACCCACTCCATTTTTCATGAGGATTCTAGAATGGCCAATATTGTTGTCAAATTCATATGTTTGGGCCCTGAACGGACAAAAACGCTTTCCAGGCTAATTTGAGGTCAAAAGAATGAAAGTTTGGTCAGAGTCTCGGAATTGCGTTAAAACCCATATACCCACTCCATTTTTAATGAGGATTCAAGATGAACAATATTGTTGTCAAATTCATCTGTTTGGGCCCTCAACGGACCAAAACGCTTTTCAGGCTAATTTGAGGTCAAAAGAATGCTAGTTTGGCACTGTCTCGGAATTCCGTGAAAACCCACATACCCACTCCATTTTTCATGAGGATTCTAGAATGCCCAATATTGTTGTCAAATTCATCTTTTTGGGCCCTGAACGGACAAAAACGCTTTGCAGGCTAATTTGAGGTCAAAAGAATGAAAGTTTGGTCACTATCTCGGAATTGCGTTAAAACCCACATACCCACTCCATTTTTAATGAAGATTCAAGAATGAACAATATTGTTGTCAAATTCATCTGTTTGCTCCCTCAACGGACAAAAAAGCTTTCCAGGCTAATTTGAGGTCAAAAGAATGATAGTTTGGTCACTGCCTCGGAATTCCGTGAAAACCCACATACCCACTCCATTTTTCATGAGGATTCTAGAATGGTCAATATTGTTGTCAAATTCATATCTTTGGGTCCTGAACGGACAAAAACGCTTTCCAGGCTAATTTGAGGTCAAAAGAATGAAAGTTTGGTCACTGTCTCGGAAATGCGTTAAAACCCACATACCCACTCCATTTTTAATGAGGATTCAAGAATTAACAATATTGTTGTCAAATTCATCTGTTGGGGCCCTCAACGGACAAAAACGCTTTCCAGGCTAATTTGAGGTCAAAAGAATGATAGTTTGGTCACTGCCTCTGAATTCTGTGAAAACCCACATACCCACTCCATTTTTCATGAGGATTCTAGAATGGCCAATATTGTTGTCAAATTCATATGTTTGGGCCCTGAAAGGACAAAAACGCTTTCCAGGCTAATTTGTGGTTAAAAGAATGAAAGTTTGGTCACTGTCTCGGAATTGCGTTAAAACCCACATACCCACTCCATTTTTCATGAGGATTCTAGAATGGCCAATATTGTTGTCAAATTCAGCTGTTTGGGCCCTGAACGGACAAAAACGCTTTTCAGCCTAATTTGAGGTCAAAAGAATGAAGGTTTGGTCACCGTCTCGGAATTGCGTTAAATCCCACAGACCCACACCATTTTTCATGAGGATTCTAGAATGGCCAATATTGTTGTCAAATTCATCTTTTTGGGCCCTGAACGGACAAAAACGCTTTGCAGGCTAATTTGAGATCAAAAGAATGAAAGTTTGGTCACTGTCTCGGAATTGCATTAAAACCCACATACCCACTCCATTTTTAATGAATATTCAAGAGTGAACAATATTGTTGTCAAATTCATCTGTTTGCTCCCTCAACGGACAAAAACGCTTTCCAGGCTAATTTGAGGTCAAAAGAATGATAGTTTGGTCACTGCCTCGGAATTCCGTGAAAACCCACATACCCACTCCATTTTTCATGTGGATTCTAGAATGGTCAATATTGTTGTCAAATTCATATGTTTGAGTCCTGAACGGACAAAAACGCTTTCCAGGCTAATTTGAAGTCAAAAGAATGAAAGTTTGGTCACTGTCTCGGAAATGCGTTAAAACTCACATACCCACTCCATTTTTAATGAGGATTCAAGAATTAACAATATTGTTGTCAAATTCATCTGTGGGGGCCCTCAACGGACAAAAACGCTTTCCAGGCTAATTTGAGGTCAAAAGAATGATAGTTTGGTCACTGCCTCGGAATTCTGTGAAAACCCACATACCCACTCCATTTTTCATGAGGATTCTAGAATGGCCAATATTGTTGTCAAATTCATATGTTTGGGCCCTGAACGGACAAAAACGCTTTCCAGGCTAATTTGTGGTGGAAAGAATGAAAGTTTGGTCACTGTCTCGAAATTGCGCTAAAACCCACATACCCACTCCATTTTTAATGAATATTCAAGAATGAACAATATTGTTGTCAAATTCATCTGTTTGCTCCCTCAACGGACAAAAACGCTTTCCAGGCTAATTTGAGGTCAAAAGAATGATAGTTTGGTCACTGCCTCGGAATTCCGTGAAAACCCACATACCCACTCCATTTTTCATGTGGATTCTAGAATGGTCAATATTGTTGTCAAATTCATATGTTTGGGTCCTGAACGGACAAAAACGCTTTCCAGGCTAATTTGAGGTCAAAAGAATGAAAGTTTGGTCACTGTCTCGGAAATGCGTTAAAACCCACATACCCACTCCATTTTTAATGAGGATTCAAGAATTAACAATATTGTTGTCAAATTCATCTGTTGGGGCCCTCAACGGACAAAAACGCTTTCCAGGCTAATTTGAGGTCAAAAGAATGAAAGTTTGGTCACTGTCTCAGAATTGCGTTAAAACCCACATACCCACTCCATTTTTCATGAGGATTCTAGAATGGCCAATATTGTTGTCAAATTCAGCTGTTTGGGCCCTGAACGGACAAAAACGCTTTTCAGCCTAATTTGAGGTCAAAAGAATGAAGGTTTGGTCACCGTCTCGGAATTGCGTTAAATCCCACAGACCCACACCATTTTTCATGAGGATTCTAGAATGGCCAATATTGTTGTCAAATTCATCTTTTTGGGCCCTGAACGGACAAAAACGCTTTGCAGGCTAATTTGAGATCAAAAGAATGAAAGTTTGGTCACTGTCTCGGAATTGCATTAAAACCCACATACCCACTCCATTTTAAATGAATATTCAAGAATGAACAATATTGTTGTCAAATTCATCTGTTTGCTCCCTCAACGGACAAAAACGCTTTCCAGGCTAATTTGAGGTCAAAAGAATGATAGTTTGGTCACTGCCTCGGAATTCCGTGAAAACCCACATACCCACTCCATTTTTCATGTGGATTCTAGAATGATCAATATTGTTGTCAAATTCATATGTTTGGGTCCTGAACGGACAAAAACGCTTTCCAGGCTAATTTGAGGTCAAAAGAATGAAAGTTTGGTCACTGTCTCGGAAATGCGTTAAAATCCACATACCCACTCCATTTTTAATGAGGATTCAAGAATTAACAATATTGTTGTCAAATTCATCTGTTGGGGCCCTCAACGGACAAAAACGCTTTCCAGGCTAATTTGAGGTCAAAAGAATGATAGTTTGGTCACTGCCTCGGAATTCTGTGAAAACCCACATACCCACTCCATTTTTCATGAGGATTCTAGAATGGCCAATATTGTTGTCAAATTCATATGTTTGGGCCCTGAACGGACAAAAACGCTTTCCAGGCTAATTTGAGGTCAAAAGAATGAAAGTTTGGTCAGAGTCTCGGAATTGCGTTAAAACCCATATACCCACTCCATTTTTAATGAGGATTCAAGAATGAACAATATTGGTGTCAAATTCATCTGTTTGGGCCCTCAACGGACCAAAACGCTTTTCAGGCTAATTTGAGGTCAAAAGAATGATAGTTTGGCACTGTCTCGGAATTCCGTGAAAACCCACATACCCACTCCATTTTTCATGAGGATTCTAGAATGCCCAATATTGTTGTCAAATTCATCTTTTTGGGCCCTGAACGGACAAAAACGCTTTCCAGGCTAATTTGAGGTCAAAAGAATGAAAGTTTGGTCACTGTCTCGGAAATGCGTTAAAACCCACATACCCACTCCATTTTTAATGAGGATTCAAGAATTAACAATATTGTTGTCAAATTCATCTGTTGGGGCCCTCAACGGACAAAAACGCTTTCCAGGCTAATTTGAGGTCAAAAGAATGATAGTTTGGTCACTGCCTCGGAATTCTGTGAAAACCCACATACCTACTCCATTTTTCATGAGGATTCTAGAATGGCCAATATTGTTGTCAAATTCATATGTTTGGGCCCTGAACGGACAAAAACGCTTTGCAGGCTAATTTGTGGTGGAAAGAATGAAAGTTTGGTCACTGTCTCGAAATTGCGTTAAAACCCACATACCCACTCCATTTTTAATGAAGATTCAAGAATGAACAATATTGTTGTCAAATTCATCTGTTTGCTCCCTCAACGGACAAAAACGCTTTCCAGGCTAATTTGAGGTCAAAAGAATGATAGTTTGGTCACTGCCTCGGAATTCCGTGAAAACCCACATACCCACTCCATTTTTCATGAGGATTCTAGAATGGTCAATATTGTTGTCAAATTCATATCTTTGGGTCCTGAACGGACAAAAACGCTTTCCAGGCTAATTTGAGGTCAAAAGAATGAAAGTTTGGTCACTGTCTCGGAAATGCGTTAAAACCCACATACCCACTCCATTTTTAATGAGGATTCAAGAATTAACAATATTGTTGTCAAATTCATCTGTTGGGGCCCTCAACGGACAAAAACGCTTTCCAGGCTAATTTGAGGTCAAAAGAATGATAGTTTGGTCACTGCCTCTGAATTCTGTGAAAACCCACATACCCACTCCATTTTTCATGAGGATTCTAGAATGGCCAATATTGTTGTCAAATTCATATGTTTGGGCCCTGAAAGGACAAAAACGCTTTCCAGGCTAATTTGTGGTTAAAAGAATGAAAGTTTGGTCACTCTCTCGGAATTGCGTTAAAACCCACATACCCACTCCATTTTCATGAGGATTCTAGAATGGCCAATATTGTTGTCAAATTTAGCTGTTTGGGCCCTGAACGGACAAAAACGCTTTTCAGCCTAATTTGAGGTCAAAAGAATGAAGGTTTGGTCACCGTCTCGGAATTGCGTTAAATCCCACAGACCCACACCATTTTTCATGAGGATTCTAGAATGGCCAATATTGTTGTCAAATTCATCTTTTTGGGCCCTGAACGGACAAAAACGCTTTGCAGGCTAATTTGAGATCAAAAGAATGAAAGTTTGGTCACTGTCTCGGAATTGCATTAAAACCCACATACCCACTCCATTTTTAATGAATATTCAAGAGTGAACAATATTGTTGTCAAATTCATCTGTTTGCTCCCTCAACGGACAAAAACGCTTTCCAGGCTAATTTGAGGTCAAAAGAATGATAGTTTGGTCACTGCCTCGAAATTCCGTGAAAACCCACATACACACTCCATTTTTCATGTGGATTCTAGAATGGTCAATATTGTTGTCAAATTCATATGTTTGAGTCCTGAACGGACAAAAACGCTTTCCAGGCTAATTTGAGGTCAAAAGAATGAAAGTTTGGTCACTGTCTCGGAAATGTGTTAAAACCCACATACCCACTCCATTTTTAATGAGGATTCAAGAATTAACAATATTGTTGTCAAATTCATCTGTGGGGGCCCTCAACGGACAAAAACGCTTTCCAGGCTAATTTGAGGTCAAAAGAATGATAGTTTGGTCACTGCCTCGGAATTCTGTGAAAACCCACATACCCACTCCATTTTTCATGAGGATTCTAGAATGGCCAATATTGTTGTCAAATTCATATGTTTGGGCCCTGAACGGACAAAAACGCTTTCCAGGCTAATTTGTGGTGGAAAGAATGAAAGTTTGGTCACTGTCTCGAAATTGCGTTAAAACCCACATACCCACTCCATTTTTAATGAATATTCAAGAATGAACAATATTGTTGTCAAATTCATCTGTTTGCTCCCTCAACGGACAAAAACGCTTTCCAGGCTAATTTGAGGTCAAAAGAATGATAGTTTGGTCACTGCCTCGGAATTCCGTGAAAACCCACATACCCACTCCATTTTTCATGTGGATTCTAGAATGGTCAATATTGTTGTCAAATTCATATGTTTGGGTCCTGAACGGACAAAAACGCTTTCCAGGCTAATTTGAGGTCAAAAGAATGAAAGTTTGGTCACAGTCTCGGAATTGCGTTAAAACCCACATACCCACTCCATTTTTAATGAGGATTCAACAATGAACAATATTGTTGTCAAATTCATCTGTTTGGGCCCTGAACAGAAAAAAACGCTTTTCAGGCTAATTTGAGGTCAAAAGAATGAAAGTTTGGTCACTGTCTCAGAATTGCGTTAAAACCCACATACCCACTCCATTTTTCATGAGGATTCTAGAATGGCCAATATTGTTGTCAAATTCAGCTGTTTGGCCCCTGAACGGACAAAAACGCTTCTCAGCCTAATTTGAGGTCAAAAGAATGAAGGTTTGGTCACCGTCTCGGAATTGCGTTAAATCCTACAGACCCACACCATTTTTCATGAGGATTCTAGAATGGCCAATATTGTTGTCAAATTCATCTTTTTGGGCCCTGAACGGACAAAAACGCTTTGCAGGCTAATTTGAGATCAAAAGAATGAAAGTTTGGTCACTGTCTCGGAATTGCATTAAAACCCACATACCCACTCCATTTTTAATGAATATTCAAGAATGAACAATATTGTTGTCAAATTCATCTGTTTGCTCCCTCAACGGACAAAAACGCTTTCCAGGCTAATTTGAGGTCAAAAGAATGATAGTTTGGTCACTGCCTCGGAATTCCGTGAAAACCCACATACCCACTCCATTTTTCATGTGGATTCTAGAATGATCAATATTGTTGTCAAATTCATATGTTTGGGTCCTGAACGGACAAAAACGCTTTCCAGGCTAATTTGAGGTCAAAAGAATGAAAGTTTGGTCAATGTCTCGGAAATGCGTTAAAACCCACATACCCACTCCATTTTTAATGAGGATTCAAGAATTAACAATATTGTTGTCAAAATCATCTGTTGGGGCCCTCAACGGACAAAAACGCTTTCCAGGCTAATTTGAGGTCAAAAGAATGATAGTTTGGTCACTGCCTCGGAATTCTGTGAAAACCCACATACCCACTCCATTTTTCATGAGGATTCTAGAATGGCCAATATTGTTGTCAAATTCATATGTTTGGGCCCTGAACGGACAAAAACGCTTTCCAGGCTAATTTGAGGTCAAAAGAATGAAAGTTTGGTCACAGTCTCGGAATTGCGTTAAAACCCACATACCCACTCCATTTTTAATGAGGATTCAAGAATGAACAATATTGTTGTCAAATTCATCTGTTTGGGCCCTCAACGGACCAAAACGCTTTTCAGGCTAATTTGAGGTCAAAAGAATGATAGTTTGGCACTGTCTCGGAATTCCGTGAAAACCCACATACCCACTCCATTTTTCATGAGGATTCTACAATGGCCAATATTGTTGTCAAATTCATATGTTTGGGCCCTGAACGGACAAAAACGCTTTCCAGGCTAATTTGAGATCAAAAGAATGAAAGTTTGGTCACAGTCTCGGAATTGCGTTAAAACCCACATACCCACTCCATTTTTAATGAGGATTCAACAATGAACAATATTGTTGTCAAATTCATCTGTTTGGGCCCTGAACAGAAAAAAACGCTTTTCAGGCTAATTTGAGGTCAAAAGAATGAAAGTTTGGTCACTGTCTCAGACTTGCGTTAAAACCCACATACCCACTCCATTTTTCATGAGGATTCTAGAATGGCCAATATTGTTGTCAAATTCAGCTGTTTGGCCCCTGAACGGACAAAAACGCTTCTCAGCCTAATTTGAGGTCAAAAGAATGAAGGTTTGGTCACCGTCTCGGAATTGCGTTAAATCCCACAGACCTACACCATTTTTCATGAGGATTCTAGAATGGCCAATATTGTTGTCAAATTCATCTTTTTGGGCCCTGAACGGACAAAAACGCTTTGCAGGCTAATTTGAGGTCAAAAGAATGAAAGTTTGGTCACTGTCTCGGAATTGCGTTAAAACCCACATACCCACTCCATTTTTAATGAAGATTCAAGAATGAACAATATTGTTGTCAAATTCATCTGTTTGCTCCCTCAACGGACAAAAACGCTTTCCAGGCTAATTTGAGGTCAAAAGAATGATAGTTTGGTCACTGCCTCGGAATTCTGTGAAAACCCACATACCCACTCCATTTTTCATGTGGATTCTAGAATGGCCAATATTGTTGTCAAATTCATATGTTTGGGTCCTGAACGGACAAAAACGCTTTCCAGGCTAATTTGAGGTCAAAAGAATGAAAGTTTGGTCACTGTCTCGGAATTGCGTTAAAACCCACATACCCACTCCATTTTTAATGAGGATTCTAGAATGGCCAATATTTTTGTCAAATTCAGCAGTTTGGGCCCTCAACGGACAAAAACGCTTTTCAGCCTAATTTGAGGTCAAAAGAATGAAAGTTTGGTCACCGTCTCGGAATTGCGTTAAATCCCACAGACCCACACCATTTTTCATGAGGATTCTAGAATGGCCAATATTGTTCTCAAATTCATCTTTTTGGGCCCTGAACGGACAAAAACGCTTTGCAGGCTAATTTGAGATCAAAAGAATGAAAGTTTGGTCACTGTCTCGGAATTGCATTAAAACCCACATACCCACTCCATTTTTAATGAATATTCAAGAATGAACAATATTGTTGTCAAATTCATCTGTTTGCTCCCTCAACGGACAAAAACGCTTTCCAGGCTAATTTGAGGTCAAAAGAATGATAGTTTGGTCACTGCCTCGGAATTCCGTGAAAACCCATTTACCCACTCCATTTTTCATGTGGATTCTAGAATGATCAATATTGTTGTCAAATTCATATGTTTGGGTCCTGAACGGACAAAAACGCTTTCCAGGCTAATTTGAGGTCAAAAGAATGAAAGTTTGGTCACTGTCTCGGAAATGCGTTAAAACCCACATACCCACTCCATTTTTAATGAGGATTCAAGAATTAACAATATTGTTGTCAAATTCATCTGTTGGGGCCCTCAACGGACAAAATGCTTTCCAGGCTAATTTGAGGTCAAAAGAATGATAGTTTGGTCACTGCCTCGGAATTCTGTGAAAACCCACATACCCACTCCATTTTTCATGAGGATTCTAGAATGGCCAATATTGTTGTCAAATTCATATGTTTGGGCCCTGAACGGACAAAAACGCTTTCCAGGCTAATTTGAGGTCAAAAGAATGAAAGTTTGGTCAGAGTCTCGGAATTGCGTTAAAACCCATATACCCACTCCATTTTTAATGAGGATTCAAGAATGAACAATATTGTTGTCAAATTCATCTGTTTGGGCCCTCAACGGACCAAAACGCTTTTCAGGCTAATTTGAGGTCAAAAGAATGATAGTTTGGCACTGTCTCGGAATTCCGTGAAAACCCACATACCCACTCCATTTTTCATGAGGATTCTAGAATGCCCAATATTGTTGTCAAATTCATCTTTTTGGGCCCTGAACGGACAAAAACGCTTTGCAGGCTAATTTGAGGTCAAAAGAATGAAAGTTTGGTCACTGTCTCGGAAATGCGTTAAAACCCACATACCCACTCCATTTTTAATGAGGATTCAAGAATTAACAATATTGTTGTCAAATTCATCTGTTGGGGCCCTCAACGGACAAAAACGCTTTCCAGGCTAATTTGAGGTCAAAATAATGATAGTTTGGTCACTGCCTCGGAATTCTGTGAAAACCCACATACCCACTCCATTTTTCATGAGGATTCTAGAATGGCCAATATTGTTGTCAAATTCATATGTTTGGGCCCTGAACGGACAAAAACGCTTTCCAGGCTAATTTGAGGTCAAAAGAATGAAAGTTTGGTCACAGTCTCGGAATTGCGTTAAAACCCACATACCCACTCCATTTTTAATGAGGATTCAAGAATGAACAATATTGTTGTCAAATTCATCTGTTTGGGCCCTCAACGGACCAAAACGCTTTTCAGGCTAATTTGAGGTCAAAAGAATGATAGTTTGGCACTGTCTCGGAATTCCGTGAAAACCCACATACCCACTCCATTTTTCATGAGGATTCTACAATGGCCAATATTGTTGTCAAATTCATATGTTTGGGCCCTGAACGGACAAAAACGCTTTCCAGGCTAATTTGAGGTCAAAAGAATGAAAGTTTGGTCACAGTCTCGGAATTGCGTTAAAACCCACATACCCACTCCATTTTTAATGAGGATTCAACAATGAACAATATTGTTGTCAAATTCATCTGTTTGGGCCCTGAACAGAAAAAAACGCTTTTCAGGCTAATTTGAGGTCAAAAGAATGAAAGTTTGGTCACTGTCTCAGACTTGCGTTAAAACCCACATACCCACTCCATTTTTCATGAGGATTCTAGAATGGCCAATATTGTTGTCAAATTCAGCTGTTTGGCCCCTGAACGGACAAAAACGCTTCTCAGCCTAATTTGAGGTCAAAAGAATGAAGGTTTGGTCACCGTCTCGGAATTGCGTTAAATCCCACAGACCTACACCATTTTTCATGAGGATTCTAGAATGGCCAATATTGTTGTCAAATTCATCTTTTTGGGCCCTGAACGGACAAAAACGCTTTGCAGGCTAATTTGAGGTCAAAAGAATGAAAGTTTGGTCACTGTCTCGGAATTGCGTTAAAACCCACATACCCACTCCATTTTTAATAAAGATTCAAGAATGAACAATATTGTTGTCAAATTCATCTGTTTGCTCCCTCAACGGACAAAAACGCTTTCCAGGCTAATTTGAGGTCAAAAGAATGATAGTTTGGTCACTGCCTCGGAATTCCGTGAAAACCCACATACCCACTCCATTTTTCATGTGGATTCTAGAATGGCCAATATTGTTGTCAAATTCATATGTTTGGGTCCTGAACGGACAAAAACGCTTTCCAGGCTAATTTGAGGTCAAAAGAATGAAAGTTTGGTCACTGTCTCGGAATTGCGTTAAAACCCACATACCCACTCCATTTTTAATGAGGATTCTAGAATGGCCAATATTTTTGTCAAATTCAGCAGTTTGGGCCCTCAACGGACAAAAACGCTTTTCAGCCTAATTTGAGGTCAAAAGAATGAAAGTTTGGTCACCGTCTCGGAATTGCGTTAAATCCCACAGACCCACACCATTTTTCATGAGGATTCTAGAATGGCCAATATTGTTCTCAAATTCATCTTTTTGGGCCCTGAACGGACAAAAACGCTTTGCAGGCTAATTTGAGATCAAAAGAATGAAAGTTTGGTCACTGTCTCGGAATTGCATTAAAACCCACATACCCACTCCATTTTTAATGAATATTCAAGAATGAACAATATTGTTGTCAAATTCATCTGTTTGCTCCCTCAACGGACAAAAACGCTTTCCAGGCTAATTTGAGGTCAAAAGAATGATAGTTTGGTCACTGCCTCGGAATTCCGTGAAAACCCATATACCCACTCCATTTTTCATGTGGATTCTAGAATGATCAATATTGTTGTCAAATTCATATGTTTGGGTCCTGAACGGACAAAAACGCTTTCCAGGCTAATTTGAGGTCAAAAGAATGAAAGTTTGGTCACTGTCTCGGAAATGCGTTAAAACCCACATACCCACTCCATTTTTAATGAGGATTCAAGAATTAACAATATTGTTGTCAAATTCATCTGTTGGGGCCCTCAACGGACAAAAATGCTTTCCAGGCTAATTTGAGGTCAAAAGAATGATAGTTTGGTCACTGCCTCGGAATTCTGTGAAAACCCACATACCCACTCCATTTTTCATGAGGATTCTAGAATGGCCAATATTGTTGTCAAATTCATATGTTTGGGCCCTGAACGGACAAAAACGCTTTCCAGGCTAATTTGAGGTCAAAAGAATGAAAGTTTGGTCAGAGTCTCGGAATTGCGTTAAAACCCATATACCCACTCCATTTTTAATGAGGATTCAAGAATGAACAATATTGTTGTCAAATTCATCTGTTTGGGCCCTCAACGGACCAAAACGCTTTTCAGGCTAATTTGAGGTCAAAAGAATGATAGTTTGGCACTGTCTCGGAATTCCGTGAAAACCCACATACCCACTCCATTTTTCATGAGGATTCTAGAATGCCCAATATTGTTGTCAAATTCATCTTTTTGGGCCCTGAACGGACAAAAACGCTTTCCAGGCTAATTTGAGGTCAAAAGAATGAAAGTTTGGTCACTGTCTCGGAAATGCGTTAAAACCCACATACCCACTCCATTTTTAATGAGGATTCAAGAATTAACAATATTGTTGTCAAATTCATCTGTTGGGGCCCTCAACGGACAAAAACGCTTTCCAGGCTAATTTGAGGTCAAAAGAATGATAGTTTGGTCACTGCCTCGGAATTCTGTGAAAACCCACATACCCACTCCATTTTTCATGAGGATTCTAGAATGGCCAATATTGTTGTCAAATTCATATGTTTGGGCCCTGAACGGACAAAAACGCTTTCCAGGCTAATTTGAGGTCAAAAGAATGAAAGTTTGGTCACAGTCTCGGAATTGCGTTAAAACCCACATACCCACTCCATTTTTAATGAGGATTCAAGAATGAACAATATTGTTGTCAAATTCATCTGTTTGGGCCCTCAACGGACCAAAACGCTTTTCAGGCTAATTTGAGGTCAAAAGAATGATAGTTTGGCACTGTCTCGGAATTCCGTGAAAACCCACATACCCACTCCATTTTTCATGAGGATTCTACAATGGCCAATATTGTTGTCAAATTCATATGTTTGGGCCCTGAACGGACAAAAACGCTTTCCAGGCTAATTTGAGGTCAAAAGAATGAAAGTTTGGTCACAGTCTCGGAATTGCGTTAAAACCCACATACCCACTCCATTTTTAATGAGGATTCAACAATGAACAATATTGTTGTCAAATTCATCTGTTTGGGCCCTGAACAGAAAAAAACGCTTTTCAGGCTAATTTGAGGTCAAAAGAATGAAAGTTTGGTCACTGTCTCAGACTTGCGTTAAAACCCACATACCCACTCCATTTTTCATGAGGATTCTAGAATGGCCAATATTGTTGTCAAATTCAGCTGTTTGGCCCCTGAACGGACAAAAACGCTTCTCAGCCTAATTTGAGGTCAAAAGAATGAAGGTTTGGTCACCGTCTCGGAATTGCGTTAAATCCCACAGACCTACACCATTTTTCATGAGGATTCTAGAATGGCCAATATTGTTGTCAAATTCATCTTTTTGGGCCCTGAACGGACAAAAACGCTTTGCAGGCTAATTTGAGGTCAAAAGAATGAAAGTTTGGTCACCGTCTCGGAATTGCGTTAAAACCCACATACCCACTCCATTTTTAATGAAGATTCAAGAATGAACAATATTGTTGTCAAATTCATCTGTTTGCTCCCTCAACGGACAAAAACGCTTTCCAGGCTAATTTGAGGTCAAAAGAATGATAGTTTGGTCACTGCCTCAGAATTCTGTGAAAACCCACATACCCACTCCATTTTTCATGTGGATTCTAGAATGGCCAATATTGTTGTCAAATTCATATGTTTGGGTCCTGAACGGACAAAAACGCTTTCCAGGCTAATTTGAGGTCAAAAGATTGAAAGTTTGGTCACTGTCTCGGAATTGCGTTAAAACCCACATACCCACTCCATTTTTAATGAGGATTCTAGAATGGCCAATATTTTTGTCAAATTCAGCAGTTTGGGCCCTCAACGGACAAAAACGCTTTTCAGCCTAATTTGAGGTCAAAAGAATGAAAGTTTGGTCACCGTCTCGGAATTGCGTTAAATCCCACAGACCCACACCATTTTTCATGAGGATTCTAGAATGGCCAATATTGTTCTCAAATTCATCTTTTTGGGCCCTGAACGGACAAAAACGCTTTGCAGGCTAATTTGAGATCAAAAGAATGAAAGTTTGGTCACTGTCTCGGAATTGCATTAAAACCCACATACCCACTCCATTTTTAATGAATATTCAAGAATGAACAATATTGTTGTCAAATTCATCTGTTTGCTCCCTCAACGGACAAAAACGCTTTCCAGGCTAATTTGAGGTCAAAAGAATGATAGTTTGGTCACTGCCTCGGAATTCCGTGAAAACCCATATACCCACTCCATTTTTCATGTGGATTCTAGAATGATCAATATTGTTGTCAAATTCATATGTTTGGGTCCTGAACGGACAAAAACGCTTTCCAGGCTAATTTGAGGTCAAAAGAATGAAAGTTTGGTCACTGTCTCGGAAATGCGTTAAAACCCACATACCCACTCCATTTTTAATGAGGATTCAAGAATTAACAATATTGTTGTCAAATTCATCTGTTGGGGCCCTCAACGGACAAAAATGCTTTCCAGGCTAATTTGAGGTCAAAAGAATGATAGTTTGGTCACTGCCTCGGAATTCTGTGAAAACCCACATACCCACTCCATTTTTCATGAGGATTCTAGAATGGCCAATATTGTTGTCAAATTCATATGTTTGGGCCCTGAACGGACAAAAACGCTTTCCAGGCTAATTTGAGGTCAAAAGAATGAAAGTTTGGTCAGAGTCTCGGAATTGCGTTAAAACCCATATACCCACTCCATTTTTAATGAGGATTCAAGAATGAACAATATTGTTGTCAAATTCATCTGTTTGGGCCCTCAACGGACCAAAACGCTTTTCAGGCTAATTTGAGGTCAAAAGAATGATAGTTTGGCACTGTCTCGGAATTCCGTGAAAACCCACATACCCACTCCATTTTTCATGAGGATTCTAGAATGGCCAATATTGTTGTCAAATTCATATGTTTGGGCCCTGAACGGACAAAAACGCTTTCCAGGCTAATTTGAGGTCAAAAGAATGAAAGTTTGGTCACAGTCTCGGAATTGCGTTAAAACCCACATACCCACTCCATTTTTAATGAGGATTCAAGAATTAACAATATTGTTGTCAAATTCATCTGTTGGGGCCCTCAACGGACAAAAACGCTTTCCAGGCTAATTTGAGGTCAAAAGAATGATAGTTTGGTCACTGCCTCGGAATTCTGTGAAAACCCACATACCCACTCCATTTTTCATGAGGATTCTAGAATGGCCAATATTGTTGTCAAATTCATATGTTTGGGCCCTGAACGGACAAAAACGCTTTCCAGGCTAATTTGAGGTCAAAAGAATGAAAGTTTGGTCACAGTCTCGGAATTGCGTTAAAACCCACATACCCACTCCATTTTTAATGAGGATTCAAGAATGAACAATATTGTTGTCAAATTCATCTGTTTGGGCCCTCAACGGACCAAAACGCTTTTCAGGCTAATTTGAGGTCAAAAGAATGATAGTTTGGCACTGTCTCGGAATTCCGTGAAAACCCACATACCCACTCCATTTTTCATGAGGATTCTACAATGGCCAATATTGTTGTCAAATTCATATGTTTGGGCCCTGAACGGACAAAAACGCTTTCCAGGCTAATTTGAGGTCAAAAGAATGAAAGTTTGGTCACAGTCTCGGAATTGCGTTAAAACCCACATACCCACTCCATTTTTAATGAGGATTCAACAATGAACAATATTGTTGTCAAATTCATCTGTTTGGGCCCTGAACAGAAAAAAACGCTTTTCAGGCTAATTTGAGGTCAAAAGAATGAAAGTTTGGTCACTGTCTCAGACTTGCGTTAAAACCCACATACCCACTCCATTTTTCATGAGGATTCTAGAATGGCCAATATTGTTGTCAAATTCAGCTGTTTGGCCCCTGAACGGACAAAAACGCTTCTCAGCCTAATTTGAGGTCAAAAGAATGAAGGTTTGGTCACCGTCTCGGAATTGCGTTAAATCCCACAGACCTACACCATTTTTCATGAGGATTCTAGAATGGCCAATATTGTTGTCAAATTCATCTTTTTGGGCCCTGAACGGACAAAAACGCTTTGCAGGCTAATTTGAGGTCAAAAGAATGAAAGTTTGGTCACCGTCTCGGAATTGCGTTAAAACCCACATACCCACTCCATTTTTAATGAAGATTCAAGAATGAACAATATTGTTGTCAAATTCATCTGTTTGCTCCCTCAACGGACAAAAACGCTTTCCAGGCTAATTTGAGGTCAAAAGAATGATAGTTTGGTCACTGCCTCAGAATTCTGTGAAAACCCACATACCCACTCCATTTTTCATGTGGATTCTAGAATGGCCAATATTGTTGTCAAATTCATATGTTTGGGTCCTGAACGGACAAAAACGCTTTCCAGGCTAATTTGAGGTCAAAAGATTGAAAGTTTGGTCACTGTCTCGGAATTGCGTTAAAACCCACATACCCACTCCATTTTTAATGAGGATTCTAGAATGGCCAATATTTTTGTCAAATTCAGCAGTTTGGGCCCTCAACGGACAAAAACGCTTTTCAGCCTAATTTGAGGTCAAAAGAATGAAAGTTTGGTCACCGTCTCGGAATTGCGTTAAATCCCACAGACCCACACCATTTTTCATGAGGATTCTAGAATGGCCAATATTGTTCTCAAATTCATCTTTTTGGGCCCTGAACGGACAAAAACGCTTTGCAGGCTAATTTGAGATCAAAAGAATGAAAGTTTGGTCACTGTCTCGGAATTGCATTAAAACCCACATACCCACTCCATTTTTAATGAATATTCAAGAATGAACAATATTGTTGTCAAATTCATCTGTTTGCTCCCTCAACGGACAAAAACGCTTTCCAGGCTAATTTGAGGTCAAAAGAATGATAGTTTGGTCACTGCCTCGGAATTCCGTGAAAACCCATATACCCACTCCATTTTTCATGTGGATTCTAGAATGGTCAATATTGTTGTCAAATTCATATGTTTGGGTCCTGAACGGACAAAAACGCTTTCCAGGCTAATTTGAGGTCAAAAGAATGAAAGTTTGGTCACTGTCTCGGAAATGCGTTAAAACCCACATACCCACTCCATTTTTAATGAGGATTCAAGAATTAACAATATTGTTGTCAAATTCATCTGTGGGGCCCTCAACGGACAAAAACGCTTTCCAGGCTAATTTGAGGTCAAAAGAATGAAAGTTTGGTCACAGTCTCGGAATTGCGTTAAAACCCACATACCCACTCCATTTTTAATGAGGATTCAACAATGAACAATATTGTTGTCAAATTCATCTGTTTGGGCCCTGAACAGAAAAAAAACGCTTTTCAGGCTAATTTGAGGTCAAAAGAATGAAAGTTTGGTCACTGTCTCAGAATTGCGTTAAAACCCACATACCCACTCCATTTTTCATGAGGATTCTAGAATGGCCAATATTGTTGTCAAATTCAGCTGTTTGGCCCCTGAACGGACAAAAACGCTTCTCAGCCTAATTTGAGGTCAAAAGAATGAAGGTTTGGTCACCGTCTCGGAATTGCGTTAAATCCCACAGACCCACACCATTTTTCATGAGGATTCTAGAATGGCCAATATTGTTGTCAAATTCATCTTTTTGGGCCCTGAACGGACAAAAACGCTTTGCAGGCTAATTTGAGATCAAAAGAATGAAAGTTTGGTCACTGTCTCGGAATTGCATTAAAACCCACATACCCACTCCATTTTTAATGAATATTCAAGAATGAACAATATTGTTGTCAAATTCATCTGTTTGCTCCCTCAACGGACAAAAACGCTTTCCAGGCTAATTTGAGGTCAAAAGAATGATAGTTTGGTCACTGCCTCGGAATTCTGTGAAAACCCACATACCCACTCCATTTTTCATGAGGATTCTAGAATGGCCAATATTGTTGTCAAATTCATATGTTTGGGCCCTGAACGGACAAAAACGCTTTCCAGGCTAATTTGAGGTCAAAAGAATGAAAGTTTGGTCACAGTCTCGGAATTGCGTTAAAACCCACATACCCACTCCATTTTTAATGAGGATTCAAGAATGAACAATATTGTTGTCAAATTCATCTGTTTGGGCCCTCAACGGACCAAAACGCTTTTCAGGCTAATTTGAGGTCAAAAGAATGATAGTTTGGCACTGTCTCGGAATTCCGTGAAAACCCACATACCCACTCCATTTTTCATGAGGATTCTACAATGGCCAATATTGTTGTCAAATTCATATGTTTGGGCCCTGAACGGACAAAAACGCTTTCCAGGCTAATTTGAGGTCAAAAGAATGAAAGTTTGGTCACAGTCTCGGAATTGCGTTAAAACCCACATACCCACTCCATTTTTAATGAGGATTCAACAATGAACAATATTGTTGTCAAATTCATCTGTTTGGGCCCTGAACAGAAAAAAACGCTTTTCAGGCTAATTTGAGGTCAAAAGAATGAAAGTTTGGTCACTGTCTCAGACTTGCGTTAAAACCCACATACCCACTCCATTTTTCATGAGGATTCTAGAATGGCCAATATTGTTGTCAAATTCAGCTGTTTGGCCCCTGAACGGACAAAAACGCTTCTCAGCCTAATTTGAGGTCAAAAGAATGAAGGTTTGGTCACCGTCTCGGAATTGCGTTAAATCCCACAGACCTACACCATTTTTCATGAGGATTCTAGAATGGCCAATATTGTTGTCAAATTCATCTTTTTGGGCCCTGAACGGACAAAAACGCTTTGCAGGCTAATTTGAGGTCAAAAGAATGAAAGTTTGGTCACCGTCTCGGAATTGCGTTAAAACCCACATACCCACTCCATTTTTAATGAAGATTCAAGAATGAACAATATTGTTGTCAAATTCATCTGTTTGCTCCCTCAACGGACAAAAACGCTTTCCAGGCTAATTTGAGGTCAAAAGAATGATAGTTTGGTCACTGCCTCAGAATTCTGTGAAAACCCACATACCCACTCCATTTTTCATGTGGATTCTAGAATGGCCAATATTGTTGTCAAATTCATATGTTTGGGTCCTGAACGGACAAAAACGCTTTCCAGGCTAATTTGAGGTCAAAAGATTGAAAGTTTGGTCACTGTCTCGGAATTGCGTTAAAACCCACATACCCACTCCATTTTTAATGAGGATTCTAGAATGGCCAATATTTTTGTCAAATTCAGCAGTTTGGGCCCTCAACGGACAAAAACGCTTTTCAGCCTAATTTGAGGTCAAAAGAATGAAAGTTTGGTCACCGTCTCGGAATTGCGTTAAATCCCACAGACCCACACCATTTTTCATGAGGATTCTAGAATGGCCAATATTGTTCTCAAATTCATCTTTTTGGGCCCTGAACGGACAAAAACGCTTTGCAGGCTAATTTGAGATCAAAAGAATGAAAGTTTGGTCACTGTCTCGGAATTGCATTAAAACCCACATACCCACTCCATTTTTAATGAATATTCAAGAATGAACAATATTGTTGTCAAATTCATCTGTTTGCTCCCTCAACGGACAAAAACGCTTTCCAGGCTAATTTGAGGTCAAAAGAATGATAGTTTGGTCACTGCCTCGGAATTCCGTGAAAACCCATATACCCACTCCATTTTTCATGTGGATTCTAGAATGGTCAATATTGTTGTCAAATTCATATGTTTGGGTCCTGAACGGACAAAAACGCTTTCCAGGCTAATTTGAGGTCAAAAGAATGAAAGTTTGGTCACTGTCTCGGAAATGCGTTAAAACCCACATACCCACTCCATTTTTAATGAGGATTCAAGAATTAACAATATTGTTGTCAAATTCATCTGTGGGGCCCTCAACGGACAAAAACGCTTTCCAGGCTAATTTGAGGTCAAAAGAATGAAAGTTTGGTCACAGTCTCGGAATTGCGTTAAAACCCACATACCCACTCCATTTTTAATGAGGATTCAACAATGAACAATATTGTTGTCAAATTCATCTGTTTGGGCCCTGAACAGAAAAAAAACGCTTTTCAGGCTAATTTGAGGTCAAAAGAATGAAAGTTTGGTCACTGTCTCAGAATTGCGTTAAAACCCACATACCCACTCCATTTTTCATGAGGATTCTAGAATGGCCAATATTGTTGTCAAATTCAGCTGTTTGGCCCCTGAACGGACAAAAACGCTTCTCAGCCTAATTTGAGGTCAAAAGAATGAAGGTTTGGTCACCGTCTCGGAATTGCGTTAAATCCCACAGACCCACACCATTTTTCATGAGGATTCTAGAATGGCCAATATTGTTGTCAAATTCATCTTTTTGGGCCCTGAACGGACAAAAACGCTTTGCAGGCTAATTTGAGATCAAAAGAATGAAAGTTTGGTCACTGTCTCGGAATTGCATTAAAACCCACATACCCACTCCATTTTTAATGAATATTCAAGAATGAACAATATTGTTGTCAAATTCATCTGTTTGCTCCCTCAACGGACAAAAACGCTTTCCAGGCTAATTTGAGGTCAAAAGAATGATAGTTTGGTCACTGCCTCGGAATTCCGTGAAAACCCACATACCCACTCCATTTTTCATGTGGATTCTAGAATGATCAATATTGTTGTCAAATTCATATGTTTGGGTCCTGAACGGACAAAAACGCTTTCCAGGCTAATTTGAGGTCAAAAGAATGAAAGTTTGGTCAATGTCTCAGAAATGCGTTAAAACCCACATACCCACTCCATTTTTAATGAGGATTCAAGAATTAACAATATTGTTGTCAAATTCATCTGTTGGGGCCCTCAACGGACAAAAACGCTTTCCAGGCTAATTTGAGGTCAAAAGAATGATAGTTTGGTCACTGCCTCGGAATTCTGTGAAAACCCACATACCCACTCCATTTTTCATGAGGATTCTAGAATGGCCAATATTGTTGTCAAATTCATATGTTTGGGCCCTGAACGGACAAAAACGCTTTCCAGGCTAATTTGAGGTCAAAAGAATGAAAGTTTGGTCACAGTCTCGGAATTGCGTTAAAACCACATACCCACTCCATTTTTAATGAGGATTCAAGAATGAACAATATTGTTGTCAAATTCATCTGTTTGGGCCCTCAACGGACCAAAACGCTTTTCAGGCTAATTTGAGGTCAAAAGAATGATAGTTTGGCACTGTCTCAGAATTCCGTGAAAACCCACATACCCACTCCATTTTTCATGAGGATTCTACAATGGCCAATATTGTTGTCAAATTCATATGTTTGGGCCCTGAACGGACAAAAACACTTTCCAGGCTAATTTGAGGTCAAAAAGAATGAAAGTTTGGTCACAGTCTCGGAATTGCGTTAAAACCCACATACCCACTCCATTTTTAATGAGGATTCAACAATGAACAATATTGTTGTCAAATTCATCTGTTTGGGCCCTGAACAGAAAAAAACGCTTTTCAGGCTAATTTGAGGTCAAAAGAATGAAAGTTTGGTCACTGTCTCAGACTTGCGTTAAAACCCACATACCCACTCCATTTTTCATGAGGATTCTAGAATGGCCAATATTGTTGTCAAATTCAGCTGTTTGGCCCCTGAACGGACAAAAACGCTTCTCAGCCTAATTTGAGGTCAAAAGAATGAAGGTTTGGTCACCGTCTCTTAATTGCGTTAAATCCCACAGACCTACACCATTTTTCATGAGGATTCTAGAATGGCCAATATTGTTGTCAAATTCATCTTTTTGGGCCCTGAACGGACAAAAACGCTTTGCAGGCTAATTTGAGGTCAAAAGAATGAAAGTTTGGTCACTGTCTCGGAATTGCGTTAAAACCCACATACCCACTCCATTTTTAATGAAGATTCAAGAATGAACAATATTGTTGTCAAATTCATCTGTTTGCTCCCTCAACGGACAAAAACGCTTTCCAGGCTAATTTGAGGTCAAAAGAATGATAGTTTGGTCACTGCCTCGGAATTCTGTGAAAACCCACATACCCACTCCATTTTTCATGTGGATTCTAGAATGGCCAATATTGTTGTCAAATTCATATGTTTGGGTCCTGAACGGACAAAAACGCTTTCCAGGCTAATTTGAGGTCAAAAGAATGAAAGTTTGGTCACTGTCTCGGAATTGCGTTAAAACCCACATACCCACTCCATTTTTAATGAGGATTCTAGAATGGCCAATATTTTTGTCAAATTCAGCAGTTTGGGCCCTCAACGGACAAAAACGCTTTTCAGCCTAATTTGAGGTCAAAAGAATGAAAGTTTGGTCACCGTCTCGGAATTGCGTTAAATCCCACAGACCCACACCATTTTTCATGAGGATTCTAGAATGGCCAATATTGTTCTCAAATTCATCTTTTTGGACCCTGAACGGACAAAAACGCTTTGCAGGCTAATTTGAGATCAAAAGAATGAAAGTTTGGTCACTGTCTCGGAATTGCATAAAAACCCACATACCCACTCCATTTTTAATGAATATTCAAGAATGAACAATATTGTTGTCAAATTCATCTGTTTGCTCCCTCAACGGACAAAAACGCTTTCCAGGCTAATTTGAGGTCAAATGAATGATAGTTTGGTCACTGCCTCGGAATTCCGTGAAAACCCACATACCCACTCCATTTTTCATGTGGATTCTAGAATGGTCAATATTGTTGTCAAATTCATATGTTTGGGTCCTGAACGGACAAAAACGCTTTCCAGGCTAATTTGAGGTCAAAAGAATGAAAGTTTGGTCACTGTCTCGGAAATGGGTTAAAACCCACATACCCACTCCATTTTTAATAAGGATTCAAGAATTAACAATATTGTTGTCAAATTCATCTGTTGGGGCCCTCAACGGACAAAAACGCTTTCCAGGCTAATTTGAGGTCAAAAGAATGATAGTTTGGTCACTGCCTCGGAATTCTGTGAAAACCCACATACCCACTCCATTTTTCATGAGGATTCTAGAATGGCCAATATTGTTGTCAAATTCATATGTTTGGGCCCTGAACGGACAAAAACGCTTTCCAGGCTAATTTGAGGTCAAAAGAATGAAAGTTTGGTCACAGTCTCGGAATTGCGTTAAAACCACATACCCACTCCATTTTTAATGAGGATTCAAGAATGAACAATATTGTTGTCAAATTCATCTGTTTGGGCCCTCAACGGACCAAAACGCTTTTCAGGCTAATTTGAGGTCAAAAGAATGATAGTTTGGCACTGTCTCAGAATTCCGTGAAAACCCACATACCCACTCCATTTTTCATGAGGATTCTACAATGGCCAATATTGTTGTCAAATTCATATGTTTGGGCCCTGAACGGACAAAAACACTTTCCAGGCTAATTTGAGGTCAAAAGAATGAAAGTTTGGTCACAGTCTCGGAATTGCGTTAAAACCCACATACCCACTCCATTTTTAATGAGGATTCAACAATGAACAATATTGTTGTCAAATTCATCTGTTTGGGCCCTGAACAGAAAAAAACGCTTTTCAGGCTAATTTGAGGTCAAAAGAATGAAAGTTTGGTCACTGTCTCAGACATGCGTTAAAACCCACATACCCACTCCATTTTTCATGAGGATTCTAGAATGGCCAATATTGTTGTCAAATTCAGCTGTTTGGCCCCTGAACGGACAAAAACGCTTCTCAGCCTAATTTGAGGTCAAAAGAATGAAGGTTTGGTCACCGTCTCTTAATTGCGTTAAATCCCACAGACCTACACCATTTTTCATGAGGATTCTAGAATGGCCAATATTGTTGTCAAATTCATCTTTTTGGGCCCTGAACGGACAAAAACGCTTTGCAGGCTAATTTGAGGTCAAAAGAATGAAAGTTTGGTCACTGTCTCGGAATTGCGTTAAAACCCACATACCCACTCCATTTTTAATGAAGATTCAAGAATGAACAATATTGTTGTCAAATTCATCTGTTTGCTCCCTCAACGGACAAAAACGCTTTCCAGGCTAATTTGAGGTCAAAAGAATGATAGTTTGGTCACTGCCTCGGAATTCTGTGAAAACCCACATACCCACTCCATTTTTCATGTGGATTCTAGAATGGCCAATATTGTTGTCAAATTCATATGTTTGGGTCCTGAACGGACAAAAACGCTTTCCAGGCTAATTTGAGGTCAAAAGAATGAAAGTTTGGTCACTGTCTCGGAATTGCGTTAAAACCCACATACCCACTCCATTTTTAATGAGGATTCTAGAATGGCCAATATTTTTGTCAAATTCAGCAGTTTGGGCCCTCAACGGACAAAAACGCTTTTCAGCCTAATTTGAGGTCAAAAGAATGAAAGTTTGGTCACCGTCTCGGAATTGCGTTAAATCCCACAGACCCACACCATTTTTCATGAGGATTCTAGAATGGCCAATATTGTTCTCAAATTCATCTTTTTGGACCCTGAACGGACAAAAACGCTTTGCAGGCTAATTTGAGATCAAAAGAATGAAAGTTTGGTCACTGTCTCGGAATTGCATAAAAACCCACATACCCACTCCATTTTTAATGAATATTCAAGAATGAACAATATTGTTGTCAAATTCATCTGTTTGCTCCCTCAACGGACAAAAACGCTTTCCAGGCTAATTTGAGGTCAAATGAATGATAGTTTGGTCACTGCCTCGGAATTCCGTGAAAACCCACATACCCACTCCATTTTTCATGTGGATTCTAGAATGGTCAATATTGTTGTCAAATTCATATGTTTGGGTCCTGAACGGACAAAAACGCTTTCCAGGCTAATTTGAGGTCAAAAGAATGAAAGTTTGGTCACTGTCTCGGAAATGGGTTAAAACCCACATACCCACTCCATTTTTAATAAGGATTCAAGAATTAACAATATTGTTGTCAAATTCATCTGTTGGGGCCCTCAACGGACAAAAACGCTTTCCAGGCTAATTTGAGGTCAAAAGAATGATAGTTTGGTCACTGCCTCGGAATTCGGTGAAAACCCACATACCCACTCCATTTTTCATGAGGATTCTAGAATGGCCAATATTGTTGTCAAATTCATATGTTTGGGCCCTGAACGGACAAAAACGCTTTCCAGGCTAATTTGTGGTGAAAAGAATGAAAGTTTGGTCACTGTCTCGAAATTGCGTTAAAACCCACATACCCACTCCATTTTTAATGAGGATTCAAGAATGAACAATATTGTTGTCAAATTCATCTGTTTGGGCCCTCAACGGACCAAAACGCTTTTCAGGCTAATTTGAGGTCAAAAGAATGATAGTTCGGCACTGTCTCGGAATTCCGTGAAAACCCACATACCCACTCCATTTTTCATGAGGATTCTAGAATGGCCAATATTGTTGTCAAATTCAATGTTTGGGCCCTGAACGGACAAAAACGCTTTCCAGGCTAATTTGAGGTCAAAAGAATGAAAGTTTGGTCACAGTCTCAGAATTGCGTTAAAACCCACATACCCACTCCATTTTTAATGAGGATTCAACAATGAACAATATTGTTGTCAAATTCATCTGTTTGGGCCCTGAACAGAGAAAAACGCTTTTCAGGCTAATTTGAGGTCAAAAGAATGAAAGTTTGGTCACTGTCTCAGAATTGCGTTAAAACCCACATCCCCACTCCATTTTTCATGAGGATTCTAGAATGGCCAATATTGTTGTCAAATTCAGCTGTTTGGGCCCTGAACGGACAAAAACGCTTTTCAGCCTAATTTGAGGTCAAAAGAATGAAGGTTTGGTCACCGTCTCGGAATTGCGTTAAATCCCACAGACCCACACCATTTTTCATGAGGATTCTAGAATGGCCAATATTGTTGTCAAATTCATCTTTTTGGGCCCTGAACAGATAAAAACGCTTTGCAGGCTAATTTGAGATCAAAAGAATGAAAGTTTGGTCACTGTCTCGGAATTGCGTTAAAACCCACATACCCACTCCATTTTTAATGAAGATTCAAGAATGAACAATATTGTTGTCAAATTCATCTGTTTGCTCCCTCAACGGACAAAAACGCTTTCCAGGCTAATTTGAGGTCAAAAGAATGATAGTTTGGTCACTGCCTCGGAATTCTGTGAAAACCCACATACCCACTCCATTTTTCATGAGGATTCTAGAATGGCCAATATTGTTGTCAAATTCATATGTTTGGGCCCTGAACGGACAAAAACGCTTTCCAGGCTAATTTGAGGTCAAAAGAATGAAAGTTTGGTCACAGTCTCGGAATTGCGTTAAAACCCACATACCCACTCCATTTTTCATCAGGATTCTAGAATGGCCAATATTGTTGTCAAATTCATCTTTTTGGGCCCTGAACGGACAAAAACGCTTTGCAGGCTAATTTGAGGTCAAAAGAATGAAAGTTTGGTCACTGTCTCGGAATTGCGTTAAAACCCACTTACGCACTCCATTTTTAATGACGATTCAAGAATGAACAATATTGTTGTCAAATTCATCTGTTTGCTCCCTCAACGGACAAAAACGCTTTCCAGGCTAATTTGAGGTCAAAAGAATGATAGTTTGGTCCTTGCCTCGGAATTCTGTGAAAACCCACATACCCACTCCATTTTTCATGTGGATTCTAGAATGGCCAATATTGTTGTCAAATTCATATGTTTGGGTCCTGAACGGACAAAAACGCTTTCCAGGCTAATTTGAGGTCAAAAGAATGAAAGTTTGGTCACTGTCTCGGAATTGCGTTAAAACCCACATACCCACTCCATTTTTAATGAGGATTCTAGAATGGCCAATATTTTTGTCAAATTCAGCAGTTTGGGCCCTCAACGGACAAAAACGCTTTTCAGCCTAATTTGAGGTCAAAAGAATGAAAGTTTGGTCACTGTCTCGGAATTGCGTTAAAACCCACATACCCATACCATTTTTCATGAGGATTATAGAATGGCCAATATTGTTGTCAAATTCATATGTTTGGGCCCTGAACGGACAAAAACGCTTTCCAGGCTAATTTGAGGTCAAAAGAATGAAAGTTTGGTCACTGTCTCGGAATTGCGTTAAAACCCACATACCCACTCCATTTTTAATGAGGATTCAAGAATGAAAAATATTGTTGTCAAATTCATCTATTCAGGCCCTCAACGGACAAAAACGCTTTTCAGGCTAATTTGAGGTCAAAAGAATGATAGTTTGGTCACTGTCTCAGAATTGCGTTAAAACCCACATACCCACTCCATTTTTTATGAGGATTCTAGAATGGCCAAAATTGTTGTCAAATTCATATGTTTAGGCCCTTAACGGACAAAACCGCTTTACAGGCTAATTTGAGGTCAAAAGAATGAAAGTTTGGTCAATGTCTCAGATTTACGTTAAATCCCACATACCCACACCATTTATCATGAAGATTCTAGAACGGCGAATATTGTTGTCAAATTCATCGTTTTGGGCCTTGAACGGACTAAAACGCTTTTCAGCCTAATTTGAGGTCAAAAGAATTAAAGTTTGGCCACAGTATCAAAATTGCGTTAAAAACCACATACCAACTCCATTTTTAATGAGGATTCAAGAATGAACAATATTGTTGTCAAATTCATCTGTTTGGGCCCTGAACAGAAAAAAAACTCTTTTCAGGCTAATTTGAGGTCAAAAGAATGAAAGTTTGGTCACTGTTTCAGAATTGCGTTAAAACCCACATACCCACTCCATTTCTAATGAGGATTCGAGAATGAACAATATTGTTGTCAAATTCATTTGTTTGGGCCCTTAACGGACAAAAACGCTTTTCAGCCTAATTTGAGGTCAAAAGAATGATAGTTTGGTCACTGCCTCGGAATTCCGTGAAAACCCACATATCCACTCCATTTTTCATGAGGATTCTAGAATGGCCAATATTGTTGTCAAATTCATATGTTTGGACCCTAAACGGACAAAAACGCTTTCCAGGATAATTTGAGGTCAAAAGAATGGAAGTTTGGTCAATGTCTCAGATTTACGTTAAATCCCACATACCGACACCATTTTTCATGAGGATTCTAGAATGGCCAATTTTGTTGTCAATTTCATCTTTTTGGGCCTTGAACGGACAAAAACGCTTTTCAGGCTAATTTGAGGTCAAAAGAATGATATTTTGGTCACTGTCTGGGAATTCCGTAAAAACCCACATACCCACTCCATTTTTCATGAGGATTCTAGAATGGCCAATATTGTTGTCAAATTCATATGTTTAGGCCCTGAACGGACAAAAACGCTTTGCAGGCTAATTTGAGGTCAAAAGAATGAAAGTTTGGTCACTGTCTCGGAATTGCGTTAAAACCCACATACCCACTCCATTTTTAGCGAGGATTCAAGAATGAACAATATTGTTGTCACATTCATATGTTTGGGCCCTGAACGGACAAAAACGCTTTCCAGGCAAATTTGAGGTCAAAAGAATGAAAGTTTGGTCACTGTCTCGGAATTGCGTTAAAACCCACATACCCAATCCATGTTTAATGAGGATTCAAGAATGAACAATATTGTTGTCAAATTCATCTGTTTGGGCCCTGAACAGAAAAAAATGCTTTTCAGGCTAATTTGAGGTCAAAAGAATGAAAGTTTGGTCACTGTCTCAGAATTGCGTTAAAACCCACATACCCACTCCATTTTTCATGAGGATTCTAGAATGGCCAATATTGTTGTCAAATTCATATGTTTGGGCCCTGAACGGACAAAAACGCTTTCCAGGCTAATTTGTGGTCAAAAGAATGGAAGTTTGGTCAATGTCTCAGATTTACGTTAAATCCCATATACCGACACCATTTTTCATGAGGATTCTAGAATGGCCAATTTTGTTGTCAATTTCATCTTTTTGTGCCGTGAACGGACAAAAACGCTTTTCAGGCTAATTTGAGGTCAAAAGAATGATATTTTGGTCACTGTCTGGGAATTCCGTGAAAACCCACATACCCACTCCATTTTTCATGAGGATTCTAGAATGGCCAATATTGTTGTCAAATTCATATGTTTAGGCCCTGAACGGACAAAAACGCTTTGCAGGCTAATTTGAGGTCAAAAGAATGAAAGTTTGGCACTGTCTCGGAATTCCGTGAAAACCCACATACCCACTCCATTTTTCATGAGGATTCTAGAATGGCCAATATTGTTGTCAAATTCAATGTTTGGGCCCTGAACGGACAAAAACGCTTTCCAGGCTAATTTGAGTCAAAAGAATGAAAGTTTGGTCACAGTCTCGGAATTGCGTTAAAACCCACATACCCACTCCATTTTTAATGAGGATTCAACAATGAACAATATTGTTGTCAAATTCATCTGTTTGGGCCCTGAACAGAAAAAAACGCTTTTCAGGCTAATTTGAGGTCAAAAGAATGAAAGTTTGGTCACTGTCTCAGAATTGCGTTAAAACCCACATACCCACTCCATTTTTCATGAGGATTCTAGAATGGCCAATATTGTTGTCAAATTCAGCTGTTTGGGCCCTGAACGGACAAAAACGCTTTTCAGCCTAATTTGAGGTCAAAAGAATGAAAGTTTGGTCACTGTCTCGGAATTGCGTTAAAACCCACATACCCACTCCATTTTTAGCGAGGATTCAAGAATGAACAATATTGTTGTCACATTCATATGTTTGGGCCCTGAACGGACAAAAACGCTTTCCAGGCAAATTTGAGGCCAAAAGAATGAAAGTTTGGTCACTGTCTCGGAATTGCGTTAAAACCCACATACCCAATCCATGTTTAATGAGGATTCAAGAATGAACAATATTGTTGTCAAATTCATCTGTTTGGGCCCTGAACAGAAAAAAATGCTTTTCAGGCTAATTTGAGGTCAAAAGAATGAAAGTTTGGTCACTGTCTCAGAATTGCGTTAAAACCCACATACCCACTCCATTTTTCATGAGGATTCTAGAATGGCCAATATTTTTGTCAAATTCATATGTTTGGGCCCTGAACGGACAAAAACGCTTTCCAGGCTAATTTGTGGTCAAAAGAATGGAAGTTTGGTCAATGTCTCAGATTTACGTTAAATCCCATATACCGACACCATTTTTCATGAGGATTCTAGAATGGCCAATTTTGTTGTCAATTTCATCTTTTTGTGCCGTGAACGGACAAAAACGCTTTTCAGGCTAATTTGAGGTCAAAAGAATGATATTTTGGTCACTGTCTGGGAATTCCGTGAAAACCCACATACCCACTCCATTTTTCATGAGGATTCTAGAATGGCCAATATTGTTGTCAAATTCATATGTTTAGGCCCTGAACGGACAAAAACTCTTTGCAGTCTAATTTGAGGTCAAAAGAATGAAAGTTTGGCACTGTCTCGGAATTCCGTGAAAACCCACATACCCACTCCATTTTTCATGAGGATTCTAGAATGGCCAATATTGTTGTCAAATTCAATGTTTGGGCCCTGAACGGACAAAAACGCTTTCCAGGCTAATTTGAGGTCAAAAGAATGAAAGTTTGGTCACAGTCTCGGAATTGCGTTAAAACCCACATACACACTCCATTTTTAATGAGGATTCAACAATGAACAATATTGTTGTCAAATTCATCTGTTTGGGCCCTGAACAGAAAAAAACGCTTTTCAGGCTAATTTGAGGTCAAAAGAATGAAAGTTTGGTCACTGTCTCAGAATTGCGTTAAAACCCACATACCCACTCCATTTTTCATGAGGATTCTAGAATGGCCAATATTGTTGTCAAATTCAGCTGTTTGGGCCCTGAACGGACAAAAACGCTTTTCAGCCTAATTTGAGGTCAAAAGAATGAAAGTTTGGTCACTGTCTCGGAATTGCGTTAAAACCCACATACCCATACCATTTTTCATGAGGATTATAGAATGGCCAATATTGTTGTCAAATTCATATGTTTGGGCCCTGAACGGACAAAAACGCTTTCCAGGCAAATTTGAGGTCAAAAGAATGAAAGTTTGGTCACTGTCTCGGAATTGCGTTAAAACCCACATACCCAGTCCATGTTTAATGAGGATTCAAGAATGAACAATATTGTTGTCAAATTCATCTGTTTGGGCCCTGAACAGAAAAAAATGCTTTTCAGGCTAATTTGAGGTCAAAAGATTGAAAGTTTGGTCACTGTCTCAGAATTGCGTTAAAACCCACATACCCACTCCATTTTTCATGAGGATTCTAGAATGGCCAATATTGTTGTCAAATTCTTATGTTTGGGTCCTGAACGGACAAAAACGTTTTCCAGGCTAATTTGAGGTCAAAAGAATAGAAGTTTGGTCAATGTCTCAGATTTACGTTAAATCCCACATACCGACACCATTTTTCATGAGGATTCTAGAATGGCCAATTTTGTTGTCAATTTCATCTTTTTGGGCCTTTAACGGACAAAAACGCTTTTCAGGATAATTTGAGGTCAAAAGAATGATATTTTGGTCACTGTCTCGGAATTGCGTTAAAACCCACATACCCACTCCATTTTTAGCGAGGATTCAAGAATGAACAATATTGTTGGCAAATTCATATGTTTGGGCCCTGAACAGACAAAAACGCTTTCCAGGCTAATTTGAGGTCAAAAGAATGAAAGTTTGGTCACTGTCTCGGAATTGCGTTAAAAACCACATACCCACTCCATTTTTCATGAGGATTCTAGAATGGCCAATATTGTTGACAATTTCATCTTTTTGGGCCCTGAACGGACAAAAACGCTTTCCAGGCTAATTTGAGGTCAAAAGAATGATAGTTTGGTCACTGTCTCGGAATTCCGTGAAAACCCACATACCCACCCCATTTTTCATAAGGATTCTAGAATGGCCAATATTGTTGTCAAATTCATATGTTTGGGCCCTGAACGGACAAAAACACTTTCCAGGCTAATTTGAGGGTAAAAGAATGAAAGTTTGGTCACTGTCTCGGAATTGCGTTAAAACCCACATACCCATTCAATTTTTAATGAGGATTCAAGAATGAACAATATTGTTGTCAAATTCATCTGTTTGGGCCCTCAACGGACAAAAACGCTTTTCAGGCTAATTTGAGGTCAAAAGAATGATAGTTTGGTCACTGTCTCGGAATTCCGTGAAAACCCACATACCCACCCTATTTTTCATAAGGATTCTAGAATGGCCAATATTGTTGTCAAATTCATCTGTTTGGGCCCTGAACGGACAAAAACGCTTTCCAGGCTAATTTGCGGTCAAAAGAATGATAGTTTGATCATTGTCTTGGAATTCCGTGAAAACCCACATACCCACTCCATTTTTCATGAGGATTCTAGAATGGCCAATATTGTTCACAATTTCATCTTTTTGGGCCCTGAACGGACAAAAACGCTTTCCAGGCTAATTTGAGGTCAAAAGAATGAAAGTTTGGTCACTGTCTCGGAATTGCGTTAAAACCCACATACCCACTCCATTTTTAATGAGGATTCAAGAATGAACAATATTGTTGTCATATTCATCTGTTTGGGCCCTAAACGGACAAAAACGCTTTCCAGGCTAATTTGAGGTCAAAAGAATGATAGTTTGGTCACTGTCTCGGAATTCCGTGAAAACCAACATACCCACTCCATTTTTCATGAGGATTCTAGAATGGCCAATATTGCTGTCAAATTCATATGTTTGTGCCCTGAACGGACAAAAACGCTTTCCAGGCTAATTTGAGGTCAAAAGAATGAAAGTTTGGTCACTGTCTCGGAATTGCGTTAAAACCCACATACCCATTCAATTTTTAATGAGGATTCAAGAATGAACAATATTGTTGTCAAATTCATCTGTTTGGGCCCTCAACGGACAAAAACGCTTTTCAGGCTAATTTGAGGTCAAAAGAATGATAGTTTGGTCACTGTCTCGGAATTCCGTGAAAACCCACATACCCACTCCATTTTTCATGAGGATTCTAGAATGGCCAATATTGTTGTGAAATTCATATGTTCTGGCCCTGAACGGACAAAAACGCTTTCCAGGCTAATTTGAGGTCAAAAGAATGAAAGTTCGGTGACTGTCTCGGAATTGCGTTAAAACCCACATACCCACTCCATTTTTAATGAGGATTCAAGAATGAACAATATTGTTGTCAAATTCATCTGTTCGGGCCCTCAACGGACAAAAACGCTTTTCAGGCTAATTTGAGGTCAAAAGAATGATAGTTTGGTCACTGTCTCAGAATTGCGTTAAAACCCACATACCCACTCCATTTTTCATGAGGATTCTAGAATGGCCAATATTTTTGTCAAATTCATATGTTTGGGCCCTGAACGGACAAAAACGCTTTCCAGGCTAATTTGTGGTCAAAAGAATGGAAGTTTGGTCAATGTCTCAGATTTACGTTAAATCCCATATACCGACACCATTTTTCATGAGGATTCTAGAATGGCCAATTTTGTTGTCAATTTCATCTTTTTGTGCCGTGAACGGACAAAAACGCTTTTCAGGCTAATTTGAGGTCAAAAGAATGATATTTTGGTCACTGTCTGGGAATTCCGTGAAAACCCACATACCCACTCCATTTTTCATGAGGATTCTAGAATGGCCAATATTGTTGTCAAATTCATATGTTTAGGCCCTGAACGGACAAAAACTCTTTGCAGTCTAATTTGAGGTCAAAAGAATGAAAGTTTGGCACTGTCTCGGAATTCCGTGAAAACCCACATACCCACTCCATTTTTCATGAGGATTCTAGAATGGCCAATATTGTTGTCAAATTCAATGTTTGGGCCCTGAACGGACAAAAACGCTTTCCAGGCTAATTTGAGGTCAAAAGAATGAAAGTTTGGTCACAGTCTCGGAATTGCGTTAAAACCCACATACACACTCCATTTTTAATGAGGATTCAACAATGAACAATATTGTTGTCAAATTCATCTGTTTGGGCCCTGAACAGAAAAAAACGCTTTTCAGGCTAATTTGAGGTCAAAAGAATGAAAGTTTGGTCACTGTCTCAGAATTGCGTTAAAACCCACATACCCACTCCATTTTTCATGAGGATTCTAGAATGGCCAATATTGTTGTCAAATTCAGCTGTTTGGGCCCTGAACGGACAAAAACGCTTTTCAGCCTAATTTGAGGTCAAAAGAATGAAAGTTTGGTCACTGTCTCGGAATTGCGTTAAAACCCACATACCCATACCATTTTTCATGAGGATTATAGAATGGCCAATATTGTTGTCAAATTCATATGTTTGGGCCCTGAACGGACAAAAACGCTTTCCAGGCAAATTTGAGGTCAAAAGAATGAAAGTTTGGTCACTGTCTCGGAATTGCGTTAAAACCCACATACCCAGTCCATGTTTAATGAGGATTCAAGAATGAACAATATTGTTGTCAAATTCATCTGTTTGGGCCCTGAACAGAAAAAAATGCTTTTCAGGCTAATTTGAGGTCAAAAGATTGAAAGTTTGGTCACTGTCTCAGAATTGCGTTAAAACCCACATACCCACTCCATTTTTCATGAGGATTCTAGAATGGCCAATATTGTTGTCAAATTCTTATGTTTGGGTCCTGAACGGACAAAAACGTTTTCCAGGCTAATTTGAGGTCAAAAGAATAGAAGTTTGGTCAATGTCTCAGATTTACGTTAAATCCCACATACCGACACCATTTTTCATGAGGATTCTAGAATGGCCAATTTTGTTGTCAATTTCATCTTTTTGGGCCTTTAACGGACAAAAACGCTTTTCAGGATAATTTGAGGTCAAAAGAATGATATTTTGGTCACTGTCTCGGAATTGCGTTAAAACCCACATACCCACTCCATTTTTAGCGAGGATTCAAGAATGAACAATATTGTTGGCAAATTCATATGTTTGGGCCCTGAACAGACAAAAACGCTTTCCAGGCTAATTTGAGGTCAAAAGAATGAAAGTTTGGTCACTGTCTCGGAATTGCGTTAAAAACCACATACCCACTCCATTTTTCATGAGGATTCTAGAATGGCCAATATTGTTGACAATTTCATCTTTTTGGGCCCTGAACGGACAAAAACGCTTTCCAGGCTAATTTGAGGTCAAAAGAATGATAGTTTGGTCACTGTCTCGGAATTCCGTGAAAACCCACATACCCACCCCATTTTTCATAAGGATTCTAGAATGGCCAATATTGTTGTCAAATTCATATGTTTGGGCCCTGAACGGACAAAAACACTTTCCAGGCTAATTTGAGGGTAAAAGAATGAAAGTTTGGTCACTGTCTCGGAATTGCGTTAAAACCCACATACCCATTCAATTTTTAATGAGGATTCAAGAATGAACAATATTGTTGTCAAATTCAACTGTTTGGGCCCTCAACGGACAAAAACGCTTTTCAGGCTAATTTGAGGTCAAAAGAATGATAGTTTGGTCACTGTCTCGGAATTCCGTGAAAACCCACATACCCACCCTATTTTTCATAAGGATTCTAGAATGGCCAATATTGTTGTCAAATTCATCTGTTTGGGCCCTGAACGGACAAAAACGCTTTCCAGGCTAATTTGCGGTCAAAAGAATGATAGTTTGATCATTGTCTTGGAATTCCGTGAAAACCCACATACCCACTCCATTTTTCATGAGGATTCTAGAATGGCCAATATTGTTCACAATTTCATCTTTTTGGGCCCTGAACGGACAAAAACGCTTTCCAGGCTAATTTGAGGTCAAAAGAATGAAAGTTTGGTCACTGTCTCGGAATTGCGTTAAAACCCACATACCCACTCCATTTTTAATGAGGATTCAAGAATGAACAATATTGTTGTCATATTCATCTGTTTGGGCCCTAAACGGACAAAAACGCTTTCCAGGCTAATTTGAGGTCAAAAGAATGATAGTTTGGTCACTGTCTCGGAATTCCGTGAAAACCAACATACCCACTCCATTTTTCATGAGGATTCTAGAATGGCCAATATTGCTGTCAAATTCATATGTTTGTGCCCTGAACGGACAAAAACGCTTTCCAGGCTAATTTGAGGTCAAAAGAATGAAAGTTTGGTCACTGTCTCGGAATTGCGTTAAAACCCACATACCCATTCAATTTTTAATGAGGATTCAAGAATGAACAATATTGTTGTCAAATTCATCTGTTTGGGCCCTCAACGGACAAAAACGCTTTTCAGGCTAATTTGAGGTCAAAAGAATGATAGTTTGGTCACTGTCTCGGAATTCCGTGAAAACCCACATACCCACTCCATTTTTCATGAGGATTCTAGAATGGCCAATATTGTTGTGAAATTCATATGTTCTGGCCCTGAACGGACAAAAACGCTTTCCAGGCTAATTTGAGGTCAAAAGAATGAAAGTTCGGTGACTGTCTCGGAATTGCGTTAAAACCCACATACCCACTCCATTTTTAATGAGGATTCAAGAATGAACAATATTGTTGTCAAATTCATCTGTTCGGGCCCTCAACGGACAAAAACGCTTTTCAGGCTAATTTGAGGTCAAAAGAATGATAGTTTGGTCACTGTCTCAGAATTCCGTGAAAACCCACATACCCACTCCATTTTTGATGAGGATTCTAGAATGGCCAATATTGTTGTCAAATTCATATGTTTGTGCCCTCAACGGACAAAAACGTTTTCCAGGCTAATTTGAGGTCAAAAGAATGAAAGTTTGGTCACTGCCTCGGAATTACGTTAAAACCCACATACCCACACCATTTTTCATGAGGATTCTAGAATGGCCAATATTGTTGTCAAATTCATCTGTTTGGGCCCTGAACGGACAAAAATGCTTTTCAGGCAAATTTGAGGTCAAAAGAATGATAGTTTGATCATTGTCTTGGAATTCCGTGAAAACCCACATACCCACTCCATTTTTCATGAGGATTCTAGAATGGCCAATATTGTTGTCAAATTCTTATGTTTGGGCCCTGAACGGACAAAAACGCTCTGCAGGCTAATTGAGGTCAAAAGAATGAAAGTTTGGTCAATGTCTCATATTTACGTTAAATCCCACACACCCACACCATTTTTCATGAGGATTCTAGAATGGCCAATATTTTTGTCAAATACATCGTTTTGGGCCCTGAACGGACAAAAACGCTTTTCAGCCTAATTTGAGGTCAAAAGAATGAAAGTTTGGTCGTTGTTTCAGAATTGCGTTAAAACCCACATACCCACTCCATTTTTTATGAGGATTCTAGAATGGCCAATATTGTTGTCAAATTCAGGTGTTTGGGCCCTGAACGGACAAAAACGCTTTTCAGCCTACTTTGAGGTCAAATGAATGAAAGTTTGGTCACAGTCTCGAAATTGCGTTAAAACCCACATACCAACCACATTTTTAATGAGGATTCAAGAATGAAAGATATTGTTGTCAAATTCATCAGTTTGGGCCCGCAACGGACAAAAACGCTTTCCAGGCTAATATGAGGTCAAAAGAACGAAAGTTTGGTCACTACCTCAGAATTTCGTGAAAACCCACATATCCACTCCATTTTTCATGAGGATTCTAGAATGGCCATTATTGTTGTCAAATTCATATGTTTGGGCCCTGAACGGACAAAAACGTTTTCCAGGATAATTTGAGGTCAAAAGAATGGAAGTTTGGTCAATGTCTCAGATTTACGTTAAATCCCACATACCAACACCATTTTTCATGAGGATTCTAGAATGGCCAATATTGTTGTCAATTTCATCTTTTTGGGCCCTGAACGGACAAAAACGTTTTTCAGGCTAATTTGAGGTCAAAAGAATGTTAGTTTGGTCACTGTCTTGGAAATCCGTGAAAACCCACATACCCACTCCATTTTTCATGAGGATTCTAGAATGGCCAATATTTTTGTCAAATTCATATGTTTGGGCCCTGAACGGACAAAAACGCTTTTCAGGCTAATTTGAGGTCAAAAGAATGAAAGTTTGGTCACTGTCTCGGAATTACGTTAAAACCCACATACCCACTCCATTTTTCATGAGGATTCTAGAATGGCCAATATTGTTGTCAAATTCATATGTTTGGGCCCTGAACAGACAAAAACGCTTTTCAGGCTAATTTGAGGTCAAAAGAATGAAAGTTCGGTGACTGTCTCGGAATTGCGTTAAAACCCACATACCCACTCCATTTTTAATGTGGATTCAAGAATGAACAATATTGTTGTCAAATTCATCTGTTCGGGAACTCAACGGACAAAAACGCTTTTCAGGCTAATTTGAGGTCAAAAGAATGATAGGTTGGTCACTGTCTTGGAATTCCGTGAAAACCCACAAACCCACTCCATTTTTCATGAGGATTCTAGAATGGCCAATATTGTTGTCAAATTCATATGTTTGGGCACTGAACGGACAAAAACGCTTTCCAGGCTAATTTGAGGTCAACAGAATGAAAGTTTCGTCACAGTCTCGGAATTGCGTTAAAATGCACATACCAACTCCATTTTTAATGAGGATTCTAGAATGAACAATATTGTTGTGAAATTCATCTGTTTGGGCCTCAACGGGCAAAAACGCTTTCCAGGCTAATTTGAGGTCAAAAGAATGATAGTTTGGTCACTGCCTCGGAATTCCGTGAAAACCCACATATCCACTCCATGTTTCATGAGGATTCTAGAATGGCCAATATTGTTGTCAAATTCATATGTTTGGGCCCTGAACGGACAAAAACGCTTTCCAGGCTAATTTGAGGTCAAAAGAATGGAAGTTTGGTCAATGTCTCAGATTTACGTTAAATCCCACATACCAACACCATTTTTCATGAGGATTCTAGAATGGCCAATGTTGTTGTCAATTCCATCTTTTTGGGCCCTGAACGGACAAAAACGCTTTTCAGGCTAATTTGAGGTAAAAAAGAATGATAGTTTGGTAACTGTCTTGGAATTGCGTTAAAACCCACATACCCACTCCATTTTTAATGAGGATTCAAGAATGAACAATATTGTTGGCAAATTCACCTGTTTGGGCCCTAAACTGAAAAAAACGCTTTTCAGGCTAATTTGAGGTCAAAAGAATGAAAGTTTGGTCACTGTCTTAGAATTTCGTTAAAACCCACATACCCACTCCATTTTTAATGAGGATTCTAGAATGGCCAATATTGTTGTCAAATTCAGCTGTTTGGGCCTTGAACGGACAAAAACGCTTTTCATCCTAATTTGAGGTCAAAAGAATGAAAGTTTGGTCACAGTCTCGATATTGCGTTAAAACCCACATACCAACTCCATTTATAACGAGGATTCAACAATAAACAATATTATTGTCAAATTCATCTGTTTGGGCCCTGAACTGAAAAAAAACTCTTTTCAGGCTAATTTGAGGTCAAAAGAATGAAAGTTTGGTCACTGTCTCAGAATTGCGTTAAAACCCACATACCCACTCCATTTTTTATGAGGATTCTAGAATGGCCAATATTGTTGTCAAATTCAGCTGTTTGGACCCTGAACGGACAAAAACGCTTTTCAGCCTAATTTGAGGTCAAAAGAATGAAAGTTTGGTCACAGTCTCGAAATTGCGTTAAAACCCACATACCAACTTTATTTTTAATGAGGATTCAAGAATGAACAATATTGTTGTCAAATTCATCTGTTTGGGCCCTGAAAAGAAAAAAACGCTTTTCAGGCTAATTTGAGGTCAAAAGAATGAAAGTTTGGTCACTGTCTCAGAATTGCGTTAAAACCCACATACCCACTCCATTTTTCATGAGGATTCTAGAATGGCCAATATTGTTGCCAAATTCATATGTTTGGGCAATGAACGGACAAAAACGCTTTTCGGCCTAATTTGAGGTCAAAAGAATGAAGGTTTGGTCACCGTCTCGGAATTGCGTTAAATCCCACAGACCCACACCATTTTTCATGACGATTCTAGAATGCCCAATATTGTTGTCAAATTCATCTTTTTGGGCCCTGAACGGACAAAAACGCTTTGCAGGCTAATTTGAGGTCAAAAGAATGATAGTTTGGTCACTGTCTCGTAATTCCGTGAAAACCCACATACCCACTCCATTTTTCATGAGGATTCTAGAATGGCCAATATTGTTGTCAAATTCATATGGTTGGGCCCTGAACGGACAAAAACGCTTTCCAGCCTAATTTGAGGTCAAAAGAATGGAAGTTTGGTCAATGTCTCAGATTTACGTTAAATCCCACATACCAACACCATTTTTCATGAGGATTCTACAATGGCCAATATTGTTGTCAATTTCATCTTTTTGGGCCCTGAACGGACAAAAACGCTTTTCAGGCTAATTTGAGGTAAAAAAGAATGATAGTTTGGTCACTGACTTGGAATTGCGTTAAAACCCACATACCCACTCCATTTTTAATGAGGATTCAAGAATGAACAATATTGTTGGCAAATTCACCTGTTTGGGCCCTGAACTGAAAAAAACGCTTTTCAGGCTAATTTGAGGTCAAAAGAATGAAAGTTTGGTCACTGTCTTAGAATTTCGTTAAAACCCACATACCCACTCCATTTTTAATGAGGATTCTAGAATGGCCAATATTGTTGTCAAATTCAGCTGTTTGGGCCCTGAACGGACAAAAACGCTTTTCAGCCTAATTTGAGGTCAAAAGAATGAAAGTTTGGTCACAGTCTCGGAATTGCGTTAAAACCCACATACAAACTCCATTTTTAACGAGGATTCAACAATGAACAATATTGTTGTCAAATTCATCTGTTTGGGCCCTGAACTGAAAAAAACGCTTTTCAGGCTAATTTGAGGTCAAAAGAATGAAAGTTTGGTCACTGCCTCGGAATTGCGTTAAAACCCACATACCCAGTCCATTTTTAATGAGGATTCAAGAATGAACAATATTGTTGTCAAATTCATATGTTTGGGCCCTGAACGGACAAAAACGCTTTCCAGGCTAATTTAAGGTCAAAAGAATGAAGGTTTGGTCACCGTCTCGGAATTGCGTTAAATCCCACAGACCCACACCATTTTTCATGAGGATTCTAGAATGGCCAATATTGTTGTCAAATTCAGCTGTTTGGGCCCTGAACGGACAAAAACGCTTTTACAGCCTAATTTGAGGTCAAAAGAATGAAAGTTTGGTCACAGTCTCGGAATTGCGTTAAAACCCACATACCAACTCCATTTTTAATGAGGATTCAAGAATGAACAATATTGTTGTCAAACTCATCTGTTTGGGCCCTCAACGGACAAAAACGCTTTCCAGGCTAATTTGAGGTCAAAAGAATGGAAGTTTGTTCAATGTCTCAGATTTACGTTAAATCCCACATACCAATACCATTTTTCATGAGGATTCGAGAATGGCCAATATTGTTGTCAATTTCATCTTTTTGGGCCCTGAACGGACAAAAACGTTTTTCAGGCTAATTTGAGGTCAAAAGAATGATAGTTTGGTCACTGTCTCGGAATTCCGTGAAAACCCACATACCCACTCCATTTTGCATGAGGATTCTAGAATGGCCAATATTGTTGTCAAATTCAGCTGTTTGGGCCTTGAACGGACAAAAACGCTTTTCAGCCTAATTTGAGGTCAAAAGAATGAAAGTTTGGTCACAGTCTCGAAATTGCGTTAAAACCCACATACCAACTCCATTTTTAACGAGGATTCAACAATAAACAATATTATTGTCAAATTCATCTGTTTGGGCCCAGAACTGAAAAAAACGCTTTTCAAGCTAATTTGAGGTCAAAAGAATGAAAGTTTGGTCACAGTCTCGAAATTGCGTTAAAACCCACATACCAACTCCATTTTTAACGAGGATTCAACAATAAACAATATTATTGTCAAATTCATCTGTTTGGGCCCTGAACTGAAAAAAACGCTTTTCAGGCTAATTTGAGGTCAAAAGAATGAAAGTTTGGTCACTGTCTCAGAATTGCGTTAAAACCCACATACCCACTCCATTTTTTATGAGGATTCTAGAATGGCCAATATTGTTGTCAAATTCAGCTGTTTGGACCCTGAACGGACAAAAACGCTTTTCAGCCTAATTTGAGGTCAAAAGAATGAAAGTTTGGTCACAGTCTCGGAATTGCGTTAAAACCCACATACCAACTCCATTTTTAACGAGGATTCAACAATGAACAATATTGTTGTCAAATTCATCTGTTTGGGCCCTGAACTGAAAAAAACGCTTTTCAGGCTAATTTGAGGTCAAAAGAATGAAAGTTTGGTCACTGCCTCGGAATTGCGTTAAAACCCACATACCTAGTCCATTTTTAATGAGGATTCAAGAATGAACAATATTGTTGTCAAATTCATATGTTTGGGCCCTGAACGGACAAAAACGCTTTCCAGCCTAATTTGAGGTCAAAAGAATGGAAGTTTGGTCAATGTCTCAGATTTACGTTAAATCCCACATACCAACACCATTTTTCATGAGGATTCTACAATGGCCAATATTGTTGTCAATTTCATCTTTTTGGGCCCTGAACGGACAAAAACGCTTTTCAGGCTAATTTGAGGTAAAAAAGAATGATAGTTTGGTCACTGACTTGGAATTGCGTTAAAACCCACATACCCACTCCATTTTTAATGAGGATTCAAGAATGAACAATATTGTTGGCAAATTCACCTGTTTGGGCCCTGAACTGAAAAAAACGCTTTTCAGGCTAATTTGAGGTCAAAAGAATGAAAGTTTGGTCACTGTCTTAGAATTTCGTTAAAACCCACATACCCACTCCATTTTTAATGAGGATTCTAGAATGGCCAATATTGTTGTCAAATTCAGCTGTTTGGGCCCTGAACGGACAAAAACGCTTTTCAGCCTAATTTGAGGTCAAAAGAATGAAAGTTTGGTCACAGTCTCGGAATTGCGTTAAAACCCACATACCAACTCCATTTTTAACGAGGATTCAACAATGAACAATATTGTTGTCAAATTCATCTGTTTGGGCCCTGAACTGAAAAAAACGCTTTTAAGGCTAATTTGAGGTCAAAAGAATGAAAGTTTGGTCACTGCCTCGGAATTGCGTTAAAACCCACATACCCAGTCCATTTTTAATGAGGATTCAAGAATGAACAATATTGTTGTCAAATTCATATGTTTGGGCCCTGAACGGACAAAAACGCTTTCCAGGCTAATTTAAGGTCAAAAGAATGAAGGTTTGGTCACCGTCTCGGAATTGCGTTAAATCCCACAGACCCACACCATTTTTCATGAGGATTCTAGAATGGCCAATATTGTTTTCAAATTCAGCTGTTTGGGCCCTGAACGGACAAAAACGCTTTTGCAGCCTAATTTGAGGTCAAAAGAATGAAAGTTTGGTCACAGTCTCGGAATTACGTTAAAACCCACATACCAACTCAATTTTTAATGAGGATTCAAGAATGAACAATATTGTTGTCAAACTCATCTGTTTGGGCCCTCAACGGACAAAAACGCTTTCCAGGCTAATTTGAGGTCAAAAGAATGGAAGTTTGTTCAATGTCTCAGATTTACGTTAAATCCCACATACCAATACCATTTTTCATGAGGATTCGAGAATGGCCAATATTGTTGTCAATTTCATCTTATTGGGCCCTGAACGGACAAAAACGTTTTTCAGGCTAATTTGAGGTCAAAAGAATGATAGTTTGGTCACTGTCTCGGAATTCCGTGAAAACCCACATACCCACTCCATTTTTCATGAGGATTCTAGAATGGCCAATATTGTTGTCAAATTCAGCTGTTTGGGCCGTGAACGGACAAAAACGCTTTTCAGCCTAATTTGAGGTCAAAAGAATGAAAGTTTGGTCACAGTCTCGAAATTGCGTTAAAACCCACATACCAACTCCATTTTTAACGAGGATTCAACAATAAACAATATTATTGTCAAATTCATCTGTTTGGGCCCTGAACTGAAAAAAACGCTTTTCAAGCTAATTTGAGGTCAAAAGAATGAAAGTTTGGTCACTGTCTCAGAATTGCGTTAAAACCCACATACCCACTCCATTTTTTATGAGGATTCTAGAATGGCCAATATTGTTGTCAAATTCAGCTGTTTGGACCCTGAACGGACAAAAACGCTTTTCAGCCTAATTTGAGGTCAAAAGAATGAAAGTTTGGTCACAGTCTCGAAATTGCGTTAAAACCCACATACCAACTCCATTTTTAATGAGGATTCAAGAATGAACAATATTGTTGTCAAACTCATCTGTTTGGGCTCTCAATGGACAAAAACGCTTTCCAGGCTAATTCGAGGTCAAAGGAATGATAGTTTGGTCACTGTCTCGTAATTCCGTGAAAACCCACATACCGACTCCATTTTTCATGAGGATTCTAGAATGGCCAATATTGTTGTCAAATTCATATGTTTGGGCCCTGAACGGACAAAAACGCTTTCCAGCCTAATTTGAGGTCAAAAGAATGGAAGTTTGGTCAATGTCTCAGATTTACGTTAAATCCCACATACCAACACCATTTTTTATGAGGATTCTACAATGGCCAATATTGTTGTCAATTTCATCTTTTTGGGCCCTGAACGGACAAAAACGTTTTTCAGGCTAATTTGAGGTCAAAAGAATGTTAGTTTGGTCACTGTCTTGGAATTCCGTGAAAACCCACATACCCACCCCATTTTTCATGAGGATTCAAGAATGAACAATATTGTTGTCAAATTCATCTGTTTGGGCCCTCAACGGACAAAAACACTTTTCAGCCTAATTTGAGGTCAAAAGAATGAAAGTTTGGTCACTGTCTCGGAATTGCGTTAAAACCCACATACCAACTCCATTTTTAGCGAGGATTCAAGAATGAACAATATTGTTCTCATATTCATCTGTTTGGGCCCTAAACGGACAAAAACGCTTTCCAGGCTAATTTAAGTTCAAAAGAATGATAGTTTCGTCACTGTCTCCGAATTCCGTGAAAACCCACATACCCACTCCATTTTTCATGAGGATTCTAGAATGGCCACTATTGTTGTCAAATTCATATGTTTGGGCCCTCAACGGACAAAAACGCTTTCCAGGCTAATTTGAGGTCAAAAGAATGAAAGTTCGGTGACTATCTCGGAATTGCGTTAAAACCCACATACCCACTCCATTTTTAATGAGGATTCAAGAATGAACAATATTGTTGTCAAATTCATCTGATCGGGCCCTCAACGGACAAAAACGCTTTTCAGCCTAATTTGAGGTCAAAAGAATGATAGTTTGGTCATTGTCTCGGAATTCCGTGAAAACCCACATACCCACTCCATTTTTCATGAGGATTCTAGAATGGCCAATATTGTTGTCAAATTCATATGTTTGGGCCCTGAAGGAACAAAAACGCTTTCCAGGCTAATTTGAGGTCAAAAGAATGAAAGTTTTGTCACTGCCTCGGAATTGCGTTAAAACCCACATACCCAGTCCATTTTTAATGAGGATCAAGAATGAACAATATTGTTGTCAAATTCATCTGTTTGGGCCCTGAACGGACAAAAATGCTTTTCAGGCAAATTTGAGGTCAAAAGAATGATAGTTTGATCATTGTCTTGGAATTCCGTGAAAACCCACATACCCACTCCATTTTTCATGAGGATTCTAGAATGGCCAATATTGTTGTCAAATTCTTATGTTTGGGCCCTGAACGGACGAAAACGCTCTGCAGGCTAATTTGAGGTCAAAAGAATGAAAGTTTGGTCAATGTCTCAGATTTACGTTAAATCCCAGATACCCACCCCATTTTTCATGAGGATTCTAGAATGGCCAATATTGTTGTCAAGTTCATCGTTTTGGGCCCTGCACGGACAAAAACGCATTTCAGCCTAATTTGAGGACAAAAGAATGAAAGTTTGGTCACAGTCTCGAAATTGCGTTAAAACCCACATACCAACTCCATTTTTAATGAGGATTGAAAAATGAACAATATTGTTGTCAAATTCATCTGTTTGGGCCCTGAACAGAAAAAAACGCTTTTCAGGCTAATTTGAGATCAAAAGAATGAAAGTTTGGTCACTCTTTCAGAATTGCGTTAAAACCCACATACCCACTCCATTTTTTATGAGGATTCTAGAATGGCCAATATTGTTGTCAAATTCAGCTGTTTGGGCCCTGAACGGACAAAAACGCTTTTCATCCTAATTTGAGGTCAAAAGAATGAAAGTTTGGTCACAGTCTCGAAATTGCGTTAAAACCCACATACCAACTCCTTTTTTAATGAGGATTCAAGAATGAACAATATTGTTGTCAAATTCATCTGTTGGGCCCTCAACGGACAAAAACGCTTTCCAGGCTAATATGAGGTCAAAAGAATGATAGTTTGGTCACTGCCTTGGAATTCCGTGAAAACCCACATAACCACTCCATTTTTCATAAGGATTCTAGAATGGCCAATATTGTTGTCAAATTCATATGTTTGGGCCCTGAACGGACAAAAACGGTTTCCAGGATAAATTGAGGTCAAAAGAATGGAAGTTTGGTCACTGTCTCAGATTTACGTTAAATCCCACATACCAACACCATTTTTCATGAGGATTCTAGAATGGCCAATATTGTTGTCAATTTCATCTTTTTGGCCCTGAACGGACAAAAACGTTTTTCAGGCTAATTTGAGGTCAAAAGAATGATAGTTTGGTCACTGTCTCGGAATTCCGTGAAAACCCACATACCCACTCTATTTTTCATGAGAATTCTAGAATGGCCAATATTGTTGTCAAATTCATATGTTTGGGCCCTGAACGGACAAAAACGCTTTTCAGGCTAATTTGAGGTCAAAAGAATGAAAGTTTGGTCACTGTCTCAGAATTGCGTTAAAACCCACATACCCACTCCATTTTTAATGAGGATTCAAGAATGAACAATATTGTTGTCATATTCATATGTTTGGGCCCTCAACGGACAAAAACGCTTTCCAGGCTAATTTGAGGTCAAAAGAATGATAGTTTGGTCACTGTCTCAGAATTCCGTGAAAACCCACATACCCACTCCATTTTTCATGAGGATTCTAGAATGGCCAATATTGTTGTCAAATTCATATGTTTGGGCCCTGAATGGACAAAAACGCTTTCCAGGCTAATTTGAGGTCAAAAGAATGAAAGTTTGGTCACTGTCTCAGTATTCCGTGAAAACCCACATATCCACTCCATTTTTCATGAGGATTCTAGAATGGCCAATATTGTTGTAAAATTCATATGTTTGGGCCCTGAACGGACAAAAACGGTTTCCAGGCTAATTTGAGTTCAAAAGAATGATAGTTTGGTCACTGTCTTGGAATTGCGTTAAAACCCACTTACCGACTCCTTTTTTAATGAGGATTCAAGAATGAACAATATTGTTGTGAAATTCATCTGTTTGGGCCCTCAACGGACAAAAACGCTTTCTAGGCTAATTTGAGGTCAAAAGAATGAAAGTTTGGTCACAGTCTCGAAATTGCGTTAAAACCCACATACCAACTCCTATTTTAATGAGGATTCAAGAATGAACAATATTGTTGTCAAATTCATCTGTTTGGGCCCTCAACGGACAAAAACGCTTTCCAGGCTAATATGAGGTCAAAAGAATGATAGTTTGGTCACTGCCTCGGAATTCCGTGAAACCCCACATAACCACTCCATTTTTCATAAGGATTCTAGAATGGCCAATATTGTTGTCAAATTCATATGTTTGGGCCCTGAACGGACAAAAACGGTTTCCAGGATAAATTGAGGTCAAAAGAATGGAAGTTTGGTCAATGTCTCAGATTTACGTTATATCCCACATACCAACACCATTTTTCATGAGGATTCTAGAATGGCCAATATTGTTGTCAATTTCATCTTTTTGGCCCTGAACGGACAAAAACGTTTTTCAGGCTAATTTGAGGTCAAAAGAATGATAGTTTGGTCACTGTCTCGGAATTCCGTGAAAACCCACATACCCACTCCATTTTTCATGAGGATTCTAGAATGGCCAATATTGTTGTCAAATTCATATGTTTGGGCCCTGAACGGACAAAAACGCTTTTCAGGCTAATTTGAGGTCAAAAGAATGAAAGTTTGGTCACTGTCTCAGAATTGCGTTAAAACCCACATACCCACTCCATTTTTAATGAGGATTCTAGAATGAACAATATTGTTGTCATATTCATATGTTTGGGCCCTCAACGGACAAAAACGCTTTCCAGGCTAATTTGAGGTCAAAAGAATGATAGTTTGGTCACTGTCTCAGAATTCCGTGAAAACCCACATACCCACTCCATTTTTCAGGAGGATTCTAGAATGGCCAATATTGTTGTCAAATTCATATGTTTGGGCCCTGAATGGACAAAAACGCTTTCCAGGCTAATTTGAGGTCAAAAGAATGAAAGTTTGGTCACTGTCTCAGTATTCCGTGAAAACCCACATATCCACTCCATTTTTCATGAGGATTCTAGAATGGCCAATATTGTTGTAAAATTCATATGTTTGGGCCCTGAACGGACAAAAACGGTTTCCAGGCTAATTTGAGTTCAAAAGAATGATAGTTTGGTCACTGTCTTGGAATTGCGTTAAAACCCACATACCGACTCCTTTTTTAATGAGGATTCAAGAATGAACAATATTGTTGTGAAATTCATCTGTTTGGGCCCTCAACGGACAAAAACGCTTTCCAGGCTAATATGAGGTCAAAAGAATGATAGTTTGGTCACTGTCTCGGAATACCGTGAAAACCCACATACCCACTCCATTTTTCAAGGATTTTAGAATGGCCAATATTGTTGTCAAATTCATATGTTTGGGCCCTGAACAGACAAAAACGCTTTCCAGGTTAATTTGAGGTCAAAATAATGAAAGTTCGGTGACTGTCTCGGAATTGCGGTAAAACCCACATACCCACTCCATTTTTAATGTGGATTCAAGAATGAACAATATTGTTGTCAAATTCATCTGTTCGGGAACTCAACGGACAAAAACGCTTTTCAGGCTAATTTGAGGTCAAAAGAATGATAGGTTGGTCACTGTCTTGGAATTCCGTGAAACCCCACATAACCACTCCATTTTTCATGAGGATTCTAGAATGGCCAATATTGTTGTCAAATTCATATGTTTGGGCACTGAACGGACAAAAACGCTTTCCAGGCTAATTTGAGGTCAAGAGAATGAAAGTTTGGTCACTATCTCGGAATTGCTTTAAAACCCACATACCCACTCCATTTTTAATGAGGATTCAAGAATGAACAATATTGTTGTCATATTCATATGTTTGGGCCCTCAACGGACAAAAACGCTTTCCAGGCTAATTTGAGGTCAAAAGAATGATAGTTTGGTCACTGTCTCAGAATTCCGTGAAAACCCACATACCCACTCCATTTTTCATGAGGATTCTAGAATGGCCAATATTGTTGTCAAATTCATATGTTTGGGCCCTGAATGGACAAAAACGCTTTCCAGGCTAATTTGAGGTCAAAAGAATGAAAGTTTGGTCACTGTCTCAGTATTCCGTGAAAACCCACATATCCACTCCATTTTTCATGAGGATTCTAGAATGGCCAATATTGTTGTAAAATTCATATGTTTGGGTCCTGAACGGACAAAAACGGTTTCCAGGCTAATTTGAGTTCAAAAGAATAATAGTTTGGTCACTGTCTTGGAATTGCGTTAAAACCCACATACCGACTCCTTTTTTAATGAGGATTCAAGAATGAACAATATTGTTGTGAAATTCATCTGTTTGGGCCCTCAACGGACAAAAACGCTTTCGAGGCTAATTTGAGGTCAAAAGAATGAAAGTTTGGTCACAGTCTCGAAATTGCGTTAAAACCCACATACCAACTCCTATTTTAATGAGGATTCAAGAATGAACAATATTGTTGTCAAATTCATCTGTTTGGGCCCTCAACGGACAAAAACGCTTTCCAGGCTAATTTGAGGTCAAAAGAATGAAAGTTTGGTCACAGCCTCGGAATTCCGTGAAACCCCACATAACCACTCTATTTTTCATAAGGATTCTAGAATGAACAATATTGTTGTCAAATTCATATGTTTGGGCCCTGAACGGACAAAAACGCTTTCCAGGATAAATTGAGGTCAAAAGAATGGAAGTTTGGTCAATGTCTAAGATTTACGTTAAATCCCACATACCAACACCATTTTTCATGAGGATTCTAGAATGGCCAATATTGTTGTCAATTTCATCTTTTTGGCCCTGAACGGACAAAAACGTTTTTCAGGCTAATTTGAGGTCAAAAGAATGATAGTTTGGTCACTGTCTCGGAATTCCGTGAAAACCCACATACCCACTCCATTTTTCATGAGAATTCTAGAATGGCCAATATTGTTGTCAAATTCATATGCTTGGGCCCTGAACGGACAAAAACGCTTTCCAGGATAATTTGAGGTCAAAAGAATGACAGTTTGGTCACTGTCTCGGAATTCCGTGAAAACCCACATACCCACTCCATTTTTCATGAGGATTCTAGAATGGCCAATATTGTTGGCAAATTCTTATGTTTGGGCCCTGAACGGACAAAAACGCTTTCCAGGCTAATTTGAGGTCAAAAGAATGAAAGTTTGGTCACAGCCTCGGAATTCCGTGAAACCCCACATAACCACTCCATTTTTCATAAGGATTCTAGAATGGCCAATATTGTTGTCAAATTCATATGTTTGGGCCCTGAACGGACAAAAACGGTTTCCAGGATAAATTGAGGTCAAAAGAATGGAAGTTTGGTCAATGTCTCAGATTTACGTTAAATCCCACATACCAACACCATTTTTCATAAGGATTCTAGAATGGCCAATATTGTTGTCAATTTCATCTTTTTGGCCCTGAACGGACAAAAACGTTTTTCAGGCTAATTTGAGGTCAAAAGAATGATACTTTGGTCACTGTCTCGGAATTCCGTGAAAACCCACACACCCACTCCATTTTTCATGAGGATTCTAGAATGGCCAATATTGTTGTCAAATTCATATGTTTGGGCCCTGAACGGACAAAAACGCTTTTCAGGCTAATTTGAGGTCAAAAGAATGAAAGTTTGGTCACTGTCTCAGAATTGCGTTAAAACCCACATACCCACTCCATTTTTAATGAGGATTCTAGAATGAACAATATTGTTGTCATATTCATATGTTTGGGCCCTCAACGGACAAAAACGCTTTCCAGGCTAATTTGAGGTCAAAAGAATGATAGTTTGGTCACTGTCTCAGAATTCCGTGAAAACCCACATACCCACTCCATTTTTCATGAGGATTCTAGAATGGCCAATATTGTTGTCAAATTCATATGTTTGGGCCCTGAATGGACAAAAACGCTTTCCAGGCTAATTTGAGGTCAAAAGAATGAAAGTTTGGTCACTGTCTCAGTATTCCGTGAAAACCCACATATCCACTCCATTTTTCATGAGGATTCTAGAATGGCCAATATTGTTGTAAAATTCATATGTTTGGGCCCTGAACGGACAAAAACGGTTTCCAGGCTAATTTGAGTTCAAAAGAATGATAGTTTGGTCACTGTCTTGGAATTGCGTTAAAACCCACATACCGACTCCTTTTTTAATGAGGATTCAAGAATGAACAATATTGTTGTGAAATTCATCTGTTTGGGCCCTCAACGGACAAAAACGCTTTCTAGGCTAATTTGAGGTCAAAAGAATGAAAGTTTGGTCACAGTCTCGAAATTGCGTTAAAACCCACATACCAACTCCTATTTTAATGAGGATTCAAGAATGAACAATATTGTTGTCAAATTCATATGTTTGGGCCCTGAACGGACAAAAACGCTTTTCAGGCTAATTTGAGGTCAAAAGAATGAAAGTTTGGTCACTGTCTCAGAATTGCGTTAAAACCCACATACCCACTCCATTTTTAATGAGGATTCTAGAATGAACAATATTGTTGTCATATTCATATGTTTGGGCCCTCAACGGACAAAAACGCTTTCCAGGCTAATTTGAGGTCAAAAGAATGATAGTTTGGTCACTGTCTCAGAATTCCGTGAAAACCCACATACCCACTCCATTTTTCATGAGGATTCTAGAATGGCCAATATTGTTGTCAAATTCATATGTTTGGGCCCTGAATGGACAAAAACGCTTTCCAGGCTAATTTGAGGTCAAAAGAATGAAAGTTTGGTCACTGTCTCAGTATTCCGTGAAAACCCACATATCCACTCCATTTTTCATGAGGATTCTAGAATGGCCAATATTGTTGTAAAATTCATATGTTTGGGCCCTGAACGGACAAAAACGGTTTCCAGGCTAATTTGAGTTCAAAAGAATGATAGTTTGGTCACTGTCTTGGAATTGCGTTAAAACCCACATACCGACTCCTTTTTTAATGAGGATTCAAGAATGAACAATATTGTTGTGAAATTCATCTGTTTGGGCCCTCAACGGACAAAAACGCTTTCCAGGCTAATATGAGGTCAAAAGAATGATAGTTTGGTCACTGTCTCGGAATACCGTGAAAACCCACATACCCACTCCATTTTTCAAGGATTCTAGAATGGCCAATATTGTTGTCAAATTCATATGTTTGGGCCCTGAACGGACAAAAACGCTTTCCAGGCTAATTTGAGGTCAAAAGAATGAAAGTTCGGTGACTGTCTCGGAATTGCGGTAAAACCCACATACCCACTCCATTTTTAATGTGGATTCAAGAATGAACAATATTGTTGTCAAATTCATCTGTTCGGGAACTCAACGGACAAAAACGTTTTTCAGGCTAATTTGAGGTCAAAAGAATGATAGGTTGGTCTGTCTTGGAATTCCGTGAAAACCCACATACCCACACCATTTTTCATGAGGATTCTAGAATGGCCAATATTGTTGTCAAATTCATATGTTTGGGCACTGAACGGACAAAAACGCTTTCCAGGCTAATTTGAGGTCAAGAGAATGAAAGTTTGGTCACTGTCTCGGAATTGCTTTAAAACCCACATACCCACTCCATTTTTAATGAGGATTCAAGAATGAACAATATTGTTGTCAATTTCATCTTTTTGGGCCCTGAACGGACAAAAACGTTTTTCAGGCTAATTTGAGGTCAAAAGAATGATAGTTTGGTCACTGTCTCGGAATTGCGTTAAAACCCACATACCCACTCCATTTTTAATGAGGATTCATGAATGAACAATATTGTTGGCAAATTCACCTGTTTGGGCCCTTAACTGAAAAAAACGCTTTTCAGTCTAATTTGAGGTCAAAAGAATGAAAGTTTGGTCACTGTCTTAGAATTTCGTTAAAACCCACATACCCACTCCATTTTTAATGAGGATTCTAGAATGGCCAATATTGTTGTCAAATTCAGCTGCTTGGGCCCTGAACGGACAAAAACGCTTTTCAGCCTAATTTGAGGTCAAAAGAATGAAAGTTTGGTCACAGTCTCGAAATTGCGTTAAAACCCACATACCAACTCCATTTTTAACGAGGATTAAACAATGAACAATATTGTTGTCAAATTCATCTGTTTGGGCCCTGAACAGAAAAAAACGCTTTTCAGGCTAATTTGAGGTCAAAAGAATTAAAGTTTGGTCACTGTCTCGGAATTCCGTGAAAACCCACATACCCACTCCATTTTTCATGAGGATTCTAGAATGGCCGATATTGTTGTCAAATTCTTATGTTTGGGCCCTGAACGGACAAAAACGCTTTCGAGGCTAATTTGAGGTCAAAAGAATGGAAGTTTGGTCAATGTCTCAGATTTACGTTAAATCCCACATACCGACACCATTTTTCATGAGGATTCTAGAATGGCCAATATTGTTGTCAATTTCATCTTTTTGGGCCCTGAACGGACAAAAACATTTTTCAGGCTAATTTGAGGTCAAAAGAATGATAGTTTGGTCACTGTCTCGGAATTCCGTGAAAACCCACATACCCACTCCATTTTTCATGAGGATTCTAGAATGGCCAATATTGTTGTCAAATTCATATGTTTGGGCCCTGAACGGACAAAAACGCTTTCCAGGCTAATTTGAGGTCAAAAGAATGAAAGTTTGGTCACTGTCTCGGAATTGCGTTAAAACCTACATACCCACTCCAATTTTAATGAGGATTCAAGAATGAACAATATTGTTGTCATATTCATCTGTTTGGTCCCTAAACGGACAAAAACGTTTTCCAGGCTAATTTGAGGTCAAAAGAATGATAGTTTTGTCACTGTCTCGGAATTCCGTGAAAACCCACATACCCACTCCATTTTTCATGAGGATTCTAGAATGCCAATATTGTTGTAAAATTCATATGTTTGGGCCCTGAACGGACAAAAACGCTTTCCAGGCTAATTTGAGGTCAAAAGAATGAAAGTTGTGTCACTGTCTCAGAATTGCATAAAAAACCCAGATACCCATTCCATTTTTAATGAGGATTCAAGAATGAACAATATTGTTGTCAAATTCATCTATTTGGCCCTCAACGGACAAAAACGCTTTTCAGGCTAATTTGAGGTCAAAAGAATGATAGTTTGGTCACAGTCTCGAAATTGCGTTAAAACCCACATACCAACTCCATTTTTAACGAGGATTAAACAATGAACAATATTGTTGTCAAATTCATCTGTTTGGGCCCTGAACAGAAAAAAACGCTTTTCAGGCTAATTTGAGGTCAAAAGAATAAAAGTTTGGTCACTGTCTCGGAATTCCGTGAAAACCCACATACCCACTCCATTTTTCATGAGGATTCTAGAATGGCCGATATTGTTGTCAAATTCTTATGTTTGGGCCCTGAACGGACAAAAACGCTTTCGAGGCTAATTTGAGGTCAAAAGAATGGAAGTTTGGTCAATGTCTCAGATTTACGTTAAATCCCACATACCAACTCCATTTTTCATGAGGATTCTAGAATGCCAATATTGTTGTAAAATTCATATGTTTGGGCCCTGAACGGACAAAAACGCTTTACAGGCTAATTTGAGGTCAAAAGAATGAAAGTTGTGTCACTGTCTCGGAATTGCATAAAAAACCCACATACCCATTCCATTTTTAATGAGGATTCAAGAATGAACAATATTGTTGTCAAATTCATCTGTTTGGCCCTCAACGGACAAAAACGCTTTTTAGGCTAATTTGAGGTCAAAAGAATGATAGTTTTGTCACTATCTCGGAATTCCGTGAAAACCCACATACCCACTCCATTTTTCATGAGGATTCTAGAATGGCCAATATTGTTGTCAAATTCATATGTTTGGGCCCTGAACGGTCAAAAACGCTTTCCAGGCTAATTTGAGGTCAAAAGAATGAAAGTTCGGTGACTGTCTCGGAATTGCTTTAAAACCCACATACCCACTCCATTTTTAATGTGGATTCAAGAATGTACAATATTGTTGTGAAATTCATCTATTCGGGAACTCAACGGACAAAAACGCTTTTCAGGCTAATTTGAGGTCAAAAAGAATGATAGTTTGGTCACTGCCTCGGAATTGCGTTAAAACCCACATACCCAGTCCATTTTTAATGAGGATTCAAGAATGAACAATATTGTTGTCAAATTCATATGTTTTGGCCCTGAACGGACAAAAATGCTTTTCAGGCAAATTTGAGGTCAAAAGATTGATATTTTGATCATTGTCTTGGAATTCCGTGAAACCCACATACCCACTCCATTTTTCATGAGGATTCTAGAATGGCCAATATTGTTGTCAAATTCTTATGTTTGGGCCCTGAACGGACAAAAACGCTTTGCAGGCTAATTTGAGGTCAAAAGATTGAAAGTTTGGTCACAGTCTCGAAATTGCGTTAAAACCCACATACCAACTCCATTTTTAACGAGGATTAAACAATGAACAATATTGTTGTCAAATTCATCTGTTTGGGCCCTGAACAGAAAAAAACGCTTTTCAGGCTAATTTGAGGTCAAAAGAATTAAAGTTTGGTCACTGTCTCGGAATTCCGTGAAAACCCACATACCCACTCCATTTTTCATGAGGATTCTAGAATGGCCGATATTGTTGTCAAATTCTTATGTTTGGGCCCTGAACGGACAAAAACGCTTTCGAGGCTAATTTGAGGTCAAAAGAATGGAAGTTTGGTCAATGTCTCAGATTTACGTTAAATCCCACATACCAACTCCATTTTTAATGAGGATTCAAGAATGAACAATATTGTTGGCAAATTCACCTGTTTGGGCCCTGAACTGAAAAAAACGCTTTTCAGGCTAATTTGAGGTCAAAAGAATGAAAGTTTGGTCACTGTCTTAGAATTTCGTTAAAACCCACATACCCACTCCATTTTTAATGAGGATTCTAGAATGGCTAATATTATTGTCAAATTCAGCTGTTTGGGCCCTGAACGGACAAAAACGCTTTTCATCCTAATTTGAGGTCAAAAGAATGAAAGTTTGGTCACAGTCTCGAAATTACGTTAAAACCAACATACCAACTCCATTTTTAACGACGATTCAACAATGAACAATATTGTTGTCAAATTCATCTATTTGGGCCCTGAACAGAAAAAAAACGCTTTTCAGGCTATTTTGAGGTCAAAAGAATTAAAGTTTGGTCACTGTCTCAGAATTGCGTTAAAACCCACATACCCACTCCATTTTTAATGAGGATTCAAGAATGAACAATATTGTTGTGAAATTCATCTGTTTGGGCCTCAACGGACAAAAACGCTTTCCAGGCTAATTTGAGGTCAAAAGAATGATAGTTTGGTCACTGCCTCAGAATTCCGTGAAAACCCACATATCCACTCCATTTTTCATGATTATTCTAGAATGGCCAGTATTGTTGTCAAATTCATATGTTTGGGCCCTGAACGGACAAAAACGGTTTCCAGGCTAATTTGAGGTCAAAAGAATGAAAGTTTGGTCACTGTCTCGGAATTGCGTTAAAACCCACATACCCACTCCATTTTTCATGAGGATTCTAGAATGGCCAATATTGTTGTCAATTTCATATTTTTGGGCCCTGAACGGACAAAAACGTTTTTCAGGCTAATTTGACGTCAAAAGAATGATAGTTTGGTCACTGTCTCGAAATTCCGTGAAAACCCACATACCCACTCCATTTTTCATGAGGATTCTAGAATGGCCAATATTGTTGTCAAATTCATATGTTTGGGCCCTGAACGGACAAAAACGGTTTCCAGGCTAATTTGAGGTCAAAAGAATGAAAGTTGGTCACTGTCTCGGAATTGCGTTAAAACCCACATACCCACTCCATTTTTAATGAGGATTCAAGAATGAACAATATTGTTGTCATATTCATCTGTTTGTCTCTGTCTCGGAATTCCGTGAAAACCCACATACCCACTCCATTTTTCATGAGGATTCTAGAATGGCCAATATTGTTGTAAAATTCATATGTTTGGGCCCTGAACGGACAAAAAACACTTTCCAGGCTAATTTGAGGTCAAAAGAATGAAAGTTGGGTCACTGTCTCGGAATTGCGTTAAAACCCACATACCCATTCCATTTTTAATGAGGATTCAAGAATGAACAATATTGTTGTCAAATTGATCTATTTGGGCCCTGAACATACAAAAACGCTTTTCAGGTTAATTTGAGGTCAAAAGAATGATAGTTTGGTCACTGTCTCGGAATTCCGTGAAAACCCACATACCCACTCCATTTTTCATGAGCATTCTGGAATGGCCAATATTGTTGTCAAATTCTTATGTTTGGGCCCTGAACGGACAAAAACGCTCTGCAGGCTAATTGGAGGTCAAAAGAATGAAAGTTTGGTCAACATCTCAGATTTACGTTAAATCCCACATACCCACACCATTTTTCATGAGGATTCTAGAAAGGCCAATATTGTTGTCAAATTCATCGTTTTGGGCCCTGAACGGACAAAAACGCTTTTCAGCCTAATTTGAGGTCAAAAGAATGAAAGTTTGGTCACAGTCTCGAAATTGTGTTAAAACCCACATACCAACTCCATTTTTAATGAGGGTTCAAGAATGAACAACATTGTTGTCAAATTCATCTGCTTGGGCCCTGAACAGAAAAAAACGCTTTTCAGGCTAATTTGAGGTCAAAAGAATGAAAGTTTGGTCACTGTTTCAGAATTGCGTTAAAATCCACATACCCACTCCATTTTTTATGAGGATTCTAGAATGGCCAATATTGATGTCAAATTCAGCTGTTTGGGCCCTGAACGGACAAAAACGCTTTTCAGCCTAATTTGAGGTCAAAAGAATGAAAGTTTGGTCACAGTCTCGAAATTGCGTTAAAACCCACAAACCAACTCCATTTTTAATGAGGTTTCAAGAATGAACAATATAGTTGTCAAATTCATATGTTTGGGCACTGAACGGACAAAAACGCTTTCCAGGCTAATTTGAGGTCAAGAGAATGAAAGTTTGGTCACTGTCTCGGAATTGCTTTAAAACCCACATACCCACTCCATTTTTAATGAGGATTCAAGAATGAACAATATTGTTGTCATATTCTTCTGTTTGGGCCCTGAACGGACAAAAATGCTTTCCAGGCTAATTTGATGTCAACAGAATGAAAGTTTCGTCACAGTCTCAGAATTGCGTTAAAACCCACATACCAACTCCATTTTTAATGAGGATTCAAGAATGAACAATATTGTTGTGAAATTCATCTGTTTGGGCCTCAACGGACAAAAACGCTTTTCATCCTAATTTGAGGTCAAAAGAATGAAAGTTTGGTCACAGTCTCGAAATTACGTTAAAACCAATATACCAACTCCATTTTCAACGAGGATTCAACAATGAACAATATTGTTGTCAAATTCATCTGTTTGGGCCCTGAACAGAAAAAAACGCTTTTCAGGCTAATTTGAGGTCAAAAGAATTAAAGTTTGGTCACTGTCTCAGAATTGCGTTAAAACCCACATACCCACTCCATTTTTAATGAGGATTCAAGAATGAACAATATTGTTGTGAAATTCATCTGTTTGGGCCTCAACGGACAAAAACGCTTTCCAGGCTAATTTGAGGTCAAAAGAATGATAGTTTGGTCACTGCCTCGGAATTCCGTGAAAACCCACATATCCACTCCATTTTTCATGAGGATTCTAGAATGGCCAATATTGTTGTCAAATTCATATGTTTGGGCACTGAACGGACAAAAACGCTTTCCAGGCTAATTTGAGGTCAAGAGAATGAAAGTTTGGTCACTGTCTCGGAATTGCTTTAAAACCCACATACCCACTCCATTTTTAATGAGGATTCAAGAATGAACAATATTGTTGTCATATTCTTCTGTTTGGGCCCTGAACGGACAAAAATGCTTTCCAGGCTAATTTGATGTCAACAGAATGAAAGTTTCGTCACAGTCTCAGAATTGCGTTAAAACCCACATACCAACTCCATTTTTAATGAGGATTCAAGAATGAACAATATTGTTGTGAAATTCATCTGTTTGGGCCTCAACGGACAAAAACGCTTTTCATCCTAATTTGAGGTCAAAAGAATGAAAGTTTGGTCACAGTCTCGAAATTACGTTAAAACCAACATACCAACTCCATTTTCAACGAGGATTCAACAATGAACAATATTGTTGTCAAATTCATCTGTTTGGGCCCTGAACAGAAAAAAACGCTTTTCAGGCTAATTTGAGGTCAAAAGAATTAAAGTTTGGTCACTTTTTCAGAATTGCGTTAAAACCCACATACCCACTCCATTTTTAATGAGGATTCAAGAATGAACAATATTGTCGTGAAATTCATCTGTTTGGGCCTCAACGGACAAAAACGCTTTCCAGGCTAATTTGAGGTCAAAAGAATGATAGTTTGGTCACTGCCTCGGAATTCCGTGAAAACCCACATATCCACTCCATTTTTCATGAGGATTCTAGAATGGCCAATATTGTTGTCAAATTCATATGTTTGGGCCCTGAACGGACAAAAACGCTTTCCAGGATAAATTGAGGTCAAAAGAATGGAAGTTTGGTCAATGTCTCAGATTTACGTTAAATCCCACATACCAACACCATTTTTCAAGAGGATTCTAGAATGGCCAATATTGTTGTTAATTTCAACTTTTTGGGCCCTGAACGGACAAAAACGCTTTTTGCAGGCTAATTTGAGGTCAAAAAGAATGATAGTTTGGTCACTGTCTTGGAATTGCGTTAAAACCCACATACCCACTCCATTTTTAATGAGGATTCAAGAATGAATAATATTGTTGTCAAATTCATCTGTTTGTTCCCTGAACAGAAAAAAACGCTTTTCAGGCTAATTTGAGGTCAAAAGAATGATAGTTTGGTCACTGTCTCGGAATTCCGTAAAAACCCACATACCCACTCCATTTTTCATGAGGATTCTAGAATGGCCAATATTGTTGTCAAATTCATATGTTTGGGCCCTGAACGGACAAAAACGCTTTCCAGGCTAATTTGAGGTCAAAAGAATGAAAGTTTGGTCACTGCCTCAGAATTGCGTTAAAACCCACATACCCAGACCATTTTTAATGAGGATTCAAGAATGAACAATATTGTTGTCAAATTCATATGTTTGGGCCCTGAACGGACAAAAACGCTATCCAGGCTAATTTAAGGTCAAAAGAATGAAGGTTTGGTCACGGTCTCGGAATTGCGTTAAATCCCACAGACCCACTCCATTTTTAATGAGGATTCAAGAATGAACAATATTGTTGGCAAATTCACCTGTTTGGGCCCTGAACTGAAAAAAATGCTTTTCAGGCTAATTTGAGGTCAAAAGAATGAAAGTTTGGTCACTGTCTTAGAATTTCGTTAAAACCCACAAACCCACTCCATTTTTAATGAGGATTCTAGAATGGCCAATATTGTTGTCAAATTCAGCTGTTTGGGCCCTGAACGGACAAAAACGCTTTTCAGCCTAATTTGAGGTCAAAAGAATGAAAGTTTGGTCACAGTCTCGGAATTGCGTTAAAACCCACATACCAACTCCATTTTTAACGAGGATTCAACAATGAACAATATTGTTGTCAAATTCATCTGTTTGGGCCCTGAACTGAAAAAAACGCTTTTCAGGCTAATTTGAGGTCAAAAGAAAGAAAATTTGGTCACTGCCTCGGAATTGCGTTAAAACCCACATACCCAGTCCATTTTTAATGAGGATTCAAGAATGAACAATATTGTTGTCAAATTCATATGTTTGGGCCCTGAACGGACAAAAACGCTTTCCAGGCTAATTTAAGGTCAAAAGAATGAAGGTTTGGTCACCGTCTCGGAATTGCGTTAAATCCCACAGACCCACACCATTTTTCATGAGGATTCTAGAATGGGCAATATTGTTGTCAAATTCATTTGTTTGGGCCCTGAACGGACAAAAACGCTTTGCAGGCTAATTTGACGTCAAAAGAATGAACGTTTGGTCACTGTCTCGGAATTGCGTTAAATCCCACACACCCACTCCATTTTTAATGAGGATTGAAGAATGAACAATATTGTTGTCAAATTCATCTGTTTGGGCACTGAACGGACAAAAACGCTTTCCAGGCTAATTTGAGGTCAAAAGAATGATAGTTTTGCCACTGTCTCGGAATTCCGTGAAAACCCACATACCCACTCCATTTTTCATGAGGATTCTAGAATGGCCAATATTGTTGTCAAATTCATATGTTTGGGCCCTGAACGGACAAAAACGCTTTGCGGGCTAATTTGAGGTCAAAAGAATGAAAGTTTGGTCACTGTTTCGGAATTGCGTTAAATCCCACAAACCCATCCCATTTTTCATTAGGATTCTAGAATGGCCAATATTGTTGTCAAATTCATCTTTTTGGGCCCTGAACGGACAAAAACACTTTGCAGGCTAATTTGAGGTCAAAAGAATGAAAGTTTGGTCACTGTGTCAGAATTGCGTTAAAACACACATACCCACTCCATTTTTAACGAGGATTCAACAATGAACAATATTGTTGTCAAATTCATCTGTTTGGGCCCTGAACTGAAAAAAACGCTTTTCAGGCTAATTTGAGGTCAAAAGAAAGAAAATTTGGTCACTGCCTCGGAATTGCGTTAAAACCCACATACCCAGTCCATTTTTAATGAGGATTCAAGAATGAACAATATTGTTGTCAAATTCATATGTTTGGGCCCTGAACGGACAAAAACGCTTTCCAGGCTAATTTAAGGTCAAAAGAATGAAGGTTTGGTCACCGTCTCGGAATTGCGTTAAATCCCACAGACCCACACCATTTTTCATGAGGATTCTAGAATGGGCAATATTGTTGTCAAATTCATTTGTTTGGGCCCTGAACGGACAAAAACGCTTTGCAGGCTAATTTGACGTCAAAAGAATGAACGTTTGGTCACTGTCTCGGAATTGCGTTAAATCCCACACACCAACTCCATTTTTAATGAGGATTGAAGAATGAACAATATTGTTGTCAAATTCATCTGTTTGGGCACTGAACGGACAAAAACGCTTTCCAGGCTAATTTGAGGTCAAAAGAATGATAGTTTTGCCACTGTCTCGGAATTCCGTGAAAACCCACATACCCACTCCATTTTTCATGAGGATTCTAGAATGGCCAATATTGTTGTCAAATTCATATGTTTGGGCCCTGAACGGACAAAAACGCTTTGCGGGCTAATTTGAGGTCAAAAGAATGAAAGTTTGGTCACTGCTTCGGAATTGCGTTAAATCCCACAAACCCATCCCATTTTTCATTAGGATTCTAGAATGGCCAATATTGTTGTCAAATTCATCTTTTTGGGCCCTGAACGGACAAAAACACTTTGCAGGCTAATTTGAGGTCAAAAGAATGAAAGTTTGGTCACTGTGTCAGAATTGCGTTAAAACACACATACCCACTCCATTTTTAATGAGGATTCAAGAATGAATAATATTGTTGTCAAATTCATCTGTTTGGGTCCTAAACGGACAAAAACGCTTTCCAGGCTAATTTGAGGTCAAAAGAATGATAGTTTGGTCACTGTCTCAGAATTCCGTGAAAACCCACATGCCCACTCCATTTTTCATGAGGATTCTAGAATGGCCAATATTGTTGTCAAATTCTTATTTTTGGACCCTGAACGGGCAAAAAAGATTTCCACGCTAATTTGAGGTCAAAAGAATGAAAGTTTGGTCACTGTCTTAGAATTCCGTGAAAACCCACATACCCACTCCATTTTTCATGAGGATTCTAGAATGGCCAATATTGTTGGCAAATTCATATGCTTGGGCCCTGAACGGACAAAAACGCTTTCCAGGCTAATTTTAGGTCAAAAGAATGATAGTTTGGTCACTGTCTCGGAATTCCGTGAAAATCCACATACCCACTCCATTTTTCATGAGGATTCTAGAATGGCCAATATTGTTGTCAAATTCTTATGTTTGGACCCTGAACGGGCAAAAAAGCTTTCCAAGCTAATTTGAGGTCAAAAGAATGAAAGTTTGGTCACTGTCTCGGATTGCGTTAAAAACCACACACCCACTCCATTTTTAATGAGGATTCAAGAATGAACAATATTGTTGTCAAATTCATCTGTTTGGGCCCTGAACGGACAAAAACGCTTTCCAGGCTAATTTAAGGTCAAAAGAATGAAGGTTTGGTCACCGTCTCGGAATTGCGTTAAATCCCACATACCCACTCCATTTTTCATGAGGATTCTAGAATGGCCAATATTGTTGTCAAATTCATATGTTTGGGCCCTCAACGGACAAAAACGCTGTGCAGGCTAATTTGAGGTCAAAAGAATGAAAGTTTGGTCAATGTCTCAGATTTACGTTAAATCCCACATAGCAACACCATTTTTCATGAGGATTCTAGAATGGGCAATATTGTTGTCAATTTCATCTTTTTGGGCAGTGAACGGACAAAAACGCTTTTCAGCCAAATTTGAGGTCAAAAGAATGAAAGTTTGGTCACTGTCTCGGAATTGCGTTAAAACCTACATACCCACACCATTCTTCATGAGGATTCTAGAATGGCCAATATTGTTGTCAAATTCATCTTTTTGGGCCCTGAATGGGCAAAAACGTTTTCCAGGCTAATTTGGGGTTAAAAGAATGAAAGGTTGGTCACTGTCTCGGAATTATGTTAAATCCCACAGACCCACACCATTTTTCATGAGGATTCTAAAATGGCCAATATTGTTGTCAAATTCATCTTTTTGGGCCTTGAACGGACAAAAAAGCTTTTCAGGCTAATTTGAGATCAAAAGAATGATAGTTTGGTCACTGTCTCGGAATTCCGTGAAAACGCACATACCCACTCCATTTTTAATGAGGATTGAAGAATGAACATTATTTTTGTCAAATTCATCTATTTGGGCCCTCAACGGACAAAAACGCTTTTCAGGCTAATTTGAGGTCAAAAGAATGAAAGTTTGGTCACTGTCTCGGAATTGCGTTAAAAACTACATACCCACTCCATTTTTAATGAGGATTCAAGAATGAACAATATTGTTGTCAAATTCATCTGTTTGAGCACTGAACGGACAAAAACGCTTTCCAGGCTAATTTGAGGTCAAAAGAATGATAGTTTCGTCACTGTCTCGGAATTCCGTGAAAACCAACATATCCACTCCATTTTCCATGAGGATTCTAGAATGGCCAATATTGCTGTCAAATTCATATGTTTGGGCTCTGAACGGACAAAAACGCTTTCCAGGCTAATTTGAGGTCAAAAGAATGGAAGTTTGGTCAATGTCTCAGATTTCCGTTAAATCCCACATACCAACACCATTTTTCATGAGGATTCTAGAATGGCCAATATTGTTGTCAATTTCATCTTTTTGGACAGTGAACGGACAAAAACGCTTTTCAGCCTAATTTGAGGTCAAAAGAATGAAAGTTTGGTCACTGTCTCTGAATTGCGTTAAAACCTACATACCCACACCATTCTTCATGAGGATTCTAGAATGGCCAATATTGTTGTCAAATTCATGTTTTTGGGCCCTGAATGGGCAAAAACGTTTTCCAGGCTAATTTGGGGTCAAAAGAATGAAAGTTTGGTCACTGTCTCGGAATTACGTTAAATCCCACAGACCCACACCATTTTTCATGAGGATTCTAGAGTGGCCAATATTGTTGTCAAATTCATATGTTTGGGCCCTGAACGGACAAAAACGCTTTGCGGGCTAATTTGAGGTCAAAAGAATGAAAGTTTGGTCACTGCTTCGGAATTGCGTTAAATCCCACAAACCCATCCCATTTTTCATTAGGATTCTAGAATGGCCAATATTGTTGTCAAATTCATCATTTTGGGCCCTGAACGGACAAAAACACTTTGCAGGCTAATTTGAGGTCAAAAGAATGAAAGTTTGGTCACTGTGTCAGAATTGCGTTAAAACACACATACCCACTCCATTTTTAATGAGGATTCAAGAATGAATAATATTGTTGTCAAATTCATCTGTTTGGGTCCTAAACGGACAAAAACGCTTTCCAGGCTAATTTGAGGTCAAAAGAATGATAGTTTGGTCACTGTCTCAGAATTCCGTGAAAACCCACATGCCCACTCCATTTTTCATGAGGATTCTAGAATGGCCAATATTGTTGTCAAATTCTTATTTTTGGACCCTGAACGGGCAAAAAAGATTTCCACGCTAATTTGAGGTCAAAAGAATGAAAGTTTGGTTACTGTCTCGGAATTCCGTGAAAATCCACATACCCACTCCATTTTTCATGAGGATTCTAGAATGGCCAATATTGTTGTCAAATTCTTATGTTTGGACCCTGAACGGGCAAAAAAGCTTTCCAAGCTAATTTGAGGTCAAAAGAATGAAAGTTTGGTCACTGTCTCGGATTGCGTTAAAAACCACACACCCACTCCATTTTTAATGAGGATTCAAGAATGAACAATATTGTTGTCAAATTCATCTGTTTGGGCCCTGAACGGACAAAAACGCTTTCCAGGCTAATTTAAGGTCAAAAGAATGAAGGTTTGGTCACCGTCTCGGAATTGCGTTAAATCCCACAGACCCACACCATTTTTCATGAGGATTCTAGAATGGGCAATATTGTTGTCAAATTCATTTGTTTGGGCCCCGAACGGACAAAAACGCTTTGCAGGCTAATTTGACGCCAAAAGAATGAACGTTTGGTCACTGTCTCGGAATTGCGTTAAATCCCACACACCCACTCCATTTTTAATGAGGATTGAAGAATGAACAATATTGTTGTCAAATTCATCTGTTTGGGCACTGAACGGACAAAAACGCTTTCCAGGCTAATTTGAGGTCAAAAGAATGATAGTTTTGCCACTGTCTCGGAATTCCGTGAAAACCCACATACCCACTCCATTTTTCATGAGGATTCTAGAATGGCCAATATTGTTGTCAAATTCATATGTTTGGGCCCTGAACGGACAAAAACGTTTTCCAGCCTAATTTGAGGTCAAAAGAATGAAAGTTTGGTCATTGCTTCGGAATTGCGTTAAATCCCACAAACCCACCCCATTTTTCATTAGGATTCTAGAATGGCCAATATTGTTGTCAAATTCATCTTTTTGGGCCCTGAACGGACAAAAACACTTTGCAGGCTAATTTGAGGTCAAAAGAATGAAAGTTTGGTCACTGTGTCAGAATTGCGTTAAAACACACATACCCACTCCATTTTTAATGACGATTCAAGAAAGAATAATATTGTTGTCAAATTCATCTGTTTGGGTCCTAAACGGACAAAAACGCTTTCCAGGCTAATTTGAGGTCAAAAGAATGATAGTTTGGTCACTGTCTCAGAATTCCGTGAAAACCCACATGCCCACTCCATTTTTCATGAGGATTCTAGAATGGCCAATATTGTTGTCAAATTCATCTTTTTGGGCCCTGAACGGACAAAAACACTTTGCAGGCTAATTTGAGGTCAAAAGAATGAAAGTTTGGTCACTTTGTCAGAATTGCGTTAAAACACACATACCCACTCCATTTTTAATGAGGATTCAAGAATGAATAATATTGTTGTCAAATTCATCTGTTTGGGTCCTAAACGGACAAAAACGCTTTCCAGGCTAATTTGAGGTCAAAAGAATGATAGTTTGGTCACTGTCTCAGAATTCCGTGAAAACCCACATGCCCACTCCATTTTTCATGAGGATTCTAGAATGGCCAATATTGTTGTCAAATTCTTATTTTTGGACCCTGAACGGGCAAAAAAGATTTCCACGCTAATTTGAGGTCAAAAGAATGAAAGTTTGGTTACTGTCTCGGAATTCCGTGAAAATCCACATACCCACTCCATTTTTCATGAGGATTCTAGAATGGCCAATATTGTTGTCAAATTCTTATGTTTGGACCCTGAACGGGCAAAAAAGCTTTCCAAGCTAATTTGAGGTCAAAAGAATGAAAGTTTGGTCACTGTCTCGGATTGCGTTAAAAACCACACACCCACTCCATTTTTAATGAGGATTCAAGAATGAACAATATTGTTGTCAAATTCATCTGTTTGGGCCCTGAACGGACAAAAACGCTTTCCAGGCTAATTTAAGGTCAAAAGAATGAAGGTTTGGTCACCGTCTCGGAATTGCGTTAAATCCCACAGACCCACACCATTTTTCATGAGGATTCTAGAATGGGCAATATTGTTGTCAAATTCATTTGTTTGGGCCCTGAACGGACAAAAACGCTTTGCAGGCTAATTTGACGCCAAAAGAATGAACGTTTGGTCACTGTCTCGGAATTGCGTTAAATCCCACACACCCACTCCATTTTTAATGAGGATTGAAGAATGAACAATATTGTTGTCAAATTCATCTGTTTGGGCACTGAACGGACAAAAACGCTTTCCAGGCTAATTTGAGGTCAAAAGAATGATAGTTTTGCCACTGTCTCGGAATTCCGTGAAAACCCACATACCCACTCCATTTTTCATGAGGATTCTAGAATGGCCAATATTGTTGTCAAATTCATATGTTTGGGCCCTGAACGGACAAAAACGTTTTCCAGCCTAATTTGAGGTCAAAAGAATGAAAGTTTGGTCATTGCTTCGGAATTGCGTTAAATCCCACAAACCCACCCCATTTTTCATTAGGATTCTAGAATGGCCAATATTGTTGTCAAATTCATCTTTTTGGGCCCTGAACGGACAAAAACACTTTGCAGGCTAATTTGAGGTCAAAAGAATGAAAGTTTGGTCACTGTGTCAGAATTGCGTTAAAACACACATACCCACTCCATTTTTAATGAGGATTCAAGAAAGAATAATATTGTTGTCAAATTCATCTGTTTGGGTCCTAAACGGACAAAAACGCTTTCCAGGCTAATTTGAGGTCAAAAGAATGATAGTTTGGTCACTGTCTCAGAATTCCGTGAAAACCCACATGCCCACTCCATTTTTCATGAGGATTCTAGAATGGCCAATATTGTTGTCAAATTCTTATTTTTGGACCCTGAACTGGCAAAAAAGATTTCCACGCTAATTTGAGGTCAAAAGAATGAAAGTTTGGTCACTGTCTCGGAATTCCGTGAAAACCCACATACCCACTCCATTTTTCATGAGGATTCTAGAATGGCCAATATTGTTGGCAAATTCATATGCTTGGGCCCTGAACGGACAAAAACGCTTTCCAGGCTAATTTTAGGTCAAAAGAATGATAGTTTGGTCACTGTCTCGGAATTACGTGAAAATCCACAGACCCACTCCATTTTTCATGAGGATTCTAGAATGGCCAATATTGTTGTCAAATTCTTATGTTTGGACCCTGAACGGGCAAAAAAGCTTTCCAAGCTAATTTGAGGTCAAAAGAATGAAAGTTTGGTCACTGTCTCGGATTGCGTTAAAAACCACACACCCACTCCATTTTTAATGAGGATTCAAGAATGAACAATATTGTTGTCAAATTCATCTGTTTGGGCCCTCAACGGACAAAAACGCTTTTCAGGCTAATTTGAGGTCAAAAGAATGATAGTTTGGCCACTGTCTCGGAATTCCGTGAAAACCCACATACCCACTCCATTTTTCATGAGGATTCTAGAATGGCCAATATTGTTGTCAAATTCATATGTTTGGGCCCTGAACGGACAAAAACGCTTTGCAGGCTAATTTGAGGTCAAAAGAATGAAAGTTTGGTCAATGTCTCAGATTTACGTTAAATCCCACATAGCAACACCATTTTTCATGAGGATTCTAGAATGGGCAATATTGTTGTCAATTTCATCTTTTTGGGCAGTGAACGGACAAAAACGCTTTTCAGCCAAATTTGAGGTCAAAAGAATGAAAGTTTGGTCACTGTCTCGGAATTGCGTTAAAACCTACATACCCACACCATTCTTCATGAGGATTCTAGAATGGCCAATATTGTTGTCAAATTCATCTTTTTGGGCCCTGAATGGGCAAAAACGTTTTCCAGGCTAATTTGGGGTTAAAAGAATGAAAGTTTGGTCACTGTCTCGGAATTACGTTAAATCCCACAGACCCACACCATTTTTCATGAGGATTCTAGAATGGCCAATATTGTTGTCAAATTCATCTTTTTGGGCCCTGAACGGACAAAAAAGCTTTTCAGGCTAATTTGAGATCAAAAGAATGATAGTTTGGTCACTGTCTCGGAATTCCGTGAAAACTCACATACCCACTCCATTTTTAATGAGGATTGAAGAATGAACATTATTATTGTCAAATTCATCTATTTGGGCCCTCAACGGACAAAAACGCTTTTCAGGCTAATTTGAGGTCAAAAGAATGAAAGTTTGGTCACTGTCTCGGAATTGCGTTAAAAACTACATACCCACTCCATTTTTAATGAGGATTCAAGAATGAACAATATTGTTGTCAAATTCATCTGTTTGAGCACTGAACGGACAAAAACGCTTTCCAGGCTAATTTGAGGTCAAAAGAATGATAGTTTCGTCACTGTCTCGGAATTCCGTGAAAACCAACATATCCACTCCATTTTCCATGAGGATTCTAGAATGGCCAATATTGCTGTCAAATTCATATGTTTGGGCTCTGAACGGACAAAAACTCTTTCCAGGCTAATTTGAGGTCAAAAGAATGGAAGTTTGGTCAATGTCTCAGATTTCCGTTAAATCCCACATACCAACACCATTTTTCATGAGGATTCTAGAATGGCCAATATTGTTGTCAATTTCATCTTTTTGGACAGTGAACGGACAAAAACGCTTTTCAGCCTAATTTGAGGTCAAAAGAATGAAAGTTTGGTCACTGTCTCTGAATTGCGTTAAAACCTACATACCCACACCATTCTTCATGAGGATTCTAGAATGGCCAATATTGTTGTCAAATTCATGTTTTTGGTCCCTGAATGGGCAAAAACGTTTTCCAGGCTAATTTGGGGTCAAAAGAATGAAAGTTTGGTCACTGTCTCGGAATTACGTTAAATCCCACAGACCCACGCCATTTTTCATGAGGATTCTAGAGTGGCCAATATTGTTGTCAAATTCATATGTTTGGGCCCTGAACGGACAAAAACGCTTTGCGGGCTAATTTGAGGTCAAAAGAATGAAAGTTTGGTCACTGCTTCGGAATTGCGTTAAATCCCACAAACCCATCCCATTTTTCATTAGGATTCTAGAATGGCCAATATTGTTGTCAAATTCATCTTTTTGGGCCCTGAACGGACAAAAACACTTTGCAGGCTAATTTGAGGTCAAAAGAATGAAAGTTTGGTCACTGTGTCAGAATTGCGTTAAAACACACATACCCACTCCATTTTTAATGAGGATTCAAGAATGAATAATATTGTTGTCAAATTCATCTGTTTGGGTCCTAAACGGACAAAAACGCTTTCCAGGCTAATTTGAGGTCAAAAGAATGATAGTTTGGTCACTGTCTCAGAATTCCGTGAAAACCCACATGCCCACTCCATTTTTCATGAGGATTCTAGAATGGCCAATATTGTTGTCAAATTCTTATTTTTGGACCCTGAACTGGCAAAAAAGATTTCCACGCTAATTTGAGGTCAAAAGAATGAAAGTTTGGTCACTGTCTCGGAATTCCGTGAAAACCCACATACCCACTCCATTTTTAATGAGGATTGAAGAATGAACATTATTATTGTCAAATTCATCTATTTGGGCCCTCAACGGACAAAAACGCTTTTCAGGCTAATTTGAGGTCAAAAGAATGAAAGTTTGGTCACTGTCTCGGAATTGCGTTAAAAACTACATACCCACTCCATTTTTAATGAGGATTCAAGAATGAACAATATTGTTGTCAAATTCATCTGTTTGGGCACTGAACGGACAAAAACGCTTTCCAGGCTAATTTGAAGTCAAAAGAATGATAGTTTCGTCACTGTCTCGGAATTCCGTGAAAACCAACATATCCACTCCATTTTCCATGAGGATTCTAGAATGGCCAATATTGCTGTCAAATTCATATGTTTGGGCTCTGAACGGACAAAAACGCTTTCCAGGCTAATTTGAGGTCAAAAGAATGGAAGTTTGGTCAATGTCTCAGATTTCCGTTAAATCCCACATACCAACACCATTTTTCATGAGGATTTTAGAATGGCCAATATTGTTGTCAATTTCATCTTTTTGGACAGTGAACGGACAAAAACGCTTTTCAGCCTAATTTGAGGTCAAAAGAATGAAAGTTTGGTCACTGTCTCTGAATTGCGTTAAAACCTACATACCCACACCATTCTTCATGAGGATTCTAGAATGGCCAATATTGTTGTCAAATTCATGTTTTTGGGCCCTGAATGGGCAAAAACGTTTTCCAGGCTAATTTGGGGTCAAAAGAATGAAAGTTTGGTCACTGTCTCGGAATTACGTTAAATCCCACAGACCCACACCATTTTTCATGAGGATTCTAGAGTGGCCAATATTGTTGTCAATTTCATATTTTTGGGCCCTGGACGGACAAAAACGCTTTTCATTCTAATTTGAGGTAAAAAAGAATGATAGTTTGGTAATTGTCTTGGAATTGCGTTAAAACCCACATAGCCACTCCATTTTTAATGAGGATTCAAGAATGAACAATATTGTTGGCAAATTCACCTGTTTGGGCCCTGAACTGAAAAAAAACGCTTTTCAGGCTAATTTGAGGTCAAAAGAATGAAAGTTTGGTCACTGTCTCAGAAATGCGTTAAAACACACATACCCACTCTATTTTTTATGAGGATTCTAGAATGGCCAATATTGATGTCAAATTCAGCTGTTTGGGCCCTGAACGGACAAAAACGCTTTTCAGCCTAATTTGAGGTCAAAAGAATGAAAGTTTGGTCACAGTCTCGAAATTGCGTTAATACCCACATACCAACTCCATTTTTAATGAGGATTCAAGAATGAACAATATAGTTGTCAAATTCATATGTTTGGGCACTGAACGGACAAAAACGCTTTCCAGGCTAATTTGAGGTCAAAAGAATGATAGTTTGGTCACTGCCTCGGAATTCCGTGAAAACCCACATATCCACTCCATTTTTCATGAGGATTCTAGAATGGCCACTATTGTTGTCAAATTCATATGTTTGTGCCCTGAACAGACAAAAACGCTTTCCAGGCTAATTTGAGGTCAAAAGAATGGAAGTTTGGTCAATGTCTCAGATTTACGTTAAATCCCACATACCAACACCATTTTTCATGAGGATTCTAGAATGGCCAATATTGTTGTCAATTTCATCTTTTTGGGCCCTGAACGGACAAAAACGCTTTTCAGGCTAATTTGAGGTCAAAAAGTTTGATAGTTTGGTCACTGTCTTGGAATTGTGTTAAAACCCACATACCCACTCCATTTTTAATGAGGATTCAAGAATGAACAATATTGTTGGCAAATTCACCTGTTTGGGCCCTGAACTGAAAAAAACGCTTTTCAGGCTAATTTGAGGTCAAAAGAATGAAAGTTTGGTCACTGTCTTAGAATTTCGTTAAAACCCACATACCCACTCCATTTTTAATGAGGATTCTAGAATGGCCAATATTGTTGTCAAATTCAGTTGTTTGGGCCCTGAACTAACAAAAACGCTTTTCATCCTAATTTGAGGTCAAAAGAATGAAAGTTTGGTCACAGTCTCGAAATTACGTTAAAACCAACATACCAACTCCATTTTTAACGAGGATTCAACAATGAACAATATTGTTGTCAAATTCATCTGTTTGGGCCCTGAACAGAAAAAAACGCTTTTCAGGCTAATTTGAGGTCAAAAGAATGAAAGTTTGGTCACAGTTTCAGAATTGCGTTAAAACCCACATACCCACTCCATTTTTTAATGAGGATTCAAGAATGAACAATATTGTTGTCATATTCATCTGTTTGGGCCCTGAACGGACAAAGATGCTTTCCAGGCTAATTTGAGGTCAAAAGAATGATAGTTTTGTCACTGTCTCGGAATTCCGTGAAAACCAACATACCCACTCCATTTTTCATGAGGGTTCTAGAATGGCCAATATTGTTGTAAAATTCATATGTTTGGGCCCTGAACGGACAAAAACGCTTTCCAGGCTAATTTGAGGTCAAAAGAATGAAAGTTGGGTCACTGTCTCAGAATTGCGTTAAAACCCACATACCCATTCCATTTTTAATGAGGATTCAAGAATGAACAATATTGTTGTCAAATTCATCTGTTTGGGCACTGAACGGACAAAAACGCTTTTCAGGCTAATTTGAGGTCAAAAGAATGATAGTTTTGTCACTGTCTCGGAATTCAGTGAAAACCCACATACCCACTCCATTTTTCATGAGGATTCTAGAATGGCCAATTTTGTTGTCAATTTCATATGTTTGGGCCCTGAGTGGACAAAAACGTTTTCCAGGCTAATTTGAGGTCAAAAGAATGAAAGTTTGGTCACTGCCTCGGAATTGCGTTAATTCCCACAGACCCACACCATTTTTCATGAGGATTCTAGAATGGCCAATATTGTTGTCAAATTCATCTTTTTGTTCCCTGAACGGAGAAAAACGCTTTGCAATCTAATTTGAGGTCAAAAGAATGAAAGGTTGGTCACTGTCTTGGAATTGCGTTAAAACCCACACACCCACTCCATTTTTAATGAGGATTGAAGAATGAACAATATTGTTGTCAAATTCATCTGTTTGGGCACTGAACGGACAAAAACGCTTTCCAGGCTAATTTGAGGTCAAAAGAATGATAGTTTTGCCACTGTCTCGGAATTCCGTGAAAACCCACATACCCACTCCATTTTTCATGAGGATTTTAGAATGGCCAATATTGTTGTCAAATTCATATGTTTGTGCCCTGAACGGACAAAAACGTTTTCCAGGCTAATTTGAGGTCAAAAGAATGAAAGTTTGGTTACTGCTTCGGAATTGCGTTAAATACCACAGACCCACACCATTTTTCATGAGGATTCTAGAATGGGCAATATTGTTGTCAAATTCATCTTTTTGGGCCCTGAACGGACAAAAACACTTTGCAGGCTAATTTGAGGTCAAAAGAATGAAAGTTTGGTCACTGTGTCGGAATGTCGTTAAAACCCACATACCCACTCCATTTTTAATGAGGATTCAAGAATGAATAATATTGTTGTAAAATTCATCTGTTTGGGTCCTAAACGGACAAAAACGCTTTCCAGGCTAATTTGAGGTCAAAAGAATGATAGTTTGGTCACTGTCTGGGAATTCCGTGAAAACCCACATACCCACTCCATTTTTCATGAGGATTCTAGAATGGCCAATATTGTTGGCAAATTCATATGCTTGGGCCCTGAACGGACAAAAACGCTTTCCAGGATAATTTGAGGTCAAAAGAATGACAGTTTGGTCACTGTCTCGGAATTCCGTGAAAACCCACATACCCACTCCATTTTTCATGAGGATTCTAGAATGGCCAATATTGTTGGCAAATTCTTATGTTTGGGCCCTGAACGGACAAAAACGCTTTCCAGGCTAATTTGAGGTCAAAAGAATGAAAGTTTGGTCACTGTCTCGGAATTGCGTTAAAAACCACACACCCACTCCATTTTTAATGAGGATTCAAGAATGGCCAATATTGTTGTCAAATTCTTATGTTTGGACCCTGAACGGGCAAAAAAGCTTTTCAGGCTAATTTGAGGTCAAAAGAATGAAAGTTTGGTCAATGTCTCAAATTTACGTTAAATCCCACATACCAACACCATTTTTCATGAGGATTCTAGAATGGCCAATATTGTTGTCAAATTCATCTTTTTGGGCAGTGAACGGACAAAAACGCTTTTCAGCCTAATTTGAGGTCAAAAGAATGAAAGTTTTGTCACTGTCTCGGAATTGCGTTAAAACCTACATACCCACACCATTCTTCATGAGGATTCTAGAATGGCCAATATTGTTGTCAAATTCATCTTTTTGGGCCCTGAATGGGCAAAAACGTTTTCCAGGCTAATTTGGGGTCAAAAGAATGAAAGTTTGGTCACTGTCTCGGAATTATGTTAAAACCAACATACCAACTCCATTTTTAACGAGGATTCAACAATGAACAATATTGTTGTCAAATTCATCTGTTTGGGCCCTGAACAGAAAAAAACGCTTTTCAGGCTAATTTGAGGTCAAAAGAATTAAAGTTTGGTCACTGTCTCCGAATTGCGTTAAAACCCACATACCCACTCCATTTTTGATGAGGATTCTAGAATGGCCAACATTGTTCTCAAATTCAGCTGTTTGGGCCCTGAACGGAAAAAAACACTTCTCAGCCTAATTTGAGGTCAAAAGAATGAAAGTTTGGTCACTGTCTCGGAATTCCGTGAAAACCCACATACCCACTCCATTTTTCATGAGGATTCTAGAATGGCCAATATTGTTGTCAAATTCTTATGTTTGGACCCTGAACGGGCAAAAAAGCTTTCCAGGCTAATTTGAGGTCAAATGAATGAAAGCTTGGTCACTGTCTCGGAATTGCGTTAAAAACCACATACCCACTCCATTTTTAATGAGGATTCAAGAATGAACAATATTGTTGTCAAATTCATCTGTTTGGGCCCTCAACGGAAAAAAACGTTTTCCAGGCTAATTTGAGGTCAAAAGAATGAAAGTTTGGTCACTGCCTCGGAATTGCGTTAAAACCCACATACCCACTCCATTTTTCATGAGGATTCTAGAATGGCCAATATTGTTGTCAAAGTCATATGTTTGGGCCCTGAACGGACAAAAACGCTTTCCGGGCTAATTTGAGGTCAAAAGAATGAAAGTTTGGTCACTGTCTCGGAATTGCGTTAAAAACCACATACCCACTCCATTTTTAATGAGGATTCAAGAATGAACAATATTGTTGTCAAATTCATCTGTTTGGGCACTAAACGGACAAAAACGCTTTTCAGGCTAATTTGAGGTCAAAAGAATGATAGTTTGGTCACTGCCTCGGAATTGCGTTAAATCCCACAGACCCACTCCATTTTTAATGAGGATTGAAGAATGAACAATATTGTTGTCATATTCATCTGTTTGGGCCCTCAACGGACAAAAAGGTTTTCCAGGCAAATTTGTGGTCAAAAGAATGAAAGTTTGGTCACTGCCTCGGAAATGCCATAAATCCCACAGACCCACACCATTTTTCATGAGGATTCTAGAATGGGCAATATTGCTGTCAAATTCATCTGTTTGGGCACTGAACGGACAAAAACGCTTTCCAGGCTAATTTGAGGGCAAAAGAATGAAAGTTTGGTCACTGTCTCGGAATTGCGTTAAAAACCACACACCCACTCCATTTTTAATGAGGATTCAAGAATGAACAATATTGCTGTCAAATTCATCTGTTTGGGCCCTCAACGGACAAAAAGGTTTTCCAGGCAAATTTGAGGTCAAAAGAATGAAAGTTTGGTCACTGCCTCGGAAATGCCATAAATCCCACAGACCCACACCATTTTTCATGAGGATTCTAGAATGGGCAATATTGCTGTCAAATTCATCTTTTTGGGCCCTGAACGGACAAAAACGCTTTCCAGGCTAATTTGAGGTCAAAAGAATGAAAGTTTGGTCACTGCCTCGGAAATGCCTTAAATCCCACAGACCCACACCATTTTTCATGAGGATTCTAGAATGGGCAATATTGCTGTCAAATTCATCTTTTTGGGCCCTGAACGGACAAAAACGCTTTCCAGGCTAATTTGAGGTCAAAATAATGAAAGTTTGGTCACTGCCTCGAAAATGCCTTAAATCCCACAGACCCACACCATTTTTCATGAGGATTCTAGAATGGGCAATATTGTTGTCAAATTCATCTTTTTGGGCCCTGAACGGACAAAAACGCTTTCCAGGCTAATTTGAGGTCAAAAGAATGATAGTTTTGTCACTGTCTCGGAATTCCGTGAAAACCCACATACCCACTCCATTTTTAATGAGGATTGAAGAATGAGCAATATTATTGTCAAATTCATCTGTTTGGGCCCTGAACGGACAAAAACGTTTTCCAGGCTAATTTGAGGTCAAAAGAATGAAAGTTTGGTCATTGCCTCAGAAATCCCTTAAATCCCACATACCCACACCATTTTTCATGAGGATTCTAGAATGGCCAATATTGTTGTCAAATTCTTATGTTTGGACCCTGAACGGGCAAAAAAGTTTTCCAGGCTAATTTGAGGTCAAAAGAATGAAAGTTTGGTCACTGTCTCGGAATTGCGTTAAAAACCACATACCCACTCCATTTTTAATGAGGATTGAAGAATGAACAATATTGTTGTCAAATTCATCTGTTTGGGCATTGAACGGACAAAAACGCTTTCCAGGCTAATTTGAGGGCAAAAGAATGAAAGTTTGGTCACTGTCTCGGAATTGCGTTAAAACCACACACCCACTCCATTTTTAATGAGGATTCAAGAATGAACAATATTGTTGTCAAATTCATCTGTTTGGGCCCTCAACGGACAAAAAGGTTTTCCAGGCAAATTTGAGGTCAAAAGAATGAAAGTTTGGTCACTGCCTCGGAAATGCCATAAATCCCACAGACCCACACCATTTTTCATGAGGATTCTAGAATGGGCAATATTGCTGTCAAATTCATCTTTTTGGGCCCTGAACGGACAAAAACGCTTTCCAGGCTAATTTGAGGTCAAAAGAATGAAAGTTTGGTCACTGCCTCGGAAATGCCTTAAATCCCACAGACCCACACCATTTTTCATGAGGATTCTAGAATGGGCAATATTGCTGTCAAATTCATCTTTTTGGGCCCTGAACGGACAAAAACGCTTTCCAGGCTAATTTGAGGTCAAAATAATGAAAGTTTGGTCACTGCCTCAGAAATGCCTTAAATCCCACAGACCCACACCATTTTTCATGAGGATTCTAGAATGGGCAATATTGTTGTCAAATTCATCTTTTTGGGCCCTGAACGGACAAAAACGCTTTCCAGGCTAATTTGAGGTCAAAAGAATGATAGTTTTGTCACTGTCTCGGAATTCCGTGAAAACCCACAGACCCACTCCATTTTTAATGAGGATTGAAGAATGAACAATATTATTGTCAAATTCATCTGTTTGGGCCCTGAACGGACAAAAACGTTTTCCAGGCTAATTTGAGGTCAAAAGAATGAAAGTTTGGTCATTGCCTCAGAAATACCTTAAATCCCACATACCCACACCATTTTTCATGAGGATTCTAGAATGGCCAATATTGTTGTCAAATTCTTATGTTTGGACCCTGAACGGGCAAAAAAGCTTTCCAGGCTAATTTGAGGTCAAAAGAATGAAAGTTTGGTCACTGTCTCGGAATTGCGTTAAAAACCACAGACCCACTCCATTTTTAATGAGGTTTCATGAATGAACAATATTGTTGTCAAATTCATATTTTTGGGCGCTGAACGGACAAAAACGTTTTCCAGGCTAATTTGAGGTCAAAAGAATGAAAGTTTGGTCACTGCCTCGGAAATGCCTTAAATCCCACAGACCCACACCATTTTTCATGAGGATTCTAGAATGGGCAATATTGCTGTCAAATTCATCTTTTTGGGCCCTGAACGGACAAAAACCCTTTCCAGGCTAATTTGAGGTCAAAAGAATGAAAGTTTGGTCACTGTCTCGGAATTGCGTTAAAAACCACATACCCACTCCATTTTTAATGAGGATTCAAGAATGAACAATATTGTTGTCAAATTCATCTGTTTGGGCCCTCAACGGAAAAAAACGTTTTCCAGGCTAATTTGAGGTCAAAAGAATGAAAGTTTGGTCACTGCCTCGGAATTGCGTTAAAACCCACATACCCACTCCATTTTTCATGAGGATTCTAGAATGGCCAATATTGTTGTCAAAGTCATATGTTTGGGCCCTGAACGGACAAAAACGCTTTCCGGGCTAATTTGAGGTCAAAAGAATGAAAGTTTGGTCACTGTCTCGGAATTGCGTTAAAAACCACATACCCACTCCATTTTTAATGAGGATTCAAGAATGAACAATATTGTTGTCAAATTCATCTGTTTGGGCACTAAACGGACAAAAACGCTTTTCAGGCTAATTTGAGGTCAAAAGAATGATAGTTTGGTCACTGCCTCGGAATTGCGTTAAATCCCACAGACCCACTCCATTTTTAATGAGGATTCAAGAATGAACAATATTGTTGTCAAATTCATATGTTTATGCCCTGAACGGACAAAAACGTTTTCCAGGCTAATTTGAGGTCAAAAGAATGATAGTTTGGTCACTGCCTCGGAATTGCGTTAAATCCCACAGACCCACACCATTTTTCATGAGGATTCTAGAATGGGCAATATTGTTGTCAAATTCATTTTTTTGGGCCCTGAACGGACAAACACGCTTTCCAGGCTAATTTTATGTCAAAAGAATGAAAGTTTGGTCACTGTGTCGGAATTGCGTTAAAACCCACATACCCACTCCATTTTTAATGAGGACTCAAGAATGAATAATATTGTTGTCAAATTCATCTGTTTGGGCCCTATACGGACAAAAACGCTTTCCAAGCTAATTTGATGTCAAAAGAATGATAGTTTGGTCACTGTCTCGGAATTCCATGAAAACCCACATACCCACTCCATTTTTCATGAGGATTCTAGAATGGCCAATATTGTTGTCAAATTCATATATTTGGGCCCTGAACGGACAAAAACGCTTTGCAGGCTAATTTGAGGTCTAAAGAATCAAAGTTTGGTCACTGTCTCGGAATTGCGTTAAAAACCACATACCCACTCCATTTTTAATGAGGATTCAAGAATGAACAATATTGTTGTCAAATTCATCTGTTTGGGCCTTCAACGGACAAAAACGCTTTTCAGGCTAATTTGAGGTCAAAAGAATGATAGTTTGGTCACTGTCTCGGAATTCCGTGAAAACCCACATACCCACTCCATTTTTGATGAGGATTCTAGAATGGCCAATATTGTTGTCAAATTCATATGTTTGGGCCCTGAACGGACAAAAACTCTTTCCGGGCTAATTTGAGGTCAAAAGAATCAAAGTTTGGTCACTGTCTCGGAATTGCGTTAAAAACCACAGACCCACTCCATTTTTAATAAGGATTAAAGAATGAACAATATTGTTGTCAAATTCATCTGTTTGGGCCCTCAACGGACAAAAACGTTTTCCAGGCTAATTTGAGGTCAAAAGAATGAAAGTTTGGTCACTGCCTCGGAATTGCGTTAAAACCCACACACCCACTCCATTTTTAAAGAGGATTCAAGAATGAACAATATTGTTGTCAAATTCATCTGTTTGGGCCCTCAACGGACAAAAACGCTTTTCAGGCTAATTTGAGGTCAAAAGAATGATAGTTTGGTCACTGCCTCGGAATTCCGTGAAAACCCACATACCCACTGCATTTTTCATGAGGATTCTAGAATGGCCAATATTGTTGTCAAATTCATGTTTTTCGGCCCTGAACGGACAAACACGCCTTCCAGGCTAATTTGAGGTCAAAAGAATGATAGTTTGGTCACTGTCTCGGAATTCCGTGAAAACCCACATACCCACTCCATTTTTCATGAGGATTCTAGAATGGCCAATATTGTTGTCAAATTCATATGTTTGGGCCCTGAACGGACAAAAACGTTTTCCAGGCTAATTTGAGGTCAAAAGAATGAAAGTTTGGTCACTGCCTCGGAATTGCGTTAAATCCCACAGACCTACACCATTTTTCATGAAGATTCTAGAATGGGCAATATGGTTGTCAAATTCATCTTTTGGCCCCTGAACGGACAAAAACGCTTTCCAGGCTAATTTGAGGTCAAAAGAATGAAAGTTTTGTCACTGTTTCGGAATTGCGTTAAAACCCACATACCCACTCCATTTTTAATGAGGATTCAAGAATGAATAATATTGTTGTCAAATTCATCTTTTTGGGCCCTAAACGGACAATAACGCTTTCCAGGCTAATTTGAGGTCAAAAGAATTATAGTTTGGTCACTGTCTCGGAATTCCGTGAAAACCCACATACCCACTCCATTTTTAATGAGGATTGAAGAATGAACAATATTATTTTCAAATTCATCTGTTTGGGCCCTCAACGGACAAAAACGCTTTGCAGGCTAATTTGAGGCAAAAGAATGAAATTTTGGTCAATGTCTCGAAATTGCATTAAAAACCACAGACCCACTCCATTTTTAATAAGGATTCAAGAATGAACAAAATTGTTGTCAAATTCATCTGTTCTGGCCCTAAACGGACAAAAACGTTTTCTAGGCTAATTTTAGGTCAAAAGAATGAAAGTTTGGTCACTGGCTCGGAATTGCGTTAAAACCCACACACCCACCCCATTTTTAATGAGGATTGAAGAATGAACAATATTGTTGTCAAATTCATCTGTTTGGGCCCTGAACGGACAAAGACGCTTTTCAGGCTAATTTGAGGTCAAAAGAATGAAAGTTTGGTCACTGCCTCGGAATTGCGTTAAATCCCACAGACCCACACCATTTTTTATGAAGATTCTAGAATAGGCAATATTGTTGTCAAATTCATCTTTTGGGCCCTGAACGGACAAAAACGCTTTCCAGGCTAATTTGAGGTCAAAAGAATGAAAGTTTTGTCACTGTGTCGGAATTGCGTTAAAACCCACATACCCACTCCATTTTTAATGAGGATTCAAGAATGAATAATATTGTTGTCAAATTCATCTTTTCGGGACCTGAACGGACAAAAACGCTTTCCAGGCTAATTTGAGGTCAAAAGAATGAAAGTTTGGTCAATGTCTCCGATTTACGTTAAATCCCACATACCAACACCATTTTTCATGAGGATTCTAGAATGGCCAATATTGTTGTCAAATTCATCTTTTTGGACCCTGAACGGACAAAAACGCTTTCCAGGCTAATTTGAGGTCAAAAGAATGATAGTTTGGTCACTGTCTCGGAATTGCGTTAAAAACCATATAGCCACTCCATTTTTAATTAGGATTCAAGAATGAACAATATTGTTGTCAAATTCATATGTTTGGGCCCTGAACGGACAAAAACGTTTTCCAGGCTAATTTGAGGTCAAAAGAATGATAGTTTGGTCACTGCCTCGGAATTGCATTAAATCCCACAGACCCACACCATTTTTCATGAGGATTCTAGAATTGGCAATATTGTTGTCAAATTCATTTTTTTGGGCCCTGAACGGACAAAAACGCTTTCCAGGCTAATTTGAGGTCAAAAGAATGAAAGTTTGGTCACTGTCTCGGAATTGCGTTAAAAACCACAGACACACTCCATTTTTAATAAGGATTCAAGAATGAACAATATTGTTGTCAAATTCATATGTTTGGGCCCTGAACGGACAAAAACGTTTTCCACGCTAATTTGAGGTCAAAAGAATGATAGTTTGGTCACTGCCTCGGAATAGCGTTAAATCCCACAGACCCACACCATTTTTCATGAGGATTCTAGAATGGGCAATATTGTTGTCAAATTCATGTTTTTCGGCCCTGAACGGACAAACACGTTTTCCAGGCTAATTTTATGTCAAAAGAATGAAAGTTTGGTCACTGTGTCGGAATTGCGTTAAAACCCACATACCCACTCCATTTTTAATGAGGATTCAAGAATGAATAATATTGTTGTCAAATTCATCTGTTTGGGCCCTATACGGACAAAAATGCTTTCCAGCCTAATTTGAGGTCAAAAGAATGATAGTTTGGTCACTGTCTCGGAATTTCGTGAAAACCCACATACCCACTCCATTTTTCATGAGGATTCTAGAATGGCCAATATTGTTGTCAAATTCATCTTTTTGGTCCCTGAACGGACAAAAACGCTTTCCAGGCTAATTTGAGGTCAAAAGAATGATAGTTTGGTCACTGTCTCGGAATTCCGTGAAAACCCAAATACCCACTCCATTTTTAATGAGGATTGAAGAATGAACAATATTATTGTCAAATTCATCTGTTTGGGCCCTCAACGGACAAAAACGCTTTGCAGGCTAATTTGAGGTCAAAAGAATGAAAGTTTGGTCAATGTCTCCGATTTACGTTAAATCCCACATACCAACACCATTTTTCATGAGGATTCTAGAATGGCCAATATTGTTGTCAAATTCATCTTTTTGGACCTTGAACGGACAAAAACGCTTTTCAGCCTAATTTCAGGTCAAAAGAATGAAAGTTTGGTCACTGTCTCGGAATTGCGTTAAAAACCACAGACCCACTCCATTTTTAATGAGGATTCAAGAATGAACAATATTGTTGTCAAATTCATATGTTTGGGCCCTGAACGGACAAAAACGTTTTCCAGGCTAATTTGAGGTCAAAAGAATGATAGTTTGGTCACTGCCTCGGAATTGCGTTAAATCCCACAGACCCACACCATTTTTCATGAGGATTCTAGAATGGGTAATATTGTTGTCAAATTCATTTTTTTGGGCCCTGAACGGACAAAAACGCTTTCCAGGCTAATTTGAGGTCAAAAGAATGAAAGTTTGGTCACTGTCTCGGAATTGCGTTAAAAACCACAGACCCACTCCATTTTTAATAAGGATTCAAGAATGAACAATATTGTTGTCAAATTCATATGTTTGGGCCCTGAACGGACAAAAACGTTTTCCACGCTAATTTGAGGTCAAAAGAATGATAGTTTGGTCACTGCCTCGGAATAGCGTTAAATCCCACAGACCCACACCATTTTTCATGAGGATTCTAGAATGGGCAATATTGTTGTCAAATTCATGTTTTTCGGCCCTGAACGGACAAACACGCTTTCCAGGCTAATTTTATGTCAAAAGAATGAAAGTTTGGTCACTGTGTCGGAATTGCGTTAAAACCCACATACCCACTCCATTTTTAATGAGGATTCAAGAATGAATAATATTGTTGTCAAATTCATCTGTTTGGGCCCTATACGGACAAAAATGCTTTCCAGCCTAATTTGAGGTCAAAAGAATGATAACGGTCACTGTCTATGAATTCCGTGAAAACACACATACCCACTCCATTTTTCATGAGGATTCTAGAATGGCCAATATTGTTGTCAAATTCATCTTTTTGGTCCCTGAACAGACAAAAACGCTTTCCAGGCTAATTTGAGGTCAAAAGAATGATAGTTTGGTCACTGTCTCGGAATTCCGTGAAAACCCAAATACCCACTCCATTTTTAATGAGGATTGAAGAATGAACAATATTATTGTCAAATTCATCTGTTTGGGCCCTCAACGGACAAAAACGCTTTGCAGGCTAATTTGAGGTCAAAAGAATGAAAGTTTGGTCAATGTCTCCGATTTACGTTAAATCCCACATACCAACACCATTTTTCATGAGGATTCTAGAATGGCCAATATTGTTGTCAAATTCATCTTTTTGGACCGTGAACGGACAAAAACGCTTTTCAGCCTAATTTCAGGTCAAAAGAATGAAAGTTTGGTCACTGTCTCAGAATTGCGTTAAAACCCACACACCCACTCCATTTTTAATGAGGATTGAAGAATGAACAATATTGTTGTCAAATTCATCGGTTTGGGCCCTGAACGGACAAAAACGCTTTCCAGGCTAATTTGAGGTCAAAAGAATGATAGTTTGGTCACTGTCTCGGAATTCCGTGAAAACCCACATACCCACTCCATTTTTCATGAGGATTCTAGAATGGCCAATATTGTTGTCAAATTCATATGTTTGGTCCCTGAACGGAAAAAAACGCTTTCCAGGCTAATTTGAGGTCAAATGAATGAAAGTTTGGTCACTGTCTCGGAATTACGTTAAAAACCACATAGCCACTCCATTTTTAATGAGGATTCAAGAATGAACAATATTGTTGTCAAATTCATCTGTTTTGGCCCTCAACGGACAAAAACGCATTTCAGGCTAATTTGAGGTCAAAAGAATGATAGTTTGGTCACTGTCTCGGAATTACGTTAAAAACCACATAGCCACTCCATTTTTAATGAGGATTCAAGAATGAACAATATTGTTGTCAAATTCATCTGTTTGGGCTCTCAATGGACAAAAACGCTTTCCAGGCTAATTTGAGTTTAAAAGAATGAAAGTTTGGTCACTGTCTCGGAATTGCGTTAAAAACCACAGACCCACTCCATTTTTAATAAGGATTCAAGAATGAACAATATTGTTGTCAAATTCATATGTTTGGGCCCTGAACGGACAAAAACGTTTTCCACGCTAATTTGAGGTCAAAAGAATGATAGTTTGGTCACTGCCTCGGAATAGCGTTAAATCCCACAGACCCACACCATTTTTCATGAGGATTCTAGAATGGGCAATATTGTTGTCAAATTCATGTTTTTCGGCCCTGAACGGACAAACACGCTTTCCAGGCTAATTTTATGTCAAAAGAATGAAAGTTTGGTCACTGTGTCGGAATTGCGTTAAAACCCACATACCCACTCCATTTTTAATGAGGATTCAAGAATGAATAATATTGTTGTCAAATTCATCTGTTTGGGCCCTATACGGACAAAAATGCTTTCCAGCCTAATTTGAGGTCAAAAGAATGATAACGGTCACTGTCTATGAATTCCGTGAAAACCCACATACCCACTCCATTTTTCATGAGGATTCTAGAATGGCCAATATTGTTGTCAAATTCATCTTTTTGGTCCCTGAACGGACAAAAACGCTTTCCAGGCTAATTTGAGGTCAAAAGAATGATAGTTTGGTCACTGTCTCGGAATTCCGTGAAAACCCAAATACCCACTCCATTTTTAATGAGGATTGAAGAATGAACAATATTATTGTCAAATTCATCTGTTTGGGCCCTCAACGGACAAAAACGCTTTGCAGGCTAATTTGAGGTCAAAAGAATGATAGTTTGGTCAATGTCTCCGATTTACGTTAAATCCCACATACCAACACCATTTTTCATGAGGATTCTAGAATGGCCAATATTGTTGTCAAATTCATCTTTTTGGACCCTGAACGGACAAAAACGCTTTTCAGCCTAATTTCAGGTCAAAAGAATGAAAGTTTGGTCACTGTCTCAGAAATGCGTTAAAACCCACACACCCACTCCATTTTTAATGAGGATTGAAGAATGAACAATATTGTTGTCAAATTCATCGGTTTGGGCCCTGAACGGACAAAAACGCTTTCCAGGCTAATTTGAGGTCAAAAGAATGATAGTTTGGTCACTGTCTCGGAATTCCGTGAAAACCCACATACCCACTCCATTTTTCATGAGGATTCTAGAATGGCCAATATTGTTGTCAAATTCATATGTTTGGGCCCTGAACGGAAAAAAACGCTTTCCAGGCTAATTTGAGGTCAAATGAATGAAAGTTTGGTCACTGTCTCGGAATTACGTTAAAAACCACATAGCCACTCCATTTTTAATGAGGATTCAAGAATGAACAATATTGTTGTCAAATTCATCTTTTTGGTCCCTGAACGGACAAAAACGCTTTCCAGGCTAATTTGAGGTCAAAAGAATGATAGTTTGGTTACTGTCTCGGAATTCCGTGAAAACCCAAATACCCACTCCATTTTTAATGAGGATTGAAGAATGAACAATATTATTGTCAAATTCATCTGTTTGGGCCCTCAACGGACAAAAACGCTTTGCAGGCTAATTTGAGGTCAAAAGAATGAAAGTTTGGTCAATGTCTCCGATTTACGTTAAATCCCACATACCAACACCATTTTTCATGAGGATTCTAGAATGGCCAATATTGTTGTCAAATTCATCTTTTTGGACCCTGAACGGACAAAAACGCTTTTCAGCCTAATTTCAGGTCAAAAGAATGAAAGTTTGGTCACTGTCTCAGAATTGCGTTAAAACGCACACACCCACTCCATTTTTAATGAGGATTAAAGAATGAACAATATTGTTGTCAAATTCATCGGTTTGGGCCCTGAACGGACAAAAACGCTTTCCAGGCTAATTTGAGGTCAAAAGAATGATAGTTTGGTCACTGTCTCGGAATTCCGTGAAAACCCACATACCCACTCCATTTTTCATGAGGATTCTAGAATGGCCAATATTGTTGTCAAATTCATATGTTTGGGCCCTGAACGGAAAAAAACGCTTTCCAGGCTAATTTGAGGTCAAATGAATGAAAGTTTGGTCACTGTCTCGGAATTACGTTAAAAACCACATAGCCACTCCATTTTTAATGAGGATTCAAGAATGAACAATATTGTTGTCAAATTCATCTGTTTTGGCCCTCAACGGACAAAAACGCATTTCAGGCTAATTTGAGGTCAAAAGAATGATAGTTTGGTCACTGTCTCGGAATTACGTTAAAAACCACATAGCCACTCCATTTTTAATGAGGATTCAAGAATGAACAATATTGTTGTCAAATTCATCTGTTTGGGCTCTCAATGGACAAAAACGCTTTCCAGGCTAATTTGAGGTTAAAAGAATGAAAGTTTGGTCACTGTCTCGGAATTGCGTTAAAAACCACAGACCCACTCCATTTTTAATAAGGATTCAAGAATGAACAATATTGTTGTCAAATTCATATGTTTGGGCCCTGAACGGACAAAAACGTTTTCCACGCTAATTTGAGGTCAAAAGAATGATAGTTTGGTCACTGCCTCGGAATAGCGTTAAATCCCACAGACCCACACCATTTTTCATGAGGATTCTAGAATGGGCAATATTGTTGTCAAATTCATGTTTTTCGGCCCTGAACGGACAAACACGCTTTCCAGGCTAATTTTATGTCAAAAGAATGAAAGTTTGGTCACTGTGTCGGAATTGCGTTAAAACCCACATACCCACTCCATTTTTAATGAGGATTCAAGAATGAATAATATTGTTGTCAAATTCATCTGTTTGGGCCCTATACGGACAAAAATGCTTTCCAGCCTAATTTGAGGTCAAAAGAATGATAGTTTGGTCACTGTCTCGGAATTCCGTGAAAACCCACATACCCACTCCATTTTTCATGAGGATTCTAGAATGGCCAATATTGTTGTCAAATTCATATGTTTGGGCCCTGAACGGAAAAAAACGCTTTCCAGGCTAATTTGAGGTCAAATGAATGAAAGTTTGGTCACTGTCTCGGAATTACGTTAAAAACCACATAGCCACTCCATTTTTAATGAGGATTCAAGAATGAACAATATTGTTGTCAAATTCATCTGTTTTGGCCCTCAACGGACAAAAACGCATTTCAGGCTAATTTGAGGTCAAAAGAATGATAGTTTGGTCACTGCCTCGGAATTGCGTTAAATCCCACAGACCCACACCATTTTTCATGAGGATTCTAGAATGGGCAATATTGTTGTCAAATTCATTTTTTTGGGCCCTGAACGGACAAAAACGCTTTCCAGGCTAATTTGAGGTCAAAAGAATGAAAGTTTGGTCACTGTCTCGGAATTGCGTTAAAAACCACAGACCCACTCCATTTTTAATAAGGATTCAAGAATGAACAATATTGTTGTCAAATTCATCTGTTTGGGCCCTCAACGGACAAAAACGTTTTGCAGGCTAATTTGAGGTCAAAAGAATGAAAGTTTGGTCATTGCCTCGGAATTGCGTTAAAACCCACACACCCACTCCATTTTTAATGAGGATTGAAGAATGAACAATATTGTTGTCAAATTCATCTGTTTGGGCCTTGAACGGACAATAACGCTTTTCAGGCTAATTTGAGGTCAAAAGAATGATAGTTTGGTCACTGTCTCGGAATTCCGTGAAAACCCACATACCCACTCCATTTTTAATGAGGATTGAAGAATGAACAATATTATTGTCAAATTCATCTGTTTGGGCCCTCAACGGACAAAAACGCTTTTCAGGCTAATTTGAGGTCAAAAGAATGAAAGTTTGGTCACTGTCTCGGAATTGCGTTAAAAATCACATACCCACTCCATTTTTAATGAGGATTCTTGAATGAACAATATTGTTGTCAAATTCAAATGTTTGGGCCCTGAATGGACAAAAACGTTTTCCAGGCTAATTTGATGTCAAAAGAATGAAAGTTTGGTCACTGCCTCGGAAATGCCTTAAATCCCACAGACCCACACCATTTTACATGAGGATTCTAGAATGGGCAATATTGTTGTCAAATTCATATTTTTGGGCCCTGAACGGACAAAAACGCCTTCCAGGCTAATTTGAGGTCAAAAGAATGAAAGTTTGGTCACTGTCTCGGAATTGCGTTAAAAACCACATACCCACTCCATTTTTAATGAGGATTCACGAATGAACAATATTGTTGTCAAATTCATCTGTTTGGGCCCTCAACGGACAAAAACGTTTTCCAGGGTAATTTGAGGTCAAAAGAATGAAAGTTTGGTCACTGCCTCGGAATTGCGTTAAATCCCACAGACCCACACCATTTTTCATGAGGATTCTAGAATGGGCAATATTGTTGTCAAATTCCTCTTTTTGGGCCCTGAACGGACAAAAACGCTATCCAGGCTAATTTGAGGTCAAAATAATGAAAGTTTGGTCACTGTGTCGGAATTGCGTTAAAACCCACATACCCACTCCATTTTTAATGAGGATTCAAGAATGAATAATATTGTTGTCAAATTCATCTCTTTGGGCCCTATACGGACAAAAATGCTTTCCAGCCTAATTTGAGGTCAAAAGAATGATAGTTTGGTCACTGTCTCGGAATTCCGTGAAAACCCACATACCCACTCCATTTTTCATGAGGATTCTAGATTGGCCAATATTGTTGTCAAATTCATATGTTTGGTTCCTGAACGGACAAAAATGCTTTCCAGGCTAATTTGAGGTCAAAAGAATGATAGTTTGGTCATTGTCTCGGAATTCCGTGAAAACCCTAAAACCCACTCCATTTTTAATGAGGATTGAAGAATGAACAATATTATTGTCAAATTCATCTGTTTGGGCCCTCAACGGACAAAAATGCTTTGTAGGCTAATTTGAGGTCAAAAGAATGATAGTTTGGTCACTGTCTCGGAATTCCGTGAAAACCCACATACCCACTCCATTTTTCATGAGGATTCTAGAATGGCCAATATTGTTGTCAAATTCATATGTTTGGGCCCTGAACGGAAAAAAACGCTTTCCAGGCTAATTTGAGGTCAAATGAATGAAAGTTTGGTCACTGTCTCGGAATTACGTTAAAAACCACATAGCCACTCCATTTTTAATGAGGATTCAAGAATGAACAATATTGTTGTCAAATTCATCTGTTTTGGCCCTCAACGGACAAAAACGCATTTCAGGCTAATTTGAGGTCAAAAGAATGATAGTTTGGTCACTGCCTCGGAATTGCGTTAAATCCCACAGACCCACACCATTTTTCATGAGGATTCTAGAATGGGCAATATTGTTGTCAAATTCATTTTTTTGGGCCCTGAACGGACAAAAACGCTTTCCAGGCTAATTTGAGGTCAAAAGAATGAAAGTTTGGTCACTGTCTCGGAATTGCGTTAAAAACCACAGACCCACTCCATTTTTAATAAGGATTCAAGAATGAACAATATTGTTGTCAAATTCATCTGTTTGGGCCCTCAACGGACAAAAACGTTTTGCAGGCTAATTTGAGGTCAAAAGAATGAAAGTTTGGTCATTGCCTCGGAATTGCGTTAAAACCCACACACCCACTCCATTTTTAATGAGGATTGAAGAATGAACAATATTGTTGTCAAATTCATCTGTTTGGGCCTTGAACGGACAATAACGCTTTTCAGGCTAATTTGAGGTCAAAAGAATGATAGTTTGGTCACTGTCTCGGAATTCCGTGAAAACCCACATACCCACTCCATTTTTAATGAGGATTGAAGAATGAACAATATTATTGTCAAATTCATCTGTTTGGGCCCTCAACGGACAAAAACGCTTTTCAGGCTAATTTGAGGTCAAAAGAATGAAAGTTTGGTCACTGTCTCGGAATTGCGTTAAAAATCACATACCCACTCCATTTTTAATGAGGATTCTTGAATGAACAATATTGTTGTCAAATTCAAATGTTTGGGCCCTGAATGGACAAAAACGTTTTCCAGGCTAATTTGATGTCAAAAGAATGAAAGTTTGGTCACTGCCTCGGAAATGCCTTAAATCCCACAGACCCACACCATTTTACATGAGGATTCTAGAATGGGCAATATTGTTGTCAAATTCATATTTTTGGGCCCTGAACGGACAAAAACGCCTTCCAGGCTAATTTGAGGTCAAAAGAATGAAAGTTTGGTCACTGTCTCGGAATTGCGTTAAAAACCACATACCCACTCCATTTTTAATGAGGATTCACGAATGAACAATATTGTTGTCAAATTCATCTGTTTGGGCCCTCAACGGACAAAAACGTTTTCCAGGGTAATTTGAGGTCAAAAGAATGAAAGTTTGGTCACTGCCTCGGAATTGCGTTAAATCCCACAGACCCACACCATTTTTCATGAGGATTCTAGAATGGGCAATATTGTTGTCAAATTCCTCTTTTTGGGCCCTGAACGGACAAAAACGCTATCCAGGCTAATTTGAGGTCAAAATAATGAAAGTTTGGTCACTGTGTCGGAATTGCGTTAAAACCCACATACCCACTCCATTTTTAATGAGGATTCAAGAATGAATAATATTGTTGTCAAATTCATCTCTTTGGGCCCTATACGGACAAAAATGCTTTCCAGCCTAATTTGAGGTCAAAAGAATGATAGTTTGGTCACTGTCTCGGAATTCCGTGAAAACCCACATACCCACTCCATTTTTCATGAGGATTCTAGATTGGCCAATATTGTTGTCAAATTCATATGTTTGGTTCCTGAACGGACAAAAATGCTTTCCAGGCTAATTTGAGGTCAAAAGAATGATAGTTTGGTCATTGTCTCGGAATTCCGTGAAAACCCTAAAACCCACTCCATTTTTAATGAGGATTGAAGAATGAACAATATTATTGTCAAATTCATCTGTTTGGGCCCTCAACGGACAAAAATGCTTTGTAGGCTAATTTGAGGTCAAAAGAATGAAAGTTTGGTCAATGTCTCCGATTTACGTTAAATCCCACATACCAACACAATTTTTCATGAGGATTCTAGAATGGCCAATATTGTTGTCAAATTCATCTTTTTGGACCCTGAACGGACAAAAACGCTTTTCAGCCTAATTTCAGGTCAAAAGAATGAAAGTTTGGTCACTGTCTCAGAATTGCGTTAAAACCCACACACCCACTCCATTTTTAATGAGGATTGAAGAATGAACAATATTGTTGTCAAATTCATCTGTTTGGGCCCTGAACGGACAAAAACGCTTTCCAGGTTAATTTGAGGTCAAAAGAATGATAGTTTGGTCACTGTCTCGGAATTCCGTGAAAACCCACATACCCACTCCATTTTTCATGAGGATTCTAGAATGGCCCATATTGTTGTCAAATTCATATGTTTGGGCCCTGAACAGAAAAAAACGCTTTCCAGGCTAATTTGAGGTCAAAAGAATGAAAGTTTGGTCACTGTCTAGGAATTGCGTTAAAAACCACATACCCACTCCATTTTTAATGAGGATTCAAGAATGAATAATATTGTTGTCAAATTCATCTCTTTGGGCCCTATACGGACAAAAATGCTTTCCAGCCTAATTTGAGGTCAAAAGAATGATAGTTTGGTCACTGTCTCGGAATTCCGTGAAAACCCACATACCCACTCCATTTTTCATGAGGATTCTAGAATGGCCAATGTTGTTGTCAAATTCATATGTTTGGTCCCTGAACGGACAAAAATGCTTTCCAGGCTAATTTGAGGTCAAAAGAATGATAGTTTGGTCATTGTCTCGGAATTCCGTGAAAACCCAAATACCCACTCCATTTTTAATGAGGATTGAAGAATGAACAATATTGTTGTCAAATTCATCTGTTTGGGCCCTGAACGGACAAAAACGCTTTCCAGGCTAATTTGAGGTCAAAAGAATGATAGTTTGGTCACTGTCTCGGAATTCCGTGAAAACCCACATACCCACTCCATTTTTCATGAGGATTCTAGAATGGCCAATATTGTTGTCAAATTCATATGTTTGGGCCCTGACCAGAAAAAAACGCTTTCCAGGCTAATTTGAGGTCAAATGAATGAAAGATTGGTCACTGTCTCGGAATTGCGTTAAAAACCACATAGCCACTCCATTTTTAATGAGGTTTCAAGAATGAACAATATTGTTGTCAAATTCATCTGTTTGGGCCCTCAACGGACAAAAACGCTTTTCAGGCTAATTTGAGGTCAAAAGAATGAAAGTTTGGTCACTGTCTCGGAATTGCGTTAAAAACCACATACCCACTCCATTTTTAATGAGGATTCAAGAATGAACAATATTGTTGTCAAATTCATCTGTTTGGGCCCTCAACGGACAAAAACGTTTTGCAGGTTAATTTGAGGTCAAAAGAATGAAAGTTTGGTCATTGCCTCAAAATTGCATTAAAACCCACACACCCACTCCATTTTTAATGAGGATTGAAGAATGAACAATATTGTTGTCAAATTCATCTGTTTGGGCCCTCAACGGACAATAACGCTTTTCAGGCTAATTTGAGGTCAAAAGAATGATAGTTTGGTCACTGTCTCGGAATTCCGTGAAAACCCACATACCCACTCCATTTTTAATGAGGATTGAAGAATGAACAATATTATTGTCAAATTCATCTGTTTGGGCCCTCAACGGACAAAAACGCTTTTCAGGCTAATTTGAGGTCAAAAGAATGAAAGTTTGGTCACTGTCTCGGAATTGCGTTAAAAATCACATACCCACTCCATTTTTAATGAGGATTCTTGAATGAACAATATTGTTGTCAAATTCAAATGTTTGGGCCCTGAATGGACAAAAACGTTTTCCAGGCTAATTTGATGTCAAAAGAATGAAAGTTTGGTCACTGCCTCGGAAATGCCTTAAATCCCACAGACCCACACCATTTTTTATGAAGATTCTAGAATGGGCAATATTGTTGTCAAATTCATATTTTTGGGCCCTGAACGGACAAAAACGCTTTCCAGGCTAATTTGAGGTCAAAAGAATGAAAGTTTGGTCACTGTCTAGGAATTGCGTTAAAAACCACATACCCACTCCATTTTTAATGAGGATTCAAGAATGAATAATATTGTTGTCAAATTCATCTCTTTGGGCCCTATACGGACAAAAATGCTTTCCAGCCTAATTTGAGGTCAAAAGAATGATAGTTTGGTCACTGTCTCGGAATTCCGTGAAAACCCACATACCCACTCCATTTTTCATGAGGATTCTAGAATGGCCAATGTTGTTGTCAAATTCATATGTTTGGTCCCTGAACGGACAAAAATGCTTTCCAGGCTAATTTGAGGTCAAAAGAATGATAGTTTGGTCATTGTCTCGGAATTCCGTGAAAACCCAAATACCCACTCCATTTTTAATGAGGATTGAAGAATGAACAATATTATTGTCAAATTCATCTGTTTGGGCCCTCAACGGACAAAAACGTTTTGCAGGCTAATTTGAGGTCAAAAGAATGAAAGTTTGGTCAATGTCTCCGATTTACGTTAAATCCCACATACCAACACCATTTTTCAGGAGGATTCTAGAATGGCCAATATTGTTGTCAAATTCATCTTTTTGGACCCTGAACGGACAAAAACGCTTTTCAGCCTAATTTCAGGTCAAAAGAATGAAAGTTTGGTCACTGTCTCAGAATTGCGTTAAAACCCACACACCCACTCCATTTTTAATGAGGATTGAAGAATGAACAATATTGTTGTCAAATTCATCTGTTTGGGCCCTGAACGGACAAAAACGCTTTCCAGGCTAATTTGAGGTCAAAAGAATGATAGTTTGGTCACTGTCTCGGAATTCCGTGAAAACCCACATACCCACTCCATTTTTCATGAGGATTCTAGAATGGGCAATATTGTTGTCAAATTCATTTTTTTGGGCCCTGAACGGACAAAAACGCTTTCCAGGCTAATTTGAGGTCAAAAGAATGAAAGTTTTGTCACTGTCTCGGAATTGCGTTAAAAACCACAGAGCCACTCCATTTTTAATGAGGTTTCAAGAATGAACAATATTGTTGTCAAATTCATCTGTTTGGGCCCTCAACGGACAAAAACGCTTTTCAGGCTAATTTGAGGTCAAAAGAATGAAAGTTTGGTCACTGTCTCGGAATTGCGTTAAAAACCACATAGCCACTCCATTTTTAATGAGGTTTCAAGAATGAACAATATTGTTGTCAAATTCATATGTTTGGGCCCTGAACGGACAAAAACGTTTTCCAGGCTAATTTGAGGTCAAAAGAATGATAGTTTGGTCACTGCCTCCGAATTACGTTAAATCCCACAGACCCACACCATTTTTCATGAGGATTCTAGAATGGGCAATATTGTTGTCAAATTCATTTTTTTGGGCCCTGAACGGACAAAAACGCTTTCCAGGCTAATTTGAGGTCAAAATAATGAAAGTTTGGTCACTGTCTCGGAATTGCGTTAAAAACCACAGACCCACTCCATTTTTAATAAGGATTCAAGAATGAACAATATTGTTGTCAAATTCATCTGTTTGGGCCCTGAACGGACAATAACGATTTTCAGGCTAATTTGAGGTCAAAAGAATGATAGTTTGGTCACTGTCTCGGAATTCCGTGAAAACCCACAGACCCACTCCATTTTTAATGAGGATTGAAGAATGAACAATATTATTGTCAAATTCATCTGTTTGGGCCCTCAACGGACAAAAACGCTTTTCAGGCTAATTTGAGGTCAAAAGAATGAAAGTTTGGTCACTGTCTCGGAATTGCGTTAAAAACCACATACCCACTCCATTTTTAATGATGATTCTTGAATGAACAATATTGTTGCCAAATTCATATGTTTGGGCCCTGAACGGACAAAAACGTTTTCCAGGCTAATTTGATGTCAAAAGAATGAAAGTTTGGTCACTGCCTCGGAAATGCCTTAAATCCCACAGACCCACACCATTTTTCATGAGGATTCTAGAATGGGCAATATTGTTGTCAAATTCATATTTTTGGGCCCTGAACGGACAAAAACGCTTTCCAGGCTAATTTGAGGTCAAAAGAATGAAAGTTTGGTCACTGTCTCGGAATTGCGTTAAAAACCACATACCCACTCCATTTTTAATGAGGATTCACGAATGAACAATATTTTTGTCAAATTCATCTGTTTGGGCCCTCAACGGACATAAACGTTTTCCAGGCTAATTTGAGGTCAAAAGAATGATAGTTTGATCACTGCCTCGGAATTGCGTTAAATCCCACAGACCCACACCATTTTTCATGAGGATTCTAGAATGGGCAATATTGTTGTCAAATTCCTCTTTTTGGGCCCTGAACGGACAAAAACGCTATCCAGGCTAATTTGAGGTCAAAATAATGAAAGTTTGGTCACTGTCTCGGAATTGCGTTAAAACCCACATACCCACTCCATTTTTAATGAGGATTCAAGAATGAATAATATTGTTGTCAAATTCATCTCTTTGGGCCCTATACGGACAAAAATGCTTTCCAGCCTAATTTGAGGTCAAAAGAATGATAGTTTGGTCACTGTCTCGGAATTCCGTGAAAACCCACATACCCACTCCATTTTTCATGAGGATTCTAGAATGGCCAATATTGTTGTCAAATTCATATGTTTGGGCCCTGAACGGAAAAAAACGCTTTCCAGGCTAATTTGAGGTCAAAAGAATGAAAGTTTGGTCACTGTCTCGGAATTGCGTTAAAAACCACATACCCACTACATTTTTAATGAGGATTCAAGAATGAACAATATTGTTGTCAAATTCATCTGTTTGGGCCCTCAACGGACAAAAACGCGTTTCAGGCTAATTTGAGGTCAAAAGAATGAAAGTTTGGTCACTGCCTCGGAATTGCGTTAAAAACCACAGACCCACTCCATTTTTAATAAATTCAAGAATGAACAATATTGTTGTCAAATTCATCTGTTTGGGCCCTCAACGGACAAAAACGTTTTGCAGGTTAATTTGAGGTCAAAAGAATGAAAGTTTGGTCATTGCCTCAAAATTGCATTAAAACCCACACACCCACTCCATTTTTAATGAGGATTGAAGAATGAACAATATTGTTGTCAAATTCATCTGTTTGGGCCCTCAACGGACAATAACGCTTTTCAGGCTAATTTGAGGTCAAAAGAATGATAGTTTGGTCACTGTCTCGGAATTCCGTGAAAACCCACATACCCAGTCCATTTTTAATGAGGATTGAAGAATGAAGAATATTATTGTCAAATTCATCTGTTTGGGCCCTCAACGGACAAAAACGCTTTTCAGGCTAATTTGAGGTCAAAAGAATGAAAGGTTGGTCACTGTCTCGGAATTGCGTTAAAAATCACATACCCACTCCATTTTTAATGAGGATTCATGAATGAACAATATTGTTGTCAAATTCATATGTTTGGGCCCTGAACGGACAAAAACGATTTCCAGGCTAATTTGAGGTCAAAAGAATGAACGTTTGGTCACTGCCTCGGAAATGCCTTAAATCCCAAAGACCCACACCATTTTTCATGAGGATTCTAGAATGGGCAATATTGTTGTCAAATTCATATTTTTGGGCCCTAAACGGACAAAAACGCTTTCCAGGCTAATTTGAGGTCAAAAGAATGATAGTTTGGTCACTGTCTTGGAATTGCGTTAAAAACCACATACCCACTCCATTTTTAATGAGGATTCAAGAATGAACAATATTGTTGTCAAATTCATCTGTTTTGGCCCTCAACGGACAAAAACGTTTTCCAGGCTAATTTGAGGTCAAAAGAATGAAAGTTTGGTCACTGCCTCGGAATTGCGTTAAATCCCACAGACCCACACCATTTTTCATGAGGATTCTAGAATGGGCAATATTGTTGTCAAATTCATTTTTTTGGGCCCTGAACGGACAAAAACGCTTTCCAGGCTAATTTGAGGTCAAAAGAATGAAAGTTTGGTCACTGTCTCGGAATTGCGTTAAAAACCACAGACCCACTCCATTTTTAATAAGGATTCAAGAATGAACAATATTGTTGTCAAATTCATATGTTTGGGCCCTGAACGGACAAAAACGTTTTCCACGCTAATTTAAGGTCAAAAGAATGATAGTTTGGTCACTGCCTCGGAATAGCGTTAAATCCCACAGACCCACACCATTTTTCATGAGGATTCTAGAATGGGCAATATTGTTGTCAAATTCATGTTTTTCGGCCCTGAACGGACAAACACGCTTTCCAGGCTAATTTTATGTCAAAAGAATGAAAGTTTGGTCACTGTGTCGGAATTGCGTTAAAACCCACATACCCACTCCATTTTTAATGAGGATTCAAGAATGAATAATATTGTTGTCAAATTCATCTGTTTGGGCCCTATACGGACAAAAATGCTTTCCAGGCTAATTTGAGGTCAAAAGAATGATAGTTTGGTCACTGTCTATGAATTCCGTGAAAACCCACATACCCACTCCATTTTTCATGAGGATTCTAGAATGGCCAATATTGTTGTCAAATTCATCTTTTTGGTCCCTGAACGGACAAAAACGCTTTCCAGGCTAATTTGAGGTCAAAAGAATGATAGTTTGGTCACTGTCTCGGAATTCCGTGAAAACCCAAATACCCACTCCATTTTTAATGAGGATTGAAGAATGAACAATATTATTGTCAAATTCATCTGTTTGGGCCCTCAACGGACAAAAACGCTTTGCAGGCTAATTTGAGGTCAAAAGAATGAAAGTTTGGTCAATGTCTCCGATTTACGTTAAATCCCACATACCAACACCATTTTTCATGAGGATTCTAGAATGGCCAATATTGTTGTCAAATTCATCTTTTTGGACCCTGAACGGACAAAAACGCTTTTCAGCCTAATTTCAGGTCAAAAGAATGAAAGTTTGGTCACTGTCTCAGAATTGCGTTAAAACCCACACACCCACTCCATTTTTAATGAGGATTGAAGAATGAACAATATTGTTGTCAAATTCATCTGTTTGGGCCCTGAACGGACAAAAACGCTTTCCAGGCTAATTTGAGGTCAAAAGAATGATAGTTTGGTCACTGTCTCAGAATTCCGTGAAAACCCACATACCCACTCCATTTTTCATGAGGATTCTAGAATGGCCAATATTGTTGTCAAATTCATATGTTTGGGCCCTGAACGGAAAAAAACGCTTTCCAGGCTAATTTGAGGTCAAATGAATGAAAGTTTGGTCACTGTCTCGGAATTGCGTTAAAAACCACATAGCCACTCCATTTTTAATGAGGATTCAAGAATGAACAATATTGTTGTCAAATTCATCTGTTTGGGCCCTCAACGGACAAAAACGCTTTTCAGGCTAATTTGAGGTCAAAAGAATGAAAGTTTGGTCACTGTCTCGGAATTGCGTTAAAAACCACATACCCACTCCATTTTTAATGAGGATTCACGAATGAACAATATTGTTGTCAAATTCATATGTTTGGGCCCTGAACGGACAAAAACGTTTTCCAGGCTAATTTAAGGTCAAAAGAATGATAGTTTGGTCACTGCCTCGGAATTGCGTTAAATCCCACAGACCCACACCATTTTTCATGAGGATTCTAGAATGGGCAATATTGTTGTCAAATTCATTTTTTTACGCCCTGAACGGACAAAAACGCTTTCCAGGCTAATTTGAGGTCAAAAGAATGAAAGTTTGGTCACTGTCTCGGAATTGCGTTAAAAACCAGATACCCACTCCATTTTTAATGAGGATTCAAGAATGAACAATATTGTTGTCAAATTCATCTGTTTGGGCCCTCAACGGACAAAAACGTTTTCCAGGCTAATTTGAGGTCAAAAGAATGAAAGTTTGGTCACTGCCTCGGAATTGCGTTAAATCCCACAGACCCACACCATTTTTCATGAGGATTCTAGAATGGGCAATATTGTTGTCAAATTCATCTCTTTGGGCCTTATACGGACAAAAATGCTTTCCAGCTTAATTTGAGGTCAAAAGAATGATAGTTTGGTCACTGTCTCGGAATTCCGTGAAAACCCACATACCCACTCCATTTTTCATGAGGATTCTAGAATGGCCAATATTGTTGTCAAATTCATATGTTTGGGCCCTGAACGGAAAAAAATGTTTTCCCGGCTAATTTGAGGTCAAAAGAATGAAAGTTTAGTCACTGTCTCGGAATTGCGTTAAAAACCACATACCCACTCCATTTTTAATGAGGATTCAAGAATGGCCAATATTGTTGTCAAATTCATATGTTAGGGCCCTGAACGGAAAAAAACGCTTTCCAGGCTAATTTGAGGTCAAATGAATGAAAGTTTGGTCACTGTCTCGGAATTGCGTTAAAAACCACATAGCCACTCCATTTTTAATGAGGATTCAAGAATGAACAATATTGTTGTCAAATTCATCTGTTTGGGCCCTCAACGGACAAAAACGCTTTTCAGGCTAATTTGAGGTCAAAAGAATGATAGTTTGGTCACTGTCTCGGAATTGCGTTAAAAACCACATAGCCACTCCATTTTTAATGAGGATTCAAGAATGAACAATATTGTTGTCAAATTCATATGTTTGGGCCCTGAACGGACAAAAACGTTTTCCACGCTAATTTAAGGTCAAAAGAATGATAGTTTGGTCACTGCCTCGGAATAGCGTTAAATCCCACAGACCCACACCATTTTTCATGAGGATTCTAGAATGGGCAATATTGTTGTCAAATTCATCTGTTTGGGCCCTCAACGGACAAAAACGCTTTTCAGGCTAATTTGAGGTCAAAAGAATGATAGTTTGGTCACTGTCTCGGAATTGCGTTAAAAACCACATAGCCACTCCATTTTTAATGAGGATTCAAGAATGAACAATATTGTTGTCAAATTCATCTGTTTGGGCCCTCAACGGACAAAAACGCTTTTCAGGCTAATTTGAGGTCAAAAGAATGATAGTTTGGTCACTGTCTCGGAATTGCGTTAAAAACCACATAGCCACTCCATTTTTAATGAGGATTCAAGAATGAACAATATTGTTGTCAAATTCATATGTTAGGGCCCTGAACGGAAAAAAACGCTTTCCAGGCTAATTTGAGGTCAAATGAATGAAAGTTTGGTCACTGTCTCGGAATTGCGTTAAAAACCACATAGCCACTCCATTTTTAATGAGGATTCAAGAATGAACAATATTGTTGTCAAATTCATCTGTTTGGGCCCTCAACGGACAAAAACGCTTTTCAGGCTAATTTGAGGTCAAAAGAATGATAGTTTGGTCACTGTCTCGGAATTGCGTTAAAAACCACATAGCCACTCCATTTTTAATGAGGATTCAAGAATGAACAATATTGTTGTCAAATTCATCTGTTTGGGCCCTCAACGGACAAAAACGCTTTTCAGGCTAATTTGAGGTCAAAAGAATGAAAGTTTGGTCACTGTCTCGGAATTGCGTTAAAAACCACATACCCACTCCATTTTTAATAAGGATTCAAGAATGAACAATATTGTTGTCAAATTCATATGTTTGGGCCCTGAACGGACAAAAACGTTTTCCACGCTAATTTAAGGTCAAAAGAATGATAGTTTGGTCACTGCCTCGGAATAGCGTTAAATCCCACAGACCCACACCATTTTTCATGAGGATTCTAGAATAGGCAATATTGTTGTCAAATTCATGTTTTTCGGCCCTGAACGGACAAACACGCTTTCCAGGCTAATTTTATGTCAAAACAATGAAAGTTTGGTCACTGTGTCGGAATTGCGTTAAAACCCACATACCCACTCCATTTTTAATGAGGATTCAAGAATGAATAATATTGTTGTCAAATTCATCTGTTTGGGCCCTATACGGACAAAAATGCTTTCCAGGCTAATTTGAGGTCAAAAGAATGATAGTTTGGTCACTGTCTCGGAATTCCGTGAAAACCCAAATACCCACTCCATTTTTAATGAGGATTGAAGAATGAACAATATTATTGTCAAATTCATCTGTTTGGGCCCTCAACGGACAAAAACGCTTTACAGGCTAATTTGAGGTCAAAAGAATGAAAGTTTGGTCAATGTCTCCGATTTACGTTAAATCCCACATACCAACACCATTTTTCATGTGGATTCTAGAATGGCCAATATTGTTGTCAAATTCATCTTTTTGGACACTGAACGGACAAAAACGCTTTTCAGCCTAATTTCAGGTCAAAAGAATGAAAGTTTGGTCACTGTCTCAGAATTGCGTTAAAACCCACACACCCACTCCATTTTTAATGAGGATTGAAGAATGAACAATATTGTTGTCAAATTCATCTGTTTGGGCCCTGAACGGACAAACACGCTTTCCAGGCTAATTTGAGGTCAAAAGAATGATAGTTTGGTCACTGTCTCGGAATTCCGTGAAAACCCACATACCCACTCCATTTTTCATGAGGATTCTAGAATGGCCAATATTGTTGTCAAATTCATATGTTTGGGCCCTGACCAGAAAAAAACGCTTTCCAGGCTAATTTGAGGTCAAATGAATGAAAGATTGGTCACTGTCTCGGAATTGCGTTAAAAACCACATAGCCACTCCATTTTTAATGAGGTTTCAAGAATGAACAATATTGTTGTCAAATTCATCTGTTTGGGCCCTCAACGGACAAAAACGCTTTTCAGGCTAATTTGAGGTCAAAAGAATGAAAGTTTGGTCACTGTCTCGGAATTGCGTTAAAAACCACATACCCACTCCATTTTTAATGAGGATTCAAGAATGAACAATATTGTTGTCAAATTCATCTGTTTGGGCCCTCAACGGACAAAAACGTTTTGCAGGTTAATTTGAGGTCAAAAGAATGAAAGTTTGGTCATTGCCTCAAAATTGCATTAAAACCCATACACCCACTCCATTTTTAATGAGGATTGAAGAATGAACAATATTGTTGTCAAATTCATCTGTTTGGGCCCTCAACGGACAATAACGCTTTTCAGGCTAATTTGAGGTCAAAAGAATGATAGTTTGGTCACTGTCTCGGAATTCCGTGAAAACCCACATACCCACTCCATTTTTAATGAGGATTGAAGAATGAACAATATTATTGTCAAATTCATCTGTTTGGGCCCTCAACGGACAAAAACGCTTTTCAGGCTAATTTGAGGTCAAAAGAATGAAAGTTTGGTCACTGTCTCGGAATTGCGTTAAAAATCACATACCCACTCCATTTTTAATGAGGATTCTTGAATGAACAATATTGTTGTCAAATTCAAATGTTTGGGCCCTGAATGGACAAAAACGTTTTCCAGGCTAATTTGATGTCAAAAGAATGAAAGTTTGGTCACTGCCTCGGAAATGCCTTAAATCCCACAGACCCACACCATTTTTTATGAAGATTCTAGAATGGGCAATATTGTTGTCAAATTCATATTTTTGGGCCCTGAACGGACAAAAACGCTTTCCAGGCTAATTTGAGGTCAAAAGAATGAAAGTTTGGTCACTGTCTAGGAATTGCGTTAAAAACCACATACCCACTCCATTTTTAATGAGGATTCAAGAATGAATAATATTGTTGTCAAATTCATCTCTTTGGGCCCTATACGGACAAAAATGCTTTCCAGCCTAATTTGAGGTCAAAAGAATGATAGTTTGGTCACTGTCTCGGAATTCCGTGAAAACCCACATACCCACTCCATTTTTCATGAGGATTCTAGAATGGCCAATGTTGTTGTCAAATTCATATGTTTGGTCCCTGAACGGACAAAAATGCTTTCCAGGCTAATTTGAGGTCAAAAGAATGATAGTTTGGTCATTGTCTCGGAATTCCGTGAAAACCCAAATACCCACTCCATTTTTAATGAGGATTGAAGAATGAACAATATTATTGTCAAATTCATCTGTTTGGGCCCTCAACGGACAAAAACGTTTTGCAGGCTAATTTGAGGTCAAAAGAATGAAAGTTTGGTCAATGTCTCCGATTTACGTTAAATCCCACATACCAACACCATTTTTCAGGAGGATTCTAGAATGGCCAATATTGTTGTCAAATTCATCTTTTTGGACCCTGAACGGACAAAAACGCTTTTCAGCCTAATTTCAGGTCAAAAGAATGAAAGTTTGGTCACTGTCTCAGAATTGCGTTAAAACCCACACACCCACTCCATTTTTAATGAGGATTGAAGAATGAACAATATTGTTGTCAAATTCATCTGTTTGGGCCCTGAACGGACAAAAACGCTTTCCAGGCTAATTTGAGGTCAAAAGAATGATAGTTTGGTCACTGTCTCGGAATTCCGTGAAAACCCACATACCCACTCCATTTTTCATGAGGATTCTAGAATGGGCAATATTGTTGTCAAATTCATTTTTTTGGGCCCTGAACGGACAAAAACGCTTTCCAGGCTAATTTGAGGTCAAAAGAATGAAAGTTTTGTCACTGTCTCGGAATTGCGTTAAAAACCACATAGCCACTCCATTTTTAATGAGGTTTCAAGAATGAACAATATTGTTGTCAAATTCATCTGTTTGGGCCCTCAACGGACAAAAACGCTTTTCAGGCTAATTTGAGGTCAAAAGAATGAAAGTTTGGTCACTGTCTCGGAATTGCGTTAAAAACCACATAGCCACTCCATTTTTAATGAGGTTTCAAGAATGAACAATATTGTTGTCAAATTCATATGTTTGGGCCCTGAACGGACAAAAACGTTTTCCAGGCTAATTTGAGGTCAAAAGAATGATAGTTTGGTCACTGCCTCCGAATTACGTTAAATCCCACAGACCCACACCATTTTTCATGAGGATTCTAGAATGGGCAATATTGTTGTCAAATTCATTTTTTTGGGCCCTGAACGGACAAAAACGCTTTCCAGGCTAATTTGAGGTCAAAATAATGAAAGTTTGGTCACTGTCTCGGAATTGCGTTAAAAACCACAGACCCACTCCATTTTTAATAAGGATTCAAGAATGAACAATATTGTTGTCAAATTCATCTGTTTGGGCCCTGAACGGACAATAACGATTTTCAGGCTAATTTGAGGTCAAAAGAATGATAGTTTGGTCACTGTCTCGGAATTCCGTGAAAACCCACAGACCCACTCCATTTTTAATGAGGATTGAAGAATGAACAATATTATTGTCAAATTCATCTGTTTGGGCCCTCAACGGACAAAAACGCTTTTCAGGCTAATTTGAGGTCAAAAGAATGAAAGTTTGGTCACTGTCTCGGAATTGCGTTAAAAACCACATACCCACTCCATTTTTAATGAGGATTCACGAATGAACAATATTTTTGTCAAATTCATCTGTTTGGGCCCTCAACGGACATAAACGTTTTCCAGGCTAATTTGAGGTCAAAAGAATGATAGTTTGATCACTGCCTCGGAATTGCGTTAAATCCCACAGACCCACACCATTTTTCATGAGGATTCTAGAATGGGCAATATTGTTGTCAAATTCCTCTTTTTGGGCCCTGAACGGACAAAAACGCTATCCAGGCTAATTTGAGGTCAAAATAATGAAAGTTTGGTCACTGTCTCGGAATTGCGTTAAAACCCACATACCCACTCCATTTTTAATGAGGATTCAAGAATGAATAATATTGTTGTCAAATTCATCTCTTTGGGCCCTATACGGACAAAAATGCTTTCCAGCCTAATTTGAGGTCAAAAGAATGATAGTTTGGTCACTGTCTCGGAATTCCGTGAAAACCCACATACCCACTCCATTTTTCATGAGGATTCTAGAATGGCCAATATTGTTGTCAAATTCATATGTTTGGGCCCTGAACGGAAAAAAACGCTTTCCAGGCTAATTTGAGGTCAAAAGAATGAAAGTTTGGTCACTGTCTCGGAATTGCGTTAAAAACCACATACCCACTACATTTTTAATGAGGATTCAAGAATGAACAATATTGTTGTCAAATTCATCTGTTTGGGCCCTCAACGGACAAAAACGCGTTTCAGGCTAATTTGAGGTCAAAAGAATGAAAGTTTGGTCACTGCCTCGGAATTGCGTTAAAAACCACAGACCCACTCCATTTTTAATAAATTCAAGAATGAACAATATTGTTGTCAAATTCATCTGTTTGGGCCCTCAACGGACAAAAACGTTTTGCAGGTTAATTTGAGGTCAAAAGAATGAAAGTTTGGTCATTGCCTCAAAATTGCATTAAAACCCACACACCCACTCCATTTTTAATGAGGATTGAAGAATGAACAATATTGTTGTCAAATTCATCTGTTTGGGCCCTCAACGGACAATAACGCTTTTCAGGCTAATTTGAGGTCAAAAGAATGATAGTTTGGTCACTGTCTCGGAATTCCGTGAAAACCCACATACCCAGTCCATTTTTAATGAGGATTGAAGAATGAAGAATATTATTGTCAAATTCATCTGTTTGGGCCCTCAACGGACAAAAACGCTTTTCAGGCTAATTTGAGGTCAAAAGAATGAAAGGTTGGTCACTGTCTCGGAATTGCGTTAAAAATCACATACCCACTCCATTTTTAATGAGGATTCATGAATGAACAATATTGTTGTCAAATTCATATGTTTGGGCCCTGAACGGACAAAAACGATTTCCAGGCTAATTTGAGGTCAAAAGAATGAACGTTTGGTCACTGCCTCGGAAATGCCTTAAATCCCAAAGACCCACACCATTTTTCATGAGGATTCTAGAATGGGCAATATTGTTGTCAAATTCATATTTTTGGGCCCTAAACGGACAAAAACGCTTTCCAGGCTAATTTGAGGTCAAAAGAATGATAGTTTGGTCACTGTCTTGGAATTGCGTTAAAAACCACATACCCACTCCATTTTTAATGAGGATTCAAGAATGAACAATATTGTTGTCAAATTCATCTGTTTTGGCCCTCAACGGACAAAAACGTTTTCCAGGCTAATTTGAGGTCAAAAGAATGAAAGTTTGGTCACTGCCTCGGAATTGCGTTAAATCCCACAGACCCACACCATTTTTCATGAGGATTCTAGAATGGGCAATATTGTTGTCAAATTCATTTTTTTGGGCCCTGAACGGACAAAAACGCTTTCCAGGCTAATTTGAGGTCAAAAGAATGAAAGTTTGGTCACTGTCTCGGAATTGCGTTAAAAACCACAGACCCACTCCATTTTTAATAAGGATTCAAGAATGAACAATATTGTTGTCAAATTCATATGTTTGGGCCCTGAACGGACAAAAACGTTTTCCACGCTAATTTAAGGTCAAAAGAATGATAGTTTGGTCACTGCCTCGGAATAGCGTTAAATCCCACAGACCCACACCATTTTTCATGAGGATTCTAGAATGGGCAATATTGTTGTCAAATTCATGTTTTTCGGCCCTGAACGGACAAACACGCTTTCCAGGCTAATTTTATGTCAAAAGAATGAAAGTTTGGTCACTGTGTCGGAATTGCGTTAAAACCCACATACCCACTCCATTTTTAATGAGGATTCAAGAATGAATAATATTGTTGTCAAATTCATCTGTTTGGGCCCTATACGGACAAAAATGCTTTCCAGGCTAATTTGAGGTCAAAAGAATGATAGTTTGGTCACTGTCTATGAATTCCGTGAAAACCCACATACCCACTCCATTTTTCATGAGGATTCTAGAATGGCCAATATTGTTGTCAAATTCATCTTTTTGGTCCCTGAACGGACAAAAACGCTTTCCAGGCTAATTTGAGGTCAAAAGAATGATAGTTTGGTCACTGTCTCGGAATTCCGTGAAAACCCAAATACCCACTCCATTTTTAATGAGGATTGAAGAATGAACAATATTATTGTCAAATTCATCTGTTTGGGCCCTCAACGGACAAAAACGCTTTGCAGGCTAATTTGAGGTCAAAAGAATGAAAGTTTGGTCAATGTCTCCGATTTACGTTAAATCCCACATACCAACACCATTTTTCATGAGGATTCTAGAATGGCCAATATTGTTGTCAAATTCATCTTTTTGGACCCTGAACGGACAAAAACGCTTTTCAGCCTAATTTCAGGTCAAAAGAATGAAAGTTTGGTCACTGTCTCAGAATTGCGTTAAAACCCACACACCCACTCCATTTTTAATGAGGATTGAAGAATGAACAATATTGTTGTCAAATTCATCTGTTTGGGCCCTGAACGGACAAAAACGCTTTCCAGGCTAATTTGAGGTCAAAAGAATGATAGTTTGGTCACTGTCTCAGAATTCCGTGAAAACCCACATACCCACTCCATTTTTCATGAGGATTCTAGAATGGCCAATATTGTTGTCAAATTCATATGTTTGGGCCCTGAACGGAAAAAAACGCTTTCCAGGCTAATTTGAGGTCAAATGAATGAAAGTTTGGTCACTGTCTCGGAATTGCGTTAAAAACCACATAGCCACTCCATTTTTAATGAGGATTCAAGAATGAACAATATTGTTGTCAAATTCATCTGTTTGGGCCCTCAACGGACAAAAACGCTTTTCAGGCTAATTTGAGGTCAAAAGAATGAAAGTTTGGTCACTGTCTCGGAATTGCGTTAAAAACCACATACCCACTCCATTTTTAATGAGGATTCACGAATGAACAATATTGTTGTCAAATTCATATGTTTGGGCCCTGAACGGACAAAAACGTTTTCCAGGCTAATTTAAGGTCAAAAGAATGATAGTTTGGTCACTGCCTCGGAATTGCGTTAAATCCCACAGACCCACACCATTTTTCATGAGGATTCTAGAATGGGCAATATTGTTGTCAAATTCATTTTTTTACGCCCTGAACGGACAAAAACGCTTTCCAGGCTAATTTGAGGTCAAAAGAATGAAAGTTTGGTCACTGTCTCGGAATTGCGTTAAAAACCAGATACCCACTCCATTTTTAATGAGGATTCAAGAATGAACAATATTGTTGTCAAATTCATCTGTTTGGGCCCTCAACGGACAAAAACGTTTTCCAGGCTAATTTGAGGTCAAAAGAATGAAAGTTTGGTCACTGCCTCGGAATTGCGTTAAATCCCACAGACCCACACCATTTTTCATGAGGATTCTAGAATGGGCAATATTGTTGTCAAATTCATCTCTTTGGGCCTTATACGGACAAAAATGCTTTCCAGCTTAATTTGAGGTCAAAAGAATGATAGTTTGGTCACTGTCTCGGAATTCCGTGAAAACCCACATACCCACTCCATTTTTCATGAGGATTCTAGAATGGCCAATATTGTTGTCAAATTCATATGTTTGGGCCCTGAACGGAAAAAAATGTTTTCCCGGCTAATTTGAGGTCAAAAGAATGAAAGTTTAGTCACTGTCTCGGAATTGCGTTAAAAACCACATACCCACTCCATTTTTAATGAGGATTCAAGAATGGCCAATATTGTTGTCAAATTCATATGTTAGGGCCCTGAACGGAAAAAAACGCTTTCCAGGCTAATTTGAGGTCAAATGAATGAAAGTTTGGTCACTGTCTCGGAATTGCGTTAAAAACCACATAGCCACTCCATTTTTAATGAGGATTCAAGAATGAACAATATTGTTGTCAAATTCATCTGTTTGGGCCCTCAACGGACAAAAACGCTTTTCAGGCTAATTTGAGGTCAAAAGAATGATAGTTTGGTCACTGTCTCGGAATTGCGTTAAAAACCACATAGCCACTCCATTTTTAATGAGGATTCAAGAATGAACAATATTGTTGTCAAATTCATATGTTTGGGCCCTGAACGGACAAAAACGTTTTCCACGCTAATTTAAGGTCAAAAGAATGATAGTTTGGTCACTGCCTCGGAATAGCGTTAAATCCCACAGACCCACACCATTTTTCATGAGGATTCTAGAATGGGCAATATTGTTGTCAAATTCATCTGTTTGGGCCCTCAACGGACAAAAACGCTTTTCAGGCTAATTTGAGGTCAAAAGAATGATAGTTTGGTCACTGTCTCGGAATTGCGTTAAAAACCACATAGCCACTCCATTTTTAATGAGGATTCAAGAATGAACAATATTGTTGTCAAATTCATCTGTTTGGGCCCTCAACGGACAAAAACGCTTTTCAGGCTAATTTGAGGTCAAAAGAATGATAGTTTGGTCACTGTCTCGGAATTGCGTTAAAAACCACATAGCCACTCCATTTTTAATGAGGATTCAAGAATGAACAATATTGTTGTCAAATTCATATGTTAGGGCCCTGAACGGAAAAAAACGCTTTCCAGGCTAATTTGAGGTCAAATGAATGAAAGTTTGGTCACTGTCTCGGAATTGCGTTAAAAACCACATAGCCACTCCATTTTTAATGAGGATTCAAGAATGAACAATATTGTTGTCAAATTCATCTGTTTGGGCCCTCAACGGACAAAAACGCTTTTCAGGCTAATTTGAGGTCAAAAGAATGATAGTTTGGTCACTGTCTCGGAATTGCGTTAAAAACCACATAGCCACTCCATTTTTAATGAGGATTCAAGAATGAACAATATTGTTGTCAAATTCATCTGTTTGGGCCCTCAACGGACAAAAACGCTTTTCAGGCTAATTTGAGGTCAAAAGAATGAAAGTTTGGTCACTGTCTCGGAATTGCGTTAAAAACCACATACCCACTCCATTTTTAATAAGGATTCAAGAATGAACAATATTGTTGTCAAATTCATATGTTTGGGCCCTGAACGGACAAAAACGTTTTCCACGCTAATTTAAGGTCAAAAGAATGATAGTTTGGTCACTGCCTCGGAATAGCGTTAAATCCCACAGACCCACACCATTTTTCATGAGGATTCTAGAATAGGCAATATTGTTGTCAAATTCATGTTTTTCGGCCCTGAACGGACAAACACGCTTTCCAGGCTAATTTTATGTCAAAACAATGAAAGTTTGGTCACTGTGTCGGAATTGCGTTAAAACCCACATACCCACTCCATTTTTAATGAGGATTCAAGAATGAATAATATTGTTGTCAAATTCATCTGTTTGGGCCCTATACGGACAAAAATGCTTTCCAGGCTAATTTGAGGTCAAAAGAATGATAGTTTGGTCACTGTCTCGGAATTCCGTGAAAACCCAAATACCCACTCCATTTTTAATGAGGATTGAAGAATGAACAATATTATTGTCAAATTCATCTGTTTGGGCCCTCAACGGACAAAAACGCTTTACAGGCTAATTTGAGGTCAAAAGAATGAAAGTTTGGTCAATGTCTCCGATTTACGTTAAATCCCACATACCAACACCATTTTTCATGTGGATTCTAGAATGGCCAATATTGTTGTCAAATTCATCTTTTTGGACACTGAACGGACAAAAACGCTTTTCAGCCTAATTTCAGGTCAAAAGAATGAAAGTTTGGTCACTGTCTCAGAATTGCGTTAAAACCCACACACCCACTCCATTTTTAATGAGGATCGAAGAATGAACAATATTGTTGTCAAATTCATCTGTTTGGGCCCTGAACGGACAAAAACGCTTTCCAGGCTAATTTGAGGTCAAAAGAATGATAGTTTGGTCACTGTCTCGGAATTCCGTGAAAACCCACATACCCACTCCATTTTTCATGAGGATTCTAGAATGGCCAATATTGTTGTCAAATTCATATGTTTGGGCCCTGAACGGAAAAAAACGCTTTCCAGGCTAATTTGAGGTCAAATGAATGAAAGTTTGGTCACTGTCTCGGAATTGCGTTAAAAACCACATAGCCACTCCATTTTTAATGAGGATTCAAGAATGAACAATATTGTTGTCAAATTCATCTGTTTGGGCCCTCAACGGACAAAAACGCTTTTCAGGCTAATTTGAGGTCAAAAGAATGAAAGTTTGGTCACTGTCTCGGAATTGCGTTAAAAACCACATAGCCACTCCATTTTTAATGAGGATTCAAGAATGAACAATATTGTTGTCAAATTCATATGTTTGGGCCCTGAACGGACAAAAACGTTTTCCAGGCTAATTTAAGGTCAAAAGAATGATAGTTTGGTCACTGCCTCGGAATTGCATTAAATCCCACAGACCCACACCATTTTTCATGAGGATTCTAGAATGGGCAATATTGTTGTCAAATTCATTTTTTTACGCCCTGAACGGACAAAAACGCTTTCCAGGCTAATTTGAGGTCAAAAGAATGAAAGTTTGGTCACTGTCTCGGAATTGCGTTAAAAACCAGATACCCACTCCATTTTTAATGAGGATTCAAGAATGAACAATATTGTTGTCAAATTCATCTGTTTGGGCCCTCAACGGACAAAAACGTTTTCCAGGCTAATTTGAGGTCAAAAGAATGAAAGTTTGGTCACTGCCTCGGAATTGCGTTAAATCCCACAGACCCACACCATTTTTCATGAGGATTCTAGAATGGGCAATATTGTTGTGAAATTCATATGTTTGGGCCCTGAACGGAAAAAAATGTTTTCCCGGCTAATTTGAGGTCAAAAGAATGATAGTTTGGTCACTGTCTCGGAATTCCGTGAAAACCCACATACCCACTCCATTTTTCATGAGGATTCTAGAATGGCCAATATTATTGTCAAATTCATATGTTTGGGCCCTGAACGGAAAAAAACGCTTTCCAGGCTAATTTGAGGTCAAATGAATGAAAGTTTGGTCACTGTCTCGGAATTGCGTTAAAAACCACATAGCCACTCCATTTTTAATGAGGATTCAAGAATGAACAATATTGTTGTCAAATTCATCTGTTTGGGCCCTCAACGGACAAAAACGCTTTTCAGGCTAATTTGAGGTCAAAAGAATGAAAGTTTGGTCACTGTCTCGGAATTGCGTTAAAAACCACATAGCCACTCCATTTTTAATGAGGATTCAAGAATGAACAATATTGTTGTCAAATTCATCTGTTTGGGCCCTCAACGGACAAAAACGCTTTTCAGGCTAATTTGAGGTCAAAAGAATGAAAGTTTGGTCACTGTCTCGGAATTGCGTTAAAAACCACATACCCAATCCATTTTTAATGAGGATTCAAGAATGAACAATATTGTTGTCAAATTCATATGTTTGGGCCCTGAACGGACAAAAACGTTTTCCAGGCTAATTTAAGGTCAAAAGAATGATAGTTTGGTCACTGCCTCGGAATTGCGTTAAATCCCACAGACCCACACCATTTTTCATGAGGATTCTAGAATGGGCAATATTGTTGTCAAATTCATTTTTTTGGGCCCTGAACGGACAAAAACGCTTTCCAGGCTAATTTGAGGTCAAAAGAATGAAACTTTGGTCACTGTCTCAGAATTGCGTTAAAAACCACAGACCCACTCCATTTTTAATGAGGATTGAAGAATGAACAATATTGTTGTCAAATTCATCTGTTTGGGCCCTCAACGGACAAAAACGTTTTGCAGGTTAATTTGAGGTCAAAAGAATGAAAGTTTGGTCATTGCCTCGGAATTGCGTTAAAACCCACACACCCACTCCATTTTTAATGAGGATTGAAGAATGAACAATATTTTTGTCAAATTCATCTGTTTGGGCCCTGAACGGACAATAACGCTTTTCAGGCTAATTTGAGGTCAAAAGAATGATCGTTTGGTCACTGTCTCGGAATTCCGTGAAAACCCACATACCCACTCCATTTTTAATGAGGATTGAAGAATGAACAATATTATTGTCAAATTCATCTGTTTGGGCCCTCAACGGACAAAAACACTTTTCAGGCTAATTTGAGGTCAAAAGAATGAAAGTTTGGTCACTGCCTCGGAAATGCCTTAAATCCCACAGACCCACACCATTTTTCATGAGGATTCTAGAATGGGCAATATTGTTGTCAAATTCATATTTTTGGGCCCTAAACGGACAAAAACGCTTTCCAGGCTAATTTGAGGTCAAAAGAATGAAAGTTTGGTCACTGTCGCGGAATTGCGTTAAAAACCAGATACCCACTCCATTTTTAATGAGGAATCAAGAATGAACAATATTGTTGTCAAATTCATCTGTTTGGGCCTTCAACGGACAAAAACGTTTTCCAGGCTAATTTGAGGTCAAAAGAATGAAAGTTTGGTCACTGCCTCGGAATTGCGTTAAATCCCACAGACCCACACCATTTTTCATGAGGATTCTAGAATGGGCAATATTGTTGTCATATTCATCTCTTTGGGCCCTATACGGACAAAAATGCTTTCCAGCCTAATTTGAGGTCAAAAGAATGATAGTTTGGTCACTGTCTCGGAATTCCGTGAAAACCCACATACCCACTCCATTTTTCATGAGGATTCTAGAATGGCCAATATTGTTGTCAAATTCATATGTTTGGGCCCTGAACGGAAAAAAATGTTTTCCAGGCTAATTTGAGGTCAAAAGAATGAAAGTTTGGTCACTGTCTCGGAATTGCGTTAAAAACCACATACCCACTCCATTTTTAATGAGGATTCAAGAATGAACAATATTGTTGTCAAATTCATCTGTTTGGGCCCTCAACGGACAAAAACGCGTTTCAGGCTAATTTGAGGTCAAAAGAATGAAAGTTTGGTCACTGTCTCGGAATTGCGTTAAAAACCACATACCCACTCCATTTTTAATGAGGATTCAAGAATGAACAATATTGTTGTCAAATTCATATGTTTGGGCCCTGAACGGACAAAAACGTTTTGCAGGCTAATTTGAGGTCAAAAGAATGATAGTTTGGTCACTGCGTCGGAATTGCGTTAAATCCCACAGACCCACACCATTTTTCATGAGGATTATAGAATGGGCAATATTGTTGTCAAATTCATTTTTTTGGGCCCTGAACGGACAAACACGCTTTCCAGGCTAATTTGATGTCAAAAGAATGAAAGTTTGGTCACTGTCTCGGAATTGCGTTAAAAACCACATACCCACTCCATTTTTAATGAGGATTCAAGAATGAACAATATTGTTGTCAAATTCATCTGTTTGGGCCCTCAACGGTCAAAAACGCTTTGCAGGCTAATATGAGGTCAAAAGAATGAAAGTTTGGTCACTGTCTCCGAATTGCGTTAAAAACCACAGACCCACTCCATTTTTAATGAGGATTCAAGAATAAACAATATTGTTGTCAAATTCATCTGTTTGGGCCCTCAACGGTCAAAAACGCTTTTCAGGCTAATATGAGGTCAAAAGAATGAAAGTTTGGTCACTGTCTCGGAATTGCGTTAAAAACCACATACCCACTCCATTTTTAATGAGGATTCAAGAATGAACAATATTGTTGTCAAATTCATATGTTTGGGCCCTGAACGGACAAAAATGTTTTGCAGTCTAATTTGAGGTCATAAGAATGATAGTTTGGTTACTGCCTCGGAAATGCCTGAAATCCCACAGACCCACACCATTTTTGATAAGGATTCTAGAATGGGCAATATTGTTGTCAAATTCATATTTTTGGGCCCTGAACGGATAAAAACGCTTTCCAGGCTAATTTGATGTCAAAAGAATGAAAGTTTGGTCACTGTCTCGGAATTGCGTTAAAAACCACATACCCACTCCATTTTTAATGAGGATTCAAGAATGAACAATATTGTTGTCAAATTCATCTGTTTGGGCCGTCAACGGACAAAAACGTTTTCCAGGCTAATTTGAGGTCAAAAGAATTTAAGTTTGGTCACTGCCTCGGAATTGTGTTAAATCCCACAGACCCACACCATTTTTCATGAGGATTCTAGAATGGGCAATATTGTTGTCAAATTCCTCTTTTTCGTCCCTGAACGGACCAAAACGCTTTCCAGGCTAATTTGAGGTCAAAATAATGAAAGATTGGTCACTGTGTCGGAATTGCGTTAAAACCCACAGACCCACTCCATGTTTAATGAGGATTCAAGAATGAATAATATTGTTGTCAAATTCATCTCTTTGGGCCCTATACGTACAAAAATGCTTTCCAGCCTAATTTGAGGCCAAAAGAATGATAGTTTGGTCACTGTCTCGGAATTCCGTGAAAACCCACATACCCACTCCATTTTTCATGAGGATTCTAGAATGGCCAATATTGTTGTCAAATTCTTATGTTTGGGCTCTGAACGGACAAAAACGCTTTCCAGGCTAATTTGAGGTCAAAAGAATGAAAATTTGGTCACTGGCTCGGAATTGCGTTAAAAACCACATACCCACTCCATTTTTAATGAGGATTCAAGAATGAACAATATTGTCGTCAAATTCATCTGTTTGGGCCCTCAACGGACAAAAACGCTTTTCAGGCTAATTTGAGGTCAAAAGAATGATAGTTTGGTCACTGTCTTAGAATTCCGTGAATACCCACATACCCACTCCATTTTTCATGAGGATTCTAGAATGGCCAATATTGTTGTGAAATTCATATGTTTATGCCCTGAACGGACAAAAACGCTTTGCAGGCTAATTTGAGGTCAAAAGAATGAAAGTTTGGTCAATGTCTCAGATTTATGTTAAATCCCACATACCAACACCATTTTTCATGAGGATTCTAGAATGTCCAATATTGTTGTCAAACTCATCTTTTTGGGCACTGAACGGACAAAAACGTTTTTCAGGCTAATTTGAGGTCAAAAGAATGAAAGTTTGGTCACTCTCTCGGAATTGAATTAAAAACCACATACCCACTCCATTTTTCATGAGGATTCTAGAATGGGCAATATTGTTGTCAAATTCATATTTTTGGGCCCTGAACGGACAAAAACGCTTTCCAGGCTAATTTGAGGTCAAAAAGAATGAAAGTTTGGTCACTGTCTCGGAATTGCGTTAAAAACCACATACCCACTCCATTTTTAATGAGGATTCAAGAATGAACAATATTGTTGTCAAATTCATCTGTTTGGGCCCTCAATGGTAAAAAACGCTTTGCAGGCTAATATGAGGTCAAAAGAATGAAAGTTTGGTCACTGTCTCGGAATTGCGTTAAAAACCACAGACCCACTCCATTTTTAATGAGGATTGAAGAATGAACAATATTGTTGTCAAATTCATCTGTTTGGGCCCTGAACGGACAAAGACGCTTTTCAGGCTAATTTGAGGTCAAAAGAATGATAGTTTGGTCACTGTCTCAGAATTCCGTGAAAACCCACATACCCACTCCATTTTCCATGAGGATTCTAGAATGGCCAATATTGTTGTCAAATTCATATGTTTGGGCCCTGAACGGACAAAAACGCTTTGCAGGCTAATTTGAGGTCAAAAGAATGAAAGTTTGGTCACTGTCTCGGAATTGCGTTAAAAACCACAGACCCACTCCATTTTTAATAAGGATTCAAGAATGAACAATATTGTTGTCAAATTAATATGTTTGGGCCCTGAACGGACAAAAACGTTTTCCAAGCTAATTTGAGGTCAAAAGAATGATAGTTTGGTCACTACCTCGGAATTGCGTTAAATCCCACAGACCCACACCATTTTTTATGAGGATTCTAGAATGGGCAATATTGTTGTCAAATTCCTCTTTTTGGGCCCTGAACGGACAAAAACACTTTGCAGGCTAATTTGAGGTCAAAATAATGAAAGTTTGGTCACTGTATCGGAATTGCGTTAAAACCCACATACCCACTCCATTTTTAATGAGGATTCTAGAATGAATAATATTGTTGTCAAATTCATCTCTTTGGGCCCTATACGGACAAAAATGCTTTCCAGCCTAATTTGAGGTCAAAAGAATGATAGTTTGGTTACTGTCTCGGAATTCCGTGAAAACCCACATACCCACTCCATTTTTCATGAGGATTCTAGAATGGCCAATATTGTTGTCAAATTCATATGTTTGGGCCCTGAACGGAAAAAATGCTTTCCAGGCTAATTTGAGTTCAAAAGAATGAAAGTTTGGTCACTGTCTCGGAATTGCGTTAAAAACCACATTCCCACTCCATTTTTAATGAGGATTCAAGAATGAACAATATTGTTGTCAAATTCATCTGTTTGGGCCCTCAACGGACAAAAACGCTTTTCAGGCTAATTTGAGGTCAAAAGAATGAAAGTTTGGTCACTCTCTCGGAATTGAATTAAAAACCACATACCCACTCCATTTTTCATGAGGATTCTAGAATGGGCAATATTGTTGTCAAATTCATATTTTTGGGCCCTGAACGGACAAAAACGCTTTCCAGGCTAATTTGAGGTCAAAAGAATGAAAGTTTGGTCACTGTCTCGGAATTGCGTTAAAAACCACATACCCACTCCATTTTTAATGAGGATTCAAGAATGAACAATATTGTTGTCAAATTCATCTGTTTGGGCCGTCAACGGACAAAAACGCTTTTCAGGCTAATTTGAGGTCAAAAGAATGAAAGTTTGGTCACTGCCTCGGAAATGCCTTAAATCCCACAGACCCACACCATTTTTCATGAGGATTCTAGAATGGGCAATATTGTTGTCAAATTCCTCTTTTTGGGCCCTGAACGGACAAAAACGCTTTCCAGACTAATTTGAGGTCAAAATAATGAAAGTTTGGTCACTGTGTCGGAATTGCGTTAAAACCCACATACCCACTCCATTTTTAATGAGGATTCATGAATGAATAATATTGTTGTCAAATTCATCTCTTTGGGCCCTATACGGACAAAAATGCTTTCCAGCCTAATTTGAGGTCAAAAGAATGATAGTTTGGTCACTGTCTCGGAATTCTGTGAAAACCCACATACCCACTCCATTTTTGATGAGGATTCTAGAATGGCCAATATTGTTGTCAAATTCTTATGTTTGGGCTCTGAACGGACAAAAACGCTTTCCAGGCTAATTTGAGGTCAAAAGAATGAAAGTTTGGTCACTATCTCGGAATTGCGTTAAAAACCACAGACCCACTCCATTTTTAATGAGGATTCAAGAATGAACAATATTGTCATCAAATTCATCTGTTTGGGCCCTCAACGCACAAAAACGCTTTTCAGGCTAATTTGAGGTCAAAAGAATGAAAGTTTGGTCACTGCCTCGGAATTGCGTTAAAACCCACACACCCACTCCATTTTTAATGAGGATTGAAGAATGAACAATATTGTTGTCAAATTCATCTGTTTGGGCCCTCAACGGACAAAAACGCTTTTCAGGCTAATTTGAGGTCAAAAGAATGAAAGTTTGGTCACTGTCTCGGAATTGCGTTAAAAACCACATACCCACTCCATTTTTAATGAGGATTCAAGAATGAATAATATTGTTGTCAAATTCATATGTTTGGGCCCTGAACGGACAAAAACGCTTTGCAGGCTAATTTGAGGTCTAAAGAATCAAAGTTTGGTCACTGTCTCGGAATTGCGTTAAAAACCACATACCCACTCCATTTTTAATGAGGATTCAAGAATGAACAATATTGTTGTCAAATTCATATGTTTGGGCCCTGAACGGACAAAAACGTTTTCCAAGCTAATTTGAGGTCAAAAGAATGATAGTTTGGTTACTACCTCGGAATTGCGTTAAATCCCACAGACCCACACCATTTTCAATGAGGATTCAAGAATGAACAATATTGTTGTCAAATTCATCTGTTTGCGCCCTCAACGGACAAAAACGTTTTCCAGGCTAATTTGAGGTCAAAAGAATGAAAGTTTGGTCACTGCCTCGGAATTGCGTTAAATCCCATAGACCCACACAATTTTTCATGAGGATTCTAGAATGGGCAATATTGTTGTCAAATTCCTCTTTTTGGGCCCTGAACGGACAAAAACGCTTTCCAGGCTAATTTGAGGTCAAAATAATGAAAGTTTGGTCACTGTCTCGGAATTGCATTAAAAACCACATACCCACTCCATTTTTAATGAGGATTCAAGAATGAACAATATTGTTGTCAAATTCATCTGTTTGGGCCCTCAACGGACAAAAACGCTTTTCAGGCTAATTTGAGGTCAAAAGAATGAAAGTTTGGTCACTCTCTCGGAATTGAATTAAAAACCACATACCCACTCCATTTTTCATGAGGATTCTAGAATGGGCAATATTGTTGTCAAATTCATATTTTTGGGCCCTGAACGGACAAAAACGCTTTCCAGGCTAATTTGAGGTCAAAAGAATGAAAGTTTGGTCACTGTCTCGGAATTGCGTTAAAAACCACATACCCACTCCATTTTTAATGAGGATTCAAGAATGAACAATATTGTTGTCAAATTCATCTGTTTGGGCCGTCAACGGACAAAAACGCTTTTCAGGCTAATTTGAGGTCAAAAGAATGAAACTTTGGTCACTGCCTCGGAAATGCCTTAAATCCCACAGACCCACACCATTTTTCATGAGGATTCTAGAATGGGCAATATTGTTGTCAAATTCCTCTTTTTGGGCCCTGAACGGACAAAAACGCTTTCCAGGCTAATTTGAGGTCAAAATAATGAAAGTTTGGTCACTGTGTCGGAATTGCGTTAAAACCCACATACCCACTCCATTTTTAATGAGGATTCATGAATGAATAATATTGTTGTCAAATTCATCTCTTTGGGCCCTATACGGACAAAAATGCTTTCCAGCCTAATTTGAGGTCAAAAGAATGATAGTTTGGTCACTGTCTCGGAATTCTGTGAAAACCCACATACCCACTCCATTTTTGATGAGGATTCTAGAATGGCCAATATTGTTGTCAAATTCTTATGTTTGGGCTCTGAACGGACAAAAACGCTTTCCAGGCTAATTTGAGGTCAAAAGAATGAAAGTTTGGTCACTATCTCGGAATTGCGTTAAAAACCACAGACCCACTCCATTTTTAATGAATATTCAAGAATGAACAATATTGTCATCAAATTCATCTGTTTGGGCCCTCAACGCACAAAAACGCTTTTCAGGCTAATTTGAGGTCAAAAGAATGAAAGTTTGGTCACTGCATCGGAATTGCGTTAAAACCCACACACCCACTCCATTTTTAATGAGGATTGAAGAATGAACAATATTGTTGTCAAATTCATCTGTTTGGGCCCTCAACGGACAAAAACGCTTTTCAGGCTAATTTGAGGTCAAAAGAATGAAAGTTTGGTCACTGTCTCGGAATTGCGTTAAAAACCACATACCCACTCCATTTTTAATGAGGATTCAAGAATGAATAATATTGTTGTCAAATTCATATGTTTGGGCCCTGAACGGACAAAAACGCTTTGCAGGCTAATTTGAGGTCTAAAGAATCAAAGTTTGGTCACTGTCTCGGAATTGCGTTAAAAACCACATACCCACTCCATTTTTAATGAGGATTCAAGAATGAACAATATTGTTGTCAAATTCATATGTTTGGGCCCTGAACGGACAAAAACGTTTTCCAAGCTAATTTGATTTCAAAAGAATGATAGTTTGGTTACTACCTCGGAATTGCGTTAAATCCCACAGACCCACACCATTTTCAATGAGGATTCAAGAATGAACAATATTGTTGTCAAATTCATCTGTTTGCGCCCTCAACGGACAAAAACGTTTTCCAGGCTAATTTGAGGTCAAAAGAATGAAAGTTTGGTCACTGCCTCGGAATTGCGTTAAATCCCACAGACCCACACCATTTTTCATGAGGATTCTAGAATGGGCAATATTGTTGTCAAATTCCTCTTTTTGGGCCCTGAACGGACAAAAACGCTTTCCAGGCTAATTTGAGGTCAAAATAATGAAAGTTTGGTCACTGTGTCAGAATTACGTTAAAACCCACATACCCACTCCATTTTTAATGAGGATTCAAGAATGAATAATATTGTTGTCAAATTCATCTCTTTGGGCCATATACGGACAAAAATGCTTTCCAGCCTAATTTGAGGTCAAAAGAATGATAGTTTGGTCACTGTCTCGGAATTCCGGGAAAACCCACATACCCACTCCATTTTTCATGAGGATTCTAGAATGGCCAATATTGTTGTCAAATTCATATGTTTGGGCCCTGAACGGAAAAAAAACGCTTTCCAGGCTAATTTGAGGTCAAAAGAATGAAAGTTTGGTCACTGTCTCGGAATTGCGTTAAAAACCACATACCCACTCCATTTTTAATGAGGATTCAAGAATGAACAATATTGTTGTCAAATTCATCTGTTTGGGCCCTCAACGGACAAAAACGCTTTTCAGGCTAATTTGAGGTCAAAAGAATGAAAGTTTGGTCACTGTCTCGGAATTGCGTTAAAAACCACAGACCCACTTCATTTTTAATGAGGATTCAAGAATGAACAATATTGTTGTCAAATTCATTTGTTTGGGCCCTCAACGGTCAAAAACGCTTTTCAGGCTAATATGAGGTCAAAAGAATGAAAGTTTGGTCACTGTCTCGGAATTCCGTTAAAAACCACATACCTGCTCCATTTTTAATGAGGATTCAAGAATGAACAATATTGTTGTCAAATTCATATGTTTGGGCCCTGAACGGACAAAAACGTTTTTCAGGCTAATTTGAGGTCAAAAGAATGATAGTTTGGTCACTGCGTCGGAATTGCGTTAAATCCCACAGACCCACTCCATTTTTCATGAGGATTCTAGAATGGGCAATATTGTTGTCAAATTCATCTGTTTGGGCCCTCAACGGTCAAAAACGCTTTTCAGGCTAATATGAGGTCAAAAGAATGAAAGTTTGGTCACTGTGTCGGAATTGCGTTAAAAACCACATACCCACTCCATTTTTAATGAGGATTCAAGAATGAACAGTATTGTTGTCAAATTCATCTGTTTGGGCCCTCAACGGTCAAAAATGCTTTGCAGGCTAATATGAGGTCAAAAGAATGAAAGTTTGGTCACTGTCTCGGAATTGCGTTAAAAACCACAGACCCACTTCATTTTTAATGAGGATTCAAGAATGAACAATATTGTTGTCAAATTCATTTGTTTGGGCCCTCAACGGTCAAAAACGTTTTTCAGGCTAATTTGAGGTCAAAAGAATGATAGTTTGGTCACTGTCTCGGAATTGCGTTAAAAACCACATACCCACTCCATTTTTCATGAGGATTCAAGAATGAACAATATTGTTGTCAAATTCATCTGTTTGGGCCCTCAACGGTCAAAAACGCTTTTCAGGCTAATATGAGGTCAAAAGAATGAAAGTTTGGTCACTGCCTCGGAAATACCTTAAATCCCACAGACCCACACCATTTTTCATGAGGATTCTAGAATGGGCAATATTGTTGTCAAATTCATATTTTTGGGCCCTGAACGGACAAAAACGCTTTCCAGGCTAATTTGAGGTCAAAAGAATGAAAGTTTGGTCACTTTCTCGGAATTGCGTTAAAAACCACATACCTACTCCATTTTTAATGAGGATTCAAGAATGAACAATATTGTTGTCAAATTCATATGTTTGGGCCCTGAACGGACAAAAACGTTTTTCAGGCTAATTTGAGGTCAAAAGAATGATAGTTTGGTCACTGCGTCGGAATTGCGTTAAATCCCACAGACCCACACCATTTTTCATGAGGATTCTAGAATGGGCAATATTGTTGTCAAATTCATCTGTTTGGGCCCTCAACGGTCAAAAACGCTTTTCAGGCTAATATGAGATCAAAAGAATGAAAGTTTGGTCACTGTCTCGGAATTGCGTTAAAAACCACAAACCCACTCCATTTTTAATGAGGATTCAAGACTGAACAATATTGTTGTCAAATTCATATGTTTGGGCCCTGAACGGACAAAAAAGTTTTTCAGGCTAATTTGAGGTCAAAAGAATGATAGTTTGGTCACTGCGTCGGAATTGCGTTAAATCCCACAGAGCCACACCATTTTTCATGAGGATTCTAGAATGGGAAATATTGTTGTCAAATTCATTTTTTTGGGCCCTGAACGGACAAACACGCTTTCCAGGCTAATTTTATGTCAAAAGAATGAAAATTTGGTCACTGTGTCGGAATTGCGTTAAAACCCACATACCCACTCCATTTTTAATGAGGATTCAAGAATGAATAATATTGTTGTCAAATTCATCTGTTTGGGCCATATACGGACAAAAATGATTTCCAGGCTAATTTGAGTTCAAAAGAATGATAGTTTGGTCACTGGCTCGGAATTCCGTGAAGACCCACATACCCAGACCATTTTTCATGTGGATTCTAGAATGGCCAATATTGTTGTCAAATTCATATGTTTGGGCCCTGAACGGACAAAAACGCTTTGCAGGCTAATTTGAGGTCTAAAGAATCAAAGTTTGGTCACTGTCTCGGAATTGCGTTAAAAACCACATACCCACTCCATTTTTAATGAGGATTCAAGAATGAACAATATTGTTGTCAAATTCATCTGTTTGGGCCCTCAACGGACAAAAACGCTTTTCAGGCTAATTTGAGGTCAAAAGAATGAAAGTTTGGTCACTGTCTCAGAATTGCGTTAAAAACCACATACCCACTCCATTTTTAATGAGGATTCAAGAATGAACAATATTGTTGTCAAATTCATATGTTTGGGCCCTGAACGGACAAAAACGTTTTCCAGGCTAATTTGAGGTCAAAAGAATGATAGTTTGGTCACTACCTCGGAATTGCGTTAAATCCCACAGACCCACACCATTTTTCATGAGGATTCTAGAATGGGCAATATTGTTGTCAAATTCATTTTTTTGGCCCTGAACGGACAAAAACGCTTTCCAGGCTAATATGAGGTCAAAAGAATGAAAGTTTGGTCACTGTCTCGGAATTGCGTTAAAAACCGCATACCCACTCCATTTTTAATGAGGATTCAAGAACGAACAATATTGTTGTCAAATTCATATGTTTTTGCCCTGAACGGACAAAAACGTTTTTCAGGCTAATTTGAGGTCAAAAGAATGATAGTTTGGTCACTGCCTCGGAATTGCGTTAAATCCCACAGACCCACACCATTTTTCATGAGGATTCTAGAATGGGCAATATTGTTGTCAAATTCATTTTTTTGGGCCCTGAACGGACAAAAACGCTTTCCAGGCTAATATGAGGTCAAAAGAATGAAAGTTTGGTCACTGTCTCAGAATTGCGTTAAAAACCACATACCCACTCCATTTTTAATGAGGATTCAAGAATGAACAATATTGTTGTCAAATTCATAAGTTTGGGCCCTGAACGGACAAAAACGTTTTTCAGGCTAATTTGAGGTCAAAAGAATGATAGTTTGGTCACTGCCTCGGAATTGCGTTAAAAACCACATACCCACTCCATTTTTAATGAGGATTCAAGAATGAACAATATTGTTGTCAAATTCATCTGTTTGGGCCCTCAACGGTCAAAAACGCTTTTCAGGCTAATATGAGATTAAAATAATGAAAGTTTGGTCACTGTCTCGGATTGCGTTAAAAACCACATACCCACTCCATTTTTAATGAGGATTCAAGAATGAACAATATTGTTGTCAAATTCATATGTTTGGGCCCTGAACGGACAAAAAAGTTTTTCAGGCTAATTTGAGGTCAAAAGAATGATAGTTTGGTCACTGCGTCGGAATTGCGTTAAATCCCACAGAGCCACACCATTTTTCATGAGGATTCTAGAATGGGCAATATTGTTGTCAAATTCATTTTTTTGGGCTCTGAACGGACAAACACGCTTTCCAGGCTAATTTTATGTCAAAAGAATGAAAATTTGGTCACTGTGTCGGAATTGCGTTAAAACCCACATACCCACTCCATTTTTAATGAGGATTCAAGAATGAATAATATTGTGGTCAAATTCATCTGTTTGGGCCATATACGGACAAAAACGATTTCCAGGCTAATTTGAGGTCAAAAGAATGATAGTTTGGTCACTGTCTCGGAATTCTGTGAAAACCCACATACCCAGACCATTTTTCATGTGGATTCTAGAATGGGCAATATTGTTGTCAAATTCATATGTTTGGGCCCTGAACGGACAAAAACGCTTTGCAGGCTAATTTGAGGTCTAAAGAATCAAAGTTTGGTCACTGTCTCGGAATTGCGTTAAAAACCACATACCCACTCCATTTTTAATGAGGATTCAAGAATGAACAATATTGTTGTCAAATTCATCTGTTTGGGCCCTCAACGGACAAAAACGCTTTTCATGCTAATTTGAGGTCAAAAGAATGAAAGTTTGGTCACTGTCTCGGAATTGCGTTAAAAACCACATACCCACTCCATTTTTAATGAGGATTCAAGAATGAACAATATTGTTGTCAAATTCATATGTTTGGGCCCTGAACGGACAAAAACGTTTTCCAGGCTAATTTGAGGTCAAAAGAATGATAGTTTGGTCACTGCCTCGGAATTGCGTTAAATCCCACAGACCCACACCATTTTTCATGAGGATTCTAGAATGGGCAATATTGTTGTCAAATTCATTTTTTTGGGCCCTGAACGGACAAAAACGCTTTCCAGGCTAATATGAGGTCAAAAGAATGAAAGTTTGGTCACTGTCTCGGAATTGCGTTAAAAACCACATACCCACTCCATTTTTAATGAGGATTCAAGAATGAACAATATTGTTGTCAAATTCATAAGTTTGGGCCCTGAACGGACAAAAACGTTTTTCAGGCTAATTTGAGGTCAAAAGAATGATAGTTTGGTCACTGCCTCGGAATTGCGTTAAAAACCACATACCCACTCCATTTTTAATGAGGATTCAAGAATGAACAATATTGTTGTCAAATTCATCTGTTTGGGCCCTCAACGGTCAAAAACGCTTTTCAGGCTAATATGAGATTAAAATAATGAAAGTTTGGTCACTGTCTCGGGTTGCGTTAAAAACCACATACCCACTCCATTTTTAATGAGGATTCAAGAATGAACAATATTGTTGTCAAATTCATATGTTTGGGCCCTGAACGGACAAAAAAGTTTTTCAGGCTAATTTGAGGTCAAAAGAATGATAGTTTGGTCACTGCGTCGGAATTGCGTTAAATCCCACAGAGCCACACCATTTTTCATGAGGATTCTAGAATGGGCAATATTGTTGTCAAATTCATTTTTTTGGGCTCTGAACGGACAAACACGCTTTCCAGGCTAATTTTATGTCAAAAGAATGAAAATTTGGTCACTGTGTCGGAATTGCGTTAAAACCCACATACCCACTCCATTTTTAATGAGGATTCAAGAATGAATAATATTGTGGTCAAATTCATCTGTTTGGGCCATATACGGACAAAAACGATTTCCAGGCTAATTTGAGGTCAAAAGAATGATTGTTTGGTCACTGTCTCGGAATTCTGTGAAAACCCACATACCCAGACCATTTTTCATGTGGATTCTAGAATGGGCAATATTGTTGTCAAATTCATATGTTTGGGCCCTGAACGGACAAAAACGCTTTGCAGGCTAATTTGAGGTCTAAAGAATCAAAGTTTGGTCACTGTCTCGGAATTGCGTTAAAAACCACATACCCACTCCATTTTTAATGAGGATTCAAGAATGAACAATATTGTTGTCAAATTCATCTGTTTGGGCCCTCAACGGACAAAAACGCTTTTCAGGCTAATTTGAGGTCAAAAGAATGAAAGTTTGGTCACTGTCTCGGAATTGCGTTAAAAACCACATACCCACTCCATTTTTAATGAGGATTCAAGAATGAACAATATTGTTGTCAAATTCATATGTTTGGGCCCTGAACGGACAAAAACGTTTTCCAGGCTAATTTGAGGTCAAAAGAATGATAGTTTGGTCACTGCCTCGGAATTGCGTTAAATCCCACAGACCCACAACATTTTTCATGAGGATTCTAGAATGGGCAATATTGTTGTCAAATTCATTTTTTTTGGCCCTGAACGGACAAAAACGCTTTCCAGGCTAATATAAGGTCAAAAGAATGAAAGTTTGGTCACTGTCTCGGAATTGCGTTAAAAACCGCATACCCACTCCATTTTTAATGAGGATTCAAGAATGAACAATATTGTTGTCAAATTCATATGTTTTTGCCCTGAACGGACAAAAACGTTTTTCAGGCTAATTTGAGGTCAAAAGAATGATAGTTTGGTCACTGCCTCGGAATTGCGTTAAATCCCACAGACCCACACCATTTTTCATAAGGATTCTAGAATGGGCAATATTGTTGTCAAATTCATTTTTTTGGGCCCTGAACGGACAAAAACGCTTTCCAGGCTAATATGAGGTCAAAAGAATGAAAGTTTGGTCACTGTCTCGGAATTGCGTTAAAAACCACATACCCACTCCATTTTTAATGAGGATTCAAGAATGAACAATATTGTTGTCAAATTCATTTTTTTGGGCCCTGAACGGACAAAAACGCTTTTCAGGCTAATTTGAGGTCAAAAGAATGATAGTTTGGTCACTGTCTCGGAATTCAGTGAAAACCCACATACCCACTCCATTTTTCATGAGGATTCTAGAATGGCCAATATTGTTGTCAAATTCTTATGTTTGGGCTCTGAACGGACAAAAACGCTTTCCAGGCTAATTTGAGGTCAAAAGAATGAAAGTTTGGTCACTGTCTCGGAATTGCGTTAAAAACCACAGACCCACTCCATTTTTAATAAGGATTCAAGAATGAACAATGTTGTTGTCAAATTCATCTGTTTGGGCCCTCAACGGACAAAAACGTTTTCCATGCTAATTTGAGGTCAAAAGAATGAAAGTTTGGTCACTGCCTCGGAATTGCGTTAAAACCCACACACCCACTCCATTTTTAATGAGGATTGAAGAATGAACAATATTGTTGTGAAATTCATCTGTTTGGGCCCTCAACGGACAAAAACGCTTTGCAGGCTAATTTGAGGTCTAAAGAATCAAAGTTTGGTCACTGTCTCGGAATTGCGTTAAAAACCACATACCCACTCCATTTTTAATGAGGATTCAGGAATGAACAATATTGTTGTCAAATTCATATGTTTTTGCCCTGAACAGACAAAAACGTTTTTCAGGCTAATTTGAGGTCAAAAGAATGATAGTTTGGTCACTGCCTCGGAATTGCGTTAAATCCCACAGACCCACACCATTTTTCATAAGGATTCTAGAATGGGCAATATTGTTGTCAAATTCATTTTTTTGGGCCCTGAACGGACAAAAACGCTTTCCAGGCTAATATGAGGTCAAAAGAATGAAAGTTTGGTCACTGTCTCGGAATTGCGTTAAAAACCACATACCCACTCCATTTTTAATGAGGATTCAAGAATGAACAATATTGTTGTCAAATTCATAAGTTTGGGCCCTGAACGGACAAAAACGTTTTTCAGGCTAATTTGAGGTCAAAAGAATGATAGTTTGGTCACTGCCTCGGAATTGCGTTAAATCCCACAGACCCACACCATTTTTCATGAGGATTCTAGAATGGGCAATATTGTTGTCAAATTCATTTTTTTGGGCCCTGAACAGACAAACACGCTTTCCAGGCTAATTTTATGTCAAAAGAATGAAAATTTGGTCACTGTGTCGGAATTGGGTTAAAACCCACATACCCACTCCATTTTTAATGAGGATTCAAGAATGAATAATATTGTTGTCAAATTCATCTGTTTGGGCCCTATACGGACAAAAACGATTTCTAGGCTAATTTGAGGTCAAAAGAATGATAGTTTGGTCACTGTCTGGGAATTCCGTGAAAACCCACATACCCAAACCATTTTTCATGTGGATTCTAGAATGGGCAATATTGTTGTCAAATTCATATGTTTGGGCCCTGAACGGACAAAAACGCTTTGCAGGCTAATTTGAGGTCTAAAGAATCAAAGTTTGGTCACTGTCTCGGAATTGCGTTAAAAACCACATACCCACTCCATTTTTAATGAGGATTCAAGAATGAACAATATTGTTGTCAAATTCATCTGTTTGTGCCCTCAACGGACAAAAACGCTTTTCAGGCTAATTTGAGGTCAAAAGAATGATAGTTTGGTCACTGTCTCGGAATTCCGTGAAAACCCACATACCCACTCCATTTTTCATGAGGATTCTAGAATGGCCAATATTGTTGTCAAATTCTTATGTTTGGGCTCTGAACGGACAAAAACGCTTTCCAGGCTAATTTGAGGTCAAAAGAATGAAAGTTTGGTCACTGTCTCGGAATTGCGTTAAAAACCACAGACCCACTCCATTTTTAATAAGGATTCAAGAATGAACAATGTTGTTGTCAAATTCATCTGTTTGGGCCCTCAACGGACAAAAACGTTTTCCATGCTAATTTGAGGTCAAAAGAATGAAAGTTTGGTCACTGCCTCGGAATTGCGTTAAAACCCACACACCCACTCCATTTTTAATGAGGATTGAAGAATGAACAATATTGTTGTGAAATTCATCTGTTTGGGCCCTCAACGGACAAAAACGCTTTGCAGGCTAATTTGAGGTCTAAAGAATCAAAGTTTGGTCACTGTCTCGGAATTGCGTTAAAAACCACATACCCACTCCATTTTTAATGAGGATTCAGGAATGAACAATATTGTTGTCAAATTCATATGTTTGGGCCCTGAACGGACAAAAATGTTTTCCAGGCTAATTTGAGGTCAAAAGAATGATAGTTTGGTCACTGCCTCAGAATTGCGTTAAATCCCACAGACCCACACCATTTTTCATGAGGATTCTAGAATGGGCAATATTGTTGTCAAATACATCTTTTGGGCCCTGAACGGAAAAAAACGCTTTGCAGGCTAATTTGAGGTCAAAAGAATGAAAGTTTGGTCACTGTTTCGGAATTGCGTTAAAACCCACACACCCACTCCATTTTTAATGAGGTTTCAAGAATAAATAATATTGTTGTCAAAATCATCTTTTTGGGCCCTAAACGGACAAAAACGCTTTCCAGGCCAATTTGAGGTCAAAAGAATGATAGTTTGGTCACTGTCTCGGAATTCCGTGAAAACCCACATACCCACTCCATTTTTCATGAGGATTCTAGAATGGCCAATATTGTTGTCAAATTCATATGTTTGGGCCCTGAACGGACGAAAACGCTTTGTAGGCTAATTTGAGGTCAAAAGAATGAAAGTTTGGTCACTGTCTCGGAATTGCGTTAAAAACTACAGACCCACTCCATTTTTAATAAGGATTCAAGAATGAACAATATTGTTGTCAAATTCATCTCTTTGGGCCCTCAACGGACAAAAACGTTTTCCAGGCTAATTTGAGGTCAAAAGAATGAAAGTTTGGTCACTGCCTCGGAATTGAGTTAAAACCCACATACCCACTCCATTTTTAATGAGGATTCAAGAATGAACAATATTGTTGTCAAATTCATCTGTTTGGGCCCTCAACGGACAAAAACGTTTTCCAGGCTAATTTGAGGTCAAAAGAATGAAAGTTTGGTCACTGTCTCGGAATTGCGTTAAAAACTACAGACCCACTCCATTTTTAATGAGGTTTCAAGAATGAATAATATTGTTGTCAAAATCATCTTTTTGGGCCCTAAACGGACAAAAACGCTTTCCAGGCCAATTTGAGGTCAAAAGAATGATAGTTTGGTCACTGTCTCGGAATTCCGTGAAAACCCACATACCCACTCCATTTTTCATGAGGATTCTAGAATGGCCAATATTGTTGTCAAATTCATATGTTTGGGCCCTGAACGGACGAAAACGCTTTGTAGGCTAATTTGAGGTCAAAAGAATGAAAGTTTGGTCACTGTCTCGGAATTGCGTTAAAAACTACAGACCCACTCCATTTTTAATAAGGATTCAAGAATGAACAATATTGTTGTCAAATTCATCTCTTTGGGCCCTCAACGGACAAAAACGTTTTCCAGGCTAATTTGAGGTCAAAAGAATGAAAGTTTGGTCACTGCCTCGGAATTGAGTTAAAACCCACATACCCACTCCATTTTTAATGAGGATTCAAGAATGAACAATATTGTTGTCAAATTCATCTGTTTGGGCCCTCAACGGACAAAAACGTTTTCCAGGCTAATTTGAGGTCAAAAGAATGAAAGTTTGGTCACTGCCTCGGAATTGAGTTAAAACCCACATACCCACTCCATTTTTAATGAGGATTCAAGAATGAACAATATTGTTGTCAAATTCATCTGTTTGGGCCCTCAACGGACAAAAACGCTTTTCAGGCTAATTTGAGGTCAAAAGAATGATAGTTTGGTCACTGTCTCGGAATTGCGTTAAAAACCACATAGCCACTCCATTTTTAATGAGGATTCAAGAATGAACAATATTGTTGTCAAATTCATATGTTTGGGCCCTGAACGGACTAAAACGTTTTCCAGGCTAATTTGAGGTCAAATGAATGAAAGTTTGGTCACTGCCTCGGAATTGCGTTAAATCCCACAGACCCACACCATTTTTCATGAGGATTCTAGAATGGCCAATATTGTTGTCAAATTCATATGTTTGGGCCCTGAACGGACGAAAACGCTTTGTAGGCTAATTTGAGGTCAAAAGAATGAAAGTTTGGTCACTGTCTCGGAATTGCGTTAAAAACTACAGACCCACTCCATTTTTAATAAGGATTCAAGAATGAACAATATTGTTGTCAAATTCATCTCTTTGCGCCCTCAACGGACAAAAACGTTTTCCAGGCTAATTTGAGGTCAAAAGAATGAAAGTTTGGTCACTGCCTCGGAATTGAGTTAAAACCCACATACCCACTCCATTTTTAATGAGGATTCAAGAATGAACAATATTGTTGTCAAATTAATATGTTTGGGCCCTGAACGGACAAAAATGTTTTCCAGGCTAATTTGAGGTCAAAAGAATGATAGTTTGGTCACTGCCTCAGAATTGCGTTAAATCCCACAGACCCACACCATTTTTCATGAGGATTCTAGAATGGGCAATATTGTTGTCAAATACATCTTTTGGGCCCTGAACGGAAAAAAACGCTTTGCAGGCTAATTTGAGGTCAAAAGAATGAAAGTTTGGTCACTGTTTCGGAATTGCGTTAAAACCCACACACCCACTCCATTTTTAATGAGGTTTCAAGAATAAATAATATTGTTGTCAAAATCATCTTTTTGGGCCCTAAACGGACAAAAACGCTTTCCAGGCCAATTTGAGGTCAAAAGAATGATAGTTTGGTCACTGTCTCGGAATTCCGTGAAAACCCACATACCCACTCCATTTTTCATGAGGATTCTAGAATGGCCAATATTGTTGTCAAATTCATATGTTTGGGCCCTGAACGGACGAAAACGCTTTGTAGGCTAATTTGAGGTCAAAAGAATGAAAGTTTGGTCACTGTCTCGGAATTGCGTTAAAAACTACAGACCCACTCCATTTTTAATAAGGATTCAAGAATGAACAATATTGTTGTCAAATTCATCTCTTTGGGCCCTCAACGGACAAAAACGTTTTCCAGGCTAATTTGAGGTCAAAAGAATGAAAGTTTGGTCACTGCCTCGGAATTGAGTTAAAACCCACATACCCACTCCATTTTTAATGAGGATTCAAGAATGAACAATATTGTTGTCAAATTCATCTGTTTGGGCCCTCAACGGACAAAAACGTTTTCCAGGCTAATTTGAGGTCAAAAGAATGAAAGTTTGGTCACTGTCTCGGAATTGCGTTAAAAACTACAGACCCACTCCATTTTTAATGAGGTTTCAAGAATGAATAATATTGTTGTCAAAATCATCTTTTTGGGCCCTAAACGGACAAAAACGCTTTCCAGGCCAATTTGAGGTCAAAAGAATGATAGTTTGGTCACTGTCTCGGAATTCCGTGAAAACCCACATACCCACTCCATTTTTCATGAGGATTCTAGAATGGCCAATATTGTTGTCAAATTCATATGTTTGGGCCCTGAACGGACGAAAACGCTTTGTAGGCTAATTTGAGGTCAAAAGAATGAAAGTTTGGTCACTGTCTCGGAATTGCGTTAAAAACTACAGACCCACTCCATTTTTAATAAGGATTCAAGAATGAACAATATTGTTGTCAAATTCATCTCTTTGGGCCCTCAACGGACAAAAACGTTTTCCAGGCTAATTTGAGGTCAAAAGAATGAAAGTTTGGTCACTGCCTCGGAATTGAGTTAAAACCCACATACCCACTCCATTTTTAATGAGGATTCAAGAATGAACAATATTGTTGTCAAATTCATCTGTTTGGGCCCTCAACGGACAAAAACGTTTTCCAGGCTAATTTGAGGTCAAAAGAATGAAAGTTTGGTCACTGCCTCGGAATTGAGTTAAAACCCACATACCCACTCCATTTTTAATGAGGATTCAAGAATGAACAATATTGTTGTCAAATTCATCTGTTTGGGCCCTCAACGGACAAAAACGCTTTTCAGGCTAATTTGAGGTCAAAAGAATGATAGTTTGGTCACTGTCTCGGAATTGCGTTAAAAACCACATAGCCACTCCATTTTTAATGAGGATTCAAGAATGAACAATATTGTTGTCAAATTCATATGTTTGGGCCCTGAACGGACTAAAACGTTTTCCAGGCTAATTTGAGGTCAAATGAATGAAAGTTTGGTCACTGCCTCGGAATTGCGTTAAATCCCACAGACCCACACCATTTTTCATGAGGATTCTAGAATGGCCAATATTGTTGTCAAATTCATATGTTTGGGCCCTGAACGGACGAAAACGCTTTGTAGGCTAATTTGAGGTCAAAAGAATGAAAGTTTGGTCACTGTCTCGGAATTGCGTTAAAAACTACAGACCCACTCCATTTTTAATAAGGATTCAAGAATGAACAATATTGTTGTCAAATTCATCTCTTTGCGCCCTCAACGGACAAAAACGTTTTCCAGGCTAATTTGAGGTCAAAAGAATGAAAGTTTGGTCACTGCCTCGGAATTGAGTTAAAACCCACATACCCACTCCATTTTTAATGAGGATTCAAGAATGAACAATATTGTTGTCAAATTCATCTGTTTGGGCCTTAAACGGACAAAAACGCTATCCAGGCCAATTTGAGGTCAAAAGAATAATAGTTTCGTCACTGTCTCGGAATTCTGTGAAAACCCACATACCCACTCCATTTTTCATGAGGATTCTAGAATGGCCAATATTGTTGTCAAATTCATATGTTTGGGCCCTGAACGGACAAAAACGCTTTGCAGGCTAATTTGAGGTCAAAAGAATGAAAGTTTGGTCACTGTCTCGGAATTGCGTTAAAAACCACAGACCCACTCCATTTTTAATAAGGATTCAAGAATGAACAATATTGTTGTCAAATTCATCTGTTTGGGCCCTCAACGGACAAAAACGTTTTCCAGGCTAATTTGAGGTCAAAAGAATGAAAGTTTGGTCACTGGCTCGGAATTGCGTTAAAACCCACACACCCACTCTATTTTTAATGAGGATTGGAGAATGAACAATATTGTTGTCAAATTCATCTGTTTGGGCCATCAACGGACAAAAACGCTTTTCAGGCTAATTTGAGGTCAAAAGAATGAAAGTTTGGTCACTGTCTCGGAATTGCGTTAAAAACCACATACCCACTCCATTTTTAATGAGGATTCAAGAATGAACAATATTGTTGTCAAATTCATCTGTTTGGGCCCTGAACGGACAAAGACGCTTTTCAGGCTAATTTTAGGTCAAAAGAATGATAGTTTGGTCACTGTCTCGGAATTCCGTGAAAACCCACATACCCACTCCATTTTTCATAAGGATTCTAGAATGGCCAATATTGTTGTCAAATTCATATGTTTGGGCCCTGAACGGACAAAAACGTTTTCCAGGCTAATTTGAGGTCAAAAGAATGAAAGTTTGGTCACTGCCTCGGAATTGCGTTAAATCCAACAGACCCACACCATTTTTCATGAGGATTCTAGAATGGGCAATATTGTTGTCAAATTCATCTTTTGGGCCCTGAACGGAAAAAAACGCTTTGCAGGCTAATTTGAGGTCAAAAGAATGAAAGTTTGGTCACTGTTTCGGAATTGCGTTAAAACCCACACACCCACTCCATTTTTAATGAGGTTTCAAGAATGAATAATATTGTTGTCAAATTCATCTTTTTGGGCCCTAAACGGACAAAAACGCTTTCCAGGCCAATTTGAGGTCAAAAGAATGATAGTTTGGTCACTGTCTCGGAATTCCGTGAAAACCCACATACCAACTCCATTTTTCATGAGGATTCTAGAATGGCCAATATTGTTGTCAAATTCATATGTTTGGGCCCTGAACGGAAGAAAACGCTTTGTAGGCTAATTTGAGGTCAAAAGAATGAAAGTTTGGTCACTGTCTCGGAATTGCGTTAAAAACCACAGACCCACTCCATTTTTAATAAGGATTCAAGAATGAACAATATTGTTGTCAAATTCATCTCTTTGGGCCCTCAACGGACAAAAACGTTTTGCAGGCTAATTTGTGGTCAAAAGAATGAAAGTTTGGTCACTGCCTCGGAATTGCGTTAAAACCCACATACCCACTCCATTTTTAATGAGGATTCAAGAATGAACAATATTGTTGTCATATTCATCTGTTTGGGCCCTCATCGGACAAAAACGCTTTTCAGGCTAATTTGAGGTCAAAAGAATGATAGTTTGGTCACTGTCTCGGAATTGGGTTAAAAACCACATACCCACTCCATTTTTAATGAGGATTCAAGAATGAACAATATTGTTGTCAAATTCATATGTTTGGGCCATGAACGGACTAAAACGTTTTCCAGGCTAATTTGAGGTCAAATGAATGAAAGTTTGGTCACTGCCTCGGAATTGCGTTAAATCCCACAGACCCACACCATTTTTCATGAGGATTCTAGAATGGGCAAAATTGTTGTCAAATTCATCTTTTGGGCCCTGAACGGACAAAAACGCTTTGCAGGCTAATTTGAGGTCAAAAGAATGAAAGTTTGGTCACTGTTTCGGAATTGCGTTAAAACCCACAAACCCACTCCATTTTTAATGAGGATTCAAGAATGAATAATATTGTTGTCAAATTTATCTGTTTGGGCCTTAAACGGACAAAAACGCTATCCAGGCCAATTTGAGGTCAAAAGAATGATAGTTTGGTCACTGTCTCGGAATTCTGTGAAAACCCACATACCCACTCCATTTTTCATGAGGATTCTAGAATGGCCAATATTGTTGTCAAATTCATATGTTTGGGCCCTGAACGGACAAAAACGCTTTGCAGGCTAATTTGAGGTCAAAAGAATGAAAGTTTGGTCACTGTCTCGGAATTGCGTTAAAAACCACAGACCCACTCCATTTTTAATAAGGATTCAAGAATGAACAATATTGTTGTCTAATTCATCTGTTTGGGCCCTCAACGGACAAAAACGTTTTCCATGCTAATTTGAGGTGAAAAGAATGAAAGTTTGGTCACTGCCTCGGAATTGCGTTAAAACCCACACACCCACTCTATTTTTAATGAGGATTGGAGAATGAACAATATTGTTGTCAAATTCATCTGTTTGGGCCCTCAACGGACAAAAACGCTTTTCAGGCTAATTTGAGGTCAAAAGAATGAAAGTTTGGTCACTGTCTCGGAATTGCGTTAAAAACCACATACCCACTCCATTTTTAATGAGGATTCGAGAATGAATAATAATGTTGTCAAATTCATATGTTTGGGCCCTGAACGGACAAAAACGCTTTGCAGGCTAATTTGAGGTCTAAAGAATCAAAGTTTGGTCACTGTCTCGGAATTGCGTTAAAAACCACATACCCTCTCCATTTTTAATGAGGATTCAAAAATGAACAATATTCTTGTCAAATTCATTTGTTTGGGCCCTGAACGGACAAAAACGCTTTTCAGGCTAATTTGAGGTCAAAAGAATGAAAGTTTGGTCACTGTCTCGGAATTCCGTGAAAACCCACATACCCACTCCATTTTTCATGAGGATTCTAGAATGGCCAATATTGTTGTCAAATTCTTTTGTTTGGGCCCTGAACGGACAAAAACGCTTTCCAGGCTAATTTGAGGTCAAAAGAATGAAAGTTTGGTCACTGTCTCGGAATTGCGTTAAAAACCACATACCCACTCCATTTTTAATGAGGATTCAAGAATGAACAATATTGTTGTCAAATTCATCTGTTTGGGCCCTGAACGGACAAAGACGCTTTTCAGGCTAATTTGAGGTCAAAAGAATGATAGTTTGGTCACTGTCTCGGAATTCCGTGAAAACCCACATACCCACTCCATTTTTCATGAGGATTCTAGAATGGCCAATATTGTTGTCAAATTCATATGTTTGGGCCCTGAACGGACAAAAACGTTTTCCAGGCTAATTTGAGGTCAAAAGAATGAAAGTTTGGTCACTGCCTCGGAATTGCGTTAAATCCAACAGACCCACACCATTTTTCATGAGGATTCAAGAATGAATAATATTGTTGTCAAATTTATATGTTTGGGCCTTAAACGGACAAAAACGCTATCCAGGCCAATTTGAGGTCAAAAGAATGATAGTTTGGTCACTGTCTCGGAATTCTGTGAAAACCCACATACCCACTCCATTTTTCATGAGGATTCTAGAATGTCCAATATTGTTGTCAAATTCATATGTTTGGGCCCTGAACGGACAAAAACGCTTTGCAGGCTAATTTGAGGTCAAAAGAATGAAAGTTTGGTCACTGTCTCGGAATTGCGTTAAAAACCACAGACCCACTCCATTTTTAATAAGGATTCAAGAATGAACAATATTGTTGTCAAATTCATCTGTTTGGGCCCTCAACGGACAAAAACGTTTTCCAGGCTAATTTGAGGTCAAAAGAATGAAAGTTTGGTCACTGTCTCTGAATTGCGTTAAAAACCACAGACCCACTCCATTTTTAATAAGGATTCAAGAATGAACAATATTGTTGTCAAATTCATCTCTTTGGGCCCTCAACGGACAAAAACGTTTTGCAGGCTAATTTGAGGTCAAAAGAATGAAAGTTTGGTCATTGCCTCGGAATTGCGTTAAAACCCACATACCCACTCCATTTTTAATGAGGATTCAAGAATGAACAATATTGTTGTCATATTCATCTGTTTGGGCCCTCATCGGACAAAAACGCTTTTCAGGCTAATTTGAGGTCAAAAGAATGATAGTTTGGTCACTGTCTCGGAATTGGGTTAAAAACCACATACCCACTCCATTTTTAATAAGGATTCAAGAATGAACAATATTGTTGTCAAATTCATATGTTTGGGCCATGAACGGACTAAAACGTTTTCCAGGCTAATTTGAGGTCAAATGAATGAAAGTTTGGTCACTGCCTCGGAATTGCGTTAAATCCAACAGACCCACACCATTTTTCATTAGGATTCTAGAATGGGCAATATTGTTGTCAAATTCATCTTTTGGGCCCTGAACGGACAAAAATGCTTTCCAGGCTAATTTGAGGTCAAAAGAATGAAAGTTTGGTCACTGTTTCGGAATTCCGTGAAAACCCACATACCCACTCCATTTTTCATGAGGATTCTAGAATGGCCAATATTGTTGTCAAATTCTTTTGTTTGGGCCCAGAACGGACAAAAACGCTTTCCAGGCTAATTTGAGGTCAAAAGAATGAAAGTTTGGTCACTGTCTCGGAATTGCGTTAAAAACCACATACCCACTCCATTTTTAATGAGGATTCAAGAATGAACAATATTGTTGTCAAATTCATCTGTTTGGGCCCTGAACGGACAAAGACGCTTTTCAGGCTAATTTGAGGTCAAAAGAATGATAGTTTGGTCACTGTCTCGGAATTCCGTGAAAACCCACATACCCACTCCATTTTTCATGAGGATTCTAGAATGGCCAATATTGTTGTCAAATTCATATGTTTGGGCCCTGAACGGACAAAAATGTTTTCCAGGCTAATTTGAGGTCAAAAGAATGAAAGTTTGGTCACTGCCTCGGAATTGCGTTAAATCCAACAGACCCACAACATTTTTCATGAGGATTCTAGAATGGTCAATATTATTGTCAAATTCATCTTTTGGGCCCTGAACGGACAAAAACGCTTTCCAGGCTAATTTGAGGTCAAAAGAATGAAAGTTTGGTCACTGTTTCGGAATTGCGTTAAAACCCACATACCCACTCCATTTTTAATTAGGATTCAAGAATGAATAATATTGTTGTCAAAATCATCTGTTTGGGCCCTCAACGGTCAAAAACGCTTTTCAGGCTAATATGAGGTCAAAAGAATGAAAGTTTGGTCACTGTCTCGGAATTGCGTTAAAAACCACATACCCACTCCATTTTTAATGAGGATTCAAGAATGAACAATATTGTTGTCAAATTCATATGTTTGGGCCCAGAACGGACAAAAACGTTTTGCAGGCTAATTTGAGGTCAAAAGAATGATAGTTTGGTCACTGTCTCGGAATTGCGTTAAAAACCACATACCCACTCGATTTTTAATGAGGATTCAAGAATGAACAATATTGTTGTCAAATTCATCTGTTTGGGCCCTCAACGGTCAAAAACGCTTTTTAGGCTAATATGAGGTCAAAAGAATGAAAGTTTGGTCACTGTTTCGGAATTGCGTTAAAACCCACATACCCACTCCATTTTTAATGAGGATTCAAGAATGAATAATATTGTTGTCAAATTTTTCTGTTTGGGCCCTAAACAGACAAAAACGCTTTCCAGGCCAATTTGAGGTCAAAAGAATGATAGTTTGGTCACTGCCTCGGAATTCCTTGAAAACCCACATACCCACTCCATTTTTCATGAGGATTCTAGAATAGCCAATATTGTTGTCAAATTCATATGTTTGGGCCCTGAACGGACAAAAACGCTTTGCAGGCTAATTTGAGGTCAAAAGAATGAAAGTTTGGTCACTGTCTCGGAATTGAGTTAAAAACCACAGACCCACTCCATTTTTAATAAGGATTCAAGAATGAACAATATTGTTGTCAAATTCATATGTTTGGGCCCTGAACGGACGAAAACGTTTTCCAGGCTAATTTGAGGTCAAATGAATGAAAGTTTGGTCACTGCCTCGGAATTGCGTTAAATCCCACAGACCCACACCATTTTTCATGAGGATTCTAGAATGGTCAATATTATTGTCAAATTCATCTTTTGGGCCCTGAACGGACAAAAACGCTTTCCAGGCTAATTTGAGGTCAAAAGAATGAAAGTTTGGTCACTGTGTCGGAATTGCGTTAAAACCCACATACCCACTTCATTTTTAATTAGGATTCAAGAATGAATAATATTGTTGTCAAATTCATCTGTTTGGGCCCTCAACGGACAAAAACGCTTTTCAGGCTAATTTGAGGTCAAAAGAATGAAAGTTTGGTCACTGTCTCGGAATTGCGTTAAAAACCACATACCCACTCCATTTTTAATGAGGATTCGAGAATGAATAATAATGTTGTCAAATTCATATGTTTGGGCCCTGAACGGACAAAAACGCTTTGCAGGCTAATTTGAGGTCTAAAGAATCAAAGTTTGGTCACTGTCTCGGAATTGCGTTAAAAACCACATACCCTCTCCATTTTTAATGAGGATTCAAAAATGAACAATATTCTTGTCAGATTCATATGTTTGGGCCCTGAACGGACAAAAACGCTTTTCAGGCTAATTTGAGGTCAAAAGAATGAAAGTTTGGTCACTGTCTCGGAATTCCGTGAAAACCCACATACCCACTCCATTTTTCATGAGGATTCTAGAATGGCCAATATTGTTGTCAAATTCTTTTGTTTGGGCCCTGAACGGACAAAAACGCTTTCCAGGCTAATTTGAGGTCAAAAGAATGAAAGTTTGGTCACTGTCTCGGAATTGCGTTAAAAACCACATACCCACTCCATTTTTAATGAGGATTCAAGAATGAACAATATTGTTGTCAAATTCATCTGTTTGGGCCCTGAACGGACAAAGACGCTTTTCAGGCTAATTTGAGGTCAAAAGAATGATAGTTTGGTCACTGTCTCGGAATTCCGTGAAAATCCACATACCCACTCCATTTTTCATGAGGATTCTAGAATGCCAATATTGTTGTCAAATTCATATGTTTGGGCCCTGAACGGACAAAAACGTTTTCCAGGCTAATTTGAGGTCAAAAGAATGAAAGTTTGGTCACTGCCTCGGAATTGCGTTAAATCCAACAGACCCACACCATTTTTCATGAGGATTCAAGAATGAATAATATTGTTGTCAAATTTATATGTTTGGGCCTTAAACGGACAAAAACGCTATCCAGGCCAATTTGAGGTCAAAAGAATGATAGTTTGGTCACTGTCTCGGAATTCTGTGAAAACCCACATACCCACTCCATTTTTCATGAGGATTCTAGAATGTCCAATATTGTTGTCAAATTCATATGTTTGGGCCCTGAACGGACAAAAACGCTTTGCAGGCTAATTTGAGGTCAAAAGAATGAAAGTTTGGTCACTGTCTTGGAATTGCGTTAAAAACCACAGACCCACTCCATTTTTAATAAGGATTCAAGAATGAACAATATTGTTGTCAAATTCATCTCTTTTGGCCCTGAACGGACGAAAACGCTTTGTAGGCTAATTTGAGGTCAAAAGAATGAAAGTTTGGTCACTGTCTCTGAATTGCGTTAAAAACCACAGACCCACTCCATTTTTAATAAGGATTCAAGAATGAACAATATTGTTGTCAAATTCATCTCTTTGGGCCCTCAACGGACAAAAACGTTTTGCAGGCTAATTTGAGGTCAAAAGAATGAAAGTTTGGTCACTGCCTCGGAATTGCGTTAAAACCCACATACCCACTCCATTTTTAATGAGGATTCAAGAATGAACAATATTGTTGTCATATTCATCTGTTTGGGCCCTCATCGGACAAAAACGCTTTTCAGGCTAATTTGAGGTCAAAAGAATGATAGTTTGGTCACTGTCTCGGAATTGGGTTAAAAACCACATACCCACTCCATTTTTAATAAGGATTCAAGAATGAACAATATTGTTGTCAAATTCATATGTTTGGGCCATGAACGGACTAAAACGTTTTCCAGGCTAATTTGAGGTCAAATGAATGAAAGTTTGGTCACTGCCTCGGAATTGCGTTAAATCCCACAGACCCACACCATTTTTCATTAGGATTCTAGAATGGGCAATATTGTTGTCAAATTCATCTTTTGGGCCCTGAACGGACAAAAATGCTTTCCAGGCTAATTTGAGGTCAAAAGAATGAAAGTTTGGTCACTGTTTCGGAATTCCGTGAAAACCCACATACCCACTCCATTTTTCATGAGGATTCTAGAATGGCCAATATTGTTGTCAAATTCTTTTGTTTGGGCCCTGAACGGACAAAAACGCTTTCCAGGCTAATTTGAGGTCAAAAGAATGAAAGTTTGGTCACTGTCTCGGAATTGCGTTAAAAACCACATACCCACTCCATTTTTAATGAGGATTCAAGAATGAACAATATTGTTGTCAAATTCATCTGTTTGGGCCCTGAACGGACAAAGACGCTTTTCAGGCTAATTTGAGGTCAAAAGAATGATAGTTTGGTCACTGTCTCGGAATTCCGTGAAAACCCACATACCCACTCCATTTTTCATGAGGATTCTAGAATGGCCAATATTGTTGTCAAATTCATATGTTTGGGCCCTGAACGGACAAAAACGTTTTCCAGGCTAATTTGAGGTCAAAAGAATGAAAGTTTGGTCACTGCCTCGGAATTGCGTTAAATCCAACAGACCCACAACATTTTTCATGAGGATTCTAGAATGGTCAATATTATTGTCAAATTCATCTTTTGGGCCCTGAACGGACAAAAACGCTTTCCAGGCTAATTTGAGGTCAAAAGAATGAAAGTTTGGTCACTGTTTCGGAATTGCGTTAAAACCCACATACCCACTCCATTTTTAATTAGGATTCAAGAATGAATAATATTGTTGTCAAAATCATCTGTTTGGGCCCTCAACGGTCAAAAACGCTTTTCAGGCTAATATGAGGTCAAAAGAATGAAAGTTTGGTCACTGTCTCGGAATTCCGTTAAAAACCACATACCCACTCCATTTTTAATGAGGATTCAAGAATGAACAATATTGTTGTCAAATTCATATGTTTGGGCCCAGAACGGACAAAAACGTTTTGCAGGCTAATTTGAGGTCAAAAGAATGATAGTTTGGTCACTGTCTCGGAATTGCGTTAAAAACCACATACCCACTCGATTTTTAATGAGGATTCAAGAATGAACAAAATTGTTGTCAAATTCATCTGTTTGGGCCCTCAACGGTCAAAAACGCTTTTTAGGCTAATATGAGGTCAAAAGAATGAAAGTTTGGTCACTGTTTCGGAATTGCGTTAAAACCCACATACCCACTCCATTTTTAATGAGGATTCAAGAATGAATAATATTGTTGTCAAATTTTTCTGTTTGGGCCCTAAACAGACAAAAACGCTTTCCAGGCCAATTTGAGGTCAAAAGAATGATAGTTTGGTCACTGTCTCGGAATTCCTTGAAAACCCACATACCCACTCCATTTTTCATGAGGATTCTAGAATAGCCAATATTGTTGTCAAATTCATATGTTTGGGCCCTGAACGGACAAAAACGCTTTGCAGGCTAATTTGAGGTCAAAAGAATGAAAGTTTGGTCACTGTCTCGGAATCGAGTTAAAAACCACAGACCCACTCCATTTTTAATAAGGATTCAAGAATGAACAATATTGTTGTCAAATTCATATGTTTGGGCCCTGAACGGACGAAAACGTTTTCCAGGCTAATTTGAGGTCAAATGAATGAAAGTTTGGTCACTGCCTCGGAATTGCGTTAAATCCCACAGACCCACACCATTTTTCATGAGGATTCTAGAATGGTCAATATTATTGTCAAATTCATCTTTTGGGCCCTGAACGGACAAAAACGCTTTCCAGGCTAATTTGAGGTCAAAAGAATGAAAGTTTGGTCACTGTGTCGGAATTGCGTTAAAACCCACATACCCACTTCATTTTTAATTAGGATTCAAGAATGAATAATATTGTTGTCAAATTCATCTGTTTGGGCCCTCAACGGACAAAAACGCTTTTCAGGCTAATTTGAGGTCAAAAGAATGAAAGTTTGGTCACTGTCTCGGAATTCCGTGAAAACCCACATACCCACTCCATTTTTCATGAGGATTCAAGAATGGCCAATATTGTTGTCAAATTCATATGTTTGGGCCCTGAACAGACAAAAACGTTTTCCAGGCTAATTTGCGGTCAAAAGAATGAAAGTTTGATCACTGCCTCGGAATTGCGTTAAATCCCACAGACCCACACCATTTTTCATGAGGATTCTAGAATGGGCAATATTGTTGTCAAATTCATCTTTTGGGCCCTGAACGGACAAAAACGCTTTCCAGGCTAATTTGAGGTCACAAGAATGAAAGTTTGGTCACTGTGTCGGAATTGCGTTAAAACCCACAAACCCACTCCATTTTTAATGAGGATTCAAGAATGAATAATATTGTTGTCAAATTTTTCTGTTTGGGCCTTAAACGGACAAAAACGCTATCCAGGCCAATTTGAGGTCAAAAGAATTATAGTTTAGTCACTGGCTCGGAATTCTGTGAAAACCCACATACCCACTCCATTTTTCATGAGGATTCTAGAATGGCCAATATTGTTGTCAAATTCATATGTTTGGGCCCTGAACGGACAAAAACGCTTTGCAGGCTAATTTGAGGTCAAAAGAATGAAAGTTTGGTCACTGTTTCGGAATTGCGTTAAAACCCACATACCCACTCCATTTTTAATTAGGATTCAAGAATGAATAATATTGTTGTCAAATTCATCTGTTTGGGCCCTCAACGGACAAAAACGCTTTTCAGGCTAATTTGAGGTCAAAAGAATGAAAGTTTGGTCACTGTCTCGGAATTGCGTTAAAAACCACATACCCACTCCATTTTTAATGAGGATTCAAGAATGAATAATAATGTTGTCAAATTCATATGTTTGGGCCCTGAACGAACAAAAATGCTTTGCAGGCTAATTTGAGGTCTAAAGAATCAAAGTTTGGTCACTGTCTCGGAATTGCGTTAAAAACCACATACCCTCTCCATTTTTAATGAGGATTCAAGAATGAACAATATTGTTGTCAAATTCATCTGTTTGGGCCCTCAACGGACAAAAACGCTTTTTAGGCTAATTTGAGGTCAAAAGAATGATAGTTTGGTCACTGTCTCGGAATTCCGTGAAAACCCACATACCCACTCCATTTTTCATGAGGATTCTAGAATGGCCAATATTGTTGTCAAATTCTTTTGTTTGGGCCCTGAACGGACAAAAACGCTTTCCAGGCTAATTTGAGGTCAAAAGAATGAAAGTTTGGTCACTGTCTCGGAATTGCGTTAAAAACCACATACCCACTCCATTTTTAATGAGGATTCAAGAATGAACAATATTGTTGTCAAATTCATCTGTTTGGGCCCTGAACGGACAAAGACGCTTTTCAGGCTAATTTGAGGTCAAAAGAATGATAGCTTGGTCACTGTCTCAGAATTCCGTGAAAACCCACATACCCACTCCATTTTTCATGAGGATTCTAGAATGGCCAATATTGTTGTCAAATTCATATGTTTGGGCCCTGAACGGACAAAAACGTTTTCCAGGCTAATTTGAGGTCAAAAGAATGAAAGTTTGGTCACTGCCTCGGAATTGCGTTAAATCCAACAGACCCACTCCATTTTTAATGAGGATTCAAGAATGAACAATATTGTTGTCAAATTCATCTGTTTGGGCCCTCATCGGACAAAAACGCTTTTCAGGCTAATTTGAGGTCAAAAGAATGATAGTTTGGTCACTGTCACGGAATTGGGTTAAAAACCACATACCCACTCCATTTTTAATGAGGATTCAAGAATGAACAATATTGTTGTCAAATTCATATGTTTGGGCCATGAACGGACTAAAACGTTTTCCAGGCTAATTTGAGATCAAATGAATGAAAGTTTGGTCACTGCCTCGGAATTACGTTAAATCCCACAGACCCTCACCATTTTTCATGAGGATTCTAGAATGGGCAATATTGTTGTCAAATTCATCTTTTGGGCCCTGAACGGACAAAAACGCTTTCCAGGCTAATTTGAGGTCAAAAGAATGAAAGTTTGGTCACTGTTTCGGAATTGCGTTAAAACCCACAAACCCACTCCATTTTTAATGAGGATTCACGAATGAATAATATTGTTGTCAAATTTATCTGTTTGGGCCTTAAAGGGACAAAAACGCTATCCAGGCCAATTTGAGGTCAAAAGAATGATAGTTTGGTCACTGGCTCGGAATTCTGTGAAAACCAACATACCCACTCCATTTTTCATGAGGATTCTAGAATGGCCAATATTGTTGTCAAATTCATATGTTTGGGCCCTGAACGGACAAAAACGCTTTGCAGGCTAATTTGAGGTCAAAAGAATGAAAGTTTGGTCACTGTCTCGGAATTGCGTTAAAAACCACAGACCCACTCCATTTTTAATAAGGATTCAAGAATGAACAATATTGTTGTCAAATTCATCTGTTTGGGCCCTCAACGGACAAAAACGTTTTCCATGCTAATTTGAGGTCAAAAGAATGAAAGTTTGGTCACTGCCTCGGAATTGCGTTAAAACCCACACACCCACTCTATTTTTAATGAGGATTGGAGAATGAACAATATTGTTGTCAAATTCATCTGTTTGGGCCCTCAACGGACAAAAACGCTTTTCAGGCTAATTTGAGGTCAAAAGAATGAAAGTTTGGTCACTGTCTCGGAATTGCGTTAAAAACCACATACCCACTCCATTTTTAATGAGGATTCGAGAATGAATAATAATGTTGTCAAATTCATATGTTTGGGCCCTGAACGGACAAAAACGCTTTGCAGGCTAATTTGAGGTCTAAAGAATCAAAGTTTGGTCACTGTCTCGGAATTGCGTTAAAAACCACATACCCTCTCCATTTTTAATGAGGATTCAAGAATGAACAATATTGTTGTCAAATTCATATGTTTGGGCCCTGAACGGACAAAAACGCTTTTCAGGCTAATTTGAGCTCAAAAGAATGAAAGTTTGGTCACTGTCTCGGAATTCCGTGAAAACCCACATACCCACTCCATTTTTCATGAGGATTCTAGAATGGCCAATATTGTTGTCAAATTCTTTTGTTTGGGCCCTGAACGGACAAAAACGATTTCCAGGCTAATTTGAGGTCAAAAGAATGAAAGTTTGGTCACTGTCTCGGAATTGCGTTAAAAACCACATACCCACTCCATTTTTAATGAGGATTCAAGAATGAACAATATTGTTGTCAAATTCATCTGTTTCGGCCCGGAACGGACAAAGACGCTTTTCAGGCAAATTTGAGGTCAAAAGAATGATAGATTGGTCACTGTCTCGGAATTCCGTGAAAACCCACATACCCACTCCATTTTTCATGAGGATTCTAGAATGGCCAATATTGTTGTCAAATTCTTTTGTTTGGGCCCTGAACGGACAAAAACGCTTTCCAGGCTAATTTGAGGTCAAAAGAATGAAAGTTTGGTCACTGTCTCGGAATTGCGTTAAAACCCACATACCCACTCCATTTTTAATGAGGTTTCAAGAATGAATAATATTGTTGTCAAATTCATCTGTTTGGGCCCTAAACGGACAAAAACGCTTTCCAGGCCAATTTGAGGTCAAAAGAATGATAGTTTGGTCACTGTCTCGGAATTCCGTGAAAACCCACATACCCACTCCATTTTTCATGAGGATTCTAGAATGGCCAATATTGTTGTCAAATTCATATGTTTGGGCCCTGAACGGACGAAAACGCTTTGTAGGCTAATTTGAGGTCAAAAGAATGAAAGTTTGGTCACTGTCTCGGAATTGCGTTAAAACCCACATACCCACTCCATTTTTTATGAGGATTCAAGAATGAACAATATTGTTGTCAAATTCATCTGTTTGGGCCCTCAACGGACAAAAACGCTTTTCAGGCTAATTTGAGGTCAAAAGAATGATAGTTTGGTCACTGTCTCGGAATTGCGTTAAAAACCACATACCCACTCCATTTTTCATGAGGATTCAAGAATGAACAATATTGTTGTCAAATTCATATGTTTGGGCCCTGAACGGACAAAAACGTTTTCCAGGCTAATTTGAGGTCAAATGAATGAAAGTTTGGTCACTGCCTCGGAATTGCGTTAAATCCCACAGACCCACACCATTTTTCATGAGGATTCTAGAATGGGCAATATTGTTGTCAAATTCATCTTTTGGGCCCTGAACGGACAAAAACGCTTTGCAGGCTAATTTGAGGTCAATAGAATGAAAGTTTGGTCACTGTTTCGGAATTGCGTTAAAACCCACAAACCCACTCCATTTTTAATGAGGATTTAAGAATGAATAATATTGTTGTCAAATTCATCTTTTTGAGCCCTAAACGGACAAAAACGCTTTCCAGGCCAATTTGAGGTCAAAAGAATGATGGTTTGGTCACTGTCTCGGAATTCCGTGAAAACCCACATACCCACTCCATTTTTCATGAGGATTCTAGAATGGCCAATATTGTTGTCAAATTCATATGTTTGGGCCCTGAACGGACAAAAACGCTTTGTAGGCTAATTTGAGGTCAAAAGAATGAAAGTTTGGTCACTGTCTCGGAATTACGTTAAAAACCACAGACCCACTCCATTTTTAATAAGGATTCAGGAATGAACAATATTATTGTCAAATTCATCTGTTTGGGCCCTCAACGGACAAAAACGTTTTCCAGGCTAATTTGAGGTCAAAAGAATGAAAGTTTGCTCACTGCCTCGGTATTGCGTTAAAACCCACACACCCACTCTATTTTTAATGAGGATTGGAGAATGAACAATATTGTTGTCAAATTCATCTGTTTGGGCCCTCAACGGACAAAAACGCTTTTCAGGCTAATTTGAGGTCAAAAGAATGAAAGTTTGGTCACTATCTCGGAATTCCGTGAAAACCCACATACCCACTCCATTTTTCATGAGGATTCAAGAATGGCCAATATTGTTGTCAAATTCATATGTTTGGGCCCTGAACGGACTAAAACGTTTTCCAGGCTAATTTGAGGTCAAAAGAATGAAAGTTTGTCACTGCCTCGGAATTGCGTTAAATCCCACAGACCCACACCATTTTTCATGAGGATTCTAGAATGGGCAATATTGTTGTCAAATTCATCTTTTGGGCCCTGAACGGACAAAAACGCTTTGCAGGCTAATTTGAGGTCAAAAGAATGAAAGTTTGGTCACTGTTTCGGAATTGCGTTAAAACCCACAAACCCACTCCATTTTTAATGAGGATTTAAGAATGAATAATATTGTTGTCAAATTTATCTGTTTGGGCCTTAAACGGACAAAAACGCTATCCAGGCCAATTTTAGGTCAAAAGAATGATAGTTTGGTCACTGTCTCGGAATTCTGTGAAAACCCACAGACCCACTCCATTTTTAATAAGGATTCAGGAATGAACAATATTGTTGTCAAATTCATCTGTTTGGGCCCTCAACGGACAAAAACGTTTTCCAGGCTAATTTGAGGTCAAAAGAATGAAAGTTTGGTCACTGCCTCAGAATTCCGTGAAAACCCACATACCCACTCCATTTTTCTTGAGGATTCAAGAATGGCCAATATTGTTGTCAAATTCATATGTTTGGGAACTGAACGGACAAAAACGCTTTTCACGCTAATTTGAGGTCAAAAGAATGATAGTTTGGTCACTGTCTCGGAATTGCGTTAAAAACCACATACCCACTCCATTTTTCATGAGGATTCAAGAATGAACAATATTGTTGTCAAATTCATATGTTTGGGCCCTGAACGGACTAAAACGTTTTCCAGGCTAATTTGAGGTCAAATGAATGAAAGTTTGGTCACTGCCTCGGAATTGCGTTAAATCCCACAGACCCTCACCATTTTTCATGAGGATTCTAGAATGGGCAATATTGTTGTCAAATTCATCTTTTGGGCCCTGAACGGACAAAAACGCTTTCCAGGCTAATTTGAGGTCAAAAGAATGAAAGTTTGGTCACTGTTTCGAAATTGCGTTAAAACCCACAAACCCACTCCATTTTTAATGAGGATTGAAGAATGAATAATATTGTTGTCAAATTTATCTGTTTGGGCCTTAAACGGACAAAAACGCTATCAAGGCCAATTTGAGGTCAAAAGAATGATAGTTTGGTCACTGTCTCGGAATTCTGTGAAAACCCACATACCCACTCCATTTTTCATGAGGATTCTAGAATGGCCAATATTGTTGTCAAATTCATATGTTTGGGCCCTGAACGGACAAAAACGCTTTGCAGGCTAATTTGAGGTCAAAAGAATGAAAGTTTGGTCACTGTCTCGGAATTGCGTTAAAAACCACAGACCCACTCCATTTTTAATAAGGATTCAAGAATGAACAATATTGTTGTCAAATTCATCTGTTTGGGCCCTCAACGGACAAAAACGTTTTCCAGGCTAATTTGAGGTCAAAAGAATGAAAGTTTGATCACTGCCTCGGTATTGCGTTAAAACCCACACACCCACTCTATTTTTAATGAGGATTGGAGAATGAACAATATTGTTGTCAAATTCATCTGTTTGGGCCCTCAACGGACAAAAACGCTTTTCAGGCTAATTTGAGGTCAAAAGAATGAAAGTTTGGTCACTATCTCGGAATTCCGTGAAAACCCACATACCCACTCCATTTTTCATGAGGATTCAAGAATGGCCAATATTGTTGTCAAATTCATATGTTTGGGCCCTGAACGGACTAAAACGTTTTCCAGGCTAATTTGAGGTCAAAAGAATGAAAGTTTGTCACTGCCTCGGAATTGCGTTAAATCCCACAGACCCACACCATTTTTCATGAGGATTCTAGAATGGGCAATATTGTTGTCAAATTCATCTTTTGGGCCCTGAACGGACAAAAACGCTTTGCAGGCTAATTTGAGGTCAAAAGAATGAAAGTTTGGTCACTGTTTCGGAATTGCGTTAAAACCCACAAACCCACTCCATTTTTAATGAGGATTTAAGAATGAATAATATTGTTGTCAAATTTATCTGTTTGGGCCTTAAACGGACAAAAACGCTATCCAGGCCAATTTTAGGTCAAAAGAATGATAGTTTGGTCACTGTCTCGGAATTCTGTGAAAACCCACAGACCCACTCCATTTTTAATAAGGATTCAGGAATGAACAATATTGTTGTCAAATTCATCTGTTTGGGCCCTCAACGGACAAAAACGTTTTCCAGGCTAATTTGAGGTCAAAAGAATGAAAGTTTGGTCACTGCCTCAGAATTCCGTGAAAACCCACATACCCACTCCATTTTTCTTGAGGATTCAAGAATGGCCAATATTGTTGTCAAATTCATATGTTTGGGAACTGAACGGACAAAAACGCTTTTCACGCTAATTTGAGGTCAAAAGAATGATAGTTTGGTCACTGTCTCGGAATTGCGTTAAAAACCACATACCCACTCCATTTTTCATGAGGATTCAAGAATGAACAATATTGTTGTCAAATTCATATGTTTGGGCCCTGAACGGACTAAAACGTTTTCCAGGCTAATTTGAGGTCAAATGAATGAAAGTTTGGTCACTGCCTCGGAATTGCGTTAAATCCCACAGACCCTCACCATTTTTCATGAGGATTCTAGAATGGGCAATATTGTTGTCAAATTCATCTTTTGGGCCCTGAACGGACAAAAACGCTTTCCAGGCTAATTTGAGGTCAAAAGAATGAAAGTTTGGTCACTGTTTCGAAATTGCGTTAAAACCCACAAACCCACTCCATTTTTAATGAGGATTGAAGAATGAATAATATTGTTGTCAAATTTATCTGTTTGGGCCTTAAACGGACAAAAACGCTATCAAGGCCAATTTGAGGTCAAAAGAATGATAGTTTGGTCACTGTCTCGGAATTCTGTGAAAACCCACATACCCACTCCAATTTTCATGAGGATTCTAGAATGGCCAATATTGTTGTCAAATTCATATGTTTGGGCCCTGAACGGACAAAAACGCTTTGCAGGCTAATTTGAGGTCAAAAGAATGAAAGTTTGGTCACTGTCTCGGAATTGCGTTAAAAACCACAGACCCACTCCATTTTTAATAAGGATTCAAGAATGAACAATATTGTTGTCAAATTCATCTGTTTGGGCCCTCAACGGACAAAAACGTTTTCCAGGCTAATTTGAGGTCAAAAGAATGAAAGTTTGATCACTGCCTCGGTATTGCGTTAAAACCCACACACCCACTCTATTTTTAATGAGGATTGGAGAATGAACAATATTGTTGTCAAATTCATCTGTTTGGGCCCTCAACGGACAAAAACGCTTTTCAGGCTAATTTGAGGTCAAAAGAATGAAAGTTTGGTCACTATCTCGGAATTCCGTGAAAACCCACATACCCACTCCATTTTTCATGAGGATTCAAGAATGGCCAATATTGTTGTCAAATTCATATGTTTGGGCCCTGAACGGACTAAAACGTTTTCCAGGCTAATTTGAGGTCAAAAGAATGAAAGTTTGTCACTGCCTCGGAATTGCGTTAAATCCCACAGACCCACACCATTTTTCATGAGGATTCTAGAATGGGCAATATTGTTGTCAAATTCATCTTTTGGGCCCTGAACGGACAAAAACGCTTTGCAGGCTAATTTGAGGTCAAAAGAATGAAAGTTTGGTCACTGTTTCGGAATTGCGTTAAAACCCACAAACCCACTCCATTTTTAATGAGGATTTAAGAATGAATAATATTGTTGTCAAATTTATCTGTTTGGGCCTTAAACGGACAAAAACGCTATCCAGGCCAATTTGAGGTCGAAAGAATGATAGTTTGGTCACTGTCTCGGAATTCTGTGAAAACCCACAGACCCACTCCATTTTTAATAAGGATTCAGGAATGAACAATATTGTTGTCAAATTCATCTGTTTGGGCCCTCAACGGACAAAAACGTTTTCCAGGCTAATTTGAGGTCAAAAGAATGAAAGTTTGGTCACTGCCTCGGAATTCCGTGAAAACCCACATACCCACTCCATTTTTCTTGAGGATTCAAGAATGGCCAATATTGTTGTCAAATTCATATGTTTGGGAACTGAACGGACAAAAACGCTTTTCAGGCTAATTTGAGGTCAAAAGAATGATAGTTTGGTCACTGTCTCGGAATTGCGTTAAAAACCACATACCCACTCCATTTTTCATGAGGATTCAAGAATGAACAATATTGTTGTCAAATTCATATGTTTGGGCCCTGAACGGACTAAAACGTTTTCCAGGCTAATTTGAGGTCAAATGAATGAAAGTTTGGTCACTGCCTCGGAATTGCGTTAAATCCCACAGTCCCTCACCATTTTTCATGAGGATTCTAGAATGGGCAATATTGTTGTCAAATTCATCTTTTGGGCCCTGAACGGACAAAAACGCTTTCCAGGCTAATTTGAGGTCAAAAGAATGAAAGTTTGGTCACTGTTTCGGAATTGCGTTAAAACCCACAAACCCACTCCATTTTTAATGAGGATTGAAGAATGAATAATATTGTTGTCAAATTTATCTGTTTGGGCCTTAAACGGACAAAAACGCTATCAAGGCCAATTTGAGGTCAAAAGAATGATAGTTTGGTCACTGTCTCGGAATTCTGTGAAAACCCACATACCCACTCCATTTTTCATGAGGATTCTAGAATGGCCAATATTGTTGTCAAAGTCATATGTTTGGGCCCTGAACGGACAAAAACATTTTCCAGGCTAATTTGAGGTCAAAAGAATGAAAGTTTGATCACTGCCTCGGAATTGCGTTAAAACCCACACACCCACTCTATTTTTAATGAGGATTGGAGAATGAACAATATTGTTGTCAAATTCATCTGTTTGGGCCCTCAACGGACAAAAACGCTTTTCAGGCTAATTTGAGGTCAAAAGAATGAAAGTTTGGTCACTATCTCGGAATTCCGTGAAAACCCACATACCCACTCCATTTTTCATGAGGATTCAAGAATGGCCAATATTGTTGTCAAATTCATATGTTTGGGCCCTGAACGGACTAAAACGTTTTCCAGGCTAATTTGAGGTCAAAAGAATGAAAGTTTGTCACTGCCTCGGAATTGCGTTAAATCCCACAGACCCACACCATTTTTCATGAGGATTCTAGAATGGGCAATATTGTTGTCAAATTCATCTTTTGGGCCCTGAACGGACAAAAACGCTTTCCAGGCTAATTTGAGGTCAAAAGAATGAAAGTTTGGTCACTGTTTCGGAATTGCGTTAAAACCCACAAACCCACTCCATTTTTAATGAGGATTGAAGAATGAATAATATTGTTGTCAAATTTATCTGTTTGGGCCTTAAACGGACAAAAACGCTATCAAGGCCAATTTGAGGTCAAAAGAATGATAGTTTGGTCACTGTCTCGGAATTCTGTGAAAACCCACATACCCACTCCATTTTTCATGAGGATTCTAGAATGGCCAATATTGTTGTCAAATTCATATGTTTGGGCCTTGAACGGACAAAAACATTTTCCAGGCTAATTTGAGGTCAAAAGAATGAAAGTTTGATCACTGCCTCGGAATTGCGTTAAAACCCACACACCCACTCTATTTTTAATGAGGATTGGAGAATGAACAATATTGTTGTCAAATTCATCTGTTTGGGCCCTCAACGGACAAAAACGCTTTTCAGGCTAATTTGAGGTCAAAAGAATGAAAGTTTGGTCACTATCTCGGAATTCCGTGAAAACCCACATACCCACTCCATTTTTCATGAGGATTCAAGAATGGCCAATATTGTTGTCAAATTCATATGTTTGGGCCCTGAACGGACTAAAACGTTTTCCAGGCTAATTTGAGGTCAAAAGAATGAAAGTTTGTCACTGCCTCGGAATTGCGTTAAATCCCACAGACCCACACCATTTTTCATGAGGATTCTAGAATGGGCAATATTGTTGTCAAATTCATCTTTTGGGCCCTGAACGGACAAAAACGCTTTGCAGGCTAATTTGAAGTCAAAAGAATGAAAGTTTGGTCACTGTTTCGGAATTGCGTTAAAACCCACATACCCACTCCATTTTTAATGAGGATTCAAGAATGAATAATATTGTTTTCAAATTGATCTGTTTGGGCCATAAACGGACAAAACCGCTTTCCAGGCCAATTTGAGGTCAAAAGAATGATAGTTTGGTCACTGTCTCGGAATTTCGTGAAAACCCACATACCCACTCCATTTTTCATGAGGATTCTAGAATGGCCAATATTGTTGTCAAATTCATATGTTTGTGTCCTGAACGGACAAAAACGCTTTCCAGGCTAATTTGAGGTCAAAATAATGAAAGTTTGGTCACTGTCTCGGAATTGCGTTAAAAACCTCATACCCACTCCATTTTTAATGAGGATTCAAGAATGAACAATATTGTTGTCAAATTCATATGTTTGGGCCCTGAACGGACTAAAACGTTTTCCAGGCTAATTTGAGGTCAAAAGAATGAAAGTTTGGTCACTGTCTCGGAATTGCGTTAAAAACCACATACCCACTCCATTTTTAATGAGGATTCAAGAATGGCCAATATTGTTGTCAAATTCATATGTTTGGGCCCTGAACGGACTAAAACGTTTTCCAGGCTAATTTGAGGTCAAAAGAATGAAAGTTTGTCACTGCCTCGGAATTGCGTTAAATCCCACAGACCCACACCATTTTTCATGAGGATTCTAGAATGGGCAATATTGTTGTCAAATTCATCTTTTGGGCCCTGAACGGACAAAAACGCTTTCCAGGCTAATTTGAGGTCAAAAGAATGAAAGTTTGGTCACTGTTTCGGAATTGCGTTAAAACCCACAAACCCACTCCATTTTTAATGAGGATTGAAGAATGAATAATATTGTTGTCAAATTTATCTGTTTGGGCCTTAAACGGACAAAAACGCTATCAAGGCCAATTTGAGGTCAAAAGAATGATAGTTTGGTCACTGTCTCGGAATTCTGTGAAAACCCACATACCCACTCCATTTTTCATGAGGATTCTAGAATGGCCAATATGTTAGATCTCATGTTTTGATGATAACAAAAGAATGGTTTGAAAAGGAAATGTTTAAATATCAGGCTTGAACTAAGTAATGACAGGAATAAGGTTTACTTGAGGAAAGCATGGAAGTAGTGAAGATTGGCCAAGAGAAAATGCTAAGGAACTTAAGTTGAAGTGCATTTTCTAAGGCATTACTCGAGGCGCTACTCGAGTAATGACCCAAAACTTGAAGTAAATAGGCAAAACTTCCAGTGACCTGCCACCATTACTCGAGGCGCTACTCGAGTAACCAGGTAAAACTTCAAGGTTGCTCTCGGCCTGCCAATGTTACTCGAGGCGCTACTCGAGTAACCATGTGAAAATTTTCAGTGACCTTCAAGTGAGCAGAATGTTACTCGAGGAGCTACTCGAGTAACCATATGTACCTCTCGGCAGTTTGTACCACTGCTAATGTTACTCGAGGAGCTACTCGAGTAACCAGGTCAGAAACTTCCAGTCAGCCTTCAAGTTTTCCATGATACTCGAGGAGCTACTCGAGTAACCGTGTATTTGAAAATGTGTAACTCTCGGCACTTTGTACCACTGCCAATGTTACTCGAGGAGGTACCCGAGTAACAGCCTGAGTGGATTCCTCGAGTATGTACCCCAGTAAGCACAAATATTTTCAAAGGAAACTTCCAGTCATGACCAGGGTAAGTTATGTACAAATGTCTCAGTTACTCGAGGTGCTACCCGAGTAACTTATGCAAGATTGAGTGCTTTACTCGAGGAGCTACTCGAGTAATGAGGTAAGTGCTCTCGGCATTTTGATCCTGCCAACATTATTGGAGTAGAGCATCGAGTAATCAAAAGTTTTTCAAAGGATTACTCGAGGTGTTACCCGAGTAACTCATAAAGTTGTGAGTGCATTACTCGAGTAGCTACCCGAGTAAATAACTATTCCAAAGGTTTGAAATGTAGTTTACTCCATGCACTACCCGAGTAATCTTATACTTGTTCATTAACTTGCAGTTGGTAAATGATTTCCCGATGTTACTCGAGGAGCTACTCGAGTAAACTTCAAGGGTTACTCGAGGAGCTACTCGAGTAAGCATACCCAGAAATTTAGAAATCATTCAAACGTTCATTGATTTGTTTCCTATATGATTAACCTTTCATTGTATTAGTATTCTTAGTCTATTTACAGATAAACAATGAAGGAATCACTTCAAGAGATGAAAGTCAAATCAAACGTTCAAATGCCAACCACCGCCAACGGATATTTTTCAAAAAAACTTGAAAAGTCAACAGTGGCTGCGCACTCACCAACGGACGAAAGGAAAACGTTCCAACGGTCATCACCATCATATCTATATATATGGGAACCTTCAAACAGAGAAGAACAACCAAGCATTCACACAAACGATTCATTAAGTTCATTACTCTGTTTTCACGTTGAAATTATATTCATATGCTTCAGTGATTATCATTTACTCTTTGTGAGAGATATTTCATTCAAACTCAATATTTGTTATTGAGATAACTTAAGGTTGTGGAACCTTGAGTTGGGATTGGATTACAACCTGTAAGGGGGAGCGAGTGTCCAGGTGTGAAGGAACTTGCTTGTACTGTGGTGCCAAGAACCCACTGAATCTTGGAAGTTAGTGAAACTCTCAGAGAAGCTCTGAGGACTGGACGTAGGTCAAAGTGGTTGTGACCGAACCAGTATAACTCCCGGTGTACACTTCGGTGATATTTCTCCTTACTCATTACTGTTTTAATTCTTTTGTTAAAGTTTTATATTTCCGAAAGAAATTTCAGTATCACCCAATTCACCCCCCCCTCTTGGGTGAAACGCTTGATCTTACATTTGGTATCAGAGAGTAGGTCTTCTTGTTAAGGTATAACAACCTAAGAAGGATCCAATGGCAAGCATGGGTGAAGGAATTCTTCCCGACGGAGCATCCATCACTAGACCTCCCGGTTTTAATGGAGAACACTTTTCTTTCTGGAAAGCTAAATTCAGAGTGTTCGTGATGGCTACTGAATATGGGCTATGGGATGTAATCGAGAGTGGAAACTATCAACCTACAAAAACTGTAGATTCTCAGAAAATTCCAAAGACGCCAGCGGAATATGATGAGAATGACAAGAAACTTATCACTCTCAATAGCAAGGCAATTCTGATGTTACAAAGCTCCTTGAGTCAAAATGAATACTTCAGAATCTGCACACTCCCAACAGCAAAGGAAATGTGGGAAGCTCTGGAAATAGCTCATGAAGGAACTTCGGGAATAAAGGAGAATCGAATCAACACCTTGATCACAGAATTCGACCTACTTCGAATGAAATCAGGTGAGTCAATTTCTGAATTCGAACTTAGGTATACTCATCTTGTTAATCAACTTGCAGCACTTGGAAAAGTATATGATCAGAATATCCAAGTACGAAAGATTTTGAATATTCTTTCTAAAGAGTGGGAGGCCAAAGTCACTGCGATAGAAGAGGCAAAAGGAGAATCAATGAGATCAGTTGCCTCTCTATTTGGAAGCCTTTCTGAATATGAAAGCAAGTTAAAGTTCAAACGGGAACTAGACGACATCAGTGACAAAAGAAAGAAAGGTCTAGCTCTAAAAGCAAAAGAAGAAAATCAAGATGAAGTTGAGGAGTTTGATGATGATGAAATGGGCTTAATCATAAAACGATTCAGAAAGTTCTACAAGAAAGGTCAAGGCTACAAACACTTTCAAAAAGGAGGAACTAGCAACAAAGACCATATCATTTGTTATGAATGTGGTAAACCAGGACATATCAAATCAGAATGTCCAGAGCTCAATCAAAAGAGCAAAGAAAAGAGAAAAGGCAAATTCTTTAACAAAAAGAAGGCCTTTGTATCTGCTATATGGGGAGATAGTTCCTCAGACGAAGAAAGTGATGAGGAAGAAGTAGCCAACATATGTCTTGTCGCTCAAGAAGAGACAGAAGAAGAGGTAAATGATTCTGACCCTACCTATGATGAATTATTATCTGAATATAATGCTTTACATTCTGAATTCATCAAAGTAGTTAAAGAACTAATTGTTTTCAAAAAGAAAAACAAATCTCTTGAAATTGAACTTAAAGAAAGTTCAGAAAAGAATTGTGAAAATTGTTCTTCTTTGAAAGAGAAAAACAATGATCTCACAAAAACTCTTGAAAAGTTTACCAAAGGAAGTGAGATGCTAAGTGTGATTTTAAAAGAACAACAATTTGTAAATGACCGATCTGGTATTGGATATGATCCAAAATCAGATAAAAGGAAAGGTAGAAAGAAAGCAGGAGGTAAGTCATATTTGAATTATTTCCAGCATTCTGTACATATATCAAATCCTTTTGCTTTTTGTAATTACTGTAATAGAAAAGGTCATTATACCTCCTCATGCATTCATAAAAAGAAAGGAAACATAGGAACCTACAAATGGGTACCTAAAGGCACATATATTCAGAAAATCATTTATACTAACCCAAAAGGACCCAAAAAGAAGTGGGTACCTAAAACTTAGTCATTTGATTGCAGGTATGTCTTAAAGCATCCAAAAATAACAAATGGTTCATAGACAGTGGATGCTCTAGACATATGACCGGAGATTTCGAAAGTTTTACCACATTACAACCCAAGGAAGGTGGAAAGGTAAAATTTGGAGGAAATCAATCCGGAAAAATAGCAGGAATTGGTGAAATCAAGAATGACAAAGGCATACAAATCAAAGATGTATATTACGTTGAAGGCTTGTGTCATAATTTGCTGAGCGTAAGTCAAAGTGCAGATAAAGACAACTGGATAATATTTGATTCAGAGGAATGTCTAATTATCAACAAGAATGACTTACAGCTTGATAAGAAAAATATCAAGGCTAAGCTCAGAGCAAAAAGGGAAGGTAACTGCTATACTCTAGATATTAGTAGAAATGAATCTGAAAATTGTTTTCTGAGTAATACCGATGAAAGTTGGTTATGGCATAAGAGATTGGCTCATGTCAATATGCATCAACTAGGTAAACTACTCAAAAAGGATTTAGTTCTTGGATTACCCAAAGTAAATTTCAAAAACGATTTGATTTGTGACGCATGTCAAAAGGGTAAACAAACTAAATCATCCTTCAAATTGAAAAATGAGATTTCAACAAATAGACCATTACAATTATTGCATATGGATTTGGTTGGTCCAGCAAGAGTAAAGAGTCTTGGTGGCAACTTGTATTCATTGGTCATTGTTGATGATTTTTCTAGATTTACATGGGTTATTTTTCTATCATCAAAAGATGAAACCTTTGAAGAATTTATTGTTTTTGCCAAGAAAGTGCAAAATGAGAAAGGTATGTCTATTGCAGGTATTAGGACTGATCATGGTGGAGAATTTGAGAATCAAGCCTTTGAAGAATATTGTGATACTAATGGCATTGATCACAACTTCTCTGCTCCAAGGACGCCTCAACAAAATGGAGTTGTGGAACGCAAGAATAGAGTACTTACTGAAATGGCTAGAACAATGTTAAATGAAAAGAACATGTCTCAAGTTTTCTGGGCTGATGCTATGAGTACAGCATGCTATATTTCAAATAGAGCCTATATCAGAACGAAACTTGGAAAGACACCATATGAGCTATACAAAGGAAGGAAGCCAAACATTGGTCATCTACACATCTTCGGTTGTAAGTGTTTCATTCATAATAATGGTAAAGATAACTTAGGAAAATTTGATTCTAAAACTGATGAAGGAATTTTCTTAGGATATTCTAACCGAAGTAAAGCATATAGAATTTTCAATAAAAGAACTTGTGTTGTTGAAGAATCAATTCATGTTGTATTTGATGAATTTGAAACCTCTGACAAAACCATTGATGAAGAACAGGAAGTTGTTTTAAATCAAGAAAATGGTCAATCTATCTCTAAGTCTCTTATTCCAGAGGTTGATGAAACTAAGGATGAAGAGCAATCCCTAGGTCAACCTAAAGCCTGGAAATACAATAGAAGTCATCCCTTAGATCAAGTCATAGGAGATGTGAATGAAGGGATCAAAACCAGAAATAGAGTTTTCAATGAAGTAAGTTTTTCTGCATTTATTTCTGAGATTGAACCTTCTAACATTGATGAAGCCATATCAGACAATGATTGGGTCATAGCAATGCAAGAAGAATTAAATCAATTTGAAAGGAATCAAGTCTGGGATTTGGTGCCCCGACCCAAAGATCATACGATCATTGGTACTAAATGGGTATTCAAAAACAAACTTGATGAATCTGCAATTATTGTCAGAAACAAGGCAAGATTAGTGGCCAAAGGCTATAATCAGGAAGAAGGAATTGATTATGAAGAAACGTATGCTCCAGTGGCTAGATTGGAAGCTATACGTGTACTCTTAGCCTTTGCATGCATCAAAGGATTCAAACTCTATCAAATGGATGTTAAGAGTGCCTTTCTAAATGGTTACATCATGGAAGAAGTGTATGTGGAACAACCTCCTGGTTTTGAAGATGTCACTAAACCGGACCATGTTTTCAAACTTAAAAAGGCTTTGTATGGTTTAAAACAAGCTCCTAGAGCCTGGTATGAAAGGCTTAGTAAGTTTCTCATCGATCAAGGTTTTGTACGAGGAAAAGTTGATACAACATTATTTATAAATCGAAAACGTGATGATATTTTAATTGTACAAATATATGTTGATGATATTGTTTTCGGTGCTACTAATGAATCTCTGTGTAAGGAATTTTCTGAGATTATGCAGGGAGAGTTTGAGATGTCAATGATGGGAGAATTGAATTTCTTTCTTGGTTTGCAAATCAAACAAAGAAAGAATGGGATCTTCATATCTCAAACAAAGTATTTAAAAGAGCTATTGAAGAAGTATGGAATGGATGAAGCAAATGGCTCAGATACGCCTATGAGCTCAACAACGTTGCTTGATGCTGATGTCAAAGGGAAAGACTACAATATCACAAAATATAGAGGAATGATTGGATCATTACTCTATCTCACAGCAAGTAGACCAGACATCCAATTTAGTGTTGGCATATGTGCAAGATATCAATCGGCACCAAAGGAATCACATGCTGAAACTGTCAAACGAATCTTTAGATACCTTGCTGACACACCAGAATTGGGTCTGTGGTATCCCAAAGGAAGAAGTGAGTATCTAATTGCATATTCGGACTCTGATCATGGAGGATATAAGACAGACAGAAAGAGCACCAGTGGACAAGGACAATTCCTTGGAGGATCTCTTGTCTCGTGGTTCAGCAAGAAACAAAATACAGTGTCTCTTTCGTCAACGGAAGCCGAATATGTTGCAGTCTCAAGTTGTTGTGCACAAGTGATATGGTTAAAACAACAACTACAAGATCTTGGTATTTATCTCAAAGAGATACCAATCTATTGTGACAACACTAGTACGATAAGCTTGGCAAAGAATCCAGTTCAACACTCTAGAACCAAGCATATCGATGTCAGACATCACTTCATCAGAGATCATGTCCAAAAGAAAGATGTGAAAGTGATATTCATTCCTACTCATCTTCAATTAGCCGATATCTTCACAAAACCCCTTGCAAAAGATCAATTTCTATATATTAGAAGAGAATTGGGAATGGTAAATCCCAATGAGTTATAAGGAATTTCAACATTTCATAATATTAGATGAAGTCATTTAATAATGTTTTGATGATTACTAACTTAAGCATCGGAGTATGTAGAAATGTGTTTTGCAGGAAGAAAGAAACTCTGTTTTGGGAAACGAAAACAGAGGTAATCAGAGGACACCATTACTGGAGTACCAACTTGAAGTAATGGGTGACAGAAAAGATTTACCCGAGGAGTAACTTGAGGTAATGTAGCAGTTTACTCGAGTATGTACTCGAGTAATGGCCCCCCAAAACTGGAAGTAATGGATCGAGTAACTTGAAATTTAAATCTAACGGTTCAGTTTTGAGAAAATGAAAAGTCAGAAGTTCAAAAGACAGGTTACCCGAGGCAAGCCTCGAGTAAACTTGAAGCTTACTCGAGTAAGGCCTCGAGTAAAGACGGAGTCCAGATTCTCAAATTGATAAAGAATGATGCAAATCTGATCAACATGAGTTATAATTGATCGAGGGAACATCTATGGATAATTACTATATTATTCATACAAGGTACGCAATTTAAATGAATTATTTTGAATTTTTCCTGTATGAACACCCGAGGAAGGCCTCGAGTAATGATGAATGTTACTCGAGTAAGGCCTCGAGTAAAGTCGGGATTTAGGTCTTTATCTTGCGCAAACTTGGTCATTTCCACAAAATCTCCTCGAGTAAATCACTATACACCCTTTCAAAAATTTTTTCCAATCGATTCCTTGTCCTATTTCCGTCAAAACCCAACTAGTTTCAAGATCAAAAACTTCCTATTTTGTTCAAAATCCCTCTGACCTAAACTAGCGACAGTGACCTCTGTTTCTAAGATTTCTGATTCTCTTTGATTCAAAATGGTTAGAACCAAGAATCTCAACTTCACTGATTCTGATTCTGAGCAAAATCCTGATCTTCTTTCTCCTCCTCCAACAAAGAGAAGAAAGTTGATTCCTAGATCAAAAGCCAAAACCCCTCTTCAACCTAAATCTCCACCTAAAGCCAAAGGTGTGGTGATCAAAGAGCCTATGGTGACTAGGGCTCAGTCCAAAAAGAGCACATCCACTGGAAGAAGCAAAGGTGTCAAAACTCCCTCACCTTCACACTCAGACTCATCCACACCCTCTTTTACTCCAAAAATTCCCAAGAAGCCAAAATATGACAAAAATGTGGCTAAGGCAATGGCTGGGATCATTGACCAATTGGAGAAGGGTCAATCATCAAAGAAATCCAAGATTCCAGAGGCAGAGATCACTACCCCTCCCAAAGGATTCAATGTGGGGAAACTGGTGGAGTCTCCCAAGTATCTGACACAGTTCTCCAGAAGGAAAGTGTGTAAAACACACTACGTTGATCTGAAGCTTCTACAAGAGGTAGTGAAGTTTGACCTTTGTCCTTATCTTACTCCATTTATGCCTTGGTTATCTGTGAGATTGCCTTTTTGCACAAAGGTAATCACCCATTTTTACTGCAACCTTGAGATCATAGATGAGCCTGACCGAACCTCAGTTGAGGAAGAAATGACTACCACAGTGAGAGGACAGAAAATCCTTATATCTCCCTCTAGGATCAATTTATGGTTAGGAATTGAGAATCCCCCGGATGATATCTATTCTGAACTTGAGCCTAACCAGATATTCACTATCCTTAAGCCCGGAGAGTTAGTTGGCCCCCTCAATTTCAAACCGAGTGATATGTGTGATCATCACAGGGTCCTATGGTACATCTACTCTAGGTCCCTAGTGAACAAAGCCAACAACTATACCCATTTTTCAGACAGGGACTATAGGTGGTTTGCTTCACTACTATTGAAAGAAGAAAAGGATCTGGGAGAATACATATTCTCAGAAATGAAGAGATACAAGGTGGATGGAAAGGGAACCACTCCAATGCCATATCCTCAAATTGTGTCTCTTATCCTAAAAGAGAACAAAATTTGGTATTTGGATAGTAAAGAGCCTATTGAAAGAGTGAACCCAGTGGGGAGGAACCAAATTGGCAAGCTAAACATAGACATTCCTCTCAAAGGCCCACTGGAGTCTGGGTCTAAGAAGAAGAGAAAAGCTACTGAGGCAGAAACCAGTAGAATGGATGACACTCAGTCATCGGCTCCAGCTGCAACCACATCCTCACCATCTTTCCTAAATGCCACTCTCCAGCACTTTATGGAGAATATGCTGAGAGGTTTCCATGTGGACATAGCCAATACTAATGCTGAATTGATTACCAATACCAACTTCAAGATGGGAGAACTGGTTGAGAAAATTGACAAAAGGCATGAGGAGTTGGTTGAGAGAATGGATAGGAAACATGAGGAGTTGCTTGAAGAGCAACGTGCCCAGGGAGAGACCTTGAGACTGATACTGGCACGCTTGGACTCATTGGGTCCCGGACCTTCTTCCGGTCCTTCTTCATCTGCACCACCACCACCTTCAGTAGACCCTCCTTCAGATATTCCTATTTCTACTCCTACTCCCGAGGCTGAACCATCTATCCCTTTGGTTTCTGATCCACATGAGCCCCAAGGAAAAGACATCTTATTCACAGTGGATGATCCTGAAACCCTTGAGTCTACACATATCACCATTGGTGATTCACCTCAAAAGCCACAATCTGAGACCACACCCAAACCTATCCCTTCTCCTACCCAAACAGAGGAAGTATCATCTTCCTTCTCCTCTGAACATCTCACTCCTGTGTTAGACACTCCTCCAGAGGCTGAGACCACTATGGTTGTATTTCAACCTTCTCCTTTCCTGCCTAGAGATGACATCCATATCCCACCTCTTAATCTTCCTGAACCAGAATCATCCAGTTCCTTTGATTCATCTAGTTCAGATGGTGGATTGGTCCTTCCTGTAAAGCCCATCTCTATGGTGAAGCCTTCTAACCCTCCTCTTGAATGATGAAGCCAAAAAGGGGGAGAAGAACTTGAGAGTGATTTTGTGGATTTGTCTTTGTCTTTCATAGGTATATGGGTGTACATGGGACTTTAGGGAGCTTTTTGAATTCAGTATGAACTTATTTTGTAATTTGAAATTTTAGTTCAATACAAGTATGTTTAAATTATGACTTCATTTGTTTTCATTTAAGTTTGTGATAATTGTTTGGACTAATGAAGTTGTTATATATGCAAGGTTTATTCAACTTAATAAGAAATAATTAATTAAGAAATCAATTTGAAAAATCATGGTTCAAAATCACACCAAGTTTTGTCATCATCAAAAAGGGGGAGAATGTTAGATCTCATGTTTTGATGATAACAAAAGAATGGTTTGAAAAGGAAATGTTTAAATATCAGGCTTGAACTAAGTAATGACAGGAATAAGGTTTACTTGAGGAAAGCATGGAAGTAGTGAAGATTGGCCAAGAGAAAATGCTAAGGAACTTAAGTTGAAGTGCATTTTCTAAGGCATTACTCGAGGCGCTACTCGAGTAATGACCCAAAACTTGAAGTAAATAGGCAAAACTTCCAGTGACCTGCCACCATTACTCGAGGCGCTACTCGAGTAACCAGGTAAAACTTCAAGGTTGCTCTCGGCCTGCCAATGTTACTCGAGGCGCTACTCGAGTAACCATGTGAAAATTTTCAGTGACCTTCAAGTGAGCAGAATGTTACTCGAGGAGCTACTCGAGTAACCATATGTACCTCTCGGCAGTTTGTACCACTGCTAATGTTACTCGAGGAGCTACTCGAGTAACCAGGTCAGAAACTTCCAGTCAGCCTTCAAGTTTTCCATGATACTCGAGGAGCTACTCGAGTAACCGTGTATTTGAAAATGTGTAACTCTCGGCACTTTGTACCACTGCCAATGTTACTCGAGGAGGTACCCGAGTAACAGCCTGAGTGGATTCCTCGAGTATGTACCCCAGTAAGCACAAATATTTTCAAAGGAAACTTCCAGTCATGACCAGGGTAAGTTATGTACAAATGTCTCAGTTACTCGAGGTGCTACCCGAGTAACTTATGCAAGATTGAGTGCTTTACTCGAGGAGCTACTCGAGTAATGAGGTAAGTGCTCTCGGCATTTTGATCCTGCCAACATTATTGGAGTAGAGCATCGAGTAATCAAAAGTTTTTCAAAGGATTACTCGAGGTGTTACCCGAGTAACTCATAAAGTTGTGAGTGCATTACTCGAGTAGCTACCCGAGTAAATAACTATTCCAAAGGTTTGAAATGTAGTTTACTCCATGCACTACCCGAGTAATCTTATACTTGTTCATTAACTTGCAGTTGGTAAATGATTTCCCGATGTTACTCGAGGAGCTACTCGAGTAAACTTCAAGGGTTACTCGAGGAGCTACTCGAGTAAGCATACCCAGAAATTTAGAAATCATTCAAACGTTCATTGATTTGTTTCCTATATGATTAACCTTTCATTGTATTAGTATTCTTAGTCTATTTACAGATAAACAATGAAGGAATCACTTCAAGAGATGAAAGTCAAATCAAACGTTCAAATGCCAACCACCGCCAACGGATATTTTTCAAAAAAACTTGAAAAGTCAACAGTGGCTGCGCACTCACCAACGGACGAAAGGAAAACGTTCCAACGGTCATCACCATCATATCTATATATATGGGAACCTTCAAACAGAGAAGAACAACCAAGCATTCACACAAACGATTCATTAAGTTCATTACTCTGTTTTCACGTTGAAATTATATTCATATGCTTCAGTGATTATCATTTACTCTTTGTGAGAGATATTTCATTCAAACTCAATATTTGTTATTGAGATAACTTAAGGTTGTGGAACCTTGAGTTGGGATTGGATTACAACCTGTAAGGGGGAGCGAGTGTCCAGGTGTGAAGGAACTTGCTTGTACTGTGGTGCCAAGAACCCACTGAATCTTGGAAGTTAGTGAAACTCTCAGAGAAGCTCTGAGGACTGGACGTAGGTCAAAGTGGTTGTGACCGAACCAGTATAACTCCCGGTGTACACTTCGGTGATATTTCTCCTTACTCATTACTGTTTTAATTCTTTTGTTAAAGTTTTATATTTCCGAAAGAAATTTCAGTATCACCCAATTCACCCCCCCCTCTTGGGTGAAACGCTTGATCTTACACAATATTGTTGTCAAATTCATATGTTTGGGCCTTGAACGGACAAAAACATTTTCCAGGCTAATTTGAGGTCAAAAGAATGAAAGTTTGATCACTGCCTTGGAATTGCGTTAAAACCCACACACCCACTCTATTTTTAATGAGGATTGGAGAATGAACAATATTGTTGTCAAATTCATCTGTTTGGGCCCTCAACGGACAAAAACGCTTTTCAGGCTAATTTGAGGTCAAAAGAATGAAAGTTTGGTCACTATCTCGGAATTCCGTGAAAACCCACATACCCACTCCATTTTTCATGAGGATTCAAGAATGGCCAATATTGTTGTCAAATTCATATGTTTGGGCCCTGAACGGACTAAAACGTTTTCCAGGCTAATTTGAGGTCAAAAGAATGAAAGTTTGTCACTGCCTCGGAATTGCGTTAAATCCCACAGACCCACACCATTTTTCATGAGGATTCTAGAATGGGCAATATTGTTGTCAAATTCATCTTTTGGGCCCTGAACGGACAAAAACGCTTTGCAGGCTAATTTGAAGTCAAAAGAATGAAAGTTTGGTCACTGTTTCGGAATTGCGTTAAAACCCACATACCCACTCCATTTTTAATGAGGATTCAAGAATGAATAATATTGTTTTCAAATTGATCTGTTTGGGCCATAAACGGACAAAACCGCTTTCCAGGCCAATTTGAGGTCAAAAGAATGATAGTTTGGTCACTGTCTCGGAATTTCGTGAAAACCCACATACCCACTCCATTTTTCATGAGGATTCTAGAATGGCCAATATTGTTGTCAAATTCATATGTTTGGGTCCTGAACGGACAAAAACGCTTTCCAGGCTAATTTGAGGTCAAAATAATGAAAGTTTGGTCACTGTCTCGGAATTGCGTTAAAAACCTCATACCCACTCCATTTTTAATGAGGATTCAAGAATGAACAATATTGTTGTCAAATTCATATGTTTGGGCCCTGAACGGACTAAAACGTTTTCCAGGCTAATTTGAGGTCAAAAGAATGAAAGTTTGGTCACTGTCTCGGAATTGCGTTAAAAACCACATACCCACTCCATTTTTAATGAGGATTCAAGAATGAACAATATTGTTGTCAAATTCGTATGTTTGGGCCCTGAACGGACTAAAACGTTTTCCAGGCTAATTTGAGGTAAAAAGAATGAAAGTTTGGTCACTGCCTCGGAATTGTGTTAAATCCCACAGACCCACTCCATTTTTAATGAGGATTCAAGAATGAACAATATTGTTGTCAAATTCATATGTTTGGGCCCTGAACGGACAAAAACGTTTTGCAGGCTAATTTGAGGTCAAAAGAATGATAGTTTGGTCACTGTCTCGGAATTGCGTTAAAAACCACATACCCACTCCATTTTTAATGAGGATTCAAGAATGAACAATATTGTTGTCAAATTCATCTGTTTGGGCCCTGAACGGACGGAAAAGTTTTCCAGGCTAATTTGAGGTCAAATGAATGAAAGTTTGGTCACTGCCTCGGAATTGCGTTAAATCCCACAGACCCACACCATTTTTCATGAGGATTCTAGAATGGTCAATATTATTGTCAAATTCATCTTTTGGGCCCTGAACGGACAAAAACGCTTTCTAGGCTAATTTGAGGTCAAAAGAATGAAAGTTTGGTCACTGTTTCGGAATTGCGTTAAAACCCACATACCCACTCCATTTTTAATTAGGATTCAAGAATGAATAATATTGTTGTCACATTCATCTGTTTGGGCCCTCAACGGTCAAAAACGCTTTTCAGGCTAATATGAGGTCAAAAGAATGAAAGTTTGGTCACTGTCTCGGAATTCCGTTAAAAACCACATACCCACTCCATTTTTAATGAGGATTCAAGAATGAACAATATTGTTGTCAAATTCATATGTTTGGGCCCTGAACGGACAAAAACGTTTTGCAGGCTAATTTGAGGTCAAAAGAATGATAGTTTGGTCACTGTCTCGGAATTGCGTTAAAAACCACATACCCACTCCATTTTTAATGAGGATTCAAGAATGAACAATATTGTTGTCAAATTCATCTGTTTGGGCCCTGAACGGACGGAAAAGTTTTCCAGGCTAATTTGAGGTCAAATGAATGAAAGTTTGGTCACTGCCTCGGAATTGCGTTAAATCCCACAGACCCACACCATTTTTCATGAGGATTCTAGAATGGTCAATATTATTGTCAAATTCATCTTTTGGGCCCTGAACGGACAAAAACGCTTTCTAGGCTAATTTGAGGTCAAAAGAATGAAAGTTTGGTCACTGTTTCGGAATTGCGTTAAAACCCACATACCCACTCCATTTTTAATTAGGATTCAAGAATGAATAATATTGTTGTCACATTCATCTGTTTGGGCCCTCAACGGTCAAAAACGCTTTTCAGGCTAATATGAGGTCAAAAGAATGAAAGTTTGGTCACTGTCTCGGAATTCCGTTAAAAACCACATACCCACTCCATTTTTAATGAGGATTCAAGAATGAACAATATTGTTGTCAAATTCAAATGTTTGGGCCCTGAACGGACAAAAACGTTTTGCAGGCTAATTTGAGGTCAAAAGAATGATAGTTTGGTCACTGTCTCGGAATTGCGTTAAAAACCACATACCCACTCCATTTTTAATGAGGATTCAAGAATGAACAATATTGTTGTCAAATTCATCTGTTTGGGCCCTCAACGGTCAAAAACGCTTTTTAGGTTAATATAAGGTCAAAAGAATGAAAGTTTGGTCACTGTTTCGGAATTACGTTAAAACCCACATACCCACTCCATTTTTAATGAGGATTCAAGAATAAATAATATTGTTGTCAAATTTTTCTGTTTGGGCCCTAAACAGACAAAAACGCTTTCCAGGCCAATTTGAGGTCAAAAGAATGATAGTTTGGTCACTGTCTCGGAATTCCTTGAAAACCCACATACCCACTCCATTTTTCATGAGGATTCTAGAATAGCCAATATTGTTGTCAAATTCATATGTTTGGGCCCTGAACGGACAAAAACGCTTTGCAGGCTAATTTGAGGTCAAAAGAATGAAAGTTTGGTCACTGTCTCGGAATTGCGTTAAAAACCACAGACCCACTCCATTTTTAAGAAGGATTCAAGAATGAACAATATTGTTGTCAAATTCATATGTTTGGGCCCTGAACGGACGAAAACGTTTTCCAGGCTAATTTGAGGTCAAATGAATGAAAGTTTGGTCACTGCCTCGGAATTGCGTTAAATCCCACAGACCCACACCATTTTTCATGAGGATTCTAGAATGGTCAATATTATTGTCAAATTCATCTTTTGGGCCCTGAATGGACAAAAACGCTTTCCAGGCTAATTTGAGGTCAAAAGAATGAAAGTTTGGTCACTGTTTCGGAATTGCGTTAAAACCCACATACCCACTCCATTTTTAATTAGGATTCAAGAATGAATAATATTGTTGTCAAATTCATCTGTTTGGGCCCTCAACGGACAAAAACGCTTTTCAGGCTAATTTGAGGTCAAAAGAATGAAAGTTTGGTCACTGTCTCTTAATTCCGTGAAAACCCACATACCCACTCCATTTTTCATAAGGATTCAAGAATGGCCAATATTGTTGTCAAATTCATATGTTTGGGCCCTGAACGGACAAAAACGTTTTCCAGGCTAATTTGAGGTCAAAAGAATGAAAGTTTGGTCACTGCCTCGGAATTGCGTTAAATCCCACAGACCCACACCATTTTTCATGAGGATTCTAGAATGGGCAATATTGTTGTCAAATTCATCTTTTGGGCCCTGAACGGACAAAAACGCTTTGCAGGCTAATTTGAGGTCAAAAGAATGAAAGTTTGGTCACTGTTTCGGAATTGCGTTAAAACCCACATACCCACTCCATTTTTAATGAGGATTCAAGAATGAATAATATTGTTGTCAAATTTATCTGTTTGGACCCTAAACAGACAAAAACGCTTTCCAGGACAATTTGAGGTCAAAAGAATGATAGTTTGGTCACTGTCTCGGAATTCCGTGAAAACCCACATACCCACTCCATTTTTCATGAGGATTCTAGAATGGCCAATATTATTGTCAAAGTCATATGTTTGGGCCCTGAACGGACAAAAACGCTTTCCAGGCTAATTTGAGGTCAAAAGAATGAAAGTTTGGTCACTGTCTCGGAATTGCGTTAAAAACCACAGACCCACTCCATTTTTAATAAGGATTCAAGAATGAACAATATTGTTGTCAAATTCATCTGTTTGGGCCCTCAACGGACAAAAACGTTTTCCAGGCTAATTTGAGGTCAAAAGAATGAAAGTTTGGTCACTGCCTCGGAATTGCGTTAAAACACACACACCCACTCCATTTTTATTGAGGATTGAGGAATCAACAATATTGTTGTCAAATTCATCTGTTTGGGCTCTCAACGGACAAAAACGCTTTTCAGGCTAATTTGAGGTCAAAAGAATGAAAGTTTGGTCACTGCCTCGGAATTGCGTTAAATCCCACAGACCCACACCATTTTTCATGAGGATTCTAGAATGGGCAATATTGTTGTCAAATTCATCTTTTAGGCCCTGAACGGACAAAAACGCTTTGCAGGCTAATTTGAGGTCAAAAGAATGAAAGTTTGGTCACTGTTTCGGAATTGCGTTAAAACCCACATACCCACTCCATTTTTAATGAGGATTCAAGAATGAATAATATTGTTGTCAAATTTATCTGTTTGGACCCTAAACAGACAAAAACGCTTTACAGGCCAATTTGAGGTCAAAAGAATGATAGTTTGGTCACTGTCTCGGAATTCCGTGAAAACCCACATACCCACTCCATTTTTCATGAGGATTCTAGAATGGCCAATATTGTTGTCAAAGTCATATGTTTGGGCCCTGAACGGACAAAAACGCTTTGCAGGCTAATTTGAGGTCAAAAGAATGAAAGTTTGGTCACTGTTTCGGAATTGCGTTAAAACCCACATACCCACTCCATTTTTAATTAGGATTCAAGAATGAATAATATTGTTGTCAAATTCATCTGTTTGGGCCCTCAACGGTCAAAAACGCTTTTCAGGCTAATATGAGGTCAAAAGAATGAAAGTTTGGTCACTGTCTCGGAATTCCGTTAAAAACCACATACCCACTCCATTTTTAATGAGGATTCAAGAATGAACAATATTGTTGTCAAATTCATATGTTTGGGCCCTGAACGGACAAAAACGTTTTGCAGGCTAATTTGAGGTCAAAAGAATGATAGTTTGGTCACTGTCTCGAAATTGCGTTAAAAACCACATACCCACTCCATTTTTAATGAGGATTCAAGAATGAACAATATTGTTGTCAAATTCATATGTTTGGGCCCTGAACGGACAAAAACGTTTTGCAGGCTAATTTGAGGTCAAAAGAATGATAGTTTGGTCACTGTCTCGAAATTGCGTTAAAAACCACATACCCACTCCATTTTTAATGAGGATTCAAGAATGAACAATATTGTTGTCAAATTCATCTGTTTGGGCCCTCAACGGTCAAAAACGCTTTTTAGGTTAATATGAGGTCAAAAGAATGAAAGTTTGGTCACTGTTTCGGAATTGCGTTAAAACCCACATACCCACTCCATTTTTAATGAGGATTCAAGAATGAATAATATTGTTGTCAAATTTTTCTGTTTGGGCCCTAAACAGACAAAAACGCTTTCCAGGCCAATTTGAGGTCAAAAGAATGATAGTTTGGTCACTGTCTCGGAATTCCTTGAAAACCCACATACCCACTCCATTTTTCATGAGGATTCTAGAATAGCCAATATTGTTGTCAAATTCATATGTTTGGGCCCTGAACGGACAAAAACGCTTTGCAGGCTAATTTGAGGTCAAAAGAATGAAAGTTTGGTCACTGTCTCGGAATTGAGTTAAAAACCACAGACCCACTCCATTTTTAATAAGGATTCAAGAATGAACAATATTGTTGTCAAATTCATATGTTTGGGCCCTGAACGGACGAAAACGTTTTCCAGGCTAATTTGAGGTCAAATGAATGAAAGTTTGGTCACTGCCTCGGAATTGCGTTAAATCCCACAGACCCACACCATTTTTCATGAGGATTCTAGAATGGTCAATATTATTGTCAAATTCATCTTTTGGGCCCTGAACGGACAAAAACGCTTTCCAGGCTAATTTGAGGTCAAAAGAATGAAAGTTTGGTCACTGTTTCGGAATTGCGTTAAAACCCACATACCCACTCCATTTTTAATTAGGATTCAAGAATGAATAATATTGTTGTCAAATTCATCTGTTTGGGCCCTCAACGGACAAAAACGCTTTTCAGGCTAATTTGAGGTCAAAAGAATGAAAGTTTGGTCACTGTCTCTTAATTCCGTGAAAACCCACATACCCACTCCATTTTTCATAAGGATTCAAGAATGGCCAATATTGTTGTCAAATTCATATGTTTGGGCCCTGAACGGACAAAAATGTTTTCCAGGCTAATTTGAGGTCAAATGAATGAAAGTTTGGTCACTGCCTCGGAATTGCGTTAAATCCCACAGACCCACACCATTTTTCATGAGGATTCTAGAATGGGCAATATTGTTGTCAAATTCATCTTTTGGGCCCTGACCGGACAAAAACGCTTTGCAGGCTAATTTGAGGTCAAAAGAATGAAAGTTTGGTCACTGTTTCGGAATTACGTTAAAACCCACATACCCACTCCATTTTTAATGAGGATTCAAGAATGAATAATATTGTTGTCAAATTTATCTGTTTGGACCCTAAACAGACAAAAACGCTTTCCAGGCCAATTTGAGGTCAAAAGAATGATAGTTTGGTCACTGTCTCGGAATTCCGTGAAAACCCACATACCCACTCCATTTTTCATGAGGATTCTAGAATGGCCAATATTGTTGTCAAAGTCATATGTTTGGGCCCTGAACGGACAAAAACGCTTTGCAGGCTAATTTGATGTCAAAAGAATGAAAGTTTGGTCACTGTCTCGGAATTGCGTTAAAAACCACAGACCCACTCCATTTTTAATAAGGATTCAAGAATGAACAATATTGTTGTCAAATTCATATGTTTGGGCCCTGAACGGACGAAAACGTTTTCCAGGCTAATTTGAGGTCAAATGAATGAAAGTTTGGTCACTGCCTCGGAATTGCGTTAAATCCCACAGACCCACACCATTTTTCATGAGGATTCTAGAATGGTCAATATTATTGTCAAATTCATCTTTTGGGCCCTGAACGGACAAAAACGCTTTCCAGGCTAATTTGAGGTCAAAAGAATGAAAGTTTGGTCACTGTTTCGGAATTGCGTAAAACCCACATACCCACTCCATTTTTAATTAGGATTCAAGAATGAATAATATTGTTGTCAAATTCATCTGTTTGGGCCCTCAACGGACAAAAACGCTTTTCAGGCTAATTTGAGGTCAAAAGAATGAAAGTTTGGTCACTGTCTCTTAATTCCGTGAAAACCGACATACCCACTCCATTTTTCATAAGGATTCAAGAATGGCCAATATTGTTGTCAAATTCATATGTTTGGGCCCTGAACGGACAAAAACGTTTTCCAGGCTAATTTGAGGTCAAAAGAATGAAAGTTTGGTCACTGCCTCGGAATTGCGTTAAATCCCACAGACCCACACCATTTTTCATGAGGATTCTAGAATGGGCAATATTGTTGTCAAATTCATCTTTTGGGCCCTGACCGGACAAAAACGCTTTGCAGGCTAATTTGAGGTCAAAAGAATGAAAGTTTGGTCACTGTTTCGGAATTACGTTAAAACCCACATACCCACTCCATTTTTAATGAGGATTCAAGAATGAATAATATTGTTGTCAAATTTATCTGTTTGGACCCTAAACAGACAAAAACGCTTTCCAGGCCAATTTGAGGTCAAAAGAATGATAGTTTGGTCACTGTCTCGGAATTCCGTGAAAACCCACATACCCACTCCATTTTTCATGAGGATTCTAGAATGGCCAATATTGTTGTCAAAGTCATATGTTTGGGCCCTGAACGGACAAAAACGCTTTCCAGGCTAATTTGAGGTCAAAAGAATGAAAGTTTGGTCACTGTCTCGGAATTGCGTTAAAAACCACAGACCCACTCCATTTTTAATAAGGATTCAAGAATGAACAATATTGTTGTCAAATTCATCTGTTTGGGCCCTCAACGGACAAAAACGTTTTCCAGGCTAATTTGAGGTCAAAAGAATGAAAGTTTGGTCTCTGCCTCGGAATTGCGTTAAAACACACACACCCACTCCATTTTTATTGAGGATTGAAGAATCAACAATATTGTTGTCAAATTCATCTGTTTGGGCTCTCAACGGACAAAAACGCTTTTCAGGCTAATTTGAGGTCAAAAGAATGAAAGTTTGGTCACTGCCTCGGAATTGCGTTAAATCCCACAGACCCACACCATTTTTCATGAGGATTCTAGAATGGGCAATATTGTTGTCAAATTCATCTTTTGGGCCCTGAACGGACAAAAACGCTTTGCAGGCTAATTTGAGGTCAAAAGAATGAAAGTTTGGTCACTATTTCGGAATTGCGTTAAAACCCACATACCCACTCCATTTTTAATTAGGATTCAAGAATGAATAATATTGTTGTCAAATTCATCTGTTTGGGCCCTCAACGGACAAAAACGCTTTTCAGGCTAATTTGAGGTCAAAAGAATGAAAGTTTGGTCACTGTCTCTTAATTCCGTGAAAACCCACATACCCACTCCATTTTTCATAAGGATTCAAGAATGGCCAATATTGTTGTCAAATTCATATGTTTGGGCCCTGAACGGACAAAAATGTTTTCCAGGCTAATTTGAGGTCAAAAGAATGAAAGTTTGGTCACTGCCTCGGAATTGCGTTAAATCCCACAGACCCACACCATTTTTCATGAGGATTCTAGAATGGGCAATATTGTTGTCAAATTCATCTTTTGGGCCCTGACCGGACAAAAACGCTTTGCAGGCTAATTTGAGGTCAAAAGAATGAAAGTTTGGTCACTGTTTCGGAATTACGTTAAAACCCACATACCCACTCCATTTTTAATGAGGATTCAAGAATGAATAATATTGTTGTCAAATTCATATGTTTGGGCCCTGAACGGACGAAAACGTTTTCCAGGCTAATTTGAGGTCAAATGAATGAAAGTTTGGTCACTGCCTCGGAATTGCGTTAAATCCCACAGACCCACACCATTTTTCATGAGGATTCTAGAATGGTCAATATTATTGTCAAAGTCATATGTTTGGGCCCTGAACGGACAAAAACGCTTTGCAGGCTAATTTGATGTCAAAAGAATGAAAGTTTGGTCACTGTCTCGGAATTGCGTTAAAAACCACAGACCCACTCCATTTTTAATAAGGATTCAAGAATGAACAATATTGTTGTCAAATTCATATGTTTGGGCCCTGAACGGACGAAAACGTTTTCCAGGCTAATTTGAGGTCAAATGAATGAAAGTTTGGTCACTGCCTCGGAATTGCGTTAAATCCCACAGACCCACACCATTTTTCATGAGGATTCTAGAATGGTCAATATTATTGTCAAATTCATCTTTTGGGCCCTGAACGGACAAAAACGCTTTCCAGGCTAATTTGAGGTCAAAAGAATGAAAGTTTGGTCACTGTTTCGGAATTGCGTTAAAACCCACATACCCACTCCATTTTTAATTAGGATTCAAGAATGAACAATATTGTTGTCAAATTCATCTGTTTGGACCCTAAACAGACAAAAACGCTTTCCAGGCCAATTTGAGGTCAAAAGAATGATAGTTTGGTCACTGTCTCGGAATTCCGTGAAAACCCACATACCCACTCCATTTTTCATGAGGATTCTAGAATGGCCAATATTGTTGTCAAAGTCATATGTTTGGGCCCTGAACGGACAAAAACGCTTTCCAGGCTAATTTGAGGTCAAAAGAATGAAAGTTTGGTCACTGTCTCGGAATTGCGTTAAAAACCACAGACCCACTCCATTTTTAATAAGGATTCAAGAATGAACAATATTGTTGTCAAATTCATCTGTTTGGGCCCTCAACGGACAAAAACATTTTCCAGGCTAATTTGAGGTCAAAAGAATGAAAGTTTGGTCTCTGCCTCGGAATTGCGTTAAAACACACACACCCACTCCATTTTTATTGAGGATTGAAGAATCAACAATATTGTTGTCAAATTCATCTGTTTGGGCTCTCAACGGACAAAAACGCTTTTCAGGCTAATTTGAGGTCAAAAGAATGAAAGTTTGGTCACTGCCTCGGAATTGCGTTAAATCCCACAGACCCACACCATTTTTCATGAGGATTCTAGAATGGTCAATATTATTGTCAAATTCATCTTTTGGGCCCTGAACGGACAAAAACGCTTTCCAGGCTAATTTGAGGTCAAAAGAATGAAAGTTTGGTCACTGTTTCGGAATTGCGTTAAAACCCACATACCCACTCCATTTTTAATTAGGATTCAAGAATGAATAATATTGTTGTCAAATTCATCTGTTTGGGCCCTCAACGGACAAAAACGCTTTTCAGGCTAATTTGAGGTCAAAAGAATGAAAGTTTGGTCACTGTCTCTTAATTCCGTGAAAACCGACATACCCACTCCAATTTTCATAAGGATTCAAGAATGGCCAATATTGTTGTCAAATTCATATGTTTGGGCCCTGAACGGACAAAAACGTTTTCCAGGCTAATTTGAGGTCAAAAGAATGAAAGTTTGGTCACTGCCTCGGAAATGCGTTAAATCCCACAGACCCACACCATTTTTCATGAGGATTCTAGAATGGGCAATATTGTTGTCAAATTCATCTTTTGGGCCCTGAACGGACAAAAACGCTTTGCAGGCTAATTTGAGGTCAAAAGAATGAAAGTTTGGTCACTGTTTCGGAATTGCGTTAAAACCCACATACCCACTCCATTTTTAATGAGGATTCAAGAATGAATAATATTGTTGTCAAATTTATCTGTTTGGACCCTAAACAGACAAAAACGCTTTCCAGGCCAATTTGAGGTCAAAAGAATGATAGTTTGGTCACTGTCTCGGAATTCCGTGAAAACCCACATACCCACTCCATTTTTCATGAGGATTCTAGAATGGCCAATATTGTTGTCAAAGTCATATTCTTGGGCCCTGAACGGACAAAAACGCTTTGCAGGCTAATTTGATGTCAAAAGAATGAAAGTTTGGTCACTGTCTCGGAATTGCGTTAAAAACCACAGACCCACTCCATTTTTAATAAGGATTCAAGAATGAACAATATTGTTGTCAAATTCATATGTTTGGGCCCTGAACGGACGAAAACGTTTTCCAGGCTAATTTGAGGTCAAATGAATGAAAGTTTGGTCACTGCCTCGGAATTGCGTTAAATCCCACAGACCCACACCATTTTTCATGAGGATTCTAGAATGGTCAATATTATTGTCAAATTCATCTTTTGGGCCCTGAACGGACAAAAACGCTTTCCAGGCTAATTTGAGGTCAAAAGAATGAAAGTTTGGTCACTGTTTCGGAATTGCGTTAAAACCCACATACCCACTCCATTTTTAATTAGGATTCAAGAATGAATAATATTGTTGTCAAATTCATCTGTTTGGACCCTAAACAGACAAAAACGCTTTCCAGGCCAATTTGAGGTCAAAAGAATGATAGTTTGGTCACTGTCTCGGAATTCCGTGAAAACCCACATACCCACTCCATTTTTCATGAGGATTCTAGAATGGCCAATATTGTTGTCAAAGTCATATGTTTGGGCCCTGAACGGACAAAAACGCTTTCCAGACTAATTTGAGGTCAAAAGAATGAAAGTTTGGTCACTGTCTCGGAATTGCGTTAAAAACCACAGACCCACTCCATTTTTAATAAGGATTCAAGAATGAACAATATTGTTGTCAAATTCATCTGTTTGGGCCCTCAACGGACAAAAACGTTTTCCAGGCTAATTTGAGGTCAAAAGAATGAAAGTTTGGTCTCTGCCTCGGAATTGCGTTAAAACACACACACCCACTCCATTTTTATTGAGGATTGAAGAATCAACAATATTGTTGTCAAATTCATCTGTTTGGGCTCTCAACGGACAAAAACGCTTTTCAGGCTAATTTGAGGTCAAAAGAATGAAAGTTTGGTCACTGCCTCGGAATTGCGTTAAATCCCACAGACCCACACCATTTTTCATGAGGATTCTAGAATGGGCAATATTGTTGTCAAATTCATCTTTTGGGCCCTGAACGGACAAAAACGCTTTCCAGGCTAATTTGAGGTCAAAAGAATGAAAGTTTGGTCACTGTTTCGGAATTGCGTTAAAACCCACATACCCACTCCATTTTTAATGAGGATTCAAGAATGAATAATATTGTTGTCAAATTTATCTGTTTGGACCCTAAACAGACAAAAACGCTTTCCAGGCCAATTTGAGGTCAAAAGAATGATAGTTTGGTCACTGTCTCGGAATTCCGTGAAAACCCACATACCCACTCCATTTTTCATGAGGATTCTAGAATGGCCAATATTGTTGTCAAAGTCATATGTTTGGGCCCTGAACGGACAAAAACGCTTTGCAGGCTAATTTGATGTCAAAAGAATGAAAGTTTGGTCACTGTCTCGGAATTGCGTTAAAAACCACAGACCCACTCCATTTTTAATAAGGATTCAAGAATGAACAATATTGTTGTCAAATTCATATGTTTGGGCCCTGAACGGACGAAAACGTTTTCCAGGCTAATTTGAGGTCAAATGAATGAAAGTTTGGTCACTGCCTCGGAATTGCGTTAAATCCCACAGACCCACACCATTTTTCATGAGGATTCTAGAATGGTCAATATTATTGTCAAATTCATCTTTTGGGCCCTGAACGGACAAAAACGCTTTCCAGGCTAATTTGAGGTCAAAAGAATGAAAGTTTGGTCACTGTTTCGGAATTGCGTTAAAACCCACATACCCACTCCATTTTTAATTAGGATTCAAGAATGAATAATATTGTTGTCAAATTCATCTGTTTGGGCCCTCAACGGACAAAAACGCTTTTCAGGCTAATTTGAGGTCAAAAGAATGAAAGTTTGGTCACTGTCTCTTAATTCCGTGAAAACCGACATACCCACTCCAATTTTCATAAGGATTCAAGAATGGCCAATATTGTTGTCAAATTCATATGTTTGGGCCCTGAACGGACAAAAACGTTTTCCAGGCTAATTTGAGGTCAAAAGAATGAAAGTTTGGTCACTGCCTCGGAATTGCGTTAAATCCCACAGACCCACACCATTTTTCATGAGGATTCTAGAATGGGCAATATTGTTGTCAAATTCATCTTTTGGGCCCTGAACGGACAAAAACGCTTTGCAGGCTAATTTGAGGTCAAAAGAATGAAAGTTTGGTCACTGTTTCGGAATTGCGTTAAAACCCACATACCCACTCCATTTTTAATGAGGATTCAAGAATGAATAATATTGTTGTCAAATTTATCTGTTTGGACCCTAAACAGACAAAAACGCTTTCCAGGCCAATTTGAGGTCAAAAGAATGATAGTTTGGTCACTGTCTCGGAATTCCGTGAAAACCCACATACCCACTCCATTTTTCATGAGGATTCTAGAATGGCCAATATTGTTGTCAAAGTCATATTCTTGGGCCCTGAACGGACAAAAACGCTTTGCAGGCTAATTTGATGTCAAAAGAATGAAAGTTTGGTCACTGTCTCGGAATTGCGTTAAAAACCACAGACCCACTCCATTTTTAATAAGGATTCAAGAATGAACAATATTGTTGTCAAATTCATATGTTTGGGCCCTGAACGGACGAAAACGTTTTCCAGGCTAATTTGAGGTCAAATGAATGAAAGTTTGGTCACTGCCTCGGAATTGCGTTAAATCCCACAGACCCACACCATTTTTCATGAGGATTCTAGAATGGTCAATATTATTGTCAAATTCATCTTTTGGGCCCTGAACGGACAAAAACGCTTTCCAGGCTAATTTGAGGTCAAAAGAATGAAAGTTTGGTCACTGTTTCGGAATTGCGTTAAAACCCACATACCCACTCCATTTTTAATTAGGATTCAAGAATGAATAATATTGTTGTCAAATTCATCTGTTTGGACCCTAAACAGACAAAAACGCTTTCCAGGCCAATTTGAGGTCAAAAGAATGATAGTTTGGTCACTGTCTCGGAATTCCGTGAAAACCCACATACCCACTCCATTTTTCATGAGGATTCTAGAATGGCCAATATTGTTGTCAAAGTCATATGTTTGGGCCCTGAACGGACAAAAACGCTTTCCAGGCTAATTTGAGGTCAAAAGAATGAAAGTTTGGTCACTGTCTCGGAATTGCGTTAAAAACCACAGACCCACTCCATTTTTAATAAGGATTCAAGAATGAACAATATTGTTGTCAAATTCATCTGTTTGGGCCCTCAACGGACAAAAACGTTTTCCAGGCTAATTTGAGGTCAAAAGAATGAAAGTTTGGTCTCTGCCTCGGAATTGCGTTAAAACACACACACCCACTCCATTTTTATTGAGGATTGAAGAATCAACAATATTGTTGTCAAATTCATCTGTTTGGGCTCTCAACGGACAAAAACGCTTTTCAGGCTAATTTGAGGTCAAAAGAATGAAAGTTTGGTCACTGCCTCGGAATTGCGTTAAATCCCACAGACCCACACCATTTTTCATGAGGATTCTAGAATGGGCAATATTGTTGTCAAATTCATCTTTTGGGCCCTGAACGGACAAAAACGCTTTGCAGGCTAATTTGAGGTCAAAAGAATGAAAGTTTGGTCACTGTTTCGGAATTGCGTTAAAACCCACATACCCACTCCATTTTTAATGAGGATTCAAGAATGAATAATATTGTTGTCAAATTTATCTGTTTGGACCCTAAACAGACAAAAACGCTTTCCAGGCCAATTTGAGGTCAAAAGAATGATAGTTTGGTCACTGTCTCGGAATTCCGTGAAAACCCACATACCCACTCCATTTTTCATGAGGATTCTAGAATGGCCAATATTGTTGTCAAAGTCATATGTTTGGGCCCTGAACGGACAAAAACGCTTTGCAGGCTAATTTGATGTCAAAAGAATGAAAGTTTGGTCACTGTCTCGGAATTGCGTTAAAAACCACAGACCCACTCCATTTTTAATAAGGATTCAAGAATGAACAATATTGTTGTCAAATTCATATGTTTGGGCCCTGAACGGACGAAAACGTTTTCCAGGCTAATTTGAGGTCAAATGAATGAAAGTTTGGTCACTGCCTCGGAATTGCGTTAAATCCCACAGACCCACACCATTTTTCATGAGGATTCTAGAATGGTCAATATTATTGTCAAATTCATCTTTTGGGCCCTGAACGGACAAAAACGCTTTCCAGGCTAATTTGAGGTCAAAAGAATGAAAGTTTGGTCACTGTTTCGGAATTGCGTTAAAACCCACATACCCACTCCATTTTTAATTAGGATTCAAGAATGAATAATATTGTTGTCAAATTCATCTGTTTGGACCCTAAACAGACAAAAACGCTTTCCAGGCCAATTTGAGGTCAAAAGAATGATAGTTTGGTCACTGTCTCGGAATTCCGTGAAAACCCACATACCCACTCCATTTTTCATGAGGATTCTAGAATGGCCAATATTGTTGTCAAAGTCATATGTTTGGGCCCTGAACGGACAAAAACGCTTTGCAGGCTAATTTGAGGTCAAAAGAATGAAAGTTTGGTCACTGTCTCGGAATTGCGTTAAAAACCACAGACCCACTCCATTTTTAATAAGGATTCAAGAATGAACAATATTGTTGTCAAATTCATCTGTTTGGGCCCTCAACGGACAAAAACGTTTTCCAGGCTAATTTGAGGTCAAAAGAATGAAAGTTTGGTCTCTGCCTCGGAATTGCGTTAAAACACACACACCCACTCCATTTTTATTGAGGATTGAAGAATCAACAATATTGTTGTCAAATTCATCTGTTTGGGCTCTCAACGGACAAAAACGCTTTTCAGGCTAATTTGAGGTCAAAAGAATGAAAGTTTGGTCACTGTCTCGGAATTCCGTGAAAACCCACATACCCACTCCATTTTTCATGAGGATTCTAGAATGGGCAATATTGTTGTCAAATTCATCTTTTGGGCCCTGAACGGACAAAAACGCTTTGCAGGCTAATTTGAGGTCAAAAGAATGAAAGTTTGGTCACTGTTTCGGAATTGCGTTAAAACCCACATACCCACTCCATTTTTAATGAGGATTCAAGAATGAATAATATTGTTGTCAAATTTATCTGTTTGGACCCTAAACAGACAAAAACGCTTTCCAGGCCAATTTGAGGTCAAAAGAATGATAGTTTGGTCACTGTCTCGGAATTCCGTGAAAACCCACATACCCACTCCATTTTTCATGAGGATTCTAGAATGGCCAATATTGTTGTCAAAGTCATATGTTTGGGCCCTGAACGGACAAAAACGCTTTGCAGGCTAATTTGATGTCAAAAGAATGAAAGTTTGGTCACTGTCTCGGAATTGCGTTAAAAACCACAGACCCACTCCATTTTTAATAAGGATTCAAGAATGAACAATATTGTTGTCAAATTCATATGTTTGGGCCCTGAACGGACGAAAACGTTTTCCAGGCTAATTTGAGGTCAAATGAATGAAAGTTTGGTCACTGCCTCGGAATTGCGTTAAATCCCACAGACCCACACCATTTTTCATGAGGATTCTAGAATGGTCAATATTATTGTCAAATTCATCTTTTGGGCCCTGAACGGACAAAAACGCTTTCCAGGCTAATTTGAGGTCAAAAGAATGAAAGTTTGGTCACTGTTTCGGAATTGCGTTAAAACCCACATACCCACTCCATTTTTAATTAGGATTCAAGAATGAATAATATTGTTGTCAAATTCATCTGTTTGGACCCTAAACAGACAAAAACGCTTTCCAGGCCAATTTGAGGTCAAAAGAATGATAGTTTGGTCACTGTCTCGGAATTCCGTGAAAACCCACATACCCACTCCATTTTTCATGAGGATTCTAGAATGGCCAATATTGTTGTCAAAGTCATATGTTTGGGCCCTGAACGGACAAAAACGCTTTGCAGGCTAATTTGAGGTCAAAAGAATGAAAGTTTGGTCACTGTCTCGGAATTGCGTTAAAAACCACAGACCCACTCCATTTTTAATAAGGATTCAAGAATGAACAATATTGTTGTCAAATTCATCTGTTTGGGCCCTCAACGGACAAAAACGTTTTCCAGGCTAATTTGAGGTCAAAAGAATGAAAGTTTGGTCTCTGCCTCGGAATTGCGTTAAAACACACACACCCACTCCATTTTTATTGAGGATTGAAGAATCAACAATATTGTTGTCAAATTCATCTGTTTGGGCTCTCAACGGACAAAAACGCTTTTCAGGCTAATTTGAGGTCAAAAGAATGAAAGTTTGGTCACTGCCTCGGAATTGCGTTAAATCCCACAGACCCACACCATTTTTCATGAGGATTCTAGAATGGGCAATATTGTTGTCAAATTCATCTTTTGGGCCCTGAACGGACAAAAACGCTTTGCAGGCTAATTTGAGGTCAAAAGAATGAAAGTTTGGTCACTGTTTCGGAATTGCGTTAAAACCCACATACCCACTCCATTTTTAATGAGGATTCAAGAATGAATAATATTGTTGTCAAATTTATCTGTTTGGACCCTAAACAGACAAAAACGCTTTCCAGGCCAATTTGAGGTCAAAAGAATGATAGTTTGGTCACTGTCTCGGAATTCCGTGAAAACCCACATACCCACTCCATTTTTCATGAGGATTCTAGAATGGCCAATATTGTTGTCAAAGTCATATGTTTGGGCCCTGAACGGACAAAAACGCTTTGCAGGCTAATTTGATGTCAAAAGAATGAAAGTTTGGTCACTGTCTCGGAATTGCGTTAAAAACCACAGACCCACTCCATTTTTAATAAGGATTCAAGAATGAACAATATTGTTGTCAAATTCATATGTTTGGGCCCTGAACGGACGAAAACGTTTTCCAGGCTAATTTGAGGTCAAATGAATGAAAGTTTGGTCACTGCCTCGGAATTGCGTTAAATCCCACAGACCCACACCATTTTTCATGAGGATTCTAGAATGGTCAATATTATTGTCAAATTCATCTTTTGGGCCCTGAACGGACAAAAACGCTTTCCAGGCTAATTTGAGGTCAAAAGAATGAAAGTTTGGTCACTGTTTCAGAATTGCGTTAAAACCCACATACCCACTCCATTTTTAATTAGGATTCAAGAATGAATAATATTGTTGTCAAATTCATCTGTTTGGGCCCTCAACGGACAAAAACGCTTTTCAGGCTAATTTGAGGTCAAAAGAATGAAAGTTTGGTCACTGTCTCTTAATTCCGTGAAAACCGACATACCCACTCCAATTTTCATAAGGATTCAAGAATGGCCAATATTGTTGTCAAATTCATATGTTTGGGCCCTGAACGGACAAAAACGTTTTCCAGGCTAATTTGAGGTCAAAAGAATGAAAGTTTGGTCACTGCCTCGGAATTGCGTTAAATCCCACAGACCCACACCATTTTTCATGAGGATTCTAGAATGGGCAATATTGTTGTCAAATTCATCTTTTGGGCCCTGACCGGACAAAAACGCTTTGCAGGCTAATTTGAGGTCAAAAGAATGAAAGTTTGGTCACTGTTTCGGAATTACGTTAAAACCCACATACCCACTCCATTTTTAATGAGGATTCAAGAATGAATAATATTGTTGTCAAATTTATCTGTTTGGACCCTAAACAGACAAAAACGCTTTCCAGGCCAATTTGAGGTCAAAAGAATGATAGTTTGGTCACTGTCTCGGAATTCCGTGAAAACCCACATACCCACTCCATTTTTCATGAGGATTCTAGAATGGCCAATATTGTTGTCAAAGTCATATGTTTGGGCCCTGAACGGACAAAAACGCTTTCCAGGCTAATTTGAGGTCAAAAGAATGAAAGTTTGGTCACTGTCTCGGAATTGCGTTAAAAACCACAGACCCACTCCATTTTTAATAAGGATTCAAGAATGAACAATATTGTTGTCAAATTCATCTGTTTGGGCCCTCAACGGACAAAAACGTTTTCCAGGCTAATTTGAGGTCAAAAGAATGAAAGTTTGGTCTCTGCCTCGGAATTGCGTTAAAACACACACACCCACTCCATTTTTATTGAGGATTGAAGAATCAACAATATTGTTGTCAAATTCATCTGTTTGGGCTCTCAACGGACAAAAACGCTTTTCAGGCTAATTTGAGGTCAAAAGAATGAAAGTTTGGTCACTGCCTCGGAATTGCGTTAAATCCCACAGACCCACACCATTTTTCATGAGGATTCTAGAATGGGCAATATTGTTGTCAAATTCATCTTTTGGGCCCTGAACGGACAAAAACGCTTTGCAGGCTAATTTGAGGTCAAAAGAATGAAAGTTTGGTCACTGTTTCGGAATTGCGTTAAAACCCACATACCCACTCCATTTTTAATGAGGATTCAAGAATGAATAATATTGTTGTCAAATTTATCTGTTTGGACCCTAAACAGACAAAAACGCTTTCCAGGCCAATTTGAGGTCAAAAGAATGATAGTTTGGTCACTGTCTCGGAATTCCGTGAAAACCCACATACCCACTCCATTTTTCATGAGGATTCTAGAATGGCCAATATTGTTGTCAAAGTCATATGTTTGGGCCCTGAACGGACAAAAACGCTTTGCAGGCTAATTTGATGTCAAAAGAATGAAAGTTTGGTCACTGTCTCGGAATTGCGTTAAAAACCACAGACCCACTCCATTTTTAATAAGGATTCAAGAATGAACAATATTGTTGTCAAATTCATATGTTTGGGCCTTGAACGGACGAAAAAGTTTTCCAGGCTAATTTGAGGTCAAATGAATGAAAGTTTGGTCACTGTTTCGGAATTGCGTTAAAACCCACATACCCACTCCATTTTTAATTAGGATTCAAGAATGAATAATATTGTTGTCAAATTCATCTGTTTGGGCCCTCAACGGACAAAAACGCTTTTCAGGCTAATTTGAGGTCAGAAGAATGAAAGTTTGGTCACTGTCTCGGAATTCCGTGAAAACCCACATACCCACTCCATTTTTCATGAGGATTCAAGAATGGCCAATATTGTTGTCAAATTCATATGTTTGGGCCCTGAACGGACAAAAACGTTTCCCAGGCTAATTTGAGGTCAAAAGAATGAAAGTTTGGTCACTGCCTCGGAATTGCGTTAAATCCCACAGACCCACACCATTTTTCATGAGGATTCTAGAATGGGCAATATTGTTGTCAAATTCATCTTTTGGGCCCTGAACGGACAAAAACGCTTTGCAGGCTAATTTGAGGTCAAAAGAATGAAAGTTTGGTCACTGTGTCAGAATTTCGTTAAAACCCACATACCCGCTCCATTTTTAATGAGGATTCAAGAATGAATAATATTGTTGTGAAATTTATCTGTTTGGGCCCTAAACAGACAAAAACGCTTTCCAGGCTAATTTGAGGTCAAAAGAATGAAAGTTTGGTCACTGCCTCGGAATTGCGTTAAATCCCACAGACCCACACCATTTTTCATGAGGATTCTAGAATGGGCAATATTGTTGTCAAATTCATCTTTTGGGCCCTGAACGGACAAAAACGCTTTACAGGCTAATTTGAGGTCAAAAGAATGAAAGTTTGGTCACTGTGTCGGAATTGCGTTAAAACCCACATACCCGCTCCATTTTTAATGAGGATTCAAGAATGAATAATATTGTTGTGAAATTTATCTGTTTGGGCCCTAAACAGACAAAAACGCTTTCCAGGCTAATTTGAGGTCAAAAGAATGAAAGTTTGGTCACTGCCTCGGAATTGCGTTAAATCCCACAAACCCACACCATTTTTCATGAGGATTCTAGAATGGGCAATATTGTTGTCAAATTCATATGTTTGGGCCCTGAACGGACAAAAACGTTTCCCAGGCTAATTTGAGGTCAAAAGAATGAAAGTTTGGTCACTGCCTCGGAATTGCGTTAAATCCCACAGACCCACACCATTTTTCATGAGGATTCTAGAATGGGCAATATTGTTGTCAAATTCATCTTTTGGGCCCTGAACGGACAAAAACGCTTTGCAGGCTAATTTGAGGTCAAAAGAATGAAAGTTTGGTCACTGTGTCGGAATTGCGTTAAAACCCACATACCCGCTCCATTTTTAATGAGGATTCAAGAATGAATAATATTGTTGTGAAATTTATCTGTTTGGGCCCTAAACAGACAAAAACGCTTTCCAGGCTAATTTGAGGTCAAAAGAATGAAAGTTTGCTCACTGCCTCGGAATTGCGTTAAATCCCACAGACCCACACCATTTTTCATGAGGATTCTAGAATGGGCAATATTGTTGTCAAATTCATCTTTTGGGCCCTGAACGGACAAAAACGCTTTGCAGGCTAATTTGAGGTCAAAAGAATGAAAGTTTGGTCACTGTCTCGGAATTGCGTTAAAAACCACAGACCCACTCCATTTTTAATAAGGATTCAAGAATGAACAATATTGTTGTCAAATTCATCTGTTTGGGCCCTCAACGGACAAAAACGTTTTCCAGGCTAATTTGAGGTCAAAAGAATGAAAGTTTGGTCACTGCCTCGGAATTGCGTTAAAACCCACACACCCACTCCATTTTTATTGAGGATTGAAGAATGAACAATATTGTTGTCAAATTCATCTGTTTGGGCTCTCAACGGACAAAAACGCTTGTCAGGCTAATTTGAGGTCAAAAGAAGGAAAGTTTGGTCACTGCCTCGGAATTGCGTTAAAACCCACACACCTACTCCATTTTTAATGAGGATTGAAGAATGAACAATATTGTTGTCAAATTCATCTGTTTGGGCCCTCAACGGACAAAAACGCTTTTCAGGCTAATTTGAGGTCAAAAGAATGAAAGTTTGGTCACTGTCTCGGAATTGCGTTAAAAACCACAGACCCACTCCATTTTTAAGAAGGATTCAAGAATGAACAATATTGTTGTCAAATTCATATGTTTGGGCCCTGAACGGACGAAAACGTTTTCCAGGCTAATTTGAGGTCAAATGAATGAAAGTTTGGTCACTGCCTCGGAATTGCGTTAAATCCCACAGACCCACACCATTTTTCATGAGGATTCTAGAATGGTCAATATTATTGTCAAATTCATCTTTTGGGCCCTGAACGGACAAAAACGCTTTCCAGGCTAATTTGAGGTCAAAAGAATGAAAGTTTGGTCACTCTTTCGGAATTGCGATAAAACCCATATACTCACTCCATTTTTAATTAGGATTCAAGAATGAATAATATTGTTGTCAAACTCATCTGTTTGGGCCCTGAACGGACAAAAACGCTTTACAGGCTAATTTGAGGTCAAAAGAATGAAAGTTTGGTCACTCTTTCGGAATTGCGATAAAACCCATATACTCACTCCATTTTTAATTAGGATTCAAGAATGAATAATATTGTTGTCAAACTCATCTGTTTGGGCCCTCAACGGACAAAAACGCTTTACAGGCTAATTTGAGGTCAAAAGAATGGAAGTTTGGTCACTGTCTCGGAATTCCGTGAAAACCCAGATGCCCACTCCATTTTTCATGAGGATTCAAGAATGGCCAATATTGTTGTCAAATTCATATGTTTGGGCCCTGAACGGACAAAAACGTTTTCCAGGCTAATTTGAGGTCAAAAGAATGAAAGTTTGGTCACTGCCTCGGAATTGCGTTAAATCCCACAGACCCACACCATTTTTCATGAGGATTCTAGAATGGGCAATATTGTTGTCAAATTCATCTTTTGGGCCCTGAACGGACAAAAACGCTTTGCAGGCTAATTTGAGGTCAAAAGAATGAAAGTTTGGTCACTGTTTCGGAATTGTGTTAAAACCCACATACCCACTCCATTTTTAATGAGGATTCAAGTATGAATAATATTGTTGTCAAATTTATCTGTTTGGTCCCTAAACAGACAAAAACGCTTTCCAGGCCAATTTGAGGTCAAAAGAATGATAGTTTGGTCACTGTCTCAGAATTCCGTGAAAACCCACATACCCACTCCATTTTTCATGATGATTCTAGAATGGCCAATATTGTTGTCAAATTCATATGTTTGGGCCCTGAACGGACAAAAACGCTTTGCAGGCTAATTTGAGGTCAAAAGAATGAAAGTTTGGTCACTGTCTCGGAATTGCGTTAAAAACCACAGACCCACTCCATTTTTAATAAGGATTCAAGAATGAACAATATTGTTGTCAAATTCATATGTTTGGGCCCTGAACGGACGAAAACGTTTTCCAGGCTAATTTGAGGTCAAATGAATGAAAGTTTGGTCACTGCCTCGGAATTGCGTTAAATCCCACAGACCCACACCATTTTTCATGAGGATTCTAGAATGGTCAATATTATTGTCAAATTCATCTTTTGGGCCCTGAACGGACAAAAACGCTTTCCAGGCTAATTTGAGGTCAACAGAACGAAAGTTTGGTCACTGTTTCGGAATTGCGTTAAAACCCACATACCCACTCCATTTTTAATTACGAGTCAAGAATGAATAATATTGTTGTCAAATTCATCTGTTTGGGCCCTCAACGGACAAAAACGCTTTTCAGGCTAATTTGAGGTCAAAAGAATGAAAGTTTGGTCACTGTCTCGGAATTCCGTGAAAACCCACATACCCACTCCATTTTTCATGAGGATTCAAGAATGGCCAATATTGTTGTCAAATTCATATGTTTGGGCCCTGAACGGACAAAAACGTTTTCCAGGCTAATTTGAGGTCAAAAGAATGAAAGTTTGGTCACTGCCTCGGAATTGCGTTAAATCCCACAGACCCACACCATTTTTCATGAGGATTCTAGAATGGGCAATAATGTTGTCAAATTTATCTTTTGGGACCTGAACGGACAAAAACGCTTTGCAGGCTAATTTGAGGTCAAAAGAATGAAAGTTTGGTCACTGTTTCAGAATTGCGTTAAAACCCACATACCCACTCCATTTTTCATGAGGATTCTAGAATGGCCAATATTGTTATCAAATTCATATGTTTGGGCCCTGAACGGACAAAAACGCTTTGCAGGCTAATTTGAGTTCAAGAGAATGAAAGTTTGGTCACTGTCTCGGAATTGCGTTAAAAACCACAGACCCACTCCACTTTTAATAAGGACTCAAGAATGAACAATATTGTTGTCAAATTCATATGTTTGGGCCCTGAACGGACGAAAACGTTTTCCAGGCTAATTTGAGGTCAAATGAATGAAAGTTTGGTCACTGTTTCGAAATTGCGTTAAAACCCACATACCCACTCCATTTTTAATTAGGATTCAATAATGAATAATATTGTTGTCAAATTCATCTGTTTGGGCCCTCAACGGACAAAAACTCTTTTCAGGCTAATTTGAGGTCAAAAGAATGAAAGTTTGGTCACTGTCTCGGATTTCCGTGAAAACCCACATACCCACTCCATTTTTCATGAGGATTCAAGAATGGCCAATATTGTTGTCAAATTCATATGTTTGGGCCCTGAACGGACAAAAACGTTTTCCAGGCTAATTTGAGGTCAAAAGAATGAAAGTTTGGTCACTGCCTCGGAATTGCGTTAAATACCACAGACCCACACCATTTTTCATAAGGATTCTAGAATGGGCAATATTGTTGTCAAATTCATCTTTTGGGCCCTGAACGGACAAAAACGCTTTGCAGGCTAATTTGAGGTCAAAAGAATGAAAGTTTGGTCACTGTCTCGGAATTGCGTTAAAAACCACAGACCCACTCCATTTTTAATAAGGATTCAAGAATGAACAATATTGTTGTCAAATTCATCTGTTTGGGCCCTCAACGGACAAAAACGTTTTCCAGGCTAATTTGAGGTCAAAAGAATGAAAGTTTGGTCACTGCCTCGGAATTGCGTTAAAACCCACACACCCACTCCATTTTTATTGAGGATTGAAGAATGAACAATATTGTTGTCAAATTCATCTGTTTGGGCTCTCAACGGACAAAAACGCTTTTCAGGCTAATTTGAGGTCAAAAGAAGTAAAGTTTGGTCACTGCCTCGGAATTGCGTTAAAATCCACACACCTACTCCATTAATAATGAGGATTGAAGAATGAACAATATTGTTGTCAAATTCATCTGTTTGGGCCCTCAACGGACAAAAACGCTTTTCAGGCTAATTTGAGGTCAAAAGAATGAAAGTTTGGTCACTGTCTCGGAATTGCGTTAAAAACCACAGACCCACTCCATTTTTAATAAGGATTCAAGAATGAACAATATTGTTGTCAAATTCATATGTTTGGGCCCTGAACGGACGAAAACGTTTTCCAGGCTAATTTGAGGTCAAATGAATGAAAGTTTGGTCACTGCCTCGGAATTGCGTTAAATCCCACAGACCCACACCATTTTTCATGAGGATTCTAGAATGGTCAATATTATTGTCAAATTCATCTTTTGGGCCCTGAACGGACAAAAACGCTTTCGAGGCTAATTTGAGGTCAAAAGAATGAAAGTTTGGTCACTGTTTCGGAATTGCGTTAAAACCCATATACCCACTCCATTTTTAATTAGGATTCAAGAATGAATAATATTGTTGTCAAATTCATCTGTTTCGGCCCTCAACGGACAAAAACGCTTTTCAGGCTAATTTGAGGTCAAAAGAATGAAAGTTTGGTCACTGTCTCGGAATTCCGTGAAAACCCACTTGCCCACTCCATTTTTCATGAGGATTCAAGAATGGCCAATATTGTTGTCAAATTCATATGTTTGGGCCCTGAACGGACAAAAACGTTTTCCAGGCTAATTTGAGGTCAAAAGAATGAAAGTTTGGTCACTGCCTCGGAATTGCGTTAAAAACCACATACCCACTCCATTTTTAATGAGGATTCAAGAATGAACAATATTGTTGTCAAATTCAAATGTTTGGGCCCTGAACGGACAAAAACGTTTTCCAGGCTAATTTGAGGTCAAAAGAATGAAAGTTTGGTCACTGCCTCGGAATTGCGTTAAATCCCACAGACCCACACCATTTTTCATGAGGATTCTAGAATGGGCAATATTGTTGTCAAATTCATCTTTTGGGCCCTGAACGGACAAAAACGCTTTGCAGGCTAATTTGAGGTCAAAAGAATGAAAGTTTGGTCACTGTTTCAGAATTGCGTTAAAACCCACATACCCGCTCCATTTTTAATGAGGATTCAAGAATGAATAATATTGTTGTCAAATTTATCTGTTTGGGCGCTAAACAGACAAAAACGCTTTCCAGGCCAATTTGAGGTCAAAAGAATGATAGTTTGGTCACTGTCTCAGAATTCCGTGAAAACCCACATACCCACTCCATTTTTCATGAGGATTCTAGAATGGCCAATATTGTTATCAAATTCATATGTTTGGGCCCTGAACGGACAAAAACGCTTTGCAGGCTAATTTGAGTTCAAAAGAATGAAAGTTTGGTCACTGTCTCGGAATTGCGTTAAAAACCACAGACCCACTCCACTTTTAATAAGGATTCAAGAATGAACAATATTGTTGTCAAATTCATATGTTTGGGCCCTGAACGGACGAAAACATTTTCCAGGCTAATTTGAGGTCAAATGAATGAAAGTTTGGTCACTGTTTCGGAATTGCGTTAAAATCCACATACCCACTCCATTTTTAATTAGGATTCAAGAATGAATAATATTGTTGTCAAATTCATCTGTTTGGGCCCTCAACGGACAAAAACTCTTTTCAGGCTAATTTGAGGTCAAAAGAATGAAAGTTTGGTCACTGTCTCGGAATTCCGTGAAAACCCACATACCCACTCCATTTTTCATGAGGATTCAAGAATGGCCAATATTGTTGTCAAATTCATATGTTTGGGCCCTGAACGGACAAAAACGTTTTCCAGGCTAATTTGAGGTCAAAAGAATGAAAGTTTGGTCACTGCCTCGGAATTGCGTTAAATCCCACAGACCCACACCATTTTTCATAAGGATTCTAGAATGGGCAATATTGTTGTCAAATTCATCTTTTGGGCCCTGAACGGACAAAAACGCTTTGCAGGCTAATTTGAGGTCAAAAGAATGAAAGTTTGGTCACTGTCTCGGAATTGCGTTAAAAACCACAGACCCACTCCATTTTTAATAAGGATTCAAGAATGAACAATATTGTTCTCAAATTCATCTGTTTGGGCCCTCAACGGACAAAAACGTTTTCCAGGCTAATTTGAGGTCAAAAGAATGAAAGTTTGGTCACTGCCTCGGAATTGCGTTAAAACCCACACACCCACTCCATTTTTATTGAGGATTGAAGAATGAACAATATTGTTGTCAAATTCATCTGTTTGGGCTCTCAACGGACAAAAACGCTTTTCAGGCTAATTTGAGGTCAAAAGAAGGAAAGTTTGGTCACTGCCTCGGAATTGCGTTAAAACCCACACACCTACTCCATTTTTAATGAGGATTGAAGAATGAACAATATTGTTGTCAAATTCATCTGTTTGGGCCCTCAACGGACAAAAACGCTTTTCAGGCTAATTTGAGGTCAAAAGAATGAAAGTTTGGTCACTGCCTCGGAATTGCGTTAAAAACCACAGACCCACTCCATTTTTAATAAGGATTCAAGAATGAACAATATTGTTGTCAAATTCATATGTTTGGGCCCTGAACGGACGAAAACGTTTTCGAGGCGAATTTGAGGTCAAATGAATGAAAGTTTGGTCACTGCCTCGGAATTGCGTTAAATCCCACAGACCCACACCATTTTTCATGAGGATTCTAGAATGGTCAATATTATTGTCAAATTCATCTTTTGGGCCCTGAACGGACAAAAACGCTTTCTAGGCTAATTTGAGGTCAAAAGAATGAAAGTTTGGTCACTGTTTCGGAATTGCGTTAAAACCCAGATACCCACTCCATTTTTAATTAGGATTCAAGAATGAATAATATTGTTGTCAAATTCATCTGTTTCGGCCCTCAACGGACAAAAACGCTTTTCAGGCTAATTTGAGGTCAAAAGAATGAAAGTTTGGTCACTGTCTCGGAATTGCCTTAAAAACCACGTACCCACTCCATTTTTAATGAGGATTCAAGAATGAACAATATTGTTGTCAAATTCATATGTTTGGGCCCTGAACGGACTAAAACGTTTTCCAGGCTAATTTGAGGTCAAAAGAATGAAAGTTTGGTCACTGCCTTGGAATTGCGTTAAATCCCACAGACCCACACCATTTTTCATGAGGATTCTAGAATGGACAATATTGTGTTCAAATTCATCTTTTTGGGCCCTGAACGGACAAAAACGCTTTCCAGGCTAATTTGAGGTCAAAAGAATGAAAGCTTGGTCACTGTGTCGGAATTGTGTTAAAACCCACATACCCACTCCATTTTTAATGAGGATTCAAGAATGAATAATATTGTTGTCAAATTTATCTATTTGGGCCCTAAACGGACAAAAACGCTTTCCATTCCAATTTGAGGTCAAAAGAATGATAGTTTGGTCACTGTCTCGGAATTCCGTGAAAACCCACATACCCACTCCATTTTTCATGAGGATTCTAGAATGGCCAATATTGTTGTCAAATTCATCGGTTTGGGCATTGAACGGACAAAAATGCTTTGCAGGCTAATTTGAGGTCAAAAGAATGAAAGTTTGGTCACTGCCTTGGAATTGCGTTAAAACCCAGACACCCACTCCATTTTTAATGAGGATTAAAGAATGAACAATATTGTTGTCAAATTCATCTGTTTGGGCCCTCAACGGACAAAAACGCTTTTCAGGTTAATTTGTGGTCAAAAGAATGAAAGTTTGGTCACTGTCTCGGAATTGCGTTAAAAAACCACATACCCACTCCATTTTTAATGAGGATTCAAGAATGAACAATATTGTTGTCAAATTCATCTGTTTGGGCCCTCAACGAACAAAAACGTTTTCCAGGCTTATTTGAGGTCAAAAGAATGAAAGTTTGGTCACTGTCTCGGAATTGCGTTAAAAACCACAGACCCACTCCATTTTTAATAAGGATTCAAGATTGAACAATATTGTTGTCAAATTCATCTGTTTGGGCCCTCAACGGACAAAAACGTTTTCCAGGCTAATTTGAGGTCAAAAGAATGAAAGTTTGGTCACTGCCTCGGAATTGCGTTAAAACCCACACACCCACTCCATTTTTATTGAGGATTGAAGAATGAACAATATTGTTGTCAAATTCATCTGTTTCGGCTCTCAACGGACAAAAACGCTTTTCAGGCTAATTTGATGTCAAAAGAATGAAAGTTTGGTCACTGTCTCGGAATTGCATTAAAAACCACATACCCACTCCATTTTTAATGAGGATTCAAGAATGAACAATATTGTTGTCAAATTCAAATGTTTGGACCCTGAACGGACTAAAACGTTTTCCAGGCTAATTTGAGGTCAAAAGAATGAAAGTTTGGTCACTGCCTTGGAATTGCGTTAAATCCCACAGACCCACTCCATTTTTCATGAGGATTCTAGAATGGACAATATTGTTGTCAAATTCATCTTTTTGGGCCCTGAACGGACAAAAACGCTTTCCAGGCTAATTTGAGGTCAAAAGAATGAAAGCTTGGTCACTGTGTCGGAATTGCGTTAAAATCCACATACCCACTCCATTTTTAATGGGGATTCAAGAATGAAGAATATTGTTGTCAAATTTATCTGTTTGGGCCCTAAACGGACAAAAACGCTTTCCAGGCCAATTTGAGGTCAAAAGAATGATAGTTTGGTCACTGTCTCGGAATTCCGTGAAAACCCACATACCCACTCCATTTTTCAAGAGGATTCTAGAATGGCCAATATTGTTGTCAAATTCATATGTTTGGGCCCTGAACGGACAAAAACGCTTTGCAGGCAAATTTGAGGTCAAAAGAATGAAAGTTTGGTCACTGTCTCGGAATTGCGTTAAAAACCACAGACCCACTCCATTTTTAATAAGGATTCAAGAATGAACAATATTGTTGTCAAATTCATCTGTTTGGGCCCTCAACGGACAAAAACGTTTTCCAGGCTAATTTGAGGTCAAAAGAATGAAAGTTTGGTCACTGCCTCGGAATTGCGTTAAAACCCACACACCCACTCCATTTTTATTGAGGATTGAAGAATGAACAATATTGTTGTCAAATTCATCTGTTTGGGCCCTCAACGGACAAAAACGCTTTTCAGGCTAATTTGAGGTCAAAAGAATGAAAGTTTGGTCACTGCCTCGGAATTGCGTTAAAAACCACAGACCCACTCCATTTTTAATAAGGATTCAAGAATGAACAATATTGTTGTCAAATTCATATGTTTGGGCCCTGAACGGACGAAAACGTTTTCGAGGCGAATTTGAGGTCAAATGAATGAAAGTTTGGTCACTGCCTCGGAATTGCGTTAAATCCCACAGACCCACACCATTTTTCATGAGGATTCTAGAATGGTCAATATTATTGTCAAATTCATCTTTTGGGCCCTGAACGGACAAAAACGCTTTCTAGGCTAATTTGAGGTCAAAAGAATGAAAGTTTGGTCACTGTTTCGGAATTGCGTTAAAACCCAGATACCCACTCCATTTTTAATTAGGATTCAAGAATGAATAATATTGTTGTCAAATTCATCTGTTTCAGCCCTCAACGGACAAAAACGCTTTTCAGGCTAATTTGAGGTCAAAAGAATGAAAGTTTGGTCACTGTCTCGGAATTGCCTTAAAAACCACGTACCCACTCCATTTTTAATGAGGATTCAAGAATGAACAATATTGTTGTCAAATTCATATGTTTGGGCCCTGAACGGACTAAAACGTTTTCCAGGCTAATTTGAGGTCAAAAGAATGAAAGTTTGGTCACTGCCTTGGAATTGCGTTAAATCCCACAGACCCACACCATTTTTCATGAGGATTCTAGAATGGACAATATTGTGTTCAAATTCATCTTTTTGGGCCCTGAACGGACAAAAACGCTTTCCAGGCTAATTTGAGGTCAAAAGAATGAAAGCTTGGTCACTGTGTCGGAATTGTGTTAAAACCCACATACCCACTCCATTTTTAATGAGGATTCAAGAATGAATAATATTGTTGTCAAATTTATCTATTTGGGCCCTAAACGGACAAAAACGCTTTCCATTCCAATTTGAGGTCAAAAGAATGATAGTTTGGTCACTGTCTCGGAATTCCGTGAAAACCCACATACCCACTCCATTTTTCATGAGGATTCTAGAATGGCCAATATTGTTGTCAAATTCATCGGTTTGGGCATTGAACGGACAAAAATGCTTTGCAGGCTAATTTGAGGTCAAAAGAATGAAAGTTTGGTCACTGCCTTGGAATTGCGTTAAAACCCAGACACCCACTCCATTTTTAATGAGGATTAAAGAATGAACAATATTGTTGTCAAATTCATCTGTTTGGGCCCTCAACGGACAAAAACGCTTTTCAGGTTAATTTGAGGTCAAAAGAATGAAAGTTTGGTCACTGTCTCGGAATTGCGTCAAAAAACCACATACCCACTCCATTTTTAATGAGGATTCAAGAATGAACAATATTGTTGTCAAATTCATCTGTTTGGGCCCTCAACGAACAAAAACGTTTTCCAGGCTTATTTGAGGTCAAAAGAATGAAAGTTTGGTCACTGTCTCGGAATTGCGTTAAAAACCACAGACCCACTCCATTTTTAATAAGGATTCAAGAATGAACAATATTGTTGTCAAATTCATCTGTTTGGGCCCTCAACGGACAAAAACGTTTTCCAGGCTAATTTGAGGTCAAAAGAATGAAAGTTTGGTCACTGCCTCGGAATTGCGTTAAAACCCACACACCCACTCCATTTTTATTGAGGATTGAAGAATGAACAATATTGTTGTCAAATTCATCTGTTTCGGCTCTCAACGGACAAAAACGCTTTTCAGGCTAATTTGATGTCAAAAGAATGAAAGTTTGGTCACTGTCTCGGAATTGCGTTAAAAACCACATACCCACTCCATTTTTAATGAGGATTCAAGAATGAACAATATTGTTGTCAAATTCAAATGTTTGGACCCTGAACGGACTAAAACGTTTTCCAGGCTAATTTGAGGTCAAAAGAATGAAAGTTTGGTCACTGCCTTGGAATTGCGTTAAATCCCACAGACCCACTCCATTTTTCATGAGGATTCTAGAATGGACAATATTGTTGTCAAATTCATCTTTTTGGGCCCTGAACGGACAAAAACGCTTTCCAGGCTAATTTGAGGTCAAAAGAATGAAAGCTTGGTCACTGTGTCGGAATTGCGTTAAAATCCACATACCCACTCCATTTTTAATGGGGATTCAAGAATGAAGAATATTGTTGTCAAATTTATCTGTTTGGGCCCTAAACGGACAAAAACGCTTTCCAGGCCAATTTGAGGTCAAAAGAATGATAGTTTGGTCACTGTCTCGGAATTCCGTGAAAACCCACATACCCACTCCATTTTTCATGAGGATTCTAGAATGGCCAATATTGTTGTCAAATTCATATGTTTGGGCCCTGAACGGACAAAAACGCTTTGCAGGCAAATTTGAGGTCAAAAGAATGAAAGTTTGGTCACTGTCTCGGAATTGCGTTAAAAACCACAGACCCACTCCATTTTTAATAAGGATTCAAGAATGAACAATATTGTTGTCAAATTCATCTGTTTGGGCCCTCAACGGACAAAAACGTTTTCCAGGCTAATTTGAGGTCAAAAGAATGAAAGTTTGGTCACTGCCTCGGAATTGCGTTAAAACCCACACACCCACTCCATTTTTATTGAGGATTGAAGAATGAACAATATTGTTGTCAAATTCATCTGTTTCGGCTCTCAACGGACAAAAACGCTTTTCAGGCTAATTTGATGTCAAAAGAATGAAAGTTTGGTCACTGTCTCGGAATTGCGTTAAAAACCACATACCCACTCCATTTTTAAAGAGGATTCAAGAATGAACAATATTGTTGTCAAATTCAAATGTTTGGACCCTGAACGGACTAAAACGTTTTCCAGGCTAATTTGAGGTCAAAAGAATGAAAGTTTGGTCACTGCCTTGGAATTGCGTTAAATCCCACAGACCCACACCATTTTTCATGAGGATTCTAGAATGGACAATATTGTTGTCAAATTCATCTTTTTGGGCCCTGAACGGACAAAAACGCTTTCGAGGCTAATTTGAGGTCAAAAGAATGAAAGCTTGGTCACTGTGTCGGAATTGCGTTAAAATCCACATACCCACTCCATTTTTAATGGGGATTCAAGAATGAAGAATATTGTTGTCAAATTTATCTGTTTGGGCCCTAAACGGACAAAAACGCTTTCCAGGCCAATTTGAGGTCAAAAGAATGATAGTTTGGTCACTGTCTCGGAATTCCGTGAAAACCCACATACTGGTGCGAACCCACAAGGGAAGATCCCACGAACCCACAACCAATTCTGAAATATACACACCCCAAGAAAGCTAAACACAGATCGACGATCCACTTGAACCCTTGAACATGAAAGAACAAGGACCCGAAGTGTTGGAAAACGCCACAAGGTTGATCAAGCCTTGATAAGTTTGTTAGTTCTAAAAAGAACCCTTAGAGAGAATCCACTCTCAAGAAACAAAGTGCAGAAGTGCAACTTTCATTTATGATTCAAATCTGAATTGTGTCCTACAAATGAAGAAGCACCAAGTATTTATAGGGAAATATGTCCTAATTGTAGTAGGTGCAAATCTGAACATAGAAAATACAAATTGTAAAACCATGTGCTAGGAAACCTAAAAGTCTAATAAAATAAACACAAAAGTCTAATACAATCTAGAAGAAACTTGAAAAATCAAATACAAATGCTTAAAGAAACCAAAAGTCAAATCTTCCACCAACCCCTTGTTGATTTTCGCACACCTAACTTCAAGAAGATGTATTCAGCAAATTAAGGCTCAAAATGTGCTTATTTAGGCCCAAATGACCCTCCCATGTGTAGTACTAGGTCCAAGCTCTTTGTTTTGAAGTTTCCAAGCCCAAAACTTGATTAACAACTCCATATTTAGCACAAATGAACTTAGTGACGTTTTCAGCATCTTAGTTTTGTAAATCAGCTTTATTGATCCAATTGCCATTTGATTTACAACAACTTCTTCAATCAGCCCAATCAATGCTTCCTTGAATATTTTAGCTTGTGCTCTTATGATTTGTTGAGTTGGAATTTGATAATGATCATTTGAAATGGAAGAGATGTCACTTGAATTTGAAGGGACAACTTGTTGATTCTGGATCGCATCATTCCCTCTCTCCTCAAAAGGATTCGTCCTCGAATCTTGACTTGAATTTGGAGAGTTAATTTGTTGATTCTGGGTCGCATCATTCCCTCTCTCCTCAAAATGATTCATCCACGAATCTCCACCTGGATCAAATGGACATATATCAGCCGAATTAAAAGTAACAATAACAATATACTCACAAGCTAGATCAATCTTGTAAGCTTCAGCAAGTTCAAAAAGAACACATCTTCTTTGATTGTTGGCTTTGGATGCATAATGTTCATTTTTCTTTTCAATTTGCTGTTTCACACGCTGATGAAGTTGCTGCACTATTTTAGCTTTCTTTTTCCCATCAAGACTTGCTCTCTCATCAATAGGTAATGGTAATAAATCCAGAGGAGTTAGTGGATTAAAACCATATACTATTTTAAAAGGAAAATAATCAGTAGATGAATGCACACTTCTGTTATATGCAAATTCAATGAATGGCAAACAATCTTCCCAATTTTTCAAGTTCTTTTGAATCATAATTCTGAGTAATTGTGATAAGGTTCTGTTAACAACTCCACTTTGTCCATCAGTTTGTGGATGACAAGCAGTAGAAAATAACAATTTAGTACCAAGCTTTCTCCACAAAACACTCCGAAAATGACTCAACAATTTGGTATCCCTATCAGAAACAATACTTTTAGGGACGTCATGAAGCCTCACAATTTCTTTAAAGAACAGATCAGCAATGTATGTGGCATCATCAGTTTTATGACATGCAATGAAATGTGCCATTTTAGAAAATCTATCAACAACCACAAATATGGAATCCATTCCTCTTTTTGACCTAGGCAAACCCAAAACAAAATCCATTGATATGTCAATCCAAGGTTCACTAGGTACAGGTAAAGGAGTATACAAACCATGTGGCAAGACTCTAGATTTAGCCTTTTTACATGTTATGCATTTAGCACAAATTCTTTCCACATCATGTTTCATTTTAGGCCAAAAGAAATGCTCATGCAAAACATCCAAAATCTTTTTCACACCAAAGTGACCCATTAAACCTCCCTCATGTGCTTTTCTAACAAGCAATTCACGCAATGAACATTGAGGCACACACAGTCTATTTTCTTTAAACAAGTACCCATCAACTCTATAAAATTTAGCAAATGCTTTTTTTTCACAATGAAGGAACAATTCAGCAAAATCTGCATCGTTTGCATACAACTCCTTGATATATTCAAAGCCAAGCAACTTAGTATTAAGAGTTGAAAGAAGAGTATACCTTCTAGACAATGCATCAGCAACCAAATTCTCATTACCTTTCTTGTATTTGATGACATATGGAAATGTCTCAATAAATTTCAGCCAGCATGTATGCCTTTTGTTAAGCTTACCTTGACCAAGCAAAAACACATAACAAAGGAAATCAATGTTTTCCATGCAACAATCAGAATTTTCCAGAATTGAAAACAATTGTTCCTTTCTCAAAACTTCAAGCACACATAGCAAATGATTCACATGGTCATCATGTTTGTTGCTATAAATAAGAGTATCATCAAAACAAGCTGCAACATGCATATAAGAACACCTACAAACAGCAAAATCCATGGGACAATGAAAATTCAAAGTGTTGAGTTCAAGGCATCTTAAGGGCACCAAGTTATCATGAATATCAAACTTTAGAGAAACGTAATGTTTTTCAAAGTCACTTGATGCAAATGAAATGCTATTTGAAGATAAGAATCCATCAGGTGGCTTTTTAGGAATCAAATCCAAGAACACCTGCAACACATCAAAATCACAAGGTAGCAAGTTTTCAAGAATATCAAACTTTAGAGAACCAGAATGTTTTTCAATGTCACTTGAAGGAAATGAAAGTTTATTGCTTCTTGAAGATAAGAGTCCATCGAGTGGCTTCTTAGGAATCAAATCCAAGAATCCCTGCAACACAACAAAATCACAAGGCAAATAATGATTAAGATAATTAGTAACAATACCCTTGCAATCACTCTTAACCTCACTTTTCTCACAACTCTTTTCGTCTTTCTTTTCAATAAATTCTTCACTCTCATTTTTGTTCTCTTTATTTTGACAACACTCTATGCTCTCAATATCTTTTTCTCCCTCAAACTGAATTTTTCTCTCTAAAACAGTTTCATTGAAATCAATCTCACTCATATGTTTACTTTTCTTTTCATGATTGAGAGGAGCTTCTTCAACCACAAGATTGGTGTTTGGAATAAGAAGGTCTTCTTCCACACAATGGTCAGCAAGACTTTCAACATTCACTACTTCTTCCCCCGTAGTTAACACTTGATCATCATTAGGAATTGTAACACTGAAACTTTCAATCTCCTTTGCATTGGAGCTACGTTCTGAACATCTTTGTTGCTTGATTTTTTGCTCATGCTCAGCAACAAATTGAACCAAAAGATCAATGTCCAAGAAGCTTACGGTCTTTGCAAAAGAAGCTAATTCAGGATTAAGCCCATTCACAAAACGATCCTTAGTGGCTTTTGAAGTTTCTTTCACTCTAGCTCTAATCATAGCTAATTCCAACTCTTGAAAATATTCATCAACAGTCATGGAATCTTGTTTCAACTTCTGGAGATTTCTTTGGAATTCTCTTTTTGATTTGGAATTGTGACTAGACATCCATTGCTCTGCTTCATCAGTAAACCTTTGAAGTCCTTTTAGTAAGGAGTCAAAATATGTTTGAAGCTCATTTTCATCATACATATTGATGATACCTGAAAAGTTAGATTTAGAGAAAAATGGACCTCACCACTCTACTCTCATATTTCACTCAAACAATTTTGTGTCACTCGTGTTTCACTCAAATTTGGCTTTTAAATTGATGTAGTTCACTCTTGCCTTTTTCCACTCTTAGATTTCTCTTGAGGCACTTTAAAGAACTAAGCAATTCATAATCAAAGCAATCACAATTTGTAGAATCAACACAACACTTAGAAATATGGAATATCAATATGAGTATTGAAAGAGGAAATTCAAGGAACTCAAGAGTATGACACAAACTTCACAAATTCTGGATATGACAATAGATATTGCTCAAAACACTTCCAACACAATCCTTTTTTTTTCCAGTATTTTTTTTGTCTCTTATCAAATATTTTTTTTTTCTTTTTCTTTTTCTGATGCTCTTGTCTTTGTTTTTTTCTTTTTTTGTTTTTCTCCTCTACTGAAATTTAAAGAGGATTTATCACAAACAACAAAACTCAAGAAATCTGAACCCAGAAATTCCAGAAAAGCGTCTATATTGGAAAGACTATAACTCACAGTGGAAATTTTGGATTGAGTTGATACTAAAACGAACAGAAAGATGAGATTCTAAAATATGAAAAGGACCTATTGAATGATGAAAAACACAAAGGAAAAGTGGTCAAACAAGGACAGAAGATTTTAGGACGTTCTGGAAAAACGAAGATGAACAAGCCCAGAATTTTCCAGAAAACACAACTACATTAAAATAGATAGAACTCACAAATGACAAATCGGATTGAAACGATTCCAAACCGAGATGAAAGAAGAGATTCTAAGCTATGAAAATGACCTATTGGACGATGTAAAACATAAAGGAAAAGAGGTCAAACAAAGACACAATATTTCAGGACGTTCTGAAAAAAAAAACGAAGATGAACAAGCCCAGAATTTTCCAGAAAACACAACTAGATTAAAATAGATAGAACTCACAAACGACAAATCGGATTGAAACGATTCCAAACCGAGATGAAAGAAGAGATTCTGAACTCTGAATTTAACATACTAAATATTGGAAAACACAAAGAAAAACTAGATGAACAGAAGTAACAAATCTGGGCACGGACAGACACAAGAACAAAGCACAAAACTTGAAACGAAAATGGAAACGAAGAACAGATAGATATGACCTGAGTTTAGATCCGAAGCTCTGATACCAAGATGGTGCGAACCCACAAGGGAAGATCCCACGAACCCACAACCAATTCTGAAATATACACAACCCAAGAAAGCTAAACACAGATCGACGATCCACTTGAACCCTTGAACATGAAAGAACAAGGACCCGAAGTGTTGGAAAACGCCACAAGGTTGATCAAGCCTTGATAAGTTTGTTAGTTCTAAAAAGAACCCTTAGAGAGAATCCACTCTCAAGAAACAAAGTGCAGAAGTGCAACTTTCATTTATGATTCAAATCTGAATTGTGTCCTACAAATGAAGAAGCACCAAGTATTTATAGGGAAATATGTCCTAATTGTAGTAGGTGCAAATCTGAACATAGAAAATACAAATTGTAAAACCATGTGCTAGGAAACCTAAAAGTCTAATAAAATAAACACAAAAGTCTAATACAATCTAGAAGAAACTTGAAAAATCAAATACAAATGCTTAAAGAAACCAAAAGTCAAATCTTCCACCAACCCCTTGTTGATTTTCGCACACCTAACTTCAAGAAGATGTATTCAGCAAATTAAGGCTCAAAATGTGCTTATTTAGGCCCAAATGACCCTCCCATGTGTAGTACTAGGTCCAAGCTCTTTGTTTTGAAGTTTCCAAGCCCAAAACTTGATTAACAACTCCATATTTAGTACAAATGAACTTAGTGACGTTTTCAGCATCTTAGTTTTGTAAATCAGCTTTATTGATCCAATTGCCATTTGATTTACAACAACTTCTTCAATCAGCCCAATCAATGCTTCCTTGAATATTTTAGCTTGTGCTCTTATGATTTGTTGAGTTGGAATTTGATAATGATCATTTGAAATGGAAGAGATGTCACTTGAATTTGAAGGGACAACTTGTTGATTCTGGATCGCATCATTCCCTCTCTCCTCAAAAGGATTCGTCCTCGAATCTTGACTTGAATTTGGAGAGTTAATTTGTTGATTCTGGGTCGCATCACATACCCACTCCATTTTTCATGAGGATTCTAGAATGGCCAATAATATTGTCAAATTCATAGGTTTGGGCATTGAACGGACAAAAATGCTTTGCAGGCTAATTTGAGGTCAAAAGAATGAAAGTTTGGTCACTGCCTCGGAATTGCGTTAAAACCCACACACCCACTCCATTTTTAATGAGGATTAAAGAATGAACAATATTGTTGTCAAATTCATCTGTTTGGGCTCTCAACGGACAAAAACGCTTTTCAGGCTAATTTGAGGTCAAAAGAATGAAAGTTTGGTCACTGACTCAGAATTGCGTTAAAAACCACATACCCACTCCATTTTTAATGAGGATTCAAGAATGAACAATATTGTTGTCAAATTCATATGTTTGGGCCCTGAACGGACAAAAACGCTTTCCAGGCTAATTTGAGGTCAAAAGAATGAAAGTGTGGTCACTGCCTCGGAATTGCGTTAAAAACCACAGACCCACACCATTTTTTATGAGGATTCTAGAATGGGCAATATTGTTGTCAAATTCATCTTTTTGGGCCTTGAACGGACAAAAACGCTTACCAGGCTAATTTGAGGTCAAAAGAATGAAAGTTTGGTCACTGCCTCGGAATTGCGTTAAAACCCACACACCCACTCCATTTTTATTGAGGATTGAAGAATGAACAATATTGTTGTCAAATTCATCTGTTTGGGCTCTCAACGGACAAAAACGCTTTTCAGGCTAATTTGAGGTCAAAAGAATGAAAGTTTGGTCACTGTCTCGGAATTGCGTTAAAAACCACATACCCACTCCATTTTTAATGAGGATTCAAGAATGAACAATATTGTTGTCAAATTCATATGTTTGGACCCTGAACGGACTAAAACGTTTTCCAGGCTAATTTGAGGTCAAAAGAATGAAAGTTTGGTCACTGCCTTGGAATTGCGTTAAATCCCTCAGACCCAGACCATTTTTCATGAGGATTCTAGAATGGGCAATATTGTTGTCAAATTCATCTTTTTGGCCCTGAACGGACAAAAACGCTTTGCAGGCTAATTTGAGGTCAAAAGAATGAAAGTTTGGTCACTGTCTCGGAATTGCGTTAAAAACCACACACCCACTCCATTTTTAATGAGGATTCAAGAATGAACAATATTGTTGTCAAATTCATCTGTTTGAGCCCTGAACGGACAAAAACGCTTTCCAGGATAATTTGAGGTCAAAAGAATGAAATTTTGGTCACTGCCTCGGAATTGCGTTAAAAACCACAGACCCACTCCATTTTTCATGAGGATTCTAGAATGGGCAATATTGTTGTCAAATTCATCTTTTTGGGCCCTGAATGGACAAAAACGCTTTCCAGCCTAATTTGAGGCCAAAAGAATGAAAGTTTGGTCACTGTGTCGGAATTGCGTTAAAACCCACAAACCCACTCCATTTTTAATGAGGATTCAAGAATGAATAATATTCTTGTCAAATTTATCTGTTTGGGCCCTAAACGGACAAAAACGCTTTCCAGGCCAATTTGAGGTCAAAAGAATGATAGTTTGGTCACTGTCTCGGAATTGCGTTAAAAACCACATACCCACACCATTTTTCATGAGGATTCTAGAATGGGCAATATTGTTGTCAAATTCATAGGTTTGGGCCCTGAACGGACAACAATGCTTTGCAGGCTAATTTGAGGTCAAAAGAATGAAAGTTTGGTCACTGCCTCGGAATTGCGTTAAAACCCACACACCCACTCCATTTTTAATGAGGATTAAAGAATGAACAATATTGTTGTCAAATTCATCTGTTTAGGCCCTCAACGGACAAAAACGCTTTTCAGGTTAATTTGAGGTCAAAAGAATGAAAGTTTGATCACTGTCTCGGAATTGCGTTAAAAACCACATACCCACTCCATTTTTAATGAGGATTCAAGAATGAACAATATTGTTGTCAAATTCATATGTTTGGGCCCTGAACGGACTAAAACGTTTTCCAGGCTAATTTGAGGTCAAAAGAATGAAAGTTTGGTCACTGCCTCGGAATTGCGTTAAAAACCACAGACCCACTCCATTTTTAATAAGGATTCAAGAATGAACAATATTGTTGTCAAATTCATCTGTTTGGGCCCTCAACGGACAAAAACGTTTTCCAGGCTAATTTGAGGTCAAAAGAATGAAAGTTTGGTCACTGCCTCGGAATTGCGTTAAAACCCACACACCCACTCCATTTTTATTGAGGATTGAAGAATGAACAATATTGTTGTCAAATTCATCTGTTTGGGCCCTGAACGGACAAAAACGCTTTCCAGGCCAATTTGAGGTCAAAAGAATGATAGTTTGGTCACTGTCTCGGAATTCCGTGAAAACCCACATACCCACTCCATTTTTAATGAGGATTCAAGAATGAACAATATTGTTGTCAAATTCATATGTTTGGGCCCTGAACGGACTAAAACGTTTTCCAGGATAATTTGAGGTCAAAAGAATGAAATTTTGGTCACTGCCTTGGAATTGCGTTAAATCCCACAGACCCACACCATTTTTCATGAGGATTCTAGAATGGGCAATATTGTTGTCAAATTCATCTTTTTGGGCCCTGAACGGACAAAAACGCTTTCCAGCCTAATTTGAGGTCAAAAGAATGAAAGTTTGGTCACTGTGTCGGAATTGCGTTAAAACCCACAAACCCACTCCATTTTTAATGAGGATTCAAGAATGAATAATATTCTTGTAAAATTTATCTGTTTGGGCCCTAAACGGACAAAAACGCTTTCCAGGCCAATTTGAGGTCAAAAGAATGATAGTTTGGTCACTGTCTCGGAATTGCGTTAAAAACCACATACCCACACCATTTTTCATGAGGATTCTAGAATGGGCAATATTGTTGTCAAATTCATAGGTTTGGGCCCTGAACGGACAAAAATGCTTTGCAGGCTAATTTGTGGTCAAAAAAATGAAAGTTTGGTCACTGCCTCGGAATTGCGTTAAATCCCACAGACCCACACCATTTTTCATGAGGATTCTAGAATGGGCAATATTGTTGTCAAATTCATCTTTTGGGCCCTGAACGGACAAAATCGCTTTCCAGGCGAATTTGAGGTCAAAAGAATGAAAGTTTGGTCACTGTCTCGGAATTGCGTTAAAAACCACATACCCACTCCGTTTTTAATGAGGGTTGAAGAATGAACAATATTGTTGTCAAATTCATCTGTTTGGGCCCTAAACGGACAAAAACGCTTTCCAGGCCAATTTGAGGTCAAAAGAATGATAGTTTGGTCACTGTCTCGGAATTCCGTGAAAACCCACAAACCCACTCCATTTTTCATGAGGATTCTAGAATGGCCAATATTGTTGTCAAATTCATATGTTTGGGCCCTGAACGGACAAAAACGCTTTGCAGGCTAATTTGAGGTCAAAAGAATGAAAGTTTGGTCACTGTCTCGGAATTGCGTTAAAAACCACAGACCCACTCCATTTTTAATAAGGATTCAAGAATGAACAATATTGTTGTCAAATTCATCTGTTTGGGCCCTCAACGGACAAAAACGTTTTCCAGGCTAATTTGAGGTCAAAAGAATGAAAGTTTGGTCACTGCCTCAGAATTGCGTTAAAACCCACACACCCACTCCATTTTTAATGAGGATTGAAGAATGAATAATATTGTTGTCAAATTCATCTGTTTGGGCCCTCAACGGACAAAAACGCTTTTCAGGCTAATTTGAGGTCAAAAGAATGAAAGTTTGGTCACTATCTCGGAATTGCGTTAAAAACCACATACCCACTCCATTTTTAATGAGGATTCAAGAATGAACAATATTGTTGTCAAATTCATATGTTTGGGCCATGAACGGACTAAAACGTTTTCCAGGCTAATTTGAGGTCAAAAGAATGAAAGTTTGGTCACTGCTTTGGAATTGCGTTAAATCCCTCAGACCCACACCATTTTTCATGAGGATTCTAGAATGGGCAATACTGTTGTCAAATTCATCCTTTTGGGCCATGAACGGACAAAAACGCTTTCCAGCCTATTTTGAGGTCAAAAGAATGAAAGTTTGGTCACTGTGTCGGAATTGCGTTAAAACCCACAGACCCACTCCATTTTTAATGAGGATTCGAGAATGAATAATATTGTTGTCAAATTTATCTGATTGGGCCCTAAACGGACAAAAACGCTTTCCAGGCCAATTTGAGGTCAAAAGAATGATAGTTTGGTCACTGTCTCGGAATTCCGTGAAATCCCACATACCCACTCCATTTTCATGAGGATTCTAGAATGGCCAATATTGTTGTCAAATTCATATGTTTGGGCCCTGAACGGACAAAAATGCTTTGCAGGCTAATTTGAGGTCAAACGAATGAAAGTTTGGTCACTGTCTCGGAATTGCATTAAAAACCACAGACCCACTCCATTTTTAATAAGGATTCAAGAATGAACAATATTGTTGTCAAATTCATCTGTTTGGGCCCTCAACGGACAAAAACGTTTTCCAGGCTAATTTGAGTCAAACGAATGAAAGTTTGGTCACTATCTCGGAATTGCGTTAAAAACCACATACCCACTCCATTTTTAATGAGGATTCAAGAATGAACAATATTGTTGTCAAATTCATATGTATGGGCCCTGAACGGACTAAAACGTTTTCCAGGCTAATTTGAGGTCAAAAGAATGAAAGTTTGGTCACTGCTTTGGAATTGCGTTAAATCCCTCAGACCCACACCATTTTTCATGAGGATTCTAGAATGGGCAATACTGTTGTCAAATTCATCCTTTTGGGCCATGAACGGACAAAAACGCTTTCCAGCCTATTTTGAGGTCAAAAGAATGAAAGTTTGGTCACTGTGTCGGAATTGCGTTAAAACCCACAGACCCACTCCATTTTTAATGAGGATTCGAGAATGAATAATATTGTTGTCAAATTTATCTGATTGGGCCCTAAACGGACAAAAACGCTTTCCAGGCCAATTTGAGGTCAAAAGAATGATAGTTTGGTCACTGTCTCGGAATTCCGTGAAATCCCACATACCCACTCCATTTTCATGAGGATTCTAGAATGGCCAATATTGTTGTCAAATTCATATGTTTGGGCCCTGAACGGACAAAAATGCTTTGCAGGCTAATTTGAGGTCAAACGAATGAAAGTTTGGTCACTGTCTCGGAATTGCATTAAAAACCACAGACCCACTCCATTTTTAATAAGGATTCAAGAATGAACAATATTGTTGTCAAATTCATCTGTTTGGGCCCTCAACGGACAAAAACGTTTTCCAGGCTAATTTGAGGTCAAAAGAATGAAAGTTTGGTCAGTGCCTCGGAATTGCGTTAAAACCCACACACCCACTCCATTTTTAATGAGGATTGAGGAATGAACAATATTGTTGTCAAATTCATCTGTTTGGGCCCTGAACGGACAATAACGCTTTTCAGGCTAATTTGAGGTCAAAAGAATGATAGTTTGGTCACTGTCTCGGAATTCCGTGAAAACCCACAAACCCACTCCATTTTTCATGAGCATTCTAGAATGGCCAATATTGCTGTCAAATTCATATGTTTGGGCCCTGAACGGACAAAAACGCTTTCCAGGCTAATTTGAGGTCAAAAGAATGAAAGTTTGGTCACTGCCTCGGAATTGCGTTAAAAACCACAGACCCACTCCATTTCTAATAAGGATTCAAGAATGAACAATATTGTTGTCAAATTCATCTGTTTGGGCCCTCAACGGACAAAAACGCTTTTCAGGCTAATTTAAGGTCAAAAGAATGAAAGCTTGGTCACTGCCTCGGAAAATACCCACTCTATTTTTAATGAGGATTGAAGAATGAACAATATTGTTGTCAAATTCATCTGTTTGGGCCCTCAACGGACTAAAACGCTTTTCAGCCTCATTTGAGGTCAAAAGAATGAAAGTTTGGTTACTGCCTCAGAATTGCGTTAAAACCCACACACCCACTCCATTTATAACGAGGATTCAAGAATGAATAATATTGTTGCCAAATTTATCTGTTTGGGCCCTAAACGGACAAAAACGCTTTCCAGGCCAATTTGAGGTCAAAAGAATGATAGTTTGGTCACTGTCTCGGAATTCTGTGAAAACCCACATACCCACTCCATTTTTAATGAGGATTCAAGAATGAACAATATTGTTGTCAAATTCATATGTTTGGGCCCTGAACGGACTAAAACGTTTTCCAGGATAATTTGAGGTCAAAAGAATGAAATTTTGGTCACTGCCTTGGAATTGCGTTAAATCCCACAGACCCACACCATTTTTCATGAGGATTCTAGAATGGGCAATATTGTTGTCAAATTCATCTTTTTGGGCCCTGAACGGACAAAAACGCTTTCCAGGCCAATTTGAGGTCAAAAGAATGAAAGTTTGGTCACTGTCTTGGAATTGCGTTAAAAACCACAGACCCACTCCATTTTTAATAAGGATTCAAGAATGAACAATATTGTTGTAAAATTCCTCTGTTTGGGCCCTCAACGGACAAAAACGGTTTCCAGGATAATTTGAGGTCAAAAGAATGAAATTTTGGTCACTGCCTTGGAATTGCGTTAAATCCCACAGACCCACACCATTTTTTATGAGGATTCTAGAATGGGCAATATTGTTGTCAAATTCATCTTTTTGGGCCTTGAACGGACAAAAACGCTTTCCAGCCTAATTTGAGGTCAAAAGAATGAAAGTTTGGTCACTGCCTTGGAATTGCGTTAAATCCCTCAGACCCAAACCATTTTTCATGAGGATTCTAGAATGGGCAATATTGTTGTCAAATTCATCTTTTGGGCCTTGAACGGACAAAAACGCTTTGCAGGGTAATTTGAGGTCAAAAGAATGAAAGTTTGGTCACTGTCTCGAAATTGCGTTAAAAACCACAGACCCACTCCATTTTTAATAAGGATTCAAGAATGAACAATATTGTTGTCAAATTCATCTGTTTGGGACTTCAACGGACAAAAATGTTTTCCAGGCTAATTTGAGGTCAAAAGAATGAAAGTTTGGTCACTGCCTCGGAATTGCGTTAAAAACCACAGACCCACTCCATTTTTAATAAGGATTCAAGAATGAACAATATTGTTGTCAAATTCATCTGTTTGGGCCCTCAACGGACAAAAACGTTTTCCAGGCTAATTTGAGGTCAAAAGAATGAAAGTTTGGTTACTGCCTCGGAATTGCGTTAAAACCCACACACCCACTCCATTTATAATGAGGATTCAAGAATGAATAATATTGTTGCCAAATTTATCTGTTTGGGCCCTAAACGGACAAAAACGCTTTCCAGGCCAATTTGAGGTCAAAAGAATGATAGTTTGGTCACTGTCTCGGAATTCCGTGAAAACCCACATACCCACTCCATTTTTAATGAGGATTCAAGAATGAACAATATTGTTGTCAAATTCATATGTTTGGGCCCTGAACGGACTAAAACGTTTTCCAGGATAATTTGAGGTCAAAAGAATGAAATTTTGGTCACTGCCTTGGAATTGCGTTAAATCCCACAGACCCACACCATTTTTCATGAAGATTCTAGAATGGGCAATATTGTTGTCAAATTCATCTTTTTGGGCCCTGAACGGACAAAAACGCTTTCCAGGCCAATTTGAGGTCAAAAGAATGAAAGTTTGGTCACTGTCTTGGAATTGCGTTAAAAACCACAGACCCACTCCATTTTTAATAAGGATTCAAGAATGAACAATATTGTTGTAAAATTCCTCTGTTTGGGCCCTCAACGGACAAAAACGGTTTCCAGGATAATTTGAGGTCAAAAGAATGAAATTTTGGTCACTGCCTTGGAATTGCGTTAAATCCCACAGACCCACACCATTTTTTATGAGGATTCTAGAATGGGCAATATTGTTGTCAAATTCATCTTTTTGGGCCTTGAACGGACAAAAACGCTTTCCAGCCTAATTTGAGGTCAAAAGAATGAAAGTTTGGTCACTGCCTTGGAATTGCGTTAAATCCCTCAGACCCAAACCATTTTTCATGAGGATTCTAGAATGGGCAATATTGTTGTCAAATTCATCTTTTGGGCCCTGAACGGACAAAAACGCTTTGCAGGGTAATTTGAGGTAAAAAGAATGAAAGTTTGGTCACTGTCTCGAAATTGCGTTAAAAACCACAGACCCACTCCATTTTTAATAAGGATTCAAGAATGAACAATATTGTTGTCAAATTCATCTGTTTGGGACTTCAACGGACAAAAACGTTTTCCAGGCTAATTTGAGGTCAAAAGAATGAAAGTTTGGTCACTGCCTCGGAATTGCGTTAAAAACCACAGACCCACTCCATTTTTAATAAGGATTCAAGAATGAACAATATTGTTGTCAAATTCATCTGTTTGGGCCCTCAACGGACAAAAACGTTTTCCAGGCTAATTTGAGGTCAAAAGAATGAAAGTTTGGTCTCTGCCTCGGAATTGCGTTAAAAACCACAGACCCACTCCATTTTTAATAAGGATTCAAGAATGAACAATATTGTTGTCAAATTCATCTGTTTGGGCCCTCAACGGACAAAAACGTTTTCCAGGCTAATTTGAGGTCAAAAGAATGAAAGTTTGGTCACTGCCTCGGAATTGCGTTAAAACCGACACACCTACTCCATTTTTAATGAGGATTGAAGAATGAACAATATTGTTGTCAAATTCATCTGTTTGGGCCCTCAACGGACAAAAACGCTTTTCAGGCTAATTTGAGGTCAAAAGAATGAAAGTTTGGTCACTGTCTCGGAATTGCGTTAAAAACCACAGACCCACTCCATTTTTAATGAGGATTCAAGAATGAACAATATTGTTGTCAAATTCATATGTTTGGGCCCTGAACGGACTAAAACGTTTTCCAGGCTAATTTGAGGTCAAAAGAATGAAAGTTTGGTCACTGCCTCGGAATTGCGTTAAAACCGACACACCCACTCCATTTTTAATGAGGATTAAAGAATGAACAATATTGTTGTCAATTTCATCTGTTTGGGCCCTCAACGGACAAAAACGCTTTTCAGGCTAATTTGAGGTCAAAAGAATGAAAGTTTGGTCACTGTCTCGGAATTGCGTTAAAAACCACATACCCACTCCATTTTTAATGAGGATTCAAGAATAAACAATATTGTTGTCAAATTCATATGTTTGGGCCCTGAACGGACTAAAACGTTTTCCAGGCTAATTTGAGGTCAAAAGAATAAAAGTTTGGTCACTGCCTTGGAATTGCGTTAAATCCCTCAGACCCATACCATTTTTCATGAGGATTCTAGAATGGGCAATATTGTTGTCAAATTCATCTTTTTGGGCCATGAACGGACAAAAACGCTTTCCAGCCTATTTTGAGGTCAAAAGAATGAAAGTTTGGTCACTGTGTCGGAATTGCGTTAAAACCCACAGACCCACTCCATTTTTAATGAGGATTCGAGAATGAATAATATTGTTGTCAAATTTATCTGATTGGGCCCTAAACGGACAAAAACGCTTTCCAGGCCAATTTGAGGTCAAGAGAATGATAGTTTGGTCACTGTCTCGAAATTCCGTGAAAACCCACATACCCACTCCATTTTTCATGAGGATTCTAGAATGGCCAATATTGTTGTCAAATTCATATGTTTGGGCCCTGAACGGACAAAAATGCTTTGCAGGCTAATTTGAGGTCAAACGAATGAAAGTTTGGTCACTGTCTCGGAATTGCGTTAAAAACCACAGACCCACTCCATTTTTAAAAAGGATTCAAGAATGAACAATATTGTTGTCAAATTCATCTGTTTGGGCCCTCAACGGACAAAAACGTTTTCCAGGCTAATTTGAGGTCAAAAGAATGAAAGTTTGGTCAGTGCCTCGGAATTGCGTTAAAACCCACACACCCACTCCATTTTTAATGAGGATTGAGGAATGAACAATATTGTTGTCAAATTCATCTGTTTGGGCCCTGAACGGACAATATCGCTTTTCAGGCTAATTTGAGGTCAAAAGAATGATAGTTTGGTCACTGTCTCGGAATTCCGTGAAAACCCACAAACCCACTCCATTTTTCATGAGCATTCTAGAATGGCCAATATTGTTGTCAAATTCATATGTTTGGGCCCTGAACGGACAAAAACGCTTTCCAGGCTAATTTGAGGTCAAAAGAATGAAAGTTTGGTCACTGCCTCGGAATTGCGTTAAAAACCACAGACCCACTCCATTTTTAATAAGGATTCAAGAATGAAAAATATTGTTGTCAAATTCATCTGTTTGGGCCCTCAACGGACAAAAACGCTTTTCAGGCTAATTTAAGGTCAAAAGAATGAAAGCTTGGTCACTGTGTCGGAATTGCGTTAAAACCCACAGACCCACTCCATTTTTAATAAGGATTGAAGAATGAACAATATTGTTGTCAAATTCATCTGTTTGGGCCCTCAACGGAATAAAACGCTTTTCAGCCTCATTTGAGGTCAAAAGAATGAAAGTTTGGTTACTGCCTCGGAATTGCGTTAAAACCCACACACCCACTCCATTTATAATGAGGATTCAAGAATGAATAATATTGTTGCCAAATTTATCTGTTTGGGCTCTAAACGGACAAAAACGCTTTCCAGGCCAAATTGTGGTCAAAAGAATGATAGTTTGGTCACTGTCTCGGAATTCCGTGAAAACCCACATACCCACTCCATTTTTAATGAGGATTGAAGAATGAACAATATTGTTGTCAAATTCATCTGTTTGGGCCCTCAACGGAATAAAACGCTTTTCAGCCTCATTTGAGGTCAAAAGAATGAAAGTTTGGTTACTGCCTCGTAATTGCGTTAAAACCCACACACCCACTCCATTTATAATGAGGATTCAAGAATGAATAATATTGTTGCCAAATTTATCTGTTTGGGCGCTAAACGGACAAAAACGCTTTCCAGGCCAATTTGAGGTCAAAAGAATGATAGTTTGGTCACTGTCTCGGAATTCCGTGAAAACCCACATACCCACTCCATTTCTAATGAGGATTCAAGAATGAACAATATTGTTGTCAAATTCATATGTTTGGGCCCTGAACGGACTAAAACGTTTTCCAGGATAATTTGAGGTCAAAAGAATGAAATTTTGGTCACTGCCTTGGAATTGCGTTAAATCCCACAGACCCACACCATTTTTCATGAGGATTCTAGAATGGGCAATATTGTTGTCAAATTCATCTTTTTGGGCCCTGAACGGACAAAAACGCTTTCCAGCCTAATTTGAGGTCAAAAGAATGAAAGTTTGGTCACTGTGTCGGAATTGCGTTAAAACCCACATACCCACTCCATTTTTAATGAGGATTCAAGAATGAATAATATTGTTGTCAAATTTATCTGTTTGGGCCCTAAACGGACAAAAACGCTTTCCAGGCCAATTTGAGTTCAAAAGAATGATAGTTTTGTCACTGTCTCGGAATTCCGTGAAAACCCACATACCCACTCCATTTTTCATGAGGATTCTAGAATGGCCAATATTGTTGTCAAATTCCTAGGTTTGGGCCCTGAACGGACAAAAATGCTTTGCAGGCTAATTTGAGGTCAAACGAATGAAAGTTTGGTCACTGTCTTGGAATTGCGTTAAAAACCACAGACCCACTCCATTTTTAATAAGGATTCAAGAATGAACAATATTGTTGTAAAATTCATCTGTTTGGGCCCTCAACGGACAAAAACGGTTTCCAGGATAATTTGAGGTCAAAAGAATGAAATTTTGGTCACTGCCTTGGAATTGCGTTAAATCCCACAAACCCACACCATTTTTTATGAGGATTCTAGAATGGGCAATATTGTTGTCAAATTCATCTTTTTGGGCTTTGAACGGACAAAAACGCTTTCCAGCCTAATTTGAGGTCAAAAGAATGAAAGTTTGGTCACTGCCTTGGAATTGCGTTAAATCCCTCAGACCCAGACCATTTTTCATGAGGATTCTAGAATGGGCAATATTGTTGTCAAATTCATCTTTTGGGCCCTGAACGAACAAAAACGCTTTGCAGGCTAATTTGAGGTCAAAAGAATGAAAGTTTTGGTCACTGTTTCGGAATTGCGTTAAAACCCACATACCCACTCCATTTTTAATGAGGATTCAAGAATGAATAATATTGTTGTCAAATTTATCTGTTTGGGCCCTAAACGGACAAAAACGCTTTCCAGGCCAATTTGAGGTCAAAAGAATGATAGTTTGGTCACTGTCTCGGAATTCCGTGAAAACCCACATACCCACTACATTTTTCATGAGGATTCTAGAATGGCCAATATTGTTGTCAAATTCATATGTTTGGGCCCTGAACGGACAAAAACGCTTTGCAGGCTAATTTGAGGTCAAAAGAATGAAAGTTTGGTCACTGTCTCGGAATTGCGTTAAAAACCACAGACCCACTCCATTTTTAATAAGGATTCAAGAAAGAACAATATTGTTGTCAAATTCATCTGTTTGGGCCCTCAACGGACAAAAACGTTTTCCAGGCTAATTTGAGGTCAAAAGAATGAAAGTTTGGTCACTGCCTCGGAATTGCGTTAAAACCCACACACCCACTCCATTTTTATTGAGGATTGAAGAATGAACAATATTGTTGTCAAATTCATCTGTTTAGGCTCTCAACGGACAAAAACGCTTTTCAGGCTAATTTGATGTCAAAAGAATGAAAGTTTGGTCACTGTCTCGGAATTACGTTAAAAACCACATACCCACTCCATTTTTAATGAGGATTCAAGAATGAACAATATTGTTGTCAAATTCAAATGTTTGGACCCTGAACGGACTAAAACGTTTTCCAGGCTAATTTGAGGTCAAAAGAATGAAAGTTTGGTCACTGCCTTGGAATTGCGTTAAATCCCACAGACCCACACCATTTTTCATGAGGATTCTAGAATGGACAATATTGTTGTCAAATTCATCTTTTTGGGCCCTGAACGGACAAAAACGCTTTCCAGGCTAATTTGAAGTCAAAAGAATGAAAGCTTGGTCACTGTGTCGGAATTGCGTTAAAACCCACATACCCACTCCATTTTTAATGAGGATTCAAGAATGAATAATATTGTTGTCAAATTTATCTGTTTGGGCCCTAAACGGACAAAAACGCTTTCCAGGCCAATTTGAGGTCAAAAGAATGATAGTTTGGTCACTGTCTCGGAATTCCGTGAAAACCCACATACCCACTCCATTTTTCATGAGGATTCTAGAATGGCCAATATTGTTGTCAAATTCATAGGTTTGGGCATTGAACGGACAAAAACGTTTTCATAAGTTTGGTCAATGTCTCAGATTTACGTTAAATCCCACATACCAACACCATTTTTCATGAGGATTCTAGAATGGCCAATATTGTTGTCAAATTCATCTTTTTGGGCCCTGAACGGGCAAAAACGTTTTCGAGGCTAATTTGGGGTCAAAAGAATGAAAGTTTGGTCATTGTCTCGGAATTGCGTTAAATCCCACAGACCCACACCATTTTTCATGAGATTCTAGAATGGCCAATGTTGTTGTCAAATTCATCTGTTTGGGCCCTCAACGGACAAAAACGTTTTCCAGGCTAATTTGAGGTCAAAAGAATGAAAGTTTGGTCACTGCCTCGGAATTACGTTAAAACCCACACACCCACTCCATTTTTAATGAGGATTCAAGAATGAACAATATTGTTGTCAAATTCAATTGTTTGGGCCTTGAACGGACAAAAACGCTTTTCAGGCTAATTTGAGGTCAAAAGAATGATAGTTTGGTCACTGTCTCGGAATTGCGTTGAAAACCACATACCCATTCCATTTTTCATGATGATTCTAGAATGGCCAATATTGTTGTCAAATTCATATGTTTGGGCCCTGAACGGACAAAAACGTTTTCCGGGCTAATTTGAGGTCAAAAGAATGAAAGTTTGGTCACTGCCTCGGAATTGCGTTAAATCCCACAGACCCACACCATTTTTCATGAGGATTCTAGAATGGCCAATATTGTTGTCAAATTCATCTTTTTGGGCCATGAACGGACAAAAACGCTTTCCAGGCTAATTTGAGGTCAAAAGAATGAAAGTTTGGTCACTGTGTCGGAATTGCGTTAAAACCCACATACCCACTCCATTATTAATGAGGATTCATGAATGAATAATATTGTTGTCAAATTCATCTTTTTGGGCCCTGAACGGACAAAAAAGCTTTCCAGGCTAATTTAAGGTCAAAAGAATGAAAGTTTGGTCACTGCCTCGGAATTGCGTTAAAACCCACACACCCACTCCATTTTTAATGAGGATTGAAGAATGAACAATATTGTTGTCAAATTCATCTGTTTGGGCCCTCAACGGACAAAAACGTTTTCCAGGCTAATTTGAGGTCAAAAGAATGAAAGTTTGGTCACTGGATCGGAATTACGTTAAAACCAACACACCCACTCCATTTTTAATGAGGATTCAAGAATGAACAATATTGTTGTCAAATTCATCTGTTTGGGCCGTGAACGGACAAAAACGCTTTTTAGGCTAATTTGAGGTCAAAAGAATGATAGTTTGGTCACTGTCTCGGAATTGCGTTGAAAACCACATACCCATTCCATTTTTCATGATGATTCTTGAATGGCCAATATTGTTGTCAAATTCATATGTTTGGGCCCTGAACGGACAAAAACGTTTTCCAGGCTAATTTGAGGTCAAAAGAATGAAAGTTTTGTCACTGCCTCGGAATTGCGTTAAATCCCACAGACCCACACCATTTTTCATGAGGATTCTAGAATGGCCAATATTGTTGTCAAATTCATCTTTTTGGGCCCTGAACGGACAAAAACGCTTTCCAGGCTAATTTGAGGTCAAAAGAATGAAAGTTTGGTCACTGTGTCGGAATTGCGTTAAAACCCACATACCCACTCCATTTTTAATGAGGATTCAAGAATGAATAATATTGTTGTCAAATTCATCTTTTTGGGCCCTTAACGGACTAAAACGCTTTTCAGCCTAATTTGAGGTCAAAAGAATGAAAGTTTGGTCACTGTCTCAGAATTGCGTTAAAACCCAAACACCCACACCATTTTTCATGAGGATTCTGGAATGGCCAATATTGTTGTCAAATTCATCTTTTTGGGCCCTGAACGGACAAAAATGTTTTCCAGGCTAATTTGAGGTCAAAAGAATGAAAGTTTGGTCACTGCCTCGGAATTACGTTAAAACCCACACACCCACTCCATTTTTAATGAGGATTCAAGAATGAACAATATTGTTGTCAAATTCATCTGTTTGGGACTTGAACGGACAAAAACGCTTTTCAGGCAAATTTGAGGTCAAAAGAATGATAGTTTGGTCACTGTCTCGGAATTGCGTTAAAACCCACATACCCACACCATTTTTCATAAGAATTCTAGAATGGCCAATATTGTTGTCAAATTCATATGTTTGGGCCCTGAACGGACAAAAACTTTTTCCAGGCTAATTTGAGGTCAAAAGAATGAAAGTTTGGTCACTGCCTCGGAATTACGTTAAAACCAACACACCCACTCCATTTTTAATGAGGATTCAAGAATGAACAATATTGTTGTCAATTTCATCTGTTTGGGCCGTGAACGGACAAAAACGCTTTTCAGGCTAATTTGAGTTCAAAAGAATGATAGTTTGGTCACTGTCTCGGAATTGCGTTGAAAACCACATACCCATTCCATTTTTCATGAGGATTCTAGAATGGCCAATATTGTTGTCAAATTCATATGTTTGGGCCCTGAACGAACAAAAACGTTTTCCAGGCTAATTTGAGGTCAAAAGAATGAAAGTTTGGTCGCTGCCTCAGAATTGCGTTAAATCCCACAGACCCACACCATTTTTCATGAGGATTCTAGAATGGCCAATATTGTTGTCAAATTCATCTTTTTGGGCCCTGAACGGACAAAAAAGCTTTCCAGGCTAATTTGAGGTCAAAAGAATGAAAGTTTGCTCGCTGCCTAGGAATTGCGTTAAAACCCATACACACACTCCATTTTTAATGAGGATTCAAGAATGAATAATATTGTTGTCAAATTCATCTGTTTGGGCCCTATACGGACTAAAACGCTTTCGAGGCTAATTTGATGTCAAAAGAATGATAGTTTGGTCACTGTCTCGGAATTGCGTTAAAAACCACATACCCACTCCATTTTTAATGAGGATTCAAATATGAACAATATTGTTGTCAAATTCATCTGTTTGGCCCCTCAACGGACAAAAACGCTTTTCAGGCTAATTTGAGGTCAAAAGAATGATAGTTTGGTCACTGTCTCGGAATTCCGTGAAAACCCACATACCCACTCCATTTTTCAAGAGGATTCTAGAATGGCCAATATTGTTGTCAAATTCATATGTTTGGGCCCTGAACGGACAAAAACGCTTTGCAGGCTAATTTGAGGTCAAAAGAATGAAAGCTTGGTCAATGTCACAGATTTACGTTAAATCCCACATACCAACACCATTTTTCATGAGGATTCTAGAATGGCCAATATTGTTGTCAAATTCATCTTTTTGGGCCCTGAACGGACAAAAACGCTTTTCAGCCTAATTTGAGGTCAAAAGAATGAAAGTTTGGTCACGGTCTCGGAATTGCGTTAAAACCCACATACCCACACCATTTTTCATGAGGATTCTAGAATGGCCAATATTGTTGTCAAATTCATCTTTTTGGGCCCTGAACGGGCAAAAACGTTTTCCAGGCTAATTTGAGGTCAAAAGAATGAAAGTTTGGTCACTGTGTCGGATTTCCGTGAAAACCCACATACCCACTCCATTTTTAATGAGGATTCAAGAATGAATAATATTGTTGTCAAATTCATCTGTTTGGGCCCTATACGGACTAAAACGCTTTCGAGGCTAATTTGAGGTCAAAAGAATGATAGTTTGGTCACTGTCTCGGAATTCGGTGAAAACCCACATACTCACTCCATTTTTCATGAGGATTCTAGAATGGCCAATATTGTTGTCAAATTCTTATGTTTGGGCCCTGAACGGACAAAAACGCTTTCCAGGCTAATTTGAGGTCAAAAGAATGAAAGTATGGTCACTGTCTCGGAATTGCGTTAAAAACCACATACCCACTCCATTTTTAATGAGGATTCAAATATGAACAATATTGTTGTCAAATTCATCTGTTTGGGCCCTCAACGGACAAAAACGCTTTTCAGGCTAATTTGAGGTCAAAAGAATGATAGTTTGGTCACTGTCTCGGAATTCCGTGAAAACCCACATACCCACTCCATTTTTCAAGAGGATTCTAGAATGGCCAATATTGTTGTCAAATTCATATGTTTGGGCCCTGAACGGACAAAAACGCTTTGCAGGCTAATTTGAGGTCAAAAGAATGAAAGTTTAGTCAATGTCTCAGATTTACGTTAAATCCCACATACCAACACCATTTTTCATGGGGATTCTAGAATGGCCAATATTGTTGTCAAATTCATCTTTTTGGGCCCTGAACGGACAAAAACGCTTTCCAGGCTAATTTGAGGACAAAAGAATGAAAGTTTGGTCACTGTGTCGAAATTGCGTTAAAACCCACATACCCACTCCATTTTTAATGAGGATTCAAGAATGAATAATATTGTTGTCAAATTCATCTGTTTGGGCCCCATACGGACAAAAACGCTTTCGAGGCTAATTTGAGGTCAAAAGAATGATAGTTTGGTCACTGTCTCGGAATTCCGTGAAAACCCACATACCCACTCAATTTTTCACGAGGATTCTAGAATGGCCAAAATTGTTGTCAAATTCTTATGTTTGGGCCCTGAACGGACAAAAACGCTTTGCAGGCTAATTTGAGGTCAAAAGAATGAAAGTTTGGTCACTGTCTCAGAATTGCGTTAAAAACCACATACCCACTCCATTTTTAATGAGGATTCAAGAATGAACAATATTGTTGTCAAATTCATCTGTTTGGGCCCTCAACGGACAAAAACGCTTTTCAGGCTAATTTGAGGTCAAAAGAATGATAGTTTGGTCACTGTCTCGGAATTCCGTGAAAACCCACATACTCACTCCATTTTTCATGAGGATTCTAGAATGGCCAATATTGTTGTCAAATTCTTATGTTTGGGCCCTGAACGGACAAAAACGCTTTCCAGGCTAATTTGAGGTCAAAAGAATGAAAGTATGGTCAATGTCTCGGAATTGCGTTAAAAACCACATACCCACTCCATTTTTAATGAGGATTCAAATAATGACAATATTGTTGTCAAATTCATCTGTTTGGGCCCTCAACGGACAAAAACGCTTTCCAGGCTAATTTGAGGTCAAAAAAATGAAAGTTTGGTCACTGCCTCGGAATTCCGTTAAAACCCACACACCCAGTCCATTTTTAATGAGGATTCAAGAATGAACAATATTGTTGTCAAATTCATCTGTTTGGGCCGTGAACGGACAAAAACGCTTTTCAGGCTAATTTGAGGTCAAAAGAATGAAAGTTTGGTCACTGTGTCGGAATTGCGTTAAAACCCACATACCCACTCTATTTTTAATGAGGATTCAAGAATGAATAATATTGTTGTCAAATTCATCTTTTTGGGCCCTGAACGGACAAAAACGCTTTCCAGGCTAATTTGAGGTCAAAAGAATGAAAGTTTGGTCACTGTCTCAGAATTGCGTTAAAACCCAAACACCCACACCATTTTTCATGAGGATTCTGGAATGGCCAATATTGTTGTCAAATTCATCTTTTTGGGCCCTGAACGGACAAAAAAGCTTTCCAGGCTAATTTGAGGTCAAAAGAATGAAAGTTTGGTCGCTGCCTAGGAATTGCGTTAAAACCCACACACCCACTCCATTTTTAATGAGGATTGAAGAATGAACAATATTGTTGTCAAATTCATCTGTTTGGGCCCTCAAGGGACAAAAACGTTTTCCAGGCTAATTTGAGGTCAAAAGAATGAAAGTTTGGTCACTGCCTCGGAATTACGTTAAAACCCACACACCCACTCCATTTTTAATGAGGATTCAAGAATGAACAATATTGTTGTCAAATTCATCTGTTTGGGACTTGAACGGACAAAAACGCTTTTCAGGCAAATTTGAGGTCAAAAGAATGATAGTTTGGTCACTGTCTCGGAATTGCGTTAAAACCCACATACCCACACCATTTTTCATAAGAATTCTAGAATGGCCAATATTGTTGTCAAATTCATATGTTTGGGCCCTGAACGGACAAAAACTTTTTCCAGGCTAATTTGAGGTCAAAAGAATGAAAGTTTGGTCACTGCCTCGGAATTACGTTAAAACCAACACACCCACTCCATTTTTAATGAGGATTCAAGAATGAACAATATTGTTGTCAAATTCATCTGTTTGGGCCGTGAACGGACAAAAACGCTTTGCAGGCTAATTTGAGGTCAAAAGAATGAAAGTTTGGTCACTGTCTCGGAATTGCGTTGAAAACCACATACCCATTCCATTTTTCATGATGATTCTTGAATGGCCAATATTGTTGTCAAATTCATATGTTTGGGCCCTGAACGGACAAAAACGTTTTCCAGGCTAATTTGAGGTCAAAAGAATGAAAGTTTGGTCACTGCCTCAGAGTTGCGTTAAATCCCACAGACCCACACCATTTTTCATGAGGATTCTAGAATGGGCAATATTGTTGTCAAATTCATCTTTTTGGGCCCTGAACGGACAAAAACGCTTTCCAGGCTAATTTGAGGTCAAAAGAATGAAAGTTTGGTCACTGTGTCGGAATTGCGTTAAAACCCACAGACCCACACCATTTTTCATGAGGATTCTAGAATGGGCAATATTGTTGTCAAATTCATCTTTTTGGGCCCTGAACGGACAAAAAAGCTTTCCAGGCTAATTTGAGGTCAAAAGAATGAAAGTTTGCTCGCTGCCTAGGAATTGCGTTAAAACCCATACACCCACTCCATTTTTAATGAGGATTCAAGAATGAATAATATTGTTGTCAAATTCATCTGTTTGGGCCCTATACGGACTAAAATGCTTTCGAGGCTAATTTGATGTCAAAAGAATGATAGTTTGGTCACTGCCTCGGAATTGCGTTAAAAACCACATACCCACTCCATTTTTAATGAGGATTCAAAAATGAACAATATTGTTGTCAAATTCATCTGTTTGGGCCCTCAACGGACAAAAACGCTTTTCAGGCTAATTTGAGGTCAAAAGAATGATAGTTTGGTCACTGTCTCGGAATTCCGTGAAAACCCACATACCCACTCCATTTTTCAAGAGGATTCTAGAATGGCCAATATTGTTGTCAAATTCATATGTTTGGGCCCTGAACGGACAAAAACGCTTTGCAGGCTAATTTGAGGTCAAAAGAATGAAAGCTTGGTCAATGTCACAGATTTACGTTAAATCCCACATACCAACACCATTTTTCATGAGGATTCTAGAATGGCCAATATTGTTGTCAAATTCATCTTTTTGGGCCCTGAACGGACAAAAACGCTTTTCAGCCTAATTTGAGGTCAAAAGAATGAAAGTTTGGTCACGGTCTCGGAATTGCGTTAAAACCCACATACCCACACCATTTTTCATGAGGATTCTAGAATGGCCAATATTGTTGTCAAATTCATCTTTTTGGGCCCTGAACGGGCAAAAACGTTTTCCAGGCTAATTTAGGGTCAAAAGAATGAAAGTTTGGTCACTGGCTCGGAATTGCGTTAAATCCCACAGACCCACACCATTTTTCTTGAGATTCTCAAATAGCCAATATTGTTGTCAAATTCATCTCTTTGGGCCCTGAACGGACAAAAACGCTTTCCAGGCTAATTTGAGGTCAAAAGAATGAAAGTTTGGTCACTGTGTCGGAATTCCGTGAAAACCCACATACCCACTCCATTTTTAATGAGGATTCAAGAATGAATAATATTGTTGTCAAATTCATCTGTTTGGGCCCTATACGGACTAAAACGCTTTCGAGGCTAATTTGAGGTCAAAAGAATGATAGTTTGGTCACTGTCTCGGAATTCGGTGAAAACCCACATACTCACTCCATTTTTCATGAGGATTCTAGAATGGCCAATATTGTTGTCAAATTCTTATGTTTGGGCCCTGAACGGACAAAAACGCTTTCCAGGCTAATTTGAGGTCAAAAGAATGAAAGTATGGTCACTGTCTCGGAATTGCGTTAAAAACCACATACCCACTCCATTTTTAATGAGGATTCAAATATGAACAATATTGTTGTCAAATTCATCTGTTTGGGCCCTCAACGGACAAAAACGCTTTTCAGGCTAATTTGAGGTCAAAAGAATGATAGTTTGGTCACTGTCTCGGAATTCCGTGAAAACCCACATACCCACTCCATTTTTCAAGAGGATTCTAGAATGGCCAATATTGTTGTCAAATTCATATGTTTGGGCCCTGAACGGACAAAAACGCTTTGCAGGCTAATTTGAGGTCAAAAGAATGAAAGTTTAGTCAATGTCTCAGATTTACGTTAAATCCCACATACCAACACCATTTTTCATGAGGATTCTAGAATGGCCAATATTGTTGTCAAATTCATCTTTTTGGGCCCTGAACGGACAAAAACGCTTTCCAGGCTAATTTGAGGACAAAAGAATGAAAGTTTGGTCACTGTGTCGGAATTGCGTTAAAACCCACATACCCACTCCATTTTTAATGAGGATTCAAGAATGAATAATATTGTTGTCAAATTCATCTGTTTGGGCCCCATACGGACAAAAACGCTTTCGAGGCTAATTTGAGGTCAAAAGAATGATAGTTTGGTCACTGTCTCGGAATTCCGTGAAAACCCACATACCCACTCAATTTTTCACGAGGACTCTAGAATGGCCAAAATTGTTGTCAAATTCTTATGTTTGGGCCCTGAACGGACAAAAACGCTTTGCAGGCTAATTTGAGGTCAAAAGAATGAAAGTTTGGTCACTGTCTCGGAATTGCGTTAAAAACCACATACCCACTCCATTTTTAATGAGGATTCAAGAATGAACAATATTGTTGTCAAATTCATCTGTTTGGGCCCTCAACGGACAAAAACGCTTTTCAGGCTAATTTGAGGTCAAAAGAATGATAGTTTGGTCACTGTCTCGGAATTCCGTGAAAACCCACATACCCACTCCATTTTTCAAGAGGATTCTAGAATGGCCAATATTGTTGTCAAATTCATATGTTTGGGCCCTGAACGGACAAAAACGTTTTGCAGGCTAATTTGAGGTCAAAAGAATGAAAGTTTAGTCAATGTCTCAGATTTACGTTAAATCCCACATACCAACACCATTTTTCATGAGGATTCTAGAATGGCCAATATTGTTGTCAAATTCATCTTTTTGGGCCCTGAACGGACAAAAACGCTTTCCAGGCTAATTTGAGGACAAAAGAATGAAAGTTTGGTCACTGTGTCGGAATTGCGTTAAAACCCACAGACCCACTCCATTTTTAATGAGGATTCAAGAATGAATAATATTGTTGTCAAATTCATCTGTTTGGGCCCCATACGGACAAAAACGCTTTCGAGGCTAATTTGAGGTCAAAAGAATGATAGTTTGGTCACTGTCTCGGAATTCCGTGAAAACCCACATACCCACTCCATTTTTCAAGAGGATTCTAGAATGGCCAAAATTGTTGTCAAATTCATATGTTTGGGCCCTGAACGGACAAAAACGCTTTGCAGACTAATTTGAGGTGAAAAGAATGAAAGTTTGGTCACTGTCTCGGAATTGCGTTAAAAACCACATACCCACTCCATTTTCAATGAGGATTCAAGAATGAACAATATTGTTGTCAAATTCATCTGTTTGGGCCCCATACGGACAAAAACGCTTTCGAGGCTAATTTGAGGTCAAAAGAATGATAGTTTGGTCACTGTCTCGGAATTCCGTGAAAACCCACATACCCACTCCATTTTTCAAGAGGATTCTAGAATGGCCAAAATTGTTGTCAAATTCATATGTTTGGGCCCTGAACGGACAAAAACGCTTTGCAGACTAATTTGAGGTGAAAAGAATGAAAGTTTGGTCACTGTCTCGGAATTGCGTTAAAAACCACATACCCACTCCATTTTCAATGAGGATTCAAGAATGAACAATATTGTTGTCAAATTCATCTGTTTGGGCCCTGAACGGACAAAAACGCTTTCCAGGCTAATTTGAGGTCAAAAGAATGAAAGTTTGGTCACTGTATCGGAATTGCGTTAAAACCCACATACCCACTCCATTTTTCATGAGGATTCTAGAATGGCCAATATAGTTGTCAAATTCTTATGTTTGGGCGCTGAACGGACAAAAATGCTTTCCAGGCTAATTTGAGGTCAAAAGAATGAAAGTTTGGTCAATGTCTCAGATTTACGTTAAATCCCACATACCAACACCATTTTTCATGAGGATTCTAGAATGGCCAATATTGTTGTCAAATTCATCTTTTTGGGCCATGAAAGGACAAAAACGCTTTTCAGCCTAATTTGAGGTCAAAAGAATGAAAGTTTGGTCACTGTCTCGGAATTGCTTTAAAACCCACATACCCACACCATCTTTCATGAGGATTCTAGATTGGCCAATATTGTTGTCAAATTCATCTTTTTGGGACTTGAACGGGCAAAAATGTTTTCCAGGCTAATTTGGGGTCAAAAGAATGAAAGTTTGGTCACTGTCTCGGAATTGCGTTAAATCCCACAGACCCACACCATTTTTCATGAGATTCTAGAATGGCCAATATTGTTGTCAAATTCATATTTTTGGGCCCTGAACGGACAAAAACGCTTTCCAGGCTAATTTGAGGTCAAAAGAATGAAAGTATGGTCACTATCTCGGAATTGCGTTAAAAACCACATACCCACTCCATTTTCAATGAGGATTCAAGAATGAACAATATTGTTGTCAAATTCATCTGTTTGGGCCCTCAACGGACAAAAACGTTTTCCAGGCTAATTTGAGGTCAAAAGAATGAAAGTTTGGTCACTGCCTCGGAATTGTGTTAAAACCCACACACCCACTCCATTTTTAATGAGGATTGAAGAATGAACAATATTGTTGTCAAATTCATTTGTTTGGGCTTTGAATGGGCAAAAACGTTTTCCAGGCTAATTTGAGGTCAAAAGAATGAAAGTTTGGTCACTGCCTCGGAATTACGTTAAAACCCACACACCCACTCCATTTTTAATGAGGATTCAAGAATGAACAATATTTTTGTCAAATTCATCTGTTTGGGCCCTGAACGGACAAAAACGCTTTTCAGGCTAATTTGAGGTCAAAAGAATGATAGTTTGGTCACTGTCTCGGAATTGCGTTAAAAACCATATACCCATTCCATTTTTCATTAGATTCTAGAATTGCCAATATTGTTGTCAAATTCAAATGTTTGGGTCCTGAACTTACAAAAACATTTTCCAGGCTAATTTGAGGTCAAAAGAATGAAAGTTTGGTCACCGCCTCGGAATTGCGTTAAATCCCACAGACCCACACCATTTTTAATGAGGATTCAAGAATGAACAATATTGTTGTCAAATTCATCTGTTTGGGCCCTGAACGGACAAAAACGCTTTGCAGGCTAATTTGAGGTCAAAAGAATGAAAGTTTGGTCACTGTGTCAGAATTGCGTTAAAACCCACATACCCACTCCATTTTTAATGAGGATTCAAGAATGAATAATATTGTTGTCAAATTCATCTGTTTGGGCCCCATACGGACAAAAACGCTTTCGAGGCTAATTTGAGGTCAAAAGAATGATAGTTTGGTCACTGTCTCGGAATTCCGTGAAAACCCACATACCCACTCAATTTTTCACGAGGACTCTAGAATGGCCAAAATTGTTGTCAAATTCTTATGTTTGGGCCCTGAACGGACAAAAACGCTTTGCAGGCTAATTTGAGGTCAAAAGAATGAAAGTTTGGTCACTGTCTCGGAATTGCGTTAAAAACCACATACCCACTCCATTTTTAATGAGGATTCAAGAATGAACAATATTGTTGTCAAATTCATCTGTTTGGGCCCTCAACGGACAAAAACGCTTTTCAGGCTAATTTGAGGTCAAAAGAATGATAGTTTGGTCACTGTCTCGGAATTCCGTGAAAACCCACATACCCACTCCATTTTTCAAGAGGATTCTAGAATGGCCAATATTGTTGTCAAATTCATATGTTTGGGCCCTGAACGGACAAAAACGTTTTGCAGGCTAATTTGAGGTCAAAAGAATGAAAGTTTAGTCAATGTCTCAGATTTACGTTAAATCCCACATACCAACACCATTTTTCATGAGGATTCTAGAATGGCCAATATTGTTGTCAAATTCATCTTTTTGGGCCCTGAACGGACAAAAACGCTTTCCAGGCTAATTTGAGGACAAAAGAATGAAAGTTTGGTCACTGTGTCGGAATTGCGTTAAAACCCACAGACCCACTCCATTTTTAATGAGGATTCAAGAATGAATAATATTGTTGTCAAATTCATCTGTTTGGGCCCCATACGGACAAAAACGCTTTCGAGGCTAATTTGAGGTCAAAAGAATGATAGTTTGGTCACTGTCTCGGAATTCCGTGAAAACCCACATACCCACTCCATTTTTCAAGAGGATTCTAGAATGGCCAAAATTGTTGTCAAATTCATATGTTTGGGCCCTGAACGGACAAAAACGCTTTGCAGACTAATTTGAGGTGAAAAGAATGAAAGTTTGGTCACTGTCTCGGAATTGCGTTAAAAACCACATACCCACTCCATTTTCAATGAGGATTCAAGAATGAACAATATTGTTGTCAAATTCATCTGTTTGGGCCCTGAACGGACAAAAACGCTTTCCAGGCTAATTTGAGGTCAAAAGAATGAAAGTTTGGTCACTGTATCGGAATTGCGTTAAAACCCACATACCCACTCCATTTTTCATGAGGATTCTAGAATGGCCAATATAGTTGTCAAATTCTTATGTTTGGGCGCTGAACGGACAAAAATGCTTTCCAGGCTAATTTGAGGTCAAAAGAATGAAAGTTTGGTCAATGTCTCAGATTTACGTTAAATCCCACATACCAACACCATTTTTCATGAGGATTCTAGAATGGCCAATATTGTTGTCAAATTCATCTTTTTGGGCCATGAAAGGACAAAAACGCTTTTCAGCCTAATTTGAGGTCAAAAGAATGAAAGTTTGGTCACTGTCTCGGAATTGCTTTAAAACCCACATACCCACACCATCTTTCATGAGGATTCTAGATTGGCCAATATTGTTGTCAAATTCATCTTTTTGGGACTTGAACGGGCAAAAATGTTTTCCAGGCTAATTTGGGGTCAAAATAATGAAAGTTTGGTCACTGTCTCGGAATTGCGTTAAATCCCACAGACCCACACCATTTTTCATGAGATTCTAGAATGGCCAATATTGTTGTCAAATTCATATTTTTGGGCCCTGAACGGACAAAAACGCTTTCCAGGCTAATTTGAGGTCAAAAGAATGAAAGTTTGGTCAATGTCTCAGATTTACGTTAAATCCCACATACCAACACCATTTTTCATGAGGATTCTAGAATGGCCAATATTGTTGTCAAATTCATCTTTTTGGGCCATGAAAGGACAAAAACGCTTTTCAGCCTAATTTGAGGTCAAAAGAATGAAAGTTTGGTCACTGTCTCGGAATTGCTTTAAAACCCACATACCCACACCATCTTTCATGAGGATTCTAGATTGGCCAATATTGTTGTCAAATTCATCTTTTTGGGACTTGAACGGGCAAAAATGTTTTCCAGGCTAATTTGGGGTCAAAATAATGAAAGTTTGGTCACTGTCTCGGAATTGCGTTAAATCCCACAGACCCACACCATTTTTCATGAGATTCTAGAATGGCCAATATTGTTGTCAAATTCATATTTTTGGGCCCTGAACGGACAAAAACGCTTTCCAGGCTAATTTGAGGTCAAAAGAATGAAAGTATGGTCACTGTCTCGGAATTGCGTTAAAAACCACATACCCACTCCATTTTCAATGAGGATTCAAGAATGAACAATATTGTTGTCAAATTCATCTGTTTGGGCCCTCAACGGACAAAAACGTTTTCCAGGCTAATTTGAGGTCAAAAGAATGAAAGTTTGGTCACTGCCTCGGAATTGTGTTAAAACCCACACACCCACTCCATTTTTAATGAGGATTGAAGAATGAACAATATTGTTGTCAAATTCATTTGTTTGGGCTTTGAATGGGCAAAAACGTTTTCCAGGCTAATTTGAGGTCAAAAGAATGAAAGTTTGGTCACTGCCTCGGAATTACGTTAAAACCCACACACCCACTCCATTTTTAATGAGGATTCAAGAATGAACAATATTTTTGTCAAATTCATCTGTTTGGGCCCTGAACGGACAAAAACGCTTTTCAGGCTAATTTGAGGTCAAAAGAATGATAGTTTGGTCACTGTCTCGGAATTGCGTTAAAAACCATATACCCATTCCGTTTTTCATTAGATTCTAGAATTGCCAATATTGTTGTCAAATTCAAATGTTTGGGTCCTGAACTTACAAAAACATTTTCCAGGCTAATTTGAGGTCAAAAGAATGAAAGTTTGGTCACCGCCTCGGAATTGCGTTAAATCCCACAGACCCACACCATTTTTAATGAGGATTCAAGAATGAACAATATTGTTGTCAAATTCATCTGTTTGGGCCCTGAACGGACAAAAACGCTTTGCAGGCTAATTTGAGGTCAAAAGAATGAAAGTTTGGTCACTGTGTCAGAATTGCGTTAAAACCCACATACCTACTCCATTTTTAATGAGGATTCAAGAATGAATAATATTGTTGTCAAATTCATCTGTTTGGGCCCTAAACGGACAAAAACGCTTTCCAGGCTAATTTGAGGTCAAAAGAATGATAGTTTGGTCACTGTCTCGGAATTCCATGAAAACCCACAGACCCACTCCATTTTTCAAGAGGATTCTAGAATGGCCAATATTGTTGTCAAATTCATATGTTTGGGCCCTGAACGGACAAAAACGCTTTGCAGGGTAATTTGAGGTCAAAATAATGAAAGTTTGGTCACTGTCTCGGAATTGCGTTAAAAACCACATACCCACTCCATTTTCAATGAGGATTCAAGAATGAACAATATTGTTGTCAAATTCATCTGTTTGGGCCCTCAACGGACAAAAACGTTTTCCAGGCTAATTTGAGGTCAAAAGAATGAAAGTTTGGTCACTGCCTCGGAATTGTGTTAAAACCCACACACCCACTCCATTTTTAATGAGGATTGAAGAATGAACAATATTGTTGTCAAATTCATTTGTTTGGGCTTTGAATGGGCAAAAACGTTTTCCAGGCTAATTTGAGGTCAAAAGAATGAAAGTTTGGTCACTGCCTCGGAATTACGTTAAAACCCACACACCCACTCCATTTTTAATGAGGATTCAAGAATGAACAATATTTTTGTCAAATTCATCTGTTTGGGCCCTGAACGGACAAAAACGCTTTTCAGGCTAATTTGAGGTCAAAAGAATGATAGTTTGGTCACTGTCTCGGAATTGCGTTAAAAACCATATACCCATTCCGTTTTTCATTAGATTCTAGAATTGCCAATATTGTTGTCAAATTCAAATGTTTGGGTCCTGAACTTACAAAAACATTTTCCAGGCTAATTTGAGGTCAAAAGAATGAAAGTTTGGTCACCGCCTCGGAATTGCGTTAAATCCCACAGACCCACACCATTTTTAATGAGGATTCAAGAATGAACAATATTGTTGTCAAATTCATCTGTTTGGGCCCTGAACGGACAAAAACGCTTTGCAGGCTAATTTGAGGTCAAAAGAATGAAAGTTTGGTCACTGTGTCAGAATTGCGTTAAAACCCACATACCTACTCCATTTTTAATGAGGATTCAAGAATGAATAATATTGTTGTCAAATTCATCTGTTTGGGCCCTAAACGGACAAAAACGCTTTCCAGGCTAATTTGAGGTCAAAAGAATGATAGTTTGGTCACTGTCTCGGAATTCCATGAAAACCCACAGACCCACTCCATTTTTCAAGAGGATTCTAGAATGGCCAATATTGTTGTCAAATTCATATGTTTGGGCCCTGAACGGACAAAAACGCTTTGCAGGGTAATTTGAGGTCAAAATAATGAAAGTTTGGTCACTGTCTCGGAATTGCGTTAAAAACCACATACCCACTCCATTTTCAATGAGGATTCAAGAATGAACAATATTGTTGTCAAATTCATCTGTTTGGGCCCTCAACGGACAAAAACGTTTTCCAGGCTAATTTGAGGTCAAAAGAATGAAAGTTTGGTCACTGCCTCGGAATTGTGTTAAAACCCACACACCCACTCCATTTTTAATGAGGATTGAAGAATGAACAATATTGTTGTCAAATTCATTTGTTTGGGCCCTGAACGGACAAAAACGTTTTCCAGGCTAATTTGAGGTCAAAAGAATGAAAGTTTGGTCACTGTCTCGGAATTGCGTTAAAAACCATATACCCATTCCATTTTTCATGAGATTCTAGAATGGCCAATATTGTTGTCAAATTCAAATGTTTGGGTCCTGAACTTACAAAAACGTTTTCCAGGCTAATTTGAGGTCAAAAGAATGAAAGTTTGGTCACTGCCTCGGAATTGCGTTAAATCCCACAGACCCACACCATTTTTAATGAGGATTCAAGAATGAACAATATTGTTGTCAAATTCATCTGTTTGGGCCCTGAACGGACAAAAACACTTTTCAGGCTAATTTGAGGTCAAAAGAATGATAGTTTGGTCACTGTCTCGGAATTGCGTTAAAAACCAAATACCCATTCCATTTTTCATGAGGATTCTAGAATGGCCAATATTGTTGTCAAATTCAAATGTTTGGGTCCTGAACTTACAAAAACGTTTTCCAGGCTAATTTGAGGTCAAAAGAATGAAAGTTTGGTCACTGCCTCGGAATTGCGTTAATTCCCACAGACCCACACCATTTTTCATGAGGATTCTAGAATGGGCAATATTGTTGTCAAATTCATCTTTTTGGGCCCTGAACGGACAAAAACGCTTTCCAGGCTAATTTGAGGTCAAAAGAATGAAAGTTTGGTCACTGTGTCGGAATTGCGTTAAAACCCACATACCCACTCCATTTTTAATGAGGATTCAAGAATGAATAATATTGTTGTCAAATTCATCTGTCTGGGCCCTATATACACAAAAACGCTTTGGAGGCTAATTTGAGGTCAAAAGAATGATAGTTGGTCACTCTCTCAGAATTCCGTGAAAACCCACATACCCACACCATTTTTCATGAGGATTCTAGAATGGCCAATATTGCTGTCAAATTCATATGTTTGGGCCCTGAACGGACAAAAACGCTTTGCAGGCTAATTTGAGGTCAAAAGAATGAAAGTTTGGTCAATGTCTCCGATTTACGTTAAATCCCACATACCAACACCATTTTTCATGAGGCTTCTAGAATGGCCAATATTGTTGTCAAATTCATCTTTTTGGGCCCTGAACGGACAAAAACGCTTTTCAGCCTAATTTGAGGTCAAAAGAATGAAAGTTTGGTCACTGTCTCGGAATTGCGTTAAAACCCACATACCCACTCCATTTTTAATGAGGATTCAAGAATGAATAATATTGTTGTCAAATTCATCTGTCTGGGCCCGATACGGACAAAAACGCTTTGGAGGCTAATTTGAGGTCAAAAGAATGATAGTTGGTCACTGTCTCGGAATTCCGTGAAAACCCACATACTCACTCCATTTTTCATGAGGATTCTAGAATGGCCAATATTGTTGTCAAATTCTTATGTTTGGGCCCTGAACGGACAAAAACGCTTTCCAGGCTAATTTGAGGTCAAAAGAATGAAAGTATGGTCACTGTCTCGGAATTGCGTTAAAAACCACATACCCACTCCATTTTTAATGAGGATTCAAGAATGAACAATATTGTTGTCAAATTCATCTGTTTGGGCCCTCAACGGACAAAAACGCTTTTCAGGCTAATTTGTGGTCAAAAGAATGATAGTTTGGTCACTGTCTCGGAATTCCGTGAAAACCCACATACCCATACCATTTTTCATGAGGATTCTAGAATGGCCAATATTGCTGTCAAATTCATATGTTTGGGCCCTGAACGGACAAAAACGCTTTGCAGGCTAATTTGAGGTCAAAAGAATGAAAGTTTGGTCAATGTCTCCGATTTACGTTAAATCCCACATACCAACACCATTTTTCATGAGGCTTCTAGAATGGCCAATATTGTTGTCAAATTCATCTTTTTGGGCCCTGAACGGACAAAAACGCTTTTCAGCCTAATTTGAGGTCAAAAGAATGAAAGTTTGGTCACTGTCTCGGAATTGCGTTAAAACCCACATACCCACTCCATTTTTAATGAGGATTCAAGAATGAATAATATTGTTGTCAAATTCATCTGTCTGGGCCCGATACGGACAAAAACGCTTTGGAGGCTAATTTGAGGTCAAAAGAATGATAGTTGGTCACTGTCTCGGAATTCCGTGAAAACCCACATACTCACTCCATTTTTCATGAGGATTCTAGAATGGCCAATATTGTTGTCAAATTCTTATGTTTGGGCCCTGAACGGACAAAAACGCTTTCCAGGCTAATTTGAGGTCAAAAGAATGAAAGTATGGTCACTGTCTCGGAATTGCGTTAAAAACCACATACCCACTCCATTTTTAATGAGGATTCAAGAATGAACAATATTGTTGTCAAATTCATCTGTTTGGGCCCTCAACGGACAAAAACGCTTTTCAGGCTAATTTGTGGTCAAAAGAATGATAGTTTGGTCACTGTCTCGGAATTCCGTGAAAACCCACATACCCATACCATTTTTCATGAGGATTCTAGAATGGCCAATATTGCTGTCAAATTCATATGTTTGGGCCCTGAACGGACAAAAACGCTTTGCAGGCTAATTTGAGGTCAAAAGAATGAAAGTTTGGTCAATGTCTCCGATTTACGTTAAATCCCACATACCAACACCATTTTTCATGAGGCTTCTAGAATGGCCAATATTGTTGTCAAATTCATCTTTTTGGGCCCTGAACGGACAAAAACGCTTTTCAGCCTAATTTGAGGTCAAAAGAATGAAAGTTTGGTCACTGTCTCGGAATTGCGTTAAAACCCACATACCCACACCATTTTTCATGAGGATTCTAGAATGGCTAATATTGTTGTCAAATTCATCTTTTTGGGCCCTGAACGGGCAAAAACGTTTTCCAGGCTAATTTGGGGTCAAAAGAATGAAAGTTTGGTCACTGTCTCGGAATTGCGTTAAATCCCACAGACCCACACGATTTTTCATGAGATTCTAGAATGGCCAATATTGTTGTCAAATTCAACTTTTTGGGCCCTGAACGGAAAAAAACACTTTCCAGGCCAATTTGAGGTCAAAAGAATGATAGTTTGGTCACTGTCTCGGAATTGCGTTAAAAACCACATACCCACTCCATTTTTAATGAGGATTCAAGAATGAACAATATTGTTGTCAAATTCATCTGTTTGGGCCCTCAACGGACAAAAACGCTTTTCAGGCTAATTTGAGGTCAAAAGAATGATAGTTTGGTCACTGTCTCAGAATTCCGTGAAAACCCACATACCCTCTCCATTTTTCATGAGGATTCTAGAATGGCCAATATTGTTGTCAAATTCATATGTTTGGGCCCTGAACGGACAAAAACGCTTTGCAGGCTACTTTGAGGTCAAAAGAATGAAAGTTTGGTCAATGTCTCAGATTTACGTTAAATCCCACATACCAACACCATTTTTCATGAGGATTCTAGAATGGCCAATATTGTTGTCAAATTCATCTTTTTGGGCCCTGAACGGACAAAAACGCTTTACAGCCTAATTTGAGGTCAAAAGAATGAAAGTTTGGTCACTGTCTCGGAATTACGTTAAAACCCACACACCCACTCCATTTTTAATGAGGATTGATGATGCGATCCAGAATCAACAAGTTGTCCCTTCAAATTCAAGTGACATATCTTCCATTTCAAATGATCATTATCAAATTCCAACTCAACAAATCATAAGAGCACAAGCTAAAATATTCAAGGAAGCATTGATTGGGCTGATTGAAGAAGTTGTTGTAAATCAAATGGCAATTGGATCAATAAAGCTGATTTACAAAACTAAGATGCTGAAAACGTCACTAAGTTCATTTGTGCTAAATATGGAGTTGTTAATCAAGTCTTGGGCTTGGAAACTTCAAAACAAAGAGCTTGGACCTAGTACTACACATGGGAGGGTCATTTGGGCCTAAATAAGCACATTTTGAGCCTTAATTTGCTGAATACATCTTCTTGAAGTTAGGTGTGCGAAAATCAACAAGGGGTTGGTGGAAGATTTGACTTTTGGTTTCTTTAAGCATTTGTATTTGATTTTTCAAGTTTCTTCTAGATTGTATTAGACTTTTGTGTTTATTTTATTAGACTTTTAGGTTTCCTAGCACATGGTTTTACAATTTGTATTTTCTATGTTCAGATTTGCACCTACTACAATTAGGACATATTTCCCTATAAATACTTGGTGCTTCTTCATTTGTAGGACACAATTCAGATTTGAATCATAAATGAAAGTTGCACTTTTGCACTTTGTTTCTTGAGAGTGGATTCTCTCTAAGGGTTCTTTTTAGAACTAACAAACTTATCAAGGCTTGATCAACCTTGTGGCGTTTTCCAACACTTCGGGTCCTTGTTCTTTCGTGTTCAAGGGTTCAAGTGGATCGTCGATCTGTGTTTAGCTTTCTTGGGGTGTGTATATTTTGGAATTGGTTGTGGGTTCGTGGGATCTTCCCTTGTGGGTTCGCACCATCTTGGTATCAGAGCTTCGAATCTAAACTCAGGTCATATCTATCTGTTCTTTGTTTCCATTTTCATTTTAAGTTTTATGCTTTGTTCTTGTGTCTGTCCGTGTCCAGATTTATTACTTCTGTTCGTCAAGTTTTCCTTTGTGTTTTCCAATATTTAATATGTCAAATTCATAGTTCAGAATCTCTTCTTTCATCTCGGTTTGGAATCGTTTCAATCCGATTTGTCGTTTTTGAGTTCTATCTATTTTAATCTAGTTGTGTTTTCTGGAAAATTCTGGGCTTGTTCATCTTCGTTTTTTTTTTTCAGAACGTCCTGAAATATTGTGTCTTTGTTTGACCTCTTTTCCTTTATGTTTTACATCGTCCAATAGGTCATTTTCATAGCTTAGAATCTCTTCTTTCATCTCGGTTTGGAATCGTTTCAATCCGATTTGTCATTTGTGAGTTCTATCTATTTTAATGTAGTTGTGTTTTCTGGAAAATTCTGGGCTTGTTCATCTTCGTTTTTCCAGAACGTCCTAAAATCTTCTGTCCTTGTTTGACCACTTTTCCTTTGTGTTTTTCATCATTCAATAGGTCCTTTTCATATTTTAGAATCTCATCTTTCTGTTCGTTTTAGTATCAACTCAATCCAAAATTTCCACTGTGAGTTATAGTCTTTCCAATATAGACGCTTTTCTGGAATTTCTGGGTTCAGATTTCTTGAGTTTTGTTGTTTGTGATAAATCCTCTTTAAATTTCAGTAGAGGAGAAAAACAAAAAAAGAAAAAACAAAGACAAGAGCATCAGAAAAAGAAAAAGAAAAAAAAATATTTGATAAGAGACAAAAAAAATACTGGAAAAAAAAAGGATTGTGTTGGAAGTGTTTTGAGCAATATCTATTGTCATATCCAGAATTTGTGAAGTTTGTGTCATACTCTTGAGTTCCTTGAATTTCCTCTTTCAATACTCATATTGATATTCCATATTTCTAAGTGTTGTGTTGATTCTACAAATTGTGATTGCTTTGATTATGAATTGCTTAGTTCTTTAAAGTGCCTCAAGAGAAATCTAAGAGTGGAAAAAGGCAAGAGTGAACTACATCAATTTAAAAGCCAAATTTGAGTGAAACACGAGTGACACAAAATTGTTTGAGTGAAATATGAGAGTAGAGTGGTGAGGTCCATTTTTCTCTAAATCTAACTTTTCAGGTATCATCAATATGGATGATGAAAATGAGCTTCAAACATATTTTGACTCCTTACTAAAAGGACTTCAAAGGTTTACTGATGAAGCAGAGCAATGGATGTCTAGTCACAATTCCAAATCAAAAAGAGAATTCCAAAGAAATCTCCAGAAGTTGAAACAAGATTCCATGACTGTTGATGAATATTTTCAAGAGTTGGAATTAGCTATGATTAGAGCTAGAGTGAAAGAAACTTCAAAAGCCACTAAGGATCGTTTTGTGAATGGGCTTAATCCTGAATTAGCTTCTTTTGCAAAGACCGTAAGCTTCTTGGACATTGATCTTTTGGTTCAATTTGTTGCTGAGCATGAGCAAAAAATCAAGCAACAAAGATGTTCAGAACGTAGCTCCAATGCAAAGGAGATTGAAAGTTTCAGTGTTACAATTCCTAATGATGATCAAGTGTTAACTACGGGGGAAGAAGTAGTGAATGTTGAAAGTCTTACTGACCATTGTGTGGAAGAAGACCTTCTTATTCCAAACACCAATCTTGTGGTTGAAGAAGCTCCTCTCAATCATGAAAAGAAAAGTAAACATATGAGTGAGATTGATTTCAATGAAACTGTTTTAGAGAGAAAAATTCAGTTTGAGGGAGAAAAAGATATTGAGAGCATAGAGTGTTGTCAAAATAAAGAGAACAAAAATGAGAGTGAAGAATTTATTGAAAAGAAAGACGAAAAGAGTTGTGAGAAAAGTGAGGTTAAGAGTGATTGCAAGGGTATTGTTACTAATTATCTTAATCATTATTTGCCTTGTGATTTTGTTGTGTTGCAGGGATTCTTGGATTTGATTCCTAAGAAGCCACTCGATGGACTCTTATCTTCAAGAAGCAATAAACTTTCATTTCCTTCAAGTGACATTGAAAAACATTCTGGTTCTCTAAAGTTTGATATTCTTGAAAACTTGCTACCTTGTGATTTTGATGTGTTGCAGGTGTTCTTGGATTTGATTCCTAAAAAGCCACCTGATGGATTCTTATCTTCAAATAGCATTTCATTTGCATCAAGTGACTTTGAAAAACATTACGTTTCTCTAAAGTTTGATATTCATGATAACTTGCTGCCCTTAAGATGCCTTGAACTCAACACTTTGAATTTTCATTGTCCCATGGATTTTGCTGTTTGTAGGTGTTCTTATATGCATGTTGCAGCTTGTTTTGATGATACTCTTATTTATAGCAACAAACATGATGAGCATGTGAATCATTTGCTATGTGTGCTTGAAGTTTTGAGAAAGGAACAATTGTTTTCAATTCTGGAAAATTCTGATTGTTGCATGGAAAACATTGATTTCCTTTGTTATGTGTTTTTGCTTGGTCAAGGTAAGCTTAACAAAAGGCATACATGCTGGCTGAAATTTATTGAGACATTTCCATATGTCATCAAATACAAGAAAGGTAATGAGAATTTGGTTGCTGATGCATTGTCTAGAAGGTATACTCTTCTTTCAACTCTTAATACTAAGTTGCTTGGCTTTGAATATATCAAGGAGTTGTATGCAAACGATGCAGATTTTGCTGAATTGTTCCTTCATTGTGAAAAAAAAGCATTTGCTAAATTTTATAGAGTTGATGGGTACTTGTTTAAAGAAAATAGACTGTGTGTGCCTCAATGTTCATTGCGTGAATTGCTTGTTAGAAAAGCACATGAGGGAGGTTTAATGGGTCACTTTGGTGTGAAAAAGATTTTGGATGTTTTGCATGAGCATTTCTTTTGGCCTAAAATGAAACATGATGTGGAAAGAATTTGTGCTAAATGCATAACATGTAAAAAGGCTAAATCTAGAGTCTTGCCACATGGTTTGTATACTCCTTTACCTGTACCTAGTGAACCTTGGATTGACATATCAATGGATTTTGTTTTGGGTTTGCCTAGGTCAAAAAGAGGAATGGATTCCATATTTGTGGTTGTTGATAGATTTTCTAAAATGGCACATTTCATTGCATGCCATAAAACTGATGATGCCACATACATTGCTGATCTGTTCTTTAAAGAAATTGTGAGGCTTCATGATGTCCCTAAAAGTATTGTTTCTGATAGGGATACCAAATTTTTGAGTCATTTTCGGAGTGTTTTGTGGAGAAAGCTTGGTACTAAATTGTTATTTTCTACTGCTTGTCATCCACAAACTGATGGACAAAGTGGAGTTGTTAACAGAACCTTATCACAATTACTCAGAATTATGATTCAAAAGAACTTGAAAAATTGGGAAGATTGTTTGCCATTCATTGAATTTGCATATAACAGAAGTGTGCATTCATCTACTGATTATTCTCCTTTTAAAATAGTATATGGTTTTAATCCACTAACTCCTCTGGATTTATTACCATTACCTATTGATGAGAGAGCAAGTCTTGATGGGAAAAAGAAAGCTAAAATAGTGCAGCAACTTCATCAGCGTGTGAAACAGCAAATTGAAAAGAAAAATGAACATTATGCATCCAAAGCCAACAATCAAAGAAGATGTGTTCTTTTTGAACTTGCTGAAGCTTACATTTTAATTCGGCTGATATATGTCCATTTGATCCAGGTGGAGATTCGTGGACGAATCATTTTGAGGAGAGAGGGAATGATGCGACCCAGAATCAACAAATTAACTCTCCAAATTCAAGTCAAGATTCGAGGACGAATCCTTTTGAGGAGAGAGGGAATGATGCGATCCAGAATCAACAAGTTGTCCCTTCAAATTCAAGTGACATATCTTCCATTTCAAATGATCATTATCAAATTCCAACTCAACAAATCATAAGAGCACAAGCTAAAATATTCAAGGAAGCATTGATTGGGCTGATTGAAGAAGTTGTTGTAAATCAAATGGCAATTGGATCAATAAAGCTGATTTACAAAACTAAGATGCTGAAAACGTCACTAAGTTCATTTGTGCTAAATATGGAGTTGTTAATCAAGTCTTGGGCTTGGAAACTTCAAAACAAAGAGCTTGGACCTATTACTACACATGGGAGGGTCATTTGGGCCTAAATAAGCACATTTTGAGCCTTAATTTGCTGAATACATCTTCTTGAAGTTAGGTGTGCGAAAATCAACAAGGGGTTGGTGGAAGATTTGACTTTTGGTTTCTTTAAGCATTTGTATTTGATTTTTCAAGTTTCTTCTAGATTGTATTAGACTTTTGTGTTTATTTTATTAGACTTTTAGGTTTCCTAGCACATGGTTTTACAATTTGTATTTTCTATGTTCAGATTTGCACCTACTACAATTAGGACATATTTCCCTATAAATACTTGGTGCTTCTTCATTTGTAGGACACAATTCAGATTTGAATCATAAATGAAAGTTGCACTTTTGCACTTTGTTTCTTGAGAGTGGATTCTCTCTAAGGGTTCTTTTTAGAACTAACAAACTTATCAAGGCTTGATCAACCTTGTGGCGTTTTTCCAACACTTCAGGTCCTTGTTCTTTCGTGTTCAAGGGTTCAAGTGGAAGATGGTGCGAACCCACAAGGGAAGATCCCACGAACCCACAACCAATTCTGAAATATACACACCCCAAGAAAGCTAAACACAGATCGACGATCCACTTGAACCCTTGAACACGAAAGAACAAGGACCCGAAGTGTTGGAAAAACGCCACAAGGTTGATCAAGCCTTGATAAGTTTGTTAGTTCTAAAAAGAACCCTTAGAGAGAATCCACTCTCAAGAAACAAAGTGCAAAAGTGCAACTTTCATTTATGATTCAAATCTGAATTGTGTCCTACAAATGAAGAAGCACCAAGTATTTATAGGGAAATATGTCCTAATTGTAGTAGGTGCAAATCTGAACATAGAAAATACAAATTGTAAAACCATGTGCTAGGAAACCTAAAAGTCTAATAAAATAAACACAAAAGTCTAATACAATCTAGAAGAAACTTGAAAAATCAAATACAAATGCTTAAAGAAACCAAAAGTCAAATCTTCCACCAACCCCTTGTTGATTTTCGCACACCTAACTTCAAGAAGATGTATTCAGCAAATTAAGGCTCAAAATGTGCTTATTTAGGCACAAATGACCCTCCCATGTGTAGTAATAGGTCCAAGCTCTTTGTTTTGAAGTTTCCAAGCCCAAGACTTGATTAACAACTCCATATTTAGCACAAATGAACTTAGTGACGTTTTCAGCATCTTAGTTTTGTAAATCAGCTTTATTGATCCAATTGCCATTTGATTTACAACTACTTCTTCAATCAGCCCAATCAATGCTTCCTTGAATATTTTAGCTTGTGCTCTTATGATTTGTTGAGTTGGAATTTGATAATGATCATTTGAAATGCAAGATATGTCACTCGAATTTGAAGGGACAACTTGTTGATTCTGGATCGCATCATTCCCTCTCTCCTCAAAAGGATTCGTCCTCGAATCTTGACTTGAATTTGGAGAGTTAATTTGTTGATTCTGGGTCGCATCAATTGAAGAATGAACAATATTGTTGTCAAATTCATCTGTTTGGGCCCTCAACGGACAAAAACGCTTTTCAGGCAAATTTGAGGTCAAAAGAATGAAAGTTTGGTCACTCTCTCGGAATTGCGTTAAAAACCACATACCCACTCCATTTTTAATGAGGATTCAAGAATGAACAATATTGTTGTCAAATTCATATGTTTGGGCCCTCAACGGACAAAAACGCTTTCCAGGCTAATTTGAGGTCAAAAGAATGATAGTTTGGTCACTGTCTCAGAATTTCGTGAAAACCCACATACCCTCTCCATTTTTCATGAGGATTCTAGAATGGGCAATATTGTTGTGTAATTCATCTTTTTGGGCCCTGAACGGACAAAAACGCTTTGCAGGCTAATTTGAGTTCAAAAGAATGAATGTTTGGTCACTGTGTCGGAATTGCGTTAAAACCCACATACCCACTCCATTTTTAATGAGGATTCAAGAATGAACAATATTGTTGTCAAATTCATATGTTTGGGCCCTGAACGGACTAAAACGTTTTCCAGGCTAATTTGATGTCAAAAGAATGATAGTTTGGTCACTATCTCGGAATTCCGTGAAAACCCACTTACCCACTCCATTTTTCATGAGGATTCTAGAATGGCCAATATTGTTGTCAAATTCATATGTTTGGGCCCTGAACGGACAAAAACGCTTTCCAGGCTAATTTGAGGTCAAAAGAATGAAAGTTTGGTCACTGTCTCGGAATTGCGTTAAAAACCACATACCCACTCCATTTTTAATGAGGATTCAAGAATGAAAAATATTGTTGTCAAATTCATATGTTTGGGCCGTGAACGGACTAAAACGTTTTCCAGGCTAATTTGAGGTCAAAAGAATGAAAGTTTCGTCACTGCCTCGGAATTGCGTTAAATCCCACAGACCCACACCATTTTTCATGTGGATTCTAGAATGGGCAATATTGTTGTGTAATTCATCTTTTTGGGCCCTGAACGAACAAAAACGCTTTGCAGGCTAATTTGAGGTCAAAAGAATGAAAGTTTGGTCACTGTGTCGGAATTCCGTGAAAACCCACATACCCACTCCATTTTTCAAGAGGATTCTAGAATGGCCAAAATTGTTGTCAAATTCATATGTTTGGGCCCTCAACGGACAAAAACGCTTTGCAGGCTAATTTGCGGTCAAAAGAATTAAAGTTTGGTCACTGTGTCGGAATTGCGTTAAAACCCACATACCCACTCCATTTTTAATGAGGATTCAAAAATGAATAATATTGTTGTCAAATTCATCTGTTTGGGCCATCAACGGACAAAAACGCTCTCCAGGCTAATTTGAGGTCAAAAGAATGATAGTTTGGTCACTGTCTCGGAATTTCGTGAAAACCCACATACCCACTCCATTTTTCAAGAGGATTCTAGAATGGCCAATATTGTTGTCAAATTCATATGTTTGGGCCCTGAACGGACAAAAACGCTTTGCAGGCTAATTTGAGGTCAAAAGAATGAAAGTTTGGTCACTGTCTCGGAATTGCGTTAAAAACCACATACCCACTCCATTTTCAATGAGGATTCAAGAATGAACAATATTGTTGTCAAATTCATCTGTTTGGGCCCTCAACGGACAAAAACGTTTTCTAGGCTAATTTGAGGTCAAAAGAATGAAAGTTTCGTCACTGCCTCGGAAATGTGTTAAAACCCACACACCCACTCCATTTTTAATGAGGATTGAAGAATGAACAATATTGTTGTCAAATTCATTTGTTTGGGCCCTGAACGGGCAAAAACGTTTTCCAGGCTAAATTGAGTTCAAAAGAATGAAAGTTTGGTCACTACCTCGGAATTACGTTAAAACCCACACACCCAATCCATTTTTAATGAGGATTCAAGAATGAACAATATTGTTGTCAAATTCATCTGTTTGGGCCCTGAACGGACAAAAACACTTTTCAGGCTAATTTGAGGTCAAAAGAATGATAGTTTGGTCACTGTCTCGAAATTGCGTTAAAAACCATATACCCATTCCATTTTTCATGTGTTTCTAGAATGGCCAATATTGTTGTCAAATTCAAATGTTTGGGTCCTCAACTTACAAAAACGTTTTCCAGGCTAATTTAAGGTCAAAAGAATGAAAGTTTGGTCACTGCCTCGGAATTGCGTTAAATCCCACAGACCCACACCATTTTTGATGAGGATTCAAGAATGAACAATATTGTTGTCAAATTCATCTGTTTGGGCCCTGAACGGACAAAAACACTTTTCAGGCTAATTTGAGGTCAAAAGAATGATAGTTTGGTCACTGTCTCAGAATTGCGTTAAAAACCATATACCCATTCCATTTTTCATGAGGATTCTAGAATGGCCAATATTGTTGTCAAATTCAAATGTTTGGGTCCTGAACTTACAAAAACGTTTTCCAGGCTAATTTGAGGTCAAAAGAATGAAAGTTTGGTCACTACCTCGGAATTGCGTTAAATCCCACAGACCCACACCATTTTTCATGAGGATTCTAGAATGGGCAATATTGTTGTCAAATTCATCTTTTTGGGCCCTGAACGGACAAAAAGCTTTCCAGGCTAATTTGAGGTCAAAAGAATGAAAGTTTGGTCACTGTGTCGGAATTGCGTTAAAACCCACATACCCACTCCATTTTTAATGAGGATTCAAGAATGAATAATATTGTTGTCAAATTCATCTGTCTGGGCCCTATACGGACAAAAACGCTTTCGAGGCTAATTTGAGGTCAAAAGAATGATAGTTTGGTCACTGTCTCGGAATTCCGTGAAAACCCACATACTCACTCCATTTTTCATGAGGATTCTAGAATGGCCAATATTGTTGTCAAATTCTTATGTTTGGGCCTTGAACGGACAAAAACGCTTTCCAGGCTAATTTGAGGTCAAAAGAATGAAAGTATGGTCACTGTCTCGGAATTGCGTTAAAAACCACATACCCACTCCATTTTTAATGAGGATTCAAGAATGAATAATATTGTTGTCAAATTCATCTGTCTGGGCCCTATACGGACAAAAACGCTTTCGAGGCTAATTTGAGGTCAAAAGAATGATAGTTTGGTCACTGTCTCGGAATTCCATGAAAACCCACATACCCACACCATTTTTCATGAGGATTCTAGAATGGCCAATATTGTTGTCAAATTCATATGTTTGGGCCCTGAACGGACAAAAACGCTTTGCAGGCTAATTTGAGGTCAAAAGAATGAAAGTTTGGTCAATGTCTCAGATTTACGTTAAATCCCACATACCAACACCATTTTTCATGATGCTTCTAGAATGGCCAATATTGTTGTCAAATTCATCTTTTTGGGCCCTGAACGGACAAAAACGCTTTTCAGCCTAATTTGAGGTCAAAAGAATGAAAGTTTGGTCACTGTCTCGGAATTGCGTTAAAACCCACATACCCACACCATTTTTCATGAGGATTCTAGAATGGCCAATATTGTTGTCAAATTCATCTTTTTGGGCCCTGAACGGGCAAAAACGTTTTCCAGGCTAATTTGGGGTCAAAAGAATGAAAGTTTGGTCACTGTCTCGGAATTGCGTTAAATCCCACAGACCCACACCATTTTTCATGAGATTCTAGAATGGCCAATATTGTTGTCAAATTCATCTTTTTGTGCCCTGAACGGAAAAAAACGCTTTCCAGGCGAATTTGAGGTCAAAGGAATGATAGTTTGGTCACTGTCTCAGAATTGCGTTAAAAACCACATACCCACTCCATTTTTAATGAGGATTCAAGAATGAATAATATTGTTGTCAAATTCATCTTTTTGGGCCCTTAACGGACAAAAACGCTTTTCAGCCTAATTTGAGGTCAAAAGAATGAAAGTTTGGTCACTGTCTCGGAATTGCGTTAAAACCCACATACCCACACCATTTTTCATGAGGATTCTAGAATGGCCAATATTGTTGTCAAATTCATCTTTTTGGGCCCTGAACGGGCAAAAACGTTTTCCAGGCTAATATGGGGTCAAAAGAATGAAAGTTTGGTCACTGTCTCGGAATTGCGTAAAATCCCACAGACCCACACCATTTTTCATGAGATTCTAGAATGGCCAATATTGTTGTCCAATTCATCTTTTTGGGCCCTGAACGGACAAAAACGCTTTGCAGGCTAATTTGCGGTCAAAAGAATGAAAGTTTGGTCACTGTGTCAGAATTGCGTTAAAACCCACATAGCTACTCCATTTTTAATGAGGATTCAAGAATGAATAATATTGTTGTCAAATTCATCTGTTTGGGCCCTAAACGGACAAAAACGCTTTCCAGGCTAATTTGAGGTCAAAAGAATGATAGTTTGGTCACTGTCTCGGAATTCCATGAAAACCCACAGACCCACTCCATTTTTCAAGAGGATTCTGGAATGGCCAATATTGTTGTCAAATTCATATGTTTGGGCCCTGAACGGACAAAAATGCTTTGCAGGCTAATTTGAGGTCAAAAGAATGAAAGTTTGGTCACTGTCTCGGAATTGCGTTAAAAACCACATACCCACTCCATTTTCATTGAGGATCAAGAATGAACAATATTGTTGTCAAATTCATCTGTTTGGGCCCTCAACGGACAAAAACGTTTTCCAGGCTAATTTGAGGTCAAAAGAATGAAAGTTTGGTCACTGCCTCGGAATTGCGTTAAAACCCACACACCCACTCCATTTTTAATGAGGATTGAAGAATGAACAATATTGTTGTCAAATTCATCTATTTGGGCTATCAACGGACAAAAACGCTTTCCAGGCTAATTTGAGGTCAAAAGAATGAAAGTTTGGTCACTGCCTCGGAATTACGTTAAAACCCACATACCCACACCATTTTTCATGAGGATTCTAGAATGGCCAATATTGTTGTCAAATTCATCTTTTTGGGCCCTGAACGGGCAAAAACGTTTTCCAGGCTAATTTGGGGTCAAAAGAATGAAAGTTTGGTCACTGTCTCGGAATTGCGTTAAATCCCACAGACCCACACCATTTTTCATGAGATTCTAGAATGGCCAATATTGTTGTCAAATTCATCTTTTTGTGCCCTGAACGGAAAAAAACGCTTTCCAGGCGAATTTGAGGTCAAAGGAATGATAGTTTGGTCACTGTCTCAGAATTGCGTTAAAAACCACATACCCACTCCATTTTTAATGAGGATTCAAGAATGAATAATATTGTTGTCAAATTCATCTTTTTGGGCCCTTAACGGACAAAAACGCTTTTCAGCCTAATTTGAGGTCAAAACAATGAAAGTTTGGTCATTGCCTCAGATTCACGTTAAATCCCACATACCAACACCATTTTTCATGATGCTTCTAGAATGGCCAATATTGTTGTCAAATTCATCTTTTTGGGCCCTGAACGGACAAAAACGCTTTTCAGCCTAATTTGAGGTCAAAAGAATGAAAGTTTGGTCACTGTCTCGGAATTGCGTTAAAACCCACATACCCACACCATTTTTCATGAGGATTCTAGAATGGCCAATATTGTTGTCAAATTCATCTTTTTGGGCCCTGAACGGGCAAAAACGTTTTCCAGGCTAATTTGGGGTCAAAAGAATGAAAGTTTGGTCACTGTCTCGGAATTGCGTTAAATCCCACAGACCCACACCATTTTTCATGAGATTCTAGAATGGCCAATATTGTTGTCAAATTCATCTTTTTGTGCCCTGAACGGAAAAAAACGCTTTCCAGGCGAATTTGAGGTCAAAGGAATGATAGTTTGGTCACTGTCTCAGAATTGCGTTAAAAACCACATACCCACTCCATTTTTAATGAGGATTCAAGAATGAATAATATTGTTGTCAAATTCATCTTTTTGGGCCCTTAACGGACAAAAACGCTTTTCAGCCTAATTTGAGGTCAAAAGAATGAAAGTTTGGTCACTGTCTCGGAATTGCGTTAAAACCCACATACCCACACCATTTTTCATGAGGATTCTAGAATGGCCAATATTGTTGTCAAATTCATCTTTTTGGGCCCTGAACGGGCAAAAACGTTTTCCAGGCTAATATGGGGTCAAAAGAATGAAAGTTTGGTCACTGTCTCGGAATTGCGTAAAATCCCACAGACCCACACCATTTTTCATGAGATTCTAGAATGGCCAATATTGTTGTCCAATTCATCTTTTTGGGCCCTGAACGGACAAAAACGCTTTGCAGGCTAATTTGCGGTCAAAAGAATGAAAGTTTGGTCACTGTGTCAGAATTGCGTTAAAACCCACATAGCTACTCCATTTTTAATGAGGATTCAAGAATGAATAATATTGTTGTCAAATTCATCTGTTTGGGCCCTAAACGGACAAAAACGCTTTCCAGGCTAATTTGAGGTCAAAAGAATGATAGTTTGGTCACTGTCTCGGAATTCCATGAAAACCCACAGACCCACTCCATTTTTCAAGAGGATTCTGGAATGGCCAATATTGTTGTCAAATTCATATGTTTGGGCCCTGAACGGACAAAAATGCTTTGCAGGCTAATTTGAGGTCAAAAGAATGAAAGTTTGGTCACTGTCTCGGAATTGCGTTAAAAACCACATACCCACTCCATTTTCATTGAGGATCAAGAATGAACAATATTGTTGTCAAATTCATCTGTTTGGGCCCTCAACGGACAAAAACGTTTTCCAGGCTAATTTGAGGTCAAAAGAATGAAAGTTTGGTCACTGCCTCGGAATTGCGTTAAAACCCACACACCCACTCCATTTTTAATGAGGATTGAAGAATGAACAATATTGTTGTCAAATTCATCTATTTGGGCTATCAACGGACAAAAACGCTTTCCAGGCTAATTTGAGGTCAAAAGAATGAAAGTTTGGTCACTGCCTCGGAATTACGTTAAAACCCACACACCCACTCCATTTTTAATGAGGATTGAAGAATGAACAATATTGTTGTCAAATTCATCTGTGTGGGCCCTCAACGGACAAAAACGCTTTTCAGGCTAATTTGAGGTCAAAAGAATGAAAGTTTGGTCACTGTCTCGGAATTGCGTTAAAAACCACAAACCCACTCCATTTTTAATGAGGATTCAAGAATGAACAATATTGTTGTCAAATTCATATGTTTGGGCCCTGAACGGACTAAAAGGTTTTCCAGGCTAATTTGAGGTCAAAAGAATGAAAGTTTGGTCACTGCCTCGGAATTGTGTTAAATCCCACAGACCCACACCATTTTTCATGAGGATTCTAGAATGGGCAATATTGTTGTGTAATTCATCTTTTTGGGCCCTGAACGGACAAAAACGCTTTGCAGGCTAATTTGAGTTCAAAAGAATGAATGTTTGGTCACTGTGTCGGAATTGCGTTAAAACCCACATACCCACTCCATTTTTAATGAGGATTCAAGAATGAACAATATTGTTGTCAAATTCATATGTTTGGGCCCTGAACGGACTAAAACGTTTTCCAGGCTAATTTGATGTCAAAAGAATGATAGTTTGGTCACTGTCTCGGAATTCCGTGAAAACCCACTTACCCACTCCATTTTTCATGAGGATTCTAGAATGGCCAATATTGTTGTCAAATTCATATGTTTGGGCCCTGAACGGACAAAAACGCTTTGCAGGCTAATTTGAGGTCAAAAGAATGAAAGTTTGGTCACTGTCTCAGAATTGCGTTAAAAACCACATACCCACTCCATTTTTAATGAGGATTCAAGAATGAAAAATATTGTTGTCAAATTCATATGTTTGGGCCCTGAACGGACTAAATTGATTTCCAGGCTAATTTGAGGTCAAAAGAATGAAAGTTTCGTCACTGCCTCGGAATTGCGTTAAATCCCACAGACCCATACCATTTTTCATGTGGATTCTAGAATGGGCAATATTGTTGTGTAATTCATATTTTTGGGCCCTGAACGAACAAAAACGCTTTGCAGGCTAATTTGCTGTCAAAAGAATGAAAGTTTGGTCACTGTCTCGGAATTGCGTTAAAAACCACATACCCACTCCATTTTTAATGAGGATTCAAGAATGAACAATATTGTTGTCAAATTCATATGTTTGGGCCCTGAACGGACTAAAACGTTTTCCAGGCCAATTTGAGGTCAAAAGAATGAAAGTTTGGTCTCTGCCTCGGAATTGCGTTAAAACCCACAGACCCACTCCATTTTTAATGAGGATTGAAGAATGAACAATATTGTTGTCAAATTCATCTGTTTGGGTCCTCAACGGACAAAAACGCTTTTCAGCCTAATTTTAGGTCAAAAGAATGATAGTTTGGTCACTGTCTTGGAATTCCGTGAAAACCCACAGACCCACACCATTTTTCAAGAGGATTCTAGAATGGCCAATATTGTTGTCAAATTCATATGTTTGGGCCCTAAACGGACAAAAAACGCATTGCAGGCTAATTTGAGGTCAAAAGAATGAAAGTTTGGTCACTGTCTCGGAATTGCGTTAAAAACCACATACCCACTCCATTTTCAATGAGGATTCAAGAATGAACAATATTGTTGTCAAATTCATCTATTTGGGCCATCAACGGACAAAAACGTTTTCCAGGCTAATTTGAGGTCAAAAGAATGAAAGTTTGGTCACTGCCTCAGAATTGCGTTAAAACCCACACACCCACTCCATTTTTAATGAGGATTGAAGAATGAACAAAATTGTTGTCAAATTCATCTGTTTGGGCCCTCAACGGACAAAAACGCTTTTTAGGCTAATTTGAGGTCAAAAGAATGAAAGTTTGGTCACTGTCTCGGAATTGCGTTAAAAACCACATACCCACTCCATTTTTAATGAGGATTCAAGAATCAACAATAATGTTATCAAATTCATATGTTTGGGCCCTGAACGGACTAAAACGTTTTCCAGGCTAATTTGAGGTCAAAAGAAAGAAAGTTTGGTCACTGCCTCGGAATTCCATGAAAACCCACAGACCCACTCCATTTTTCAGGAGGATTCTAGAATGGCCAATATTGTGGTCAAATTCATATGTTTGGGCCCTGAACGGACAAAAACGCTTTGCAGGCTAATTTGAGGTCAAAAGAATGAAAGTTTGGTCACTGTATCGGAATTGCGTTAAAAACCACATACCCACTCCATTTTCAATGAGGATTCAAGAATGAACAATATTGTTGTCAAATTCATCTGTTTGGGCCCTCAACGGACAAAAACGTTTTCCAGGCTAATTTGAGGTCAAAAGAATGAATGTTTGGTCACTGCCTCGGAATTGCGTTAAAACCCACACACCCACTCCATTTTTAATGAGATTGAAGAATGAACAATATTGTTGTCAAATCCATCTATTTGGGCCCTCAACGGACGAAAACGGTTTCCAGGCTAATTTGAGGTCAAAAGAATGAAAGTTTGGTCACTGCCTCGGAATTGCGTTAAAACCCACACACCCACTCCATTTTTAATGAGAATTGAAGAATGAACAATATTGTTGTCAAATTCATCTATTTGGGCCCTCAACGGATAAAAACGGTTTCCAGGCTAATTTGAGGTCAAAAGAATGACAGTTTGGTCACTGCCTCGGAATTACGTTAAAACCCACACACCCACACCATTTTTCAAGAGGATTCTAGAATGGCCAATATTGTTGTCAAATTCATATGTTTGGGCCCTGAACGGACAAAAAACGCTTTGCAGGCGAATTTGAGGTCAAAAGAATGAAAGTTTGGTCACTGTCTCGGAATTGCGTTAAAAACCACATACCCACTCCATTTTTAATGAGGATTCAAGAATGAACAATATTGTTGTCAAATTCATCTGTTTGGGCCCTCAACGGACAAAAACGCTTTCCAGTCTATTTTGAGGTCAAAAGAATGAAAGTTTGGTCGCTGTCTCGGAATTGCGTTAAAAACCACAGACCCACTCCATTTTTAATGAGGATTCAAGAATGAACAATATTGTTGTCAAATTCATCTGTTTGGGCCCTCAACGGACAAAAACGCTTTCCAGGCTAATTTGAGGTCAAAAGAATGAAAGTTTGGTCGCTGTCTCGGAATTGCGTTAAAAACCACAGACCCACTCCAATTTTAATGAGGATTCAAGAATGAACAATATTGTTGTCAAATTCATATGTTTGGGCCCTGAACGGACTAAAACGTTTTCCAGGCTAATTTGAGGTCAAAAGAATGAAAGTTTGGTCACTGCCTCGGAATTGTGTTAAATCCCACAGACCCACACCATTTTTCATGAGGATTCTAGAATGGGCAATATTGTTGTGTAATTCATCTTTGTGGGCCCTGAACGGACAAAAAAGCTTTGCAGGCTATTTTGAGGTCAAAAGAATGAAAGTTTGGTCACTGTCTCGGAATTGCGTTAAAACCCACATACCCACTCCATTTTTAATAAGGACTCAAGAATGAACAATATTGTTGTCAAATTCATATGTTTGGGCCCTGAACAGACTAAAACGTTTTCCAGGCTAATTTGACGTCAAAAGAATGATAGTTTGGTCACTGTCTCGGAATTCCGTGAAAACCCACATACCCACTCCATTTTTCATGAGGATTCTAGAATGGCCAATATTGTTGTCAAATTCATATGTTTGGGCCCTGAACGGACAAAAACGCTTTGCAGGCTAATTTGAGGTCAAAAGAATGAAAGTTTGGTCACTGTCTCGGAATTGCGTTAAAACCCACACACCCACTCCATTTTTAATGAGGATTGAAGAATGAACAATATTGTTGTCAAATTCATCTGTCTGGGCCCTCAACGGACAAAAAAGCTTTTCAGGCTAATTTGAGGTCCAAAGAATGAAAGTTTGGTCACTGTCTCGGAATTGCGTTAAAAACCACACACCCACTCCATTTTTAATGAGGATTCAAGTATGAACAATATTGTTGTCAAATTCATATGTTTGGGCCCTGAACGGACTAAAAGGTTTTCCAGGCTAATTTGAGGTCAAAAGAATGAAAGTTTGGTCACTGCCTCGGAATTGTGTTAAATCCCACAGACCCACATCATTTTTCATGAGGATTCTAGAATGGGCAATATTGTTGTGTAATTCATCTTTTTGGGCCCTGACCGGACAAAAACGCTTTGCAGGCTAATTTGAGTTCAAAAGAATGAATGTTTGGTCACTGTGTCGGAATTGCGTTAAAACCCACATACCCACCCCATTTTTAATGAGGATTCAAGAATGAACAATATTGTTGTCAAATTCATATGTTTGGGCCCTGAACAGACTAAAACGTTTTCCAGGCTAATTTGATGTCAAAAGAATGATAGTTTGGTCACTGGCTCGGAATTACGTTAAAACCCACACACCCACTCCATTTTTAATGAGGATTGAAGAATGAACAATATTGTTGTCAAATTCATCTGTCTGGGCCCTCAACGGACAAAAACGATTTTCAGGCCAATTTGAGGTCAAAAGAATGAAAGTTTGGTCACTGTCTCGGAATTGCGTTAAAAACCACATACCCACTCCATTTTTAATGAGGATTCAAGAATGAACAATATTGTTGTCAAATTCATATGTTTGGGCCCTGAACGGACTAAAAGGTTTTCCAGGCTAATTTGAGGTCAAAAGAATGAAAGTTTGGTCACTGCCTCGGAATTGTGTTAAATCCCACAGACCCACACCATTTTTCATGAGGATTCTAGAATGGGCAATATTGTTGTGTAATTCATCTTTTTGGGCCCTGAACGGACAAAAACGCTTTGCAGGCTAATTTGAGTTCAAAAGAATGAATGTTTGGTCACTGTGTCGGAATTGCGTTCAAACCCACATACCCACTCCATTTTTAATGAGGATTCAAGAATGAACAATATTGTTGGCAAATTCATATGTTTGGGCCCTCAACGGACAAAAACGTTTTCCAGGCTAATTTGAGGTCAAAAGAATGAAAGTTTGGTCACTGCCTCGGAATTACGTTAAAACCCACACACCCACTCCATTTTTAATTAGGATTGAAGAATGAACAATATTGTTGTCAAATTCATCTGTCTGGGCCCTCAACGGACAAAAACGATTTTCAGGCTAATTTGAGGTCAAAAGAATGAAAGTTTGGTCACTGTCTCGGAATTGCGTTAAAAACCACACACCCACTCCATTTTTAATGAGGATTCAAGAATGAACAATATTGTTGTCAAATTCATATGTTTGGGCCCTGAACGGACTAAAAGGTTTTCCAGGCTAATTTGAGGTCAAAAGAATGAAAGTTTGGTCACTGCCTCGGAATTGTGTTAAATCCCACAGACCCACACCATTTTTCATGAGGATTCTAGAATGGGCAATATTGTTGTGTAATTCATCTTTTTGGGCCCTGAACGGACAAAAACGCTTTGCAGGCTAATTTGAGTTCAAAAGAATGAATGTTTGGTCACTGTGTCGGAATTGCGTTCAAACCCACATACCCACTCCATTTTTAATGAGGATTCAAGAATGAACAATATTGTTGGCAAATTCATATGTTTGGGCCCTCAACGGACAAAAACGTTTTCCAGGCTAATTTGAGGTCAAAAGAATGAAAGTTTGGTCACTGCCTCGGAATTACGTTAAAACCCACACACCCACTCCATTTTTAATGAGGATTGAAGAATGAACAATATTGTTGTCAAATTCATCTGTCTGGGCCCTCAACGGACAAAAACGATTTTCAGGCTAATTTGAGGTCAAAAGAATGAAAGTTTGGTCACTGTCTCGGAATTGCGTTAAAAACCACACACCCACTCCATTTTTAATGAGGATTCAAGAATGAACAATATTGTTGTCAAATTCATATGTTTGGGCCCTGAACGGACTAAAAGGTTTTCCAGGCTAATTTGAGGTCAAAAGAATGAAAGTTTGGTCACTGCCTCGGAATTGTGTTAAATCCCACAGACCCACACCATTTTTCATGAGGATTCTAGAATGGGCAATATTGTTGTGTAATTCATCTTTTTGGGCCCTGAACGGACAAAAAAGCTTTGCAGGCTAATTTGAGGTCAAAAGAATGAAAGTTTGGTCACTGTCTCGGAATTGCGTTAAAACCCACATACCCACTCCATTTTTAATGAGGATTCAAGAATGAACAATATTGTTGTCAAATTCATATGTTTGGGCCCTGAACAGACTAAAACGTTTTCCAGGCTAATTTGATATCAAGAGAATGATAGTTTGGTCTCTGGCTTGGAATTCCGTGAAAACCCACAAACCCACTCCATTTTTCATGAGGATTCAAGAATGGCCAATATTGTTGTCAAATTCATATGTTTGGGCCCTGAACGGACAAAAACGCTTTCTAGGCTAATTTGAGGTCAAAAGAATGAAAGTTTGGTCACTGTCTCGGAATTGCGTTAAAAACCACACACCCACTCCATTTTCAATGAGGATTCAAGAATGAAAAATATTGTTGTCAAATTCATCTGTTTGGGCCCTCAACGGACAAAAACGTTTTCCAGGCTAATTTGAGGTCAAAAGAATGAAAGTTTGGTCACTGCCTCGGAATTGTGTTAAATCCCACAGACCCACACCATTTTTCATGAGGATTCTAGAATGGGCAATATTGTTGTGTAATTCATCTTTTTGGGCCCTGAACGGACAAAAACGCTTTGCAGGCTAATTTGAGTTCAAAAGAATGAATGTTTGGTCACTGTGTCGGAATTGCGTTCAAACCCACATACCCACTCCATTTTTAATGAGGATTCAAGAATGAACAATATTGTTGGAAAATTCATATGTTTGGGCCCTCAACGGACAAAAACGTTTTCCAGGCTAATTTGAGGTCAAAAGAATGAAAGTTTGGTCACTGCCTCGTAATTACGTTAAAACCCACACACCCACTCCATTTTTAATGAGGATTGAAGAATGAACAATATTGTTGTCAAATTCATCTGTCTGGGCCCTCAACGGACAAAAACGATTTTCAGGCTAATTTGAGGTCAAAAGAATGAAAGTTTGGTCACTGTCTCGGAATTGCGTTAAAAACCACACACCCACTCCATTTTTAATGAGGATTCAAGAATGAACAATATTGTTGTCAAATTCATATGTTTGGGCCCTGAACGGACTAAAAGGTTTTCCAGGCTAATTTGAGGTCAAAAGAATGAAAGTTTGGTCACTGCCTCGGAGTTGTGTTAAATCCCACAGACCCACACCATTTTTCATGAGGATTCTAGAATGGGCAATATTGTTGTGTAATTCATCTTTTTGGGCCCTGAACGGACAAAAAAGCTTTGCAGGCTAATTTGAGGTCAAAAGAATGAAAGTTTGGTCACTGTCTCGGAATTGCGTTAAAACCCACATACCCACTCCATTTTTAATGAGGATTCAAGAATGAACAATATTGTTGTCAAATTCATATGATTGGGCCCTGAACAGACCAAAACATTTTCCAGGCTAATTTGATATCAAATGAATGATAGTTTGGTCACTGGCTCGGAATTCCGTCAAAACCCACAAACCCACTCCATTTTTCATGAGGATTCAAGAATGGCCAATATTGTTGTCAAATTCATATGTTTGGGCCCTGAACGGACAAAAACGCTTTCCAGGCTAATTTGAGGTCAAAAGAATGAAAGTTTGGTCACTGTCTCGGAATTGCGTTAAAAACCACATACCCACTCCATTTTCAATGAGGATTCAAGAATGAACAATATTGTTGTCAAATTCATCTGTTTGGGCCCTCAACGGACAAAAATGTTTTCCAGGCTAATTTGAGGTCAAAAGAATGAAAGTTTGGTCACTGCCTCGGAATTACGTTAAAACCCACACACCCACTCCATTTTTAATGAGGATTGAAGAATGAACAATATTGTTGTCAAATTCATCTGTCTGGGCCCTCAACGGACAAAAACGCTTTTCAGGCTAATTTGAGGTCCAAAGAATGAAAGTTTGGTCACTGTCTCGGAATTGCGTTAAAAACCACACACCCACTCCATTTTTAATGAGGATTCAAGAATGAACAATATTGTTGTCAAATTCATATGTTTGGGCCCTGAACGGACTAAAAGGTTTTCCAGGCTAATTTGAGGTCAAAAGAATGAAAGTTTGGTCACTGCCTCAGAATTGTGTTAAATCCCACAGACCCACACCATTTTTCATGAGGATTCTAGAATGGGCAATATTGTTGTGTAATTCATCTTTTTGGGCCCTGAACGGACAAAAAAGCTTTGCAGGCTAATTTGAGGTCAAAAGAATGAAAGTTTGGTCACTGTCTCGGAATTCCGTGAAAGCCCACATACCCACTCCATTTTTCATGAGGATTTTAGAATGGCCAATATTGTTGTCAAATTCATATGTTTGGGCCCTGAAGGGAAAAAACGATTTGCAGGCTAATTTGAGGTCAAAACAATGAAAGTTTGGTCAATGCCTCAGATTCACGTTAAATCCCACATACCCACACCATTTTTCATGAGGATTCTAGAATGGCCAATGTTGTTGTCAAATTCATCTTCTTGGGCCCTGAACGGACAAAAACGCTTTTCAGCCTAATTTGAGGTCAAAAGAATGATAGTTTGGTCACGGTCTCGGAATTCCGTGAAAACCCACATACCCACTCCATTTTTCATGAGGATTTTAGAATGGCTAATATTGTTGTCAAATTCATATGTTTGGGCTCTGAACGGACAAAAACGCTTTGCAGGCTAATTTGAGGTCAAAACAATGAAAGTTTGGTCATTGCCTCAGATTCACGTTAAATCCCACATACCCACACCATTTTTCATGAGGATTCTAGAATGGCCAATATTGTTGTCAAATTCATCTTCTTTTGCCCTGAACGGACAAAAACGCTTTTCAGCCTAATTTGAGGTCAAAAGAATGATAGTTTGGTCACTGTCTCGGAATTCCGTGAAAACCCACACACCCACTCCATTTTTCAAGAGGATTCTAGAATGGCCAATATTGTTGTCAAATTCATATGTTTGGGCCCTGAACGGAAAAAAACGCTTTGCAGGCTAATTTGAGGTCAAAACAATGAAAGTTTGGTCACTGTCTCGGAATTGCGTTAAAAACCACATACCCACTCCATTTTCAATGAGGATTCAAGAATGAACAATATTGTTGTCAAATTCATCTGTTTGGGCCCTCAACGGACAAAAACGTTTTCCAGGCTAATTTGAGGTCAAAAGAATGAAAGTTTGGTCACTGCCTCGGAATTGTGTTAAATCCCACAGACCCACACCATTTTTCATGAGGATTCTAGAATGGGCAATATTGTTGTGTAATTCATCTTTTTGGGCCCTGAACGGACAAAAAAGCTTTGCAGGCTAATTTGAGGTCAAAAGAATGAAAGTTTGGTCACTGTCTCAGAATTGCGTTAAAACCCACAGACCCACTCCATTTTTAATGAGGAGTCAAGAATGAACAATATTGTTGTCAAATTCATATGTTTGGGCCCTGAACAGACTAAAACGTTTTCCAGGCTAATTTGATATCAAGAGAATGATAGTTTGGTCACTGGCTCGGAATTCCGTGAAAACCCACAAACCCACTCCATTTTTCATGAGGATTCAAGAATGGCCAATATTGTTGTCAAATTCATATGTTTGGGCCCTGAACGGACAAAAACGCTTTCCAGGCTAATTTGAGGTCAAAAGAATGAAAGTTTGGTCACTGTCTCGGAATTGCGTTAAAAACCACATACCCACTCCATTTTTAATGAGGATTCAAGAATGAACAATATTGTTGTCAAATTCATATGTTTGGGCCCTGAACGGACTAAAACGTTTTCCAGGCTAATTTGAGGTCAAAAGAATGAAAGTTTCGTCACTGCCTCGGAATTGCGTTAAATCCCACAGACCCACTCCATTTTTAATGAGGATTGAAGAATGAACAATATTGTTGTCAAATTCATCTGTTTAGGCCCTCAACGGACAAAAACGCTTTTCAGGCTAATTTGAGGTCAAAAGAATGATAGTTTGGTCACGGTCTCGGAATTCCGTGAAAGCCCACATACCCACTCCATTTTTCATGAGGATTTTAGAATGGCCAATATTGTTGTCAAATTCATATGTTTGGGCCCTGAAGGGAAAAAACGATTTGCAGGCTAATTTGAGGTCAAAACAATGAAAGTTTGGTCAATGCCTCAGATTCACGTTAAATCCCACATACCCACACCATTTTTCATGAGGATTCTAGAATGGCCAATGTTGTTGTCAAATTCATCTTCTTGGGCCCTGAACGGACAAAAACGCTTTTCAGCCTAATTTGAGGTCAAAAGAATGATAGTTTGGTCACGGTCTCGGAATTCCGTGAAAACCCACATACCCACTCCATTTTTCATGAGGATTTTAGAATGGCTAATATTGTTGTCAAATTCATATGTTTGGGCCCTGAACGGACAAAAACGCTTTGCAGGCTAATTTGAGGTCAAAACAATGAAAGTTTGGTCATTGCCTCAGATTCACGTTAAATCCCACATACCCACACCATTTTTCATGAGGATTCTAGAATGGGCAATATTGTTGTGTAATTCATCTTTTTGGGCCCTGAACGGACAAAAAAGCCTTGCAGGCTAATTTGAATTCAAAAGAATGAAAGTTTGGTCACTGTCTCAGAATTGCGTTAAAACCCACAGACCCACTCCATTTTTAATGAGGATTCAAGAATGAACAATATTGTTGTCAAATTCATATGTTTGGGCCCTGAACAGACTAAAACGTTTTCCAGGCTAATTTGATCTCAAAAGAATGATAGTTTGGTCACTGGCTCGGAATTCCGTGAAAACCCACATACCCACTCCATTTTTCATGAGGATTCTAGAATGGCCAATATTGTTGTCAAATTCATATGTTTGGGCCCTGAACGGACAAAAATGCTTTGCAGGCTAATTTGAGGTCAAACGAATGAAAGTTTGGTCACTGTCTCGGAATTGCGTTAAAAACCACAGACCCACTCCATTTTTAAAAAGGATTCAAGAATGAACAATATTGTTGTCAAATTCATCTGTTTGGGCCCTCAACGGACAAAAACGTTTTCCAGGCTAATTTGAGGTCAAAAGAATGAAAGTTTGGTCAGTGCCTCGGAATTGCGTTAAAACCCACACACCCACTCCATTTTTAATGAGGATTGAGGAATGAACAATATTGTTGTCAAATTCATCTGTTTGGGCCCTGAACGGACAATAACGCTTTTCAGGCTAATTTGAGGTCAAAAGAATGATAGTTTGGTCACTGTCTCGGAATTCCGTGAAAACCCACAAACCCACTCCATTTTTCATGAGGATTCTAGAATGGCCTATATTGTTGTCAAATTCATATGTTTGGGCCCTGAACGGACAAAAACGCTTTCCAGGCTAATTTGAGGTCAAAAGAATGAAAGTTTGGTCACTGCCTCGGAATTGCGTTAAAAACCACAGACCCACTCCATTTTTAATAAGGATTCAAGAATGAACAATATTGTTGTCAAATTCATCTGTTTGGGCCCTCAACGGACAAAAACGCTTTTCAGGCTAATTTAAGGTCAAAAGAATGATAGTTTGGTCACGGTCTCGGAATTCCGTGAAAACCCACATACCCACTCCATTTTTCATGAGGATTTTAGAATGGCTAATATTGTTGTCAAATTCATATGTTTGGGCCCTGAACGGACAAAAACGCTTTGCAGGCTAATTTGAGGTCAAAACAATGAAAGTTTGGTCAATGCCTCAGATTCACGTTAAATCCCACATACCCACACCAATTTCCATGAGGATTCTAGAATGGCCAATATTGTTGTCAAATTCATCTTCTTGGGCCCTGAACGGACAAAAACGCTTTTCAGCCTAATTTGAGGTCAAAAGAATGATAGTTTGGTCACTGTCTCGGAATTCCATGAAAACCCACACACCCACTCCATTTTTCAAGAGGATTCTAGAATGGCCAATATTGTTGTCAAATTCATATGTTTGGGCCCTGAACGGAAAAAAACGCTTTGCAGGCTAATTTGAGGTCAAAAGAATGAAAGTTTGGTCACTGTCTCGGAATTGCGTTAAAAACCACATACCCACTCCATTTTCAATGAGGATTCAAGAATGAACAATATTGTTGTCAAATTCATCTGTTTGGGCCCTCAACATACAAAAACGTTTTCCAGGCTAATTTGAGGTCAAAAGAATGAAAGTTTGGTCACTGCCTCGGAATTGCGTTAAAACCCACACACCCACTCCATTTTTAATGAGGATTGAAGAATGAACAATATTGTTGTCAAATTCATCTGTCTGGGCCCTCAACGGCCAAAAACGCTTTTCAGGCTAATTTGAGGTCAAAAGAATGAAAGTTTGGTCACTGTCTCGGAATTGCGTTAAAAACCACATACCCACTCCATTTTCAATGAGGATTCAAGAATGAACAATATTGTTGTCAAATTCATATGTTTGGGCCCTGAACAGACTAAAACGTTTTCCAGGCTAATTTGATATCAAAAGAATGATAGTTTGGTCACTGGCTCGGAATTCCGTGAAAACCCACATACCCACTCCATTTTTCATGAGGATTCTAGAATGGCCAATATTGTTGTCAAATTCATATGTTTGGGCCCTGAACAGAAAAAAACGCTTTCCAGGCTAATTTGAGGTCAAATGAATGAAAGTTTGGTCACTGTCTCGGAATTGCGTTAAAAACCACATAGCCACTCCATTTTTAATGAGGTTTCAAGAATGAACAATATTGTTGTCAAATTCATCTGTTTGGGCCCTCAACGGACAAAAACGCTTTTCAGGCTAATTTGAGGTTAAAAGAATGAAAGTTTGGTCACTGTCTCGGAATTGCGTTAAAAACCACATACCCACTCCATTTTTAATGAGGATTCAAGAATGAACAATATTGTTGTCAAATTCATATGTTTGGGCCCTGAACAGACTAAAAGGTTTCCAGGCTAATTTGATGTCAAAAGAATGATAGTTTGGTGACTGTCTCGGAATTCCGTGAAAACCCACATACCCACTCCATTTTTCATGAGGATTCTAGAATGGCCAATATTGTTGTCAAATTCATATGTTTGGGCCCTGAACGGACAAAAACGCTTTCCAGGCTAATTTGAGGTCAAAAGAATGAAAGTTTGGTCACTGTCTCGGAATTGCGTTAAAAACCACAGACCCACTCCATTTTTAATGAGGATTCAAGAATGAACAATATTGTTGTCAAATTCACATGTTTGGGCCCTGAACGGACTAAAACGTTTTCCAGGCTAATTTGAGGTCAAAAGAATGAAAGTTTGGTCACTGCCTCGGAAATGCGTTAAATCCCACACACCCACACCATTTTTCATGTGGATTCTAGAATGGGCAATATTGTTGTGTAATTCATCTTTTTGGGCCCGGAGCGGACAAAAACGCTTTGCAGGCTAATTTGAGGTCAAAAGAATGAAAGTTTGGTCACTGTCTCGGAATTGCGTTAAAAACCACATACCCACTCCATTTTCAAAGAGGATTCAAGAATGAACAATATTGTTGTCAAATTCATCTGTTTGGGCCCTCAACGGACAAAAACGTTTTCCAGGCTAATTTGAGGTCAAAAGAATGAAACTTTGGTCACTGTCTCGGAATTGCGTTAAAAACCACATACCCACTCCATTTTTAATGAGGATTGAAGAATGAACAATATTGTTGTCAAATTCATCTGTTTGGGCCCTCAACATACAAAAACGTTTTCCAGGCTAATTTGAGGTCAAAAGAATGAAAGTTTGGTCACTGCCTCGGAATTGCGTTAAAACCCACACACCCACTCCATTTTTAATGAGGATTCAAGAATGAACAATATTGTTGTCAAATTCACATGTTTGGGCCCTGAACGGACAAAAACGTTTTCCAGGCTAATTTGAGGTCAAAAGAATGAAACTTTGGTCACTGTCTCGGAATTGCGTTAAAAACCACATACCCACTCCATTTTTAATGAGGATTGAAGAATGAACAATATTGTTGTCAAATTCATCTGTTTGGGCCCTCAACATACAAAAACGTTTTCCAGGCTAATTTGAGGTCAAAAGAATGAAAGTTTGGTCACTGCCTCGGAATTGCGTTAAAACCCACACACCCACTCCATTTTTAATGAGGATTCAAGAATGAACAATATTGTTGTCAAATTCACATGTTTGGGCCCTGAACGGACTAAAACGTTTTCCAGGCTAATTTGAGGTCAAAAGAATGAAAGTTTGGTCACTGCCTCGGAAATGCGTTAAATCCCACACACCCACACCATTTTTCATGTGGATTCTAGAATGGGCAATATTGTTGTGTAATTCATCTTTTTGGGCCCGGAGCGGACAAAAACGCTTTGCAGGCTAATTTGAGGTCAAAAGAATGAAAGTTTGGTCACTGTCTCGGAATTGCGTTAAAAACCACATACCCACTCCATTTTCAAAGAGGATTCAAGAATGAACAATATTGTTGTCAAATTCATCTGTTTGGGCCCTCAACGGACAAAAACGTTTTCCAGGCTAATTTGAGGTCAAAAGAATGAAACTTTGGTCACTGTCTCGGAATTGCGTTAAAAACCACATACCCACTCCATTTTCAAAGAGGATTCAAGAATGAACAATATTGTTGTCAAATTCATCTGTTTGGGCCCTCAACGGACAAAAACGTTTTCCAGGCTAATTTGAGGTCAAAAGAATGAAACTTTGGTCACTGTCTCGGAATTGCGTTAAAAACCACATACCCACTCCATTTTTAATGAGGATTGAAGAATGAACAATATTGTTGTCAAATTCATCTGTTTGGGCCCTCAACATACAAAAACGTTTTCCAGGCTAATTTGAGGTCAAAAGAATGAAAGTTTGGTCACTGCCTCGGAATTGCGTTAAAACCCACACACCCACTCCATTTTTAATGAGGATTGAAGAATGAACAATATTGTTGTCAAATTCATCTGTCTGGGCCCTCAACGGACAAAAACGCTTTTCAGGCTAATTTGAGGTCAAAAGAATGAAAGTTTGGTCACTGTCTCGGAATTGCGTTAAAAACCACACACCCACTCCTTTTTTAATGAGGATTCAAGAATGAACAATATTGTTGTCAAATTCATATGTTTGGGCCCTGAACGGACTAAAAGGTTTTCCAGGCTAATTTGAGGTCAAAAGAATGAAAGTTTGGTCACTGCCTCGGAATTGTGTTAAATCCCACAGACCCATACCATTTTTCATGAGGATTCTAGAATGGGCAATATTATTGTGTAATTCATCTTTTTGGGCCCTGAACGGACAAAAAAGCTTTGCAGGCTAATTTGATTTCAAAAGAATGAAAGTTTGGTCACTGTCTCGGAATTGCGTTAAATCCCAGATACCCACTCCATTTTTAATGAGGAGTCAAGAATGAACAATATTGTTGTCAAATTCATATGTTTGGGCCCTGAACAGACTAAAACATTTTCCAGGCTAATTTGATATCAAAAGAATGATAGTTTGGTCACTGGCTCGGAATTCCGTGAAAACCCACATACCCACTCCATTTTTCATGAGGATTCTAGAATGGCCAATATTGTTGTCAAATTCATATGTTTGGGCCCTGAACAGAAAAAAACGCTTTCCAGGCTAACTTGAGGTCAAATGAATGAAAGTTTGGTCACTGTCTCGGAATTGCGTTAAAAACCACATAGCCACTCCATTTTTAATGAGGTTTCAAGAATGAACAATATTGTTGTCAAATTCATCTTCTTGGGCCCTCAACGGACAAAAACGCTTTCCAGGCTAATTTGAGGTCAAAAGAATGAAAGTTTGGTCACTATCTCGGAATTCCTTGAAAACTCACAGACCCACTCCAATTTTCATGAGGATTCTAGAATGGCCAATATTGTTGTCAAATTCATATGTTTAGGCCCTGAACGGACAAAAACGCTTTCCAGGCTAATTTGAGGTCAAAAGAATGAAAGTTTGATCACTGTCTCGGAATTGCGTTAAAAACCACAAACCCACTCCATTTTTAATGAGGATTCAAGAATGAACAATATTGTTGTCAAATTCATCTGTTTGGGCCCTCAACGGACAAAAACGCTTTCCAGGCTAATTTGAGGTCAAAAGAATGAAAGTTTGGTCACTGTCTCGGAATTGCGTTAAAAACCACATACCCACTCCAATTTTAATGAGGATTCAAGAATGAACAATATTGTTGTCAAATTCATATGTTTGGGCCCTGAACGGACTAAAACGTTTTCCAGGCTAATTTGAGGTCAAAAGAATGAAAGTTTGGTCACTGCCTCGGAATTGTGTTAAATCCCACAGACCCACACCATTTTTCATGAGGATTCTAGAATGGGCAATATTGTTGTGTAATTCATCTTTTTGGGCCCTGAACGGACAAAAAAGCTTTGCAGGCTAATTTGAGGTCAAAAGAATGAAAGTTTGGTCACTGTCTCGGAATTGCGTTAAAACCCACATACCCACTCCATTTTTAATGAGGACTCAAGAATGAACAATATTGTTGTCAAATTCATATGTTTGGGCCCTGAACAGACTAAAACGTTTTCCAGGCTAATTTGATGTCAAAAGAATGATAGTTTGGTCACTGTCTCGGAATTCCGTGAAAACCCACATACCCACTCCATTTTTCATGAGGATTCTAGAATGGCCAATATTGTTGTCAAATTCATATGTTTGGGCCCTGAAAGGACAAAAACGCTTTCCAGGCTAATTTGAGGTCAAAAGAATGAAAGTTTGGTCACTGTCTCGGAATTGCGTTAAAAACCACAGACCCACTCCATTTTTAATGAGGATTCAAGAATGAACAATATTGTTGTCAAATTCACATGTTTGGGCCCTGAACGGACTAAAACGTTTTCCAGGCTAATTTGAGGTCAAAAGAATGAAAGTTTGGTCACTGCCTCGGAATTGCGTTAAATCCCACACACCCACACCATTTTTCATGTGGATTCTAGAATGGGCAATATTGTTGTGTAATTCATCTTTTTGGGCCCGGAGCGGACAAAAACGCTTTGCAGGCTAATTTGAGGTCAAAAGAATGAAAGTTTGGTCACTGTCTCGGAATTACGTTAAAAACCACATACCCACTCCATTTTCAAAGAGGATTCAAGAATGAACAATATTGTTGTCAAATTCATCTGTTTGGGCCCTCAACGGACAAAAACGTTTTCCAGGCTAATTTGAGGTCAAAAGAATGAAACTTTGGTCACTGTCTCGGAATTGCGTTAAAAACCACATACCCACTCCATTTTTAATGAGGATTGAAGAATGAACAATATTGTTGTCAAATTCATCTGTTTGGGCCCTCAACATACAAAAACGTTTTCCAGGCTAATTTGAGGTCAAAAGAATGAAAGTTTGGTCACTGCCTCGGAATTGCGTTAAAACCCACACACCCACTCCATTTTTAATGAGGATTGAAGAATGAACAATATTGTTGTCAAATTCATCTGTCTGGGCCCTCAACGGACAAAAACGCTTTTCAGGCTAATTTGAGGTCAAAAGAATGAAAGTTTGGTCACTGTCTCGGAATTGCGTTAAAAACCACACACCCACTCCATTTTTAATGAGGATTCAAGAATGAACAATATTGTTGTCAAATTCATATGTTTGGGCCCTGAACGGACTAAAAGGTTTTCCAGGCTAATTTGAGGTCAAAAGAATGAAAGTTTGGTCACTGCCTCGGAATTGTGTTAAATCCCACAGACCCATACCATTTTTCATGAGGATTCTAGAATGGGCAATATTATTGTGTAATTCATCTTTTTGGGCCCTGAACGGACAAAAAAGCTTTGCAGGCTAATTTGATTTCAAAAGAATGAAAGTTTGGTCACTGTCTCGGAATTGCGTTAAATCCCAGATACCCACTCCATTTTTAATGAGGAGTCAAGAATGAACAATATTGTTGTCAAATTCATATGTTTGGGCCCTGAACAGACTAAAACATTTTCCAGGCTAATTTGATATCAAAAGAATGATAGTTTGGTCACTGGCTCGGAATTCCGTGAAAACCCACATACCCACTCCATTTTTCATGAGGATTCTAGAATGGCCAATATTGTTGTCAAATTCATATGTTTGGGCCCTGAACAGAAAAAAACGCTTTCCAGGCTAACTTGAGGTCAAATGAATGAAAGTTTGGTCACTGTCTCGGAATTGCGTTAAAAACCACATAGCCACTCCATTTTTAATGAGGTTTCAAGAATGAACAATATTGTTGTCAAATTCATCTTCTTGGGCCCTCAACGGACAAAAACGCTTTCCAGGCTAATTTGAGGTCAAAAGAATGAAAGTTTGGTCACTATCTCGGAATTCCTTGAAAACTCACAGACCCACTCCAATTTTCATGAGGATTCTAGAATGGCCAATATTGTTGTCAAATTCATATGTTTAGGCCCTGAACGGACAAAAACGCTTTCCAGGCTAATTTGAGGTCAAAAGAATGAAAGTTTGATCACTGTCTCGGAATTGCGTTAAAAACCACAAACCCACTCCATTTTTAATGAGGATTCAAGAATGAACAATATTGTTGTCAAATTCATCTGTTTGGGCCCTCAACGGACAAAAACGCTTTCCAGGCTAATTTGAGGTCAAAAGAATGAAAGTTTGGTCACTGTCTCGGAATTGCGTTAAAAACCACATACCCACTCCAATTTTAATGAGGATTCAAGAATGAACAATATTGTTGTCAAATTCATATGTTTGGGCCCTGAACGGACTAAAACGTTTTCCAGGCTAATTTGAGGTCAAAAGAATGAAAGTTTGGTCACTGCCTCGGAATTGTGTTAAATCCCACAGACCCACACCATTTTTCATGAGGATTCTAGAATGGGCAATATTGTTGTGTAATTCATCTTTTTGGGCCCTGAACGGACAAAAAAGCTTTGCAGGCTAATTTGAGGTCAAAAGAATGAAAGTTTGGTCACTGTCTCGGAATTGCGTTAAAACCCACATACCCACTCCATTTTTAATGAGGACTCAAGAATGAACAATATTGTTGTCAAATTCATATGTTTGGGCCCTGAACAGACTAAAACGTTTTCCAGGCTAATTTGATGTCAAAAGAATGATAGTTTGGTCACTGTCTCGGAATTCCGTGAAAACCCACATACCCACTCCATTTTTCATGAGGATTCTAGAATGGCCAATATTGTTGTCAAATTCATATGTTTGGGCCCTGAAAGGACAAAAACGCTTTGCAGGCTAATTTGAGGTCAAAAGAATGAAAGTTTGGTCACTGTCTCGGAATTGCGTTAAAACCCACACACCCACTCCATTTTTAATGAGGATTGAAGAATGAACAATATTGTTGTCAAATTCATCTGTCTGGGCCCTCAACGGACAAAAACGCTTTTCAGGCTAATTTGAGGTCAAAAGAATGAAAGTTTGGTCACTGTCTCGGAATTGCGTTAAAAACCACACACCCACTCCATTTTTAATGAGGATTCAAGAATGAACAATATTGTTGTCAAATTCATATGTTTGGGCCCTGAACGGACTAAAACGTTTTCCAGGCTAATTTGAGGTCAAAAGAATGAAAGTTTGGTCACTGCCTCAGAATTGTGTTAAATCCCACAGACCCATACCATTTTTCATGAGGATTCTAGAATGGGCAATATTATTGTGTAATTCATCTTTTTGGGCCCTGAACGGACAAAAAAGCTTTGCAGGCTAATTTGATTTCAAAAGAATGAAAGTTTTTTCACTGTCTCGGAATTGCGTTAAAACCCAGATACCCACTCCATTTTTAATGAGGATTCAAGAATGAACAATATTGTTGTCAAATTCATATGTTTGGGCCCTGAACAGACTAAAACGTTTTCCAGGCTAATTTGATATCAAAAGAATGATAGTTTGGTCACTGGCTCGGAATTCCGTGAAAACCCACATACCCACTCCATTTTTCATGAGGATTCTAGAATGGCCAATATTGTTGTCAAATTCATATGTTTGGGCCCTGAACAGAAAAAAACGCTTTCCAGGCTAATTTGAGGTCAAATGAATGAAAGTTTGGTCACTGTCTCGGAATTGCGTTAAAAACCACATAGCCACTCCATTTTTAATGAGGTTTCAAGAATGAACAATATTGTTGTCAAATTCATCTGTTTGGGCCCTCAACGGACAAAAACGCTTTTCAGGCTAATTTGAGGTCAAAAGAATGAAAGTTTGGTCACTGTCTCGGAATTGCGTTAAAAACCACATACCCACTCCATTTTTAATGAGGATTCAAGAATGAACAATATTGTTGTCAAATTCATATGTTTGGGAACTAAACGGACAAAAACGCTTTGCAGGCTAATTTGAGGTCAAAACAATGAAAGTTTGGTCAATGCCTCAGATTCACGTTAAATCCCACATACCCACACCATTTTTCATGAGGATTCTAGAATGGCCAATATTGTTGTCAAATTCATCTTCTTGGGCCCTGAACGGACAAAAACGCTTTTCAGCCTAATTTGAGGTCAAAAGATGATAGTTTGGTCACTGTCTCGGAATTCCGTGAAAACCCACAGACCCACTCCATTTTTCAAGAGGATTCTAGAATGGCCAATATTGTTGTCAAATTCATATGTTTGGGCCCTGAACGGACAAAAACGCTTTGCAGGCTAATTTGAGGGCAAAAGAATGAAAGTTTGGTCGCTGTCTCGGAATTGCGTTAAAAACCACAGACCCACTCCATTTTCAATGAGGATTCAAGAATGAACAATATTGTTGTCAAATTCATCTGTTTGGGCCCTCAACGGACAAAAACGTTTTCCAGGCTAATTTGAGGTCAAAAGAATGAAAGTTTGGTCACTGTCTCGGAATTGCGTTAAAAACCACACACCCAATCCATTTTTAATGAGGATTCAAGAATGAACAATATTGTTGTCAAATTCATATGTTTGGGAACTGAACGGACAAAAACGCTTTGCAGGCTAATTTGAGGTCAAAACAATGAAAGTTTGGTCAATGCCTCAGATTCACGTTAAATCCCACATACCCACACCATTTTTCATGAGGATTCTAGAATGGCCAATATTGTTGTCAAATTCATCTTCTTGGGCCCTGAACGGACAAAAACGCTTTTCAGCCTAATTTGAGGTCAAAAGATGATAGTTTGGTCACTGTCTCGGTATTCCGTGAAAACCCACAGACCCACTCCATTTTTCAAGAGGATTCTAGAATGGCCAATATTGTTGTCAAATTCATATGTTTGGGCCCTGAACGGACAAAAACGCTTTGCAGGCTAATTTGAGGTCAAAAGAATGAAAGTTTGGTCACTGTCTCGGAATTGCTTTAAAAACCACATACCCACTCCATTTTAAACGAGGATTCAAGAATGAACAATATTGTTGTCAAATTCATCTGTTTGGGCCCTCAACGGACAAAAACGTTTTCCAGGCTAATTTGAGGTCAAAAGAATGAAAGTTTGGTCACTGCCTCGGAATTGCGTTAAAACCCACACACCCACTCCATTTTTAATGAGGATTGAAGAATGAACAATATTGTTGTCAAATTCATCTGTTTGCTCCCTCAACGGACAAAAACGCTTTCCAGGCTAATTTGAGGTCAAAAGAATGAAAGTTTGGTCACTATCTCGGAATTCCTTGAAAACTCACAGACCCACTCCAATTTTCATGAGGATTCTAGAATGGCCAATATTGTTGTCAAATTCATATTTTTAGGCCCTGAAGGGACAAAAACGCTTTCCAGGCTAATTTGAGGTCAAAAGAATGAAAGTTTGGTCACTGTCTCGGAATTGCGTTAAAAACCACAAACCCACTCCATTTTTAATGAGGATTCAAGAATGAACAATATTGTTGTCAAATTCATATGTTTGGGCCCTGAACGGACAAAAACGTTTTCCAGGCTAATTTGAGGTCAAAAGAATGAAAGTTTCGTCACTGCCTCAGAATTGCGTTAAATCCCACACACCCACACCATTTTTCATGTGGATTCTAGAATGGGCAATATTGTTGTGTAATTCATCTTTTTGGGCCCGGAGCGGACAAAAACGCTTTGCAGGCTAATTTGAGGTCAAAAGAATGAAAGTTTGGTCACTGTCTCGGAATTGCGTTAAAAACCACATAGCCACTCCATTTTTAATGAGGATTCAAGAATGAACAATATTGTTGTCAAATTCATATGTTTGGGCCCTGAACGGACTAAAACGTTTTCCAGGCTAATTTGAGGTCAAAAGAATGAAAGTTTGGTCACTGCCTTGGAATTGCGTTAAATCCCACAGACCCACACCATTTTTCATGTCAATTCTAGAATGGGCAATATTGTTGTGTAATTCATCTTTTTGGGCCCTGAACGGACAAAAACGCTTTGCAGGCTAATTTGAGATCAAAAGAATGAAAGTTTGGTCACTGTCTCGGAATTGCGTTAAAAACCACATACCCACTCCATTTTTAATGAGGATTCAAGAATGAACAATATTGTTGTCAAATTCATCTGTTTGGGCCCTCAACGGACAAAAACGCTTTCCAGGCTATTTTGAGGTCAAAAGAATGAAAGTTTGGTCGCTGTCTCGGAATTGCGTTAAAAACCACAGACCCACTCCATTTTTAATGAGGATTCAAGAATGAACAATATTGTTGTCAAATTCATCTGTTTGGGCCCTGAACGGACTAAAACGTTTTCCAGGCTAATTTGAGGTCAAAAGAATGAAAGTTTGGTCACTGCCTCGGAATTGTGTTAAATCCCACAGACCCACACCATTTTTCATGAGGATTCTAGAATGGGAAATATTGTTGTGTAATTCATCTTTTTGGGCCCTGTACGGACAAAAAAGCTTTGCAGGCTAATTTGAGGTCAAAAGAATGAAAGTTTGGTCACTGTCTCGGAATTGCGTTAAAACCCACATACCCACTCCATTTTTAATGAGGACTCAAGAATGAACAATATTGTTGTCAAATTCATATGTTTGGGCCCTGAACAGACTAAAACGTTTTCCAGGCTAATTTGATGTCAAAAGAATGATAGTTTGGTCACTGTCTCGGAATTCCGTGAAAACCCACATACCCACTCCATTTTTCATGAGGATTCTAGAATGGCCAATATTGTTGTCAAATTCATATGTTTGGGCCCTGAAAGGACAAAAACGCTTTGCAGGCTAATTTGAGGTCAAAAGAATGAAAGTTTGGTCACTGTCTCGGAATTGCGTTAAAACCCACACACCCACTCCATTTTTAATGAGGATTGAAGAATGAACAATATTGTTGTCAAATTCATCTGTCTGGGCCCTCAACGGACAAAAACGCTTTTCAGGCTAATTTGAGGTCAAAAGAATGAAAGTTTGGTCACTGTCTCGGAATTGCGTTAAAAACCACACACCCACTCCATTTTTAATGAGGATTCAAGAATGAACAATATTGTTGTCAAATTCATATGTTTGGGCCCTGAACGGACTAAAAGGTTTTCCAGGCTAATTTGAGGTCAAAAGAATGAAAGTTTGGTCACTGCCTCGGAATTGTGTTAAATCCCACAGACCCATACCATTTTTCATGAGGATTCTAGAATGGGCAATATTATTGTGTAATTCATCTTTTTGGGCCCTGAACGGACAAAAAAGCTTTGCAGGCTAATTTGATTTCAAAAGAATGAAAGTTTGGTCACTGTCTCAGAATTGCGTTAAAACCCAGATACCCACTCCATTTTTAATGAGGATTCAAGAATGAACAATATTGTTGTCAAATTCATATGTTTGGGCCCTGAACAGACTAAAACGTTTTCCAGGCTAATTTGATATCAAAAGAATGATAGTTTGGTCACTGGCTCGGAATTCCGTGAAAACCCACATACCCACTCCATTTTTAATGAGGATTCTAGAATGGCCAATATTGTTGTCAAATTCATATGTTTGGGCCCTGAACAGAAAAAAACGCTTTCCAGGCTAATTTGAGGTCAAAAGAATGAAAGTTTGGTCACTGTCTCGGAATTGCGTTAAAAACCACATAGCCACTCCATTTTTAATGAGGTTTCAAGAATGAACAATATTGTTGTCAAATTCATCTGTTTGGGCCCTCAACGGACAAAAACGCTTTTCAGGCTAATTTGAGGTCAAAAGAATGAAAGTTTGGTCACTGTCTCGGAATTGCGTTAAAAACCACATACCCACTCCATTTTTAATGTGGATTCTAGAATGAACAATATTGTTGTCAAATTCATATGTTTGGGAACTAAACGGACAAAAACGCTTTGCAGGCTAATTTGAGGTCAAAACAATGAAAGTTTGGTCAATGCCTCAGATTCACGTTAAATCCCACATACCCACACCATTTTTCATGAGGATTCTAGAATGGCCAATATTGTTGTCAAATTCATCTTCTTGGGCCCTGAACGGACAAAAACGCTTTTCAGCCTAATTTGAGGTCAAAAGATGATAGTTTGGTCACTGTCTCGGAATTCCGTGAAAACCCACAGACCCACTCCATTTTTCAAGAGGATTCTAGAATGGCCAATATTGTTGTCAAATTCATATGTTTGGGCCCTGAACGGACAAAAACGCTTTGCAGGCTAATTTGAGGGCAAAAGAATGAAAGTTTGGTCGCTGTCTCGGAATTGCGTTAAAAACCACAGACCCACTCCATTTTCAATGAGGATTCAAGAATGAACAATATTGTTGTCAAATTCATCTGTTTGGGCCCTCAACGGACAAAAACGTTTTCCAGGCTAATTTGAGGTCAAAACAATGAAAGTTTGGTCACTGTCTCGGAATTGCGTTAAAAACCACACACCCACTCCATTTTTAATGAGGATTCAAGAATGAGCAATATTGTTGTCAAATTCATATGTTTGGGAACTGAACGGACAAAAACGGTTTGCAGGCTAATTTGAGGTCAAAACAATGAAAGTTTGGTCAATGCCTCAGATTCACGTTAAATCCCACATACCCACACCATTTTTCATGAGGATTCTAGAATGGCCAATATTGTTGTCAAATTCATCTTCTTGGGCCCTGAACGGACAAAAACGCTTTTCAGCCTAATTTGAGGTCAAAAGATGATAGTTTGGTCACTGTCTCGGTATTCCGTGAAAACCCACAGACCCACTCCATTTTTCAAGAGGATTCTAGAATGGCCAATATTGTTGTCAAATTCATATGTTTGGGCCCTGAACGGACAAAAACGCTTTGCAGGCTAATTTGAGGTCAAAAGAATGAAAGTTTGGTCACTGTCTCGGAATTGCGTTAAAAACCACATACCTACTCCATTTTAAAAGAGGATTCAAGAATGAACAATATTGTTGTCAAATTCATCTGTTTGGGCCCTCAACGGACAAAAACGTTTTCCAGGCTAATTTGAGGTCAAAACAATGAAAGTTTGGTCACTGTCTCGGAATTGCGTTAAAACCCACACACCCACTCCATTTTTAATGAGGATTGAAGAATGAACAATATTGTTGTCAAATTCATCTGTTTGCTCCCTCAACGGACAAAAACGCTTTCCAGGCTAATTTGAGGTCAAAAGAATGAAAGTTTGGTCACTATCTCGGAATTCCTTGAAAACTCACAGACCCACTCCAATTTTCATGAGGATTCTAGAATGGCCAATATTGTTGTCAAATTCATATGTTTAGGCCCTGAACGGACAAAAACGCTTTCCAGGCTAATTTGAGGTCAAAAGAATGAAAGTTTGGTCACTGTCTCGGAATTGCGTTAAAAACCACAAACCCACTCCATTTTTAATGAGGATTCAAGAATGAACAATATTGTTGTCAAATTCATATGTTTGGGCCCTGAACGGACAAAAACGTTTTCCAGGCTAATTTGAGGTCAAAAGAATGAAAGTTTCGTCACTGCCTCAGAATTGCGTTAAATCCCACACACCCACACCATTTTTCATGTGGATTCTAGAATGGGCAATATTGTTGTGTAATTCATCTTTTTGGGCCCGGAGCGGACAAAAACGCTTTGCAGGCTAATTTGAGGTCAAAAGAATGAAAGTTTGGTCACTGTCTCGGAATTGCGTTAAAAACCACATAGCCACTCCATTTTTAATGAGGATTCAAGAATGAACAATATTGTTGTCAAATTCATATGTTTGGGCCCTGAACGGACTAAAACGTTTTCCAGGCTAATTTGAGGTCAAAAGAATGAAAGTTTGGTCACTGCCTTGGAATTGCGTTAAATCCCACAGACCCACACCATTTTTCATGTGGATTCTAGAATGGGCAATATTGTTGTGTAATTCATCTTTTTGGGCCCTGAACGGACAAAAACGCTTTGCAGGCTAATTTGAGATCAAAAGAATGAAAGTTTGGTCACTGTCTCGGAATTGCGTTAAAAACCACATACCCACTCCATTTTTAATGAGGATTCAAGAATGAACAATATTGTTGTCAAATTCATCTGTTTGGGCCCTCAACGGACAAAAACGCTTTCCAGGCTTTTTTGAGGTCAAAAGAATGAAAGTTTGGTCGCTGTCTCGGAATTGCGTTAAAAACCACAGACCCACTCCATTTTTAATGAGGATTCAAGAATGAACAATATTGTTGTCAAATTCATCTGTTTGGGCCCTGAACGGACTAAAACGTTTTCCAGGCTAATTTGAGGTCAAAAGAATGAAAGTTTGGTCACTGCCTCGGAATTGTGTTAAATCCCACAGACCCACACCATTTTTCATGAGGATTCTAGAATGGGCAATATTGTTGTGTAATTCATCTTTTTGGGCCCTGAACGGACAAAAAAGCTTTGCAGGCTAATTTGAGGTCAAAAGAATGAAAGTTTGGTCACTGTCTCGGAATTGCGTTAAAACCCACATACCCACTCCATTTTTAATGAGGACTCAAGAATGAACAATATTGTTGTCAAATTCATATGTTTGGGCCCTGAACAGACTAAAACGTTTTCCAGGCTAATTTGATGTCAAAAGAATGATAGTTTGGTCACTGTCTCGGAATTCCGTGAAAACCCACATACCCACTCCATTTTTCATGAGGATTCTAGAATGGCCAATATTGTTGTCAAATTCATATGTTTGGGCCCTGAAAGGACAAAAACGCTTTGCAGGCTAATTTGAGGTCAAAAGAATGAAAGTTTGGTCACTGTCTCGTAATTGCGTTAAAACCCACACACCCACTCCATTTTTAATGAGGATTGAAGAATGAACAATATTGTTGTCAAATTCATCTGTCTGGGCCCTCAACGGACAAAAACGCTTTTCAGGCTAATTTGAGGTCAAAAGAATGAAAGTTTGGTCACTGTCTCGGAATTGCGTTAAAAACCACACACCCACTCCATTTTTAATGAGGATTCAAGAATGAACAATATTGTTGTCAAATTCATATGTTTGGGCCCTGAACGGACTAAAAGGTTTTCCAGGCTAATTTGAGGTCAAAAGAATGAAAGTTTGGTCACTGCCTCGGAATTGTGTTAAATCCCACAGACCCATACCATTTTTCATGAGGATTCTAGAATGGGCAATATTATTGTGTAATTCATCTTTTTGGGCCCTGAACGGACAAAAAAGCTTTGCAGGCTAATTTGATTTCAAAAGAATGAAAGTTTGGTCACTGTCTCGGAATTGCGTTAAAACCCAGATACCCACTCCATTTTTAATGAGGATTCAAGAATGAACAATATTGTTGTCAAATTCATATGTTTGGGCCCTGAACAGACTAAAACGTTTTCCAGGCTAATTTGATATCAAAAGAATGATAGTTTGGTCACTGGCTCGGAATTCCGTGAAAACCCACATACCCACTCCATTTTTCATGAGGATTCTAGAATGGCCAATATTGTTGTCAAATTCATATGTTTGGGCCCTGAACAGAAAAAAACGCTTTCCAGGCTAATTTGAGGTCAAATGAATGAAAGTTTGGTCACTGTCTCGGAATTGCGTTAAAAACCACATAGCCACTCCATTTTTAATGAGGTTTCAAGAATGAACAATATTGTTGTCAAATTCATCTGTTTGGGCCCTCAACGGACAAAAACGCTTTTCAGGCTAATTTGAGGTCAAAAGAATGAAAGTTTGGTCACTGTCTCGGAATTGCGTTAAAAACCACATACCCACTCCATTTTTAATGAGGATTCTAGAATGAACAATATTGTTGTCAAATTCATATGTTTGGGAACTAAACGGACAAAAACGCTTTGCAGGCTAATTTGAGGTCAAAACAATGAAAGTTTGGTCAATGCCTCAGATTCACGTTAAATCCCACATACCCACACCATTTTTCATGAGGATTCTAGAATGGCCAATATTGTTGTCAAATTCATCTTCTTGGGCCCTGAACGGACAAAAACGCTTTTCAGCCTAATTTGAGGTCAAAAGATGATAGTTTGGTCACTGTCTCGGTATTCCGTGAAAACCCACAGACCCACTCCATTTTTCAAGAGGATTCTAGAATGGCCAATATTGTTGTCAAATTCATATGTTTGGGCCCTGAACGGACAAAAACGCTTTGCAGGCTAATTTGAGGTCAAAAGAATGAAAGTTTGGTCACTGTCTCGGAATTGCGTTAAAAACCACATACCTACTCCATTTTAAAAGAGGATTCAAGAATGAACAATATTGTTGTCAAATTCATCTGTTTGGGCCCTCAACGGACAAAAACGTTTTCCAGGCTAATTTGAGGTCAAAACAATGAAAGTTTGGTCACTGTCTCGGAATTGCGTTAAAACCCACACACCCACTCCATTTTTAATGAGGATTGAAGAATGAACAATATTGTTGTCAAATTCATCTGTTTGCTCCCTCAACGGACAAAAACGCTTTCCAGGCTAATTTGAGGTCAAAAGAATGAAAGTTTGGTCACTATCTCGGAATTCCTTGAAAACTCACAGACCCACTCCAATTTTCATGAGGATTCTAGAATGGCCAATATTGTTGTCAAATTCATATGTTTAGGCCCTGAACGGACAAAAACGCTTTCCAGGCTAATTTGAGGTCAAAAGAATGAAAGTTTGGTCACTGTCTCGGAATTGCGTTAAAAACCACAAACCCACTCCATTTTTAATGAGGATTCAAGAATGAACAATATTGTTGTCAAATTCATATGTTTGGGCCCTGAACGGACAAAAACGTTTTCCAGGCTAATTTGAGGTCAAAAGAATGAAAGTTTCGTCACTGCCTCAGAATTGCGTTAAATCCCACACACCCACACCATTTTTCATGTGGATTCTAGAATGGGCAATATTGTTGTGTAATTCATCTTTTTGGGCCCGGAGCGGAGAAAAACGCTTTGCAGGCTAATTTGAGGTCAAAAGAATGAAAGTTTGGTCACTGTCTCGGAATTGCGTTAAAAACCACATAGCCACTCCATTTTTAATGAGGATTCAAGAATGAACAATATTGTTGTCAAATTCATATGTTTGGGCCCTGAACGGACTAAAACGTTTTCCAGGCTAATTTGAGGTCAAAAGAATGAAAGTTTGGTCACTGCCTTGGAATTGCGTTAAATCCCACAGACCCACACCATTTTTCATGTGGATTCTAGAATGGGCAATATTGTTGTGTAATTCATCTTTTTGGGCCCTGAACGGACAAAAACGCTTTGCAGGCTAATTTGAGATCAAAAGAATGAAAGTTTGGTCACTGTCTCGGAATTGCGTTAAAAACCACATACCCACTCCATTTTTAATGAGGATTCAAGAATGAACAATATTGTTGTCAAATTCATCTGTTTGGGCCCTCAACGGACAAAAACGCTTTCCAGGCTTTTTTGAGGTCAAAAGAATGAAAGTTTGGTCGCTGTCTCGGAATTGCGTTAAAAACCACAGACCCACTCCATTTTTAATGAGGATTCAAGAATGAACAATATTGTTGTCAAATTCATCTGTTTGGGCCCTGAACGGACTAAAACGTTTTCCAGGCTAATTTGAGGTCAAAAGAATGAAAGTTTGGTCACTGCCTCGGAATTGTGTTAAATCCCACAGACCCACACCATTTTTCATGAGGATTCTAGAATGGGCAATATTGTTGTGTAATTCATCTTTTTGGGCCCTGAACGGACAAAAAAGCTTTGCAGGCTAATTTGAGGTCAAAAGAATGAAAGTTTGGTCACTGTCTCGGAATTGCGTTAAAACCCACATACCCACTCCATTTTTAATGAGGACTCAAGAATGAACAATATTGTTGTCAAATTCATATGTTTGGGCCCTGAACAGACTAAAACGTTTTCCAGGCTAATTTGATGTCAAAAGAATGATAGTTTGGTCACTGTCTCGGAATTCCGTGAAAACCCACATACCCACTCCATTTTTCATGAGGATTCTAGAATGGCCAATATTGTTGTCAAATTCATATGTTTGGGCCCTGAAAGGACAAAAACGCTTTGCAGGCTAATTTGAGGTCAAAAGAATGAAAGTTTGGTCACTGTCTCGTAATTGCGTTAAAACCCACACACCCACTCCATTTTTAATGAGGATTGAAGAATGAACAATATTGTTGTCAAATTCATCTGTCTGGGCCCTCAACGGACAAAAACGCTTTTCAGGCTAATTTGAGGTCAAAAGAATGAAAGTTTGGTCACTGCCTCGGAATTGCGTTAAAAACCACACACCCACTCCATTTTTAATGAGGATTCAAGAATGAACAATATTGTTGTCAAATTCATATGTTTGGGCCCTGAACGGACTAAAAGGTTTTCCAGGCTAATTTGAGGTCAAAAGAATGAAAGTTTGGTCACTGCCTCGGAATTGTGTTAAATCCCACAGACCCATACCATTTTTCATGAGGATTCTAGAATGGGCAATATTATTGTGTAATTCATCTTTTTGGGCCCTGAACGGACAAAAAAGCTTTGCAGGCTAATTTGATTTCAAAAGAATGAAAGTTTGGTCACTGTCTCGGAATTGCGTTAAAACCCAGATACCCACTCCATTTTTAATGAGGATTCAAGAATGAACAATATTGTTGTCAAATTCATATGTTTGGGCCCTGAACAGACTAAAACGTTTTCCAGGCTAATTTGATATCAAAAGAATGATAGTTTGGTCACTGGCTCGGAATTCCGTGAAAACCCACATACCCACTCCATTTTTCATGAGGATTCTAGAATGGCCAATATTGTTGTCAAATTCATATGTTTGGGCCCTGAACAGAAAAAAACGCTTTCCAGGCTAATTTGAGGTCAAATGAATGAAAGTTTGGTCACTGTCTCGGAATTGCGTTAAAAACCACATAGCCACTCCATTTTTAATGAGGTTTCAAGAATGAACAATATTGTTGTCAAATTCATCTGTTTGGGCCCTCAACGGACAAAAACGCTTTTCAGGCTAATTTGAGGTCAAAAGAATGAAAGTTTGGTCACTGTCTCGGAATTGCGTTAAAAACCACATACCCACTCCATTTTTAATGAGGATTCTAGAATGAACAATATTGTTGTCAAATTCATATGTTTGGGAACTAAACGGACAAAAACGCTTTGCACGCTAATTTGAGGTCAAAACAATGAAAGTTTGGTCAATGCCTCAGATTCACGTTAAATCCCACATACCCACACCATTTTTCATGAGGATTCTAGAATGGCCAATATTGTTGTCAAATTCATCTTCTTGGGCCCTGAACGGACAAAAACGCTTTTCAGCCTAATTTGAGGTCAAAAGATGATAGTTTGGTCACTGTCTCGGAATTCCGTGAAAACCCACAGACCCACTCCATTTTTCAAGAGGATTCTAGAATGGCCAATATTGTTGTCAAATTCATATGTTTGGGCCCTGAACGGACAAAAACGCTTTGCAGGCTAATTTGAGGGCAAAAGAATGAAAGTTTGGTCGCTGTCTCGGAATTGCGTTAAAAACCACAGACCCACTCCATTTTCAATGAGGATTCAAGAATGAACAATATTGTTGTCAAATTCATCTGTTTGGGCCCTCAACGGACAAAAACGTTTTCCAGGCTAATTTGAGGTCAAAACAATGAAAGTTTGGTCACTGTCTCGGAATTGCGTTAAAAACCACACACCCACTCCATTTTTAATGAGGATTCAAGAATGAGCAATATTGTTGTCAAATTCATATGTTTGGGAACTGAACGGACAAAAACGCTTTGCAGGCTAATTTGAGGTCAAAACAATGAAAGTTTGGTCAATGCCTCAGATTCACGTTAAATCCCACATACCCACACCATTTTTCATGAGGATTCTAGAATGGCCAATATTGTTGTCAAATTCATCTTCTTGGGCCCTGAACGGACAAAAACGCTTTTCAGCCTAATTTGAGGTCAAAAGATGATAGTTTGGTCACTCTCTCGGTATTCCGTGAAAACACACAGACCCACTCCATTTTTCAAGAGGATTCTAGAATGGCCAATATTGTTGTCAAATTCATATGTTTGGGCCCTGAACGGACAAAAACGCTTTGCAGGCTAATTTGAGGTCAAAAGAATGAAAGTTTGGTCACTGTCTTGGAATTGCGTTAAAAACCACATACCCACTCCATTTTAAAAGAGGATTCAAGAATGAACAATATTGTTGTCAAATTCATCTGTTTGGGCCCTCAACGGACAAAAACGTTTTCCAGGCTAATTTGAGGTCAAAAGAATGAAAGTTTGGTCACTGCCTCGGAATTGCGTTAAAACCCACACACCCACTCCATTTTTAATGAGGATTGAAGAATGAACAATATTGTTGTCAAATTCATCTGTTTGCTCCCTCAACGGACAAAAACGCTTTCCAGGCTAATTTGAGGTCAAAAGAATGAAAGTTTGGTCACTATCTCGGAATTCCTTGAAAACTCACAGACCCACTCCAATTTTCATGAGGATTCTAGAATGGCCAATATTGTTGTCAAATTCATATGTTTAGGCCCTGAACGGACAAAAACGCTTTCCAGGCTAATTTGAGGTCAAAAGAATGAAAGTTTGGTCACTGTCTCGGAATTGCGTTAAAAACCACAAACCCACTCCATTTTTAATGAGGATTCAAGAATGAACAATATTGTTGTCAAATTCATATGTTTGGGCCCTGAACGGACAAAAACGTTTTCCAGGCTAATTTGAGGTCAAAAGAATGAAAGTTTCGTCACTGCCTCAGAATTGCGTTAAATCCCACACACCCACACCATTTTTCATGTGGATTCTAGAATGGGCAATATTGTTGTGTAATTCATCTTTTTGGCCCCGGAGCGGACAAAAACGCTTTGCAGGCTAATTTGAGGTCAAAAGAATGAAAGTTTGGTCACTGTCTCGGAATTGCGTTAAAAACCACATAGCCACTCCATTTTTAATGAGGATTCAAGAATGAACAATATTGTTGTCAAATTCATATGTTTGGGCCCTGAACGGACTAAAACGTTTTCCAGGCTAATTTGAGGTCAAAAGAATGAAAGTTTGGTCACTGCCTTGGAATTGCGTTAAATCCCACAGACCCACACCATTTTTCATGTGGATTCTAGAATGGGCAATATTGTTGTGTAATTCATCTTTTTGGGCCCTGAACGGACAAAAACGCTTTGCAGGCTAATTTGAGATCAAAAGAATGAAAGTTTGGTCACTGTCTCGGAATTGCGTTAAAAACCACATACCCACTCCATTTTTAATGAGGATTCAAGAATGAACAATATTGTTGACAAATTCATCTGTTTGGGCCCTCAACGGACAAAAACGCTTTCCAGGCTATTTTGAGGTCAAAAGAATGAAAGTTTGGTCGCTGTCTCGGAATTGCGTTAAAAACCACAGACCCACTCCATTTTTAATGAGGATTCAAGAATGAACAATATTGTTGTCAAATTCATCTGTTTGGGCCCTCAACGGACAAAAACGTTTTCCAGGCCAATTTGAGGTCAAAAGAATGAAAGTTTGGTCCCTGCCTCGGAATTACGTTAAACCCCACACACCCACTCCATTTTTAATGAGGATTGAAGAATGAACAATATTGTTGTCAAATTCATATGTTTGGGCCCTGAACGGACAAAAACGCTTTGCAGGCTAATTTGAGGTCAAAACAATGAAAGTTTGGTCAATGCCTCAGATTCACGTTAAATCCCACATACCCACACCATTTTTCATGAGGATTCTAGAATGGCCAATATTGTTGTCAAATTCATCTTCTTGGGCCCTGAACGGACAAAAACGCTTTTCAGCCTAATTTGAGGTCAAAAGAATGATAGTTTGGTCACTGTCTCGGAATTCCGTGAAAACCCACAGACCCACTCCATTTTTCAAGAGGATTCTAGAATGGCCAATATTGTTGTCAAATTCATATGTTTGGACCCTGAACGGACAAAAACGCTTTGCAGGCTAATTTGAGGTCAAAAGAATGAAAGTTTGGTCACTGTCTCGGAATTGCGTTAAAAACCACACACCCACTCCATTTTCAAAGAGGATTCAAGAATGAACAATATTGTTGTCAAATTCATATGTTTGGGCCCTGAACGGACAAAAACGTTTTCCAGGCTAATTTGAGGTCAAAAGAATGAAAGTTTCGTCACTGCCTCAGAATTGCGTTAAATCCCACACACCCACACCATTTTTCATGTGGATTCTAGAATGGGCAATATTGTTGTGTAATTCATCTTTTTGGGCCCGGAGCGGACAAAAACGCTTTGCAGGCTAATTTGAGGTCAAAAGAATGAAAGTTTGGTCACTGTCTCGGAATTGCGTTAAAAACCACATACCCACTCCATTTTCAAAGAGGATTCAAGAATGAACAATATTGTTGTCAAATTCATCTGTTTGGGCCCTCAACGGACAAAAACGTTTTTCAGGCTAATTTGAGGTCAAAAGAATGAAACTTTGGTCACTGTCTCGGAATTGCGTTAAAAACCACACACCCACTCCATTTTTAATGAGGATTGAAGAATGAACAATATTGTTGTCAAATTCATATGTTTGGGCCCTGAACGGACTAAAACGTTTTCCAGGCTAATTTGAGGTCAAAAGAATGAAAGTTTGGTCACTGCCTCGGAATTGTGTTAAATCCCACAGACCCACACCATTTTTCATGAGGATTCTAGAATGGGCAATATTGTTGTGTAATTCATCTTTTTGGGCCCTGAACGGACAAAAAAGCTTTGCATGCTAATTTGAGGTCAAAAGAATGAAAGTTTGGTCACTGGCTCGGAATTGCGTTAAAACCCACATACCCACTCCATTTTTAATGAGGATTCAAGAATGAACAATATTGTTGTCAAATTCATATGTTTGGGCCCTGAACAGACTAAAACGTTTTCCAGGCTAATTTGGTGTCAAAAGAATGATAGTTTGGTCACTGTCTCGGAATTCCGTGAAAACCCACATACCCACTCCATTTTTCATGAGAATTCTAGAATGGCCAATATTGTTGTCAAATTCATATGTTTGGGCCCTGAACGGACAAAAACACTTTCCAGTCTAATTTGAGGTCAAAAGAATGAAAGTTTGGTCACTGTCTCGGAATTGCGTTAAAAACCACATACCCACTCCATTTTTAATGAGGATTCAAGAATGAACAATATTGTTGTCAAATTCATCTGTTTCGGCCCTCAACGGACAAAAACGTTTTCCAGGCTAATTTGAGGTCAAAAGAATGAAAGTTTGGTCAATGTCTCAGATTTACGTTAAATCCCATATACCCACTCCATTTTTCATGAGGATTCTAGAATGGCCAATATTGTTGTCAAATTCATATGTTTGGGCCCTGAACGGACAAAAACACTTTCCAGGCTAATTTGAGGTTAAAAGAATGAAAGTTTGGTCACTGTCTCGGAATTGCGTTAAAAACCACATACCCACTCCATTTTTAATGACGATTCAAGAATGAACAATATTGTTGTCAAATTCATATGTTTGGGCCCTGAACGGACTAAAACGTTTTCTATTCTAATTTGAGGTCAAAAGAATGATTGTTTGGTCACTGTCTCGGAATTCCGTGAAAACCCACAGACCCACTCCATTTTTCAAGAGGATTCTAGAATGGCCAATATTGTTGTCAAATTCATATGTTTGGGCCCTGAACGGACAAAAACGCTTTGCATGCTAATTTGAGGTCAAAAGAATGAAAGTTTGGTCACTGTCTCGGAATTGCGTTAAAAATCACATACCTACTCCATTTTCAAAGAGGATTCAAGAATGAACAATATTGTTGTCAAATTCATCTGTTTCGGCCCTCAACGGACAAAAACGTTTTCCAGGCTAATTTGAGGTCAAAAGAATGAAAGTTTGGTCACTGCCTCGGAATTGCGTTAAAACCCACACACCCACTCCATTTTTAATGAGGATTGATGAATGAACAATATTGTTGTCAAATTCATCTGTTTGGGCCCTCAACGGACAAAAACGTTTCCAGGCCAATTTGAGGTCAAAAGAATGAAAGTTTGGTCACTGCCTCGGAATTGCGTTAAAACCCACACACCCACTCCATTTTTAATGAGGATTGAAGAATGAACAATATTGTTGTCAAATTCATATGTTTGGGCCCTGAACGGACAAAAACGCTTTGCAGGCTAATTTGAGGTCAAAACAATGAAAGTTTGGTCATTGTCTCAGATTCACGTTAAATCCCACGTACCCACACCATTTTTCATGAGGATTCTAAAATGGCCAATATTGTTGTCAAATTCATATTTTTGGGCCCTGAACGGACAAAAACGCTTTTCAGCCTAAGTTGAGGTCAAAAGAATGATAGTTTGGTCACTGTCTCGGAATTCCGTGAAAACCCACAGACCCACTCCATTTTTCAAGAGGATTCTAGAATGGCCAATATTGTTGTCAAATTCATATGTTTGGGCCCTGAACGGACAAAAACGCTTTGCAGGCTAATTTGAGGTCAAAAGAATGAAAGTTTGGTCACTGTCTCGGATTTGCGTTAAAACCCACACACCCACTCCATTTTTAATGAGGATTGATGAATGAACAATATTGTTGCCAAATTCATCTGTTTGGGCCCTCAACGGACAAAAACGTTTTCCAGGCTAATTTGAGGTCAAAAGAATGAAAGTTTGGTCACTGCCTCGGAATTACGTTAAAACCCACACACCCACTCCATTTTCAAAGAGGATTCAAGAATGAACAATATTGTTGTCAAATTCATCTGTTTCGGCCCTCAACGGACAAAAACGTTTTCCAGGCTAATTTGAGGTCAAAAGAATGAAAGTTTGGTCACTGTCTCGGAATTGCGTTAAAAACCACATACCCACTCCATTTTTAATGACGATTCAAGAATGAACAATATTGTTGTCAAATTCATATGTTTGGGCCCTGAACGGACTAAAACGTTTTCTAGGCTAATTTGAGGTCAAAAGAATGAAAGTTTGGTCACTGCCTTGGAATTGTGTTAAATCCCACAGACCCACACCATTTTTCATGAGGATTCTAGAATTGGCAATATTGTTGTGTAATTCATCTTTTTGGGCCCTGAACGGACAAAAAAGCTTTGCAGGCTAATTTGAGGTCAAAAGAATGAAAGTTTGGTCACTGTCTCGGAATTGCGTTAAACCCACATACCCACTCCATTTTTAATGAGGATTCATGAATGAACAATATTGTTGTCAAATTCATATGTTTGGGCCCTGAACACACTAAAACGTTTTCCAGGCTAATTTGATGTCAAAAGAATGATAGTTTGGTCACTATCTCGGAATTCCGTGAAAACCCACACACCCACTCCATTTTTAATAAGGATTGAAGAATGAACAATAGTGTTGTCAAATTCATATGTTTGGGCCCTGAACGGACAAAAACGCTTTCCAGGCTAATTTGAGGTCAAAAGAATGAAAGTTTGGTCACTGTGTAGGAATTGCGTTAAATCCCACAGACCCACACCTTTTTTCATGTGGATTCTAGAATGGGCAATATTGTTGTGTAATTCATCTTTTTGGGCCCTGAACGAACAAAAACGCTTTGCAGGCTAATTTGAGGTCAAAAGAATGAAAGTTTGGTCACTGTCTCGGAATAGCGTTAAAACCCACATACCCACTCCATTTTTAATGAGGATTCAAGAATGAACAATATTGTTGTCAAATTCATATGTTTGGGCCCTGAACAGACTAAAACGTTTTCCAGGCTAATTTGATGTCAAAAGAATGATAGTTTGGTCACTGTCTCGGAATTCCGTTAAAACCCACACACCCACTCCATTTTTAATGAGGATTGAAGAATGAACAATAGTGTTGTCAAATTCATATGTTTGGGCCCTGAACGGGCAAAAACGCTTTCCAGGCTAATTTGAGGTCAAAAGTATGAAAGTTTGGTCACTGTCTAGGAATTACGTTAAAAACCACATACCCACTCCATTTTTAATGAGGATACAAGAATGAACAATATTGTTGTCAAATTCATATGTTTGGGCCCTGAACAGACTAAAACGTTTTCCAGGCTAATTTGATGTCAAAAAAATGATAGTTTGGTCACTGTCTCGGAATTCCGTTAAAACCCACACACCCACTCCATTTTTAATGAGGATTGAAGAATGAACAATAGTGTTGTCAAATTCATATGTTTGGGCCCTGAACGGACAAAAACGCTTTCCAGGCGAATTTGAGGTCCAAAGAATGAAAGTTTGGTCGCTGTCTAGGAATTACGTTAAAAACCACATACCCACTCCATTTTTAATGAGGATTCAAGAATGAACAATATTGTTGTCAAATTCATATGTTTGGGCCCTGAACGGACTAAAACGTTTTCCAGGCTAATTTGAGGTCAAAAGAATGAAAGTTTGGTCACTGCCTCGGAATTGCGTTAAATCCCACAGACCCACACCATTTTTCATGTGGATTCTAGAATGGGCAATATTGTTGTGTAATTCATCTTTTTGGGCCCTGAACGGACAAAAACGCTTTGCAGGCTAATTTGAGGTCAAAAGAATGAAAGTTTGGTCAGTGTCTCGGAATTGCGTTAAAAACCACATACCCACTCCATTTTGAATGAGGATTCAAGAATGAACAATATTGTTGTCAAATTCATCTGTTTGGGCCCTCAACGGACAAAAACGTTTTCCAGGCCAATTTGAGGTCAAAAGAATGAAAGTTTGGTCACTGTCTCGGAGTTGCGTTAAAACCCACACGCCCACTCCATTTTTAATGAGGATTGAAGAATGAACAATATTGTTGTCAAATTCATCTGTTTGGGCCCACAATTGACAAAAACGCTTTTCTGGCTAATTTGAGGTCAAAAGAATGATAGTTTGGTCACTGTCTCGGAATTGCGTTAAAACCCACACACCCACTCCATTTTTAATGAGGATTGAAGAATGAACAATATTGTTGTCAAATTCATTTGTTTAGGCCCTGAACGGACAAAATCATTTTTCTGGCTAATTTGAGGTCAAAAGAATGATAGTTTGGTCACTGTCGCGGAATTCCGTGAAAACCCACATACCCACTCCATTTTTCATGACGACTTTAGAATGGCCAATATTGTTGTCAAATTCATATGTTTGGGCCCTGAACGGACAAAAACGCTTTGCAGGCTAATTTGAGGTCAAAACAATGAAAGTTTGGTCAATGTCTCAGATTCACGTTAAATCCCACATACCCACTACATTTTTCATATGGATTCTAGAATGGCCAATATTGTTGTCAAATTCATCTTCTTGGGCCCTGAACGGACAAAAACGCTTTTCAGCCTAATTTGAGGTTAAAAGAATGATAGTTTGGTCACTGTCTCGGAATTCCGTGAAAACCCACATACCCACTCCATTTTTCAAGAGGATTCTAGAATGGTAAAAATTGTTGTCAAATTCATATGTTTGGGCCCTGAACGGACAAAAACGCTTTGCAGACTAATTTGAGGTCAAAAGAATGAAAGTTTGGTCACTGTCTCGGAATTGCGTTAAAAACCACATACCCACTCCATTTTCAATGAGGATTCAAGAATGAACAATATTGTTGTCAAATTCATCTGTTTCGGCCCTCAACGGACAAAAACGTTTTCCAGGATAATTTGAGGTCAAAAGAATGAAAGTTTGGTCACTGCCTCGGAATTGCGTTAAAACCCACACACCCACTCCATTTTTAATGAGGATTGAAGAATGAACAATATTGTTGTCAAATTCATCTGTTTGGGCCCTCAACGGACAAAAACGTTTTCCAGGCTAATTTGAGGTCAAAAGAATGAAAGTTTGGTCACTGCCTCGGAATTACGTTAAAACCCACACACCCACTCCATTTTTAATGAGGATTGAAGAATGAACAATATTGTTGTCAAATTCATCTGTTTGGGCCCTCAACGGACAAAAACGCTTTTCAGGCTAAATTGAGGTCAAAAGAATGAAAGTTTGGTCACTGTCTCGGAATTGCGTTAAAAACCACATACCCACTCCATTTTTAATGACGATTCAAGAATGAACAATATTGTTGTCAAATTCATATGTTTGGGCCCTGAACGGACTAAAACGTTCTCTAGGCTAATTTGAGGTCAAAAGAATGAAAGTTTGGTCACTGCCTCGGAATTTTGTTAAATCCCACAAACCCACACCATTTTTCATGAGGATTCTAGAATTGGCAATATTGTTGTGTAATTCATCTTTTTGGGCCCAGAACGGACAAAAAAGCTTTCCAGGCTAATTTGAGGTCAAAAGAATGAAAGTTTGGTCACAGTCTCGGAATTGCGTTAAAACCCACATACCCACTCCATTTTTAATGAGGATTCAAGAATGAACAATATTGTTGTAAAATTCATATGTTTGGGCCCTGAACAGACTAAAACGTTTTCCAAGCTAATTTGATGTCAAAAGAATGATAGTTTGGTCACTGTCTCGGAATTCCGTGAAAACCCACACACCCACTCCATTTTTAATGAGGATTGAAGAATGAACAATATTGTTGTCAAATTCATATGTTTGGGCCCTGAACGGACAAAAACGCTTTCCAGGCTAATTTGAAGTCAAAAGAATGAAAGTTTGGTCACTGTCTAGAAATTACGTTAAAAACCACATACCCTCTCCATTTTTAATGAGGATTCAAGAATGAACAATATTGTTGTCAAATTCATCTGTTTGGGCCCTCAACGGACAAAAACGCTTTGCAGGCTAATTTGAGGTCAAAAGAATGATAATTTGGTCACGGTCTCGGAATTCCGTGAAAACCCACATACCCACTCAATTTTTCATGAGGATTCTAGAATGGCCATTATTGTTGTCAAATTCATATGTTTGGGCCCTGAACGGACAAAATCATTTTTCTGGCTAATTTGAGGTCAAAAGAATGATAGTTTGGTCACTGTCTCGGAATTCCGTGAAAACCCACATACCCACTCCATTTTTCATGACGACTTTAGAATGGCCAATATTGTTGTCAAATTCATATGTTTGGGCCCTGAACAGACAAAAATGCTTTGCAGGCTAATTTGAGGTCAAAACAATGAAAGTTTGGTCCATGTCTCAGATTCACGTTAAATTCCACATACCCACACCATTTTTCATGAGGATTCTAAAATGGCCAATATTGTTCTCAAATTCATATTTTTGGGCCCTGAACGGACAAAAACGCTTTTCAGCCTAAGTTGAGGTCAAAAGAATGATAGTTTGGTCACTGTCTCGCAATTCCGTGAAAACCCACAGACCCACTCCATTTTTCAAGAGGATTCTAGAATGGCCAATATTGTTGTCAAATTCATATGTTTGGGCCCTGAACGGACAAAAACGATTTGCAGGCTAATTTGAGGTCAAAAGAATGAAAGTTTGGTCACTGTCTCGGATTTGCGTTAAAACCCACACACCCACTCCATTTTTAATGAGGATTGATGAATGAACAATATTGTTGTCAAATTCATCTGTTTAGGCCCTCAACGGACAAAAACGTTTTCCAGGCTAATTTGAGGTCAAAAGAATGAAAGTTTGGTCACTGCCTCGGATTTGCGTTAAAACCCACACACCCACTCCATTTTTAATGAGGATTGAAGAATGAACAATATTGTTGTCAAATTCATCTGTTTGGGACCTCAACGGACAAAAACGTTTTCCAGGCTAATTTGAGGTCAAAAGAATGAAAGTTTGGTCACTGCCTCGGAATTACGTTAAAACCCACACACCCACTCCATTTTTAATGAGGATTGAAGAATGAACAAAATTGTTGTCAAATTCATCTGTTTGGGCCCTCAACGGACAAAAACGCTTTTCAGGCCAATTTGAGGTCAAAAGAATGAAACTTTGGTCACTGTCTCGGAATTGCGTTAAAAACCACATACCCACTCCAATTTTAATGAGGATTCTAGAATGGGCAATATTGTTGTGTAATTCATCTTTTTGGGGCCTGAACGGACAAAAAAGCTTTGCAGGCTAATTTGAGGTCAAAAGAATGAAAGTTTGGTCACTGTCTCGGAATTCCGTGAAAACCCACATACCCACTCCATTTTTCATGAGGATTCTAGAATGGCCAATATTGTTGTCAAATTCATCTGTTTAGGCCCTCAACGGACAAAAACGTTTTCCAGGCTAATTTGAGGTCAAAAGAATGAAAGTTTGGTCACTGCCTCGGATTTGCGTTAAAAACCACATACCCACTCCATTTTCAATGAGGATTCAAGAATGAACAATATTGTTGTCAAATTCATCTGTTTAGGCCCTCAACGGACAAAAACGCTTTTCAGGCTAATTTGAGGTCAAAAGAATGAAACTTTGGTCACTGTCTCGGAATTGCGTTAAAAACCACATACCCACTCCAATTTTAATGAGGATTCAAGAATGAACAATATTGTTGTCAAATTCATATGTTTGGGCCCTGAACAGACTAAAACGTTTTCCAGGCTAATTTGAGGTCAAAAGAATGAAAGTTTTGTCACTGCCTCGGAATTGCGTTAAATCCCACAGACCCACACCATTTTTAATGAGGATTCTAGAATGGGCAATATTGTTGTGTAATTCATCTTTTTGGGCCCTGAACGGACAAAAAAGCTTTGCAGGCTAATTTGAGGTCAAAAGAATGAAAGTTTGGTCACTGTCTCGGAATTGCGTTAAAACCCACATACCCACTCCATTTTTAATGAGGATTCAAGAATGAACAATATTGTTGTCAAATTCATATGTTTGGGCCCTGAACAGACTAAAACGTTTTCCAGGCTAATTTGATGTCAAAAGAATGATAGTTTGGTCACTGTCTCGGAATTCCGTGAAAACCCACATACCCACTCCATTTTTCATGAGGATTCTAGAATGGCCAATATTGTTGTCAAATTCATATGTTTGGGCCCTGAACGGACAAAAACGCTTTCCAGGCTAATTTGAGGTCAAAAGAATGAAAGTTTGGTCACTGTCTAGGAATTACGTTAAAAACCACATACCCGCTCCATTTTTAATGAGGATTCCAGAATGAACAATATTGTTGTCAAATTCATATGTTTGGGCCCTGAACGGACTAAAACGTTTTCCAGGCTAATTTGAGGTCAAAAGAATGAAAGTTTTGTCACTGCCTCGGAATTGCGTTAAATCCCACAGACCCACACCATTTTTCATGTGGATTCTAGAATGGGCAATATTGTTGTCAAATTCATCTTCTTGTTCCCTGAACGGACAAAAACTCTTTGCAGGCTAATTTGAGGTCAAAAGAATGAAAGTTTGGTCACTGTCTCGGAATTGGGTTAAAAACCACAGACCCACTCCATTTTTAATGAGGATTCAAGAATGAGCAATATTGTTGTCAAATTCATCTGTTTGGGCCCTCAACGAACAAAAACGTTTTCAAGGCCAATTTGAGGTCTAAAGAATGAAAGTTTGGTCACTGTCTCGGAATTGCGTTAAAACCCACACACCCACTCCATTTTTAATGAGGATTGAAGAATGAACAATATTGTTGTCAAATTCATCTGTTTGGGCCCACAACGGACAAAAACGCTTTTCACGCTAATTTGAGGTCAAAAGAATGATAGTTTGGTCACAGTCTCGGAATTCCGTGAAAACCCACATACCCACTCCATTTTTCATGAGGATTCTAGAATGGCCAATATTGTTGTCAAATTCATATGTTTGGGCCCTGAACGGAAAAAATCATTTTTCAGGCTAATTTGAGGTCAAAAGAATGATAGTTTGGTCACTGTCTCGGAATTCCGTGAAAACCAACATACCCACTCCATTTTTCATGACGACTTTAGAATGGCCAATATTGTTGTCAAATTCATATGTTTGGGCCCTGAACGGACAAAAACGCTTTGCAGGCTAATTTGAGGTCAAAACAATGAAAGTTTGGTCAATGTCTCAGATTCACGTTAAATTCCACATACCCACACCATTTTTCATGAGGATTCTAGAATGGCCAATATTGTTGTCAAATTCATCTTCTTGGGCCCTGAACGGACAAAAACGCTTTTCAGCCTAATTTGAGGTCAAAAGAATGATAGTTTGGTCACTCTCTCGGAATTCCGTGAAAACCCACATACCCACTCCATTTTTCAAGAGGATTCTAGAATGGCCAATATTGTTGTCAAATTCATATGTTTGGGCCCTGAACGGATAAAAACGCTTTGCAGGCTAATTTGAGGTCAAAAGAATGAAAGTTTGGTCACTGTCTTGGAATTGCGTTAAAAACCACATACCCACTCCATTTTCAATGAGGATTCAAGAATGAACAATATTGTTGTCAAATTCATCTGTTTAGGCCCGCAACGGACAAAAACGTTTTCCAGGCTAATTTGAGGTCAAAAGAATGAAAGTTTGGTCACTGCCTCGGAATTACGTTAAAAACCACACACCCACTCCATTTTTAATGAGGATTGAAGAATGAACAATATTGTTGTCAAATTCATCTGTTTGGGCCCTCAACGGACAAAAACGCTTTTCAGGCTAATTTGAGGTCAAAAGAATGAAAGTTTGGTCACTGCCTCGGAATTACGTTAAAAACCACACACCCACTCCATTTTTAATGAGGATTGAAGAATGAACAATATTGTTGTCAAATTCATCTGTTTGGGCCCTCAACGGACAAAAACGCTTTTCAGGCTAATTTGAGGTCAAAAGAATGAAACTTTGGTCACTGTCTCGGAATTGCGTTAAAAACCACATACCCACTCCATTTTTAATGAGGATTCAAGAATGAACAATATTGTTGTCAAATTCATATGTTTGGGCGCTGAACGGACTAAAACGTTTTTCAGGCTAATTTGAGGTCAAAAGAATGATAGTTTGGTCACTGCCTCGGAATTGTGTTAAATCCCATAGACCCACAGCATTTTTCATGAGGATTCTAGAATGGGCAATATTGTTGTCAAATTTATATGTTTGTGCCCTAAACGGACAAAAACGCTTTCCAGGCTAATTTGAGGTCAAAAGAATGAAAGTTTGGTCACTGTCTCGGAATTGCGTTAAAAACCACATGCCCACTCCATTTTTAATGAGGATTCAAGAATGAACAATATTGTTGTCAAATTCATATGTTTGGGCCCTGAACGGACTAAAAGGTTTTCCAGGCTAATTTGAGGTCAAAAGAATGATAGTTTGGTCACTGTCTCGGAATTCCGTGAAAACCCACATACCCACTCCATTTTTCAAGAGGATTCTAGAATGGCCAATATTGTTGTCAAATTCATATGTTTGGGCCCTGAACGGATAAAAACGCTTTGCAGGCTAATTTGAGGTCAAAAGAATGAAAGTTTGGTCACTGTCTTGGAATTGCGTTAAAAACCACATACCCACTCCATTTTCAATGAGGATTCAAGAATGAACAATATTGTTGTCAAATTCATCTGTTTAGACCCGCAACGGACAAAAACGTTTTCCAGGCTAATTTGAGATCAAAAGAATGAAAGTTTGGTCACTGCCTCGGAATTACGTTAAAAACCACACACCCACTCCATTTTTAATGAGGATTGAAGAATGAACAATATTGTTGTCAAATTCATCTGTTTGGGCCCTCAACGGACAAAAACGCTTTTCAGGCTAATTTGAGGTCAAAAGAATGAAAGTTTGGTCACTGCCTCGGAATTACGTTAAAAACCACACACCCACTCCATTTTTAATGAGGATTGAAGAATGAACAATATTGTTGTCAAATTCATCTGTTTGGGCCCTCAACGGACAAAAACGCTTTTCAGGCTAATTTGAGGTCAAAAGAATGAAACTTTGGTCACTGTCTCGGAATTGCGTTAAAAACCACATACCCACTCCATTTTTAATGACGATTCAAGAATGAACAATATTGTTGTCAAATTCATATGTTTGGGCCCTGAACGGACTAAAACGTTTTTCAGGCTAATTTGAGGTCAAAAGAATGAAAGTTTGGTCACTGCCTCGGAATTGTGTTAAATCCCATAGACCCACAGCATTTTTCATGAGGATTCTAGAATGGGCAATATTGTTGTCAAATTTATATGTTTGTGCCCTAAACGGACAAAAAAGCTTTGCAGGCTAATTTAAGGTCAAAAGAATGAAAGTTTGGTCACTGGCTCGGAATTGCGTTAAAACCCACATACCCACTCCATTTTTAATGAGGATTCAAGAATGAACAATATTGTTGTCAAATTCATATGTTTGGGCCCTGAACAGACTAAAACGTTTTCCAGGCTAATTTGAGGTCAAAAGAATGAAAGTTTGGTCACTGCCTCGGAATTACGTTAAAAACCACACACCCACTCCATTTTTAATGAGGATTGAAGAATGAACAATATTGTTGTCAAATTCATCTGTTTGGGCCCTCAACGGACAAAAACGCTTTTCAGGCTAATTTGAGGTCAAAAGAATGAAAGTTTGGTCACTGCCTCAGAATTACGTTAAAAACCACACACCCACTCCATTTTTAATGAGGATTGAAGAATGAACAATATTGTTGTCAAATTCATCTGTTTGGGCCCTCAACGGACAAAAACGCTTTTCAGGCTAATTTGAGGTCAAAAGAATGAAACTTTGGTCACTGTCTCGGAATTGCGTTAAAAACCACATACCCACTCCATTTTTAATGAGGATTCAAGAATGAACAATATTGTTGTCAAATTCATATGTTTGGGCCCTGAACGGACTAAAACGTTTTTCAGGCTAATTTGAGGTCAAAAGAATGAAAGTTTGGTCACTGCCTCGGAATTGTGTTAAATCCCATAGACCCACAGCATTTTTCATGAGGATTCTAGAATGGGCAATATTGTTGTCAAATTTATATGTTTGTGCCCTAAACGGACAAAAAAGCTTTGCAGGCTAATTTAAGGTCAAAAGAATGAAAGTTTGGTCACTGGCTCGGAATTGCGTTAAAACCCACATACCCACTCCATTTTTAATGAGGATTCAAGAATGAACAATATTGTTGTCAAATTCATATGTTTGGGCCCTGAACAGACTAAAACGTTTTCCAGGCTAATTTGATGTCAAAAGAATGATAGTTTGGTCACTGTCTCGGAATTCCGTGAAAACCCACATACCCACTCCATTTTTCATGAGGATTCTAGAATGGCCAATATTGTTGTCAAATTCATATGTTTGGGCCCTGAACGGACAAAAACGCTTTCCAGGCTAATTTGAGGTCAAAAGAATGAAAGTTTGGTCACTGTCTCAGAATTGCGTTAAAAACCACATAACCACTCCATTTTTAGTGAGGATTCAAGAATGAACAATATTGTTGTCAAATTCATATGTTTGGGCCCTGAATGGACTAAAACGTTTTCCAGGCTAATTTGGGGTCAAAAGAATGAAAGTTTGGTCACAGTCTCGGAATTGCGTTAAAAACCACATACCCACTCCATTTTTAATGAGGATTCAAGAATGAACAATATTGTTGTCAAATTCATCTGTTTGGGCCCTCAACGGACAAAAACGTTTTCCAGGCCAATTTGAGGTCAAAAGAATGATAGTTTGGTCACGGTCTCGGAATACCGTAAAAACCCACATACCCACTCCATTTTTCATGAGGATTCTAGAATGGCCAATATTGTTGTCAAATTCATATGTTTGGGCCCTGAACGGACAAAATCAATTTTCTGGCTAATTTGAGGTCAAAAGAATGAAAGTTTGGTCACGGTCTCGGAATTGCGGTAAAAACCACATACCCACTCCATTTTTAATAAGGATTCAAGAATGAACAATATTGTTGTCAAATTCATATGTTTGGGCCCTGAACGGACTAAAACATTTTCCAGGCTAATTTGAGGTCAAAAGAATGAAAGTTTGGTCACTGCTTTGGAATTGCGTTAAATCCCACAGACCCACACCATTTTTCATGTGGATTCTAGAATGGGCAATATTGTTGTGTAATTCATCTTTTTGGGCCCTGAACGGACAAAAACGCTTTGCAGGCTAATTTGAGATCAAAAGAATGAAAGTTTGGTCACTGTCTCGGAATTGTGTTAAAAACCACATACCCACTCCATTTTTAATGAGGATTCAAAAATGAACAATATTGTTGTCAAATTCATCTGTTTGGGCCCTCAACGGACAAAAACGCTTTTCAGGCTAATTTGAGGTCAAAAGAATGAAAGTTTGGTCACTGCCTCGGAATTGTGTTAAATCCCACAGACCCACACCATTTTTCATGAGGATTCTAGAATGGGCAATATTGTTGTGTAATTCATCTTTTTGGGCCCTGAACGGACAAAAAAGCTTTGCAGGCTAATTTGAGGTCAAAAGAATGAAAGTTTGGTCACTGTCTCGGAATTGCGTTAAAAACCACATACCCACTCCATTTTTAATGAGGATTCAAGAATGAACAATATTGTTGTCAAATTCATCTATTTGGGCCCTCAACGGACAAAAACGTTTTCCAGGCCAATTTGAGGTCAAAAGAATGAAAGTTTGGTCACTGTCTCGGAATTGCGTTAAAATCTACACACCCACTCCATTTTTAACGAGGATTAAAGAATGAACAATATTGTTGTCAAATTCATACGGACTAAAACGTTTTCCAGGCTAATTTGAGGTCAAAAGAATGAAAGTTTGGTCACTGCCTCGGAATTGTGTTAAATCCCGCAGACCCACACCATTTTTCATGAGGATTCTAGAATGGGCAATATTGTTGTCGAATTCATATGTTTGTGCCCTGAACGGACAAAAACACTTTCCAGGCTAATTTGAGGTCAAAAGAATGAAAGTTTGGTCACTGTCTCGGAATTGCGTTAAAAACCACATACCCACTCCATTTTTAGTGAGGATTCAAGAATGAACAATATTGTTGTCAAATTCTTATGTTTGGGCCCTGAGTGGACTAAAACGTTTTCCAGGCGAATTTGAGGTCAAAAGAATGAAAGTTTGGTCACAGTCTCGGAATTGCGTTAAAAACCCCATACCCACTCCATTTTTAATGAGGATTCAAGAATGAACAATATTGTTGTCAAATTCATCTGTTTGGGCCCTCAACGGACAAAAACGTTTTCCAGGCCAATTTGAGGTCAAAAGAATGATAGTTTGGTCACGGTCTCGGAATTCCGTAAAAACCCACATACCCACTCCATTTTTCATGAGGATTCTAGAATGGCCAATATTGTTGTCAAATTCATATGTTTGGGCCCTGAACGGACTAAAACGTTTTCCAGGCTAATTTGAGGTCAAAAGAATGAAAGTTTGGTCACTGCCTCGGAATTGTGTTAAATCCCGCAGACCCACACCATTTTTCATGAGGATTCTAGAATGGGCAATATTGTTGTCAAATTCATATGTTTGTGGCCTGAACGGACAAAAACGCTTTCCAGGCTAATTTGAGGTCAAAAGAATGAAAGTTTGGTCACTGTCTCGGAATTGCTTTAAAAACCACATACCCACTCCATTTTTAATGAGGATTCAAGAATGAAAAATATTGTTGTCAAATTCATATGTTTGGGCCCTGAGTGGACTAAAACGTTTTCCAGGCTAATTTGAGGTCAAAAGAATGAAAGTTTGGTCACTGCCTCGGAATTGCGTTAAATCCCACAGACCCACACCATTTTTCATGTGGATTCTAGAATGGGCAATATTGTTGTGTAATTCATCTTTTTGGGCCCTGAACGGACAAAAACGCTTTGCAGGCTAATTTGAGGTCAAAAGAATGAAAGTTTGGTCACTGTCTCGGAATTGCGTTAAAAACCACATACCCACTCCATTTTTAATGAGGATTCAAGAATGAACAATATTGTTGTCAAATTCATCTATTTGGGCCCTCAACGGACAAAAACGTTTTCCAGGCCAATTTGAGGTCAAAAGAATGAAAGTTTGGTCACTGCCTCGGAATTGCGTTAAAACCCACACACCCACTCCATTTTTAATGAGGATTGAAGAATGAACAATATTGTTGTCAAATTCATCTGTTTGGGCCCTCAACGGACAAAAACGTTTTCCAGGCCAATTTGATTTCAAAAGAATGATAGTTTGGTCACGGTCTCGGAATTCCGTGAAAACCCACATACCCACTCCATTTTTCATGAGGATTCTAGAATGGCCAATATTGTTGTCAAATTCATATGTTTGGGCCCTGAACGGACAAAATCATTTTTCTGGCTAATTGAGGTCAAAAGAATGATAGTTTGGTCACTGTCTCGGAATTCCGTGAAAACCCACATACCCACTCCATTTTTCATGACGACTTTAGAATGGCCAATATTGTTGTTAAATTCATATGTTTGGGCCCTGAACGGACAAAAACGCTTCGCAGGCTAATTTGAGGTCAAAACAATGAAAGTTTGGTCACTGTCTCGGAATTTCGTTAAAAACCACATACCCACTCCATTTTCAATGAGGATTCAAGAATGAACAATATTGTTGTCAAATTCATCTGTTTCGGCCCTCAACGGAGAAAAACGTTTTCCAGGCTAATTTGAGGTCAAAAGAATGAAAGTTTGGTCACTGCATCGGAATTGCGTTAAAATCCACACACCCACTCCATTTTTAATGAGGATTGAAGAATGAACAATATTGTTGTCAAATTCATCTGTTTGGGCCCTCAACGGACAAAAACGTTTTCCAGGCTAATTTGAGGTCAAAAGAATGAAAGTTTGGTCACTGCCTCGGAATTACGTTAAAACCCACACACCCACTCCATTTTTAATGAGGATTGAAGAATGAACAATATTGTTGTCAAATTCATCTGTTTGGGCCCTCAACGGACAAAAATGTTTTCCAGGCTAATTTGAGGTCAAAAGAATGAAAGTTTGGTCACTGCCTCGGAATTACGTTAAAACCCACACACCCACTCCATTTTTAATGAGGATTGAAGAATGAACAATATTGTTGTCAAATTCATCTGTTTGGGTCCTCAACGGACAAAAACGCTTTTCAGGCTAATTTGAGGTCAAAAGAATGAAACTTTGGTCACTGTCTTGGAATTGCGTTAAAAACCACATACCCACTCCTTTTTTAATGAGGATTCAAGAATGAACAATATTGTTGTCAAATTCATATGTTTGGGCCCTGAACGGACTAAAACGTTTTCCAGGCTAATTTGAGGTCAAAAGAATGAAAGTTTGGTCACTGCCTCGGAATTGCGTTAAATCCCACAGACCCACACCATTTTTCATGTGGATTCTAGAATGGGCAATATTGTTGTGTAATTCATCTTTTTGGGCCCTGAACGGACAAAAACGCTTTGCAGGCTAATTTGAGGTCAAAAGAATGAAAGTTTGGTCACTGTCTCGGAATTGCGTTAAAAACCACATACCCACTCCATTTTTAATGAGGATTCAAGAATGAACAATATTGTTGTCAAATTCATCTGTTTGGGCCCTCAACGGACAAAAACGTTTTCCAGGCCAATTTGAGGTCAAAAGAATGAAAGTTTGGTCACTGCCTCGGAATTACGTTAAAACCCACACACCCACTCCATTTTTAATGAGGATTGAAGAATGAACAATATTGTTGTCAAATTCATCTGTTTGGGTCCTCAACGGACAAAAACGCTTTTCAGGCTAATTTGAGGTCAAAAGAATGAAACTTTGGTCACTGTCTTGGAATTGCGTTAAAAACCACATACCCACTCCTTTTTTAATGAGGATTCAAGAATGAACAATATTGTTGTCAAATTCATATGTTTGGGCCCTGAACGGACTAAAACGTTTTCCAGGCTAATTTGAGGTCAAAAGAATGAAAGTTTGGTCACTGCCTCGGAATTGCGTTAAATCCCACAGACCCACACCATTTTTCATGTGGATTCTAGAATGGGCAATATTGTTGTGTAATTCATCTTTTTGGGCCCTGAACGGACAAAAACGCTTTGCAGGCTAATTTGAGGTCAAAAGAATGAAAGTTTGGTCACTGTCTCGGAATTGCGTTAAAAACCACATACCCACTCCATTTTTAATAAGGATTCAAGAATGAACAATATTGTTGTCAAATTCATCTGTTTGGGCCCTCAACGGACAAAAACGTTTTCCAGGCCAATTTGAGGTCAAAAGAATGAAAGTTTGGTCACTGCCTCGGAATTACGTTAAAACCCACACACCCACTCCATTTTTAATGAGGATTGAAGAATGAACAATATTGTTGTCAAATTCATCTGTTTGGGCCCTCAACGGACAAAAACGTTTTCCAGGCCAATTTGATTTCAAAAGAATGATAGTTTGGTCACGGTCTCGGAATTCCGTGAAAACCCACATACCCACTCCATTTTTCATGAGGATTCTAGAATGGCCAATATTGTTGTCAAATTCATATGTTTGGGCCCTCAACGGACAAAAACGCTTTTCAGGCTAATTTGAGGTCAAAAGAATGATAGTTTGGTCACGGTCTCGGAATTCCGTGAAAACCCACATACCCACTCCATTTTTCATGAGGATTCTAGAATGAACAATATTGTTGTCAAATTCATCTGTTTGGGCCCTCAACGGACAAAAACGTTTTCCAGGCCAATTTGATTTCAAAAGAATGATAGTTTGGTCACGGTCTCGGAATTCCGTGAAAACCCACATACACACTCCATTTTTCATGAGGATTTTAGAATGGCCAATATTGTTGTCAAATTCATATGTTTGGGCCCTGAACGGACAAAATCATTTTTCTGGCTAATTTGAGGTCAAAAGAATGATAGTTTGGTCACTGTCTCGGAATTCCGTGAAAACCCACATACCCACTCCATTTTTCATGACGACTTTAGAATGGCCAATATTGTTGTCAAATTCATATGTTTGGGCCCTGAACGGACAAAAATGCTTTGCAGGCTAATTTGAGGTCAAAACAATGAAAGTTTGGTCACTGTCTCGGAATTGCGTTAAAAACCACATACCCACTCCATTTTCAATGAGGATTCAAGAATGAACAATATTGTTGTCAAATTCATCTGTTTGGGCCCTCAACGGACAAAAACGTTTTCCAGGCCAATTTGAGGTCAAAAGAATGAAAGTTTGGTCACTGCCTCGGAATTGCGTTAAAACCCACACACCCACTCCATTTTTAATGAGGATTGAAGAATGAACAATATTGTTGTCAAATTCATCTGTTTGGGCCCTCAACGGACAAAAACGTTTTCCAGGCCAATTTGATTTCAAAAGAATGATAGTTTGGTCACGGTCTCGGAATTCCGTGAAAACCCACATACCCACTCCATTTTTCATGAGGATTCTAGAATGGCCAATATTGTTGTCAAATTCATATGTTTGGGCCCTGAACGGACAAAATCATTTTTCTGGCTAATTTGAGGTCAAAAGAATGATAGTTTGGTCACTGTCTCGGAATTCCGTGAAAACCCACATACCCACTCCATTTTTCATGACGACTTTAGAATGGCCAATATTGTTGTTAAATTCATATGTTTGGGCCCTGAACGGACAAAAACGCTTCGCAGGCTAATTTGAGGTCAAAACAATGAAAGTTTGGTCACTGTCTCGGAATTGCGTTAAAAACCACATTCCCACTCCATTTTCAATGAGGATTCAAGAATGAACAATATTGTTGTCAAATTCATCTGTTTCGGCCCTCAACGGAGAAAAACGTTTTCCAGGCTAATTTGAGGTCAAAATAATGAAAGTTTGGTCACTGCATCGGAATTGCGTTAAAATCCACACACCCACTCCATTTTTAATGAGGATTGAAGAATGAACAATATTGTTGTCAAATTCATCTGTTTGGGCCCTCAACGGACAAAAACGTTTTCCAGGCCAATTTGAGGTCAAAAGAATGAAAGTTTGGTCACTGCCTCGGAATTGCGTTAAAACCCACACACCCACTCCATTTTTAATGAGGATTGAAGAATGAACAATATTGTTGTCAAATTCATCTGTTTGGGCCCTCAACGGACAAAAACGTTTTCCAGGCCAATTTGATTTCAAAAGAATGATAGTTTGGTCACGGTCTCGGAATTCCGTGAAAACCCACATACCCACTCCATTTTTCATGAGGATTCTAGAATGGCCAATATTGTTGTCAAATTTATATGTTTGGGCCCTGAACGGACAAAATCATTTTTCTGGCTAATTTGAGGTCAAAAGAATGATAGTTTGGTCACTGTCTCGGAATTCCGTGAAAACCCACATACCCACTCCATTTTTCATGACGACTTTAGAATGGCCAATATTGTTGTTAAATTCATATGTTTGGGCCCTGAACGGACAAAAACGCTTCGCAGGCTAATTTGAGGTCAAAACAATGAAAGTTTGGTCACTGTCTCGGAATTGCGTTAAAAACCACATACCCACTCCATTTTCAATGAGGATTCAAGAATGAACAATATTGTTGTCAAATTCATCTGTTTCGGCCCTCAATGGAGAAAAACGTTTTCCAGGCTAATTTGAGGTCAAAAGAATGAAAGTTTGGTCACTGCATCGGAATTGCGTTAAAATCCACACACCCACTCCATATTTCATGAGGATTCTAGAATGGCCAATATTGTTGTCAAATTCTTATGTTTGGGCCCTGAACGGACAAAAACGCTTTCCAGGCTAATTTGAGGTCAAAAGAATGAAAGTTTGGTCACTGTCTCGGAATTGCGTTAAAAACCACATACCCACTCCATTTTTAATGAGGATTCAAGAATGAACAATATTGTTGTCAAATTCATCTGTTTGGGCCCTCAACGGACAAAAACGTTTTCCAGGCCAATTTGAGGTCAAAAGAATGAAAGTTTGGTCACTGCCTCGGAATTGCGTTAAAACCCACACACCCACTCCATTTTTAATGAGGATTGAAGAATGAACAATATTGTTGTCAAATTCATCTGTTTGGGCCCTCAACGGACAAAAACGTTTTCCAGGCCAATTTGATTTCAAAAGAATGATAGTTTGGTCACGGTCTCGGAATTCCGTGAAAACCCACATACCCACTCCATTTTTCATGAGGATTCTAGAATGGCCAATATTGTTGTCAAATTCATATGTTTGGGCCCTGAACGGACAAAATCATTTTTCTGGCTAATTTGAGGTCAAAAGAATGATAGTTTGGTCACTGTCTCGGAATTCCGTGAAAACCCACATACCCACTCCATTTTTCATGACGACTTTAGAATGGCCAATATTGTTGTTAAATTCATATGTTTGGGCCCTGAACGGACAAAAACGCTTCGCAGGCTAATTTGAGGTCAAAACAATGAAAGCTTGGTCACTGTCTCGGAATTGCGTTAAAAACCACATACCCACTCCATTTTCAATGAGGATTCAAGAATGAACAATATTGTTGTCAAATTCATCTGTTTCGGCCCTCAACGGAGAAAAACGTTTTCCAGGCTAATTTGAGGTCAAAAGAATGAAAGTTTGGTCACTGCATCGGAATTGCGTTAAAATCCACACACCCACTCCATTTTTAATGAGGATTGAAGAATGAACAATATTGTTGTCAAATTCATCTGTTTGGGCCCTCAACGGACAAAAACGTTTTCCAGGCTAATTTGAGGTCAAAAGAATGAAAGTTTGGTCACTGCCTCGGAATTACGTTAAAACCCACACACCCACTCCATTTTTAATGAGGATTGAAGAATGAACAATATTGTTGTCAAATTCATCTGTTTGGGCCCTCAACGGACAAAAATGTTTTCCAGGCTAATTTGAGGTCAAAAGAATGAAAGTTTGGTCACTGCCTCGGAATTACGTTAAAACCCACACACCCACTCCATTTTTAATGAGGATTGAAGAATGAACAATATTGTTGTCAAATTCATCTGTTTGGGTCCTCAACGGACAAAAACGCTTTTCAGGCTAATTTGAGGTCAAAAGAATGAAACTTTGGTCACTGTCTTGGAATTGAGTTAAAAACCACATACCCACTCCTTTTTTAATGAGGATTCAAGAATGAACAATATTGTTGTCAAATTCATATGTTTGGGCCCTGAACCGACTAAAACGTTTTCCAGTCTAATTTGAGGTCAAAAGAATGAAAGTTTGGTACTGCCTCGGAATTGTGTTAAATCCCACAGACCCACACCATTTTTCATGAGGATTCTAGAATGGGCAATATTGTTGTCAAATTCATATGTTTGTGCCCTGAACGGACAAAAACGCTTTCCAGGCTAATTTGAGGTCAAAAGAATGAAAGTTTGGTCACTGTCTCGGAATTGCGTTAAAAACCACATACCCACCCATTTTTAATGAGGATTCAAGAATGAAAAATATTGTTGTCAAATTTATATGTTTGGGCCCTGAGCGGACTAAAACGTTTTCCAGGCTAATTTGAGTTCAAAAGAATGAAAGTTTGGTCACTGCCTCGGAATTGCGTTAAATCCCACAGACCCACACCATTTTTCATGTGGATTCTAGAATGGGCAATATTGTTGTGTAATTCATCTTTTTGGGCCCTGAACGGACAAAAACGCTTCGCAGGCTAATTTGAGGTCAAAAGAATGAAAGTTTGGTCACTGTCTCGGAATTGCGTTAAAAACCACAGACCCACTCCATTTTTAATGAGGATAAAAGAATGAACAATATTGTTGTCAAATTCATCTGTTTGGGCCCTCAACGGACAAAAACGTTTTCCAGGCCAATTTGAGGTCAAAAGAATGAAAGTTTGGTCACTGCCTCGGAATTGCGTTAAAACCCACACACCCACTCCATTTTTAATGAGGATTGAAGAATGAACAATATTGTTGTCAAATTCATCTGTTTGGGCCCTCAACGGACAAAAACGTTTTCCAGGCCAATTTGATTTCAAAAGAATGATAGTTTGGTCACGGTCTCGGAATTCCGTGAAAACCCACATACCCACTCCATTTTTCATGAGGATTCTAGAATGGCCAATATTGTTGTCAAATTCATATGTTTGGGCCCTGAACGGACAAAATCATTTTTCTGGCTAATTTGAGGTCAAAAGAATGATAGTTTGGTCACTGTCTCGGATTTCCGTGAAAACCCACATACCAACTCCATTTTTCATGACGACTTTAGAATGGCCAATATTGTTGTTAAATTCATATGTTTGGGCCCTGAACGGACAAAAACGCTTCGCAGGCTAATTTGAGGTCAAAACAATGAAAGTTTGGTCACTGTCTCGGAATTGCGTTAAAAACCACATACCCACTCCATTTTAAATGAGGATTCAAGAATGAACAATATTGTTGTCAAATTCATCTGTTTCGGCCCTCAACGGAGAAAAACGTTTTCCAGGCTAATTTGAGGTCAAAAGAATGAAAGTTTGGTCACTGCATCGGAATTGCGTTAAAATCCACACACCCACTCCATTTTTAATGAGGATTGAAGAATGAACAATATTGTTGTCAAATTCATCTGTTTGGGCCCTCAACGGACAAAAACGTTTTCCAGGCTAATTTGAGGTCAAAAGAATGAAAATTTGGTCACTGCCTCGGAATTACGTTAAAACCCACACACCCACTCCATTTTTAATGAGGATTGAAGAATGAACAATATTGTTGTCGAATTCATCTGTTTGGGCCCTCAACGGACAAAAACGTTTTCCAGGCTAATTTGAGGTCAAAAGAATGAAAGTTTGGTCACTGCCTCGGAATTACGTTAAAACCCACACACCCACTCCATTTTTAATGAGGATTGAAGAATGAACAATATTGTTGTCAAATTCATCTGTTTGGGTCCTCAACGGACAAAAACGCTTTTCAGGCTAATTTGAGGTCAAAAGAATGAAACTTTGGTCACTGTCTCGGAATTGCGTTAAAAACCACAAACCCACTCCTTTTTTAATGAGGATTCAAGAATGAAAAATATTGTTGTCAAATTTATATGTTTGGGCCCTGAGCGGACTAAAACGTTTTCCAGGCTAATTTGAGTTCAAAAGAATGAAAGTTTGGTCACTGCCTCGGAATTGCGTTAAATCCCACAGACCCACACCATTTTTCATGTGGATTCTAGAATGGGCAATATTGTTGTGTAATTCATCTTTTTGGGTCCTGAACGGACAAAAACGCTTTGCAGGCTAATTTGAGGTCAAAAGAATGAAAGTTTGGTCACTGTCTCGGAATTGCGTTAAAAACCACATACCCACTCCATTTTTAATGAGGATAAAAGAATGAACAATATTGTTGTCAAATTCATCTGTTTGGGCCCTCAACGGACAAAAACGTTTTCCAGGCCAATTTGAGGTCAAAAGAATGAAAGTTTGGTCACTGCCTCGGAATTGCGTTAAAACCCACACACCCACTCCATTTTTAATGAGGATTGAAGAATGAACAATATTGTTGTCAAATTCATCTGTTTGGGCCCTCAACGGACAAAAACGTTTTCCAGGCCAATTTGATTTCAAAAGAATGATAGTTTGGTCACGGTCTCGGATTCCGTGAAAACCCACATACCCACTCCATTTTTCATGAGGATTCTAGAATGGCCAATATTGTTGTCAAATTCATATGTTTGGGCCCTGAACGGACAAAATCATTTTTCTGGCTAATTTGAGGTCAAAAGAATGATAGTTTGGTCACTGTCTCGGAATTCCGTGAAAACCCACATACCCACTCCATTTTTCATGACGACTTTAGAATGGCCAATATTGTTGTTAAATTCATATGTTTGGGCCCTGAACGGACAAAAACGCTTCGCAGGCTAATTTGAGGTCAAAACAATGAAAGTTTGGTCACTGTCTCGGAATTGCGTTAAAAACCACATACCCACTCCATTTTCAATGAGGATTCAAGAATGAACAATATTGTTGTCAAATTCATCTGTTTCGGCCCTCAACGGAGAAAAACGTTTTCCAGGCTAATTTGAGGTCAAAAGAATGAAAGTTTGGTCACTGCATCGGAATTGCGTTAAAATCCACACACCCACTCCATTTTTAATGAGGATTGAAGAATGAACAATATTGTTGTCAAATTCATCTGTTTGGGCCCTTAACGGACAAAAACGTTTTCCAGGCTAATTTGAGGTCAAAAGAATGAAAGTTTGGTCACTGCCTCGGAATTACGTTAAAACCCACACACCCACTCCATTTTTAATGAGGATTGAAGAATGAACAATATTGTTGTCAAATTCATCTGTTTGGGTCCTCAACGGACAAAAACGCTTTTCAGGCTAATTTGAGGTCAAAAGAATGAAACTTTGGTCACTGTCTCGGAATTGCGTTAAAAACCACAAACCCACTCCTTTTTTAATGAGGATTCAAGAATGAAAAATATTGTTGTCAAATTTATATGTTTGGGCCCTGAGCGGACTAAAACGTTTTCCAGGCTAATTTGAGTTCAAAAGAATGAAAGTTTGGTCACTGCCTCGGAATTGAGTTAAGTCCCACAGACCCACACCATTTTTCATGTGGATTCTAGAATGGGCAATATTGTTGTGTAATTCATCTTTTTGGGTCCTGAACGGACAAAAACGCTTTGCAGGCTAATTTGAGGTCAAAAGAATGAAAGTTTGGTCACTGTCTCGGAATTGCGTTAAAAACCACATACCCACTCCATTTTTAATGAGGATAAAAGAATGAACAATATTGTTGTCAAATTCATCTGTTTGGGCCCTCAACGGACAAAAACGTTTTCCAGGCCAATTTGAGGTCAAAAGAATGAAAGTTTGGTCACTGCCTCGGAATTGCGTTAAAACCCACACACCCACTCCATTTTTAATGAGGATTGAAGAATGAACAATATTGTTGTCAAATTCATCTGTTTGGGCCCTCAACGGACAAAAACGTTTTCCAGGCCAATTTGATTTCAAAAGAATGATAGTTTTGTCACGGTCTCGGATTCCGTGAAAACCCACATACCCACTCCATTTTTCATGAGGATTCTAGAATGGCCAATATTGTTGTCAAATTCATATGTTTGGGCCCTGAACGGACAAAATCATTTTTCTGGCTAATTTGAGGTCAAAAGAATGATAGTTTGGTCACTGTCTCGGAATTCCGTGAAAACCCACATACCCACTCCATTTTTCATGACGACTTTAGAATGGCCAATATTGTTGTTAAATTCATATGTTTGGGCCCTGAACGGACAAAAACGCTTCGCAGGCTAATTTGAGGTCAAAACAATGAAAGTTTGGTCACTGTCTCGGAATTGCGTTAAAAACCACATACCCACTCCATTTTCAATGAGGATTCAAGAATGAACAATATTGTTGTCAAATTCATCTGTTTCGGCCCTCAACGGAGAAAAACGTTTTCCAGGCTAATTTGAGGTCAAAAGAATGAAAGTTTGGTCACTGCATCGGAATTGCGTTAAAATCCACACACCCACTCCATTTTTAATGAGGATTGAAGAATGAACAATATTGTTGTCAAATTCATCTGTTTGGGCCCTTAACGGACAAAAACGTTTTCCAGGCTAATTTGAGGTCAAAAGAATGAAAGTTTGGTCACTGCCTCGGAATTACGTTAAAACCCACACACCCACTCCATTTTTAATGAGGATTGAAGAATGAACAATATTGTTGTCAAATTCATCTGTTTGGGTCCTCAACGGACAAAAACGCTTTTCAGGCTAATTTGAGGTCAAAAGAATGAAACTTTGGTCACTGTCTCGGAATTGCGTTAAAAACCACAAACCCACTCCTTTTTTAATGAGGATTCAAGAATGAAAAATATTGTTGTCAAATTTATATGTTTGGGCCCTGAGCGGACTAAAACGTTTTCCAGGCTAATTTGAGTTCAAAAGAATGAAAGTTTGGTCACTGCCTCGGAATTGCGTTAAGTCCCACAGACCCACACCATTTTTCATGTGGATTCTAGAATGGGCAATATTGTTGTGTAATTCATCTTTTTGGGTCCTGAACGGACAAAAACGCTTTGCAGGCTAATTTGAGGTCAAAAGAATGAAAGTTTGGTCACTGTCTCGGAATTGCGTTAAAAACCACATACCCACTCCATTTTTAATGAGGATAAAAGAATGAACAATATTGTTGTCAAATTCATCTGTTTGGGCCCTCAACGGACAAAAACGGTTTCCAGGCCAATTTGAGGTCAAAAGAATGAAAGTTTGGTCACTGCCTCGGAATTGCGTTAAAACCCACACACCCACTCCATTTTTAATGAGGATTGAAGAATGAACAATATTGTTGTCAAATTCATCTGTTTGGGCCCTCAACGGACAAAAACGTTTTCCAGGCCAATTTGATTTCAAAAGAATGATAGTTTGGTCACGGTCTCGGAATTCCGTGAAAACCCACATACCCACTCCATTTTTCATGAGGATTCTAGAATGGCCAATATTGTTGTCAAATTCATATGTTTGGGCCCTGAACGGACAAAATCATTTTTCTGGCTAATTTGAGGTCAAAAGAATGATAGTTTGGTCACTATCTCGGAATTCCGTGAAAACCCACATACCCACTCCATTTTTCATGACGACTTTAGAATGGCCAATATTGTTGTTAAATTCATATGTTTGGGCCCTGAACGGACAAAAACGCTTCGCAGGCTAATTTGAGGTCAAAACAATGAAAGTTTGGTCACTGTATCGGAATTGCGTTAAAAACCACATACCCACTCCATTTTCAATGAGGATTCAAGAATGAACAATATTGTTGTCAAATTCATCTGTTTCGGCCCTCAACGGAGAAAAACATTTTCCAGGCTAATTTGAGGTCAAAAGAATGAAAGTTTGGTCACTGCCTCGGAATTGCGTTAAAACCCACACACCCACTCCATTTTTAATGAGGATTGAAGAATGAACAATATTGTTGTCAAATTCATCTGTTTGGGTCCTCAACGGACAAAAACACTTTTCAGGCTAATTTGAGGTCAAAAGAATGAAACTTTGGTCACTGTCTCGGAATTGCGTTAAAAACCACAAACCCACTCCATTTTTAATGAGGATTGAAGAATGAACAATATTGTTGTCAAATTCATCTGTTTGGGTCCTCAACGGACAAAAACACTTTTCAGGCTAATTTGAGGTCAAAAGAATGAAACTTTGGTCACTGTCTCGGAATTGCGTTAAAAACCACAAACCCACTCCTTTTTTAATGAGGATTCAAGAATGAAAAATATTGTTGTCAAATTTATATGTTTGGGCCCTGAGCGGACTAAAACGTTTTCCAGGCTAATTTGAGTTCAAAAGAATGAAAGTTTGGTCACTGCCTCGGAATTGCGTTAAATCCCACAGACCCACACCATTTTTCATGTGGATTCTAGAATGGGCAATATTGTTGTGTAATTCATCTTTTTGGGCCCTGAACGGACAAAAACGCTTTGCAGGCTAATTTGAGGTCAAAAGAATGAAAGTTTGGTCACTGTCTCGGAATTGCGTTAAAAACCACATACCCACTCCATTTTTAATGAGGATAAAAGAATGAACAATATTGTTGTCAAATTCATCTGTTTGGGCCCTCAACGGACAAAAACGTTTTCCAGGCCAATTTGAGGTCAAAAGAATGAAAGTTTGGTCACTGCCTCGGAATTGCGTTAAAACCCACACACCCACTCCATTTTTAATGAGGATTGAAGAATGAACAATATTGTTGTCAAATTCATCTGTTTGGGCCCTCAACGGACAAAAACGTTTTCCAGGCCAATTTGATTTCAAAAGAATGATAGTTTGGTCACGGTCTCAGAATTCCGTGAAAACCCACATACCCACTCCATTTTTCATGAGGATTCTAGAATGGCCAATATTGTTGTCAAATTCATATGTTTGGGCCCTGAACGGACAAAATCATTTTTCTGGCTAATTTGAGGTCAAAAGAATGATAGTTTGGTCACTGTCTCGGAATTCCGTGAAAACCCACATACCCACTCCATTTTTCATGACGACTTTAGAATGGCCAATATTGTTGTTAAATTCATATGTTTGGGCCCTGAACGGACAAAAACGCTTCGCAGGCTAATTTGAGGTCAAAACAATGAAAGTTTGGTCACTGTCTCGGAATTGCGTTAAAAACCACATACCCACTCCATTTTCAATGAGGATTCAAGAATGAACAATATTGTTGTCAAATTCATCTGTTTCGGCCCTCAACGGAGAAAAACGTTTTCCAGGCTAATTTGAGGTCAAAAGAATGAAAGTTTGGTCACTGCATCGGAATTGCGTTAAAATCCACACACCCACTCCATTTTTAATGAGGATTGAAGAATGAACAATATTGTTGTCAAATTCATCTGTTTGGGCCCTTAACGGACAAAAACGTTTTCCAGGCTAATTTGAGGTCAAAAGAATGAAAGTTTGGTCACTGCCTCGGAATTACGTTAAAACCCACACACCCACTCCATTTTTAATGAGGATTGAAGAATGAACAATATTGTTGTCAAATTCATCTGTTTGGGCCCTCAACGGACAAAAACGTTTTCCAGGCCAATTTGATTTCAAAAGAATGATAGTTTGGTCACGGTCTCGGAATTCCGTGAAAACCCACATACCCACTCCATTTTTCATGAGGATTCTAGAATGGCCAATATTGTTGTCAAATTCATATGTTTGGGCTCTGAACGGACAAAATCATTTTTCTGGCTAATTTGAGGTCAAAAGAATGATAGTTTGGTCACTGTCTCGGAATTCCGTGAAAACCCACATACCCACTCCATTTTTCATGACGACTTTAGAATGGCCAATATTGTTGTTAAATTCATATGTTTGGGCCCTGAACGGACAAAAACGCTTCGCAGGCTAATTTGAGGTCAAAACAATGAAAGTTTGGTCACTGTCTCGGAATTGCGTTAAAAACCACATACCCACTCCATTTTCAATGAGGATTCAAGAATGAACAATATTGTTGTCAAATTCATCTGTTTCGGCCCTCAACGGAGAAAAACGTTTTCCAGGCTAATTTGAGGTCAAAAGAATGAAAGTTTGGTCACTGCATCGGAATTGCGTTAAAATCCACACACCCACTCCATTTTTAATGAGGATTGAAGAATGAACAATATTGTTGTCAAATTCATCTGTTTGGGCCCTCAACGGACAAAAACGTTTTCCAGGCTAATTTGAGGTCAAAAGAATGAAAGTTTGGTCACTGCCTCGGAATTACGTTAAAACCCACACACCCACTCCATTTTTAATGAGGATTGAAGAATGAACAATATTGTTGTCAAATTCATCTGTTTGGGCCCTCAACGGACAAAAATGTTTTCCAGGCTAATTTGAGGTCAAAAGAATGAAAGTTTGGTCACTGCCTCGGAATTACGTTAAAACCCACACACCCACTCCATTTTTAATGAGGATTGAAGAATGAACAATATTGTTGTCAAATTCATCTGTTTGGGTCCTCAAAGGACAAAAACGCTTTTCAGGCTAATTTGAGGTCAAAAGAATGAAACTTTGGTCACTGTCTTGGAATTGCGTTAAAAACCACATACCCACTCCTTTTTTAATGAGGATTCAAGAATGAACAATACTGTTGTCAAATTCATATGTTTGGGCCCTGAACGGACTAAAACGTTTTCCAGGCTAATTTGAGGTCAAAAGAATGAAAGTTTGGTCACTGCCTTGGAATTGCGTTAAATCCCACAGACCCACACCATTTTTCATGTGGATTCTAGAATGGGCAATATTGTTGTGTAATTCATCTTTTTGGGCCCTGAACGGACAAAAACGCTTTGCAGGCTAATTTGAGGTCAAAAGAATGAAAGTTTGGTCACTGTCTCGGAATTGCGTTAAAAACCACATACCCACTCCATTTTTAATGAGGATTCAAGAATGAACAATATTGTTGTCAAATTCATCTGTTTGGGCCCTCAACGGACAAAAACGTTTTCCAGGCCAATTTGAGGTCAAAAGAATGAAAGTTTGGTCACTGCCTCGGAATTGCGTTAAAACCCACACACCCACTCCATTTTTAATGAGGATTGAAGAATGAACAATATTGTTGTCAAATTCATCTGTTTGGGCCCTCAACGGACAAAAACGTTTTCCAGGCCAATTTGATTTCAAAAGAATGATAGTTTGGTCACGGTCTCGGAATTCCGTGAAAACCCACATACCCACTCCATTTTTCATGAGGATTCTAGAATGGCCAATATTGTTGTCAAATTCATATGTTTGGGCTCTGAACGGACAAAATCATTTTTCTGGCTAATTTGAGGTCAAAAGAATGATAGTTTGGTCACTGTCTCGGAATTCCGTGAAAACCCACATACCCACTCCATTTTTCATGACGACTTTAGAATGGCCAATATTGTTGTTAAATTCATATGTTTGGGCCCTGAACGGACAAAAACGCTTCGCAGGCTAATTTGAGGTCAAAACAATGAAAGTTTGGTCACTGTCTCGGAATTGCGTTAAAAACCACATACCCACTCCATTTTCAATGAGGATTCAAGAATGAACAATATTGTTGTCAAATTCATCTGTTTCGGCCCTCAACGGAGAAAAACGTTTTCCAGGCTAATTTGAGGTCAAAAGAATGAAAGTTTGGTCACTGCATCGGAATTGCGTTAAAATCCACACACCCACTCCATTTTTAATGAGGATTGAAGAATGAACAATATTGTTGTCAAATTCATCTGTTTGGGCCCTCAACGGACAAAAACGTTTTCCAGGCTAATTTGAGGTCAAAAGAATGAAAGTTTGGTCACTGCCTCAGAATTACGTTAAAACCCACACACCCACTCCATTTTTAATGAGGATTGAAGAATGAACAATATTGTTGTCAAATTCATCTGTTTGGGCCCTCAACGGACAAAAATGTTTTCCAGGCTAATTTGAGGTCAAAAGAATGAAAGTTTGGTCACTGCCTCGGAATTACGTTAAAACCCACACACCCACTCCATTTTTAATGAGGATTGAAGAATGAACAATATTGTTGTCAAATTCATCTGTTTGGGTCCTCAACGGACAAAAACGCTTTTCAGGCTAATTTGAGGTCAAAAGAATGAAACTTTGGTCACTGTCTTGGAATTGCGTTAAAAACCACATACCCACTCCTTTTTTAATGAGGATTCAAGAATGAACAATATTGTTGTCAAATTCATATGTTTGGGCCCTGAACGGACTAAAACGTTTTCCAGTCTAATTTGAGGTCAAAAGAATGAAAGTTTGGTACTGCCTCGGAATTGTGTTAAATCCCACAGACCCACACCATTTTTCATGAGGATTCTAGAATGGGCAATATTGTTGTCAAATTCATATGTTTGTGCCCTGAACGGACAAAAACGCTTTCCAGGCTAATTTGAGGTCAAAAGAATGAAAGTTTGGTCACTGTCTCGGAATTGCGTTAAAAACCACATACCCACCCATTTTTAATGAGGATTCAAGAATGAAAAATATTGTTGTCAAATTTATATGTTTGGGCCCTGAGCGGACTAAAACGTTTTCCAGGCTAATTTGAGTTCAAAAGAATGAAAGTTTGGTCACTGCCTCGGAATTGCGTTAAATCCCACAGACCCACACCATTTTTCATGTGGATTCTAGAATGGGCAATATTGTTGTGTAATTCATCTTTTTGGGCCCTGAACGGACAAAAACGCTTTGCAGGCTAATTTGAGGTCAAAAGAATGAAAGTTTGGTCACTGTCTCGGAATTGCGTTAAAAACCACATACCCACTCCATTTTTAATGAGGATAAAAGAATGAACAATATTGTTGTCAAATTCATCTGTTTGGGCCCTCAACGGACAAAAACGTTTTCCAGGCCAATTTGAGGTCAAAAGAATGAAAGTTTGGTCACTGCCTCGGAATTGCGTTAAAACCCACACACCCACTCCATTTTTAATGAGGATTGAAGAATGAACAATATTGTTGTCAAATTCATCTGTTTGGGCCCTCAACGGACAAAAACGTTTTCCAGGCCAATTTGATTTCAAAAGAATGATAGTTTGGTCACGGTCTCGGAATTCCGTGAAAACCCACATACCCACTCCATTTTTCATGAGGATTCTAGAATGGCCAATATTGTTGTCAAATTCATATGTTTGGGCCCTGAACGGACAAAATCATTTTTCTGGCTAATTTGAGGTCAAAAGAATGATAGTTTGGTCACTGTCTCGGAATTCCGTGAAAACCCACATACCCACTCCATTTTTCATGACGACTTTAGAATGGCCAATATTGTTGTTAAATTCATATGTTTGGGCCCTGAACGGACAAAAACGCTTCGCAGGCTAATTTGAGGTCAAAACAATGAAAGTTTGGTCACTGTCTCGGAATTGCGTTAAAAACCACATACCCACTCCATTTTAAATGAGGATTCAAGAATGAACAATATTGTTGTCAAATTCATCTGTTTCGGCCCTCAACGGAGAAAAACGTTTTCCAGGCTAATTTGAGGTCAAAAGAATGAAAGTTTGGTCACTGCATCGGAATTGCGTTAAAATCCACACACCCACTCCATTTTTAATAAGGATTGAAGAATGAACAATATTGTTGTCAAATTCATCTGTTTGGGCCCTCAACGGACAAAAACGTTTTCCAGGCTAATTTGAGGTCAAAAGAATGAAAATTTGGTCACTGCCTCGGAATTACGTTAAAACCCACACACCCACTCCATTTTTAATGAGGATTGAAGAATGAACAATATTGTTGTCGAATTCATCTGTTTGGGCCCTCAACGGACAAAAACGTTTTCCAGGCTAATTTGAGGTCAAAAGAATGAAAGTTTGGTCACTGCCTCGGAATTACGTTAAAACCCACACACCCACTCCATTTTTAATGAGGATTGAAGAATGAACAATATTGTTGTCAAATTCATCTGTTTGGGTCCTCAACGGACAAAAACGCTTTTCAGGCTAATTTGAGGTCAAAAGAATGAAACTTTGGTCACTGTCTCGGAATTGCGTTAAAAACCACAAACCCACTCCTTTTTTAATGAGGATTCAAGAATGAACAATATTGTTGTCAAATTCATATGTTTGGGCCCTGAACGGACTAAAACGTTTTCCAGGCTAATTTGAGGTCAAAAGAATGAAAGTTTGGTACTGCCTCGGAATTGTGTTAAATCCCACAGACCCACACCATTTTTCATGAGGATTCTAGAATGGGCAATATTGTTGTCAAATTCATATGTTTGTGCCCTGAACGGACAAAAACGCTTTCCAGGCTAATTTGAGGTCAAAAGAATGAAAGTTTGGTCACTGTCTCGGAATTGCGTTAAAAACCACATACCCACTCCATTTTTAATGAGGATTCAAGAATGAAAAATATTGTTGTCAAATTCATATGTTTGGGCCCTGAGTGGACTAAAACGTTTTCCAGGCTAATTTGAGTTCAAAAGAATGAAAGTTTGGTCACTGCCTCGGAATTGCGTTAAATCCCACAGACCCACACCATTTTTCATGTGGATTCTAGGATGGGCAATATTGTTGTGTAATTCATCTTTTTGGGCCCAGAACGGACAAAAACGCTTTTCAGCCTAATTTGAGGTCAAAAGAATGAAAGTTTGGTCACTGTCTCGGAATTGCGTTAAAAACCACATACCCACTCCATTTTTAATGAGGATTCAAGAATGAACAATATTGTTGTCAAATTCATCTGTTTGGGCCCTCAACGGACAAAAACGTTTTCCAGGCTAATTTGAGGTCAAAAGAATGAAAATTTGGTCACTGCCTCGGAATTACGTTAAAACCCACACACCCACTCCATTTTTATTGAGGATTGAAGAATGAACAATATTGTTGTCGAATTCATCTGTTTGGGCCCTCAACGGACAAAAATGTTTTCCAGGCTAATTTGAGGTCAAAAGAATGAATGTTTGGTCACTGCCTCGGAATTACGTTAAAACCCACACACCCACTCCATTTTTAATGAGGATTGAAGAATGAACAATATTGTTGTCAAATTCATCTGTTTGGGTCCTCAACGGACAAAAACGCTTTTCAGGCTAATTTGAGGTCAAAAGAATGAAACTTTGTTCACTGTCTCGGAATTGCGTTAAAAACCACATACCCACTCCTTTTTTAATGAGGATTCAAGAATGAACAATATTGTTGTCAAATTCATATGTTTGGGCCCTGAACGGACTAAAACGTTTTCCAGGCTAATTTGAGGTCAAAAGAATGAAAGTTTGGTACTGCCTCGGAATTGTGTTAAATCCCACAGACCCACACCATTTTTCATGAGGATTCTAGAATGGGCAATATTGTTGTCAAATTCATATGTTTGTGCCCTGAACGGACAAAAACGCTTTCCAGGCTAATTTGAGGTCAAAAGAATGAAAGTTTGGTCACTGTCTCGGAATTGCGTTAAAAACCACATACCCACATTGTTGTCAAATTCATATGTTTGGGCCCTGAGTGGACTAAAACGTTTTCCAGGCTAATTTGAGTTCAAAAGAATGAAAGTTTGGTCACTGCCTCGGAATTGCGTTAAATCCCACAGACCCACACCATTTTTCATGTGGATTCTAGGATGGGCAATATTGTTGTGTAATTCATCTTTTTGGGCCCAGAACGGACAAAAACGCTTTTCAGCCTAATTTGAGGTCAAAAGAATGAAAGTTTGGTCACTGTCTCGGAATTGCGTTAAAAACCACATACCCACTCCATTTTTAATGAGGATTCAAGAATGAACAATATTGTTGTCAAATTCATCTGTTTGGGCCCTCAACGGACAAAAACATTTTCCAGGCTAATTTGAGGTCAAAAGAATGAAAATTTGGTCACTGCCTCGGAATTACGTTAAAACCCACACACCCACTCCATTTTTATTGAGGATTGAAGAATGAACAATATTGTTGTCGAATTCATCTGTTTGGGCCCTCAACGGACAAAAATGTTTTCCAGGCTAATTTGAGGTCAAAAGAATGAAAGTTTGGTCACTGCCTCGGAATTACGTTAAAACCCACACACCCACTCCATTTTTAATGAGGATTGAAGAATGAACAATATTGTTGTCAAATTCATCTGTTTGGGTCCTCAACGGACAAAAACGCTTTTCAGGCTAATTTGAGGTCAAAAGAATGAAACTTTGGTCACTGTCTCGGAATTGCGTTAAAAACCACATACCCACTCCTTTTTTAATGAGGATTCAAGAATGAACAATATTGTTGTCAAATTCATATGTTTGGGCCCTGAACGGACTAAAACGTTTTCCAGGCTAATTTGAGGTCAAAAGAATGAAAGTTTGGTACTGCCTCGGAATTGTGTTAAATCCCACAGACCCACACCATTTTTCATGAGGATTCTAGAATGGGCAATATTGTTGTCAAATTCATATGTTTGTGCCCTGAACGGACAAAAACGCTTTCCAGGCTAATTTGAGGTCAAAAGAATGAAAGTTTGGTCACTGTCTCGGAATTGCGTTAAAAACCACATACCCACTCCATTTTTAATGAGGATTCAAGAATGAAAAATATTGTTGTCAAATTCATATGTTTGGGCCCTGAGTGGACTAAAACGTTTTCCAGGCTAATTTGAGTTCAAAAGAATGAAAGTTTGGTCACTGCCTCGGAATTGCGTTAAATCCCACAGACCCACACCATTTTTCATGTGGATTCTAGGATGGGCAATATTGTTGTGTAATTCATCTTTTTGGGCCCTGAACGGACAAAAACGCTTTTCAGCCTAATTTGAGGTCAAAAGAATGAAAGTTTGGTCACTGTCTCGGAATTGCGTTAAAAACCACATACCCACTCCATTTTTAATGAGGATTCAAGAATGAACAATATTGTTGTCAAATTCATCTGTTTGGGCCCTCAACGGACAAAAACGTTTTCCAGGCTAATTTGAGGTCAAAAGAATGAAAATTTGGTCACTGCCTCGGAATTACGTTAAAACCCACACACCCACTTCATTTTTATTGAGGATTGAAGAATGAACAATATTGTTGTCGAATTCATCTGTTTGGGCCCTCAACGGACAAAAATATTTTCCAGGCTAATTTGAGGTCAAAAGAATGAAAGTTTGGTCACTGCCTCGGAATTACGTTAAAACCCACACACCCACTCCATTTTTAATGAGGATTGAAGAATGAACAATATTGTTGTCAAATTCATCTGTTTGGGTCCTCAACGGACAAAAACGCTTTTCAGGCTAATTTGAGGTCAAAAGAATGAAACTTTGGTCACTGTCTCGGAATTGCGTTAAAAACCACATACCCACTCCTTTTTTAATGAGGATTCAAGAATGAACAATATTGTTGTCAAATTCATATGTTTGGGCCCTGAACGGACTAAAACGTTTTCCAGGCTAATTTGAGGTCAAAAGAATGAAAGTTTGGTACTGCCACGGAATTGTGTTAAATCCCACAGACCCACACCATTTTTCATGAGGATTCTAGAATGGGCAATATTGTTGTCAAATTCATATGTTTGTGCCCTGAACGGACAAAAACGCTTTCCAGGCTAATTTGAGGTCAAAAGAATGAAAGTTTGGTCACTGTCTCGGAATTGCGTTAAAAATCACATACCCACTCCATTTTTAATGAGGATTCAAGAATGAAAAATATTGTTGTCAAATTCATATGTTTGGGCCCTGAGTGGACTAAAACGTTTTCCAGGCTAATTTGAGTTCAAAAGAATGAAAGTTTGGTCACTGCCTCGGAATTGCGTTAAATCCCACAGACCCACACCATTTTTCATGTGGATTCTAGGATGGGCAATATTGTTGTGTAATTCATCTTTTTGGGCCCTGAACGGACAAAAACGCTTTGCAGGCTAATTTGAGGTCAAAAGAATGAAAGTTTGGTCACTGTCTCGGAATTGCGTTAAAAACCACATACCCACTCCATTTTTAATGAGGATTCAAGAATGAACAATATTGTTGTCAAATTCATCTGTTTGGGCCCTCAACGGACAAAAACGTTTTCCAGGCCAATTTGAGGTCAAAAGAATGAAAGTTTGGTCACTGCCTCGGAATTGCGTTAAAACCCACACACCCACTCCATTTTTAATGAGGATTGAAGAATGAACAATATTGTTGTCAAATTCATCTGTTTGGGCCCTCAACGGACAAAAACGTTTTCCAGGCCAATTTGATTTCAAAAGAATGATAGTTTGGTCACGGTCTCGGAATTCCGTGAAAACCCACATACCCACTCCATTTTTCATGAGGATTCTAGAATGGCCAATATTGTTGTCAAATTCATATGTTTGGGCCCTGAACGGACAAAATCATTTTTCTGGCTAATTTGAGGTCAAAAGAATGATAGTTTGGTCACTGTCTCGGAATTCCGTGAAAAACCACATACCCACTCCATTTTTAATGAGGATTCAAGAATGAAAAATATTGTTGTCAAATTCATATGTTTGGGCCCTGAGTGGACTAAAACGTTTTCCAGGCTAATTTGAGTTCAAAAGAATGAAAGTTTGGTCACTGCCTCGGAATTGCGTTAAATCCCACAGACCCACACCATTTTTCATGTGGATTCTAGGATGGGCAATATTGTTGTGTAATTCATCTTTTTGGGCCCTGAACGGACAAAAACGCTTTTCAGCCTAATTTGAGGTCAAAAGAATGAAAGTTTGGTCACTGTCTCGGAATTGCGTTAAAAACCACATACCCACTCCATTTTTAATGAGGATTCAAGAATGAACAATATTGTTGTCAAATTCATCTGTTTGGGCCCTCAACGGACAAAAACATTTTCCAGGCTAATTTGAGGTCAAAAGAATGAAAATTTGGTCACTGCCTCGGAATTACGTTAAAACCCACACACCCACTCCATTTTTATTGAGGATTGAAGAATGAACAATATTGTTGTCGTATTCATCTGTTTGGGCCCTCAACGGACAAAAACGTTTTCCAGGCTAATTTGAGGTCAAAAGAATGAAAGTTTGGTCACTGCCTCGGAATTACGTTAAAACCCACACACCCACTCCATTTTTAATGAGGATTGAAGAATGAACAATATTGTTGTCAAATTCATCTGTTTGGGTCCTCAACGGACAAAAACGCTTTTTAGGCTAATTTGAGGATTCAAGAATGAAAAATATTGTTGTCAAATTCATATGTTTGGGCCCTGAGTGGACTAAAACGTTTTCCAGGCTAATTTGAGTTCAAAAGAATGAAAGTTTGGTCACTGCCTCGGAATTGTGTTAAATCCCACAGACCCACACCATTTTTCATGAGGATTCTAGAATGGGCAATATTGTTGTCAAATTCATATGTTTGTGCCCTGAACGGACAAAAACGCTTTCCAGGCTAATTTGAGGTCAAAAGAATGAAAGTTTGGTCACTGTCTCGGAATTGCGTTAAAAACCACATACCCACTCCATTTTTAATGAGGATTCAAGAATGAAAAATATTGTTGTCAAATTCATATGTTTGGGCCCTGAGTGGACTAAAACGTTTTCCAGGCTAATTTGAGTTCAAAAGAATGAAAGTTTGGTCACTGCCTCGGAATTGCGTTAAATCCCACAGACCCACACCATTTTTCATGTGGATTCTAGGATGGGCAATATTGTTGTGTAATTCATCTTTTTGGGCCCTGAACGGACAAAAACGCTTTTCAGCCTAATTTGAGGTCAAAAGAATGAAAGTTTGGTCACTGTCTCGGAATTGCGTTAAAACCCACACACACACTCCATTTTTAATGAGGATTGAAGAATGAACAATATTGTTGTCAAATTCATCTGTTTGGGCCCACAACGGACAAAAACGCTTTTCAGGCTAATTTGAGGTCAAAAGAATGATAGTTTGGTCACGGTCTCGGAATTCCGTGAAAACCTACATACGCACTCCATTTTTCATGAGGATTCTAGAATGGCCAATATTGTTGTCAAATTCATATGTTTGGGCCCTGAACGGACAAAATCATTTTTCTGGCCAATTTGAGGTCAAAAGAATGATAGTTTGGTCACTGTCTCGGAATTCCGTGAAAACCCACATACCCACTCCATTTTTCATGACGACTTTAGAATGGCCAATATTGTTGTCAAATTCATATGTTTGGGCCCTGAACGGACTAAAACGTTTTCCAGGCTAATTTGAGGTCAAAAGAATGAAAGTTTCGTCACTGCCTCGGAAATGCGTTAAATCCCACAGACCGACACCATTTTTCATGTGAATTCTAGTTTGGGCAATGTTGTTGTGTAATTCATCTTTTTGGGCCCTCAACGGACAAAAACGCTTTGCAGCCTAATTTGAGGTCAAAAGAATGAAAGTTTGGTCATTGTGTCGGAATTGCGTTAAAACCCACACACCCACACCATTTTTAATGAGGATTGAAGAATGAACAATATTGTTGTCAAATTCATCTGTTTGGGCCCTGAACGGACAAAAACGCTTTTCAGGCGAATTTGAGGTCAAAATAATGATAGTTTGGTCACTGTCTCGGAATTCCGTGAAAACCCACAGACCCACTCCATTTTCCAAGAGGATTCTAGAATGGCCAATATTGTTGTCATATTCATATGTTTGGGCCCTGAACGGACAAAAACGCTTTACAGGCAAATTTGAGGTCAAAAGAATGAAAATTTGGTCACTGTCTCGGAATTGCGTTAAAAACCACATACCCACTCCATTTTCAATGAGGATTCAAGAATGAACAATATTGTTGTCAAATTCATCTGTTTGGGCCCTCAACGGACAAAAACGATTTCCAGGCTAATTTGAGGTCAAAAGAATGAAAGTTTGGTCACTGCCTCGGAATTGCGTTAAAACCCACACACCCACTCCATTTTTAATGAGGATTGAAGAATGAACAATATTGTTGTCAAATTCATCTGTTTGGGCCCTCAACGGACAAAAACGTTTTCCAGGCTAATTTGAGGTCAAAAGAATGAAAGTTTGGTCACTGCCTCGGAATTACGTTAAAACCCACACACCCACTCCATTTTTAATGAGGATTGAAGAATGAACAATATTGTTGTCAAATTCATCAGTTTGGGCCCTCAACGGACAAAAACGCTTTTCAGGCTAATTTGAGGTCAAAAGAATGAAAGTTTGGTCAGTATCTCGGAATTGCGTTAAAAACCACATACCCACTCCATTTTTAATGAGGATTCAAGAATGAACAATATTGTTGTCAAATTCATATGTTTGTGCCCTGAACGGACTAATACGTTTTCCAGGCTAATTTGAGGTCAAAAGAATGAAAGTTTGGTCACTCCCTCGGAATTGTGATAAATCCCACAGACATACACCATTTTTCATGAGGATTCTTGAATGGGCAATATTGTTGTGTAATTCATCTTTTTGGGCCCTGAACGGACAAAAAAGCTTTGCAGGCTAATTTGAGGTCAAAAGAATGAAAGTTTGGTCACTGTGTCGGAATTGCGTTAAAACCCACATACCCACTCCATTTTTAATGAGGATTGAAGAATGAACAATATTTTTGTCAAATTCATATGTTTGGGCCCTGAACGGACTAAAACGTTTTCCAGGCTAATTTGATGTCAAAAGAATGATAGTTTGGTCACTGTCTCGGAATTCCGTGAAAACCCACATTCCCACTCCATTTTTCATGAGGATCTACAATGGCCAATATTGTTGTCAAATTCATATGTTTGGACCCTGAACGGACAAAAACGCTTTCCAGGCTAATTTGAGGTCAAAAGAATGAAAGTTTGGTCACTCTCTCGGAATTGCGTTAAAAACCTCATACCCACTCCATTTTTAATGAGGATTCAATAATGAACAATATTGTTGTCAAATTCATATGTTTGGGCCCTGAACGGACTAAAACGTTTTCCAGGCTAATTTGAGGTCAAAAGAATGAAAGTTTCGTCACTTCCTCGGAAATGCGTTAAATCCCACAGACCGACACCATTTTTCATGTGGATTCTAGATTGGGCAATGTTGTTGTGTAATTCATCTTTTTGGGCCCTGAACGGACAAAAACGCTTTGCAGCCTAATTTGAGGTCAAAAGAATGAAAGTTTGGTCATTGTGTCGGAATTGCGTTAAAACCCACACACCCACACCATTTTTAATGAGGATTGAAGAATGAACAATATTGTTGTCAAATTCATCTGTTTGGGCCCTGAACGGACAAAAACGCTTTTCAGGCTAATTTGAGGTCAAAAGAATGATAGTTTGGTCACTGTCTCGGAATTACGTTAAAACCCACATACCCACACCATTTTTCATGAGGATTCTAGAAAGGCCAATATTGTTGTCAAATTCATCTTTTTGGGCCCTGAACGGGGAAAAACGTTTTCCAGACTAATTTGGGGTCAAAAGAATGAAAGTTTGGTCACTGTCTCGGAATTGCGTTAAAACCCACACAACCACACCATTTTTCATGAGGATTCTAGAATGGCCAATATTGTTGTCCAATTCATCTTTTTGTGCCCTGAACGGACAAAAACGCTTTCGAGGCTAATTTGAGGTCAAAGGAATGAAAGTTTGGTCACTGTCTCGGAATTGCGTTAAAACCCACATACCCACTCCATTTTTAATGAGGATTCAAGAATGAACAATATTGTTGTCAAATTCATCTGTTTGGGCCCTGAACGGACAAAAACGCTTTTCAGGCTAATTTGAGGTCAAAAGAATGATAGTTTGGTAACTGTCTCGGAATTCTGTGAAAACCCACATACCCACTCCATTTTTCATGAGGATTCTAGAATGGCCAATATTGTTGTCAAATTCATATGTTTGGGCCTTGAACGGACAAAAACGCTTTGCAGGCTAATTTGAGGTCAAAAGATTGAAAGTTTCGTCACTGTCTCTCTCGGAATTGCGTTAAAACCAACAGACCCACACCATTTTTCATGAGGATTCTAGAATGGCCAATATTGTTGTCAAATTCATCTTTTTGGGCCCTGAACGGGCAAAAACGTTTTCCAGGCTAATTTGAGGTCAAAAGAATGATAGTTTGGTCACTGTCTCGGAATTCCGTGAAAACCCACATACGCACTCCATTTTTCATGAGGATTCTAGAATGGCCAATATTGTTGTCAAATTCTTATGTTTGGGCCCTGAACGGACAAAAACGCTTTCCAGGCTAATTTGAGGTCAAAAGAATGAAAGTTTGGTCACTCTCTCGGAATTGCGTTAAAAACCTCATACCCACTCCATTTTTAATGAGGATTCAATAATGAACAATATTGTTGTCAAATTCATATGTTTGGGCCCTGAACGGACTAAAACGTTTTCCAGGCTAATTTGAGGTCAAAAGAATGAAAGTTTCGTCACTGCCTCGGAAATGCGTTAAATCCCACAGACCGACACCATTTTTCATGTGGATTCTAGATTGGGCAATGTTGTTGTGTAATTCATCTTTTTGGGCCCTGAACGGACAAAAACGGTTTGCAGCCTAATTTGAGGTCAAAAGAATGAAAGTTTGGTCATTGTGTCGGAATTACGTTAAAACCCACACACCCACACCATTTTTAATGAGGATTGAAGAATGAACAATATTGTTGTCAAATTCATCTGTTTGGGCCCTGAACGGACAAAAACGCTTTTCAGGCTAATTTGAGGTCAAAAGAATGATAGTTTGGTCACTGTCTCGAAATTGCGTTAAAACCCACATACCCACACCATTTTTCATGAGGATTCTAGAAAGGCCAATATTGTTGTCAAATTCATCTTTTTAAGCCCTGAACGGGGAAAAACGTTTTCCAGACTAATTTGGGGTCAAAAGAATGAAAGTTTGGTCACTGTCTCGGAATTGCGTTAAAACCCACACAACCACACCATTTTTCATGAGGATTCTAGAATGGCCAATATTGTTGTCCAATTCATCTTTTTGTGCCCTGAACGGACAAAAACGCTTTCGAGGCTAATTTGAGGTCAAAGGAATGAAAGTTTGGTCACTGTCTCGGAATTGCGTTAAAACCCACATACCCACTCCATTTTAATGAGGATTCAAGAATGAACAATATTGTTGTCAAATTCATCAGTTTGGGCCCTCAACGGACAAAAACGCTTTTCAGGCTAATTTGAGGTCAAAAGAATGAAAGTTTGGTCAGTGTCTCGGAATTGCGTTAAAAACCACATACCCACTCCATTTTTAATGAGGATTCAAGAATGAACAATATTGTTGTCAAATTCATATGTTTGGGCCCTGAACGGACTAAAACGTTTTCCAGGCTAATTTGAGGTCAAAAGAATGAAAGTTTGGTCACTCCCTCGGAATTGTGTTAAATCCCACAGACATACACCATTTTTCATGAGGATTCTAGAATGGGCAATATTGTTGTGTAATTCATCTTTTTGGCCCTGAACGGACAAAAAAGCTTTGCAGGCTAATTTGAGGTCAAAAGAATGAAAGTTTGGTCACTGTGTCGGAATTGCGTTAAAACCCACATACCCATTCCATTTTTAATGAGGATTGAAGAATGAACAATATTTTTGTCAAATTCATATGTTTGGGCCCTGAACGGACTAAAACGTTTTCCAGGCTAATTTGATGTCAAAAGAATGATAGTTTGGTCACTGTCTCAGAATTCCGTGAAAACCCACATACCCACTCCATTTTTCATGAGGATCTACAATGGCCAATATTGTTGTCAAATTCATATGTTTGGACCCTGAACGGACAAAAACGCTTTCCAGGCTAATTTGAGGTCAAAAGAATGAAAGTTTGGTCACTCTCTCGGAATTGCGTTAAAAACCTCATACCCACTCCATTTTTAATGAGGATTCAATAATGAACAATATTGTTGTCAAATTCATATGTTTGGGCCCTGAACGGACTAAAACGTTTTCCAGGCTAATTTGAGGTCAAAAGAATGAAAGTTTCGTCACTGCCTCGGAAATACGTTAAATCCCACAGACCGACACCATTTTTCATGTGGATTCTAGATTGGGCAATGTTGTTGTGTAATTCATCTTTTTGGGCCCTGAACGGACAAAAACGCTTTGCAGGCTAATTTGAGGTCAAAAGAATGAAAGTTTGGTCATTGTGTCGGAATTGCGTTAAAACCCACACACCCACACCATTTTAATGAGGATTGAAGAATGAACAATATTGTTGTCAAATTCATCTGTTTGGGCCCTGAACGGACAAAAACGCTTTTCAGGCTAATTTGAGGTCAAAAGAATGATAGTTTGGTCACTGTCTCGGAATTGCGTTAAAACCCACATACCCACACCATTTTTCATGAGGATTCTAGAAAGGCCAATATTGTTGTCAAATTCATCTTTTTGGGCCCTGAACGGGGAAAAACGTTTTCCAGACTAATTTGGGGTCAAAAGAATGAAAGTTTGGTCACTGTCTCGGAATTGCGTTAAAACCCACACAACCACACCATTTTTCATGAGGATTCTAGAATGGCCAATATTGTTGTCCAATTCATCTTTTTGTGCCCTGAACGGACAAAAACGCTTTCGAGGCTAATTTGAGGTCAAAGGAATGAAAGTTTGGTCACTGTCTCGGAATTGCGTTAAAACCCACATACCCACTCCATTTTTAATGAGGATTCAAGAATGAACAATATTGTTGTCAAATTCATCTGTTTGGGCCCTGAACGGACAAAAACGCTTTTCAGGCTAATTTGAGGTCAAAAGAATGATAGTTTGGTAACTGTCTCGGAATTCTGTGAAAACCCACATACCCACTCCATTTTTCATGAGGATTCTAGAATGGCCAATATTGTTGTCAAATTCATATGTTTGGGCCTTGAACGGACAAAAACGCTTTGCAGGCTAATTTGAGGTCAAAAGATTGAAAGTTTCGTCACTGTCTCGGAATTGCGTTAAAACCAACAGACCCACACCATTTTTCATGAGGATTCTAGAATGGCCAATATTGTTGTCAAATTCATCTTTTTGGGCCCTGTACGGGCAAAAACGTTTTCCAGGCTAATTTGAGGTCAAAAGAATGATAGTTTGGTCACTGTCTCGGAATTCCGTGAAAACCCACATACGCACTCCATTTTTCATGAGGATTCTAGAATGGCCAATATTGTTGTCAAATTCTTATGTTTGGGCCCTGAACGGACAAAAACGCTTTCCAGGCTAATTTGAGGTCAAAAGAATGAAAGTTTGGTCACTCTCTCGGAATTGCGTTAAAAACCTCATACCCACTCCATTTTTAATGAGGATTCAATAATGAACAATATTGTTGTCAAATTCATATGTTTGGGCCCTGAACGGACTAAAACGTTTTCCAGGCTAATTTGAGGTCAAAAGAATGAAAGTTTCGTCACTGCCTCGGAAATGCGTTAAATCCCACAGACCGACACCATTTTTCATGTGGATTCTAGATTGGGCAATGTTGTTGTGTAATTCATCTTTTTGGGCCCTGAACGGACAAAAACGGTTTGCAGCCTAATTTGAGGTCAAAAGAATGAAAGTTTGGTCATTGTGTCGGAATTGCGTTAAAACCCACACACCCACACCATTTTTAATGAGGATTGAAGAATGAACAATATTGTTGTCAAATTCATCTGTTTGGGCCCTGAACGGACAAAAACGCTTTTCAGGCTAATTTGAGGTCAAAAGAATGATAGTTTGGTCACTGTCTCGGAATTGCGTTAAAACCCACATACCCACACCATTTTTCATGAGGATTCTAGAAAGGCCAATATTGTTGTCAAATTCATCTTTTTGGGCCCTGAACGGGGAAAAACGTTTTCCAGACTAATTTGGGGTCAAAAGAATGAAAGTTTGGTCACTGTCTCGGAATTGCGTTAAAACCCACACAACCACACCATTTTTCATGAGGATTCTAGAATGGCCAATATTGTTGTCCAATTCATCTTTTTGTGCCCTGAACGGACAAAAACGCTTTCGAGGCTAATTTGAGGTCAAAGGAATGAAAGTTTGGTCACTGTCTCGGAATTGCGTTAAAACCCACATACCCACTCCATTTTTAATGAGGATTCAAGAATGAACAATATTGTTGTCAAATTCATCTGTTTGGGCCCTGAACGGACAAAAACGCTTTTCAGGCTAATTTGAGGTCAAAAGAATGATAGTTTGGTAACTGTCTCGGAATTCTGTGAAAACCCACATACCCACTCCATTTTTCATGAGGATTCTAGAATGGCCAATATTGTTGTCAAATTCATCTTTTTGGGCCCTGAACGGGCAAAAACGTTTTCCAGGCTAATTTGAGGTCAAAAGAATGATAGTTTGGTCACTGTCTCGGAATTCCGTGAAAACCCACATACGCACTCCATTTTTCATGAGGATTCTAGAATGGCCAATATTGTTGTCAAATTCTTATGTTTGGGCCCTGAACGGACAAAAACGCTTTCCAGGCTAATTTGAGGTCAAAAGAATGAAAGTTTGGTCACTGTCTCAGAATTGCGTTAAAAACCACATACCCACTCCATTTTTAATGAGGATTCAAGAATGAACAATATTGTTGTCAAATTCATCTGTTTGGGCCCTCAACGGACAAAAACGCTTTTCAGGCTAATTTGAGGTCAAAAGAATGATAGTTTGGTCACTGTCTCGGAATTCCGTGAAAACCCACATACCCACTCCATTTTTCATGAGGATTCTAGTATGGCCAATATTGTTGTCAAATTCATATGTTTGGGCCCTGAACGGATAAAAACGCATTACAGGCTAATTTGAGGTCAAAAGAATGAAAGTTTGGTCACTGTCTCGGAATTGCGTTAAAAACCACATACCCACTCCATTTTTAATGAGGATTCAAGAATGAACAATATTGTTGTCAAATTCATCTGTTTGGGCCCTCAATGGACAAAAACGCTTTTCAGGCTAATTTGAGGTCAAAGGAATGATAGTTTGGTCACTGTCTCGGAATTCCGTGAAAACCCACATACCCACTCCATTTTTCATGAGGATTCTAGAATGGCCAATATTGTTGTCAAATTCATATGTTTGGGCCCTGAACGGATAAAAACGCATTGCAGGCTAATTTGAGGTCAAAAGAATGAAAGTTTGGTCAATGTCTCAGATTTACGTTAAATCCCACACACCTACTCCATTTTTAATGAGGATTGAAGAATGAACAATATTGTTGTCAAATTCATCTGTTTGGGCCCTCAACGGACTAAAACGCTTTTCAGGCTAATTTGAGGTCAAAAGAATGATAGTTTGGTAACTGTCTTGGAATTCTGTGAAAACCCACATACCCACTCCATTTTTCATGAGGATTCTAGAATGGCCAATATTGTTGTCGAATTCATCTTTTTGGGCCCTGAACGGACAAAAACGCTTTTCAGCCTAATTTGAGGTCAAAAGAATGAAAGTTTGGTCACTGTCTCGGAATTGCGTTAAAACCCACATACCCACACCATTTTTCATGAGGATTCTAGAATGGCCAATATTGTTGTCAAATTCATCTTTTTGGGTCCTGAAGGGGCAAAAACGTTTTCCAGGCTAATTTGGGGTCAAAAGAATGAAAGTTTGGTCATTGTCTCGGAATTGCGTTAAATCCCACAGACCGACACCATTTTTCATGAGATTCTAGAATGGCCAATCTTGTTGTCAAATTCATCTTTTTGGGCCCTGAACGGACAAAAACGCTTTGCAGGCTAATTTGAGGTCAAAAGAATGAAAGTTTGGTCACTGTGTCGGAATTGCGTTAAAACCCACATACCCACTCCATTTTTAATGAGGATTCAAGAATGAATAATATTGTTGTAAAATTCATCTGTTTGGGCCCTATACGGACAAAAACGCTTTCGAGGCTAATTTGAGGTCAAAAGAATGATAGTTTGGTCACTGTCTCGGAATTCCGTGAAAACCCACATACGCACTCCATTTTTCATGAGGATTCTAGAATGGCCAATATTGTTGTCAAAATCTTATGTTTGGGCCTTGAACGGACAAAAACGCTTTGCAGGCTAATTTGAGGTCAAAAGATTGAAAGTTTCGTCACTGTCTCGGAATTGCGTTAAAACCAACAGACCCACACCATTTTTCATGAGGATTCTAGAATGGCCAATATTGTTGTCAAATTCATCTTTTTGGGCCCTGAACGGGCAAAAACGTTTTCCAGGCTTATTTGAGGTCAAAAGAATGATAGTTTGGTCACTGTCTCGGAATTCCGTGAAAACCCACATACGCACTCCATTTTTCATGAGGATTCTAGAATGGCCAATATTGTTGTCAAATTCATCTTTTTTGGCCCTGAACGGGCAAAAACGTTTTCCAGGCTAATTTGGGGTCAAAAGAATGAAAGTTTGGTCATTGTCTCAGAATTGCGTTAAATCCCACAGACCCACACCATATTTCATGAGATTCTAGAATGGCCAATGTTGTTGTCAAATTCATCTTTTTGGGCCCTAAACGGACAAAAACGCTTTGCAGGCTAATTTGAGGTCAAAAGAATGAAAGTTTGGTCACTGTGTCGGAATTGCGTTAAAACCCACATACCCACTCCATTTTTAATGAGGATTCAAGAATGAATAATATTGTTGTAAAATTCATCTGTTTGGGCCCTATACGGACAAAAACGCTTTCGAGGCTAATTTGAGGTCAAAAGAATGATAGTTTGGTCACTGTCTCGGAATTCCGTGAAAACCCACATACGCACTCCATTTTTCATGAGGATTCTAGAATGGCCAATATTGTTGTCAAAATCTTATGTTTGGGCCCTGAACGGACAAAAACGCTTTCCAGGCTAATTTGAGGTCAAAAGAATGAAAGTTTTGTCACTGTCTCGGAATTGCGTTAAAAACCACATACCCACTCCATTTTTAATGAGGATTCAAGAATGAACAATATTGTTGTCAAATTCATCTGTTTGGGCCCTCAACGGACAAAAACGCTTTTCAGGCTAATTTGAGGTCAAAGGAATGATAGTTTGGTCACTGTCTCGGAATTCCGTGAAAACCCACATACCCACTCCATTTTTCATGAGGATTCTAGAATGGCCAATATTGTTGTCAAATTCATATGTTTGGGCCCTGAACGGATAAAAACCCATTGCAGGCTAATTTGAGGTCAAAAGAATGAAAGTTTGGTCAATGTCTCAGATTTACGTTAAATCCCACACACCTACTCCATTTTTAATGAGGATTGAAGAATGAACAATATTGTTGTCAAATTCATCTGTTTGGGCCCTCAACGGACTAAGACGCTTTTCAGGCTAATTTGAGGTCAAAAGAATGATAGTTTGGTAACTGTCTTGGAATTCTGTGAAAACCCACATACCCACTCCATTTTTCATGAGGATTCTAGAATGGCCAATATTGTTGTCGAATTCATCTTTTTGGGCCCTGAACGGACAAAAACGCTTTTCAGCCTAATTTGAGGTCAAAAGAATGAAAGTTTGGTCACTGTGTCGGAATTGCGTTAAAACCCACATACCCACTCCATTTTTAATGAGGATTCAAGAATGAATAATATTGTTGTAAAATTCATCTGTTTGGGCCCTATACGGACAAAAACGCTTTCGAGGCTAATTTGAGGTCAAAAGAATGATAGTTTGGTCACTGTCTCGGAATTCCGTGAAAACCCACATACGCACTCCATTTTTCATGAGGATTCTAGAATGGCCAATATTGTTGTCAAAATCTTATGTTTGGGCCTTGAACGGACAAAAACGCTTTGCAGGCTAATTTGAGGTCAAAAGATTGAAAGTTTCGTCACTGTCTCGGAATTGCGTTAAAACCAACAGACCCACACCATTTTTCATGAGGATTCTAGAATGGCCAATATTGTTGTCAAATTCATCTTTTTGGGCCCTGAACGGGCAAAAACGTTTTCCAGGCTTATTTGAGGTCAAAAGAATGATAGTTTGGTCACTGTCTCGGAATTCCGTGAAAACCCACATACGCACTCCATTTTTCATGAGGATTCTAGAATGGCCAATATTGTTGTCAAATTCATCTTTTTGGGCCCTGAACGGGCAAAAACGTTTTCCAGGCTAATTTGGGGTCAAAAGAATGAAAGTTTGGTCATTGTCTCAGAATTGCGTTAAATCCCACAGACCCACACCATATTTCATGAGATTCTAGAATGGCCAATGTTGTTGTCAAATTCATCTTTTTGGGCCCTAAACGGACAAAAACGCTTTGCAGGCTAATTTGAGGTCAAAAGAATGAAAGTTTGGTCACTGTGTCGGAATTGCGTTAAAACCCACATACCCACTCCATTTTTAATGAGGATTCAAGAATGAATAATATTGTTGTAAAATTCATCTGTTTGGGCCCTATACGGACAAAAACGCTTTCGAGGCTAATTTGAGGTCAAAAGAATGATAGTTTGGTCACTGTCTCGGAATTCCGTGAAAACCCACATACGCACTCCATTTTTCATGAGGATTCTAGAATGGCCAATATTGTTGTCAAAATCTTATGTTTGGGCCCTGAACGGACAAAAACGCTTTCCAGGCTAATTTGAGGTCAAAAGAATGAAAGTTTGGTCACTGTCTCGGAATTGCGTTAAAAACCACATACCCACTCCATTTTTAATGAGGATTCAAGAATGAACAATATTGTTGTCAAATTCATCTGTTTGGGCCCTCAACGGACAAAAACGCTTTTCAGGCTAATTTGAGGTCAAAGGAATGATAGTTTGGTCACTGTCTCGGAATTCCGTGAAAACCCACATACCCACTCCATTTTTCATGAGGATTCTAGAATGGCCAATATTGTTGTCAAATTCATATGTTTGGGCCCTGAACGGATAAAAACCCATTGCAGGCTAATTTGAGGTCAAAAGAATGAAAGTTTGGTCAATGTCTCAGATTTACGTTAAATCCCACACACCTACTCCATTTTTAATGAGGATTGAAGAATGAACAATATTGTTGTCAAATTCATCTGTTTGGGCCCTCAACGGACTAAGACGCTTTTCAGGCTAATTTGAGGTCAAAAGAATGATAGTTTGGTAACTGTCTTGGAATTCTGTGAAAACCCACATACCCACTCCATTTTTCATGAGGATTCTAGAATGGCCAATATTGTTGTCGAATTCATCTTTTTGGGCCCTGAACGGACAAAAACGCTTTTCAGCCTAATTTGAGGTCAAAAGAATGAAAGTTTGGTCACTGTGTCGGAATTGCGTTAAAACCCACATACCCACTCCATTTTTAATGAGGATTCAAGAATGAATAATATTGTTGTAAAATTCATCTGTTTGGGCCCTATACGGACAAAAACGCTTTCGAGGCTAATTTGAGGTCAAAAGAATGATAGTTTGGTCACTGTCTCGGAATTCCGTGAAAACCCACATACGCACTCCATTTTTCATGAGGATTCTAGAATGGCCAATATTGTTGTCAAAATCTTATGTTTGGGCCCTGAACGGACAAAAACGCTTTCCAGGCTAATTTGAGGTCAAAAGAATGAAAGTTTGGTCACTGTCTCGGAATTGCGTTAAAAACCACATACCCACTCCATTTTTAATGAGGATTCAAGAATGAACAATATTGTTGTCAAATTCATCTGTTTGGGCCCTCAACGGACAAAAACGCTTTTCAGGCTAATTTGAGGTCAAAGGAATGATAGTTTGGTCACTGTCTCGGAATTCCGTGAAAACCCACATACCCACTCCATTTTTCATGAGGATTCTAGAATGGCCAATATTGTTGTCAAATTCATATGTTTGGGCCCTGAACGGATAAAAACGCATTGCAGGCTAATATGAGGTCAAAAGAATGAAAGTTTGGTCAATGTCTCAGATTTACGTTAAATCCCACACACCTACTCCATTTTTAATGAGGATTGAAGAATGAACAATATTGTTGTCAAATTCATCTGTTTGGGCCCTCAACGGACTAAGACGCTTTTCAGGCTAATTTGAGGTAAAAAGAATGATAGTTTGGTAACTGTCTTGGAATTCTGTGAAAACCCACATACCCACTCCATTTTTCATGAGGATTCTAGAATGGCCAATATTGTTGTAAAATTCATCTTTTTGGGCCCTGAACGGACAAAAACGCTTTTCAGCCTAATTTGAGGTCAAAAGAATGAAAGTTTGGTCACTATCTCGGAATTGCGTTAAAACCCACATACCCACACCATTTTTCATGAGGATTCTAGAATGGCCAATATTGTTGTCAAATTCATCTTTTTGGGTCCTGAACGGGCAAAAACGTTTTCCAGGCTAATTTGGGGTCAAAAGAATGAAAGTTTGGTCATTGTCTCGGAATTGCGTTAAATCCCACAGACCGACACCATTTTTCATGAGATTCTAGAATGGCCAATCTTGTTGTCAAATTCATCTTTTTGGGCCCTGAACGGACAAAAACGCTTTGCAGGCTAATTTGCGGTCAAAAGAATGAAAGTTTGGTCACTATGTCGGAATTGCGTTAAAACCCACATACCCACTCGATTTTTAATGAGGATTCAAGAATGAATAATATTGTTGTAAAATTCATCTGTTTGGGCCCTATACGGACAAAAACGCTTTCGAGGCTAATTTGAGGTCAAAAGAATGATAGTTTGGTCACTGTCTCGGAATTCCGTGAAAACCCACATACGCACTCCATTTTTCATGAGGATTCTAGAATGGCCAATATTGTTGTCAAAATCTTATGTTTGGGCCTTGAACGGACAAAAACGCTTTGCAGGCTAATTTGAGGTCACAAGATTGAAAGTTTCGTCACTGTCTCGGAATTGCGTTAAAACCAACAGACCCACACCATTTTTCATGAGGATTCTAGAATGGCCAATATTGTTGTCAAATTCATCTTTTTGGGCCCTGAACGGGCAAAAACGTTTTCCAGGCTAATTTGAGGTCAAAAGAATGATAGTTTGGTCACTGTCTCGGAATTCCGTGAAAACCCACATACGCACTCCATTTTTCATGAGGATTCTAGAATGGCCAATATTGTTGTCAAATTCATCTTTTTGGGCCCTGAACGGGCAAAAACGTTTTCCAGGCTAATTTGGGGTCAAAAGAATGAAAGTTTGGTCATTGTCTCGGAATTGCGTTAAATCCCACAGACCCACACCATTTTTCATGAGATTCTAGAATGGCCAATGTTGTTGTCAAATTCATCTTTTTGGGCCCTAAACGGAAAAAAACGCTTTGCAGGCTAATTTGAGGTCAAAAGAATGAAAGTTTGGTCACTGTGTCGGAATTGCGTTAAAACCCACATACCCACTCCATTTTTAATGAGGATTCAAGAATGAACAATATTGTTGTCAAATTCATCTGTTTGGGCCCTCAACGGACAAAAACGTTTTCCAGGCTAATTTTAGGTCAAAAGAATGAAAGTTTGGTCACTCCCTCGGAATTGCGTTAAATCCCACAGACCCACACCATTTTTCATGAGGATTCTAGAATGTCCAATATTGTTGTCAAATTCATCTTTTTGGGCCCTGAACGGACAAAAACAATTTGCAGGCTAATTTGAGGTCAAAAGAATGAAAGTTTGGTCACTGTGTCGGAATTCCGTGAAAAACCACATACCCACTCCATTTTTCATCAGGATTCTAGAATGAATAATATTGTTGTCAAATTCATCTGTTTGGGCCCTCAACGGACAAAAACGCTTTCCAGGCTAATTTGAGGTCAAAAGAATGATAGTTTGGTCACTGTCTCGGAATTGCGTTAAAAACGACATACCCACTCCATTTTTAATTAGGATTCAAGAATGAACAATATTGTTGTCAAATTTATCTGTTTGGGCCCTCAACGGACAAAAACGTTTTCCAGGCTAATTTGAGGTCAAAAGAATGAAAGTTTGGTCACTGTCTCGGAATTGCGTTAAAAACGACATACCCACTCCATTTTTAATTAGGATTCAAGAATGAACAATATTGTTGTCAAATTCATATGTTTGGGCCCTGAACGGACAAAAACGTTTTCCAGGCTAATTTGATGTCAAAAGAATGAAAGTTTGGTCACTGCCTCAAAATTGCGTTAAATCCCACAGACCCACACCATTTTTCATGAGGATTCTAGAATGGCCAATATTGTTGTCAAATTCATCTTTTTGGGCCCTGAACGGACAAAAACGCTTTGCAGGCTAATTTGAGGTGAAAAGAATGAAAGTTTGGTCACTGTGTCGGAATTGCGTTAAAAACCACATACTCACTCCATTTTTAATGAGGATTCAAGAATGAACAATATTGTTGTCAAATTCATCTGTTTGGGCCCTCAACGGACAAAAACGCTTTTCAGGCTAATTTGAGGTCAAAGGAATGATAGTTTGGTCACTGTCTCGGAATTCCGTGAAAACCCACATACCCACTCCATTTTTCATGAGGATTCTAGAATGGCCAATATTGTTGTCAAATTCATATGTTTGGGCCCTGAACGGATAAAAACGCATTGCAGGCTAATTTGAGGTCAAAAGAATGAAAGTTTGGTCAATGTCTCAGATTTACGTTAAATCCCACACACCTACTCCATTTTTAATGAGGATTGAAGAATGAACAATATTGTTGTCAAATTCATCTGTTTGGGCCCTCAACGGACTAAGACGCTTTTCAGGCTAATTTGAGGTAAAAAGAATGATAGTTTGGTAACTGTCTTGGAATTCTGTGAAAACCCACATACCCACTCCATTTTTCATGAGGATTCTAGAATGGCCAATATTGTTGTAAAATTCATCTTTTTGGGCCCTGAACGGACAAAAACGCTTTTCAGCCTAATTTGAGGTCAAAAGAATGAAAGTTTGGTCACTATCTCGGAATTGCGTTAAAACCCACATACCCACACCATTTTTCATGAGGATTCTAGAATGGCCAATATTGTTGTCAAATTCATCTTTTTGGGTCCTGAACGGGCAAAAACGTTTTCCAGGCTAATTTGGGGTCAAAAGAATGAAAGTTTGGTCATTGTCTCGGAATTGCGTTAAATCCCACAGACCGACACCATTTTTCATGAGATTCTAGAATGGCCAATCTTGTTGTCAAATTCATCTTTTTGGGCCCTGAACGGACAAAAACGCTTTGCAGGCTAATTTGCGGTCAAAAGAATGAAAGTTTGGTCACTATGTCGGAATTGCGTTAAAACCCACATACCCACTCGATTTTTAATGAGGATTCAAGAATGAATAATATTGTTGTAAAATTCATCTGTTTGGGCCCTATAGGGACAAAAACGCTTTCGAGGCTAATTTGAGGTCAAAAGAATGATAGTTTGGTCACTGTCTCGGAATTCCGTGAAAACCCACATACGCACTCCATTTTTCATGAGGATTCTAGAATGGCCAATATTGTTGTCAAAATCTTATGTTTGGGCCTTGAACGGACAAAAACGCTTTGCAGGCTAATTTGAGGTCAGAAGATTGAAAGTTTCGTCACTGTCTCGGAATTGCGTTAAAACCAACAGACCCACACCATTTTTCATGAGGATTCTAGAATGGCCAATATTGTTGTCAAATTCATCTTTTTGGGCCCTGAACGGGCAAAAACGTTTTCCAGGCTAATTTGAGGTCAAAAGAATGATAGTTTGGTCACTGTCTCGGAATTCCGTGAAAACCCACATACGCACTCCATTTTTCATGAGGATTCTAGAATGGCCAATATTGTTGTCAAATTCATCTTTTTGGGCCCTGAACGGGCAAAAACGTTTTCCAGGCTAATTTGGGGTCAAAAGAATGAAAGTTTGGTCATTGTCTCGGAATTGCGTTAAATCCCACAGACCCACACCATTTTTCATGAGATTCTAGAATGGCCAATGTTGTTGTCAAATTCATCTTTTTGGGCCCTAAACGGACAAAAACGCTTTGCAGGCTAATTTGAGGTCAAAAGAATGAAAGTTTGGTCACTGTGTCGGAATTGCGTTAAAACCCACATACCCACTCCATTTTTAATGAGGATTCAAGAATGAATAATATTGTTGTCAAATTCATCTGTTTGGGCCCTATACGGACAAAAACGCTTTCGAGGCTAATTTGAGGTCAAAAGAATGATAGTTTGGTCACTGTCTCGGAATTCCGTGAAAACCCACATACGCACTCCATTTTTCATGAGGATTCTAGAATGGCCAATATTGTTGTCAAAATCTTATGTTTGGGCCCTGAACGGACAAAAACGCTTTCCAGGCTAATTTGAGGTCAAAAGAATGAAAGTTTGGTCACTGTCTCAGAATTGCGTTAAAAACCACATACCCACTCCATTTTTAATGAGGATTCAAGAATGAACAATATTGTTGTCAAATTCATCTGTTTGGGCCCTCAACGGACTAAGACGCTTTTCAGGCTAATTTGAGGTCAAAAGAATGATAGTTTGGTAACTGTCTTGGAATTCTGTGAAAACCCACATACCCACTCCATTTTTCATGAGGATTCTAGAATGGCCAATATTGTTGTCGAATTCATCTTTTTGGGCCCTGAACGGACAAAAACGCTTTTCAGCCTAATTTGAGGTCAAAAGAATGAAAGTTTGGTCACTGTGTCGGAATTGCGTTAAAACCCACATACCCACTCCATTTTTAATGAGGATTCAAGAATGAATAATATTGTTGTAAAATTCATCTGTTTGGGCCCTATACGGACAAAAACGCTTTCGAGGCTAATTTGAGGTCAAAAGAATGATAGTTTGGTCACTGTCTCGGAATTCCGTGAAAACCCACATACGCACTCCATTTTTCATGAGGATTCTAGAATGGCCAATATTGTTGTCAAAATCTTATGTTTGGGCCTTGAACGGACAAAAACGCTTTGCAGGCTAATTTGAGGTCAAAAGATTGAAAGTTTCGTCACTGTCTCGGAATTGCGTTAAAACCAACAGACCCACACCATTTTTCATGAGGATTCTAGAATGGCCAATATTGTTGTCAAATTCATCTTTTTGGGCCCTGAACGGGCAAAAACGTTTTCCAGGCTTATTTGAGGTCAAAAGAATGATAGTTTGGTCACTGTCTCGGAATTCCGTGAAAACCCACATACGCACTCCATTTTTCATGAGGATTCTAGAATGGCCAATATTGTTGTCAAATTCATCTTTTTGGGCCCTGAACGGGCAAAAACGTTTTCCAGGCTAATTTGGGGTCAAAAGAATGAAAGTTTGGTCATTGTCTCAGAATTGCGTTAAATCCCACAGACCCACACCATATTTCATGAGATTCTAGAATGGCCAATGTTGTTGTCAAATTCATCTTTTTGGGCCCTAAACGGACAAAAACGCTTTGCAGGCTAATTTGAGGTCAAAAGAATGAAAGTTTGGTCACTGTGTCGGAATTGCGTTAAAACCCACATACCCACTCCATTTTTAATGAGGATTCAAGAATGAATAATATTGTTGTAAAATTCATCTGTTTGGGCCCTATACGGACAAAAACGCTTTCGAGGCTAATTTGAGGTCAAAAGAATGATAGTTTGGTCACTGTCTCGGAATTCCGTGAAAACCCACATACGCACTCCATTTTTCATGAGGATTCTAGAATGGCCAATATTGTTGTCAAAATCTTATGTTTGGGCCCTGAACGGACAAAAACGCTTTCCAGGCTAATTTGAGGTCAAAAGAATGAAAGTTTGGTCACTGTCTCGGAATTGCGTTAAAAACCACATACCCACTCCATTTTTAATGAGGATTCAAGAATGAACAATATTGTTGTCAAATTCATCTGTTTGGGCCCTCAACGGACAAAAACGCTTTTCAGGCTAATTTGAGGTCAAAGGAATGATAGTTTGGTCACTGTCTCGGAATTCCGTGAAAACCCACATACCCACTCCATTTTTCATGAGGATTCTAGAATGGCCAATATTGTTGTCAAATTCATATGTTTGGGCCCTGAACGGATAAAAACCCATTGCAGGCTAATTTGAGGTCAAAAGAATGAAAGTTTGGTCAATGTCTCAGATTTACGTTAAATCCCACACACCTACTCCATTTTTAATGAGGATTGAAGAATGAACAATATTGTTGTCAAATTCATCTGTTTGGGCCCTCAACGGACTAAGACGCTTTTCAGGCTAATTTGAGGTCAAAAGAATGATAGTTTGGTAACTGTCTTGGAATTCTGTGAAAACCCACATACCCACTCCATTTTTCATGAGGATTCTAGAATGGCCAATATTGTTGTCGAATTCATCTTTTTGGGCCCTGAACGGACAAAAACGCTTTTCAGCCTAATTTGAGGTCAAAAGAATGAAAGTTTGGTCACTGTGTCGGAATTGCGTTAAAACCCACATACCCACTCCATTTTTAATGAGGATTCAAGAATGAATAATATTGTTGTAAAATTCATCTGTTTGGGCCCTATACGGACAAAAACGCTTTCGAGGCTAATTTGAGGTCAAAAGAATGATAGTTTGGTCACTGTCTCGGAATTCCGTGAAAACCCACATACGCACTCCATTTTTCATGAGGATTCTAGAATGGCCAATATTGTTGTCAAAATCTTATGTTTGGGCCCTGAACGGACAAAAACGCTTTCCAGGCTAATTTGAGGTCAAAAGAATGAAAGTTTGGTCACTGTCTCGGAATTGCGTTAAAAACCACATACCCACTCCATTTTTAATGAGGATTCAAGAATGAACAATATTGTTGTCAAATTCATCTGTTTGGGCCCTCAACGGACAAAAACGCTTTTCAGGCTAATTTGAGGTCAAAGGAATGATAGTTTGGTCACTGTCTCGGAATTCCGTGAAAACCCACATACCCACTCCATTTTTCATGAGGATTCTAGAATGGCCAATATTGTTGTCAAATTCATATGTTTGGGCCCTGAACGGATAAAAACGCATTGCAGGCTAATTTGAGGTCAAAAGAATGAAAGTTTGGTCAATGTCTCAGATTTACGTTAAATCCCACACACCTACTCCATTTTTAATGAGGATTGAAGAATGAACAATATTGTTGTAAATTCATCTGTTTGGGCCCTCAACGGACTAAGACGCTTTTCAGGCTAATTTGAGGTAAAAAGAATGATAGTTTGGTAACTGTCTTGGAATTCTGTGAAAACCCACATACCCACTCCATTTTTCATGAGGATTCTAGAATGGCCAATATTGTTGTAAAATTCATCTTTTTGGGCCCTGAACGGACAAAAACGCTTTTCAGCCTAATTTGAGGTCAAAAGAATGAAAGTTTGGTCACTATCTCGGAATTGCGTTAAAACCCACATACCCACACCATTTTTCATGAGGATTCTAGAATGGCCAATATTGTTGTCAAATTCATCTTTTTGGGTCCTGAACGGGCAAAAACGTTTTCCAGGCTAATTTGGGGTCAAAAGAATGAAAGTTTGGTCATTGTCTCGGAATTGCGTTAAATCCCACAGACCGACACCATTTTTCATGAGATTCTAGAATGGCCAATCTTGTTGTCAAATTCATCTTTTTGGGCCCTGAACGGACAAAAACGCTTTGCAGGCTAATTTGCGGTCAAAAGAATGAAAGTTTGGTCACTATGTCGGAATTGCGTTAAAACCCACATACCCACTCGATTTTTAATGAGGATTCAAGAATGAATAATATTGTTGTAAAATTCATCTGTTTGGGCCCTATACGGACAAAAACGCTTTCGAGGCTAATTTGAGGTCAAAAGAATGATAGTTTGGTCACTGTCTCGGAATTCCGTGAAAACCCACATACGCACTCCATTTTTCATGAGGATTCTAGAATGGCCAATATTGTTGTCAAAATCTTATGTTTGGGCCTTGAACGGACAAAAACGCTTTGCAGGCTAATTTGAGGTCACAAGATTGAAAGTTTCGTCACTGTCTCGGAATTGCGTTAAAACCAACAGACCCACACCATTTTTCATGAGGATTCTAGAATGGCCAATATTGTTGTCAAATTCATCTTTTTGGGCCCTGAACGGGCAAAAACGTTTTCCAGGCTAATTTGAGGTCAAAAGAATGATAGTTTGGTCACTGTCTCGGAATTCCGTGAAAACCCACATACGCACTCCATTTTTCATGAGGATTCTAGAATGGCCAATATTGTTGTCAAATTCATCTTTTTGGGCCCTGAACGGGCAAAAACGTTTTCCAGGCTAATTTGGGGTCAAAAGAATGAAAGTTTGGTCATTGTCTCGGAATTGCGTTAAATCCCACAGACCCACACCATTTTTCATGAGATTCTAGAATGGCCAATGTTGTTGTCAAATTCATCTTTTTGGGCCCTAAACGGAAAAAAACGCTTTGCAGGCTAATTTGAGGTCAAAAGAATGAAAGTTTGGTCACTGTGTCGGAATTGCGTTAAAACCCACATACCCACTCCATTTTTAATGAGGATTCAAGAATGAACAATATTGTTGTCAAATTCATCTGTTTGGGCCCTCAACGGACAAAAACGTTTTCCAGGCTAATTTTAGGTCAAAAGAATGAAAGTTTGGTCACTCCCTCGGAATTGCGTTAAATCCCACAGACCCACACCATTTTTCATGAGGATTCTAGAATGTCCAATATTGTTGTCAAATTCATCTTTTTGGGCCCTGAACGGACAAAAACAATTTGCAGGCTAATTTGAGGTCAAAAGAATGAAAGTTTGGTCACTGTGTCGGAATTCCGTGAAAAACCACATACCCACTCCATTTTTCATCAGGATTCTAGAATGAATAATATTGTTGTCAAATTCATCTGTTTGGGCCCTCAACGGACAAAAACGCTTTCCAGGCTAATTTGAGGTCAAAAGAATGATAGTTTGGTCACTGTCTCGGAATTGCGTTAAAAACGACATACCCACTCCATTTTTAATTAGGATTCAAGAATGAACAATATTGTTGTCAAATTTATCTGTTTGGGCCCTCAACGGACAAAAACGTTTTCCAGGCTAATTTGAGGTCAAAAGAATGAAAGTTTGGTCACTGTCTCGGAATTGCGTTAAAAACGACATACCCACTCCATTTTTAATTAGGATTCAAGAATGAACAATATTGTTGTCAAATTCATATGTTTGGGCCCTGAACGGACAAAAACGTTTTCCAGGCTAATTTGATGTCAAAAGAATGAAAGTTTGGTCACTGCCTCAAAATTGCGTTAAATCCCACAGACCCACACCATTTTTCATGAGGATTCTAGAATGGCCAATATTGTTGTCAAATTCATCTTTTTGGGCCCTGAACGGACAAAAACGCTTTGCAGGCTAATTTGAGGTGAAAAGAATGAAAGTTTGGTCACTGTGTCGGAATTGCGTTAAAAACCACATACTCACTCCATTTTTAATGAGGATTCAAGAATGAACAATATTGTTGTCAAATTCATCTGTTTGGGCCCTCAACGGACAAAAACGCTTTTCAGGCTAATTTGAGGTCAAAGGAATGATAGTTTGGTCACTGTCTCGGAATTCCGTGAAAACCCACATACCCACTCCATTTTTCATGAGGATTCTAGAATGGCCAATATTGTTGTCAAATTCATATGTTTGGGCCCTGAACGGATAAAAACGCATTGCAGGCTAATTTGAGGTCAAAAGAATGAAAGTTTGGTCAATGTCTCAGATTTACGTTAAATCCCACACACCTACTCCATTTTTAATGAGGATTGAAGAATGAACAATATTGTTGTCAAATTCATCTGTTTGGGCCCTCAACGGACTAAGACGCTTTTCAGGCTAATTTGAGGTAAAAAGAATGATAGTTTGGTAACTGTCTTGGAATTCTGTGAAAACCCACATACCCACTCCATTTTTCATGAGGATTCTAGAATGGCCAATATTGTTGTAAAATTCATCTTTTTGGGCCCTGAACGGACAAAAACGCTTTTCAGCCTAATTTGAGGTCAAAAGAATGAAAGTTTGGTCACTATCTCGGAATTGCGTTAAAACCCACATACCCACACCATTTTTCATGAGGATTCTAGAATGGCCAATATTGTTGTCAAATTCATCTTTTTGGGTCCTGAACGGGCAAAAACGTTTTCCAGGCTAATTTGGGGTCAAAAGAATGAAAGTTTGGTCATTGTCTCGGAATTGCGTTAAATCCCACAGACCGACACCATTTTTCATGAGATTCTAGAATGGCCAATCTTGTTGTCAAATTCATCTTTTTGGGCCCTGAACGGACAAAAACGCTTTGCAGGCTAATTTGCGGTCAAAAGAATGAAAGTTTGGTCACTATGTCGGAATTGCGTTAAAACCCACATACCCACTCGATTTTTAATGAGGATTCAAGAATGAATAATATTGTTGTAAAATTCATCTGTTTGGGCCCTATAGGGACAAAAACGCTTTCGAGGCTAATTTGAGGTCAAAAGAATGATAGTTTGGTCACTGTCTCGGAATTCCGTGAAAACCCACATACGCACTCCATTTTTCATGAGGATTCTAGAATGGCCAATATTGTTGTCAAAATCTTATGTTTGGGCCTTGAACGGACAAAAACGCTTTGCAGGCTAATTTGAGGTCAGAAGATTGAAAGTTTCGTCACTGTCTCGGAATTGCGTTAAAACCAACAGACCCACACCATTTTTCATGAGGATTCTAGAATGGCCAATATTGTTGTCAAATTCATCTTTTTGGGCCCTGAACGGGCAAAAACGTTTTCCAGGCTAATTTGAGGTCAAAAGAATGATAGTTTGGTCACTGTCTCGGAATTCCGTGAAAACCCACATACGCACTCCATTTTTCATGAGGATTCTAGAATGGCCAATATTGTTGTCAAATTCATCTTTTTGGGCCCTGAACGGGCAAAAACGTTTTCCAGGCTAATTTGGGGTCAAAAGAATGAAAGTTTGGTCATTGTCTCGGAATTGCGTTAAATCCCACAGACCCACACCATTTTTCATGAGATTCTAGAATGGCCAATGTTGTTGTCAAATTCATCTTTTTGGGCCCTAAACGGAAAAAAACGCTTTGCAGGCTAATTTGAGGTCAAAAGAATGAAAGTTTGGTCACTGTGTCGGAATTGCGTTAAAACCCACATACCCACTCCATTTTTAATGAGGATTCAAGAATGAACAATATTGTTGTCAAATTCATCTGTTTGGGCCCTCAACGGACAAAAACGTTTTCCAGGCTAATTTTAGGTCAAAAGAATGAAAGTTTGGTCACTCCCTCGGAATTGCGTTAAATCCCACAGACCCACACCATTTTTCATGAGGATTCTAGAATGTCCAATATTGTTGTCAAATTCATCTTTTTGGGCCCTGAACGGACAAAAACAATTTGCAGGCTAATTTGAGGTCAAAAGAATGAAAGTTTGGTCACTGTGTCGGAATTCCGTGAAAAACCACATACCCACTCCATTTTTCATCAGGATTCTAGAATGAATAATATTGTTGTCAAATTCATCTGTTTGGGCCCTCAACGGACAAAAACGCTTTCCAGGCTAATTTGAGGTCAAAAGAATGATAGTTTGGTCACTGTCTCGGAATTGCGTTAAAAACGACATACCCACTCCATTTTTAATTAGGATTCAAGAATGAACAATATTGTTGTCAAATTTATCTGTTTGGGCCCTCAACGGACAAAAACGTTTTCCAGGCTAATTTGAGGTCAAAAGAATGAAAGTTTGGTCACTGTCTCGGAATTGCGTTAAAAACGACATACCCACTCCATTTTTAATGAGGATTCAAGAATGAATAATATTGTTGTCAAATTCATCTGTTTGGGCCGTCAACGGACAAAAACGCTTTTCAGGCTAATTTGAGGTCAAAAGAATGATAGTTTGGTCACTGTCTCGGAATTCCGTGAAAACCCACATACGCACTCCATTTTTCATGAGGATTCTAGAATGGCCAATATTGTTGTCAAATTCATCTTTTTGGGCCCTGAACGGGCAAAAACGTTTTCCAGGCTAATTTGGGGTCAAAAGAATGAAAGTTTGGTCATTGTCTCGGAATTGCGTTAAATCCCACAGACCCACACCATTTTTCATGAGATTCTAGAATGGCCAATGTTGTTGTCAAATTCATCTTTTTGGGCCCTAAACGGAAAAAAACGCTTTGCAGGCTAATTTGAGGTCAAAAGAATGAAAGTTTGGTCACTGTGTCGGAATTGCGTTAAAACCCACATACCCACTCCATTTTTAATGAGGATTCAAGAATGAACAATATTGTTGTCAAATTCATCTGTTTGGGCCCTCAACGGACAAAAACGTTTTCCAGGCTAATTTTAGGTCAAAAGAATGAAAGTTTGGTCACTCCCTCGGAATTGCGTTAAATCCCACAGACCCACACCATTTTTCATGAGGATTCTAGAATGTCCAATATTGTTGTCAAATTCATCTTTTTGGGCCCTGAACGGACAAAAACAATTTGCAGGCTAATTTGAGGTCAAAAGAATGAAAGTTTGGTCACTGTGTCGGAATTCCGTGAAAAACCACATACCCACTCCATTTTTCATCAGGATTCTAGAATGAATAATATTGTTGTCAAATTCATCTGTTTGGGCCCTCAACGGACAAAAACGCTTTCCAGGCTAATTTGAGGTCAAAAGAATGATAGTTTGGTCACTGTCTCGGAATTGCGTTAAAAACGACATACCCACTCCATTTTTAATTAGGATTCAAGAATGAACAATATTGTTGTCAAATTTATCTGTTTGGGCCCTCAACGGACAAAAACGTTTTCCAGGCTAATTTGAGGTCAAAAGAATGAAAGTTTGGTCACTGTCTCGGAATTGCGTTAAAAACGACATACCCACTCCATTTTTAATTAGGATTCAAGAATGAACAATATTGTTGTCAAATTCATATGTTTGGGCCCTGAACGGACAAAAACGTTTTCCAGGCTAATTTGATGTCAAAAGAATGAAAGTTTGGTCACTGCCTCAAAATTGCGTTAAATCCCACAGACCCACACCATTTTTCATGAGGATTCTAGAATGGCCAATATTGTTGTCAAATTCATCTTTTTGGGCCCTGAACGGACAAAAACGCTTTGCAGGCTAATTTGAGGTGAAAAGAATGAAAGTTTGGTCACTGTGTCGGAATTGCGTTAAAAACCACATACTCACTCCATTTTTAATGAGGATTCAAGAATGAACAATATTGTTGTCAAATTCATCTGTTTGGGCCCTCAACGGACAAAAACGCTTTTCAGGCTAATTTGAGGTCAAAGGAATGATAGTTTGGTCACTGTCTCGGAATTCCGTGAAAACCCACATACCCACTCCATTTTTCATGAGGATTCTAGAATGGCCAATATTGTTGTCAAATTCATATGTTTGGGCCCTGAACGGATAAAAACGCATTGCAGGCTAATTTGAGGTCAAAAGAATGAAAGTTTGGTCAATGTCTCAGATTTACGTTAAATCCCACACACCTACTCCATTTTTAATGAGGATTGAAGAATGAACAATATTGTTGTCAAATTCATCTGTTTGGGCCCTCAACGGACTAAGACGCTTTTCAGGCTAATTTGAGGTAAAAAGAATGATAGTTTGGTAACTGTCTTGGAATTCTGTGAAAACCCACATACCCACTCCATTTTTCATGAGGATTCTAGAATGGCCAATATTGTTGTAAAATTCATCTTTTTGGGCCCTGAACGGACAAAAACGCTTTTCAGCCTAATTTGAGGTCAAAAGAATGAAAGTTTGGTCACTATCTCGGAATTGCGTTAAAACCCACATACCCACACCATTTTTCATGAGGATTCTAGAATGGCCAATATTGTTGTCAAATTCATCTTTTTGGGTCCTGAACGGGCAAAAACGTTTTCCAGGCTAATTTGGGGTCAAAAGAATGAAAGTTTGGTCATTGTCTCGGAATTGCGTTAAATCCCACAGACCGACACCATTTTTCATGAGATTCTAGAATGGCCAATCTTGTTGTCAAATTCATCTTTTTGGGCCCTGAACGGACAAAAACGCTTTGCAGGCTAATTTGCGGTCAAAAGAATGAAAGTTTGGTCACTATGTCGGAATTGCGTTAAAACCCACATACCCACTCGATTTTTAATGAGGATTCAAGAATGAATAATATTGTTGTAAAATTCATCTGTTTGGGCCCTATAGGGACAAAAACGCTTTCGAGGCTAATTTGAGGTCAAAAGAATGATAGTTTGGTCACTGTCTCGGAATTCCGTGAAAACCCACATACGCACTCCATTTTTCATGAGGATTCTAGAATGGCCAATATTGTTGTCAAAATCTTATGTTTGGGCCTTGAACGGACAAAAACGCTTTGCAGGCTAATTTGAGGTCAGAAGATTGAAAGTTTCGTCACTGTCTCGGAATTGCGTTAAAACCAACAGACCCACACCATTTTTCATGAGGATTCTAGAATGGCCAATATTGTTGTCAAATTCATCTTTTTGGGCCCTGAACGGGCAAAAACGTTTTCCAGGCTAATTTGAGGTCAAAAGAATGATAGTTTGGTCACTGTCTCGGAATTCCGTGAAAACCCACATACGCACTCCATTTTTCATGAGGATTCTAGAATGGCCAATATTGTTGTCAAATTCATCTTTTTGGGCCCTGAACGGGCAAAAACGTTTTCCAGGCTAATTTGGGGTCAAAAGAATGAAAGTTTGGTCATTGTCTCGGAATTGCGTTAAATCCCACAGACCCACACCATTTTTCATGAGATTCTAGAATGGCCAATGTTGTTGTCAAATTCATCTTTTTGGGCCCTAAACGGAAAAAAACGCTTTGCAGGCTAATTTGAGGTCAAAAGAATGAAAGTTTGGTCACTGTGTCGGAATTGCGTTAAAACCCACATACCCACTCCATTTTTAATGAGGATTCAAGAATGAACAATATTGTTGTCAAATTCATCTGTTTGGGCCCTCAACGGACAAAAACGTTTTCCAGGCTAATTTTAGGTCAAAAGAATGAAAGTTTGGTCACTCCCTCGGAATTGCGTTAAATCCCACAGACCCACACCATTTTTCATGAGGATTCTAGAATGTCCAATATTGTTGTCAAATTCATCTTTTTGGGCCCTGAACGGACAAAAACAATTTGCAGGCTAATTTGAGGTCAAAAGAATGAAAGTTTGGTCACTGTGTCGGAATTCCGTGAAAAACCACATACCCACTCCATTTTTCATCAGGATTCTAGAATGAATAATATTGTTGTCAAATTCATCTGTTTGGGCCCTCAACGGACAAAAACGCTTTCCAGGCTAATTTGAGGTCAAAAGAATGATAGTTTGGTCACTGTCTCGGAATTGCGTTAAAAACGACATACCCACTCCATTTTTAATTAGGATTCAAGAATGAACAATATTGTTGTCAAATTTATCTGTTTGGGCCCTCAACGGACAAAAACGTTTTCCAGGCTAATTTGAGGTCAAAAGAATGAAAGTTTGGTCACTGTCTCGGAATTGCGTTAAAAACGACATACCCACTCCATTTTTAATTAGGATTCAAGAATGAACAATATTGTTGTCAAATTCATATGTTTGGGCCCTGAACGGACAAAAACGTTTTCCAGGCTAATTTGATGTCAAAAGAATGAAAGTTTGGTCACTGCCTCAAAATTGCGTTAAATCCCACAGACCCACACCATTTTTCATGAGGATTCTAGAATGGCCAATATTGTTGTCAAATTCATCTTTTTGGGCCCTGAACGGACAAAAACGCTTTGCAGGCTAATTTGAGGTGAAAAGAATGAAAGTTTGGTCACTGTGTCGGAATTGCGTTAAAAACCACATACTCACTCCATTTTTAATGAGGATTCAAGAATGAACAATATTGTTGTCAAATTCATCTGTTTGGGCCCTCAACGGACAAAAACGCTTTTCAGGCTAATTTGAGGTCAAAGGAATGATAGTTTGGTCACTGTCTCGGAATTCCGTGAAAACCCACATACCCACTCCATTTTTCATGAGGATTCTAGAATGGCCAATATTGTTGTCAAATTCATATGTTTGGGCCCTGAACGGATAAAAACGCATTGCAGGCTAATTTGAGGTCAAAAGAATGAAAGTTTGGTCAATGTCTCAGATTTACGTTAAATCCCACACACCTACTCCATTTTTAATGAGGATTGAAGAATGAACAATATTGTTGTCAAATTCATCTGTTTGGGCCCTCAACGGACTAAGACGCTTTTCAGGCTAATTTGAGGTAAAAAGAATGATAGTTTGGTAACTGTCTTGGAATTCTGTGAAAACCCACATACCCACTCCATTTTTCATGAGGATTCTAGAATGGCCAATATTGTTGTAAAATTCATCTTTTTGGGCCCTGAACGGACAAAAACGCTTTTCAGCCTAATTTGAGGTCAAAAGAATGAAAGTTTGGTCACTATCTCGGAATTGCGTTAAAACCCACATACCCACACCATTTTTCATGAGGATTCTAGAATGGCCAATATTGTTGTCAAATTCATCTTTTTGGGTCCTGAACGGGCAAAAACGTTTTCCAGGCTAATTTGGGGTCAAAAGAATGAAAGTTTGGTCATTGTCTCGGAATTGCGTTAAATCCCACAGACCGACACCATTTTTCATGAGATTCTAGAATGGCCAATCTTGTTGTCAAATTCATCTTTTTGGGCCCTGAACGGACAAAAACGCTTTGCAGGCTAATTTGCGGTCAAAAGAATGAAAGTTTGGTCACTATGTCGGAATTGCGTTAAAACCCACATACCCACTCGATTTTTAATGAGGATTCAAGAATGAATAATATTGTTGTAAAATTCATCTGTTTGGGCCCTATAGGGACAAAAACGCTTTCGAGGCTAATTTGAGGTCAAAAGAATGATAGTTTGGTCACTGTCTCAGAATTCCGTGAAAACCCACATACGCACTCCATTTTTCATGAGGATTCTAGAATGGCCAATATTGTTGTCAAAATCTTATGTTTGGGCCTTGAACGGACAAAAACGCTTTGCAGGCTAATTTGAGGTCAGAAGATTGAAAGTTTCGTCACTGTCTCGGAATTGCGTTAAAACCAACAGACCCACACCATTTTTCATGAGGATTCTAGAATGGCCAATATTGTTGTCAAATTCATCTTTTTGGGCCCTGAACGGGCAAAAACGTTTTCCAGGCTAATTTGAGGTCAAAAGAATGATAGTTTGGTCACTGTCTCGGAATTCCGTGAAAACCCACATACGCACTCCATTTTTCATGAGGATTCTAGAATGGCCAATATTGTTGTCAAATTCATCTTTTTGGGCCCTGAACGGGCAAAAACGTTTTCCAGGCTAATTTGGGGTCAAAAGAATGAAAGTTTGGTCATTGTCTCGGAATTGCGTTAAATCCCACAGACCCACACCATTTTTCATGAGGATTCTAGAATGGCCAATATTGTTGTCAAATTCATATGTTTGGGCCCTGAACGGACAAAAACGCTTTGCAGGCTAATTTGAGGTCAAAAGAATGAAAGTTTGGTCACTGTCTCGGAATTGCGTTAAAAACCACATACCCACTCCATTTTTAATGAGGATTCAAGAATGAACAATATTGTTGTCAAATTCATCTGTTTGGGCCCTCAACGGACAAAAACGCTTTTCAGGCTAATTTGAGGTCAAAGGAATGATAGTTTGGTCACTGTCTCGGAATTCCGTGAAAACCCACATACCCACTCCATTTTTCATGAGGATTCTAGAATGGCCAATATTGTTGTCAAATTCATATGTTTGGGCCCTGAACGGATAAAAACGCATTGCAGGCTAATTTGAGGTCAAAAGAATGAAAGTTTGGTCAATGTCTCAGATTTACGTTAAATCCCACACACCTACTCCATTTTTAATGAGGATTGAAGAATGAACAATATTGTTGTCAAATTCATCTGTTTGGGCCCTCAACGGACTAAGACGCTTTTCAGGCTAATTTGAGGTAAAAAGAATGATAGTTTGGTAACTGTCTTGGAATTCTGTGAAAACCCACATACCCACTCCATTTTTCATGAGGATTCTAGAATGGCCAATATTGTTGTAAAATTCATCTTTTTGGGCCCTGAACGGACAAAAACGCTTTTCAGCCTAATTTGAGGTCAAAAGAATGAAAGTTTGGTCACTATCTCGGAATTGCGTTAAAACCCACATACCCACACCATTTTTCATGAGGATTCTAGAATGGCCAATATTGTTGTCAAATTCATCTTTTTGGGTCCTGAACGGGCAAAAACGTTTTCCAGGCTAATTTGGGGTCAAAAGAATGAAAGTTTGGTCATTGTCTCGGAATTGCGTTAAATCCCACAGACCGACACCATTTTTCATGAGATTCTAGAATGGCCAATATTGTTGTCAAATTCATATGTTTGGGCCCTGAACGGACAAAAACGCTTTGCAGGCTAATTTGAGGTCAAAAGAATGAAAGTTTGGTCAATGTCTCAGATTTACGTTAAATCCGACACACCCACACCATTTTTCATGAGGATTCTAGAATGGCCAATATTGTCATCAAAGTCTTATGTTTGGGCCCTGAACGGACAAAAACACTTTCCAGGCTAATTTGAGGTCAAAAGAATGATAGTTTGGTCACTGTCTCGGAATTCCGTGAAAACCCACATACGCACTCCATTTTTCATGAGGATTCTAGAATGGCCAATATTGTTGTCAAAATCTTATGTTTGGGCCTTGAACGGATAAAAACGCATTGCAGGCTAATTTGAGGTCAAAAGAATGAAAGTTTGGTCAATGTCTCAGATTTACGTTAAATCCCACACACCTACTCCATTTTTAATGAGGATTGAAGAATGAACAATATTGTTGTCAAATTCATCTGTTTGGGCCCTCAACGGACTAAGACGCTTTTCAGGCTAATTTGAGGTAAAAAGAATGATAGTTTGGTAACTGTCTTGGAATTCTGTGAAAACCCACATACCCACTCCATTTTTCATGAGGATTCTAGAATGGCCAATATTGTTGTAAAATTCATCTTTTTGGGCCCTGAACGGACAAAAACGCTTTTCAGCCTAATTTGAGGTCAAAAGAATGAAAGTTTGGTCACTATCTCGGAATTGCGTTAAAACCCACATACCCACACCATTTTTCATGAGGATTCTAGAATGGCCAATATTGTTGTCAAATTCATCTTTTTGGGTCCTGAACGGGCAAAAACGTTTTCCAGGCTAATTTGGGGTCAAAAGAATGAAAGTTTGGTCATTGTCTCGGAATTGCGTTAAATCCCACAGACCGACACCATTTTTCATGAGATTCTAGAATGGCCAATCTTGTTGTCAAATTCATCTTTTTGGGCCCTGAACGGACAAAAACGCTTTGCAGGCTAATTTGCGGTCAAAAGAATGAAAGTTTGGTCACTATGTCGGAATTGCGTTAAAACCCACATACCCACTCGATTTTTAATGAGGATTCAAGAATGAATAATATTGTTGTAAAATTCATCTGTTTGGGCCCTATACGGACAAAAACGCTTTCGAGGCTAATTTGAGGTCAAAAGAATGATAGTTTGGTCACTGTCTCGGAATTCCGTGAAAACCCACATACGCACTCCATTTTTCATGAGGATTCTAGAATGGCCAATATTGTTGTCAAAATCTTATGTTTGGGCCTTGAACGGACAAAAACGCTTTGCAGGCTAATTTGAGGTCAAAAGATTGAAAGTTTCGTCACTGTCTCGGAATTGCGTTAAAACCAACAGACCCACACCATTTTTCATGAGGATTCTAGAATGGCCAATATTGTTGTCAAATTCATCTTTTTGGGCCCTGAACGGGCAAAAACGTTTTCCAGGCTAATTTGAGGTCAAAAGAATGATAGTTTGGTCACTGTCTCGGAATTCCGTGAAAACCCACATACGCACTCCATTTTTCATGAGGATTCTAGAATGGCCAATATTGTTGTCAAATTCTTATGTTTGGGCCCTGAACGGACAAAAACGCTTTCCAGGCTAATTTGCGGTCAAAAGAATGAAAGTTTGGTCACTGTCTCGGAATTGCGTTAAAAACCACATACCCACTCCATTTTTAATGAGGATTCAAGAATGAACAATATTGTTGTCAAATTCATCTGTTTGGGCCCTCAACGGACAAAAACGCTTTTCAGGCTAATTTGAGGTCAAAAGAATGATAGTTTGGTCACTGTCTCGGAATTCCGTGAAAACCCACATACACACTCCATTTTTCATGAGGATTCTAGAATGGCCAATATTGTTGTCAAATTCATATGTTTGGGCCCTGAACGGATAAAAACGCATTACAGGCTAATTTGAGGTCAAAAGAATGAAAGTTTGGTCAATGTCTCAGATTTACGTTAAATCCCACATACCCACTCCATTTTTCATGAGGATTCTAGAATGGCCAATGTTGTTGTCAAATTCATCTTTTTGGGCCCTAAACGGACAAAAACGCTTTGCAGGCTAATTTGAGGTCAAAAGAATGAAAGTTTGGTCAATGTCTCAGATTTACGTTAAATCCCACATACCAACACCATTTTTCATGAGGATTCTAGAATGGCCAATATTGTTGTCAAATTCATCTTTTTGGGCCCTGAACGGGCAAAAACGTTTTCCAGGCTAATTTGGGGTCAAAAGAATGAAAGTTTGGTCATTGTCTCGGAATTGCGTTAAATCCCACAGACCCACACCATTTTTCATGAGATTCTAGAATGGCCAATGTTGTTGTCAAATTCATCTTTTTGGGCCCTAAACGGACAAAAACGCTTTGCAGGCTAATTTGAGGTCAAAAGAATGAAAGATTGGTCACTGTGTCGGAATTGCGTTAAAACCCACATACCCACTCGATTTTTAATGAGGATTCAAGAATGAATAATATTGTTGTAAAATTCATCTGTTTGGGCCCTATACGGACAAAAACGCTTTCGAGGCTAATTTGAGGTCAAAAGAATGATAGTTTGGTCACTGTCTCGGAATTCCGTGAAAACCCACATACGCACTCCATTTTTCATGAGGATTCTAGAATGGCCAATATTGTTGTCAAAATCTTATGTTTGGGCCTTGAACGGATAAAAACGCATTGCAGGCTAATTTGAGGTCAAAAGAATGAAAGTTTGGTCAATGTCTCAGATTTACGTTAAATCCCACACACCTACTCCATTTTTAATGAGGATTGAAGAATGAACAATATTGTTGTCAAATTCATCTGTTTGGGCCCTCAACGGACTAAGACGCTTTTCAGGCTAATTTGAGGTAAAAAGAATGATAGTTTGGTAACTGTCTTGGAATTCTGTGAAAACCCACATACCCACTCCATTTTTCATGAGGATTCTAGAATGGCCAATATTGTTGTAAAATTCATCTTTTTGGGCCCTGAACGGACAAAAACGCTTTTCAGCCTAATTTGAGGTCAAAAGAATGAAAGTTTGGTCACTATCTCGGAATTGCGTTAAAACCCACATACCCACACCATTTTTCATGAGGATTCTAGAATGGCCAATATTGTTGTCAAATTCATCTTTTTGGGTCCTGAACGGGCAAAAACGTTTTCCAGGCTAATTTGGGGTCAAAAGAATGAAAGTTTGGTCATTGTCTCGGAATTGCGTTAAATCCCACAGACCGACACCATTTTTCATGAGATTCTAGAATGGCCAATCTTGTTGTCAAATTCATCTTTTTGGGCCCTGAACGGACAAAAACGCTTTGCAGGCTAATTTGCGGTCAAAAGAATGAAAGTTTGGTCACTGTGTCGGAATTGCGTTAAAACCCACATACCCACTCGATTTTTAATGAGGATTCAAGAATGAATAATATTGTTGTAAAATTCATCTGTTTGGGCCCTATACGGACAAAAACGCTTTCGAGGCTAATTTGAGGTCAAAAGAATGATAGTTTGGTCACTGTCTCGGAATTCCGTGAAAACCCACATACGCACTCCATTTTTCATGAGGATTCTAGAATGGCCAATATTGTTGTCAAAATCTTATGTTTGGGCCTTGAACGGACAAAAACGCTTTGCAGGCTAATTTGAGGTCAAAAGATTGAAAGTTTCGTCACTGTCTCGGAATTGCGTTAAAACCAACAGACCCACACCATTTTTCATGAGGATTCTAGAATGGCCAATATTGTTGTCAAATTCATCTTTTTGGGCCCTGAACGGGCAAAAACGTTTTCCAGGCTAATTTGAGGTCAAAAGAATGATAGTTTGGTCACTGTCTCGGAATTCCGTGAAAACCCACTTACGCACTCCATTTTTCATGAGGATTCTAGAATGGCCAATATTGTTGTCAAATTCTTATGTTTGGGCCCTGAACGGACAAAAACGCTTTCCAGGCTAATTTGAGGTCAAAAGAATGAAAGTTTGGTCACTGTCTCGGAATTGCGTTAAAAACCACATACCCACTCCATTTTTAATGAGGATTCAAGAATGAACAATATTGTTGTCAAATTCATCTGTTTGGGCCCTCAACGGACAAAAACGCTTTTCAGGCTAATTTGAGGTCAAAAGAATGATAGTTTGGTCACTGTCTCGGAATTCCGTGAAAACCCACATACACACTCCATTTTTCATGAGGATTCTAGAATGGCCAATATTGTTGTCAAATTCATATGTTTGGGCCCTGAACGGATAAATACGCATTACAGGCTAATTTGAGGTCAAAAGAATGAAAGTTTGGTCAATGTCTCAGATTTACGTTAAATCCCACATACCCACTCCATTTTTCATGAGGATTCTAGAATGGCCAATATTGTTGTCAAATTCATATGTTTGGGCCCTGAACGGATAAAAACGCATTACAGGCTAATTTGAGGTCAAAAGAATGAAAGTTTGGTCAATGTCTCAGATTTACGTTAAATCCCACATACCAACACCATTTTTCATGAGGATTCTAGAATGGCCAATATTGTTGTCAAATTCATCTTTTTGGGCCCTGAACGGGCAAAAACGTTTTCCAGGCTAATTTGGGGTCAAAAGAATGAAAGTTTGGTCATTGTCTCGGAATTGCGTTAAATCCCACAGACCCACACCATTTTTCATGAGATTCTAGAATGGCCAATGTTGTTGTCAAATTCATCTTTTTGGGCCCTAAACGGACAAAAACGCTTTGCAGGCTAATTTGAGGTCAAAAGAATGAAAGATTGGTCACTGTGTCGGAATTGCGTTAAAACCCACATACCCACTCCATTTTTAATGAGGATTCAAGAATGAATAATATTGTTGTAAAATTCATCTGTTTGGGCCCTATACGGACAAAAACGCTTTCGAGGCTAATTTGAGGTCAAAAGAATGATAGTTTGGTCACTGTCTCGGAATTCCGTGAAAACCCACATACGCACTCCATTTTTCATGAGGATTCTAGAATGGCCAATATTGTTGTCAAAATCTTATGTTTGGGCCCTGAACGGACAAAAACGCTTTCCAGGCTAATTTGAGGTCAAAAGAATGAAAGTTTGGTCACTGTCTAAGAATTGCGTTAAAAACCACATACCCACTCCATTTTTAATGACGATTCAAGAATGAACAATATTGCTGTCAAATTCATATGTTTGGGCCCTGAACGTACTAAAACGTTTTCCAGGCTAATTTGAGGTCAAAAGAATGAAAGTTTGGTCACTGCCTCGGAATTGTGTTAAATCCCACAGACCCACACCATTTTTCATGAGGATCCTAGAATGGGCAATATTGTTGTGTAATTCATCTTTTTGGGCCCTGAACGGACAAAAACGCTTTGCAGGCTAATTTGAGGTCAAAAGAATGAAAGTTTGGTCATTGTGTCGGAATTGCGTTAAAACCCACAGACCCACTCCATTTTTAATGAGGATTCAAGAATGAACAATATTGTTGTCAAATTCATATGTTTGGGCCCTGAACGGACTAAAACGTTTTCCAGGCTAATTTGAGGTCAAAAGAATGAAAGTTTGGTCACTGCCTCGGAATTGCGTTAAATCCCACAGACCCACACCATTTTTCATGTGGATTCTAGAATGGGCAATATTGTTGTGTAATTCATCTTTTTGGGCCCTGAACGGACAAAAACGCTTTGCAGGCTAATTTGAGGTCAAAAGAATGAAAGTTTGGTCATTGTGTCGGAATTGCGTTAAAACCCACAGACCCACTCCATTTTTAATGAGGATTCAAGAATGAACAATATTGTTGTCAAATTCATATGTTTGGGCCCTGAACGGACTAAAACGTTTTCCAGGCTAATTTGAGGTCAAAAGAATGAAAGTTTGGTCACTGCCTCGGAATTGCGTTAAATCCCACAGACCCACACCATTTTTCATGTGGATTCTAGAATGGGCAATATTGTTGTGTAATTCATCTTTTTGGGCCCTGAACGGACAAAAACGCTTTGCAGGCTAATTTGAGGTCAAAAGAATGAAAGTTTGGTCACTGTGTCGGAATTGCGTTAAAACCCACATACCCACTCCATTTTTAATGAGGATTCAAGAATGAAGAATATTGTTGTCAAATTCATCTGTTTGGGCCCTATACGGACAAAAAAGCTTTCCAGGCTAATTTGATGTCAAAAGAATGATAGTTTGGTCACTGTCTCGTAATTCCGTGAAAACCAACATACCCACTCCATTTTTCATGAGGATTCTAGAATGGCCAATATTGTTGTCAAATTCATATGTTTGGGCCCTGAACGGACAAAAACGCATTGCAGGCTAATTTGAGGTCAAAAGAATGAAAGTTTGGTCACTGTCTCGGAATTGCGTTAAAAACCACATACCCATTCCATTTTTAATGAGGATTCAAGAATGAACAATATTGTTGTCAAATTCATCTGTTTGGGCCCTCAACGGATAAAAACGCTTTCCAGGCTAATTTGAGGTCAAAAGAATGATAGTTTGGTCACTGTCTCGGAATTCCGTGAAAACCCACATACCCACTCCATTTTTCAAGAGGATTATAGAATGGCCAATATTGTTGTCAAATTCATATGTTTGGGCCCTGAACGGACAAAAACGCATTGCAGGCTAATTTAAGGTCAAAAGAATGAAATTTTGGTCACTGTCTCGGAATTGCGTTAAAAACCACATACCCATTCCATTTTTAATGAGGATTCAAGAATGAACAATATTGTTGTCAAATTCATCTGTTTGGGCCCTCAACGGACAAAAACGTTTTCCAGGCTAATTTGAGGTCAAAAGAATGAAAGTTTGGTCACTGCCACGGAATTGCGTTAAAACCCACACAGCCACTCCATTTTTAATGAGGATTGAAGAATGAACAATATTGTTGTCAAATTCATCTGTTTGAGCCCTCAACGGACAAAAACGGTTTCCAGTCTAATTTGAGGTCAAAAGAATGAAAGTTTGGTCACTGCCTCGGAATTACGTTAAAACCCATACACCCACTCCATTTTTAATGAGGATTGATGAATCAACAATATTCTTGTCAAATTCATCTGTTTGGGCCCTCAACGGACAAAAACACTTTTCAGGCTAATTTGAGGTCAAAAGAATGAAAGTTTGGTCACTGTCTCGGAATTGCGTTAAAAACCACATACCCACTCCATTTTTAATGACGATTCAAGAATGAACAATATTGTTGTCAAATTCATATGTTTGGGCCTTGAACGGACTAAAACGTTTTCCAGGCTAATTTGAGGTCAAAAGAATGAAAGTTTGGTCACTGCCTCGGAATTGTGTTAAATCCCACAGACCCACACCATTTTTCATGAGGATTCTAGAATGGGCAATATTGTTGTGTAATTCATCTTTTTGGGCCCTGAACGGACAAAAACGCTTTGCAGGCTAATTTGAGGTCAAAAGAATGAAAGTTTGGTCACTGTGTCGGAATTGCGTTAAAACCCACATACCCACTCCATTTTCAATGAGGATTCAAGAATGAACAATATTGTTGTCAAATTCATCTGTTTGGGCCCTCAACGGACAAAAACGTTTTCCAGGCTAATTTGAGGTCAAAAGAATGAAAGTTTGGTCACTGCCTCGGAATTGCGTTAAAACCCACACAGCCACTCCATTTTTAATGAGGATTGAAGAATGAACAATATTGTTGTCAAATTCATCTGTTTGAGCCCTCAATGGACAAAAACGTTTTCCAGGCTAATTTGAGGTCAAAAGAATGAAAGTTTGGTCATTATGTCGGAATTGCGTTAAAACCCACATACCCACTCCATTTTTAATGAGGATTCAAGAATGAACAATATTGTTGTCAAATTCATATGTTTGGGCCCTGAACGTACTAAAACGTTTTCCAGGCTAATTTGAGGTCAAAAGAATGAAAGTTTGGTCACTGCCTCGGAATTGCGTTAAAACCCACACAGCCACTCCATTTTTAATGAGGATTGAAGAATGAACAATATTGTTGTCAAATTCATCTGTTTGAGCCCTCAACGGACAAAAACGGTTTCCAGGCTAATTTGAGGTCAAAAGAATGAAAGTTTGGTCACTGCCTCGGAATTCCGTTAAAACCCACACACCCACTCCATTTTTAATGAGGATTGATGAATGAACAATATTGTTGTCAAATTCATCTGTTTGGGCCCTCAACGGACAAAAACGGTTTCCAGGCTAATTTGTGGTCAAAAGAATGAAAGTTTGGTCACTGCCTCGGAATTCCGTTAAAACCCACACACCCACTCCATTTTTAATGAGGATTGATGAATGAACAATATTCTTGTCAAATTCATCTGTTTGGGCCCTCAACGGACAAAAACGCTTTTCAGGCTAATTTGATGTCAAAAGAATGAAAGTTTGGTCACTGTCTCGGAATTGCGTTAAAAACCACATACCCACTCCATTTTTAATGACCATTCAAGAATGAACAATATTGCTGTCAAATTCATATGTTTGGGCCCTGAACGTACTAAAACGTTTTCCAGGCTAATTTGAGGTCAAAAGAATGAAAGTTTGGTCACTGCCTCGGAATTGCGTTAAATCCCACAGACCCACACCATTTTTCATGTGGATTCTAGAATGGGCAATATTGTTGTGTAATTCATCTTTTTGGGCCCTGAACGGACAAAAACGCTTTGCAGGCTAATTTGAGGTCAAAAGAATGAAAGTTTGGTCATTGTGTCGGAATTGCGTTAAAACCCACAGACCCACTCCATTTTTAATGAGGATTCAAGAATGAACAATATTGTTGTCAAATTCATATGTTTGGGCCCTGAACGGACTAAAACGTTTTCCAGGCTAATTTGAGGTCAAAAGAATGAAAGTTTGGTCACTGCCTCGGAATTGCGTTAAATCCCACAGACCCACACCATTTTTCATATGGATTCTAGAATGGGCAATATTGTTGTGTAATTCATCTTTTTGGGCCCTGAACGGACAAAAACGCTTTGCAGGCTAATTTGAGGTCAAAAGAATGAAAGTTTGGTCATTGTGTCGGAATTGCGTTAAAACCCACAGACCCACTCCATTTTTAATGAGGATTCAAGAATGAACAATATTGTTGTCAAATTCATATGTTTGGGCCCTGAACGGACTAAAACGTTTTCCAGGCTAATTTGAGGTCAAAAGAATGAAAGTTTGGTCACTGCCTCGGAATTGCGTTAAATCCCACAGACCCACACCATTTTTCATGTGGATTCTAGAATGGGCAATATTGTTGTGTAATTCATCTTTTTGGGCCCTGAACGGACAAAAACGCTTTGCAGGCTAATTTGAGGTCAAAAGAATGAAAGTTTGGTCACTGTGTCGGAATTGCGTTAAAACCCACATACCCACTCCATTTTTAATGAGGATTCAAGAATGAAGAATATTGTTGTCAAATTCATCTGTTTGGGCCCTATACGGACAAAAACGCTTTCCAGGCTAATTTGATGTCAAAAGAATGATAGTTTGGTCACTGTCTCGTAATTCCGTGAAAACCAACATACCCACTCCATTTTTCATGAGGATTCTAGAATGGCCAATATTGTTGTCAAATTCATATGTTTGGGCCCTGAACGGACAAAAACGCATTGCAGGCTAATTTGAGGTCAAAAGAATGAAAGTTTGGTCACTGTCTCGGAATTGCCTGAAAAACCACATACCCATTCCATTTTTAATGAGGATTCAAGAATGAACAATATTGTTGTCAAATTCATCTGTTTGGGCCCTCAACGGACAAAAACGCTTTCCAGGCTAATTTGAGGTCAAAAGAATGATAGTTTGGTCACTGTCTCGGAATTCCGTGAAAACCCACATACCCACTCCATTTTTCATGAGGATTCTAGAATGGCCAATATTGTTGTCAAATTCATCTATTTGGGCCCTCAACGGGCAAAAACGTTTTCCAGGCTAATTTGGGGTCAAAAGAATGAAAGTTTGGTCACTGTCTCGGAATTGCGTTAAATCCCACAGACCCACACCATTTTTCATGAGATTCTAGAATGGCCAATATTGTTGTCAAATTCATCTTTTTGGGCCCTGAACGGACAAAAACGCTTTGCAGGCTAATTTGCGGTCAAAAGAATGAAAGTTTGGTCACTGTGTCGGAATTGCGTTAAAACCCACATACCCACTCCATTTTTAATGAGGATTCAAGAATGAACAATATTGTTGTCAAATTCATATGTTTGGGCCCTGAACGGACGAAAACGTTTTCCAGGCTAATTTGATGTCAAAAGAATGAAAGTTTGGTCACTGTGTCGGAATTGCGGTAAAAACCACATACCCACTCCATTTTCAATGAGGATTCAAGAATGAACAATATTGTTGTCAAATTCATATGTTTGGGCCCTGAACGGACGAAAACGTTTTCCAGGCTAATTTGATGTCAAAAGAATGAAAGTTTGGTCACTGTGTCGGAATTGCGTTAAAAACCACATACCCACTCCATTTTCAATGAGGATTCAAGAATGAACAATATTGTTGTCAAATTCATCTGTTTGAGCCCTCAACGGACAAAAACGGTTTCCAGGCTAATTTGAGGTCAAAAGAATGAAAGTTTGGTCACTGCCTCGGAATTACGTTAAAACCCACACACCCACTCCATTTTTAATGAGGATTGATGAATGAACAATATTCTTGTCAAATTCATCTGTTTGGGCCCTCAACGGACAAAAACGCTTTTCAGGCTAATTTGAGGTCAAAAGAATGAAAGTTTGGTCACTGTCTCGGAATTGCGTTAAAAACCACATACCCACTCCATTTTTAATGACGATTCAAGAATGAACAATATTGTTGTCAAATTCATCTGTTTGCGCCCTCAACGGACAAAAACGGTTTCCAGGCTAATTTGAGGTCAAAAGAATGAAAGTTTGGTCACTGCCTCGGAATTACGTTAAAACCCACACACCCACTCCATTTTTAATGAGGATTGATGAATGAACAATATTCTTGTCAAATTCATCTGTTTGGATCCTCAACGGACAAAAACACTTTTCAGGCTAATTTGAGGTCAAAAGAATGAAAGTTTGGTCACTACCTCGGAATTGTGTTAAATCCCACAGACCCACACCATTTTTCATGAGGATTCTAGAATGGGCAATATTGTTGTGTAATTCATCTTTTTGGGCCCTGAACGGACAAAAACGCTTTGCAGGCTAATTTGAGGTCAAAAGAATGAAAGTTTGGTCACTGTGTCGGAATTGCGTTAAAACCCACATACCCACTCCATTTTTAATGAGGATTCAAGAATGAACAATATTGTTGTGAAATTCATATGTTTGGGCCCTGAACGGACTAAAACGTTTTCCAGGCTAATTTGATGTCAAAAGAATGAAAGTTTGGTCACTGTCTCGGAATTGCGTTAAAAACCACATACCCACTCCATTTTCAATGAGGATTCAAGAATGAACAATATTGTTGTCAAATTCATATGTTTGGGCCCTGAACGGACGAAAACGTTTTCCAGGCTAATTTGATGTCAAAAGAATGAAAGTTTGGTCACTGTGTCGGAATTGCGTTAAAAACCACATACCCACTCCATTTTCAATGAGGATTCAAGAATGAACAATATTGTTGTCAAATTCATCTGTTTGGGCCCCCAACGGACAAAAACGTTTTCCAGGCTAATTTGAGGTCAAAAGAATGAAAGTTTGGTCACTGTGTCGGAATTGCGTTAAAACCCACATACCCACTCCATTTTTAATGAGGATTCAAGAATGAATAATATTGTTGTGTAATTCATCTTTTTGGGCCCTGAACGGACAAAAACGCTTTGCAGGCTAATTTGAGGTCAAAAGAATGAAAGTTTGGTCACTGTGTCGGAATTGCGTTAAAACCCACATACCCACTCCATTTTTAATGAGGATTCAAGAATTAACAATATTGTTGTGAAATTCATATGTTTGGGCCCTGAACGGACTAAAACGTTTTCCAGGCTAATTTGATGTCAAAAGAATGAAAGTTTGGTCACTGTCTCGGAATTGCGTTAAAAACCACATACCCACTCCATTTTCAATGAGGATTCAAGAATGAACAATATTGTTGTCAAATTCATCTGTTTGGGCCCTCAACGGACAAAAACGTTTTCCAGGCTAATTTGAGGTTGAATGAAAGTTCGGTCACTGCCTCGGAATTGCGTTAAATCCCACAGACCCACACCATTTTTCATGTGGATTCTAGAATGGGCAATATTGTTGTGTAATTCATCTTTTTGGGCCCTGAACGGACAAAAACGCTTTCCAGGCTAATTTGAGGTCAAAAGAATGAAAGTTTGGTCACTGTCTCGGAATTGCGTTAAAAACCACATACCCACTCCATTTTTAATGAGGATTGATGAATGAACAATATTGTTGTCAAATTCATCTGTTTGGGCCCTCAACGGACAAAAACGTTTTCCAGGCTAATTTGAGGTCAAAAGAATGAAAGTTTGGTCACTGCCTCGGAATTGCGTTAAAACCCACACAGCCACTCCATTTTTAATGAGGATTGAAGAATGAACAATATTGTTGTCAAATTCATCTGTTTGAGCCCTCAACGGACAAAAACGGTTTCCAGGCTAATTTGAGGTCAAAAGAATGAAAGTTTGGTCACTGCCTCGGAATTACGTTAAAACCCACACACCCACTCCATTTTTAATGAGGATTGATGAATGAACAATATTCTTGTCAAATTCATCTGTTTGGGCCCTCAACGGACAAAAACGCTTTTCAGGCTAATTTGAGGTTGAATGAAAGTTCGGTCACTGCCTCGGAATTGCGTTAAATCCCACAGACCCACACCATTTTTCATGTGGATTCTAGAATGGGCAATATTGTTGTGTAATTCATCTTTTTGGGCCCTGAACGGACAAAAACGCTTTGCAGGCTAATTTGAGGTCAAAAGAATGAAAGTTTGGTCACTGTGTCGGAATTGCGTTAAAACCCACATACCCACTCCATTTTTAATGAGGATTCAAGAATGAATAATATTGTTGTCAAATTCATCTGTTTGGGCCCTCAACGGACAAAAACGTTTTCCAGGCTAATTTGAGGTCAAAAGAATGAAAGTTTGGTCACTGCCTCGGAATTGCGTTAAAACCCACACAGCCACTCCATTTTTAATGAGGATTGAAGAATGAACAATATTGTTGTCAAATTCATCTGTTTGTGCCCTCAACGGACAAAAACGGTTTCCAGGCTAATTTGAGGTCAAAGAATGAAAGTTTGGTCACTGCCTCGGAATTACGTTAAAACCCACACACCCACTCCATTTTTAATGAGGATTGATGAATGAACAATATTCTTGTCAAATTCATCTGTTTGGATCCTCAAAGGAAAAAAACACTTTTCAGGCTAATTTGAGGTCAAAAGAATGAAAGTTTGGTCACTGTCTCGGAATTGCGTTAAAAACCACATACCCACTCCACTTTTAATGACGATTCAAGAATGAACAATATTGTTGTCAAATTCATATGTTTGGGCCTTGAACGGACTAAAACGTTTTCCAGGCTAATTTGAGGTCAAAAGAATGAAAGTTTGGTCACTACCTCGGAATTGTGTTAAATCCCACAGACCCACACCATTTTTCATGAGGATTCTAGAATGGGCAATATTGTTGTGTAATTCATCTTTTTGGGCCCTGAACGGACAAAAACGCTTTGCAGGCTAATTTGAGGTCAAAAGAATGAAAGTTTGGTCACTGTGTCGGAATTGCGTTAAAACCCACATACCCACTCCATTTTTAATGAGGATTCAAGAATGAACAATATTGTTGTGAAATTCATATGTTTGGGCCCTGAACGGACTAAAACGTTTTCCAGGCTAATTTGATGTCAAAAGAATGAAAGTTTGGTCACTGTCTCGGAATTGCGTTAAAAACCACATACCCACTCCATTTTCAATGAGGATTCAAGAATGAACAATATTGTTGTCAAATTCATATGTTTGGGCCCTGAACGGACGAAAACGTTTTCCAGGCTAATTTGATGTCAAAAGAATGAAAGTTTGGTCACTGTGTCGGAATTGCGTTAAAAACCACATACCCACTCCATTTTCAATGAGGATTCAAGAATGAACAATATTGTTGTCAAATTCATCTGTTTGGGCCCCCAACGGACAAAAACGTTTTCCAGGCTAATTTGAGGTCAAAAGAATGAAAGTTTGGTCACTGCCTCGGAATTGCGTTAAAACCCACACAGCCACTCCATTTTTAATGAGGATTGAAGAATGAACAATATTGTTGTCAAATTCATCTGTTTGAGCCCTCAACGGACAAAAACGGTTTCCAGGCTAATTTGAGGTCAAAAGAATGAAAGTTTGGTCACTGCCTCGGAATTACGTTAAAACCCACACACCCACTCCATTTTTAATGAGGATTGATGAATGAACAATATTCTTGTCAAATTCATCTGTTTGGGCCCTCAACGGACAAAAACGCTTTTCAGGCTAATTTGAGGTCAAAAGAATGAAAGTTTGGTCACTGTCTCGGAATTGCGTTAAAAACCACATACCCACTCCATTTTTAATGACGATTCAAGAATGAACAATATTGTTGTCAAATTCATCTGTTTGAGCCCTCAACGGACAAAAACGGTTTCCAGGCTAATTTGAGGTCAAAAGAATGAAAGTTTGGTCACTGCCTCGGAATTACGTTAAAACCCACACACCCACTCCATTTTTAATGAGGATTGATGAATGAACAATATTCTTGTCAAATTCATCTGTTTGGATCCTCAACGGACAAAAACACTTTTCAGGCTAATTTGAGGTCAAAAGAATGAAAGTTTGGTCACTGTCTCGGAATTGCGTTAAAAACCACATACCCACTCCACTTTTAATGACGATTCAAGAATGAACAATATTGTTGTCAAATTCATATGTTTGGGCCTTGAACGGACTAAAACGTTTTCCAGGCTAATTTGAGGTCAAAAGAATGAAAGTTTGGTCACTGCCTCGGAATTGTGTTAAATCCCACAGACCCACACCATTTTTCATGAGGATTCTAGAATGGGCAATATTGTTGTGTAATTCATCTTTTTGGGCCCTGAACGGACAAAAACGCTTTGCAGGCTAATTTGAGGTCAAAAGAATGAAAGTTTGGTCACTGTGTCGGAATTGCGTTAAAACCCACATACCCACTCCATTTTTAATGAGGATTCAAGAATGAACAATATTGTTGTGAAATTCATATGTTTGGGCCCTGAACGGACTAAAACGTTTTCCAGGCTAATTTGATGTCAAAAGAATGAAAGTTTGGTCACTGTCTCGGAATTGCGTTAAAAACCACATACCCACTCCATTTTCAATGAGGATTCAAGAATGAACAATATTGTTGTCAAATTCATATGTTTGGGCCCTGAACGGACGAAAACGTTTTCCAGGCTAATTTGATGTCAAAAGAATGAAAGTTTGGTCACTGTGTCGGAATTGCGTTAAAAACCACATACCCACTCCATTTTCAATGAGGATTCAAGAATGAACAATATTGTTGTCAAATTCATCTGTTTGGGCCCCCAACGGACAAAAACGTTTTCCAGGCTAATTTGAGGTCAAAAGAATGAAAGTTTGGTCACTGCCTCGGAATTGCGTTAAAACCCACACACCCACTCCATTTTTAATGAGGATTGATGAATGAACAATATTCTTGTCAAATTCATCTGTTTGGGCCCTCAACGGACAAAAACGCTTTTCAGGCTAATTTGAGGTCAAAAGAATGAAAGTTTGGTCACTGTCTCAGAATTGCGTTAAAAACCACATACCCACTCCATTTTTAATGACGATTCAAGAATGAACAATATTGTTGTCAAATTCATATGTTTGGGCCTTGAACGGACTAAAACGTTTTCCAGGCTAATTTGAGGTCAAAAGAATGAAAGTTTGGTCACTGCCTCGGAATTGTGTTAAATCCCACAGACCCACACCATTTTTCATGAGGATTCTAGAATGGGCAATATTGTTGTGTAATTCATCTTTTTGGGCCCTGAACGGACAAAAACGCTTTGCAGGCTAATTTGAGGTCAAAAGAATGAAAGTTTGGTCACTGTGTCGGAATTGCGTTAAAACCCACATACCCACTCCATTTTTAATGAGGATTCAAGAATGAACAATATTGTTGTGAAATTCATATGTTTGGGCCCTGAACGGACTAAAACGTTTTCCAGGCTAATTTGATGTCAAAAGAATGAAAGTTTGGTCACTGTCTCGGAATTGCGTTAAAAACCACATACCCACTCCATTTTCAATGAGGATTCAAGAATGAACAATATTGTTGTCAAATTCATCTGTTTGGGCCCTCAACGGACAAAAACGTTTTCCAGGCTAATTTGAGGTTGAATGAAAGTTCGGTCACTGCCTCGGAATTGCGTTAAATCCCACAGACCCACACCATTTTTCATGTGGATTCTAGAATGGGCAATATTGTTGTGTAATTCATCTTTTTGGGCCCTGAACGGACAAAAACGCTTTGCAGGCTAATTTGAGGTCAAAAGAATGAAAGTTTGGTCACTGTGTCGGAATTGCGTTAAAACCCACATACCCACTCCATTTTTAATGAGGATTCAAGAATGAATAATATTGTTGTCAAATTCATCTGTTTGGGCCCAATACGGACAAAAACGCTTTCCAGGCTAATTTGATGTCAAAAGAATGATAGTTTGGTCACTGTCTCAGAATTCCGTGAAAACCCACATACACACTTCATTTTTCATGAGGCTTCTAGAATGGCCAATATTGTTGTCAAATTCTTATGTTTGGGGCCTGAACGGACAAAAACGCTTTCCAGGCTAATTTGAGGTTAAAAGATTGAAAGTTTGGTCACTGTCTCGGAATTGTGTTAAAAATCACATACCCACTCCATTTTTAATGAGGATTCAAGAATGAACAATATTGCTGTCAAATTCATCTGTTTGGGCCCTCAACGGACAAAAACGCTTTTCAGGCTAATTTGAGGTCAAAAGAATGATAGTTTGGTCACTGTCTCGGAATTCCGTGAAAACGCACATACCCACTCCATTTTTCATGAGGATTCTAGAATGGCCAATATTGTTGTCAAATTCATCTATTTGGGCCCTCAACGGGCAAAAACGTTTTCCAGGCTAATTTGGGGTCAAAAGAATGAAAGTTTGGTCACTGTCTCGGAATTGCGTTAAATCCCACAGACCCACACCATTTTTCATGAGATTCTAGAATAGCCAATATTGTTGTCAAATTCATCTTTTTGGGCCCTGAACGGACAAAAACGCTTTGCAGGCTAATTTGCGGTCAAAAGAATGAAAGTTTGGTCACTGTGTCGGAATTGCGTTAAAACCCACATACCCACTCCATTTTTAATGAGGATTCAAGAATGAACAATATTGTTGTCAAATTCATCTGTTTGGGCCCTGAACGGACTAAAACGTTTTCCAGGCTAATTTGATGTCAAAAGAATGAAAGTTTGGTCACTGTCTCGGAATTGCGTTAAAAACCACATGCCCACTCCATTTTCAATGAGGATTCAAGAATGAACAATATTGTTGTCAAATTCATCTGTTTGGGCCCTCAACGGACAAAAACGTTTTCCAGGCTAATTTGAGGTTGAATGAAAGTTTGGTCACTGCCTCGGAATTGCGTTAAATCCCACAGACCCACACCATTTTTCATGTGGATTCTAGAATGGGCAATATTGTTGTGTAATTCATCTTTTTGGGCCCTGAACGGACAAAAACGATTTGCAGGCTAATTTGAGGTCAAAAGAATGAAAGTTTGGTCACTGTGTCGGAATTGCGTTAAAACCCACATACCCACTCCATTTTTAATGAGGATTCAAGAATGAATAATATTGTTGTCAAATTCATCTGTTTGGGCCCAATACGGACAAAAACGCTTTCCAGGCTAATTTGATGTCAAAAGAATGATAGTTTGGTCACTGTCTCGGAATTCCGTGAAAACCCACATACCCACTCCATTTTTCAAGAGGATTCTAGAATGGCCAATATTGTTGTCAAATTCATATGTTTGGGCCCTGAACGGACAAAAACGCTTTGCAGGCTAATTTGAGGTCAAAAGAATGAAAGTTTGGTCACTGTCTCGGAATTGCGTTAAAAACCACATACCCACTCCATTTTCAATGAGGATTCAAGAATGAACAATATTGTTGTCAAATTCATCTGTTTGGGCCCTCAACGGACAAAAACGTTTTCCAGGCTAATTTGAGGTCAAAAGAATGAAAGTTTTGGTCACTGCCTCGGAATTGCGTTAAAACCCACACAGCCACTCCATTTTCAATGAGGATTCAAGAATGAACAATATTGTTGTCAAATTCATCTGTTTGGGCCCTCAACGGACAAAAACGTTTTCCAGGCTAATTTAAGGTCAAAAGAATGAAAGTTTTGGTCACTGCCTCGGAATTGCGTTAAAACCCACACAGCCACTCCATTTTTAATGAGGATTGAAGAATGAACAATATTGTTGTCAAATTCATCTGTTTGGGCCCTCAACGGACAAAAACGGTTTCCAGGCTAATTTGAGGTCAAAAGAATGAAAGTTTGGTCACTGCCTCGGAATTACGTTAAAACCCACACACCCACTCCATTTTTAATGAGGATTGATGAATGAACAATATTGTTGTCAAATTCATCTGTTTGGGCCCTGAACGGACCAAAACGTTTTCCAGGCTAATTTGATGTCAAAAGAATGAAAGTTTGGTCACTGTCTCGGAATTGCGTTAAAAACCACATACCCACTCGATTTTCAATGAGGATTCAAGAATGAACAATATTGTTGTCAAATTCATCTGTTTGGGCCCTCAACGGACAAAAACGATTTCCAGGCTAATTTGAGGCCAAAAGAATGATAGTTTGGTCACTGTCTCGGAATTCCGTGAAAACCCACATACCCACTCCATTTTTCTTGAGGATTCTAGAATGGCCAATATTGTTGTCAAATTCATCTGTTTGTGCCCTCAACGGGCAAAAATGTTTTCCAGGCTAATTTGGGGTCAAAAGAATGAAAGTTTGGTCATTGTCTCGGAATTGCGTTAAATCCCACAGACCCACACCATTTTTCATGAGATTCTAGAATGGCCAATATTGTTGTCAAATTCATCTTTTTGGGCCCTGAACGGACAAAAACGCTTTGCAGGCTAATTTGCGGTCAAAAGAATGAAAGTTTGGTCACTGTGTCGGAATTGCGTTAAAACCCACATAACCACTCCATTTTTAATGAGGATTCAAGAATGAATAATATTGTTGTCAAATTCATATGTTTGGGCCCTGAACGGACAAAAACGCATTGCAGGCTAATTTGAGGTCAAAAGAATGAAAGTTTGGTCACTGTCTCTTAATTGCGTTAAAAACCACATACCCACTCCATTTTTAATGAGGATTCAAGAATGAACAATATTGTTGTCAAATTCATATGTTTGGGCCCTGAACGGACAAAAACGTTTTCTAGGCTAATTTGAGGTCAAAAGAATGAAAGTTTGGTCACTGCCTCGGAATTCCGTTAAAACCCACACACCCACTCCATTTTTAATGAGGATTGATGAATGAACAATATTCTTGTCAAATTCATCTGTTTGGGCCCTCAACGGACAAAAACGCTTTTCAGGCTTATTTGAGGTCAAAAGAATGAAAGTTTGGTCACTGTCTCGGAATTGCGTTAAAAACCACATACCCACTACATTTTTAATGAGGATTCAAGAATGAACAATATTGTTGTCAAATTCATCAATTTGGGCCCTCAACGGACAAAAACGCTTTGCAGGCTAATTTGAGGTCAAAAGAATGATAGTTTGGTCACTGTCTCGGAATTCCGTGAAAACCCACATACCCACTCCATTTTTCTTGAGGATTCTAGAATGGCCAATATTGTTGTCAAAGTCATCTGTTTGGGCCCTCAACGGACAAAAACGCTTTTCAGGCTAATTTGAGGTTGAATGAAAGTTCGGTCACTGCCTCGGAATTGCGTTAAATCCCACAGACCCACACCATTTTTCATGTGGATTCTAGAATGGGCAATATTGTTGTGTAATTCATCTTTTTGGGCCCTGAACGGACAAAAACGTTTTCCGGGATAATTTGGGGTCAAAAGAATGAAAGTTTGGTCATTGTCTCGGAATTGCGTTAAATCCCACAGACCCACACCATTTTTCATGTGGATTCTAGAATGGGCAATATTGTTGTGTAATTCATCTCTTTGGGCCCTGAACGGACAAAAACGCTTTGCAGGCTAATTTGAGGTCAAAAGAATGAAAGTTTGGTCACTGTGTCGGAATTGCGTTAAAACCCACATACCCACTCCATTTTTAATGAGGATTCAAGAATGAACAATATTGTTGACAAATTCATCTGTTTGGGCCCTATACGGACAAAAACGCTTTCCAGGCTAATTTGATGTCAAAAGAATGATAGTTTGGTCACTGTCTCGGAATTCCGTGAAAACCCACATACGCACTCCATTTTTCATGAGGATTCTAGAATGGCCAATATTGTTGTCAAATTCATATGTTTGGGCCCTGAACGGACAAAAACGCTTTGCAGGCTAATTTGAGGTCAAAAGAATGAAAGTTTGGTCACTGTCTCGGTATTGCCTTAAAAACCACATACCCACTCCATTTTTAATGAGGATTCAAGAATGAACAATATTGTTGTCAAATTCATCTGTTTGGGCCCTCAACGGACAAAAACGCTTTTCAGGCTAATTTGAGGTCAAAAGAATGATAGTTTGGTCACTGTCTCGGAATTCCGTGAAATCCCACATACCCACTCCATTTTTCATGAGGATTCTAGAATGGCCAATATTGTTGTCAAATTCATATGTTTGGGCCCTGAACGGATAAAAACGCTTTGCAGGCTAATTTGAGGTCAAAAGAATGAAAGTTTGGTCAATGTCTCAGATTTACGTTAAATCCCACATCCCAACACCATTTTTCATGAGGATTCTAGAATGGCCAATATTGTTGTCAAATTCATCTTTTTGGGCCCTGAACGGACAAAAACGCTTTGCAGACTAATTTGAGGTCAAAAGAATGAAAGTTTGGTCACTGTCTCGGAATTGCGTTAAAACCCACACAACCACTCCATTTTTAATGACGATTGAAGAATGAACAACATTATTGTCAAATTCATCTGTTTGAGCCCTCAACGGGCAAAAACTAACATCCAGGCTAATTTGGAGTCAAAAGAATGAAAGTTTGGTCACTGTCTCGGAATTCCGTGAAAACCCACATACCCCCTCCATTTTTCATGAGGATTCTAGAATGGCCAATATTGTTGTCAAATTCATATGTTTGGGCCCTGAACGGACAAAAACGCTTTCCAGGCTAATTTGAGGTCAAAAGAATGAAAGTTTGGTCACTGTCTCGGAATTGCGTTAAAAACCACATACCCACTCCATTTTTAATGAGGATTCAAGAATGAAAAATATTGTTGTCAAATTCATCTGTTTGGGCCCTCAACGGACAAAAACGCTTTCCAGGCTAATTTGATGTCAAAAGAATGATAGTTTGTCACTGTCTCGGAATTCCGTGAAAACCCACATACCCACTCCATTTTTCATGAGGATTCTAGAATGGCCAATATTGTTGTCAAATTCATATGTTTGGGCCCTGAACGGACAAAAACGCTTTGCAGGCTAATTTGAGGTCAAAAGAATGAAAATTTGGTCATTGTCTCGGAATTGCGTTAAAAACCACATACCCACTCCATTTTTAATGAGGATTCAAGAATGAACAATATTGTTGACAAATTCATCTGTTTGGGCCCTCAACGGACAAAAACGCTTTTCAGGCTAATTTGAGGTCAAAAGAATGATAGTTTGGTCACTGTCTCGAAATTCCGTGAAAACCCACATACCCACTCCATTTTTCATGAGGATTCTAGAAAGGCCAATATTGTTGTCAAATTCATATGTTTGGGCCCTGAACGGACAAAAACGCTTTGCAGGCTAATTTGAGGTCAAAAGAATCAAAGTTTGGTCACTGTCTCGGAATTTCCTTAAAAACCACATACCCACTCCATTTTTAATGAGGATTCAAGAATGAACAATATTGTTGTCAAATTCATCTGTTTGGGCCATCAACGGACAAAAACACTTTTCAGGCTAATTTGAGGTCAAAAGAATGATAGTTTGGTCACTGTCTCGGAATTCCGTGAAAACCCACATACCTACTCCATTTTTCATGAGGATTCTAGAATGGCCAATATTGTTGTCAAATTCATATGTTTGGGCCCTGAACGGACAAAAACGCTTTCTAGGCTAATTTGAGGTCAAAAGAATGAAAGTTTGGTCACTGTCTCGGAATTGCATTAAAAACCACATACCCACTCCATTTTTAATGAGGATTCAAGAATGAATAATATTGTTGTCAAATTCATATGTTTGGGCCCTGAACGGACAAAAACGCTTTCTAGGCTAATTTGAGGTCAAAAGAATGAAAGTTTGGTCACTGTCTCGGAATTACGTTAAAACCCACACACCCACTCCATTTTTAATGAGGATTGATGAATGAACAATATTCTTGTCAAATTCATCTGTTTGGGCACTCAACGGACAAAAACGCTTTTCAGGCTAATTTGAGGTTGAATGAAAGTTCGGTCACTGCCTCGGAATTGCGTTAAATCCCACAGACCCACACCATTTTTCATGTGGATTCTAGAATGGGCAATATTGTTGTGTAATTCATCTTTTTGGGCCCTGAACGGACAAAAACGTTTTCCGGGATAATTTGGGGTCAAAAGAATGAAAGTTTGGTCATTGTCTCGGAATTGCGTTAAATCCCACAGACCCACACCATTTTTCATGTGGATTCTAGAATGGGCAATATTGTTGTGTAATTCATCTCTTTGGGCCCTGAACGGACAAAAACGCTTTGCAGGCTAATTTGAGGTCAAAAGAATGAAAGTTTGGTCACTGTGTCGGAATTGCGTTAAAACCCACATACCCACTCCATTTTTAATGAGGATTCAAGAATGAACAATATTGTTGTCAAATTCATCTGTTTGGGCCCTATACGGACAAAAACGCTTTCCAGGCTAATTTGATGTCAAAAGAATGATAGTTTGGTCACTGTCTCGGAATTCCGTGAAAACCCACATACGCACTCCATTTTTCATGAGGAATCTAGAATGGCCAATATTGTTGTCAAATTCTTATGTTTGGGCCCTGAACGGACAAAAACGCTTTCCAGGCTAATTTGAGGTCAAAAGAATGAAAGTTTGGTCACTGTCTCGGTATTGCGTTAAAAACCACATACCCACTCCATTTTTAATGAGGATTCAAGAATGAACAATATTGTTGTCAAATTCATCTGTTTGGGCCCTCAACGGACAAAAACGCTTTTCAGGCTAATTTGAGGTCAAAAGAATGATAGTTTGGTCACTGTCTCGGAATTCCGTGAAATCCCACATACCCACTCCATTTTTCATGAGGATTCTAGAATGGCCAATATTGTTGTCAAATTCATATGTTTGGGCCCTGAACGGATAAAAACGCTTTGCAGGCTAATTTGAGGTCAAAAGAATGAAAGTTTGGTCAATGTCTCAGATTTACGTTAAATCCCACATCCCAACACCATTTTTCATGAGGATTCTAGAATGGCCAATATTGTTGTCAAATTCATCTTTTTGGGCCCTGAACGGACAAAAACGCTTTGCAGGCTAATTTGAGGTCAAAAGAATGAAAGTTTGGTCACTGTCTCGGTATTGCGTTAAAAACCACATACCCACTCCATTTTTAATGAGGATTCAAGAATGAACAATATTGTTGTCAAATTCATCTGTTTGGGCCCTGAACGGACAAAAACGCTTTCCAGGCTAATTTGAGGTCAAAAGAATGAAAGTTTGGTCACTGTCTCGGTATTGCGTTAAAAACCACATACCCACTCCATTTTTAATGAGGATTCAAGAATGAACAATATTGTTGTCAAATTCATCTGTTTGGGCCCTCAACGGACAAAAACGCTTTTCAGGCTAATTTGAGGTCAAAAGAATGATAGTTTGGTCACTGTCTCGGAATTCCGTGAAATCCCACATACCCACTCCATTTTTCATGAGGATTCTAGAATGGCCAATATTGTTGTCAAATTCATATGTTTGGGCCCTGAACGGATAAAAACGCTTTGCAGGCTAATTTGAGGTCAAAAGAATGAAAGTTTGGTCAATGTCTCAGATTTACGTTAAATCCCACATCCCAACACCATTTTTCATGAGGATTCTAGAATGGCCAATATTGTTGTCAAATTCATCTTTTTGGGCCCTGAACGGACAAAAACGCTTTGCAGACTAATTTGAGGTCAAAAGAATGAAAGTTTGGTCACTGTCTCGGAATTGCGTTAAAACCCACACAACCACTCCATTTTTAATGACGATTGAAGAATGAACAACATTATTGTCAAATTCATCTGTTTGAGCCCTCAACGGGCAAAAACTAACATCCAGGCTAATTTGGAGTCAAAAGAATGAAAGTTTGGTCACTGTC